>OX941092.1:32802500-34248750 GCA_954870635.1 Arctium minus
GTGGTCAATATTACTTCAAGGCAGAGCTCATAAAATTTTGCATGTACCTTTTAATGCCAAATTTTTTTTGTAATGCAAGAATTTAGGGAGAGCTCTTCAAGTCAAGAAGTTCGGATATGACTTCTGATTATTTCTGATCAGAACTCATACTTTAAAAAGTTTTACTACTTTTTGTCTTTTCATTTTAAGTGAATAAATTTTACTTTGAGTTGACATAAGACTTTTGCAGAATTTTTAAGAGATGCTTACAACTTCATATGTTTATGACTTTAAGCTTAGCTTCATGAGATATAAGATCGCACGTTAAGGTATAATCCTTTATCTTAATCTCATATATGGTTGATAAGTGGACAACTTTCAATCATTTGGAAACATTGTTTTTAATGTTCAAACCACTTCCCGATTTTTCAACCGATTTTATATTTTGGGAGTGTATTTTAAATGTTTTCATGATCTAAACTGTGCTTCAACTGCAATAGTTAAACCAATCTGAGCATTACGTGCATGATAGGAAAACAAGAATCATTGTGCTAGGAATTAACACAACTTCTATGGAATCACCTTAACCAGTGATTTCTACCCATGAAGTTAATCCATAGTGATTGAGTGTGAGAAGTCGAAAAGAAATGAGTGTGTCAAACAAAGAAAGAATGTTTGATTAGAGTGTACTAAATGTTTAAAAGAAAGAGCATGTGAGAACAGAGTTAAAAGAATATCACAACTCTGCACCAACTTTTTCTGAGTCGGGTAGCCACATTACTAGTGTTTCACAATTCTGTGGTGAACATTATTGAAACAGGCAACTAACCCATGCCAACTCTTGATCAAACCTCACTATCTACTCATTTTCTTCTCAACAAGAAAGTGTTTCACATTTTCAAAGGGGACGCAACACATATGCTATCTGATTTTCATTTGAAAAATCTAGATATTGAAAAGAAGGAAGTCTGCTCCACCTTCGTACTTCAATCATGCACATTGAGTCTGTGTTTAACTTACTGTTGTCTCAGTGGTTTACACAACTTTGAGCCTTATAAGCAATCATATGTGCTTAATTCTTTCTAACACAAGCACGAACACACAAGGAATTAGTTTTTTTGTCATAACGTTTATAGAAATAACCTTTGTGGTGTTTCGATGATTAAATGGAAGCCCTGGGGGAGTCAACATCAAACAGCTCCTTTCCAATGTGTATTCGTTACACACAGTGACTTAGTGTTACTGACAGGCATGTTAACTGATTCATTAGTTGATTCAGGTGTTACATGACTACTTTGTCTAGATTTGCAAAGATCTGGATGAATATCTTTTGAATTGACGGATCAGTGGCTCCAAGTGTTTGACATTTCTTACAAAAAGTTTTGATGAAGTCGTTACACTTGTCATCAAAAAGGGGGAGAATGACTACACAATAAATGGCAAAGATCACATGTTTCAAGAATCACGTCCACTCTTCAAAGGGGGAGATTGTTAGAAAAAGACATGTTGATTCCAGAGCTAGAGAAAGAGATTGCATCTTCTGAGCTGAACAAGAAGACTGAATTGCTAAAATCATTTTCGTAATGATCTTGATCCAAAGGGGGAGATTGTTAGACCACAGTCTCATTGGATTCAAGATCATCCAAACTGAAGATCGCAATCTGAAGCTAAAGATGGAACGTCGACTCTCGATATTAAAGTCTATGTCTATTTGTAATAAATGTCAATGTAATTCAATGTAATTGTTATTAGTTATATTAGTTATTAGATATTAGATCTAGTTAACTTAGTTAGATAAAGTTAGTTTCTAGTTTAGTTATTTAGTTGTTAGAAATAATATCTAGATATTAAATCTAGATATTATCTTAGGAAGTGTGTTCAACACACTAGTTAGATTAGTTGTGTATCTCACTCTCAGATAGATCAGATAATATCACACACAAAAACACACACAAAAAGGTGTATTAGAGAGAATACAGAGAACACAATCTAGAGCATAAATCTGATCAACCTTGTAACCATTTCCATATATCAATACAGGTTGGTAATCGTTATTGTGTTGTTATTCTATAAAACTTGATAGTATTGTTGGACCGACACAGATCATGCTGGTTGTATGCTAGACAAGAAGAGCACGTCAGGTCATATACAGTTCCTCGGTGATAAACTCGTAAGTTGGGCATCGAAGAAGCAACTTTGTGTATCAACTTCAACGGCCGAAGAAAAATATGTAGCTGCTGCTAGCTGCTGTTCTCAGGTATTGTGGATGAGAACTCAACTGCGTGACTACGGTTTTCACTTCAACAAAATCCCGATCTACTGTGACTCAAAGAGCGCCATCGCGATAACAGCGAATCCTGTTCAGCACACCAAGACCAAACA
This sequence comes from Arctium minus, assembly GCA_954870635.1. Lineage (NCBI taxonomy): Eukaryota > Viridiplantae > Streptophyta > Magnoliopsida > Asterales > Asteraceae > Arctium > Arctium minus. The sequence continues at coordinate 32,804,862 of OX941092.1, forward strand.
CATAGATGTCAGGTATCATTTTATCAAAGATAATGTCGAAAAAGTAACAATTGAACTTTTCTTTGTAAAAATTTATTATCAACTTGCATATTTGTTTACCAAACCTTTATACGAAAAGAGGTTCACCTTTCTTGTCTCTAAGCTTGGTATGCTAAATCTTAAGACATAATCAGTAGTTACCTATCAAAGTTTTCTAATTGTATACTTTTTCATCATTTCTTCATTCTTATTTCTGAATGATATCTGCACTTCAAATATTTTGTTCATGATCCAAGGGGGATTATGAGAAGAAATTTACAGATGTTCAATATTAATTTGAGGAGAAGACTCACTAATTTCTGCATTTACCGTTTTAATGTCAAATTTTTGTGATGCATGATTTTAGGGGGAGTTTTACAAGTCAAAGGAGTTAGGATATGACTTCTGATTATTTCATATCAGAACTCGTACTTTCATTGTTTTACTGCTTTTTGTCTTTTAATTCAATGTGAATAACGTTACTTTGACTTGACTTTAAGACTTTTGCAGTTTGAGAGACGCTTACATGTTCATATCTTTATGACTTTAAGTTTAGCTTCATGAGATGTAAGATCGCACGTAAAGGTATAATCCTTTATCTTAATCTCATATATGGTTGAAAGAAGGACAACTTTCAATCATAAAAAACATTGTTCTTAAAAGTTCAAACCACTTCCCGAATCTCAAACCGATTTCATGAATTGGAAGTGTGCGTTTAAATGTTTTCAAGATCTACTTTGAGCTTTAACCGATAAGTTAAACCATTTTGAGCATCATATGCTTCATAGGAAAACATGGGATCATTGTGCTAGGACTTAACACAACTTCTATGGATACACGTTAACCAGTGTTTCCTACCCAAGAGGTTAATCCATAGTGATTGAGTGTGAGGAGTCGAAAAGAAATGAGTGTGGATTATGTGATGAGGTATACAGAAAAAGAGAGTTTGGTTAGAGTGAGCTAAATGTTTAAAAGAAAGAGGGTGTAAGAACAGAGTTAAAAGAATATCAGAACTCTGCACCAACTTTTTCTGAGTCGGGCAGCCAAAATTCTAATGTTTCACAACTCTTTGGTGATCATTATTGAAACAGGCAACTATCCCATGTCAACTCTTGATCAAACCTCACCAGCCACTCATTTTCTACTCAAATAGAAAGTGTTTCAGATTTTCAAAGGGGAAGCAGCACATTTACTATCTGATTTTCATTTGGAAAATCTGGATATTGAAAAGAAGGAAGTCTGCCCCACCTTCGCACTTCAATCATTCACATTGAGTCTGTGTTTAACTTACTGTTGTCTCAGTGGTTTACACAATATTGAGCCTTATAAGCAATCATCAAGTGCTTAATTCTTTCTATCACTTGCACGAACACACAAGGAATTTGTTTCTTTGTCATAACGTTCATAGAAATTACCTTTGTGGTATTTCGATGATTGAATGGAAGACCTGGGGGAGTGAACATCACAAAGCTCCTTTACGATGTGTATTCGTTACACACAATGACTTAATGTTACTGACAGGCATCATAACTGGTTCATTAGTTGATTCAGGTGTTACACGATTATTTTGTCTGGATTTGAAAAGATCTGGATGAATATCTTTTGAATTGACGGATCAGAAGCTCCTTAAGAAAGACATTTCTTGACATAAGAGTTTTGATGAACTCGTTGCTCTTTTCATCAAAAAAAAGGGGAGAAGAGCTACACAAGAAATGGGGAACAACACAAGTTTAGAGCAAGTATTCTGAAGACATGCTGATTTGAGAGAAATTTTCTTTGAAGATACTTTGCTACAGCATTCTGAGCTAAATCTGAAGATAATTTCTTCCCATCATCTGAAAGAGAGTTTATCTACGTCTTTTGGGGAGATTATTACATATTGAAGACAAAGAAGGAGATTACATCTTCTGAGCTGAAAGAGAAGACTGAATTGCTAAATCATTTTAGTAATGATCTTGATCCAAAGGGGGAGATTGTTAGCACACAGATCTATTGGATTCAAGATCATCCAATCTGAAGATCGCAATCTGAAGCTAAAGCTGAAAATCCACTCTCAAGATTAGTCTAATGTCAGTTTGTAATAAATTGTCAAAGTTAATTATTGTATTTTGTATTATTCCTAAATATCTATTTATTAGATATTTTAGGATATTATTAGTTTTAGATATTATTAGATATTATCAAGTTAGTTGTTAGGTGAGATCATATAATATCATTCTAAGATCTGAGAACACACAAAACACATTTCAAAGGTGAAAAACTTAGAGAGCTTCAAAGAGTAAATCACAAACATCAACCTTGTAATCCGAGTTTGTTAATCAAACAGGTTGGTAATCAAATATTGTTTGTGTTGTTATTGATAAGAACTTGATAATATTGTGGACCGACAAGTCGGATTATATTTTGGGATGCTTTCCCCTTTGTAGCTAGTGGAGACATTTGACCCTCGGAGGCCACTTGGTACGGTTATGTGGGACCAGTTACTAGCCATGGATCATAATGTAATCCTAGTGAACGAGTATGACTTGGTTTCCTCGGGTGCCCTCCCCCACATCTTAGTACGGACCGGCGTAATGTAATTCTTGAAAAGATTTCCTTTTGTTACAATTGTCAATGTTTCTTTAAATATATAAACTGTATGTTCTCACTAGGCTTTAAGCCTAACACTTTTTCTCAAAAGATGTGTATAACAGGTTCCTTTAGCGGTGGGTTGCCAAAGGTTTGAGTGACGAGTGTGGGCTTGAGGCATTTTTTAGATGATTAGTATTTGGCGTTGGGCATTTAATTAAGTCCCTTCTTTTGGTGATTTTGGGTTGACAACCGATGTAATCTAGATAGTATATGTTTAGATTAGTTTGTTGTTGATTTCCATATCCGTTCACAGGTTTTTGTAAATGCTTTATACATTTACTCTTTTGGGTGGTTTATTCCAAATACAAACGTCATATTGCCAAATTTTCAAATTTTAAATTACTCTAAATTTTAGGGTGTTACAGATATCTTCTTCACTTCTCACAAAATTTGTGCTTCTCATTTGAATTCTCATATATATATATATGGAGAGGTTCATTTGAGAAATGCTAAATATATGTGTTAAGTCTGATTTTATAGTAATCATTGTATTTATAGGCTTGGTCAATTACTGTGTCTAAAGTCTTATTCTGTGTTGTATTGACCAAGGGTATTTAAGTCCCTTTGGTCTTGTTTCCTTGTAGGAACCTTCACGCATATTCAATACATTCATTACTTTGTGCTACCTTGTCTTTCTCTCTCTACTTTCTCTCTCTAGGATTCATTGATCTTGGACTAACAATTGGTATCAGAGCCATCTGAATCTTGAGAGGATTGAGAGATTGTTTTTTCGTTCCTGACTTTGTTGAATTAATCGAAAACTTGATCGATTTTCTTGAATTTTTCAAGAAAATCTCGTTTTCTTGATTTTTCATCAAATTCGGATGTGTTTGTGATCGAATTTGTTTGCTATTTGATTCATTAGACTCGTTTTTGGTTATTGATCATATTTGATTCATACAATTTTGCAAGAAAAACAGTTTTAGATTGTCGATTTTGAGATTTAAAGAGTTTCTGGAAAACCTGTTTTCACGTACTGTTCCATTTACGAATTTGAGATTTCGTGTTTTTTAATCGAATTTGTTGGTTGAAAGTTGTAAGAAAGTTGTTTTCGATCATCAGTGTGTGAAACTCTTGCTTTAATTTCTTGGTTTTAATCGTTCTTGCGAATTTTTCTTGATTTTCTTCGTTTTGCGCAAGTTCATATAGGTTTGCGCAAGTTCATACTACTTTGCGCAAGTTCATACTACTTTGCGCAAGTTCATATTGTTGTTCTAATCCTTGTGTTAGTGTATTTCAGGTTTTCTCATTGAGCTATTCACGCAAAGCTATTTTGCGTATTTCAAAGTTCAAGTTTAGTTTGTGCATTATATAGCTTACGCAAAGCTCACTTTGCGCCTTCCTCTTGTCACGAGAAGTCCAGTTTTCGTTATCAGCGACTTACTCAAAGCTCGGTTTCGTATCATTTGGATTACACAAAGCTCAGTTCGTGCATCACTTGACTTACGCAAAGTTCAGTTTGCGTTACAAGTTCATCACGCAAAGCTTAGTTTGCGTAACCTTCTACTCACGCAAAGTTCTGTTTGCGTATCACTTGGACTACGCAAAGTCCAGTTTGCGTTTCCCGTTGCTTGCGAAAAGCTCAGTTTGCGTCTTCTGCTTCTCACGCAAAGCTCTACTTTGCGCCAGTCTCAGACTTAGAATTTCTCTGAATATCTGCTATGGATTCTGCAAAGTTTGCCTTTCAAGCTAAGTTCTACACAAGTGATCTGATGATGTCCTTGGGATCTGAAACTCGTCCTCCAGTTCTTGTCGATGAAAATGAGTTCACTCAATGGCAAGATCGATTTCTGAACTTCATCGAGCGTCAAGCTAATGGAGAGAACATGATGAAGTCTCTAACTGAAGGACCTTTCGTAAAGCCTAATAAAGAGACTCCTCCAACATCTGAAGAGGCTTCACAAATGAAAGCTGATCGAGAGCTGAAAGCTAAACTGATGCTAGCTTTACCAAACTCTGTCTACAACCGGGTTGATCATTGCAAGGATTATCCAAATCTGTTGTGGGCACAATTGGAAAAGATTATGCTTGGTTCTTCGGTAGCAACTCAGCTCTGACATACTCGGTTCATGAACAACTTTGAGGAGTTCAAGGCCAAAGAAAGTGAGTCTATAAAGAGTGTTTTCGACAGATTCTGTGCAGTGTTGAATGATCTGCGAAAGATAAATGTGAACAAGACAGAGCTTGAGACGAATCTGAAATTTCTTAATGCTCTTCAACCTGAATGGAACAAATCATGTCACAGACTGAGGAACGATGTTCGGATTTCCACAATGCAGATTCAGGAACTATACGAGATTCTGATGACTGATGAGAGCTTGGTGCTAGAGAAGAAGGCCAAACTGGAGAAAAAGAACAAGAAGTCAGTAGAACCGGTTGCACTCCTCACGAGCCAACTGGTTGAACAAGCGTTGTCTGATAACGCTTACAACGGGTCAACTGATGATGATGGTGAGGCTCTGCAGAAAGTGATGATCCTTCTCTCTCAGCATTACCAGAAAAAGTTCCAACCAAGAACTGGTTCCAACTCTTCTCGCTTCACTTCTGTGTCTATAGCCAAAGTACCCGAGCTAAAGACTGCTACTTGCTACAACTGTGGAAATCCGGGGCACATTTCAAAGGAGTGTCGAGCAAAGAAGGTTAGGGACTCAGCTTACTACCGGAAGAAACTGGAACTGGATGAAAAGAGAGAGAACGGAACTGCTCTTCTTGCCGAAGAAGAATTCTGGCTGGATCGTTCCGACGATGAAGCTGCAAACGTAGAGTTCGCTCAGATGTGCTTGGTTGGAGATGATCAGTCAGATGATTCTGATACTGATGAAGATGAGGTATATACAGATTTTGATCACAATTTCATAGCCTCTCAGATGAATATTATAATTACTGCTTTATCTTATTTGCGTTCTAAGTTAATATCTGAAAAGAATTTAAATTCTGAAAATTCAGATTTGATTGACAAACTGAAATTCTCTTTGAAAGATGAAAAATCTATTTTAGAAAATACAAAAGACATCTTTCAAAAGAAATTGGATGATTTGGAAAATTCAAATAAGACTTATCTTGAATCTTTGACGGCTATGACTACTTTAAAAGATGAATTTTCAGATAAAATAAATAAGTTAGAAGAAAAGCTTTATCGAAGAAACCAATCTGAACAAACAATTTTTATGAACAAACCGAGGAGTGAAAAAGCTTTAAAACAAAGGTGGGGACTTGGTTTTGACAATCCTCATTGTTTAAATAAAGTGATAAACGAAGTTCCTACTTTATATAAATACGATTATCTAACTCTTGCACACTATGCTCCTCAGTTCAAATTTCATTGGACTAGTGAAAAGCAAGTGTTAGAACTCGAAAATGAGAAAAGAACAAATAACAAGAAAAAGGAAATTCCTTTTGTTTACACAAGCGAAAATGCAAAATATTTCCCTGAAAAATCAAGGAGAGGCAGAAGAATTTTAAATGATATATCTCCTATCAAATCTTCAATGTCTGATGATTTTATTGATCCTTATGCTTCTAATTCTGATAAGGAAAATATTTCTCCAATCATTTATGATTCTAAGAAATATACTCCTCCATTAGTATTAGAGAGTACAATCATCGATCTTGAAGATAAGATAGAAGATCAAAATATTTTAAAGGAAATTGAATCTGATATTATTCTTTCTTTCATGAAATCTAGTCTTGAAGAAAATTTGTTTTCTCAAAAACAAGATTCAGTGTCTATTTTTGACCTTTCTTCTGATTCTAAGGAAAATAAAAAGGAAGTTTCCAATTTTAAAATTTTTTCTCAAAATTCTTCAGACTCCGAGGTAAATTCAGATTTATTAGTTGATCAGATTGGTTGCTTAGGTAAAATTATTTCTTCTGATTTAAATATTTCGTCTAAAATTCTTGATGATTCTGTTACGCTCAATGATCAATATTATAAACCTAAGCGTAAAAGAAGACGGTCAAAGAAGTCGAAGAAACAAGATAATGTTATTTTTGACAGTTCAAATTCTTCTGATTCAATTCTTTCAGATAGTACTTTGAGCGCTCGATCGAAACAGATCTGGAAAGCGAAGCGGACATCTGATGAACATACTTTTGATGAGGATAAATATGTAGAAAACTTTATAAAAGTGACTCATTTGCTACATGTAATAAAATCTCAAAATATTCTATAAAACAAATGATTCGAATTTCAAAACATGTCTCATGTTCTTCCTCAGATTCTAGTTCTGATGATTATGCTTTCTCTTATTCTGATTCTTCTGATGTTTGTGCTTATCATTCTGATCATATTTCTCATGCTTTAACTGTCAAATCTAATAAGTACTTCCCCCATACGAACTGCAACTAACAAACACGGGCCCAAATTCAAGTGGGTACCCAAGTCTAAATCTGATTCTAAGTTGCAGGCACCTCACGTTAAGGGGGAGTAAGAGAAAGAATGGCTTTTGAACACATCAGTTCAAAACCCGATCTTAAATGTCAAGACTTTGGCTTCTGAGTAATTCAGCTCAGAACCCGTGCTTCAAAGAATATGACTTCTAGACATATCAGTCTAGGACTCGTTATTCAATGCATTAAGCTTCTGACTAATGAGAAAATGTGAGTACATCTACTTAATTTCCGCTGCATTTATATCTGATAACGATGTTGTTCTAGTTTTCTCAATTTGTTTTAAAAGAATCTGAGCATTTCATTTCATCTCCTGAATTTGTTCAACCCAATTTTTTTTACAAATGAGTCACAATTTTCATTTTTACATTGCGTGAAAGATAATATTATTGAATTATATTTTGTTTCAACTAAATATAAACTTGCCGATCAAATATTTCTATTTTTTTATCTTGGCATGTTGTTTTAAAAGTTTAAACCTTTACAAATTTTACTCTATAAAGTAAAAGTTTTACAATTTTTCTTTCTTTTGAATAAAATATGTGTCTAGGATAAATTTTCAAGTTGATTTGTTTATATTGAAGTTTTTATATGTTCAAATTTCAGTTCTAACAAAAAGTCGAAAAGTCAGCAACATGTTTGTAGCTTTTGATATTGCTTTAAAGTTGTGTGATTCGGAATATTTATAGTTTACAATGCTTAGAAAACCTAAAAAGTCGGAATTTCGGATCGTAATGAAAATATGGGCTAAGCACTTTGACGTAAAACCTTGTGTTTGAGATGATTATTAAATTCTTATAAATCAGAAATCTCTAAGTTTAAAAGTTTGTACCTGTGACCTTTCTGGTTTGGGAAAGTAAGTTATGTGGGATGCTTGTCATCTGGTCCCCTAAGGTCATTTGATCTGGGAGTGATCGAACCCAAATCCTTCTATAGAATCAAATCGAAAGTCATGTTCTACTGGTATGAATGGGTTTAGGATATGTCGATGTAGCCTTTCTGATCTGGGAAAGTAAGTTCCAAGGGGTGCTTGACACCTAGTCCCCTAAGGCCAACTGGTCTGGGAGTGGCTGACCCAAATCCTGCAAAATAGATTTAGATAGAAAGTTACGTTTACGGCATGTTCTTTACTTAATAAACTTTTTGATTCAAAAGATGCCAAAGTGCACACGCTTAAAAGATGCCAAAGAGCATACTCATGTAAAGATGTCATAGTGCACAATGCTAAAAGATGCCAATGAGCACACATCTCATGATACTTGGTTATATATTTCTGAGTTGCAATAAATCTGTAAATTTGTGAAAGTCTGAATTTTTGATGGCTTAGTGTGATTACATGCAAAGTTCTCTATTATATTTTTAGAATTGCATTTTCTTGAAGCTAATTGAAGTTCACATGCGAGCACACTGAATAGATTGATGAAAGTTTTTGAAACTGAACATGTCTTAACTTGATATGCAATAAAACTTGGTTCTGTATCCAAACACATACATTTGATTTCATCTGATGGATTTTATTGTGATATTTTACTAAGTAGATTTTTATTTGTTTCTATTTAAATTTTTATATATTTAGTCGTTTCAAAATACATACTCAGTATATTTTTCTTTCTACATTGATGTTTACACTCATTGTGTTCTCATAAATATATTTCAAATGGGTTTGAGCATTATTCAAGGGGGAGTGAAAAAGGAGAATTTTCTTAATGATCATATCTGTTTTTGAGGGGGAGTATCTGATTTTCTTTATATGAATGCTAACTTGAATTGTCATATCTAGTGCATTTGTGTAGGGGGAGTCAAAGAGCTTAAAAAGGTAAATTTTTCTAAGTTTAAGTCAGCTTTGCGCCATCAGTTGGTCGCGCAAACCTTGCTTTGCGCCACCTTCGCTTCGCGCAACCTTCACTTTGCGCAACCTTGGTGTAACGCAAACTTCACTTTGCGCAACCTTGGTATAACGCAAACCTCACTTTGCGCAACCTTGGTGTGACGCAAACCTTACTTTGCGCCACCAATGGTTAGCGCAAACCTTCCCTATTTCTCTGTTTTTTTGATTTTGCAGATCTTAAGTTGTCTCGTCTCCAACATTTGCATGACCAAGTTGATTCTGATCATCAAGGTCATGAGGGGGAGAATTAAGAGAAGTTAAAGGAGATGATTAAGAGACAAAGAGCTCAAAACGTTTATCTGCTGATCAAGATTCGCTCAAAGATTCTATTCTCTCAGCCATTTTAATTCTTTTGTTGTTCCTGCTCTGACCACCACAGTTCATTCAAGGTCTTTCAAAAGAGGTGTGTCGTTTAGAGCACAAGCTACTGGTCCAGACTTGTCAAAGGCAGCAAAGACAAATCAAACTGAAAGATGCTGAGAATAATTTTTCTTGTAAAAGTCAGATTGCTTCATAAAGTCGCTTTTATGGTCCGTGCTATTTTAGAAGATGATTTTTGAAGACCAAAGCGCCAATGATTACTAAGGGGGAGATTGTTAAGTCTGATTTTATAGTAATCATTGTATTTATAGGCTTGGTCAATTACTGTGTCTAAAGTCTTATTCTTTGTTGTATTGACCAAGGGTATTTAAGTCCCTTTGGTCTTGTTTCCTTGTAGGAACCTTCACGCATATTCAATACATTCATTACTTTGCGCTACCTTGTCTTTCTCTCTCTACTTTCTCTCTCTAGGATTCATTGATCTTGGACTAACAATATGAGAAATAGAGAAGTAATCCTAGCCTTTCATTCGGTCAAGATCGGCTTTGACTGGTCAAATATTGCGTCTTTGACTGGTCAACAATTACGGCTTTGACTGGTCAAAAGTTGCGGCTATTCCAAAAATAGAAGGACAATTTCGTAATTTTTATAAATACACGGGACAAGTTCATATATGAATCTGTATGATTCAGATATGAATTATATGTTCATATATGAACTAGTGTAATTCTCATATAAATTATTTTAACTGATTCATATATGAACTTTTGTGATTCATATATGAACCAATTAACTGATTCACATATGAACTAATTAACTGTAGATTCATATGTAAATCAGTTGAACTAATTAATATATTCATATATGAACTTTTGTGATTCAAATATGAACTAATTAACTGATTTATATATGAACGTATAGTTCATATATGAATCACAAAGGTTCATATATGAATCAGTTAATAGATTTCATATTGAATTACACTGGTTCATATATGAACATATAATTCATATGTGAATCATACAGGTTCATATATGAACTCGTCCCGCGTATTTTACGAAACTACCCCTCTATCTTCTAGAGACCACACAAAAAATTATTCGGTGTTTCACGGTCAAAGCCGCAAATGTTGACCAGATAAAGGGCTAGGATCATTTCTTTATTTCTCATATTTTTAGCATTTCTTAAATGAACCTAATCCTATATATATATATATATATATAGGTGAAGGATCGTGTGAGAAGTTGAGTTAACGGTGAGAAGTGGATCTGAACCGTTGATCTCTTTAATCTCAAGCTCTCCCATGAATTGCAGCTTAGAAGGGAATTGATCTGGTGCATCTTATCTCGGTGAATCTCATCGTAATGTGCATCTATTTCTCATCTACTATTGTCTAAAGAAAAATAATGTGTGCCAAAGACCCATTTCTCCCTCTCTCCGATTTCTTTCCCAAAACCCTAAAGGGGTTGTTTGGTTCATGGAATTTGAAGGAATTAGAATGGCCAATTTCATTGACCAAATTCCAAACCTATGTTTGGTTCACGAAATGAAAGCAATAGAATCCTTTCAATTCCATTAAATTTCATAATTTAAGGAATCCATCATTCATTGGCTTAAGTGAAGGAATTGAATTCCTACCAACCAAATGTGTGGTCAAATTCCATTCCAATTCATTCAAAATCAAATTCCTCCAATGGATTCCAATTCCGTCAAATTCCATTTTGTGAATCGAACGTCCCCTAAGGGTCCGTTTGGTTTGCAGGAATGGAATGGATTTTGAGGGATTTGGATTTCAAATCCATTCCAATCCCGCGTTTTGTTTGCAGGATTGTCCGAATTTGAAATCCTAGGATTTCTTTGTAATCCCTTAAACATAGGATTTTGAAATCCCACGGGGATGGCTAGGATTTCAAGAGATTTCGAAAGATTTTAATATAATAATGTTTAAAAATATGTTAAAAATATTTGTTTTCTAATAATCAATTAAATAAAAGGTAATTTAATTGTTTTTATGATTTTTTATAACTTTTTAATGAATTTTTTTATAAATAATGGGAATTGAAATCCAATCCAAATCCTACGAACCAAACACATAAAAGGATTCTAAATCCTATCCAATTCAAATCTCTCCAAATTCAAATCCGTACATAAAATCCAATTCAATCCATTCCTGCAAATCAAACGGGCCCTAAAGAGTTTTCTGATAAAGCTTCAATCGCACCTTAAACCTTAAAAAGGAAAAAGGGCACAAAAAAAAACAATCGCTTAATTGATACTGCAACCTTTCGTAGATACAAAACCACAAGGCTTGTGGTGTAGTGGTAATCACCTGGGGAGTTCATAGCGCTCAACCCGGGTTCGATTCCCTGCATTCGCAACTTTGTGGCCACTAGGTTTAACCTCAGGGCTGCATGCTTTCGCAGTCAGTTTCTTTGCCAAGGGATTAGTCTGGGCCAAAGGCCCAGGATACCCTTTCCCAAAAAAAACCTTTCGTAGATACAAGATGCAATTGGTTCACATAGCAGATCGTGATTTTGATATGAGTTTTACCAAAAAAAAACAGTTGCAACATTGATTTTAGCCGAAACCATTGATATCCTAAACCCTAAACCAGTAAACCCTCATTTGAGCTCATGTTTGATTTTTATTTTTTCAAGTTAAAATATTTATTATAATTTGTATAGATTATAATTGAAAAATATCTTGTTTAAATTTTTTGTCAAACCAAATTGTTCTCGTTTGATAGAAGATGATAGAAGGAGCAACAGGATTTCTATAAACCAAGATGACAATGATTATTGATGCAATGAATAAGATCATGCCAACGACTAATCCCGTTGATTCTGTGAATGCTCGGGAATAAGCTCTTTCAAAATTCGTTTATTCGATGAATACCGAACTTTGGGCTTCAAATCGAATTCAGAGTGAACTCAAATTTAGGAAGAAAATTGGAAATCTCTGTGTTCAACCAATGACCATCCAGAAAGCAAGTAAATAAAAAGGCCAAAACAAAATGGGCTTGAAAAGGATTATGGGCCAAACATAAGAGTCCAAACAAAAAATGTAAAAATTAGCAACAACAAAAAAAAAACATAAAGTGTCCAAACACATGCTTAAAAGCATTTTACTTTTTAGGCATCAAAAATCCCATAGGCCCCTTTGGGTCCTACCAAGGCGTGCTCGCCTGAACTGAAGTCACGTAACAAAAGTTGTGTGCGTTTAAGTGCGACACCTTTTGCTAGCCCGATCATGGGCCTCCAGAAACAATAGGGTCAAATCCTCCATGCCAAGACCTGCATCACTTATGAATTGAAATAGAACAAGTAGGGATTATTGTTATTGGAATTTCAATCCTCCTAATGGATCCAATTGTTTGGTCTTGAAATTGACGGAAGTTTATTGAAAAACATGTGTTTAATGAAAAAACAAAAAATAAACCATTAAGGTAAAATGATCATTTATATAATTCAGACAGCTTATTCAACACTACAAACAAACAATAATTTAACTAATTCCATGAAAACAACCAAACAACCACGAAGCAAGGTAAAGATGGTTGATCGTGTTAGCCAGATTGGCTTAATAGCTTACCCATTAAGCTATAAACAAACAACTATAAATAGAGAGCGCGAACATAATACCATTAACCTTATTAAGTCATAACCAAACAACTCCTTAGTTATATACAAAATTCTACAAGGCATGCCATAACAATCGCCATGATTAAGAGGCGTGTCTTCAATAATACCATGTGACCCCCATAGTGGATGTGTAAGGCAAGGAACACCCCCATTGCATACGTTTTTTTGTAAAGACCTTTGACTTTGTTTTTACTTTTAAAATTGATTTTTTGTTTTTTTTTTTTTTTAAGATTACATGAAATGATAATTCCTTCATCAATAGTCCATACATCCAATCTAAATTAACACACATTATCATCGAGCCATAAACCGATGACATCTATTACTTGTGAAATTATACGGATGTTCCATCATCGATCGTTTTTTAAAGAACAAAAGCACAAGATATTGAACAAAACACTTGTATTATAACTTCACAATTTTTAAATATTATAGATAAGAAATTTTATCTTGTAATACGCTAAATGACATCGCAGGAAAAAAAAAATCACATATTAGCCCTTCCTTGTTCCTCCAATCAAATTTAGATATGTGTAAAGGTATAGATAACTGTAAAGGAAAAGGAAGGATGCTTATATGAATATAGGAGGTGTATATATAAATTAGGGACAAGTAACCTAAAATTGATTAAGAACCCAATAACCACCCACAACACAACAAATGACATATTCATCATAAATATAAAGATAGATGTGTTATTCATCATAAATAAATGTTGTAACATCCTTGGGTTGTGGAAGTGCCGTGCTTCCGTTTAATTACCTCGGCCTTCCGGTAGGAGCACCGATGTGGAAAATTGATTCGTGGAAACCGGTTATCGAGAAGATGGGAAAAAAGCTTGCGTCATGGAAATCAAAGACGATGTCGATTGGAGGAAGACTAACGTTGGTAAAATCGGTTCTAGGTAGCACATCGTTATACTTCTTTTCTTTGTTTCGAGCACCGCTTGGAGTGATAAATTCTCTTGAGCGTTTGAGAAGAAATTTCTTTTTTTTTTTTTTGGGGGGGGGGAGGTGATGAGGATATATCAAGGAAAAAGTGTTCAATTGCGTGGGTCAAATGGGAGTCGGCGGTGGGGGGATTTAAGAAAGGAGGTCTAAATATTGGGGGATTTAATGGAAATGAATCGGGCTCTTCTTTGCAAGTGGTGGTGGAGGTTCTATTCGGAGAAGGAGTCGTTGTGGGTAAGGGTAATCAAAAGTATTTACGGGTGGGATGGGGGTCTTGGGGCGGTCAACCGTAGTAGTAGGGAAGAAAAGGGAGCTTGGAGGGACATAGTGGAGGTGGGAAGGGAGCTCGAAAAGGTCGGTTTAAACTTCGCGGGTTCACTAGTTAAGGAGATAGGGGATGGCGAGGACACTAGATTTTGGAATGAGAAATGGGTGTCAAGTAGAACCTTAAAAGAGCGATATCCAAGGCTATTCCAATTGGAAACTTGTAAAGATATATCGGTTAAGGATAGTGGGGAGTGGATTGGGGGTGAATGGAAGTGGAAGTGGGATTGGAGGCGGGATCCGAGGGGGAGAGAAGTAGGTGAGCTAGAATCTTTAGTGGGGGAGCTTGCTGCAATTAATCCTAGAAGAGATGCCAAGGATAGGATAGTTTGGTCGTGGGATTCACAAGAGGGATTTACGGTTAAGAAAACGAGGGAGATATTGGAGGAGAATAGAGTGGATAGATCGAATGGGGTGACGGAAACAAAATGGGTCTCCTTAATGCCTAAAAAGATAAGTGTGTTCCTATGGAGAGTAAGGCTAGGGAGAATACCGACTAAGGCAATTTTGGACAAAATGGGAATAGAGATGGACACTACTCTATGTCCAAGGTGTGGTGAAGCAATCGAAACGATAGAACACGCTTTGGTTACATGTGAAAAAGTAAGAAGCTTATGGAATCAAACGGGTCGATGGTGGAATATAAATTTGTCGTCGATAAATTCGGTATCTGAAATATTGGAGTTAGGTGATCAGATGGGATTGCATGACAGGGCTTCGAAGCTTTGGACAGCGGTTGTAGGATGTCTCCTTTATTTCATTTGGTCCCATCGAAATAAGGTGGTTTTTGAGAAGGAGCGAGGAAAGGTTGCGGATCAATTCTTTGTGGCGCAAATGAAAACATTTGAGTGGATCAAATGGCGTAACCAAAATCTTGCGTCAGACTTGGCTACTTGGCTCGTGGACCCTCGGTCATAACTGGTGATCCCTCGCTTGTTGGAAGAAGTTTCCGGTGTAGATGATGAAGCTTATGGATCGACGGCAGAGGTCTAAAGTTGAGGCTGTGTTTGTGCAGCTGCTGGTAGCCTGTTTTTGGAGTTGATGGGAAGCTGCTTCTCCCAGGTGGCTTTGGTGTTCATCGTCCAGGCATGTTTCGATGTTGTGATGTGCAGGTGCAGTTGGGACTATATGTTCGGGTTATCAGGGGTTGTTGTTGGACGAGACAGAGGCAGAAGAGCTGCTGCACAAGTATAGTCGGTACTCGGTCGTTGCTTGCTGCTGAGCTGGTTTGCTCCTTGCAAACTCCCTCTTGCTGCGAGATAGCTATTTATTCGATCAGTTAACTGCTTTCGTAACTGCTTTGTTACTGTTTTGTTGTTAGTTCGGTGTTGTTCAGTTGTATAACTTGGTTGTTACTTTGGTTGGTAAATAAATTGATGCTGTTAAAAAAAAATGAAGAGAGACATGTAATCAATTTTGGGTTTTTATATATAAAATAAATAAATAAATAAATAAATGCGAGTGGGAGAGGGAGAGGGAAAAGAAAGATATAGTGAGTCGTCAATGACAAGTGATTAGCAAAAGACATGGGAAGGGAAAAAAACCATTTTCTCCAATTATTTTGGATCTTGAGACATTCCAACTCCACAAACCATGCTCAATCTTCTCCTTGAGCTTTCTTGTTTTTTCCTCTCGTCAACTCTCGACCCATGAACCAACAATGGCGATCGGAAAACCTCGTGGTAACAAGAGATCATCCAGCGGTGGTTCGTGTTCATCCACCCTGACAACCGTCGTCCTTATGTCGGTCTGTGCTTTAGGTGTCTGGATACTAACCTCCAACTCCACCGTTTCTCTGCAAAAAACCGCCATCCGGATCAATAACGACTCCTCGTTTGATTCCGATCGAAGTTCCGTAAAGCGGCATCGTAAAGTCCCCTTTGATGCTATGATTGCTCCTCAAGATAAACCTGTTGATCTATCGATTAATGCTAGTGATCCTGAAGACAAACATCGTGGTTTCCCTACGGATATCGTCAAGCATGATGATGGATTGAAAGCAGGGAATGATCCAGATACGATTCATGAAACGAGTCAGGACGATAAATATAATAAGGTGGAGAGAGATGAAAATTCGGGTGATGGTGGGTTAAGTGAAACCGAAGCTGAACTAAAGCCGGAAAGCACGAATGATGTCGATGATGATGTCGAGAGTTTGAACGATAGTGATGTCGGGAAACAAGAGGCAGAGGAACACCAAGAGGAGGCGAGAGAAGAACAAGAAATGGAAATATCGACTTCGTTTATCGAAGACGAGCAGCACGGATCAGAAGAGCAAGTGCAGAAAAAGCAAAAGATTCAAGAGTCGGAGGAAGGCACAGATGATCAACATACGGAAGAAACCACGGGAAATGAATACGATCAACAAAGTGATACAGAGGATAAACAAACAGAATCCGGTGGCGAAGATGACATACGGGAATTGGAGGACAACCAAGAACAAGAAATCACAGATGATGAACAAGAAAAAAGAATGGAGAATCAACAAGAAGAAGAAGAAGAAGAAACCCAACACGAAGATGATGTACCGGTAGAATCTCACTCAATAGCAGCCGAAACACGAGCCCAAGTCGAAAGTCGAGAAGCACGAGACGTTAAAAAGAAAATGGAACAAGCAAAGATATCCATAGAATCCACAATAGCTAACACAACTACACCTAAGAAACCTTCTAACACAGGGAATTCAACAAAGCATTCTGCCGAGAACCAAACGCAAGTCGATATTAAGGTGACAGCTAACGTAGATATGTACGGATACAAATGGGAGTTATGCAATGTGAGCGCTGGAACAGATTACATACCTTGTTTGGGTAACGAGATAGCGATCAGAAATTTGCATCATTGGAGTCACTACGAGCACCAGGAGAGACATTGCCCGAAGGAGCCTCCCTTGTGCCTTGTTCCTCTTCCAAAGGGTTATAAGGCACCTATTCCATGGCCTGAAAGTAGAGATAAAGTATTAATACTCTTATTTAGAGGATATTTTTCTTACTGATTTATTATGGGTGCGTTTGGTACAAGGGACAAAAGGATGACAGGACAAAACTTGTTGTCTCATGTTTGGCATGACAAATCAACTAGGACAAGAGGACTTGAGTGGGACAAAAGGAAATTTTTCTGAAAAAGATTTGTAAACTGCTAAACTACCCATATCAAATTATAACCTTAAAACCTGAACTCTTTCATCCACCTACCTCACAGTCCGTCAGTCAACGTACCACACACACCCATAAAAGTTGTAATCTATGCACAAATAATCAAAAATATTTAACGAATTTTAGGATGTAAATGGCAGATATGGTTCCATAATGTGCCACACAAGGTCTTATTCGACGGAAAGGGGAGCCAGAACTGGGTGAAGGTGACGGGGGAATTCGTAACTTTCCCTAGAGGTGGAGCTCAGTTTATGCATGGTGCTCTCCATTATATTGACTTTCTACAGGAGGTAATGAACAAACTTAAATACAATAATACTTAACATGTTGACACTACAACAATAGGATGTCAACAATGTCTAAATCTCCTGATAGATTGTTTTATAGGACTTAAGTTTATACGACCAAACAATTGTACGTTCTGTATAAAGGTGTTACAATAGGATGTTATGACGTATATGGGCATCCTAACAAGTTTTTTAGGGCATTTCTGAAGTTTAATGTCATGTTAGTTTTTTCACAGGACAATTTTGAAAAGTGTCCTATACTTGATTTTGTAACACTTTCTCAAATAATGTAATATAAAATTTTCAATCCAAGAATTTATTTTGAAATTGTCCTCAAAAACTTGCTAGGACCCCCAAAAGTATTTATCAACTTAAAGTAACATCTTTACATTAGGATACACAGTTGTTATGTCCTATAAAGCAGTCTATTAGGACATTTAGACATATTTGACGTCCTATAAAGCCGATTTTGTTGTAGTGTAAAGATCTACCTTTTTTTATAAAACTTTAATATCATTTCAGTCAAATTAACTTTCTAAGGACTGCAGGCAGTACCTGAGATTTCATGGGGGAAGCACACCAGGGTAATTCTGGATGTAGGGTGTGGTGTAGCAAGCTTTGGAGGTTACCTCTTCGATAGAGATGTCCTAACAATGTCATTCGCCCCTAAAGATGAATACGGAGCTCAAATCCAATTCGCTTTGGAAAGAGGGATACCAGCAGTTTCCGCTGTCATGGGCACTCAGCGCCTTCCATTTCCGAGCAGAGTTTTTGATCTAGTACATTGTGTCCATTGTAAAGTACCTTGGCACAAAGAAGGTTCCCCAAATCATCTCTTTGAGTATGCATTACCTCAAACATGGGTGTTACAATCTTTCAAACCATTTGCAACCGAGGCTATTTAGGCTATTGACCTTAAATGAAATTTTTATTCCCAACATAACCTTCTCATAGGTTTTTAGGCATTTTTGTTGCTAGAACAAAATTGGTTTATAGGACGGCAACAATGTCTAAGTGTCCCAATAGACTGCTTTATAGGATCTAAGTTTATAGGACCAAACGATTATAGGACGCTTTTGGGTGTCTTAACAAGCTTTTTAGAACATTTTTAAAGTAAAGCGTTGTATTAGCTATTTTATAAGACACTATTTAAAATATTGTCTTATAAAAACAAGTGCCCTATAAAAAGATGTGTTTACAGGATACTTTTCAAAAATGTCCTAAAAAACTTGTTAATACTCCCAAAAGTGTCGTATAAACTAATTACATCACTTTTAGATAGAACGCTTTATTTTTTGGTCCTATAGACGTAAGACCTATAAAGCCATCTATTTGGGCATTTAGACATTGTTGGCATCCTATAAACGCAATTTTGTTGTAGTGTGTATATGGCAGTGACATTCTCGAACATGTCAGAAGTCATGGATTTATAATCAGGAGGTCATTAACCAAAGGACCCAACTGAACTTTGTTGTTATTGTTTGTGTTAAGGTGGCATCCTTCTTGTGGAGCTTAACCGCGTGCTCCGCCCAGGAGGTTACTTTGTTTGGTCAGCACCACCTGTTTATCGAACACTTGAAGAGGATGTGCGGATATGGAAAGGTATCATTAGAAATTTTCATATCAACTCCATACTTATTGATTTATTGAAATAACTTCCGTAAATATTGTACGCTTAGAGATGTCTGCTCTTACGGTGGCAATGTGCTGGGAGCTTGTCACCATCAAGAAGGACAAACTGAACGTAATTGGAGTCGCGGTCTACCATAAACTTGACTCAAATGAATGCTACAACGAGAGAAAGAAACAACAACCTCCCATATGTAGACCAGATGATGATCCGGATGCTGCTTGGTAAGTAGAAGTTTTCTTAACCAAGCGCTCTTGTCTTGTTTTATAAAGCGACTCGACTTGAATTTGAAGTCAGGACACCAAATATGTTTAAATGTCCTAATAAACTGCTTTATAGGACCAAACAATTGTTCGTCCTATGTAAAAGTGGTACAAAGTTGATAAGACGCTTTCAAGCTTCCTAACACGTTCTTTAATACACTTTTGAGGAAGTGTCATATGAACACATTTTTTATAGGACATTTGTTTGTATATAACAAATAATCTCATATAAAAAAGACTAAAGACGTTTTATTTCAAAAGTGTCCTTAGAAATTTGTTAGGACACCCAAAGGTGTCCTATCAACTTATTGCAACATTTTTATAGAGGAGGAGCAATTGTTTGGTCCTATAAAGCAGTCTATTAGAACATTAATTAGACGTATTTCGCGTTCTACAAACCCAATTTTCTTGTAATGTCTTTTTCAAAAAAGAAACAGACGGAGTAATATCAGTTTGATTTGTATAATGTTTGGCAGGTACATGCCTCTACAGGCATGTATGCACAAGGTGCCAATGATGGACACAGAGAGAGGTTCACGTTGGCCTGACGAATGGCCAGAACGAGTTCAAAAACCTCCATATTGGTTGAATAAATCCCAGATGGGAATTCATGGAAAACCAGCTCCAGATGACTTTAAAGCAGATTATGAACATTGGAAATGGGTGGTTACCAAATCATACATGAGTGATCTAGGGATTAACTGGTCCAATATACGAAATGTTATGGACATGAGAGCTGTTTATGGTGGGTAAGTGCTAAACTAACCATTCTTCTTCATAACTCATCTTCAATTAGTCCCTGGGGGGGTTCAAAATAACAGAATGTAAATTTTGTGTTAAAATCTATGGTTACAGGTTTGCTGCAGCACTTAAGGACTTGAAATTATGGGTACTAAATGTGGTTAACATGGATGATTCTCTTGATACACTCCCAATAATATTTGAGAGAGGTCTTTTTGGGATTTACCATGATTGGTGCGAGTCTTTTAGCACATATCCTCGGACTTACGATCTTCTCCATGCAGATCATCTGTTTTCCAAGTTGAAAAATAGGTGATTTCAGTGAACAAACACTACAACAAGATTTAGTTTATAATACTTAGGATCAAACAATTGTATGTCTTTACTCTTATTTAAATATGTTACAATAAGTTTAATGGGACGCATTTAGAATAAAATGTCCTATGAACACATCTTTTTATTTTTGGCATGATGTAGTTAGAGTGAAACTATACATACATTTAGGGGTTGTTTGGCAGTTGCTGAATGGTTTAGTGCAGAATGATTAAGTGGTCTGAATGATTAAGAGGTTTTTATGATATAGTGTAAAATGAAATATGGCTGTTTGCTAATTGTTCATAATGAAATCAGGGCTCTTAATGGTTAAGGGAGGGTCAGGATACAAAATCATTAAGAGGATTTTGGAACCATTAAGAGGCAGCCCTTTTTTTTGCCAAACAAGATTTATCTCTTAACGATTCAGAGGTTGCCTCTTAATGGAACCATTAAGAGGTAAACAAACAGCCCCTTACACACAGCTGCTAAGTTAATTGATGATTATATGAACTTCTGTATGGTTCATGCAGGTGCAAGATCGCACCTGTAATGGCAGAGATTGATAGAATTTTGAGACCAGGAGGGAACTTGATCGCGTGGGATGAGTCGAGCATGATAAGGGAAATCGAGAAACTTTTGAAGTCAATGCATTGGGAAGTAAATTCAACATTAACAAATAACCAAGAAGGAATAATCAGTGCTCAAAAGTCAACATGGAGGCCAACCACATATGCAGCAACTTCTTGATCCTGATAAGTTATGAGTCAATATACAAGGATTCCAAATTGTAAATTGAGTTCTTACAATCCTGGAATATATCTTATTTGGAAATGCAAAAAGAGGTATGCACAAAGGCAAAGAGTATGCAATTCTTAATTATCAATTTTCCATTATTAGAGCATTTTCAACAGATTCTCCATAATTTCTTGAAAATAAAAAGGTAAAAGTTAAAATCTCTAAAAAAAAATTACTTTCAACTCCTAACAGATTCCAAACCGTATTTCCTAACTCCGTCTTCTTCCTGGTATCCTTATTTCTTAACATATGCCGCTTTGTGTTTCAAACAATCAAATCCTACCTTATAGCATCAATCTTCGCAAATATTGAAAGTAGATTAGGATTTCCAGCAGAATCTTACATTTTTAGTTAAATTCCTCTACTATTATTATAAGTATTGTGTGTATATATTGTAATAATAACTAGTATTGATACAATGTGTAAAACTAGGAGGGTGAACCCTCTATATATACAAGACAGAAACCCTAAAGGACACCTAGACAAGACCCATGGGTCGTAGACCAATATACATACAATTAACACTCCTCCTCAAGTTGGAGCATAAATGTTAATCAAGCCCAACTTGTTACAAATAAAATCTATTTGAGTTTTCCGGAGAGGTTTAGTGAGGATGTCCGCAAGCTGAAAGTCTGTCTTAATGTGAATTGGTTGAATGGATGGAGGGTCAGCTTGTGTGCCTACAACTCGATCTCTGATAAGATGACAGTCAACCTCAATGTGCTTCGTCCGCTCATGAAATACTTGATTTTTTACTATATGAATAGCTGATTGACTATCGCAGTATAACCGCATCAAGTTATTAGAAACTACACCGAGCTCTATGAGAAGACGACGAACCCATATCATTTCTGATGTAACATCTGCCATGGCTCTATATTCTGATTCAGCACTAGATCTAGATACTGTGTGTTGCTTCTTACTCTTCCACAATACAAGATTTCCTCCAATAAATACACAATACCCGGTAGTAGATCGTCGAAAGATCGGGCAACCTGCCCAATCTGCATCTGAAAAACCAGATATCCGACCATCTCCTTCTTATGTAAAAGCACCCACACGACAGTGCCCCTGATCAGAATATAAGATGCCAAGACCTGGTGTGGTCTTGAGATATCTCAAGACACGAAGAGCAACATCCCAGTGTCCAGTGTATGGAGCAGCCATGAATTGGCTCAGGACACTGACGCTAAAGGAAATATCTGGTCGTGTGACTGTTAAATAATTAAGCTTCCCGACCAATCGTCTGTAGCGCTCAGGATCCTTCATCGGATTTCCGTCCTCTGGAAGAAGCTTCCTTGTAGGAAGCATTGGAGTATCAACGGGCTTGCAACCCAGTAAGCCACATTTGGTCAGCAAATCAAGGACATACTTCCGTTGAGAGAGAAGTATTCCTTGTGGAGAGCGAGATACCTCTATGCCAAGGAAGTACCGAAGTCGACCTAAGTCGCTTATCTGAAACTGCAACTGAAGAAACTGTTTGAGTTTGGCAATCCCGACCTCATCATCCCTTGTAATTATGATGTCATTAACATAAACTACTACAATAATCCTTTTGCTCTGCTGGTGTCTAAAGAACACAGAATGATTAGATGCGCTGAGAACCATCCCAAATTCTCCCATAACGCTATAAAATTAACCAAACCATGCCCTAGGAGACTGCTTAAGACCATATAAAGAACGGCGTAATCTGCAAACTTTCGAGGCCTCCTCCTCGACAATGAACCCAGGTGGTTGCTCCATATATACCTCCTCCTCAAGAACACCATTAAGAAAGGCGTTCTTGACATCAAGCTGATGGAGCGGCCAATGATGAATGGCAGCAAGGGCAATACAAATACGGACATACGGCATTTTAGCAACCGGTGAGAAAGTTTCATCATAATCAATGTCGTATGCCTGAGAATATCCTTTAGCAACTAACCGAGCCTTCAGACGATGTAAGGAGCCATCCGGGTGTAGTTTAACTGTAAATACCCAACGACAACCAACAATACGTTTTCCCGGAGGAAGTGTTTCAAGATCCCAGAATATACAAATGGCAAATAGACTAAAAGTTATCGAGGCAATGTTAGCTCGACAATATCCACCACCGCCTTCCGATGACCCCACTTCTCGTGATCCCCCCTTTTTCCGGTAGGATGATATGGATTTGATATATGTATCGCTTGTGATTCCCTTTTCCCGGTAGTATATAGACGATGACTAGATTTGATATATGTAGGATTTTTATGGATATATGTATGGATTTACGTGGATATTTGTACGGATTTTTATGTGAATTTTTGGAATATGTATGGATTTTGACAATTTGTATGCAATATTATAATATATATATATATATATATATATATATATATATATATATATATAAACAGATTAAAATGCAGCAAATATGTATTTTTGAAATGTAATAAAAATTCAAAATACCGACGGCTTACCGACGGGAAAACCGTCGGTAAAATTAAACAGTTTTTTTTAAAAACAGTCGGTAGGCCGTCAGTAATATTAGCCGTCGGAAATTGAACCGTCGGAATTCCGTCGCTAATGTACCCCGTCGGAAAACCGTCGGTAAAGGAGACAGTCGGAAAGCCGTCGCTAATGCTTTCCGTCGGAAAACCGTCGGTAAGGGGAACCGTCGGTAAGCGGTCGGTATTTTCCGTCGGAAAACCGTCGGTAAATATTACCGACCAAGTTTTTTCCAACGGTGACTTCCCGTAGGAAAACCGTCGCTAAAGCCTTTTACCGACGGTTTTAGCCGTCGGTAATACGATTTATTTTAGTAGTGTCGGGTTGGTCGGGTTACTTTTGAGCCTAACCCGATATCAACCCAATAGATTCGGGTTGTCCTAATTTTGTATCGAGTATATGCCGGGTTACCTCGGGTTTATTTTTTTCGGGTTGGTCAGGTTAGGTTGATCGGGTTGGTCGGTTTTTTGAGCACCCCTAGTTTGGGATTGCATATTTGCTTATTTCATCAGTATTTGGATTGGAAAAAAAAATCATGTTTATAACTTTTTTGTCATAATAAGTTGTTTTTAAGTTGGTTCATACTGACTTATCAACTTATTTGAAACAACTTATAATTTTTTGGGTTATTTTACATGTATAAGCAATGTCAAACACCCCTAAATAACAACTTATTAGCTTATTACGTTTTGGTACTACAATAAACTAATCAAAACACTATTTATACAACTTTTTTTTACCGCCACATAAATTGATAAGCACTTTAAAAAAAACATAAATTATTTTAAATAATCAATCCCGAACACCCCCTTAACTAGAGAAGGTTTCTGATTCAATGTCATCGAAGTTTGAGTAAATCTATAAACAAGGTCCTTGATATTATGGTATTCCAAATTTTGGTCCATATACTTAGCGTATCAAAACAAGTATTCATATTTCTATTTTAATGTGTTTTAAAATAAGTGTCTAATTGCATACTTTGCGATTCTACCATTATTTATGAGACGAATGGATTTATTCCTCACTCTATCTATTAAGGATACAATTGTTATTTAATTGATTAAAAAGTGTAATAATTACACATTTCTAAAATGGTGTTTGTTTTTCACTATATACTTTATTTTGAGTCAGTAAGAGTAAACTTTAGCCCCACTGTTCTAGATTTGATTTGATTTATCAATTACTGGTCTCATTTGATTTACCATTGTTATCGTAGTCGTGTTCATTTATACGCTCTCCTTTGTCGAATCACAACTCAACTAAAACTCATTAATTTCCACTTTCTGGTGGGATATAATTGGTTTCGTCAAATGGTTTGGCAAAATTCAATTATGAGACACTTTTCCATGTTATATAACAAACATGATCAACTTGTAATGCTCTTTCTTATAAGTTAATTCTTACAAAACCTGGAACTAACTATTTGTCTTAATTACTCATACAACAACCCTCATGAGACCATCACATATATAGTAGGAACTTCATTCCTACTATGTGAGTCAACAAGATGCCATACATCACATTGTGCAAATAATTTTATGCATGGTTCATGCATTTACAAAACATCAAACATTCTTCCATGTTTCAAATCATTAATTATAATAACATTTAAGTGTTGCATAAACATATATAGAAGTTTATATAATAAAAATATCCATTAAACATAACAGATGAAACTCCACTTGTATATTTCGGCCTTAAAAGCTTCTTGTCTTGCTAGAAAACACTTACTGCATATTCATCATCATCATCTTGAGCAAGGGCGGACCTACCCTTCTCGCGGGGGGGGGGGGGGGGGGGGGGGTCTCGTGCACTCACTCAAGTTCGTTTTGTAAAGGCAAAAAAAATTTCGGTACGTAAGATGCACCCGCACAACTAGAGGGGGTGTTCCATACGTTTTGAGGGATGAAAGGTGCACAAGTCCCAAAAAAACCAAAATTTAATCTCGAAATCAACCAAAAAAGCGAAAAAAATCACTTGAAATCAATCAAAAAAACAAAAAAAATCCTTCGAATCAACACAAAAAAAAACCAAAAAAGTCCATCGAATCAACACAGAAGCTTAAAAAATCCCTCGAAAACAACCAAAAACATAAAAAGTCCCCCAATAGAGGAATTCGGCTAAAAACACATCGACAACAATTTCTTAAGTTTTTCGTTTGTGCACCCGCTCACCTAAAATCCTGGGTCCGTCACTGACCTTTAGAGATAAACCCATCTTAATAATGCTACACATATACCCCTACTGTGTTCAAAACCGATTAGTCAAGTTCACATAAGTGTTATTTGTTTAAATTCTAATGATGACTTCTTTTGAATTACATCCAAGCCAGCATAAATTTGCTTAGAGGTCATTTATGACATTTACAAAACTTCTTTTAAGTCTCCTAGACATTTATGTAACCATGTCTTGAAATAACTACCAAGATTACCAACTTTTTTTAACTCAAGTTGGACTAAAATATAGTTTGTTTTTTTTCAAATTTGTCCCAAGATTCATATTATAGTGAAAAAAAATACCCTTTATGCAACAAAAATATAAGTTCATGATCAAAATAATATTTCAATATGGATTCACGTCTAATAATTGCTAAAACATTATAAAATAACAAAAAAAATGGCCTAAAATGTCATATCATGAAATCTAGCGATTCATTGTTATTTTTATAGGCAGTTAAATACAAATAAAATTATGCCTAAAATTAAGGGTATTCATCCAAACCGTCAAATCGTACAAACCGTCTGCACCACACTGCAAAGTATGGTTTGGAACTTTCGAGGTGCGATTTACGTTTGCATTTTTACCAAACTGCACTATGTGGTGCAGTTTGCGGTTTTGAGTTATCAAAACGCGATTCAAATTGCACCGCACCACAATATTTTGTGTGTGTGTATATATATATATATATATTAATTTTATATATAACATATATATAGGGGTGGATTAAAATGAAAACTCATTTTTCATTGTGCACGTGAAGACCAACCTTAGTCATTGATCAAAACTTAGAAAACTAATCAATGGTTAAAACATAATAAAATTAATTGAGAAGTGATTAGAAACAAAATTGAAAATTTGAATCAGCGTCTACCTTGTTTGACTTTTTATTTTCTTTTTTAATTAAAAAACTTTACCTACTTAAATTTTATGATAAATTATCTTAAAAATTACTAATATTTAAATCAAACAAATTACATCAGAAAAATGAGAATTTCGTGCTCTTCGACATAACATACTCGATATAGTTTTTTTTTCTCATTTTAACCATTTTTTACGTAAAATGTTATATATGTGTTATATTCATTATGAATATGTATGCACGTCCCCGAGTGTCCACATTCAATATGAATAACAAAGATGGACGTTCATTAACTATTCATGATGAATGATACACGAATTCATGTATTATTCATATGAATCGTGTATTATTCACCCTGAATATTGTATTATTCATCATGAATGATACATTATTCATGATGAATAATATATGAATGACCCATGAAGATGTGAACACATGCAACACGCTCTTTTGTTTCCTGATTTACAATCGAAATTTGGTTTAATGCATCATGAATATGTATGCGCATCCCCCGGTGTCCCACATTCAGTATGAATAACAAATGTGAACGTTCATTCATTATTCATAATGAATAATACAGTATTCATGATGAATTATACAACATTCAGGAAGAATATTCACTCTGAATGATGTATTATTCATCCTGAATGATACATTATTCATGATGAATAATACATGAATGACCCGTGGAGGTTTGGAGATGTGACGTGCTTTTTTTGTTCCCCGGTTCACAACCGAAGCTCGATAGATTCTCAATTCGTCTCGATGGGTGTTGGGTTACGGTGATGAAGAATGAGATGTCTTCCAACGTTGAAGAAAGTGTTGAAGAAGGTGATGTCGAGTTACGGACTTACGGTGTCGAGGTGTTGTTCATACTTGAACGTATATAAATATTCATAATGAATATAACACATATATAACATTTCACGTAAAAAAACGGTTAAAACAACAACAAAAAACTATATCAAGATGGATGTCATATCGAAGAGCACGAAATTCTCGTTTTTTTTATGTAATTTGTTTGATTAAAACTATGAAGACCAAGAGCTTTATTCAAGGGGGAGCTTGAAAAGATATGAAGACATGCAACACCAAAGTTTTTCAGATATTCAAGAGGGAAAGAAGATCAAGGCCTGAAGATTTCAAGATGATAAATGCCTTATTCAACTTTAGGGGGAGATTGTTAGGACTGAAAATCCTAGTACGTGGAAAGTTGTATAACGCATTTATAAAGTTTAATTGTTTTATTTATATGCGTTGTAAAAGTCTTTTATTGTTATTTGGCTTAAGTTTGGTTGTAATGGGCCTTGGGCCCTTTAGGGTTTTATCCCTAGTATTTAATGGTTTGTTTAGGAGAGTTTAGGGTGGAGAGGAGAAGATTGGTCATTAAGGTTTACTCTAGCTTATTAGAAATTCTCTCTGTAAACATAAACCCTTTACTGTTAAATCTAATCATATGACCAACAGTTGTGATTGATTCTTATTGGTGATTGATTATTATTACTGTTGATTGCACTGTTTCTGGGATCTACAAAATATAGAATAATTTAGTATTTATGTAATATTTTTGGACTTCATGTTTTGGCCGAACGTCCCATCTTGAATAAACAATTAGCCAATTGGGAGTTGAGGCTTAAAGATCTAGATGAAAGAAAAAGTTGGGCACATCACAACTCACACGTTTAATTTAGTTTGAAGTTTACTTTTTTACTTATTAAACCATTTTTAATTATGCAATATGTATTTGGAAACGGATGTATTGAAACTCTTTCAACAAAGAAGTGAAGAACTCGCAGAAAGAAGCTTGCGAGTTCTTACTTGTCGCAGGCTAAAGCTTGCGAGTTCTGAGTATAAATCTTCTTGCGAGTTCTATACTTAGAAAAATTTCAGGCAAATAACTTGTCGCAATGCTTACGAGTTCTATACTTATAAAAAATTCAGTCAAACAAAAGATCAAAGAGACTTGCGAGTTCTTCAGAAATCGTGGACCATTGTCTGCGAGTTCTTCAGATATGAATCTTGCGACTTCTTCGGATCTTGCGAGTTCTTCAAGTTCCGAGTCTGAGACCACTTTTTCAATCAAAAACTCTTCAAACCTTCGAATTTGATCACCAAACTTTGCAGATTGATCCTTGATATGATTCTGAACATCTTTCTAATACATCATTTCAACAAAAAATACAAGAATTACAAACTTTGATCTGAATATAGCACGTGAAAAACTTCGAACCAAACACTCAATCAAATCCAAATTCACACAAACTGAATGTGAATTGGACGATGTAATTCAAAACAATGATGTTCTAAAACAAAAATCGAGTACAATGCAATGGAAATTACAGTCAAATTCACACAAAAACAAGAATTCGATTCAGGAACAGTTGACTTTGCGAGTTCTTTGAGTTCGACCAAAGATTCACATATTTTGATTTGTTTTTTTGATTTTCGTGCTTGCTCTGATACCAATTATGTGTCCCAATATAATGTGCAAATCAAGATAACAACACAAATTGATTCAAGATGCCATATTATTGTATTATGAATTCAACAGTACAATATGTTCTTTCTCTCTCAATAATTCTTTCTCTAGGATATGTTCTCTCAAGATGCTATCAAGGTGCTACTAGATTAACAAAGAAGACAAAACAATTTATACCTACAAGATTTACAAGGAAACTAAACTAATTGACTTTGACATTAAACCCTTGAGCTTTGACTTTAGCAATAGAGGCTTTGACTTGGACTTTGACTTTAATTCCCATGATCTTGGATTCAACACATTTGTGCACTAACATATCGTTGATTTTATAATGTATTTTAAACTTATATATAACACCCTAAAAATAGGGGTAAATTTAAACCTTAAAATCTACGAAATGTGACAACTTAATAAATGAAAATCACCCAAAAGGGGGAAATTGTAATAGCGTTTACAAATTCTCTATTGGACACTAAGATCAACTACATACAAATCTAAATAGTTATATCTAGATTATAACGGTTGTCAGCTCAATCTCCCAAAATCTCTATCTCTATCTGTACGCCAATTCACCAAAAGATGCCGATAATGGCCCAACCTCGTCCCTCAACCCTTGTGCAACCCACCGCTAAAGAAACATATTATACATGTCATTTGTGAAAAAAATGTTAGGCTTTACGCCTAGTGAAAACAAACAATTTATACAAATCAGTTAAATGTACAATTGATAGTAATGATTGGAACATACAATAAGTAGTTTTGTTTTCCCAAAATACCACATACGAACCATACGGTCCAAGAACATCTTACGATGACGGGGGAGACCCGATTTCCAAGGATCGTGGCAGAACACAAAAGTAAGTCACTTTCCAAGTTGTGAGTTCGATATTAGGATCAAGGCCACGAGCTCATCGACTCATACTTAGATGTGAAGGAGGGCACCTAATGATCCTAATCATACTCATTCACTAGGATTACATTTATGGTCAATGGCTAGTATCATGTCCCACATAACCGTACCAAGTTGCCTTCCGAGGACCAAATATCTCAACTAGTTACAAACAA
Organism: Arctium minus; assembly: GCA_954870635.1. Classification (NCBI taxonomy): domain Eukaryota; kingdom Viridiplantae; phylum Streptophyta; class Magnoliopsida; order Asterales; family Asteraceae; genus Arctium; species Arctium minus. Next base: position 32,835,302 of record OX941092.1, read on the forward strand.
GAATTATCTCACAATCAAGCCAACTCTATACCTATGGATCCATTAGTAATAGTCTAAGATTTGTCACAATTACATATGTGACTAAACTATAATCATACATATAGTTTCTCAAAATCATAATTCCATAAACATGTATTTCTTTGTATAATCTATACCACATGGAACTAAATCAATATCAAGATCTAACCATGACTTTTTTTTCATTTTCCCAAATAGATCTTTCATAAATAGATTTCCCAAAAGTCATGCCATTTTGAACTGATACCAACAACAATCCCCATGTTCCTTTTCCCAAAATACTCACTTTTGCCGAGTAAATCTTACCACATAAAGAAACTATAAATGTGACCATAATGTGTTCATCCAAGTATTTAACCACAAAAATGTAAACTAAATCACATTTTATAACACAAATCATATAACCCTTTATCATATCTCAAAATAGTAAAAACCCTAGGGGGGGCGTTTGGTTCGACGGATTCCATCGTAATCTAATGGAATTGGAATGGTCAATTCCGTTAACCAAATTCCATTGTGATGTTTGGTTACCTATGGAATGGAAATGAATTCTAAAGATTCCTTCAAATATGGATTTCACCATTCCTTCATAAAAGAGATGGAATTGAAATCCATTCCAACCAAAATTTTATAAATGACAAAAATACCCTTATCAAACATAAAACCCTAGCCGATTGAACATCTAGTATGTCTCCACCTATCTTTTCCTTCTTTGGTTTCTCGATCGGTTCCTCCTCTAGCCGAATGAACTCCTCTGGTTATCGACTTTTTCCTTTGGTTTCTCTCCATCGATTCGCTTCTTCCTCTTGTTTCTCTCCATCGATCGACTGCATAATCGTGTTTTCTCTATGGTCTCCTTCTCCATTTTTGTTTCTAGATGGGGAAGAAGAAACGATTTTAGAAACGACTACAGGAATCGTTACCCACATCGACTGCAGATGTGGGTAACGATTTTAGTTACTGTTACGATGGGGAAGAAGAAAGAAAAGGGGGTAATGCGCTCGGGAAGAAAAAATGGTGCAGCGTGTTGGAAAAATGGCCGGAAAAGGGGTGTTGCGATGGGGAAGAAGACTGGTCAAATGATATATATTTTTTTCATTATAATTCAGATACCTAATTTATAAATAAATTCATGGAAGTGATGGTAATTTACATTTTTTTTAAATTAAATGTTTATTTTATTATTTATACTTAAAGAATTAAAATATATATATATATATATATATATATATATATATCAAAAAAGGGCATTGTAGATCCCAGTACAGTGCAATCACGAACAATAATCAACAATAAAGAACAATAATATAACCACAACCTCTAGTCATATGATTAATATTCAAGAAATGGTTTAGGTTTACAGAGAGAATATCTGATAAACTAATGTAAACCTATTGACTAGAGAATTATGAATGAGATCTTAACAGATAAAAGAACAAGAATACGCCTTATATACTTGGCGCTTACAAGATAATGGGCTTTATGGGCTTTGGGCCCAACTAACAATCAACTATCAAAGAATTACAATTCGCACTCTTATAAATGTTTTAATCAACTTTCAACGCACAGGACTTTCAGTCCTAACAATCTCCCCCTAAAGTTGAGTAAGGCATTTATCTTCTTAAAATCTTCAGGCTTGATCTTCTTTCCCTCTTGAATCTTTGAATAACTTTGGTGTTGCGTGTCTTCATGTCTTTTCAAACTCCCCCTTGAATAAAGCTCTTGGTTTTCATATTTCAACTTTGTAACCAGATTCAATGTACAATAGCCTCGACTGAACGCACTATCAAGCAGCTTTCAACTATAGAAACTCAACACATCGGATCAGCACACAAGAAAGATAATGTGAGAGTTACGTGACATTCCACAGTGCATCTTCAGTTTAAAACAAAGAATCTGTCTTTGAACTGGGAGTTGAATAGACTTAAAGAACTTGTTTCAATCAGTGCGTAGGAGGAAATGACTTGAAGCAGACACCACATGATACGGGATAGAAGAACCAATAAAATCTTTTCTGCTTCAATAAAATCTTCTTTTCTACCTCAGATTTAAGATTTGACTATTTGACTTTGAAATTGAACTTTGTAAATCTCTCCCCCTTTTTGATGATTGTGAACATCATGATCATCAAAACTCTTCAATTTCAACACATTCTTTGATCTCCTCCTTTTCTCCCCTTTAGGATAATATGACATTCTCCGACCTTTGATCTGAGTATCCGTCAATTCATGAAATGTATATATCTGAATCTTTTCAAATTCAGATATAATAGGAATTGTAAACCTGAATCAGCAAATGATACAGTTAGTATGCCTGTAAGTAGCACGGAGCCACTTTGTACAACGGATGTACTTTGGAAATGAGCTTTTGTGATATTCACTCCCCCAGGGCTTCCATTCAATCATCGAAAAACCACAAAGGAATTTTCTATGAATGTTATGACAAGAAAACTCATTCCTTGTGTGTACGTGGAAGTGTAGAATGATTGAAGCTACTTAGCTTTCTCAGGCTCAAAAATGTGTAAACTGTTGAGACAGCAACAGATATTACACGGACTCAATGTGCATGAAAGAGGTGCGAAGGTGGGCAACTTTCCTTCTTTTTCAATATCTAAATCTTCCGAATGAAGACTAGATAGCATATATGTTGCGTCCCCAAATAAAATGAAACATTTCTTTGTTAAGAAAGAAACGAGTGGTTGGTGGGGTAAAAACAAGATTTGGCATGGGCTCACTGTCTGTTTCAATGATGGTCACCAAAGAATGTGAACCAATCAGAAGATGTGGTTGCCCGGCTCAGAAAGTGGTTGGTGTAGAGTTCTGATATTCTTTTAACTCTGTTCTCACACCCTCTTTCTTTTTGTCATTAAAGCTCACTTCTAACCAAACTCTAATTTACATTTTACCGCTCAGCATAATGAGAAAAACTCAACCGGATGAGTTATCCCCCACTCTTTGATTTAAGACCCCTCACCCCTCAATCACTCAAGGATAACTTCCGGGGTAGGAATACTGGTTATCGTGAATCCATAGAAGTTCTGTTTAAGCTCACACATGAATCCCATGTAAGTCCTAAAAAAAATTGCTCAACAGTTTAACTGAACAATTAAGTACAAAATATATGATAACATTGTCAAAATGTATGCTCATAAGGTTTGAGCAATTGAACTTTGAAGATTTCTCAAAACAAAGATATTGAATGAAAGAAATGAAATCAAAAAAATTGTTTTGAGAATCTGACAATGTATCAATCAGATCAAATGAAATGGTTAGGGTATCAAAGAATTGGATATTTTGTTTATATGAACGAATATAAACAATTTTGCAATGAAAGCACAAGATTAGAAATTATGATTGATGCTCAACAACATTGAATTTCAAACGGGGGTATTACCATCGAAAAATTGTTTCGTTATGAGACATGGTAATAACAAATTCAAACAAAATACTGAACCGGTGTGTATGAATACTTGACAGTATATGGACAAGATAATACGCAAGTATTGATCTTTGGAAACACACGGTCAGTTAAACATCAAAGCTCAAAATTTGAAAAAAACATTTAAAAGACACACTTCTAAATTCTTAAAATCTTTTGAGAACCAGAAGTGGTTTGAACATTTCAGAAAACGTTTTTCATGTTCGAAAGTTGTTCTTCTTTCAAACAATCAGAGATCTAGATCAGAATATACTTACTTTTAAGTTCCCCCTCAAATCATGATAGAATGATATAGATCAGATAAGCTCCCCCTGGATATTTGCAAAATATCCAAGTCTGAACATTCAAGAACGGGTCCTGATCTGTTGTAATCAGAAGCCAAACTCCGTTGAAGTACGGGTTCTAAGCTGATTTACTTAGAAGCCTTAGTTCTTCTACTCCCCCTTGACAGTAGGAGCCTGCAACACAGAATCAATTTTAGGCTTTGGTACCCACTGGTATTTGGGTCCATGAATGTTAGTTGCAGTTCGAATGAGAGTAATGGAATAAGAACCATACCAGAAATGATCACTGGTTTTGTGAATAGGATCATGTGTATAGCAATAAGAACAATAGTATTTCTTACCTAACAACCTGATTAATTGATCTCTCGAGTATATATAATCAGGTTTACCTTTACGTGCATTGTTCTTCTTGGCTTTGTGTGTATGTACACATGATTTCTTTCCTTTCAGCTCATCTTTCTTCTCATCTTCAACTGGTATCTTCTTCCAGACCAGTTCCTCTTCTTTATATCTTCTTCTTCTCCTTCTTTGTGTACCTGAACCATCTACATTTTCATCAAAGAAAATGTTAGTACTGCGAATCTGATCATATGATTTAACTGACCTTTTTGATGAAACAGTTTTCAGATGTGAGCTTGAGGCTGTATTTTTGAAGTCAGCTGAATTATTTCTAGGTGTGTGGATTTGTGACTCTGGAGTCGTTTGCTCAGTCACCACTACCTTGGAAACAATCTTTTCAAGCTCTTTAATCTTTGAAGCAAATCTGTCTCTTTCTTTAACAAGCAGGTCAATCTTCTCCTTTAATTCGGACTTCGCTTTATGCTCTTTAAGTGCATTCTCAGATAGTTCATATAACTTGACAGTCAGCTTTTTAATCATAGTCTCAAACATGCTTCTTTCTTCTTCAAATCCCTTCTCAGCATTGTTTCTCTGGCTGGATATTTCTTTGAAGAATCCAACATTCTTTTGTTCAATGTCCTTCTTCTCTTTGGCAAACTTCTCTCTTTCCAAGATAAGTACTTTCTCAAAAGCAGAAACTTTCTGAGAGAGATTGATACATTTCATCTCGACTGCTTTCTTTTCTTCACAACTATTTCTAGAAAAATCTGAGAACTTCTTTGCAAAAGATTTTTCTTTAGTCTCAAAATCGGATTTGTCTTTTGCAATCTTTTGCTCCAAATCAGAGATCTTTCTTTTAAGGTCAGAGTTCTCAGATTCCAATTCTCTTCCTTTTAAAATCACATTTGGCCCTAACATCAACCATTCAGTACAATCCCACAACTCTTTTCTTGTCATTTTGTAATAATTTATTTGACCAGAAATTTCACTAAAAATGTCACGAAAAAGGTCACAAGAAATACTCTTTGTCATAAAATATCGAGCTATATTATTAGCCCTCTGTCTTTTCTCCTGTTCCTCAGAAGAAGCTTCTTTTGGAATTTGGGATTGCATCTCTCCTTCAGTCAATGATAATCTGATATAATGACCCACCTCATGTTCATCCACAAAATTCAAAAAATGAACTTTCCACTCTTCATATTCTCCTTTGAGCAGCAGCCTTGGTGGGTTCATCCTTTTTGATTGAATAGAATTAATTCGATCCGGCTCTGAAAAGCTTGATATCCAGGGACTGAACTTGACAAGAGATGAAACTCTAAAGTGCAAGGACCAAAAGTGACAAAGTGTGAAACTTGAAAGTTTAGGGTCACAAATGACAAACGACTGAAACCTTGAAGTACGGGGGCTGAAAGCGACACAAACAGAAACTTAAAACTAGAAGGACTAAAAGTGACACAAACTAAAACTTAAAACTAGAAGGACTAAAAATGTAAAATTTAAAACTTTTAACAGACTTAACTGGACACTAACGAAAATGGACGAAAATTGAAATAAAACTTAACTAAATTAACAAACTAACTGACACTAACTGGACTAACGGAAAATGGACCAAAAAATAAAGAACTTAACGGCAAACTAACGGAATTCGTTAGTTACTATTCATCATCTTCTCCAACGAGACATACCTGCAAAACTCGAAAACGGTTAGAAATTTTCAATGCAAGACGATCGTTAAAGCTCCCTGATCAGTCCTTAACAGATTAAAACTCAACCGGTCAACCCACGATCACAAACGAGCCAATCGAAAACTTTCGGAAAACGATTGAAAATTTAAAAAAAACAGTATGGGTCAAAACTTTTCGATCAAAAATGATCGTTTATTCTCCCTTAAGCTCCCTCAACTGATTAAATCCCGAAACAATCTCTCAAACTCTCGAACGAAGCAACCGAAGATTTTTCGGAAACCGAACGAGAATTTAAAAACTTGATATGGGTGAAAATTTTACGATCAAAAACGATCGTTTAAGCTTTGTAAACAACCCTTACCAGTTTAAAAATTGAAAAACTTTGTTCCCAAACACTACCGAATCAACCGAAAGAATTTTCGACAAACCGATTGAAACTTGAAACTTGATTACGGTCCGGTTGATAGACACCGGGAGATTACGGTCCGGTCGATAGACACTTTAGCGAGACACCGGGGGTTGATGGCACCGGTCGGGAGATGATCCTGGAGTTGATGACACCGGGCTAGGAGTGAGACCCTGGGGCGATTGAAGGTCCAGTCGAGATACCGGGCGTTAGATAAAGGGAACACGAGACACCGGGCGGGGAAGGTACCGGGCAAGACACCGGTCGGTCTTGGTACACACCGGTCGATAGCGATGAGAGAAAAAAAATAAGAATGCGATGAGTAAAAAATATATATATTATATATATGAAAGCGATGTATATTAAATTAATCGAACAATTGCCAATTCAATTTAAATATTCACCGACCCACTATAATGATTCACCCAATCACCATTAACCATCAATTTCGTGAAAACTTATGATGTTGCGCTGCCAAATCAATTTAATTTCAACACCCCGGTCGACAAGAGTCCGGGAGATGGGACCGGTCGCAAGTGACGGTCAGGAGCACCAGTCGCACGTACCGGTCAAGACAAAGCACCGGTCAAAGGGTTCCGGTCACAGGGTTCCGGTCGAAGATAATCTATAATCACCCAGATAACAGATAGATACTTATCGATAACATATAATATGATTAAAATCGATCGAAAGTAAACTTTGAACCCAGAAAAAAAAAATAATTGAACCCAGAAAATTAATCGACCAAACTCCAATTAGTTGACCCAGAAATCAAGATATAATCAAGTTTTACTCGATCGATACCTTAACAGACCAGAAATCAATTGATTGAACTTAACCAAGAAAAAAAATCACCTGAACACAGATTGAGCACAGATCTCAGATTGAACAGAGAAAAAAAATCAATCCAGACTCAAATAATCATAAACACAGAGATCGATTTATGCAGAACAATCACCAATCCAGGAATCGACAAACGCATATCTGCAAATCGTTTTTATCTGATTGTCTAAAACCCTTTCAGCTTATTTGATTTTAATGTGTTTATCTGATTATCTGATTATTCAGAAAAAGAATCAATTTTTACTCAGATAATCAGATAAACACATTAAAATCAAATAAGCGATTAAAGGGTTTTAGACAAACCTTTTTGGATCGTATCGAATAAAAATAAATTCGAACCTGCTCTGATACCAATTGTAGATCCCAGTACAGTGCAATCACAAACAATAATCAACAATAAAGAACAATAATATAACCACAACCTCTAGTCATATGATTAATATTCAAGAAATGGTTTAGGTTTACAGAGAGAATATCTGATAAACTAATGTAAACCTATTGACTAGAGAATTATGAATGAGATCTTAACAGATAAAAGAACAAGAATACGCCTTATATACTCGGCGCTTACAAGATAATGGGCTTTATGGGCTTTGGGCCCAACTAACAATAAACTATCAAAGAATTACAATTTGCACGCTTATAAATGCTTTAATCAACTTTCAACGCACAGGACTTTCAGTCCTAACAGGCATTTCTGTCAATTTCCAGTATTTCATTCCAATTCCTTTGTAAACCAAACATATAGATTTCAATTCATTTGACATATTACATTCCATTTCATGTCAACCAAACAATTGGTCAAACCTGATAACATTCCATTCCAATTCATTTGACAGATTTCATTCATTCATAAATCATTCTGCACCCCCTAAGAATCTCCAAGTTAGGTCAAAATCATTTTAACAAATAATATATAAACAAGGAGATGATTATAAGTCTAAAATATGATTTTGACATGTATAAAGTTTTAAAGGTTGGGAATGAAGTCACAAATTCTTGGTTTAGAAGAAACCCTAGAAACCAAGGAATCCTTTCAAAGTGAATACAACTCTTGATCTAGGTTGACAATCCTTGATTTGATTTGATGATGAAGAAGCCTTTAATCCCTCACTCTCCTTGGATTGCCACAGATGGTACCTATATTGCTAAGCCAACAGCCCCCCAGAATAACAAGGTAATAAATAACCAAGGCAAACAAAAACAAGACAGTACTACTAAATATACATCTGTCAGTTACCAGAAGAAACTTATTACTATGGAGTTGGCCCAGACTTTATTGTACCAATCATTTGACCAGTTCCCATTCTGAATGTCTGAATTTAAATTGTCCAAGTTCCCTAAGATATTGTTGAATTCTCAAGCATTCTAATAGCATCTAGATATTGATTAGATTAGGGATCCTCAATCCTTTTAAGCACGGGTGGCAACTACTGCCACTGGAAACCACATAAAGCAAGGTTGGAATGTGCCTCCACCATGGAAGTTGATGAGCCTTTCAAGGCAATACAGTGTTTTCAGCTTCCGACACACCAAAAGTACATTCCTCAATGGGTGCCAAGTCACCTCATGTAACACCTAGAATTTGATTAAGATAAACAAGGTGTTCTCATGACCCTAGAAAGGTATTGGTTAGTAGTTAAATGTATTAAGGCCTCTACATGCTGAAAACTCTCCTCCCTTTACAACTGCAATGATAATATTGGTGTCTGTTATTTCTTCTATTGTGTCAAATGTTGTACTTGGAGAGAAGCAGGCGTGCCTACGTATGATTTGAAATCTGCTGCCGGTATTTTATCTCATTCTAGTTTCATTAAATGTTGTGAACACTTAACATACAAGAATTTGGTTTGAAATCTGTTGCCACTATCTTACCTCATTTTATTTTGGAATTATTGATCATGTTCCGTTGAAAAGAAATTTTCTTTCAGGGTTGTGTTGCCTTAAAGTAAAGCTCATGGTGTGTGCCTAGTGTTGGTTTGGAGTTTTAGATCATATGTTTTATTTGTATCTATGCTTTATTGGCAAGGATTTCCATCTGAGTTCTTGTATGGTGAACCTTTTGCAGAACTATCTCTGTACCTAATCCAGGGCATGCTATGTGGGGTGGTTAGTGTACTATTTACCCGTTTGGTAACTTGGGTCAACAAGGCTTTTGAATATATCAAAGAAAGGTTTGGACTTCCTGCTATTGTCACTCCGGCTTTAGGTGGTTTAGGAGCAGGAATAATAGCGCTCAAGTATCCTGGAGTTCTTTACTGGGGCTTCAACAATGTTGATGAAATTCAGCACCAGGAATTGGTCTCCTAGCACAGTTAGTTGCAACAAAAGTTGTGGACACGACTCTATGCAAAGGTTTTGGGCTTGTCGGTGGCTTCTATGCACCAAGTTTGATGATAGGTGCTGCAGTTGGTACTGTATTTAGAGGTTCAACAGCAGAATTAATTAACTCGGCCATTCCAGGGAACGCTGCCATTGTCGAGCCACATGCATATGCATTAGTAATTCTTTTACTTCGATGCAGGATCTTACACTTAATTATCGTATCTTTTAGTGGTAATGTTGACGTCAATCTTGTACTCTAGGTTGGAATGGCTACAACATTGGCTTCAGTTTGTTCTGTTACGTTGACTGCGGTTCTACTTCTGTTTGAGCTAACAACGGATTATAGAATCTTTGCTTCCCCTCATGGTAATTTCTTGCTTGAATAAAGTTGTTGATAACTTCTTCTTTCTGCATCTAGGGGTGTCAAAAATAACCAAAACAGAATAACCCACCAGAATCGAATGAGATTTGGGTTAAATGGTTCGGTTAACCGAATAAGAATATCCTCATCCGGTTTGGTTTTCGGTTAATTTTTTTTTCTAATTCGGTTAAACTGAATAACACATTCTACAAATATTTTGTATATTTCGTTATGATAAAAATAAAACCAAATATATGTTATACTATTATGGTTTTACATATTTTATTGCTATATAATGTTTTTTTGCTTGATGATGGATAATGTTTTTTTTTGTTAGATTATGCTTTTTGCTAGATGTAATTCGTCGCATGATGTCTTTTGGTAGATGTTTTTTTTTTTACTTTATACAATTCATTTTTTGTGTATGAATGTAGGATACAATATCTAATTCTATGAGAATCCCCACAAAACATGGAAGACTAAAAAACGAAACGAACCCGATATATCTCACTCGAAAATAGGGTCAGGTGAGATGTACGCATACCTGTTTTTACTCTACCCTCGCCAGGGGGTAGAGTGGTTGTTTCCATGAAGTTGAGTAAGCAGCAAACTAAAGAAAAAGAAAACATGGAAGATTGAATTACTCTAACGTAATAATAACCTATTATAAAAAAATAAAAATAAAAACTTTTTTTAATTAATTTATAACTCGACAGTATATGATCAAAGGATATGCCAGTTTTTAGCATGGAAGTGAGGATGACAGTGCTAGAAATCTATGAGTGAGGTGTAACACCCTCAAATCTGGAAATAACAATTAATTTAAAAATTTCTAAATACGGCGATAATTGATTCATCTACAACAATAATTTAAGGTTTAACTTCAATAAACACAATTCAATCCTTATACACGATCTATAATGGGTACGGATGTTACTAAAACCCAATAACACACTATCTCCAACTGCGGAAGACTTCATCACACTACTTACCCTTGTGTAATTCTAGAGCTCCTCTCTTCATAGCACTGCTAGAACCAAACCCCAACTGGAACCTGATGCACATGCCGACAAATAAAAAGGTTAGGCTTAACGCCTAGTGAGCTCAAGAGTTTTCATTAAATATACATAAAACGATAATCTTTAAAAACATTATTTAAATCGAGATTTCCAAAATGAAATACATTCAATCTGAAAGCAACCAAAATGAAATACATTGAACCTGAAAACAGTCTCGTTTCAATATCCACCCTCTTCGTGATTAAAACCATAAAACAACAAGTTCCTTCGAATATAAATCCAAAACCCAAATCCCACTTAAAACATAAATGATACTTTAATAACCAAATACTGAAAACATGGGTAAACTCTATCATCCAAAATATCCTAAACAAGGATAAGGTGCAATACCCCAAAACCACATAATATGGATAACGACCAATACTCAAAACGTCATCGAAAACATGGATTATAAAACTCCATACCCAAATCAACACCTTTTGGTGACGGGGGAGACCCGATTACATCGTACGCGACGGAACACTAAAGTGGGCCACATAGCTATGTAAAAAAAACCAAAACGTATGGATTATACACATAAAACATATCGAGATCAACTACTCCAAATCAATTGATCGAAAAACATCAAGTCAACCACTCCAGGTATATTCTTCAGAGTTCCAAAACGGGAACTCAAGCACACAATGGAATTACACTTTACTGTCCATGGGACGCAGCCTGACCGTATAGGTCCACACCTTACTTACCATGGTGACCCGATGCCTATTCCATGCCAAAGTGGTGAACTTGTCCAATACGGGACATTAAGAACACCGTGCCTATAGATCCATTGCACTAACTAAAACATTACATGACTCAAAATGAATGAACTAACGCATTCAAAACATGTAATTATCAAATAAGATGCAGTAAATGCAAATCATGACCAAACGCTCTACATTGAGCTATTAAAATCGGACAAGTGTCCCCAAGACCCAACAAAATCCAAACCGAGACATAAGCTCAACAAATCCAAAGACCCATCGTTGAAAATCATGAAATGAAATCAAACGTAAACAACCCGACTTTATGCAAACCCATACTCCAAAATATATAATTAACTCCAACATAGTTTAGATTGGGACAACTCATTTTCCAAGTGAATTATATCATTTACTCTTTCAAAAGCATCCCATAACACAAAATCAAACACTTATCTAAAACACACAATAAAATGCAATTATACTCCAACTCTACTTCATGAAATAAATCGTCAAAATGCCAATGTGTATGATTTAGTTGTCAAGATGCTCAAAATCCCAAACGTGGGTGTTTTACAAAGTTTATAAGACCGAACACTTCAATTAATCAAGATTCGCCAAATAACTCAACATTTAATAATTTCATGTAAAACACATAAACACTTTAAAATAGACATTTTGGCATGTACACCGTTTTCACAAATCAACTTGAACTCACCTTGCTAGATTTAGGTTAAATCTAGATTTTACCCCAACTCGAGTTTCCTTGAAGAATTTCGAATTCGCAAGCCAAATCTTTCCAAATCCTAGATACACAAATTTCCAACCATGAATAATCACATCCAACCATTTAAAATTGATCCCCAAACATCTTATATCAAAATCTCAATTTTTACCAAAACCCTAATCTCCATAGATGAGGAGAAGAGAGGATTACCTTAACCAAACTTGAATCCACCACCAACATACTTCTAGGGTCACCAAAATGACCTTAACTTTAACTCCTCAAAAGGAATGGAGAGGGTTTGGTGAAACCCTAAAACTTAAGAATTCTTGAAATGGAGAGGAAGGTGAAGAACTTAAGGTATAGCTTCTAAATCTCACCATTGATGAGGTCCAAACATGAATAAGTAGGGGAGATTGACCCTTAGATGCAACCAAAATCTGTATTAGTGAGGGTTGGAGAGTTGGGAGAGTTTAGGGTAAAGAGGATGAGTATGAAGAAGATCACCCAAAAATCGGGCTTAGAAGCCTCCTGGCTCCCGCGGGCGAGAGTGCCACGCGATAATGACAGTCAGTCACAATCGTCGGGTTTGTACCGCGGGTACTCCCTTCCCAGCGACTATGCCTCGCGATAGTGACCACTGTCACAGTCGCGGGCATATATACTGAGCGCCTCTTTAGGCCCGCGACTATGCCTAGCGATTGTGCCCCTTGGCATTGTCGCCCAATGCTTCCCGACCCAACATTCGACCCTTTTTCGCTTCTGAAAGTCCCGGATCTGTTGAGCGTTTCACGTAAAGCATTAACCCCTCTATAGCAAAAAAAGAGGTAGCAACTACTACATTGAAACCTGAAAGGGACAAGAGAGAATAGCAAAACTAAAGTGCATGGGGAATATTGGGCAACCTCCTTTACTACATATCAACTAAAGAGTGAAAAGAGGAGTAATGGGGAAAGGGTGGGCATCAAAATGGCCTGCAAAAACTGAAAGGAACCCCGAGAAGAGAGCCTAGTAAATGATATACACAATATAAGATTGATGAAGTATCTCCAAAGACTGCAGAACATGATTACTTAGGCCTCTTTTGGCATGCTTTGTTTTCTGTGTTTGCATTTACGAATTAAAAAATGTGCCCAAAATCACCCAAATTGAGAGGAAGTTGAAGAGAATGAGGTTACATATGGTAAAACCTAGATTAATGGGTGTACACAAGACAAAAACAATGTTCGGCAAATGCTTACGTTTCTTGAAGAGACAAACTCAATTTACGAAAATTTCTAAACAACAACTATAAGTTACCAAATAGAGCCCAGCCTCCCAGAAGGTCAAGGGTTCAAACCTCACCAAAGGTGAGGAGTGTACGTGAGTATTTTCCATATATAAATATTCTACTATTCACAAAAAACAATTATAAGTTGTGAACTTGATTTAGATGTTTTCACAGTCTAAGAAATTAGTTTAAATTCAAAAGCAGTAAACACTAGTTTTGTTTGACTTTGAATTTTCATCTTACGTTTTTTAAAAGGAAATAATATGCCAAATGCATTGCCCTTTGTTGTCAAACAAAAAAACACTACTCTGTTTACAATACAAAAAATGTGAACAGAAAATAAATATTGTGACAGCTTCCAAACAAGGACATGACTAGATGGAATCGACGACTGCCAGACCTCTTGTCAAACCTTTCCATTTGATCAACGACTGCCAAGTGATACCAGTGATCATCATATATTGGAGTCAAGTAAATACATAGATAAAAGGGCATGACTAGATGAAAGGTGGAAAGAAGAGTGTCCATCTTTAATACGACAGTGCTTTCAAGCAAACGCTGCCTAGATTTTCTAACAACATCCATCTTACAGAAAGATGGGATATGCAATATAACAAGCAAAGAGATGATTAACATTCAACGGAAAACGTCAACAGAAAATATATGCAAGTAATCAAAAAGATTCGTGCATGTGTGAAAGAAATATAAATCATAGGCTCAAAGATTGATTCAACCTAGGACGCAGGTTAGAAATCAATAGACACAATTATGTGAATATGAAGTTCGGAGACCAGAGCTGATGTCTTCCTTTTTCAATATCTAAGACCTCCGAGTGAGGAATAGATAGATTATGTGCTAAATCTCCGTGAATATATGAAACAAGTATCTTTTGTGATATACTTGAGTGGCTAGGTGGGGTGACACGAGTTATCGACACTGGGTTCATGTCTGTTTCAATATCCATCTCCAAAGGATGAGAGTGAATAGATTATGTGGAAACCCGGATAATTGACTCGGTTTTGTAAAGACCAATAATTCTTTTAAGTCCTGTCACATCCTCACCATATTCTTTTCACTCTGAACTCATCTATTAATCTAGACTCCTTACTAATATCTATGAATTGGATGTGTTTCTTGGGTAGGTCCTTCCGTTTCTGAATTGACCATAGAAACATTATAAGCCCTAACATTCATTTAGCTCACCAAAATAAAGCATTGAAGTACCCATTGAAGTACGAGTTCTGATTTGATGTAATCAGAAGTCAAAAACATTTAAAAACTAGTTCTGAACTGAAGTGTTCAAAAGTTGATTTGAAAAAAAAAATCAAAAACATGGTACCCCCCCCCCCCCTTCAAAAGTTGGCATAACCCTTGATTGTAATCATGTGACGTGAATAATCTAAATTAAATCACACATGACATTCCTGCAAAACAGATTAGACAGATTTTGGTATTTATGCTATGATGGATCCTTGACGGTTAGATGCCTAAGCTTTGAAGCTATTAAACTGAGGATTGGGGATATTGTATATTAGCATACCTTGAATCCACAAAGTCACTCTTTCCACAATGAGTGCAACAGATCTTTGCTCGGTTTAGACTGATCAACTTCGCTATAGAATAGACATAAGTAGGTGAATCAGTCTTGGAAGAAATGAGTTTGTATCAACTATAGGAAAATCATGAGACTTGTTTCCATCACTATCCTCTATAGTTGATTTCTTTCTCCAAACCATTTTGACTTTTCGAAACACTTGATTATCTGTATTATCAACAAGAGAATTATAGAAAAGATTGAAAGGGAGAATATGATCTTTTGAGAATTCATTTGATTTGACAAACTTCGTCGAAGAATTGGTTGTAGAAGTTGAATTTGAAGAATAAGGAGACTAAACAACAGTATCGGGACTAGCTTGTTCAGATAAATAATCAACTTTGAAGTTGATTTCTTCAAGTTTCTTGACTTTTGCGGATAAAACATTTCTTTCTTTGAGAATTAAATCAAATTGTTTTTGTAAATCAGATTTTACCTTCTGTTCTTTCAAAATCTCTGTTGCTAATCCAGATAATTTATTTGAAAACTTATGAATTTCAATTTCGAAAATCTTCCTTTAATTATAGAACATTTACATTTTTTTCGTTTGTTCTCTTTAAGATAAGAAGAGGGAAACAGGACTGTGGTAACTGGACGATTTACAAACCAAAGAATTAGATAGATCAATCTCATATCTAGCTTGTGTCTATAATGTTTGTAGGAGCAAAGCTATTTGGTGCTAAGTTTAATGATATGCCCATATGTAAGCTCTCATGTGTATTAAGGGTGCGTTTGGTACGCAGACAGGATAGAACAGGACAGGATAGGACACGACAGAACAGAAAATGACATAACAGTTGTGCAGCGTTTTGTAACACAAAACTGGACAGAACATAATAAATAACATGACCAATTTACCCCCAATAAGATGTTTATATATTATATATTTTGATTAATTATGTAATTTATTAAATTATAATGAAATAAATATTTTTTATTACAAAATATAGTATTAGAAAGTTCTTTTCAAGATAGATTAAAGTGACACCAAAATAAAAAGTTTATATAGTTTCCAATTTTTATTTTTTAGCCTTTTCTATATTTTTTTTCTGTTAATATTTAATAATTTAAATAAATTAATCAAAACATAGTAACTATATAAAAATAATCTTTGAGGACAATAAAGTGAAAATTTAAAGAGCATAAAAAAAATTAAAAAAAATTAAAGAATGAATAACATATAAAAAAGAAGGTGTATTTAATGTTTTAGAAAAGAATTAGATTTTATTTTGAGGTTATATTGGTAAAACATAAGTCTGTTACACCTTGTTCCATGGGGTAGGGGTGGAACAGGCTTGTTCCACTCTGTTCCTGTCTGTTTGTTCCACTTTGTTCCTGTCTGTGCCACCTAACAGTCCTGCCAAACGTGGAACAGTGATCCCTGTTCTGTCCAGTGTACCAAACGCACCCTAAGTAAAGACTTGAACAAAGTTTGCAGATGAAACAATTGAGCTATATTTCCAAATAAGTTTTATCATCTTTCCCTTTTTCTTATCATGCATTCCCGATGCACAAAGTCAGAAAAAGTCCTCTTAAAAATAGAGGTGGTTGTTTCTTTGACTGTTAAATCTTCATAACCATAAACCATTGTAACAATTTATGAAGATGGTAACCACTTGGGTTGTTAAATCTTCATAACCATAAACCATTGTAACAATTTATGAAGATGGTAACCACTTGGGTTGTGACGCACTGGTAAAGCCTTTGGGGGATGTAGTGGAAAATCTCATCTACCCAGGGTTCAAATCCAGGCGCTGTCAAAAGCCCTTGTAGCCATGGAGGTTCACCTGCGATAACTCCATGACTCCAGGCCATTTGTGGTCGCCCGGGGATTAGTCGGTGCGCGTAAGTTGGCCCGGAAACCCACGGTTACCAAAAAAAAATATGAAGATGGTCTCACCTCTCGTGTTCTTACGCGTTCACAACTCAACTGAAAAGTAGCTAGTTTTCATTCCTTCTGCATAAGACACACAGAAAACGAGTTCCCAAGACATAACAAAGAAGGATGGTGTACACACATCAGAAGTAGCGAATTTTGTTTCCATTGGTCAACGTTGTAAAGCAAACGAATCTAATGAAGTACAATTTGGATTCTCCATGAACCGAGAAACATACAGAATCCATTAGTATGAAATACCAAGAAAAGCAAACAATCTTGGTCTTCTATTGATCCGGTCAAATGATACAACATCTCCATTTCATGTAACACAATCGCGAACATTGATGAAAAAGTAGTCTCAAAAGCTCATGTTTTCTAAAGTTGCTACAGCCTTATTTATACCAACCAGTGAGGATCCATCTCAAGAAAAAACAGAAACAGCAACCGAGGCCCTGTTACAAGTAAGTTACTTCATTAGTCACGATAATATACCTTCCGTCACTCCATTTCAGATTTCAGAATATTCAGAAGTACTTAATCAAACAAACTAACTCGGTATATCCCACTCGAGAGGTGGGGTCTAGGGGCCTATTTAGTTGAATGACCTTATCAAAACTGAATTTAAGGTCATTGAGCTAAAAAGGATTTAGAAGGTCATATGCTCCTAATTGAAAACTCATTTAACATCATTTATTCAAAGAACCCGATTTGGGAGGGTGAAATGTATGTAGACCTGGCCTCTACTCCAAAAAGTAGAGCAGTTGTTTCCGTGCAGACTTTTGAAAAAGTTTATGTGAGAGAAAATATTCGAAAGTACTTCTCAAGTTCAATTTTCACATGAATGCTTGATTTTAATCCATCTCCCAAGATGTTTGTATTCTAGTACTTGTTATATAGTTAAAACATAGTGATCTATTTTTCTTATATGATAATGATAAATTTTTACAATTTACAGGTTCAAAGATAAACTCATTCGACACTCGGAAGTCAAATGTGAGATTTGGTTTTCCAACTACGAGTATTACACAATCAAGCAAACACTTGTCAAGTTCAAATCAAGAACTTGTTCAGGGAGTGGGACACTAGAATCACCAAGGATGAGAGCTATTTACATGTTTGGTATGTGAACCCAATTGATTATAGGCTACCGGAATTTGTACAGATTAATTAGGAAAGAAATCGCATATTAAGGTTAAAGACAAGCTACTCATAAAGAATAAAAGCCTAGGAGGAATTTAAAATTTCCTATAACTACAATTAAAACTTGAATAGAAGTATCACAAAATGAAACATGTTGGTCATTGATAAGAGGATACAAGTCAATCTTGTGATAATTACTAGACTTAAACTAGAACGGGCAAATATTGACACACACGCTAACCCGACACGAAATAAACGGGTTTGGGTAATACATTTCAACCAGATTAAGTAAACGGGTTGACATGACACGACACGACACGAAAATTAAACGGGTAAGGTTAGAGTCAAAAAATTCAACTCGAAAATGACTCGAATAACCCGTTTATATATATATATATATATATATATGGGGGTTGTTTTATTTGCAACCCTTAAAAAAGTTGCAAACATTGCAACCCACATCTTAATGATCGGCGGTTACAATAGATATGGGGCCCAATATTTTGAATTAAAAAAAACAGAAAAATAAAAATAAAATAACCGTCGATCATGAATCCGACGGTTAAAATGTGGGTTGCAAGGGTTGCAACCTTTTTAAGGGTTGCAAAATATCCCTCCACTATATATATATATATAAGTTTTCTTTTTAATGCTTTGGATTTTTAATGTTTTAAATTTGGTTAGAACTTATAAGTTTGGATTTCTAATCTTTCATTTGAATTTTGGATTTGTACTTTTTTATGGATTTTCGATTTTTATTAGTTTTATAAATGTTAAACGGGTTAAACGGGTCGGGTTAGGGTTGAGATTTTCTGACCCGTTTATTAAACGGTCCGGGTTAGGGTTAGACACTCTCAACCCGTTTAACTTTGAACCCGACACGACCCGTTTGCCCGGTCTACTTAAAACAAAAAAGTTCAAATTGTAGCTCCATTTTGTTGAGCGAGGAGAGATTCAAGATTTGTATCCCTACAATATGCGAACAAATACACAGAAGGCAAAAGATTTTACCTGGAGAACCAGTAGCAGGATGCATAGGGACTTCTCAGATCTCCGGCCAAATATTCTCAAGGATACATTCACAAGTGTACCATCATTTGTCCCGGTTAGTAGTCCTGTCTGAGGGTCGAACCTGGTAAAAATGAAATTATTATCAAACTGAAAACTAGAGCACTACAAAAAGAAAGCATACCAATGGGTAATTGGCCCAGCAGTACCCGGGTTATCGGTAGATCCCAACCTCCTTGGAGGTCAAGGATTCAAGCCTAATATATTTCAAAAAAAGAAAAGAAAAATGCTAGTGTTACCTTGGTAGACGATGACGTGGACATGGAATAATGCCTGCAAGCTGTTAGAAAAATGGAGTATCCTTGGTTATTTGAAATTTTAAATCTAGCATTGTTCTGCAATATAAATTTGGGAAGAGGTTGTAAAGAGAATAAGAAGAGAGATGAGACCTGAGGAAGTGACAAAAGGAAGTTAATGATTTGAGGAAGGAAGAATATTAGGAGTGTCTCACTGTCAAAGAAAATGTAGAAAGAACATATTACTTGATCAAGAAAGAATGAACATTAATCATCACAAAGTAGGAAATATTGGTACTTTCAACATGTCAATATGGAATTTTATGCAACTCTGTTACATATCTTGTACAATTAGATGTTTCATGCTAAAGGCCAACTAATCGAATTCGAAAGGTTATAATATTTTTGTTGCAAATGGTACCTTCTCACTAAACAAAGAAAAAAGTAGGAAAAGGACCAAGAGATGATTTTTGCATATACTAGAACATTGATTTTAGTATCTTAACAATTGTTACGTTACGTACCGACTGACAGATCATGTCGCCAATCATATCCGACTATAAAATTACTCTGCAAGTGAAATACTCTCCCTCGATAATGGCAATGAGTTCTTTTCATTACACCCATCCTCTAGGATTCATGCTATAGTCTCATGCTTAAATTTTGAAAGTGTCATGGGAGTTGAAAGGGTATAAAATAAAACACTTGTTCTGGAAAATATCAAAAAAACTAGGCTTCTTTTCCAACCTGCCCCTCCAAGCGCTTTGAATAAAACAATATACACATGATTGAGGATAAATATCGTTCAAAGGCCCCAGGGGAACTTTTCGGAGCTATATGGATGAGTAAGGTGTGTTTGCCCAGGTCCTTCCTTGATGGGGATAAGATGGAAAAGGTCTTCCTTATAGGTGCTTTATAAAGAAATGATCCTCTAGCCCCAAACTCCATTTAATGAGTTATAATAGGCCGAGACAGAACTAGCACTTTCATCGATGATTCCTCAATCCTCCAAACGCTTTGAAGGGAGCTGAACAGTGGTGGGGTTTTGCGGTGCTTGCCTTGAAATCAGGTTTGTTGTAGAATCATTTTTGCATCGGTGCCAAAGATGATTTCACCTATTACACGACATCTCTGCTGTGCATTAGTTTTCATTTACAGCTTACAGGTTGGGCTTTGGGTTGAAAGTTCTTAACATTCGAATATATCATCATATAGTAAGATATGGGATTTATTTTTTATTCTTCTCTAGGCTTTCTTATGAGTGCTTAGGGTTGGAGTGAGTAGGTTATAGTGTTGAATATCAGCAAGTTTGAATTTGTCTAAATGTGAGTTTGTCTAAATTCTGATCAATCACTTGCCAGAGCATATATCTTATATTTCTTCATCGGATATAATCAGCAGCATAAAGCATTGTAGATCAATGGCTTATAGCTGTTATAGCACCCACATGTTTCAATGTTACTGACACCATCAACTGATGAGTTGGGGAACTTTTCAGCTGATTCCAGATTGACGATGATGACTTCTTTACTTGGTAGATTGTTGATGAGAATTATGATTTTCGGGGGAAATTTATTGGAATGTGAATCCGTTCCATTATGCATGTCAGTTGTTGTAATTGGGCAATCTTTTATTGTTTAGTCTTAACTGTGTTATTTTTAAGGTCACCGTATGTTAGTCTTTTCTTAGTTTGTGGTTCCTTCGATACAATTAGGGTCCATGTTCTCTATATTAAGAAGTTATGACTTACCAAGTTTGATCAACAGATGCATAAATCCTGGTTCTATTGATGACTTAACTTTCATAACTTGACTGCATCAACTGTACCGAAGATTCAGCAAGTTTCATAGATGATCAGCAGTTGAAACCAAAAAAGGAAGTGAGAGCTTAGTAATGATCCACAATGAATCAAGTCAAACTCCAGAAACAGAAGTAGGAACAGTAACTAGGTAACACAGGAATCTTGCAGAGGTGATAAGAGACATAGTAATACTTGTAGCAGATCAGGCCAGGACAATTCTTTCTTGAAATATGAGGGATTAGTGACATACATCCACAAAGGACTTAGACAAAGGGCCAACAAAAGTGAAAGTATATAATCCAAATAGGAAACACTATGCTAATTCTAACCATATGAAAGGTATCTTTGACCACTGCACCCACGAGCTTCATTTTGACTTCCAGAAACATATAAAGCTATATACATATACACTCTTATGTGTACAGAAGAAAAATAAGAAATGTCTAGGATGACGCACCTATAGTGGCCTAAAATGCCAACGACCGCCATCGTCATTCCAGCAAAGTATGTATAGGTGTCACCAACAAAAACAGAAGATGGGTACCTACAATATGAAGGGAGACACGTAGAATGATTTACATACGATGCAGCAATCCGAACTCAAATTAAAGATCAAAAGAAATTAGCAATATCAGTACCAATTGTAAGAAAGTAATGCCAATGAAGTTGCAAGCAAAGGTTGAACAAGGTATATGGAGAACACATGGGCCTGCTTAGTTTCGTGATTGGGGGACACGCCAATTTGCATGATATTGTGAATCAAAATCTGCACGGCACCATTACAAGTCAGATTTATTCCAGATTTTTCTACTCTCTTGGTTGTGGCATGTGAAATAAGCAAAATCATCTGGTTTCTTTAAGATTTGAAGCTTACAGCAAATGCTATAACCACAGTCTGTCCAACTTCAAGGCCATTTATACCAGCATGGATGTTGATCGAGTTTGTGCAAAAGACAGCCAAGAGCCCCATATATAGCTTATATATCCACCCTGTCCAGTACCCATGTTAAACAAAGTAGGAAGATCAGCTAGTAACTAACAACCAGTGACAAGTCTTAATCAGATTCTATAGAACTAATCGAGTAGCAAGAAAACTGACATGAGTAGTAGGTCAAATTTCAAGTCTCTTTTGCAACTAACTTGTCTAAGGTGATAAAATTTGTTAAAACAATTGCTTAAGGGAACTTTTTCATGATCACCTAGATCCAAAATTTCCGTTCCAACATATTCAACAAGGGGCTTTGGTATCATAATGGTTGTATGCCCAGCATAGGCCATCAAGAGAGGGAGAGCAGCAATTGATGGCAATAATAGTTTCCTGCCTTCACAAGCAAATTTAAAGGAATTAGAGATCAAGTAGTAAGCAACAAATGAATCATAGGAAGCAGGAAACTCACACTCGCCAAGGAATATCCAGAACGTCATCCACAAACCCAAGCAAAATCATGAAGCAGACAGATGCTAAAGCTGCATTATACTCGACAAGCCACTGCAAGAATATGGATTAACGAATCAGCACCTACTTATCAAAGAAATGACAGCTAGAAAGACGCATAAATAGATGAACATTAAAAAATTATTTTTCTTACCTCTACAGAAGAAAAATCTGATAACAAAGGCATACTAGATCCTTCCCCATGTATAATATTAAAGAATATTTATATTTTTTCGTTTGTTCTCTTTAAGATAAGAAGAGGGAAGCAGGACAGTGGTACTAAACAATTTACAGACCAAAGAATTAGATAGATCAATCTCATATCTAGTTTGTCTATAATATTTGTAGGAGCAAAGCTATGACATCCATCAAAATTCAAACTTTCCATGGTTTCCCTTTTGAAGAGAAAGGATGTGATTACATGGAAAAGGAATGTGCATTACCTAGCATGCTTTTTCTACTGTAAGTTGTAAGTCCTGGTGTATTTCGTGCTAAGTTTAATGATATGCCCATATATAAGCTCCCATGTGCATTAAGTGAAGACTTGGACAAAATTTGCAGATGAAACAATTGAGCTATATTTCCAAATAAGTTTTATTATCTTTCCCTTTTTCTTATCATGCATTCCCGATGCACAAAGTCAGAAAAAGTCCTCTCTCTTGTGTCTCTTGGCACTCTTTTATCTCTTTGCTCCATTTTTTTTCTTCAACAATATTGAAGTATCCAAGTGTTGTATACACAAAGTTTGCTATATTCTTTATAAACTGAGAGATACACACATCATAAGAACAAAGTAGGCATATCGTTGTATGGACTCATCTCATATTGTTATGATGCGTCAATTTATGGACTAGAAAATAGGAAATAATGAAGGACAAGTGCCACTTCTAGAGAAGCAAACGTACATTTGAATCTGATGTGAAATTGAAATACTGAAATAATATCGCCACGACCAAGAAAACAGTGCCCACAACAATCCCGAGGGATTCAGGCCTGCAAGAAAGATGGTAATGTCAACACTAAAGTTGCCAAGAATAATCTAGATTAGTAAATCCCAGATGGTGGATCCATAGCTCAAATGGCCCATTTAAATACAATCAACCTTTAAATTATGAAGTAGATATGATAAATATTTCATGCAAACAAGCACCATTAGAGAGTTGAAAGTGGTGCAAGCATAAGGATGTGGAGTTTTACAGTTAAGGCATTGATTACAAGTTTCATTATTCTCTCAGGTGACCTCAAAGTAATATAATCATGTGTTTTGTAGATTTCACCAATGAATTTGTACAAAGCAAATTTGTGAGAGTGTAGCATGAAGTTATAAATCATGTTTAGCTAAAAAATTCCTCCTCAGTATGTCAATACTATCCAACATTGCTTGTAGCTTGTTACAGTAAGTTAGGCAAATTATACTCCCTTAACCATATGCATAACATGAACTGACAAATAGGTTTGATATTACTACCACATAAGTAAAGTAAACTAGCATTAGCTAGGAGTACTTACAGTGGACTAAAAGTTCACAAAAGTTAGTTAACAATTTAACAGCTTTTGTGTACTTCATTAGGGACACCCTGGAGTACTATAAATAGGTGTCTAGATCCTAATTTCGTAAAATGAATTCATAATTAAATAAATGAAGTGCCTTTCATCTGCTACAATTCCCCCTATTAATTTCACTTATTCCAGAAGGAAGAGGCAGCCGGTTAACAAAATGGGGTCCACAGAGGAGAATAATTAGTCTGTTGCAGTTGGGGGTATTTAGGGAATTTCATTTCTTCAAGTTGTTATGCTTCTTAGTATAAATTAGCCTTGGTAGTGGAGAATAAGATAAGCAGAAAATTTACCTGAATCATGTATGGAGAGACTAGCCTCTCGAATGCTAGGTGTCCTCCATAATTAATACCATTCAGCCATTTGGCTACTATTTCTTTGTCATCCTGATTAGTTGTTCATTTTGGAGTCGGTTCTTAGCAAATTGGTATCAGAGCGAGGTTGCAATCCATCCACCATGCCGCCCAGAACAGATCCAGTAACACAAAGGGTTGAAACTGTTGAAGAAGAACTGGCGGGGGTAAGGGCCACCGTGACAGATTTAGAACAGGTCGTGCGACAACAAATTAGCGAACAATTGTCAATAATCACGCAACAACTGTCTGAGATGGCAGCAGGAAACTAGCGCCTTCATTCGTCGATCCGTGAAGAGGTACGTGCTACTCTATCGGAACCCAATTTCTCGTTCTTCGGCCCTCCCCCGAATGGAAGCCCCTTCAATTTGGGAAACGATTCAGGGAGTGGATCGCATCCGCGTGGACCGGCCATTCTAAATGGTGGTTCCAATTGGAGATTCAGGAAATTGGATATGCCATTGTTTGACGGTAATAACCCCGACGGTTGGATCATCAGAGCAAAAAGATATTTTTCCTTCTACCGATTGAACGAAGAGGACAAGTTGGAAGCGGCTGTAGTTGCTCTGGAAGGAGATGCCCTACTTTGGTATCAATGGGAACATCGACGGAAGCCGGTGCAAAGATGGGAAGAGATGAAATCACTCTTGCTGCGACAATTTCGCCCCAATCAAGTCGGTTCCCTCCATGAACAGTGGCTAGCCTTGTCACAGGTGGGGTTGGTCCTGGACTATCAACGGAGTTTCATAGAACTCTCAGCGCCCTTGGAGAATGTTTCTGATGAAATTGCCTTGAGCCATTTCATCAATGGGCTGAAGGGTGACATACGGGCCGAAGTTAGAGTTTTGGGCCCCCAAAGTTTGAACCAGGCCATGTCCTTGGCCACCAAAGTTGAAGCAAAACTTCAGTCCAACCCAAATCGTAGGTAGAACAGATGTGCGTGCGTACAACCCTCCGACCATTTTTGGCAGCCAAAACTCCAGATCATCATCGCTGGGACAAAATCGTTCCAATTTGCTTTTTTCGATCCAAGATCCTCCTCAGTAGAATGCGAACAGCCGACCCAATTCGGTGGGCACGACAACTCAAAGAGCAGCTCAGAAAGTTCCAGCGAAGTCGATCGGAGAGGTACGACGTCTTACTAATAAGGAGCTTCAACAAAAAAGAGAACGAGGACTGTGTTTTCGCTGTGATGGAAAATGAAGTGTTGGACACCGCTGTAGTCGACCGGAACTAAGTGTGTTACTGGCTCAAGAGGAGGAGGAAGTGGAAGTAGAAGTGGAGGAGGGTACAGAAGACAGGTTGACATCCGACAAACCGGTGGAAATTTGTCTGAATTCGGTGTTGGGGGTTAATAATCCAAAGACATTGAAACTACGAGGGACGATATTTGAAACTGAATTAGTTGTTATGATTGACCCGGGTGCCACTCATAACTTTATCTCCCCTAGCACGGTAAATAAATTGGGAATTCCGGTCACACAAGCACGGGAGGATTTGGCGTCGTGCTAGGAACAGGAGAGACAGTTCGAGGACAGGGGGTGTGTCGGGGAGTCCAATTGTGTACTCAAGGAATCGAGATTTGTGAAGATTTCCTTCCTCTAACACTTGGCAATGCCGATGTCATCCTTGGCATTGAATGGTTGGAGAAATTGGGGGCGATTACCACAAACTGGAGGACATTGGTAATGAAATTCAATGTAAATGGTCAAACATTCACCATCCGGGGGGACCCTTCCTTCGATCGAACTAAAATCTCCCTCAAGAACATGATGAAGACGTTGGTTAAAGGAGGGGGGTATTTACTACAATTAAACCGGACGGAAAAACAGCCCCACCCGAGTGAAGAGACGACGATGCCAGTGTTCCTACGGGACGTCATCCATAAATATCGGCAGGTGTTTGAGTCGCCGAATCAGCTACCCCTCGTAGAGAAAAAGAGCATGCGATCAATTTGAAGGAAGGATCTAATCCTGTCAGCGTACGGCCCTATCGCTACCCACACGCACAGAAAACCAAAATTGAGAAATTAGTGCGCGATATGCTGGAGGCAGGCACTCCAGCAGTCCATTCTCTAGCCCAGTCCTTTTGGTTAAGAAGAAAGATGGATCGTGGAGATTTTGTGTGGATTATCAGGCCCTTAACAAAGTTACTATTCCGGACAAGTACCCAATACCAATAATCGATGAACTGCTTGATGAGCTACATGGGTCTAATATTTTTTCCAAATTGGACCTGAAATCGGGTTACCACCAAATTCGGGTTAGGGAAGGTGATATCCCTAAAACGGCTTTTCGAACCCACGAGGGCCATTATGAATTTCTTTGGCCTCACCAACGCTCCGGCCACCTTCCAATCCTTGATGAATGAGGTATTTCGACCTTTTTTACGCAAATTTGTGTTAGTATTTTTTGACGATATCTTGGTATACAGTGGAAACGAACAACAACATACCGAGCACCTCTCACTGGTGCTCCAGCAGCTGGCCCGACATCAGCTATATGCTAATCCGGTGAAGTGTGAATTTGGCCGATCTGAAATAGCCTATTTGGGTCACGTAATATCAGTTGCGGGAGTCGCGGTAGATAGTGAAAAGGTCAAGGCAATGTTGGAATGGCCTGTTCCCAGAAGTTTGAGAGACCTTCGGGGTTTCCTAGGATTAACCAGGTATTATCGAAAGTTCATTGCAAGATATGCCCGGTTGGCCACCCCCTTGACGGACCAACTTAAAAAAGATAGTTTCGGGTGGACAGAAGCTGCCACTAACGCATTCCAACAACTAAAATCAGCCATGACAGGGGCACCCATCTTAGCCATGCCAGACTTTACCAAGACTTTCATCGTTGAATCTGATGCGTCGGGAATTGGCATAGGGGTTGTCCTACTACAGAATTCTCACCCCATTGCTTTTTACAGCCAATTGTTAGGCCCCCGTAATCGTTTGAAACCGATCTATGAGAAAGAAGTGATGGCTATAGTTTTGGCGGTTCAGAAATGGCGCCATTATCTTCTAGGCCGCCACTTCGCTATTCGAACCGACCAACGCAGCCTCAAATATTTGATGGAACAACGACAAGTAGGCTTGGAATATCAAAAATGGATGAGTAAACTCTTGGGGTTTGATTTCGAGATACATTATAAGCCGCGAGCTGCCAATCGTGTAGCGGACGCGTTATCCAGGGAGTTTGCATCAGAAGTCGAACTCGGCAGCTTGGTATCCTCAAGTGTGGTTCCAATGGCTGCCTTGGAAAAAGAAATGCTCGCGGATCCTTTCATCCAGCGAGTGAAAAAGGAATTGGAGCAACAGAGGATGTCTGATAAAGGTTATTCGTTGGTTCACGGGAAATTATTATACAAGGGACGTTTGGTCATACCTCACACGTCCTCGTTCATTCCCAAATTGTTGCACGAATACCACGATTCAGTGATCGGAGGACACTCCGGGGAATTCAAAACTTATCAGCGGTTATCATCGGAATGGTTTTAGGTTGGGATGAGAAAGAGTCACTCAATATGTGCAAGCTTGTGTCATTTGTCAGCAGCAAAAGACTGCCACCACTCATCCAGCAGGTCTTCTACAACCACTGCCCGTACCCCTTCTAGTGTGGAACGATATCACCATGGATTTTATTGAAGGTCTTCCGTGTTCCAAAGGAATTGATACCATTCTAGTGGTTGTTGACAGGTTGACTAAGTTCGCACATTTCATCGGGTTGAGACACCCGTTTACTGTCTTGTCCGTCGCTGCAGTATTCATTAAAGAGGTGGTGCGTCTCCATGGGTTTCCTTCTACCATTGTGTCGGACCGTGACAAGGTTTTTATGAGCATCTTCTGGCAAGAATTATTCCGGCTACAAGGCACTAAATTGCTACGAAGCACCGCATATCACCCAGAGACTGATGGACAGTCTGAGGTTGTCAACAAGTCAGTGGAAACTTACCTCCGTTGTTTCGTCAATGGCAGCCCACGGACATGGGCCCAATGGCTGTCGTGGGCTGAATTGTGGTACAATACTTCTTACCATACATTCACCAAATGTACTCCTTTTAAAGCATTATACGGGAGGGACCCTCCCCGTATTAATCGAGTACCGGCTAACAGCACAGGGGTGTCCTCTCTGGAAGAACAGTTGTTGGAAAGAGATGCGATCCTTGATGAGCTTCGTGCACAGCTGTTGCGAGCTCAGCAGCAGATGAAAACAACGGAGGACAAATCCCGGCGAGACATTAATTTCGCGGTAGGAGATTGGGTGTATTTGAAGCACCAACCTTATCGTCAACGGTCATTGGCTAAACGAGCATTCCAAAAACTTGTTGCTCGTTATTATGGACCATTTGAAGTTACACAGCGCATTGGGTTGGTCGCCTACAAACTGAATTTGCCAGCTACTGCACGTTTGCATCCGGTTTTCCACGTTTCCCAACTCAAACGTGCCATTGGGGATTGTCCTGCCACACCTACCATTCCACCACAAATCAATTCTGACTTAGAGTTGGAAGTTGAGCCGGCGGCTTTGCTTGGGGTTCGTACTACCACTACTAATGTTGGGCCACAAGTGGAAGTATTATTGCAATGGAAAGACCTTCTGGATTGTGATTCAACATGGGAAGATTTGGCTACTATGCATGCAGCTTTTCCTCAATTTCACCTTGAGGACAAGGTGACTCTTTGGGGGCGGGGTAATGCTACAATTCCCCCTATTAATTTCACTTATTCCAGAAGGAAGAGGCAGCCGGTTAACAAAATGGGGTCCACAGAGGAGAATAATTAGTCTGTTGCAATTGGGGGTATTTAGGGAATTTCATTTCTTCAAGTTGTTATGCTTCTTAGTATAAATTAGCCTTGGTAGTGGAGAATAAGATAAGCAGAAAATTTACCTGAATCATGTATGGAGAGACTAGCCTCTCGAATGCTAGGTATCCTCCATAATTAATACCATTCAACCATTTGGCTACTATTTCTTTGTCATCCTGATTAGTTGTTCATTTTGGAGTCGGTTCTTAGCTAGGAGTACAGTGGACTAAAAGTTCACAAAAGTTAGTTAACAATTTAACAGCTTTTGTGAAAGCTTATGACCCTTAACTTTCAATATAGTTATAAGGACTGTGTACTTCATTAGGGACACCCTAGAGTACTATAAATAGATGTCTAGATCCTAATTTCGTAAAATGAATTCATAATTAAATAAATGAAGTGCCTTTCATCATCTTTCTACCATGTTTATCTTATCTCCTACTTTGTCCTTGAGTATAAGGTTCTAGGTTGTGTAGGAATTTTCAAAATGCAATCGTTATTTCCTTTACAGATTGAACTGTATCATTGGGGTTAGCCGGTTTGGCTTTCTATGAGTCGCCTTGTACCATTTTATTCTAGCATGTTAAACTTATTATGTTCCATAATCACATATACAACACACAGGACTTTCTAAATCCATGATACACCACCCCTTAACCTCTAATATAACTTTAAGCAATCCCATAGTTTTTCATTTCCCACATGCCTAATAGAAAATCAACCGGAATTCTACACTTATGTTCAGGATAATTTATTCGCGTAACCATCAGATGATTCAGATCTTAAAAGTCTAGCCCATGTCTATCAAAAAAGCAAGTAAATTGAATCTCAAACAGAAATAACTCACTATTTACTACAAGGCATGTTCAGTATCTTTAACAATACATGGTGAATTAAAAAATGAATATAGATTCTTGTGGATTATATATGTCTTAGTGATTTGATATCAAACCATTAAAACTTAATTTTTGCATATCGAGCAAAAAGATTTCTTTTGGTGGTTGTGTTGTGGGACGGAGGAAATATAATACACAGACAACAAAAATATTTACCAATTGCATCTAATACATGACGTAGACAAGGATATAATAAAGTCCATTCTCCTCTTTTAAGTTTCATGCACTTATAGAAGTTACAAAACTTCTCACAAACTTGAATCATCATATACGTCTCCTATATCATAGGAATGTCACTAAATTACAAGTTGAATTAATACAATACAACTAAAAAGGATTCTTCTTATCATACTAAAATGCTTCATTATTCATTGAACTACACAAATTCGATTATTAGACAAGGAAATGTACAGCATAAAAGAAATAACTTACACTTTGATCAGACCTTGAGGTGTACCCCTCTTGTTAATGTCGTAACCAAACAAATTACGCCTGATAACATATCTTGAAGCCACCGGAATCATCATTAGGGTTACAAAGAAGCCAGCGAAACTGAGTGATGCATTGATAAGAATCGATTGCTTCAGCTCAGTTTCGATTCTGTAGTGATAAAATATCAGATAAAAGTAAGGAAGGAATAAAATTAAAGAGAATAAGAGGATTTTGCTTGGTTTTGCCGGAGTGATCTGCGGTTCTGTAGAAGTAGCCGTGGATTCCGGCGATTTGGGATGTGATTCAACGGCTGGTGGCGGTGGCTGCTTTGAAGGTCCTCTCTTGCGAGCTGCCATGGCTGCCCCCTTCTTTCGGGCTATTTTGCTGTATGACCTTCCGTCGACATCAGGGGGTGTTTGGGATTGCTTATTTAATGCCCTTCAAAAACCCCACACACACAGGTAACACATAAAACACACACACAAACAGAAACAGGTAAGAGACCACTGGGGCATAATCCCCTGCAAAAACCACACACACACACACACAGGTAACACATATAAGACACACACGAACACGAACAGGTAACAGATCACAGGGGCATAATCCCCTTC
This sequence comes from Arctium minus, assembly GCA_954870635.1. NCBI lineage: Eukaryota > Viridiplantae > Streptophyta > Magnoliopsida > Asterales > Asteraceae > Arctium > Arctium minus. Next base: position 32,866,554 of record OX941092.1, read on the forward strand.
AAAAACCCCACACACAGGTAACGCATAAAAGACACACAAACAGGGATAGGTAACAGATCATGGGGCATAATCCCCTTCAAAAACCACACACACACACACACACACAGAGGTAACACATAATAAAAACACACAAACAGGAACATGTAACAGATCACAGAGGCATAATCCCCTTCAAGAACATATGTTAAAGAAAAGCAACATGAAAGAAAAACAGTAGCTTCAAGATTCAAGAAAAGCAACAAAAAACAAAAACAGTAGCTTCAATAATGTTAAATAATAGCTTCAAGATCAGCAGCTGTTTTCTGAAGCTTTCGAATTTCAAGAACAGTAGCTTCAAGAACAATTAAAGGAAATCTTCAAATTTTAATCTTCAATTAAAGGAAAATTTCCATCGATAGCTTCAAAAAACTGAACATAGCTAACTAATTTTGATTTGATAAACAAATTTTATGGATGAGATCAAAAAACTGAACAGTAAATGATTCTTCAGTCAAAATTGAGTGGTAGATGGAGAAGAAAACGTTAGCAAAATCGAGAATGGAGAGAAAAAGCAAGATCTGAAAGCAAAATCGCTTTTGTTCTCGATTTCATACCACAAACCACAAAGAAGAATACAAATCGGGAGAGATGGAGAGGAATCGAGAACGAACCAGATGAGAGGAGCAGGCTGTTCTTCTCCAGCGAGAGATGAGTCCGGCGAGAGATGCGTCTGTTAGGCTGGTAGCAGAGAGCGTCCGACAGAGAAGAGGGTGCGTCGTCCAGTGTTTGAGATATCAGGCTGCGATTAGGTTAGAAGAAAGAACGGCAAATATGTAATTTGGTTAAATAAGTTAATAAGAAGTTTCAAATAAGTCAGTGGGAATGAGTTATCAAAAACTGCTCATTAACCGGATGGAAAAGTCATAAGCCTTTTTTTTCCCAATCCAAACATTCAAAACAACTTATTTACTATTTGAAAAAGCAATAAGTTAATGAGCAGTTTTAATAAGCAATCCCAAACACCTCTTAACAGAGGATTTTAACCACACACTGATTCCTCTAACAGATGGATAGCAGATCGAATGATTATGGGAGAAGCACACACACATATACCAGCATATCGAGAAATCTGATGTTATGTATATGTTTTCCCTTTATGCTATGTGGTTCAAATACATAAGAAATCCTCTAAACAAAGCACTTAACAAAAACAAATCGAACAAATCAGGTCGGGATACATAAGAAATCTGCTGACAAATCCTCTAATTGAACCAGATAGCAGATCGAGAAAGTACTCACACACTGATTCCTCTAAAAAGCACTTAACATAAACAAATCGAACAAATCGGGTCGAGATGGAGAGAAGCAGGTCGAGTTGGAGAGAAGCGCAAATCAAACAAACCTTTAGAAAATCGAGTGAAGCCAGGTCGAGATGGAGAGAAAACATACCTACACCAGCGATGTAACTGTTCGGCGATGAGAACGTCAACGATGAGAAGAACGTTGGAGAGAAAACGGTGATGAGGAGAACGTCGGAAGAAAGGCCTGATATATCAGATTAGGGTTTAAAAAAAATGGTAAAATGGTCATTTGGTTTTAAAAGCTCATAAGCCAACAAGGGGTGTTTGGGATTGCTCATTTGATGTGCTTTTTAGTTTATTCTGATTTAACACGGAGATAAGCACTTTTGAGTGTTTTGATGAGGAAAAATTAGAATAGTTTATAGCGGTGTCAAACCGCTGAAAATCACTTTTTGATAAGTCGTTTTGTTTTAACTTATCAACTTATTTGAAAAGTGTTTATCATTTTTTTGGTTATTTTATATGTATAAGCAATCCCAAACACCTTTAAATAACAACTTATTAGCTTATTACGTTTTGGTACCACAATGAGCTAATCCAAACACTTTTTTAAAAACTCTGGTTTGACACCGCATAAGTTGATAAGCACTTTTTAAAATAAACATAAGTTGTTTTAAATAAGCAATCCCAAACACCCCCTAAGTCATAGCTTATCAAAAACTCATTTTCAGCGGTTTGGCACTCTATAAATCATTTTAATTTTTCTCAATCCAAACACTAGAAAGTGTTTATCTCCTGTGTCAAACCGCAATAAGCTAAAAAACACTTCAAATAAGCAATCCCAAACACATCCCGATTTGCAAATTGACCTCTTATTATTTTTATTTTATATAGGCATATACCCGCGCACGATGCGGCGCGAGTGTTAAACTTTCTTGGGAGTAATAGTTATGTTTGACAGTGATCATAAACAAAGACTGACGATTCACTGTCTTGGTACCTTGAAACGGACTAAAACATCACATTAAATTTAACATGTTTAACAAACATAAAGAGGAACGTTGGAATCTATTTGGATAACCGGGTTGTATGGTGTGGCAAACTGAATATTTAAGCTAACAAGTAGATGAACTGCCAAGGATCGACATGAGATAGCGCAAGTCTTTGATGCCATAAAACAATTCTATTACACTATATGCCAGGTTATATTTATTTTTGGGTGGTTGCATTCTCACACAATAAACTTGTTTCCTTAACTCAATCTCACACTGGTATGAAGAAAACAAAATTTGACAGGAGACTACATATATATATATATATATGATGGAATCAAGAGAAAGTACTAACACTGGTGATGAAATCTATAAATTAACCAAATAGAAGCCAAATTATGACAAGCTCAACTTACTTACAGTTGCACTCAATGATTTCCACTTCTCTCAGCCAACTTTCCCGGCCTATATGAGCAAGCAGATGTATAAATAGACAAATAAAAATGAAATACCAAACACAGCCCCATAACACAGATCGTGTAGTTTTATCCAAAAAACAAAGATCGTGTAGTACTTACAGCTGAAACAACTTTCACAGTGGGATTTTCTTTCTTGAATGTCTTCCGGAACTCCTCACTATAACAATAACATGACCCCATCAACAGCAATATAAACTCCCTCTATATATGTGTACGTGTGCGCATGTTTGTGTGTTTGTGTATTCATATGTATATACGCATTCATATGGTTATATGTATATGTGTACATACATGTATGTTATCTTTCTGATGATGGAACTAAGAGCCACTAAACACACTGAACTTGAATTTGCTTTCTATTATCTCTAACATCATAGTCCAACAACCTTTTGCAAATCGACAACATAGTTTAGTGGCAAAAGTTGCGGTAAAAAAATGTATGCACGAAAGTTCAGATCTTGAGACCCGCCCAAATAGGTGCCAGTATGTGACAATTTTATAGGAATAGTATTAGATTGATAAACACGATACCATTTTTGTTTGTTATTCAGGGTTTAGTTTATGATCTATAGTGGAATTGTACTTACACCATTGCTCCTTGTGATCAACCCATATACTACATTGTCAGTACGTATGCAGTTAATTTAAAACACATCATTTTCCATTTGTTTCAAAAAGGCAATCATTCATACAACCTTCATCTATTTTCAACTCGAATGGTGCCTCATCACGTCCTCTATTCACAAACACAGTTCCATCTTTCCCGACCAGTTTCACTATAACGAAGCAACAAAAATGATATACTAATCAAGTTTATCCTCGCAACACCAAAAAGGAAGTAGAGGAAGAAAAAGAAAACCTTGAACGACTGAAAATATTAATCCCGATGCACATCTTGGTCTTTAGAGAAAAGAGTGAGTTATCTTAGTAGTTTGCAAAATTGGATTGAATTTGAAGATATTTTGGAATTGAACTCTATTCCAATCCTTTGTTTGATTTTAAAATCCAGGGATTTCGTAGGATTTATATGTTAATATACATTTTTTAACTAATCAGATTAATAAAAAACTAATTTAATTATTTTTATAATTTATTTTATTAATTATGTATAAAAAATTAAATTCAATTTCTTTCCGAAACACACCATATATTCCAAATCCAAATCCCTCCAAATTTAACCCACATTGCAATTTATAGTCTCGAAAAAATACAAACAAAAACTTAAAAAACAAATTTAACCCACGCAATTTATAGTCTCGAAAATACAAACAAAAACAAAAACTTCATGTTTTCTTTTGTTTCCCCTAATCTTCACCGTCTCAATTGAAGATGTGGTCTCCAAGCAACACCTCTATTCACGAATGATGCTTCACTCTTTGAAACCAAAATAAAGCTATATCAGAAAGAAAAATCTTGTTAGCAATTGTAGCAACTTGAAGTACATTGTGCATTGAAATAGAGACAATTGGGTAGAAAATCTTGCACACATGTCAAAACTTAATGCATATAAATATAAACCTGCATGACTATATATACTTTGCAACGGTGCATATATATAAAAGTAAAAGAAAATTTAAAAGCAAGTGCAATGGATTGTAGGAGTTGATGTATCGAAATATAGACCTTTTTCAATAGCTATGGTCCCATTGCTTATGGTATCATAGCTTAAGCATCATAGTGCTAACTTGGTACAACAAATATATGCCTTTTTGTCACCGTCGAACAACCTAAAACACCGATTTGACTTTGAAAGATTTCCCTTTTTAAGATCTTGAAAGCTCAAAGGTGAGAATTAACTTAAAGTAGTTTTTACAAATGAAATCCTGCAAATGGAAGCTAATAAAAATCAAAACAAAAATAAATCAAATCAGATTTTTAATAAAGAACCAGTTAATCAAATGAGACTTTTAGCAAACAAAACACTCGATCATAAAATGAGCATCAGAATATTGCATTTGCATAAACAATGTCCTACGATTAGGAATTTACCTCTCTGCCAATTATTGCAATTGATGGTACAGTCAATAACCATGGTATTTGCTCAAACATTGCAGCTTCTGGAGGTCTTGTACACAACAAGACCAACATAGCAGCAACCATAAGCTGCACCCCACAAACAATTAAACAATTTAATGAAGTGAAAAACATATAACATCTATTGCTTATCTTATTCTTGAAAGACAACAACAAAGGCTATAGAGATTGAAATTTATAGAGTTAACATATGTCATATGTGCCCAACTGATTATATCTTGATGTTTGGGACACTAATGAATTTATCTCTGAACTGATTTGATCTCCATCCAAATATCACCCAATACCAGTACCCACCTCTTGATTTTACCATAATCTTGAGGATTTGTGTACATGATGGACAAATTCTCTAGCTTAGACTGCATAGAAAAAAATTGTTTGGTAGAGATGGTTGCGTACATATATAAGGATTGCTCGTATAGGAAGAATGAAATAGGGACAAATAGGGACATATAAAAATGAGAGACTGAAGTAAGCAAATTTCAATTATATCTCAAATTAGTGACCGCTAATTGATATGATAAGCACTTAAAAATGCAGAGATGGATTGCAGCAAGTTAAAAATTAAATAGGGACATATAGGGACAGATAAAAAACACAAACCTGAGAAGAAAACCAAAAGAAAACTCACCAAAATGCGAAAACTACCCATGTACGGTATAATTGTATTTCTTTGATACCTTATTCACGAGTTTATTTGGTGGGATCCAAGCAAACATAATAAGACTTGGTGGTAAAAAGAAAGAAGTTGCAAACAAGGCACTTTGCAAACCAAGTAGACTAAACGAATAGCTTAGTAGCCTCAAATAAGTACCAAGTTCTCCATTAAAGATGCTTGTAAAAGTATTTGAACTTCAAGACATACCTTTCACAAACTTCTTGCTTTCAGGACCCATCAATTAGATTCTCGGATGAGGATATGCCATTATCACCTAAGAAATGATTTAGAGAAGCAAAACAGTATGGTTAGACAGATTAAGAATAAGGCAGATTTAGAGAAACAAAACATTCCAAAATCATATTTAGAATAAGGCGCAAGTTCCAGTTATTCCAAAGTCTTAGCTCAAGAACAACCATCAAGCAACAACATTAAAACTAAGAAAACCTAAAATAAAAAGTAGGCACAATCACATTTAATCACTAAACAAGAGAAATTTGAGTTCTCCCATTCACAGAAAAATGAAAACAATTTGAGAGAAGAAGAGAAGCATAGATGATAGTTCAATTACAAATATCAAACTAATATTGTTTACCTTTTGAAGCCCCCGTATCCATGGAACAATTTGAAATAGAAGATGGATATCATCTTATCGAACCAAAATCGAGAGTTGAAAAAAAAATTGAAACCCAGAAAGAAGGTTAGCATCTATGTAAAAGGTTTGAAATCTTCGGGAGTAGGAATCACCGTATTGGGAGCGTAAATCGTCTCGCTCAGAAGTATAATCGTCTTGATTCATAAGCTGGAAGGACAAGATGATTAAAAGTTGTCAATATGAGTATTAGTCCTTAGAAATACCAAGTACACTTTTGATGTTATTTTCAAAATATACTTAAACCATTAGTGATCTTGCCTATGCTAACACAAAAATAACAAAGATAATAGAAACAAAAACAACAATTTTACCAAATGTTACTATGATTCGATTACAACAAAGTTTGGGGATCATTGCACATTGAGGAATGTAACCAAATTCAATTGTGTTTCATCAGAGGAACTAAACAGAAGCTATCAAGATCATCAACAAAAATTCATATCTAACACTTAGTCTTAGGGTTCAAGAAACCAACAATAAACTCATAACCATAACAACCCTCAAAAGGGGGTTAAACTCAAAAAAATTCGTAACCCTGCAATTCACTCAACAATTAGCCTTAATCATAACAAAATTAATATAAAACCCACATATAAATCAATAATTCCAGAGAAATAACCAACGTTTGACCTATAAAAGTGTCAATTTAAAATGGTTATCAAACTTCCACAAAAACTGAAAGAATTCATGTTAATTTCGAAGTCGAAAAAACGTTTGCTTGACTTCAAAAGTCAAACTAATAGAGATGTAAATTGTAAGATTGACATGATAAGCAATAACAGCTGCATAAAAATCAAGAAAGATGCTAGCCACCATGGATCTTAACAAAGCTCCAGCCACCGCAAACAGCCACAACAAGATCGCAAGACCCGCAAATGGCACACATATACTCTCCAAAAACGGGACTTCTCGACCTATACAATCATAAAACAACAGGTGCCACCCTTTAACCAACATATACGGGCTTTTCAGTGCCGCTACAACCGTGATCACCTGAAAATCAAAGCAAATCCCAACAACCCAACCAAAATAGCTACAGGAACATAAACCAACCTGCAATAACAAACCAAAATTCAAAAAAGAATCCAACTTAAACAACTCAATTTTAACTTTCGAGATCGAAACGACATCGAACCTAATCTCAATTCTACCCCCTGGAGGGTCTTGTTTTCGGAAATCATTCATCATCGAGAAGTACAAATACAAACACACATCAGTTAAGTCCCTAATAAACGTTAAGTCCCTCTCATTTTCAAAATACTTCAAATTATAATATAGAGAAGGATTTTAGGCATACCATAAAAAGAAATGAACACCTTGCCTAATATTCCAATAACATATTCATAAAAGAAGTCACAGTTTGGTAAATTCAAAAGGTAAAAGAAATTAAGCTACAAAGGAGCAGTTTGAAATGAAATTAAGGGGAAAATGTAAAAAGACAAAAAAAAAAGAATATGGAAATGGAAATGGAAATGATATCAAGTGAAACCCAACTGTGAATAATGTTACTTGGAACTAAAAAAATAATTCAACTTCAAATTGAAGTACAAAAATTTTAAAATTGGTAACTGAAGAGATTTGGGATTACCCGCATTTATTAAAAAGTTTTGCAAAATCACCAGAGTATCCGGAGAGAAGGATTGCAACAAAACTATGAAGAAACCAGATGTAACACTCTAAAATTCAGAGTAAATTAAAACCTGGAAATATGGCAACAAAACATTCATATTGATATAAACTTCCCATAAAGGGGATCAGTCCTTAAGACTATACAAAATCTGAACGGATATAGAATTCATCGACAAACTAATCTAAACATATACTATCTAGATTACATAAGTTGTTGATCCAGAATCATCCAAAAATGTGGGACTTAATAATGCCCAACAATCCAATACTACACAATCTCAAAAACCCTCGAGATCAATCCCGACACTCAAGCCCTTAGCAACCCGCCGCTAACGAGAACCTGATATACATATCATTTGAGAAAAAGTGTTAGGCTTATAAAGCCTATTGAGAACATACAGTTTATACAAAATCAGAGATATAAACATCAGTATCATAAGGAAATCTTTTCATAAAGGTTTAATTTATAAAAGATAACATTTTTCGACAACCGGGCCTTTTCGGTCCAAAACTCATCATACGATGACAAAAGAACCATTTTACCAAGGATTGTGGTGTAACACAAAGTAGACCACAAATCCGAGTTATGAGCTAAACAATTGGAATCCAAGGATACGAACACATAAGTCCGTGCTACAACATGAGATCTAGCCCCAAGCAAAACCAATGTATACTCCTTCACTAGGATCACTATGAACCATGGCTAGTATCCGGCCTCACATAACCGTACCAAGTTGCCCCCGAGGATCATATGCATCCATAGCTACAAAATGGGGAATGTGACATCCCAACAATAAGTCGTTAATGGCCAGAACCTCACAATTTAATGCACATGTAGTTCTTATTTGTTAACGACCAGAGCCTCACAATTTAATGCATATGTAGCTCTATATTTTCTTTACTTAGTAACCACCAAATAATATCAGTCGACTCAAAACCTAGGGATCCACTAGTAATGGTACAGACCTGTCACAACAACAGTGTGACCAACCATAAATAGTCATATGGTATAAAAACATTTTATAAACAAAAATGCCTTTTCAAGTTCAACTTCTGGTAAGTATGAAAATCATAAAAATGAGTTCATAAACATTCTTTCACATATCCCACGTAATGTGCAAGTAAAACATCCTTTTACTTCAAATAAGATAGATTCCATCATTTTAGTTAAAAATGATCAGGAACCCTAAAATCTCCCAAAACTCAAGTTATATCAAATATGTAGAAAACTTAGATCTGAAACCATGGAGATATATAGGAGTTCCAAAAGGTATCTTTTGATATGTATACAGTTTAAAATGATAGTAAGAACTCACCCAATAGGTTTATACGAAAACCCGAAGAACCAGATATCGACCCCCTTGCGAAGACGAAACTTTCTACACCGAAACCCCGAGCAAAGCACTTAATACTAGCGATTAACGGAAGCTCGAAGATCCAAAGAATAACAACCAAACTTAGAGAGAGAGATTAATATTTAGAGAGAGTATAGAGAGAGTTCGAGATTGAGAGAATGAGATATTTTGGAAACTGAAACCCTTAAGTCGGTCCAGGGACTTTCGCGGGTTATGTCGCGACCTCAACTCGCGGCATAACTCGCCCGCGTTCTCAAACCCTAAAACCAACAGCGGACATCGCGACCTATGCCGCGAATCCAGGTCGCGAGCAAGTCACGAAACTCACTGGAAGATCACATTCTCACCGAAAATCACGCATTCGAACGATGTACTAAACGGGGTGTTAACGACAACGGTTAAACATAAGAATAACAAGATTACATAACGAAATTCGGGGTGTTACAATACTCCTAACCTTAGAATGATTTCGTCCTCGAAATCTACTCTTCTCAATGGAACACTGTCCGCAGCGAAGATCGTCTCAAACCCAAAAGCCAGAATCATTAACGAGATTCTAATACCGACATCCACCTTAACTACCCTTCTTGGGTACAATTCACTCCTAACCAAGCGAACACTCAACACTTCAAAGTAACCTTTACTCCCAAGGTTACGGTTGCCTCCCAACCTTAGGTGACAATTACTACCTCCAGGAAATTAGCGACCTCAACTTTCCATCTACCAATTTCTTTCGAACTGCACGGTTCCGAACTCAAGGCCAACGATCGACGCTAATCTTCCCAAAACTCTCAGATTTCACTGATCCTTTCCTAATATCGATAGAGATATTCTTACAAGGCGCACTAATGCGTCTTTCCGGCAATCGTTTAACACAGATTCTGTTATCACTCAACTCCGATCCGACTCCAAATCTGGAAATAGCCCTTATTCAAATTTCTTAATACTTCCATAAATACTTCGTCTACAACCACATTATAAAGATTAACCTCTAAATATACCACTAATCTATACATTCGGACTATAAAGGACGGGCGCGAATAAAACCCACAACAGGAATCTGATGCACATGCTGAAAAAATAAAAAGGATTAGGCTTAACGCCTAGAGAGCTCAAGAGTTTTACATAAGTAAAAGCAATTAAATTGATGAACTTCTCTTTTAAAACAAAACCTTTCAAATAATGTATTTTAAAACATGGAACAACTCCTTTTTCAAAGTTATGCAATTTCAAAGATGGATCCTTCATTTCAACGATGCTTTATAAATTGACACGACTTGCACTAACTCGAAGTATGAAACATTAGTAACACCATCCACATCGTACATCCGAAAACATGGACACTAAGCCCAATACTCACACGACCAAAAACGAAAGAAAACTAAATATCAACATGCAGGAATAACACATTTCATTCAAACCTTAATATATGTGGGGAGAACCCAATATTAAAGCCATCATTTACCGTCGAATCTACATAACCAAAGTTGGTAAAAATATGACATTAGTGTTTAAAATACCCCGGGTCTACGACGGAGAGACCCGTACACAAAGAGAATAGAAGGACACGCAAGTAGGCCGCCCATACAACTTCCTCGCATGACCTCTAAACGTTTCCATCTTGGGTGGCGAGAACAAATGAATGGGGCCACCCGTGATGTTATTGGATTTCACCACGTATCCCGATCTTAGTTCCCATGCCATACCAGACATCACAACTTCAAACCGTTTATTGCCTCTAGCCATACTCCGTCGAGTTCCACCTCAAGGGCTTACGGACACGGGTGCCTATCCAATCCAGACGAGTTCCAACTCAGCAGCTCGTGCCACCTATTGTCTACTCGCTAGTCAACCCGAGCGGTCACTAAGTGTAACCCAAAACCTCATGCTTTACAAAACAGATAGACTGTCTATGGATCTACAACATTGTCTAACATTACATGACTCCAACTGAAAAACCAAAGTTCCCAAAACATGTAACTCCCAATGGCATGAAATAATCGCCATCATACTCCAAAAATTTCACAACTGTTTTTAAACCGTACAAATGTCCTCAAGACTCCATTTAGTCAAAACTGAGCCAACGACCCAACAGTTTACGTAAATACCCAATTGAAAGCCGATATAAATATTGAAACACGTTTGACCAACTATTATGCAAACACGACCAAAAGTATAATTAACTCAAATCTCATCGTTGGTTGAAACAAACCGTTTTCCAAATGAACTCATACCCTTATGTTTTCAAAATGCCTCATAACACAATAATATGCATTTTCTAAAAAGGTTTATAAGATCAAATACACCAAATGACACTTACGTCAATTGAACTCCAATTATATATGTAAAATCATCAAAGAAACACTTCAACATGATTTATTTACCAAAATAACCAAAGATCCCAAAATGGGTGTCTCAACATGTTCATAAAACTAAACATTTCAAAATAACCAAAACTTATCAGCAGTTAACAATTTAATGTAAAACACAAACACTTTAAAATAAACATTTTGGCATGCACACCGTTTTCACAAATCAACTTTAACTCACCAAAAACACGAATAAACTCCATCATACTAAAATCTTTCATTGCGGTTATAAATCCGGACAAATGTCCACACGACTCATTCAGTCAAAACCCGAGCCAAAGGCCCGTCACTTCACGTAAATTTCCAACTAAAGCCTCGTAAACCTTAAAACACATTTAGCCGACATTTAACGGTTTTCCCCAAATAATGAAATATCTTTAAACAATGCTTATGAAAACCCACACCACAAAGACATGCTTTCTCAAAACTCAACACGTATTGGGACCAAAGATTTTCCAAGGGTTTCATGAATGCAAATATTCTAAGATGCATATGTCATGAAATAGACTTTGTTTGCACAAAGTCATCAAAGATGCATAAATCATAATGTAGATTTTACGTGTACAAAATCACCCAGAATATGTAAATCACGCTATTTACTTGTTGAAATATTCAAGCTCGGCATGAGCAATTTATGATGTTAAAACAATCCAAGTTACCGAATACGGAAACTTAACAAAATACTCGCAACTTGAGAAATACTGAGTAAAACATACACAATAGTTTACACTATAAACGTGAAAATAGGTTCTTGCACTTCAACATGTGCAACAATTGTTTGTACAACTCCAAAGGGAAAAAAATCATAATTTTATCTTTAAAATTCCTTCTCTATAACCAAGAGGCGTTGCAGCAAAAGAATTTTTCAACTCACCCCATATGCAACAATTCCTTCCCCAAAGGGCGGTAAAATAACGGGGATGCAAATAAAATTTCAAATCGAGTTTAAAAGCTTCACGTTATAAAGGTAAACACATTTGACCAAAACAGAAATTACAATGACAGAAATACCGCTAACTCGCTAAATACTTTGCGGAAATTTTAACAGTAGAGTTAATGATGGAAATATGATCAGAACGAAAATTCTGCCTTAAAATAACACAAATCGTTTATGCAATCATTCACACCAACGTTATACTTAAATCCAATACACATAGTACCCGACGGTTGACATTTGTTAACAAAACCCCGAAATTAACGCACACAATGATGCATATGCACATGTTCCTGAAATTATTTACGCGACACAAAAGTCGTAAGATGAGACACCATAATTCAACTGGATTTTTATAAAACTCATTAACGCTTAAAATCAAGTGGTGTCCAAATTTCCATTTTGCAACACCGGTAAGGCGACCATTTTGACAAGATTTTTGATGAGACACGATGCCCAAAGAACTCATAACTTGCACGCAATGAAATTAAACTCACGCATCTCAAAATATACGCATGCGATAAAAGAATCCGTAAAACAAAACTCCAAGAATTCAACAAAACTCACACAACTGAAATTCCCAAGAAACTCCTACTCAAAAGAATGTGAATAACTCTTCCTTTAAAACCATTGACATACGTGGAAGAGATCCAATGTCAAGGTCAAAATTCCACAGCTACTTGCCCATTAACTCAAAAAGCGTTAAAACACAGATATTTCGACATCCAAAAACTAGCATTTAAACACAAGACGTGAATAAAGAGAGTTTTGATAACAATTTGAAATCAGGTGCAACAAACCATTTTAAGCATGCTTATGCTCATAGTTTAAAATATGCTGATTGCTAAATGTTTTGCCAAAACGTTATAAGGTAATTTACCTTATGGTTGGCGATCAAGAAAAGCAATTTATGCAACCTTATTTTAGAAATAAATTTAATGCATGAATTCGGTCGGCACTCACATCTTAATACTACGCTTCCCAACATCCCGACGTACTATAATCAACCGGATGCCTCAGGCATCATAGGGCAACCATCCCATTAATTAACTTACAAATATCCTCAAAATAGAATCGATCTAACAAGATATAGTTCTAATTCCACCAACGAATCTGACTCAAGATGATTAACTTAATGCGTTCCACGCACTTACTATCATCCCAAAGAGACATTGCTATAAACAACAATCATTCCTTAGCTTACTCGCTTAGAAACTTTTGCACTACTCTAACGGTCAACATACCAAGGTAGAGCAGGTAAACACAAGCACGAGAATGGGTAAGGAAGAGTTTAACTGAAACACGCACGAAAGAAACGTACCGCTACGTCTACCAATTGTCATAACATTAGCAAACCAATTACACTCACGTAAAATATCCTCATAATCGCATTAGCTAAGTGAGATTATGAACATATAACACATAAGGGTTCTTGTTACCGTCATCACAACGCCTGATGAACATAACTTTCGTCGACTCTAAGACTGTCCCGTCTTAGAAGTTCTACCCAATCTCACAATCAGTGCCTATCAAACTCAGTCTAAGTCTAGACATCTTACATTCATGCCTAGTTCGCTTAAACTAGAGCTCTGATACCAACTTGTAACACTCTAAAATTCAGAGTAAATTAAAACCTGGAAATATGGCAACAAGACATCCGTATTGATATAAACTTCCCATAAAGGGGATCAGTCCTTAAGACTATACAAAATCTGAACGGATATAGAATTCATCGACAAACTAATCTAAACATATACTATCTAGATTACATAAGTTGTTGATCCAGAATCATCCAAAAATGTGGGACTTAACAATGCCCAACAATCCAATACTACACAATCTCAAAAACCCTCGAGATCAATCCCGACACTCAAGCCCTTAGCAAACCGCCGCTAACGAGAACCTGATATACATATCATTTGAGAAAAAGTGTTAGGCTTATAAAGCCTAGTGAGAACATACAGTTTATACAAAATCAGAGATATAAACATCAGTATCATAAGGAAATCTTTTCATAAAGGTTTAATTTATAAAAGATAACATTTCGCCACAACCGGGCCTTTTCGGTCCAAAACTCATCATACGATGACAAAAGAACCATTTTACCAAGGATTGTGGTGTAAACACAAAGTAGACCACAAATCCGAGTTATGAGCTAAACATTTGGAATCCAAGGATACGAACACATAAGTTCGTGCTACAACGTGAGATCTAGCCCCAAGAAAAACCAATGTATACTCCTTCACTAGGATCACTATGAACCATGGCTAGTATCCGGCCTCACATAACCGTACCAAGTTGCCCCCGAGGATCATATGCATCCTGGGGAATGTGACATCCCAACAATAAGTCGTTAATGGCCAGAACCTCACAATTTAATGCACATGTAGTTCTTATTTGTTAACGGCCAGAGCCTCACAATTTAATGCACATGTAGCTCTATATTTTCTTTACTTGGTAACCACCAAATAATATCAGTCGACTCAAAACCTAGGGATCCACTAGTAATGGTACAGACCTGTCACAACAACAGTGTGACCAACCATAAATAGTCATATGGTATAAAAACATTTTATAAACAAAAATGCCTTTTCAAGTTCAACTTCTGGTAAGTATGAAAATCATAAAAATGAGTTCATAAACATTCTTTCACATATCCCACGTAATGTGCAAGTAAAACATCCTTTTACTTCAAATAAGATAGATTCCATCATTTTAGTTAAAAATGATCGGGGACCCTAAAATCTCCCAAAACTCAAGTTATATCAAATATGTAGAAAACTTAGATCTGAAACCATGGAGATATATAGGAGTTCCAAAAGGTATCTTTTGATATGTATACAGTTTAAAATGATAGTAAGAACTCACCCAATAGGTTTATACGAAAACCCAAAGAACCAGATATCGACCCCCTTGCGAAGACGAAACTTTCTACACTGAAACCCCGAGCAAAGCACTTAATACTAGCCATTAACGGAAGCTCGAAGATCCAAAGAATAACAACCAAACTTAGAGAGAGAGATTAATATTTAGAGAGAGTATAGAGAGAGTTAGAGATTGAGAGAATGAGATATTTTGGAAACTGAAACCCTTAAGTCGGTCCAGGGACTTTCGCGGGTTATGCCGCGACCTCAACTCGCGGCATAACTTGCCCGCGTTCTCAAACCCTAAAACCAACAGCGGACATCGCGACCTATGCCGCGACTCCAGGTCGCGAGCAAGTCGCGAAACTCACTGGAAGATCACATTCTCACCGAAAACCACGCATTCGAACGATGTACTAAACGGGGTGTTAACGACAACGGTTAAACATAAGAATAACAAGATTACATAACGAAATTCGGGGTGTTACACCAGAGGTTCATTCCATGGCCAAACCCACACCTTCAAAAACCAGGCATCAAAAAGAGATGTTCTTCTCTTCAGGAGAATCAAGTCATTAACAACTAAATGGAATATAAAATCACTGAAAAAGTAAGACCGGTTTAAGATGATTCAAGAGATCAACAATATTATACTTATTACATCAAAAGTTCCACAAGTTCATTAAGCTTATTAAGACAATGTCTGCATTGTTCTAAATTACTTATGTTTCAGTATTCAGATTCCACACTTGATTTAAAAAAAACCCTCAAAAGTTCAATTTATGGCAGCTCTAGTGCTAAAACCTAGACCAAGCAAAGAGTTTAATTTTGAATTACAATTCTTAATTTATAAAGTTTCTCAATGAAGTTTGAACTAATATGCCAATTAAAAATGCATGCAAAACAACATAAAGTAATCATTGAATTCAATCCCAAGTTAGACCCTGGAACTTCATTTTATTGCTAAATATAAGTTAACATCATATTTAATCAATCATTATCACAATAGAGCACAATAGTTAGATTGGGTAACTAAAACACTATCAAAAGGGAAAGAAGAACAACCACTGTGGTAAATGTAAGTTTAAGAAATACTTTAGTTAAAACCAATGAAATTAACTAAACATGTTAACCCAATTAATGGCCTCATTGAAAGTATCATAGCAACCCATTACCTAATTGACTGCAATCAAACGTATAAACGATTCAAGGTAGAAGAGAATGGAGCCAAGCTAGGGTGCTAACCTTGCACTTCGAATTTCATAGTCAAACAGTCCAAGGTATATGTATCTGTCAGAAAACAATGTATACCAATTTAATCATAATGAAATGTAACTTATTGAATTGACACAAATAGTTTTAAATAGCAAAAACTAATTAAAAAAACAAGTATCATCATTTATTCATTAAGTGCCATAACTCACTGTTTGAGAATGGAAATTAAAAACAGCAAATAAATACAACTTCTTCACTTCTTGGGCAAGGGAGGACATAGTGTTCTAAACGAGGGGGATGGGCTATTGTTGAAATCAAACTCCAAATATAAGCATTGAACTTGTTTGAGAGTATTTTCTGAATATGAAATCAAAATCCAAAATCCAAAAACAACTTCTTGTCTTCTTAAGGCTATTGCTGTTTTTGAAAAAGCAAACCTGTTTCGCCAAAAAAAAAAATCAAAGGAAGTGAATAAAAGAAGGAACAAATCGAAAACAAATGCAATCGATTTCAAAAAGCAAACGAATACAGTATAATATTTTCAAAAAAGCAATCGATAAATAGATGAAACTAATCGATTCCAGTAGAGGCGTGATGGATAGATCATACAGATTCGAACCACATTTTGATGGTAACAACAGGAGAATCGAACCCCAATCAAGAACATTTTGAAGAGGGAAGGAAGATAAGATAAATTGAAGCAATCTGTAGCTACATAACGAAGAACTAAAGAAGTTGTATATGATCCATAAATAGCAGACCCTCAGATACAATGGTGAAGAGAGGGGTGCTTGTAATATGTGTGTGTGGGGGGGGGGTGTTAAAACTAACATTTGGATGTTAGGGGTTTGAGAATACACAAATGGGATTAAACAACTTGTACCATATATATGTTATAGCACATATAAATCTAGTGTGACAAGGATCATGAACGTCTAGAAATTGCAATTTTACCATAATAATATGATACAAAAGCAAAGAAACATACCTTTTGTAATATTCTAATCATCTTATTCATTTCTTCTTCAAAGTTTGCTTCCAATATTCTGCCAGCTTTATCAATCACAAAGCACTGGAAAATCCAAAATCGAAATTAAGGAAAAATAATAGAATTGGTCCTTTCCTTTCAAAGATAATAGATAGGATCTAATATCTGCAGAAGTAACAAAAATAGAAGTGGAAATAGCCAAATAGGGAATGGGTTTATAGAAATTGAGTTCAGCCGCTTAAACCACCCCTTTATTCTCTTCAACACATACCCAAAGTGTTCCTCTTTTGCCAATATATCAAACATATGTGCATCACAAGCAACACCAGGAAAAAGTATATCCCTACAAGAATAATTATTAGTAGAAACAAAAAATAATTTAATCCCGCCCCCATCAAGAGCCCAAGGAAATCCAATATACCCAGGCTATCAAATTAGACATAGATCTTCTCTTGATATAAAAGAATCAACTACATTCTTATTTTCATTCTTTTGACCGGATAATAACAAAAAAAACATACAAATAAGGGGTTGTGTACCATTGAGCCAAAGGCCTCTTAGTTCATGGGTTCTACCAAGAGACCAATGGCTAATAGAAGATCCAACAAAAATATACACATGTACAAATTAGTGTCATCCTCATGTTTTGGTCAATTCTTTTTGTTGCTTTTTCATGATAAAAGAGATGCTGGAAATCCTATGAAAAAAGAGAAACATTTGGAGAATACCTTAAATGCAAAGGAGAAACATATGCAGAATACCTTAAATGCAAGATTGAATCCCAAAGCAAACTCGAACTCTCGATCTCTTTTCAGCTAATCCACTACAAGGCAAAAAGATAAGTTAGAAAATTGTTCAATAAAAAAAGGCAAGCATGAGATCCATTTTGGTCAAAAGTGTTCCATTACACCCCTTAATTGCATAAACTACTTATGTATACAGTACACACAAATGATTGAAATGTAAAATTTAAAAAAATCATAGGACTAAAGTTCGATAAGCTCGAACATGATTCACTTTTAATACATTTGAGGCCAAAGTTGCACCACCTACTTACCTGAAAAATTACAGAAAATGTACACATAGAAATTACAGATAAATCAAGATGCTTCCAAAATAATATGATAACCAAAATGACTATGAGATGTTGCTCAACATTTGAAAAAAGCTAAAGTTGATAGTTTTCCAACTTAAATCCGAAATTCTTTCATCAGGGAAAGTTACTTCTTTATTAGTTAAGATAAAAAACACAGGAATAAAAACCCTAAGAATCCAAATTGCATTCATGAGAACCAATTATGATTTTACCAAAGAAACAATAGTTTCTAAAGAAAAGTACCCACAAGTGACAAAAGATCATAAAGAAAACTTGAAGGAACACATCAGATTACAAGATCATCAAGAATTTACTTGAATTTGAATAGATTTAAGAAAAAGAACAAGATCAAACCCATCAATATCACCTCACTAAGAGCCTTTGGTGGGTGTTTACCGAGAATCAGAACCAGTCATATAAACATGATGCACCAGTTCTCATGTTTAATTTTGTGGGTTCTCAAATGATTAGCAAAGAATTATGGCAAAGTGGTTAAGTGATACAAAAAAGGTCATAAGACTGTAAATGGTAACCTTTGTTCTGGGCTTAAAGGGTTGCTTAGAAGTAGCCTTAAGTGTCCTCGTTTCCAATCTGGTACCACCAAAACTTGAAGATAATACAGAGCTCTACATATTCAAAGTTCAAAGTCAGTTTCCAAATGAACCAAAACATAAGGGAACAATCTCAATTTCAGAGTAAGAATGGTAAATGATTACATACATTTCTCCTGCTTTGCCTCCTGCCATATTTAGTCCTGTTTGCAGTGCTCGGTTGTTACCCGGTGAAGAAGAAACACGTGAACGCAATTCAAACTTTCTACGGTAGTACGGTGATTAAAATATGTGATGGGTAGAATGAAGAAGAAGAGAATTCCCAATTTGAATCCCTTTTTGTTCGATCTTCAAGTTATTCTTCCTCTTTCCTATATTACCATTTTGTTCAATTTCGGTAATGTAAGAATGTTCTCGAAGGCCTTAATCAAATGCATCACTCTTCCAGATCCAGATTCACGAATACTCGTCCTCTTTTCACCCGTCTCGACTACCTCATCTTCCAACATCTGGTAAATTAGGGTTTCCATTGGTTTTCTTCTCTTCCTCTTCTTGTATTGCAAATTCATTCTTGGCTAAGCTAGGGTTCAAACTCGTATTCTTGAAGAGAAGCCAAAATGTCGCACATAGATGATGGAATCGATTGAAGGAGGCGTCGATTGAGATAGGGAGTGACTGGAGGAAGGAAACGTGGGATGTGGGTTTGAGAACAACCGTTTTGTACAAGAAACTGATTTGTACAAACAACAGTATTAGTTTTTTTATGTAGTAGTAGAGATTACATTATTTTTTAATCATTTATATTAAGTAAATTACCAAATTACCCTGTCACTTAAATACAAATTATAAATCCCCATTCCTAAATTCAGATCATCATCGGTTGGAAACCATTATTTTGACTCCCTCTCAATTTACCGACTTCTTCCATCATTCCCAACCCCTCCTTGTGTCTCCATCGCTTCCGTGAAGTTCGACCGTCATTTCTCTATAGTCTGACTGTCGTCTCATGTTACCCCGCCTCATGTTACCCCGCTTCTAATTATGAATTGAAGCTCAACGATTGTTGCTTGTAGTCCGACTCCACTGCTCTATGTTTCGACCACCGACACTGTTACCATCATATTCACTCACTAGTACAAAATTGACTTTTTGCCACGGTTTAGGAAATACAGGCTAGCCACGGTCGGGTTTACAACCGTGGATAAAAGTCATTTGCAAAGTTGGAGTGTTGTTTTAGCCACGTTTTAATTCAATAACTGTGACCATTACCAAACACATGCAAACATAAAGTCATTGTTTACACAAACTCGTCGCTAAATAATTCCTATGGAAACAATTTTTTTTACCATGGCCAATAATTGTGAAAAGCCATGGCCATAGACAAACATATAGCCTCATGAAACCAATTTTATATGGCCAGAAAATCAAAATATATTTAGCCACAAGAATATGTTAAATGTGACCAAAAGTACTTGGTTTTATGGCCACAACTTCAATTATTTTTGTGACCAAAATATAGCCAATTACAAGAATTCTAAAAACTAAGTGGCCGTTTGGTTCATGGAATTTGAATAAATTGGAATGGCCAATTCCATTGACCAAATTCCAAGCCCATGTTTGGTTCATGGAATGAAAGCGATGAAATTCTTCCAATTCCATTGAATTCCACAATTCAAGGAATTCATCATTTCTTGGCTTAGGTGAAGGATTTGAATTCCTATCAACCAAAGGCGTGGTCAAATTCCATTTCAATTCCTTCAAAGTCAAATTCCTTCGATGGATTCCAGTTCCATCAAATTCCATTTTGCGAACGAAACAGTGTAACTAAAGGTTATGATATGGCAACAGTTAATACAAAATTTGTGTGGTTATAAGTATAAATAAGGTCACGGTTAAAACAAATCTATGTGGCTAAAAGGTAACTAATAGTCACGCTTTTAACAATTCAGTTCGTGTGGCTAATAAGTATTTTATGGCCATGATTTTTATTATTTTACGTGACCGAAAGATAGGCAATGGCCACAACTCTAAAATTTAAGCGTAACTATATATCATGGATTAGCGACGGTTGTTATTATTTTGTGTGATTAAAAGGTAATTAGTAGTATTTGTTCTAATAATCAAGCGTAACTATAGACCATGATTTGGTCATGGTTAATATGACATTTGTGTGTTTAATTATAAGTATAGCTAAGGCCACGATTACATAAATCCATGTGGTTAAAAGGGGACCAATGGTAACAGTTCATTTTGTATGGCTAATAAGTAGTTAGTGGTCACGATTTTTATTATTCTGTATGACCAAAGGTAATCAAAATCCATGATTCTAAATTTAGAGTAATTATATGTCATAAATTGACAACGGTTTTTATCAGTTGGTGTGACCAAAAGGTAATCGGTTACCAAGGTTCTAAAATTTAAGCTTAACTTAATGGCATGAAATGGTTACGGTTTTTACTAATTTGTGTGGTCAAAAGGTAATAAGTAGTAATGGTTTTAAAAATTAAGTGTAACTATATGTCATCATTTGGCTAGGGTTAGTATGAAATTTGTGTGACTATAAGTATAGCTAAAAAATGGATAGAATAAATCCATGTTGCTAAATGATAACGAACACGATTCTAACAATTCATATCAAGTGGCTAATAAATAATTTACGACCAACGTTTTTATTATTTTTCATTATCAAAGGTAACCGGTAGTCACCGCTCTAAATTTTTTATGTAAGTACTAGTTACGTACCTGTGCGTGATGCAACGTAAAGCTGTAAATCTGAGAACTTGATTCATCAATCCCATTTCGTTTTATTTTTCATCTCTCTGAATTTTAATTTCTTACGTTTTTTGGGTGCTTTTGGATTGAGAGAACAAAAGAATCTAAGTTATTTTTTTATGTTCTCGTATGCATTTAAATTCAAAGAGCAAGAGAATCTGAAATTATTTTTGTATGTTCCAGTATCGATTTGAATTGAGAGGACAAGAGATTTACATTGGTTGTGATTTTTATGGATTATCAGTTTTGTCAAATATATTTCGTATGCCCCATAAGTATGACAATAAAGATGTTGGATTGTGGTGTGTCATTATTTGAATGATATAACATTCTTCATATGCACTATAAACCATCTCCTATAGTTTAGAAATGATGTAACAACTCTGTAAATTGCAAGTGAATATGGATAAACACATTTACATTATCTAGCCTCTATTTGGACCACGGGTATGTTCTCAAATGCACCCAACAACGGATGGGGTTCAAGATCGGTTGGGTCGATCTGGTGACCGAGTTTGGTTTCGTTTCCCCAAGAGAATGTGTACACTCTTCCTTCTCTTAATAAAATAGTTGTAAAGAAGTTGTCAATTGCAACTTGTACCACAAATGTCTTTTAAAGACTCAAGTAACTGAGGAGTGTTCACTTGTTTACTTCCTTGAACTCCATACCCGGCTTCGCGAAATGAGTCCTTTCCAAAGGCGTAAAACTGCCCTCAATCGCTGATCAACATTGTTCGGCCTTGCCCCCATTGCAATATGTATGATTCGTACGCCTTGCAAAGACCTGCATCAATAGTTTCAAGAATCAAGAATAAAAATTGGGTAAAAACCCAGTTAAAAACAAGAATCAAGAATGGGTAAAAACCGGTTAAAAACAAGAATCAAGAATGGGTTTAAAGAATTTTAGCCTGTTTTTACCCGTTCTTGATTCTTGTTTTTAACCGGTTTTTACCCATTCTTGATTCTTGTTTTTAACTGGGTTTTTACCCAATTTTTATTCTTGATTCTTGAAACTATTGATGCAGGTCTTTGCAGTTCTTGATTCTTGTTTTTAACCGATTTTTATTCTTGATTCTTGTTTTTAATTGGGTTTAAAGAATCAAGAACGGGTAAAACCCCGGTTAAAAAGTTTCAAGAATCACGAATAGAAACCTGATTATACGAGGCTGCCACTCTTCTTTTGTGGTGCATGGCCTAGTTGACCAGAACTATTGGACCCAAAGGTGTAAAACGAACCCTTTTGAGGCCACTGCGATACTATGCCCTGGTTCGGCTATCGCCTGAGATTTTTCTCTTCTAAAACATGTTTCTCCGGCCAACAAGAATCTAAGAACCAATTTCCACGAACCTTGCATCGTATTTTCAAATCGTTACATTGATCTAAAGTATTGATTTAAAGATTTCTCTTTTCCGGCACATATCAAGAGCTGCAAGCTCAGATAGACATAACCTATGATCAGGGGCAAAATGGGCAGGTTGCCTAAAGAAAGAACATGTAGCCTACAAACAAACACACCATTTTTCACATATTATAACAGAGGTA
This sequence comes from Arctium minus, assembly GCA_954870635.1. Lineage (NCBI taxonomy): Eukaryota > Viridiplantae > Streptophyta > Magnoliopsida > Asterales > Asteraceae > Arctium > Arctium minus. The sequence goes on from OX941092.1 coordinate 32,889,968, forward strand.
TGCCTTAGAACATTAAAAGCTATTCACCTTTAACCTGACCTAACAACATAAGGGGCCGATGGGCTGTTTTTTCTTTAAAACTGTCTGTCTGCTAAAGGTTGATTGCTAAAGGAGGTCAAATAACCGTGAGATGATGGCTAGAACTTCTTTTATATACTCGCTATCCTATACACATACTAAACACAACAGCAGGAGAAGATTTGTAATATTCCTAGAAACATCACCAACTTTCGACATTTCTATTTATTACATTCTAGAAGTATAAGAATCATTGGCAAGAACTAACCTGATTGAGCTCATATACTGCCATCGATCAATCTCTCTATGGAAGAAGTGGTTTTACACCTTCTCTGCTTGATTTCATGTAACACCCCGAAATTTAGAATATTGTTATGGTAGTTATCATATTAAAACTTACTGTGTTTTGGGGATTTATCGTTAAATAATGAATTGATTTGTTTTGGGTATTGTGGGATAAAAGTTGACAAAACTGGTTAAATTGGATTTCGATACAGTGCTCGCGACTGTGCCCGCAATAGTGACAGGGTGTCACAATCGCGGGGCACAATCGTCCCGTTTGTATCGCGAGTCGTGTGGTCCGCGCGACTATGCCTGGCATAGTTGGCATAGTCGCATGTCACTATCGCCTGCGGGGGCTGAGAGGCTGATAAGTCCGAATTTTCACCCATTTCCCTCATTCCTCATTTTCTAATCCCTTCCCATTCTCTCCCAAATAATTTCCTCTCTTCCCCACAAACCCTAACCTATTTTGAGGGTTTCCTCCTTAAACCACATGATTTTCATCATTTAGCTAGTTGGAATCAAGAACCCCAAAATATCTTCATCTCCATCTTCCTCACCAAGCTCTTTGGGGTTTCATCCAACCTTTGCATCATTGAAGATTTGGAAGCTTATGGTTCGTTTTGGTGACCTACATGGGTTTTGGTTGGTGGTTTGGAGTTGTAGTTAAGGTAACTTCTTGTTCTTTTCATTTATGGAAATTAGGGTTTCGACATAAGTTGAGATCTTTATGTATAATGTTTGGGGAATGATTTTAAATGGTTAAATATGGATTTTATGGTTGGACCCTTGTGGATCTAGGTTTTGGAAGCTTGATTTGAAGAGTTGGATTGGGTGTCTTCGGAAAGCTTTGGTGGAATCTAGGCTTTTGGAGGCCCATGGCTGTGGATTGAAAACTAGGTTTAACTTAACCTAGCAAGGTGAGTTGAAGTTGATTTGTGAAAACGGTGTACATGCCAAAGTGTTTATCTTAAAATGTTTGTGTTTTACCTCAAATTGTTAACTGCTGATAAGTTTTAGTTATTTTGAAATGTTTAGTTTTATAAACATGTTGAGACACCCATTTTGGGATTTTGTGCATTTTGATAAATAATCATATATTTTGGGCATCTAAATGATTTATTTCATGGAGTATAATTTCGAGTATAAATGTATTTTATTGGGCGTCATGGGATGATTTGAAATGATAAATGGTATAAACTCACTTGGAAAATGTTTCGTCCCGACCTAAATCATGTTAAAGTTATTTGGGTGTGTTGAAACATGGGTTGCATTATTTCGGGTCGTTTACGTTTGATCTCATTTTATGATTTTCAACGTTGGGTCTTTGGGTTTGTTGAGCTTATGGCTCGTTTGGATTTCGTCGGGTTTTGAGGACGCTTGTCCGGTTTTGATAGCTCAATGTAGAGCGTTTGGTTATGATTTGCATTTATTGCATCTTATTTGGGGATTACATGTTTTGAGTGTGTCGTCATCCTTTTGAGTCATGTAATGTTTAGACTGTAATGCATTGGATCCATAGGCATATGAGTCAGTTTGTGAGGGATGAGCATCCCTGTTTGACATGTGGAATAAGCATGGGTCTGAATGGGTAATAGTTGTGGACATTAAAGTCGGGCAACGACCAATGACCAATAATTGTAATTTCCAAAATGTACCAAGAAATAGGCATGGGGCCAAAATGGGTAATAGTTGTGGACTTCAAAGTCGGGCAACGGCCAACGGCCAACGACCATTAATTGTAATTTCTTGTGAATGAGTGAAATCTAGAGTTAATGGAATGACCATTGATTCGTAGTGGGGCTCTTGAACATGTATATGTGACCTACTTTTGTGTTCCGTCACATTCAATGGAATCGGTTCTTCCCCGTCACCGAAAGGTGTCATTTAGGTATTGTATTTTAGTATCCATGTTTTCGGTGACGTTTTAAATATATGAGTTTTATCCATGATTTTATGGGTTGAGTTTTATGTTCCACCGGTGTTTCGAGTGTTTCGAGAAATAAAGGTTTGTTCGCATTTTATTTAATTCGGAGTTCTATTTCTATTCCCGTTTCGTGTGAGTTTTGGGTCTAACGTCTGTGTCCATGACAATATTCATTGATATAGATTTTTCATCTATGGTTTAAGAGTTGTGTAATATGTTCCACCCGTGTTGGGTATTTCGAAGTATAATATTTTCACCCGCGTTTGATAAAAAGCGGGTGTCCTCTCTCTAGCTTCCTTTTTAGAAAGTTTTGGGTTGAACTGAAATTTTCAAAAGAACGTTTTATATTGGGATCTCCGCTTCTATAAACACTTTGGTTTGATTAATGATTAACTCGGTGTCTCTTTCGTCAAAATGCATGATTATTGTTAAACGAGTCGTTTACATAAGTGAAGCATATCATTTTGAAAGATTATGATTTAATTGCATTCTTCCTTTGTAAACGATTAATTTATATATGTTGAAAACTCTTGGGCTCACTAGGCGTCAAGCCTAACTTTTTTTTAAATTGTCGGCATGTGCATCAGGTTCCAGTTGGGGGTTTGTTTCTAGCAGTACCGCAGAGATGTGCTTCAGTTTTCACAAGGGTAAGTAGTTGGTTAAGGCTTTCGCAGTTGGAGGTAGCGACTGTTATGGGGTTTTAGTAGCACCCGTCCTTATTATAGACTGTATGTATATAATGAAATGTGTGTATTGAGGCAAATTAATAAATTGTGATTGGAGATGTATCATTTATCGATGTATTTAGAAAATTTCAAATTAGTTGTTATCTTCAGATTAGTGAGTGTCATTGAGAGGAAAATTTTGTGTATAAAAATATCTGCTGTATTCTGGAACAGCGAAAAGTAATGAAGTTGGGCATTTGAATTGGAATAGCGATACTGAGAACCAGACAAAAATCCTCCTCCTCCTCCTCCTCCTCCTCCTCCTCCTCCTCCTCCTCCTCCTCCTCCTCCTCCTCCTCCTCCTCCTGCTGCTGCTGCTGCTGCTGCTGCTGCTGCTGCTGCTGCTGCTGTAACAGCCATTGAGAGACACATTAAAGTTGAGTGAATTAATCATGGTTAAGGTGGAAAATACATAGTAAAACAATCCAACATGATTTTGGGTTTGCATTCTAGGGTTTCGATTCTTACCTTCATTTGATACCATGAAAGGAAAGCAATCAAAATAGAGCGAAATTTATTGAAATTGGTGGGTAGATGATGAAAGAGAGGGAATGGCTTATCAGTGATTTTACTGAGGCCTTTTCATATGAAATCAGTGATTTTCATCCATACACTTGGTCTGAAATATGAGGATTCTCATTCGTCTGAGGCCTTTTCGTATAAAACCAGTGATTTTCATCTATACACTTCCATGCTTTGAGGATTCTCATTCGTTTGATGATGCAAGAGATCACTGATTTTGAGATTTTTATGTTTTCTATCCTTACCCTCCAAAATTTTGAAATTTTATATTCAGCCATAAATGAGAATAATTTTATTTAAATCTCAATAAAATTCTGTATCCACTAATTACATAAAAACATAAATATATTTATTAACTTATTTTATCAGATTTTTGTGTTAAATTTTATATATTTATTAATTATTTAAATTTTATATATTTATTAATTATCTATATTATATTATAAAACATTTGAGGAAAACTCTTAAAAACCAATTTTTATGCATCAATTACTGTTTATTGATACATATTACTTGAAATTCAAGATTACAAATAAATGATGCATTAGTACAACTTTTTAAAACTGAATTTTGAATTCATAACTAAATGATAAGCATAATAAAATAATATAAACATTTTATTTTAAATATAAAAAATCTAAAATATAATTAGAATAATCGTTAAATTCTAACAGAATGCTTAATTATTTTTGTCAAACATTATATTATTAAACCTAAAATAAATTACATCATTATTAAACGTAAATTAAATTAAATTAAACAAATTTATTAAATAAATATTATTGTTTTTTCAAAACCATACAAACCGTATTATAAAATCGATAAAGACAAAAAATAAAATAAAACATTAAAATCAAGATGGTATCGCACTGCATTGCGCGAGTATACCTCTAGTTATTATAAATTGTGTATGATTTTAATTTCAACACATGACTTTTCTTAAGTTTGTTTTTCTGCAAGGAGTATTTTTATTATTTTTAATTGCTATTTAAATTTGAATACATTTTTAACAACTTTCAATTTAGTTAACATGTTTTTACTTATGTTTTCTTTTAATTATTTATCCATTCAAATATTTTAGTTGATAATGTATGAAGAAATTAAGTTGTTACATTTTGAAATCATAACTTACAATATATTAAATTAATTTTGGGTTTGAAACTTTATAAATCGATTTCATATCAACCATCTCGAAAGCCAAACCAGAATTGTAGGTTGTAGGATTTGTAATTGGTATTTTAAAATCGTAGATGTTTATCCGTTGATCCATGTATCATTAGAAACTTAAAATTAGGTTGCATCGATCAGTTGAAATAATGACGTAATTTGAAAGCTTCGGTAATGGCCATGTGTTAATGCATGTTACGTAAATAATGCTCAAACAATGATATGTTTGTTCACACAATCACATTTGACTCGTTATTAAAAGTTACGTCCCAATGGTTTATTATCATCACCTAAAATGCAATATGATCCAATATGTAACACCCCGATTTTCGAAATGTATCATTTCAAGTTATTACAGAAACCGATATATTAAGAAAAAATAAGATATTTGATTTTGGGCTTGAATCCTTGATTTTATAGTCTTGATGGATAAATGATTCAATTACGAGTCCAACGGTCCTTTCCGGAGCGAAAACGGAGCTATAACGAAGAAGTTACGGCCGAAAAACTTGAAATGACTTTCGGTACATTTCGCGCGACAGTGACAAATGTCACTGTCGCATGTCAGGGTCACGCCAAACCTGCAGTGCATAAAATCGGGTTTTTTCTTCATTTGGTCATATCTTTCTCATTTCAACTTCGTTTTTGGTGATTCAAATTGCTATGGTTTCGTATTTGAGAGATTTTCAAGGATAGATTGTTAGTTTTGGGAAGATTCAAGAGTATTTGGTGGTGGATTGGAAGCAAAGGTCAAGAGTTCATCATCATCACCTCCATCTTCAAGAATTTTTGGGTTTTCTAGGTTTTCACCAAAAACTAAGTGGTAAGTGTATTCCTTCTATTTCTAAACCATGAAATAAGTTATAAATGCTTCATTGATGGTTTCCTAGTGCTTGATTTCTCTAAACTTCGGTTTGGACAATTTTGGGAATTTTGTGTCAAAATTAGGGTTTTGCCCAAAATAGAGATTTTGATGTTAAGTGTTTGGGGGAATGTTTCTTTATGGTTGGATACGGTTATTTATGGTTGAAAATGTGCGGATCTAGGTTTTGGGAAGCTTGTGTTGAAGAGTTGGAATGGATGTCTTCGGAAGGCTTTGGGTGTGATCTACGCTTTGGTGGTCAATGGTTGGGGATTGAAAACTAGGTTTAACTTAACCTAGCAAGGTGAGTTCAAGTTGATTTGTGAAAACGGTGTACATGCCAAAATGTTTATTTTTAAAATGTTTGTGTTTTACCTCAAATTGTTAACTGCTGATAAGTTTTAGTTATTTTAAAATGTTTAGTTTTATAAGCATGTTGAGACACCCATTTTGGGATCTTTGGGTATTTTGGCAAATAAATCATGTTGAAATGTTTATTTGATGATTTTACATATATAATTGGAGTTCAATTGACGTAAGTGTCATTTTGTGCATTTGATCTTATAAACCTTTTCAGAAAATGCATATTATTGCGTTATGAGGCATTTTGAAAACATAAGGGTATGAGTTCATTTGGAAAATGGTTTGGTCCCAACCAATTATGAGTTTTGAGTTAATTATACTTTTGGTCGTGTTTGCATAATAATGGGTCAAACGTGTTTCAATGTTTATATATACTTTTATTTGGGTATTTACGTAAAGAGTTGGGCCTTTGGCTCGGTTTTGACTAAATGAGTCGTGTGGACATTTGTCCGGATTTATAACCATCGTGGGTTTTGAGTATGATGACGCTTAAATTGTGTCATTGGGGAGTTACATGTTTTGGGAGCTTTGGTCTTTCAATTGGAGTCATGTAACGTTAGACGGTGTTGTAATGGATCCATAGGCACGTCAGTCAGTCTGTTTTGGATGGTCGATTGGATATTTCGGGTGACCGTCAATACCCATGTTTTATGACCGGAAACTTTACAAGTATGCATTGGGAGGGGTTGAGTCTGGTAACGCTACAGGCAAAGTAGGCGCTAGGACCCCCGCCGCTTGGAGTACTGCCTGGGAGGTAGTCTTTAGATGTGTCGGGCCTTTGGGGTGGAGTCCTTCGGGATGTTCATCAAGGTCAACTTTACTTGGGGTGGGTTTGTAAAGAAGTCGTAGGGACACCTGGCTATGATGTCAGGAGGTGTCATGCGATTAACGTTATTGGGTGGCATACTTTTGTGTTCCCTCCACCCTCAACGGATACGGGTCTCCCCCGTTGTCGGCTATCAATGTTTTTAAATATAAAGATGCTTTACTTTATTGTCTTTGGGTCTTTATGGTCGACAGAAAATGAGGACCTTAATATTGGACCATCCTCCTCGTATATTAAGGTTTGAATGAATTATGTCAACTCTGTGTTTTGGTAATTGAAGTTTGTCCATTTATGGTCGTGTGAGTATTGGACCTAATGTCCATGTTTTCGGACGTACGGTATTCATGGTTTTGATGATGGTTCATGTTTCGAGTTAGTTCAAGTTGCATCAATTTATAAAGCAAGTTTTAAATGAGGTGTCCATCTTTGGAAAGTGCATGATTTTGTAAAAGGGTCGTTTCCACGTTAAAGGACACCAATTGTCTGGTCATGGTTTCAAATGAGGTTCTTTCTTCTAAAGATATATTTACTCATGTAAAACTCTTGGACTCACTAGGCGTTAGCCTAACCTTTTTATTTGTCGGCATGTGCATTAGGTACCGGTTGGGGTTTGGTTCTAGCAGTTATGAAGAGTTGAGCCTTAGCTTGTGCAAATGTAAGTAGTTGGTGAAGTCTTCCGCAGTTTGGAGATAGTGACTACTATTGAGTTTTAGTAGCACCCATTCTTGTTATAGACTGTATGTATGGAACGAATGTGTGTATTGAGGTTAAATCTTAATTTATGATTATAGCTGAATCATTTATTGGTGTATTTTGAAAATTTTAGATTAGTTGCTATTTCCAGATTTAAGGGTGTTACACAATACAACTCGTTAACATTCAGTACAACCCAATGTGATTTTGTATAACTCATTACAATCTGATATGACCTGCTACAAAGTACAAACCAATATGATATGTTATAACTCATTACAACCATATGCCCCATTACAACCTTATACGATTCATTATAACCCAGTACAACCTATCATAATTCATTACAACCTAATATGACATATTATAACCCGTTACAACCAATTAACAACCACAAATGACTCATTACAACCCATTACAACCCACCTGTTATTACCCTTTTACAACTCAATACGAAATTTTGTCACCCATTACAATCTAACATGGCCTATTATCACCCATTACATCCCAATATCACAAATTGTCACCAATTACAATATAACATTACCTATCATCACCTTTACATCCCAAATGACCCACTGGCGCCACATTACAACACAAGATGACTTGTTATGATAATTTAAACCCGAATATGACTTATTATCACCCATTACACCGCAATATGACTCATTATAACCTACTGTGATCATTTATCACGCATTACAACCTAATATGCCCTATTATAAGCAGGTACAATTCATGCTTAACAATTATAACCCAATATGATCTGATATAAGTATATAACTTATTACAATCCAATATGACTTGTTGTCACCAATAAAATAAATTATTGATGGATGTAATGATTATTAAAAATGATGTGTGGCAATACGAACGGCTATTTAGTTCAATAACCTCCGATGAATATTATTTTCACAAAGTAATCTTCTACCGTGTTTTCAAGATTTTTAGGGACAATATCGTTTGAAGGTTATTGAGTACCGTTTATAGTATTTATCCATTTTAATTTTTTTTTTATGAAAATATCATAACAAATAAACTTTAGTTTTTAATAATTATAGCAGCTAAGGGTGCTCGTGGGTTGGGTTGGCCGGTTTGAAGGCACTTGAACAACCCAATCCAATGTTTACGGTTTGAAAAATCTCAACCCAACCCAACCCAATCAAAAGTACAACCCAACCCAACCCAAACTGTGCGGTTTGGGTTGGGTTGGTCGGGTTGGTGGGGTTGAAACTTTAATACATCCTTTTACAATATAACTAATTGATTTCGTGTAAAAAATTAAAATCGAAATGGAAATATAAAAATAAGGCTAATAAGAGAAGAGAAGAGTAGAATGATGTTGAAGAGTTTTGAAGACTTGAAGGTTATATTCGTACGATTTTAATCGGCGTGTTCTCGTAGACATATCTAAACTACAGCTAAGATTGAAAGACTTGAAAATTGATCAAAAGAAGAGCCGCCAAAAGTTTAAAGTCATTAAAAAAAGTAAAAACGTATAAGTTTTGGTTGGGTTGACGGGTTTGTCGGGTTACTTTGGGCTCAACCCGTTTCCAACCCAATAAATGCGGTTTGGACAAAATTTGTATCTATTATGTATCGGGTTACCTCGGTTTGAGATTTTTTTCGTTTTTTCGGGTTGGGTTGGCCGGGTTGGTCGAAAATTCGAACACCCCATTAGTAGCAAAAGGAAATCAACTTCAATTTTTTCTGTTTGAGAACCAACTTCCAAGTGCTCCATTTTAGATCCTATTACTAGAAAGAAACCATACAAATAACTAAAGGTTTGTATTAGGACTGAGCAAAACCCGCAAAACCCGAAATACCCGACCCGAACCGAATAGACGGCGAAACCCGAAACCCGAAAACCCGAGAACTCTCGATCCGTTATAATTTCGGGTAATATAGGATCGGGTTGGGTATCCAAAACCCAAACCCGACCCGACCCGAAAATCCGAAAATATATAATATTAAAAAAACGGTTTACTTTTATTTTAATAATCCTAATTCTAAAATCTAAACCTAAATACTAATCGATCGAATCGACTTCAATCTAAAGTCTAAACCTAATCGTTAGAGACACTCCAAGTCTCCATTCCACCACCGGCGACTCCACCGGCGACTCCACCGTCTCCACCGGCACGGCGACCACCTTCTGCTCCTCCTCCTCGGCCTCACCTCATCTCCTCCGGTCCTCCCACTCTCCCACTCTCCCAGACCTCGCATCGGCCCATCGCTCATCGAGTCATCGACTGAGTTACCACCGATTGGAATCGAGGCATCGAGTGACGGAATCGAGGCTTCGACTGACAGACTCTACACTCTTGAGTCTTGACTCTTCTCTTGATCTCTTCAGTCTTCTCTGTAAGTTACCTGTTACCAGTTACCATAAACATCGGTTTTTAATTTGGATTTTTTTGGAAACTGAAATTTGAACTTCATTAGTTCATTTATGGATTGATATTTGATATTATGGATTGAATGGGTTTTTGGATTAATATTTGATATTATGGATTGATATAATGATATTTGATAATTAATATTATGGATTGATATTTGGAAATTGGAATGGAAACTGCCCCTGCCCTGTGAGGCTGTGTTTTTGTTTTTCAGTCCTAAACGCTAAATTTGGTGTTACTTGTTATTAGTTGGTCACTTGGTTGGAACTTGGAGTTGGAAGATGAAGTTGGAACTTGGACGTGGAGTCGTGGATGGTAGGGGTAAACGGTTGATCATGGAAATTTGTAAGTGAAAATCGAATATTTTGGACCTTGGAAAGTAATGGTACTTTGGTTTTTGGTATGGTACTATGGTTGTTTCTTGTTTGTTTCAAACTTTCAATTGATGTAAGTAATGGTACTTTTGACATTTTGGTATGGTTGTTCCGTTCTTTTTGTTCAAACTTTCAATTGAATATTTGAAGTAGTTGTTTGTAAAAATAGTTGTTTGTTTATGTTGTTTGTAAAAATAGTTGTTTTGTAAAAATAGTTATTTGTTTATAGTTGTTTTGTAAAAATAGTTGTTTGTTTAAGTTTATTAAGTTGTAACAGGCCTAAAAAGAAAGCAACCCAAAGTCGGCCCAGACCCGATCCACCCGACTCGAACTGCCCGAACCCGAACAACCGAATTATTTACGGTCGGGTTCGGGGTTTTTTCACTCAACCGAATATCCGATCGGGTTTCGGGGTTTTGGGCCTGACCCGACCTGTCCGATGCTCAGGCCTAGTTTGTATAACTTTTTTTTAACATGTAATTGATTAATTTTGTTAATACGACGATGATCATCCTTAATACATAATTTATCGTGAAGACCCAATACGATATAATATTTATTTACAATTGTTTGGGTAGAAATTCCAACAGTCCATCGTCGTACGACCAACGATAACCGACGCCCTTCCTTTGGGCGACCTCGACTAAACGACTGATAACCCGTCTGATAAATTCTGTCGCACGACCTGATTTCAGTTACTAATCTATGACATACGTTATATTATGTTTAATGCAGGATTCAAAGACATTTATGACCAAAGATTATAACGGAAGTTATCATCAATAACAACGGACATAACGGACGCTATCATCAATATCGAACGGTCATTTTATTAATGAGCAAGATACACATTCAAGACATGCCAACGGAAAGATAGATTATAAATATGAAGATAGAACCTCACATTCGGGACATCTGATTCTCAGACTTTACAAGCTTACGAATTATGTTCTCGAGCTCGCTTAGTTTCTCTCGAAGTTCATAAAGCCTACTGCCATTTGTTGCGCGATGCACGACCGAAGTCCAATTACACACGATGCACGACCGACTTTACTTTATTGTATTGTTTTATATTGTATTACACTTGTAACACTTGTTATAAAGGACGACGTCCCTGATTGACGTCCATAGTGCACGACGACTTACACTCGTCCGCGGTTTTTACCCATTTCAGGGGTTTTCCGCGTCACCAATTCTCTCGTCTCATTTACTTTATTTTTATTATAATCGTACGATTATCGGTGTTACTTTCTTTGGTTGGATCAAGCTTCACGATTACCTTAAAATTTCCTTGGGAGATTTTTGGCATAAACAACAATCAGATTAAAGAATTATAACTATGAATTTGAAATTTACCAATAAAGATTTCAAAAGATATTATTCAAAAATAATATTTTTAATTTTGATGAACATTTTTTTTGAAAGGAAACATTTATTAAAAACCAAAAGTGCAATTACAACCGAAACCAAAACGATAACCCTTAAACATTTCCACGTGACCACCCGCTATTACAAACGCGGAGAGCAAAGGAACCGAGATTAGACCAAACACAACTAGAATCGACCCTACAAAACTCTATTTGAAGCGACAATCGGAAAACTAGTTTGCGAGATTTAAACTATCCGCTGCCAACATCGAGTAGCCTATACCTTCTTCCGCTTCTCCCCTGCCCCCACACTGTACCGTTTGCTCTAAGGGATTTGCGTTGGGTTCGAGAACCAAGTCACGCCATCTACCGCGACGTTGAATTTTCATCTTTTGACCCACTCCAAAATGATAGTTTGAAACACGTACAGTTGTTCTGCGATGTTTTTTTGACCTCTTCTGAACACCAATCTATTTCTATTCTCCCATATCAAGTATAGGGTAGCCCAAATAACTTCATTCCACAATGAGTCGGTCGAATTGTTATTGACCGAGTTTGCTCCTTCTTGGATTATATCTCGTACCGAAGTTAAACTCTCCAAATTTTTCCCCACCATCTCCCAACTAATTTCCAAAGAGTATTTACACCTCGGGCACAAGACCGAATGTAAGTCAATTCCCATTTGGTCTAGCACCGATCTGCTAATTGATCATTTCCCCATGAATCATCCTTCTCTCATTATTCACAATATATAGAGATTACAAAGGGCCTAATTTAAGAAAATTACATCGGTTACAATCTACCTAATTAATGTAGATACATAGGTTACAATCTGCCTAATTAATATAGATTCATAGGTTACAATCTACGTAATTAATGTAGATTACATAGGTTACACAATATATTCTAACACGCCCCCGCAGTTGGAACGGGATATGGAGATCGAACATTCAAACTGGACCGAAAGTCGAGAAAGAGGGATGATGGGAGTCCTTTGGTGAAGATGTCGGCATATTGGAGTGAAGATGGGACATGTAGAACTCGTACGCATCCTATAGCAACTTGATCGCGGACGAAATTGATGTCAATCTAGATGTGTTTTGTGCGTTGATGTTGGACCGGGTTGGTAGATAGGTAGACAACAGAGACATTGTCATAATAGACGATGGTGGCTTTGGTGGGAGGGGAGTGGAGCTCAAGAAGAAGATTTCTTAGCCAACATGTCTCGGCCACAACATTGGCAACACCCCGGTACTCGGCTTCCGCACTGGATCTCGAAATTGTGGCTTGGCGCTTAAAGGACCTAGTAAGGAGGTTAGCACCCAAAAATACACAATATCCAGACGTGGACCGACGTGTGGTGGGGAACCCGCCCTATTCAGCATCCGAATAGGCCGTAAGCCCAGTGGTGGATGAGGCATAAAGTTGAAGGCCATGATCGATGGTGCCGCGGATGTAGACGAGGTTCCCGAGGGTCGTGCATGTATAGGCATATCTGTTGTACTGCATAAGTAATGTCAGGGCGAGAAAATGTCAAGTATTGTAGTGCACCCGCAAGACTACGATACAAGGTGGGGTCCGAGACAGGTATGCCGGAGGGGCCAAGTTTGGACGTCATGTCGGTCAGTGTCCGACAAGGTTTGCAGTTTAGCATTTTGGCATGCTCAAGGATGTCAAGAGCATATTTTTGCTGACTTAGAAAGAGTCCATTTTTGGACCTTGTAGCCGATATGCCAAGAAAATAGTTGAGGGAGCCCAAGTCGGTCATGGCAAATTCTTTGCTGAGAGAATTGATGACCTGTTTCAATAACGCTGGAGAAGAAGCTGTGAGAATGATATAATCTACATAAATAAGTAGATATGCCATAGAGTCACCATTTTTATAAATAAATAGAGAAGAGTCCGATTTACTGGCATCAAAGCCACTTCGTGTTGCAAATTGTGCGAACCGTTGAAACCAAGCCCGTGGAGCTTGTTTAAGCCCATACAATGATTTTTGCAGGTGACACACATAGTCTGGATGAGATGTATTAACGAAGCTCGGTGGTTGATGCATAAAGATTGTTTCCTGCAAGGTGCCATGAAGAAAAGTATTTTTGACATCTAATTGGTGAATGGGCCAATGGCGAGACACCGCAAGACTGAGGATGGTGCGAATAGTTGCGGGTTTTACCACGGGACTAAATGTCTCGTCACAATCTATGCCAGAACGTTGACTTTTGCCATTGGCCACTAGACGGGCCTTATATCGATCAAGAGTGTCATCAACATTAAGTTTCTTTTTAAATAACCAAATTGACCGAACAATATTCACCCCTTAGGGTCTCGGGACGAGAACCCAAGTACCATTTTTAATAAGAACATTGTATTCTTCTTGCATGACAGATTGCCAGTGAGGGTCGTTTAAGGCCTGTAAGTAAGAACGGGGTACGGGGGAGGTGGTAGCAATGTGTAGATTTAGGCGAGTAAGTGGTTTGGAGATACCACATTGGGAGCGAGTGACCATAGGATGTTGTATGGGAAGGGGAGGAGGGGCCATTTCGGTCGAAGGTGGCGAGGAGGTAACCTCGTGAAGGGGTGAGGAGGTGGGGTTCGGTGTGGCGGAGGGTGGTGAATTGGGTGGTGGCAATGCGGTTTCGGGAGGAGTAGGTGGGGACGGTGGCGATAGCGAGGTGGTGGGTGGAGATGACGTTGTTAGGAGGCGGCGAGATATGGGGGAGGGGTTGTAAGAAGTATCTAGAAAGTCGTAAGACATGTCGGGTTTTGGAGTGATGGACCTGAAAGGAAAAGTGGACTCGTTGAAAGTTACGTGGCGAGAAATGATGATTTTCTTGGTTGAGAGGTCAAGGCACCGAAAACCTCAATGATTGGATGGGTAGCCAAGAAAGATGCATGGAGTGGTATGCGTGGAAAGTTTGTGTGGGGGGTAGATATATGGGTAGCATAGGCATCCAAATACTCGAAGGTGAGAGTATGTAGGTTTTTTGTTAAAAGATTTAGTGAAAGGGATGTCGTTGTTGATAGAGGTGGAGGGTAGGAGGTTGTGAAGGTGAGTGGCCATGTGAAGAGCTTCCACCCAATATGTGGGAGGAAGGTGTGCTTGAAAAAGAAGAGTGCGAATTATGTCATTAATGCTACGAATCATGCGTTCGGACTTGCCATTTTGTTGGGAGGTTTTAGGACATGAAAAACGAAGTTGTATGCCATTCGCGACGAAAAGGTCATGTAAGGAGATGTTATCAAATTCACCCCCATGATTGCATTGGAAAGCTTTTATTTCACATTTAAATTGGGTTTTTATGTATGCACGAAAATGTAAGCATTTTCCGAAAGCATCGGATTTTTGGCGAAGCGGATAAACCCACAAAAAATGTGAAAAATGGTCTAGAAATATAACATAGTACTTTAAACCACCAATACTTGAAATAGGAGAAGTCCATAAATCGGAATGAACAATGTCAAAACTAGACGTAACAACAGTCTTTGACCGGACAAAAGGAAGTCGAACACGTTTGCCAAGTTGACATGCATGAAAAAGTGTGTTGGACTTTACGTTATTACAAGAAATAAAACCATTAGATAATAAAGATTGAAACGCGTTATCGTCGGGATGACCCAAACGTTGGTGCCATGTGGAGCGAGTTGAGGATAAAGAGCAACCGGTGGAGTTGTGGGGAAGGTGGGATATAAATCGCCAGAGCTGTCACATCGGAGGAGGAGTTGGTGGGTCCGAAGATCCTTCACAGAGAAACCAAACTCATCAAATTCAATAGAGCATTTGTTATCTTTTGTGAATTGGCGAACGAATATAAGATTTTTAATAATATTGGGTGTGACTAGAATATTATGAAGATGTAAGGGACGAGAGGATGTAGAGGAAGGTAAAGTGGTGTACCCTATGTTGGTTACAGGAATAGACGACCCATCACCTACAATGACATAATTAACAATGCGATTATTAAAAATAGACGAGAGTTTACCTATGTCCGAGGCAAGGTGTGAGGTGGCTCCGGTGTCCATGTACCAACCAGAATCCCCCGGGTCATTGAGAGACATAGCGTTGAATGCTTGAGGAAGGGCGGTAGGTTGATTGGGTGACCCATTCATGAACCATTACCAAGGGGCGGGGAATCGTAGAAGTGGATGAGTGAAAAGCTTGTTGAGGACCGGGGCCAAGGAGGCCGTTGGCAGCAGTGGGGGAAGCCGACGGTCCGGTGCGTCGGGAGTCCAATTGTTGCGGCGGTCGGAACATGGCCCGAGAATTGGGTGGCAGCCACCCGTAGACACCCCAAGGGGTTTGGTAAAACCCCATGTGATTTTGTTGGCGGCGGTCGTTACGACCGTCGGTCCGACGGCTTTGACGGCGGTCATTGCGACGGTCAGAGTTGCAGCGTTGATTTGTGCCGCCATGCGCAGAGTTATCGGTATAAAGAACCGTGGGTGAGGAGGGGTGATCACGGTGAGACGGGTTGTGGTTCTGTGGGCGTGACATGTGTTGTTCTTCCAAGAGGAACATAGAACGTGCCTGCAAAAAAGTTGGTAAGGGGGTGCGGTGGCGAATAATACCAGCGATATGTTCAAACATGTCAGAGAGTCCGTTGATCATATATGTGACAAGATTCTTTTCATTGACAGGAGCGTCAATGTTAGCAAGAAGATCTGGCATAGATTTGATTTTTTGGCAATAGTCGGTGATCGAGAGATCTCCAATCACGATGTTGCGTAACTCGTTATCCAGTTGGATGGCACGGGCGTCCTTGTTGTCTCGGAAGAGGTTCTCGAGGCTTGTCCAAACCGTATGAGCGGTTACTCCTTTCTTTAGGATCATTTGCAACAATGGCTTCGAGATTGTCGCGTAAATCCATAATTTGACAAGAGAGTCAAGTTTACTCCATTCGGAATCCACGTCCGAGGATGGTTGAGAGGTTCCGTCAACATATCCAAGAACACGAAACTTATGCAATGAGTTTCAAAGAGTTCTCGCCATGCATCATAGTTCAATTCGTCGAGATCAAGGGTAAGAGGGACAAAGGCTTTGATGTTTGTGATACCAAAAGGTTTTTCGTCCATTTCGGCGGTTCCGGTTTAGAAGAAAGAGGGAGAGCCAAGATTGAGAGAAAGTTGGGAGAGGATTAGAAGGCGACTGAGAGAAGGGATTCGATTGAGAGAGAATTGGAGATGATTAGCTCTGATACCATGGTAATTGATCATTTCCCCATGAATCATCCTTCTCTCATTATTCACAATATATAGAGATTACAAAGGGCCTAATTAAAAAAGATTACATCGGATACAATCTACCTAATTAATGTAGATACATAGGTT
Organism: Arctium minus; assembly: GCA_954870635.1. Classification (NCBI taxonomy): domain Eukaryota; kingdom Viridiplantae; phylum Streptophyta; class Magnoliopsida; order Asterales; family Asteraceae; genus Arctium; species Arctium minus. The sequence goes on from OX941092.1 coordinate 32,906,818, forward strand.
ACAATCTACCTAATTAATATATATTCATAGGTTACAATCTACCTAATTAATGTAGATTACATAGGTTACAAAATATATTCTAACACGATCGACATGATATTCGATTTCTTAAAGTTCTCCAAATGAACACACATACCTTTTTCGGAACCAATTTCATCCATTTTGTGGGGTCCCTTGAGCCATTCGGACTTGGTCTTCCATCTTCAATGATTTCCCTTAATTTCTTAACGTTGAAACCTTTCGCTTCGTCTAGTGCCCACTCCACTTTGTCTTCTCAACCTCTTTCAAGTTGAATAACTTCTATTCTTCGATTTAAATTCTCCAACTCTCCTAACTCCCTCCCCCTTGGAGCTTTTCGCCATTTCCATTCCCATTGCCACGCTTCTTCCGACCATTTTCCTCTTTCCGTGACCTTTGCTTCTGGATCCATTTCCAATCGATACAATCTTCCGAATTCTTCTTGTAGTGTCCTTGAGCCCGACCACCTTTCTTTCCAGAAACTTATGCTCTTCCCATCGCCAACTTTTTTGCGAAATGAGTTAGTGAACGCCACCTCGTTATTATCCATCACCGGGCCGATCCGAGCAATGTTATTCCATACCGTACATGCACCAAACCGAAAAGAATGGTTACCAAACAACCCCCCTCTCCGTAAATGCTTTTGATTACTTTTGTCCAAAACCCATTTTTTTCGTTTTGGAACCGCCACCACCATTTCGCTAAAAGTGCCCAATTAGCCGATTTCAAGCTTCCAATATTTAGACCCCCTTTGTTGAGACTCACCAATGTTTTTTCCCAACTCACCCACACTAAACCTTTCTTTTCGCACTCTCCGACCCCTCCCCCACCCAAAAGAATCTACATTTCAACCTTTCCATCTCTTTTAACACTCCGCTCGGGGCTCGATATAAGGAAAATAAGTACAAGGGAATGCTTCCCAGAACCGACTTTACCAACGTCAACCGACCGCCATAGACCTTTGTTTTCCACGATGCAAGTCTCTTTTTTACTTTCTCAATTGTCGGGTACTAATGTTCCAAACGATTCATTGTAACGCCTATCGGGAGTCCTAAGTATGTGAACGGTAAAGTACCCATGCTGCATCCTAGACTTCTTGCCCACCTTTGAATTTCTTCCTCCGGTATACCCAACCCATTGATTTTACTTTTGCTAACATTTATCTTTAATCCCGACATCAAGTGGAAACACTTGAGAATTTTTAACAAGTTCTTTAGATTACATATGCTCCACTTTCCGAAAAAGATGACGTCATCCGCGTATTGAAGATGCGAGATTGGGATGTTATTAGACCCCACTTTGATATTTTCGTATAGGCCTTTTTTTTTCAGCCTCTATCATTAGCAAGTGAAGACTTTCCGCCACTATAAGAAAAAGAAACGGCGCCAAAGGGTCTCCTTGTCTCAATCCTTTTCCCATAACGAATTCCTTAGTTGGGCTTCCATTGATTAGAATGAACATCGACGCCGATTGGAGGCTAGCCTTTATCCACTTAACCCATTTTTCACCAAAGCCCATTTTGTTCAAGCTATCGATCAAAAAATCCCACTCCACACTATCGTAGGCTTTTTCAAACTCCACCTTTGAAGATCAATCCCTTTTTTTTTCATAAAATCGATCACCTCATTTGCAATGAGGATGCCATCTAAAATGGATCGTCCTTTCACGAATGCGCTTTGAGTGTCGCTAATTACTTTCGACATAACCTTTTTCAACCTTTCCGCTAATACTTTGGAAATTAGTAGATACCAATTAGGCTAATTGGCCTAAATTCCCCTAGATTTACCGGGTTTGTTATTTTGGGAATCAAGGTGAGAAAAGAATTATTGCATGCTCGACTAATCTCCCCATTTTCACCGAACCATCTTATCGCCGCCATAAGGTCTTCTTTTATCGTTACCCAAAACCTTTTGATAAAACCACTAGTAAAACCATCCGGACCCGGTGCTTTATTTGACCCACATTGTTGGATTGATTTCAATATTTCTTCTTCTTCAAATGGTCGCTCTAATTCATCCACTTCCTCTTTTGATATTCTTTTGTACTTTTCTACTTGAAGACTCGGCCTCTTAGATCTACTTGATTCGAATTTTTCTTTAAAGAACTCGTAAGTAAAGTTCTTGATTACATTTGGTTCATCCGACCATCCCGAGTTCGTATTCAATCCTCTAATCGCGTTATTTCTCTCTCTATATTTCGTTGCCATGTGAATTTTTTTTGAGTTTTCATCCCCTTCCAATATCCACTTCATCTTAGCTTTTTGTCTTGCCATTCCAACCTTCTTTTCTTCGAGATCTAGCCACTTCTTCCGCGCATGAAGCCAAATTTCTCTATTATCTTCGATCCACCCGCTTTGCTCCGCCTCTTCTTCCTTTTTGGTTGCCTCACCTTTCCATTTGCACAACTCATTTTCTAGGTTGCCGAACTTTGTTTTTGCCCGAACTTTGATATCTTCTTTCACATTTTTTAACTTATCCCTGAAAACACAATCCGACCGGTTCGAAAACACCCTTTTACTCCACAAAGATTTCAATTTTCACCAGTTCCTCTAAACTGTCTTCTTTCAACCATGAGTCAAAAAACTTAAAAGGTTTCAGTCCAAAGTCATTTTTGTCTTCGAAAAGCATAATAGGATCATGGTCCGACCACTTTCGATCCGAAACTTGTACCCCCAAAGTTCTTCCGGCAAGCCCGAAATTTCTCGATATTAGGAATCGATCAAGTTTGCTAAACTTCAAACCATCATCACTAATTCTCGTGTACTTTTTCCCCCATATTGGAACTTCTAACAAATGATTTTCTTCAATAAAATCATTAAATTCTTTCACTCCCCTCGGATTCGTATTAGAGTTCAATCTTTTATGATCCCCTCTAACCTCGTTAAAGTCTCCGAAAATGCACCATTTCATCTCTTCATTTTCTACCATTTTATGGAGTCTTTCCCACAAATCTGCTCTTCCTTTAAGATCGTTTGGACCATACACATTAACTAAACCAATCTTTCCTTCTATCCCTGCCCAAGATCCTACCACCGACAAGAAAAACGGGTCCTCTATACGATAATGACAGTCGAAAACTTTTTTGTCCCAAATCGTAACTATTCCTCCCAAATTTCCATAAGCATCCACCTTCTCAAAACCTAGATCGTCTCCCCCCATATCCCTCTACTTTAAATAAAATCCCAACTTTTTATCTTTGTTTCTTGAATTCCCAACACACTCGGTTTTTTGGACTTACAGATTTCTTTTAGCCACTCCTTCTTTTCCCGCGACCCCTTCCCCCTCACGTTCATAGAAATGATATTCATAATGAGTTTTCAGTTGATCGACACTTACCTGCCATGTTATCATCCGTTTCCATTGCATTTTCTTTCCCCATGTTCGGCCTTTGCGGTTTATTGCCAATCACGTTCCCAAATTGTTCCACACCCTCCGATTCATCTTTGCTATTTATTTCGTTCGAAACTGTTACTTGAACTGTCGCCGCTGCTGACTCCCCGTTCGAAACATTTTATTTATATCTTGTCTTAAGTTTATATTTGTAAAACCAATGATAACTTGGATGAATATACATGATGTGATAGGGGATGTTTGAAAAATATTGAATTATTTGGTACAAAATGATGAAAATGAAAAATATGGAATGACATATCACCGTTTTAATCCTTTATATTACTGAATAAAATATAGTTTTTTAATAAAAATTTAAATTAATAGAGCTTTAATACAAATAAAAAATACAAATATATAATTTGGAATTCAACATAAAGACTACAAATAATTTAAATAAAATTATTATTTCATCATTCATTTATTTCATCATTTGGTTCTAAAACATTTAGTTTAAAAAAAGTACTAAAACAACAAAAAGGGGAAAAAAAGAAGCCAACCAAAACCCCAGCGATATCGTCTATATCCCTCATCCCTTAGAGCATCTCTAACCGGCTGGCATAATGCCAAATATGCCGGAGAACATACTCCAACCGGCCGCTATATATTAAAACTTTTTGCCGGCCAAGATTTTTGAACGGCAAATATGCCGGCCCAAATTTCACACGGCAAAACCCAAAAGCAGGGGACCCCACCACTTTTTTCTATTTTTTTTATTTTTAATATCAAAATTCATTAAATATATAATAATTTGTTTTTTAAATTAACATATTTATATTAAATAATGTTATTTTAATGTAGGGTTTACAAATTTGGTGTTTTTTTAGAGGATGGTTGAAGATGAGTTTTTTTTGGTATTGATGGACCCACCAAATTTGGTGTTTTTGGTGTTTTTTTTTGTGTGAAGTCTCCAACCATACTGCAAATATGGTGATTTGCAGTATGGTGAAATCCAACCATACTCTAAACACCAATTTTTTTTGCAGTTTCAATTTATTTTCAAGAAAAAAACACCAAATTTGGTGTCATACTATTCACCCTTCAAAAAGGGGATGACCCACCACTAATCTATTTTTTTTATAATAATAATGAAAAATATTTAATAATAATGAAAAATGTTTTTTATATGGTTTTAGAAGATTTGGTGTGTTTTTTTGAAGTATGGTTGGAGTTGAATTTTTTTTTAGTGTCAAGGTCCCACCAATTTTAGTGTTTTTGTTGTTATTTTTGGTGTTATGGGTTGGAGATAGGGGTGTACAAGAAATCGTCAACCCGCGAAACCCGTCCAACCCAACCCGCTAACAACCCAATTACACCCAACCCGCTCACCCGCTAAACCGCCAACCCGCCAAACCGCCAACCCGCTAATTAGGAGGGTTGAAATTGGGTTAGCATAACTCAACCCAACCCAACCCGCCAACCCGCCGTTAATATATATTATTTCGATAAATTTATATATATTTATATATATATATATATATAATATTTACAACCATTATAATTTACAATCCAAAAAATATATACATTTATTAGTCTAATTAACAACCCAAAATATATATACAAATATTAGTCCAATTTACAACCCAAAGCCCAAAATTAATCCAACTACGTCAAGGCCCGAATTAATTCAATTAGGTCGATCGATATGTCTCAATAAGTATGAATGCACGGGTACTGAAACAACTAGATCGACGTTGTTGTTTTCATTGCATAAATAAACATATGAAGTATGTTTCAAACAATAGATTTTAAAGTAAAAGTATAAACATAAATGAATATAAAGAGTATATTTTAAAATAGAAGTTGGAACCATGAATTTTTGTTTTCATTGCATTGATGTTGTTAAAAGTTTGATTTTTATTGCGTAGAGAAATATCATATGTTTTTTTTGTAGGTTGTAACTTTGTATTTTTATATCATATTTCTTACGTATATGAGGAATGGAAAATACCCCTAAGTCTCCAAATATCAAAGACAATGATAAATCAAACACGTTTAAGAAAAAGGGATGTAGAACCTCGAACATTTGTAATCACTAATAACTTTGTTGGCTACATTTTTAGTATTATTTATCGGATTTCAATCGTCAACTTTATGTATATTTATAACCCGCCAACCCAACCCAACCCGCCCTAACCCGCAAGGGTTGGGTTGGGTTATACTTTTGAATGGGTTGGGTTGGGTTGAGAATTTTCAAACCGTCGTAATTGGGTTGGGTTGTAAAAATGTCAAAAACTGCACAACCCAACCCGCGTACACACTTAGTTGGAGATGGTGTTAACCGAGAACCAAACCCTAAATTCCCAATTTCAAACCCTAACTCATCTATCTCTGTCTTTCTCTAAATTCCTCATCTCTCGAGTTTACCTTAACCCGATGAGCGATAGGATACAGGAGCCTCGTTTTTTAAACTAGTTTTTTGCTTCTAATTTAATTCCCAAGGCTTGGTGCTTCTGTTTCTGCTTCTACTTTACCGGTCAGTTGTTGCCTAGAATTTCATTTGATTTTTGCTTAGAACATAAATACAATATGTACGCAATTTACACTTGTTTCGATTTCGTTTTGTTTTTTATTTGGTTTTGATCTTGATCAATTTAGTACCTTTGAGATGTTTTTGTTGGAAATTCAGTTCTTTTAGATTGAAGGGGGTGTTTGGGATTGCTTATTTATGTGGAAAAGTGCTTATTTGGAAAAGTGCGTATCAGCTTTGTTCACGAACGAAGGTGGAATGAAGAGAAATCGAAGCGTCAAAAATCATACCTGAACACGATCATGAGGTGGCGCTGTCGATCTGTTTCCTGCGATGGCGATCTGGAAACGAGCGATGGAGGAGAGCGATGGGAGATGGGAGAAGAGCGATGGAAGAGGCGCAGACAGAGGGATAGATCGATTAGGGTAAGTAGGTTATAACAGGGGCAAAATGGTAATTTGGCTTTTACATCTGATAAGTCAATAAGTGTTACAACAAAATGACTTATCAAAAATGGCTTTTCAGCGGTTTGGCACCGCTATAAGCTGTTTTCTTTTTGTTCCATCCAAACACTCAAAATGGCTTATCTGCGGTGCCAAATCGCAATAAGCTAAAAAGCCCTTCAAATAAGCAATCCCAAACACCCCCATAGTCGTGTTAAACACGGTTGGGTATACATTCACACTCACGACATTTAATTACACCCCCTCTCTTTTAAATCCATTTTAATCTAACTTCAAATCAATCTGGACTCACTTGGTTATTAAAGTTCTGCACATCCACAGAAACCATATCAAATGGTTTGGGTTTAATCACTAGTTGTATACCCGCACAATGCAGCAAGATGTAAAATTTACTTTTAAAAAAAGTTGATGTTATGGACGATCATATGTAGCATCAAGGGTAAGGAATTATGCTGCTGACAGTTTGTGCAAAGGCATAGTGTCTACATATGCCACTCATATAGTGTTCTCAGAAGCTAAAGCTATGATTTTTTTTATATTAATGGCTAATTGTAATGTTGTTTGTTGCACTGGTGCTCAGATTTTCTGGTTTAGGTTGTTTAGGTTGGTCTCTCCCAGGAGTGCAGAGTTTAATTTCCGTTGGTGGGGCTGCTGTTATGATTTTAATGCTGTTGAGTAGATTTGTAGTAGAATTTTAATGTTGCAGGGTTGTTGGTGCTCTATATCCAAATAAATACACAACCAAATTCAAATATATCATAATAATACAAGAAGATTGTAACAACCTTTACCTTTATATATACAGTAAAATAACATTTTTGTCTAAAAACTGCCCCATGCTTACATTTCAGAGTACAAGGTTTACAACTATCATTTATTACACAACTGAGTCCAAAAAGTAACTATTACAGGAAGTCTTCTATCTCCTGGAAATAACTCACATCTTCTCTTTACCCTCATCTGTACCTGCTACCTTTCGATAACCTGTAACAGGATTATAATTTTGAAAGAGCAAGGGTTAGACCAATGGTCTAGTGAGTCCCCTCTAATCACTACTGCAACAGTTCAAATATTATTTAAAACATTTAAACAAGGCTTGATAACTCAAAAACATAACTTGCTCTTTTAATCAAACATTAAAATACTTTATGCTTCGCAGGCATAACTCAATCTACTGGCCATCACTGACCACTTTTTACGCTTCGCAAGCGTACCTTAAGCTACTGACCAACACTGCCGTCAAAGACGGTATGTCTGTCTCGCACTGCCTTATTTTAGGGACACACCCTAATGGCATAAACGGGCCACACTCCCCGGTACGAGCAGGCGGGTCACACTTCCCGACTTAGGTCAGACTTTTGACTCAAATGTATGCATACAGTTAGTCCTCACTATATATATAAAACAAGTTTATATAAACTGAGCATAAACATGCCAAACTGATTAAATCTATCTTTTTCAATAAACCTGTATAACTTTCAATACTATAAACGTGCAGTTTATAAAACCCACATTTATCAAATAACTGTCAAAATCATAAAAGATTTAGTTTGAAAGACTCACCTCAGCTTCTTCTTGCTTAACCTCGGTCTTCTAACGGTTAACACCCCCTACAATGGTATCAAAATACGAAGATAAGCTAACTTGAGACTAAAATCTTTTCTTTTCTAAATAATTCAACACACTGTGCGATCCGGTCAACACCACGACCGGTTAACATAATACCGGTCGAATACACCTTACCGGTCGAATACCCTTACAGGTCGAATACCCTTACAGGCCGAATACCCTTACAGGTCGAATACCCTTACAAGTCGAATACCCTTACCGGTCGAATACCCTTACCAGTCAAATACCCTTACCGGTCGAACAACATACCGGTCGAATACTCTTACCGGTCAAAACCTTCGTTCCGGTCCGATATATATACAGAGTCGGTTACTTTTACAGAAGAACCCAGAAACTTCAAATCTTATAAATCGATCGAATATACGGTTAAAAGCTTGAATAAAAAGTCTATTTACCGACTATAACATGCAGATAGAAGTATTAAGCTAGAATCATACCTCTATTTGACAAAAATGGATCGATCCTTCACAACTTTTTCTCTGCCTTCGCTTCTGTTCTTTCTCTAAGTCGGTCTAACTTTTCTTTATCAGATTGTGATATGAACATACTTTACAAAGGATTAAGGTTATATATAACAAAAGTTTCAAATAACCCCCCTGAACTTTGGGTCTCGTTTAACTTTTCACCCAACTTCCAAAATTTAATAAAATTTCAAATCCGAGTATTACAATCTTCCCCCCTTAAGAGAATTCCGTCGCCGGAATTCTATCTCTAAACAAATGGGGATAATGAGATTTCATGTCCGCTTCTACTTCCCATGTTGATTCTTGTCCTTTGTGAAATTTCCACTGGACCTTCACTAAGCGGATCTCTTTGTTTCTCAACTTCTTTACTTTGAGGTCCGTAATTGCTACAGGCTCCTCAATATAACTTAATTTTTCATCTACCTGAATGTCTTCTAAAGGAACTACTACATCTGTGTCTGCCAAACACTTCTTCAAGTTTGACACATGAAATGTGGGATGAATCCCACGTAAAATTTCTGGTAGATCAAGTTCATAGGCCAATTCACCAACACGTCCCTTGATGATAAATGGTCCAACAAACCTTGGTCTCAATTTTCCTTTCTTTCCAAATCTGAATACCCCTTTACAGGGCGAGACTTTCTACATTACCTTGTCTCCTATCTGAAACTCTATCGGTTTCCTCCGCTTATCAACATACATTTTCTGACGATCTTGAGCAATCTTTAATCTTGCTCGAATCTGGTCGACTTTATCAGCTGTCACTTGTACAATTTCTGGTCCTGCTAACTGTCTTTCACCCACCTCATTCCAACATAAAGGTGTTCTACATTTACGACCATACAATGCTTCGAACGGGGCCGCTTGTATGCTAGCATGATAACTATTGTTGTAAGAAAATTCAATTAACGGCAAATGAATTTCCCACGAACCTTTAAAATCAATAACACATGCACGAAGCATATCTTCCAATGTTTGAATGGTTCTCTCACTCTGGACATCAGTTTGCGGATGATAGGCCGTACTTAGCTTAAGTTGAGAGCCTAATTCCCTTTGCAAACTTCTCCAGAAAGCTGATGTAAAATGAGCATCCCTGTCTGACACAATTGACGACGGTACTCCATGTCTGGTTACTATTTCGTCGATATACAATCGAGCCAATTTCTCTAGGGAGTACTTCTCCTTGATCGGTAGGAAGTGAGCTGACTTTGTGAGTCTATCCACTATCACCCAAATAGAATCATGCCCCTTAGGTGATCGCGGTAACCCAGTAACAAGATCCATCGTAATCTGGTCCCACTTCCAAACTGGAATTTCTAACGACTGAAGCTCCCCATAAGGTCTTTGATGCTCAGCTTTAACTTTCAAACATGTCAGACATCGTTCAACGAAGTGAGCAATATCTTTCTTTAAACCTGGCCACCAATAGCTTTGCTTCAGATCTCTATACATCTTGTTGGTTCCCGGATGTACTGAGTAACGGGATTTATGCGTTTCTTCCAATACTTTCTGCCGCAGTTCTCTTGCTTTTGGAATCCATACTCTCTTATTGAAGCACTTTACTCCGCGATTGTCAACTACTAACGAGTTAACAATTCCAACTATTCTTTCACTTTTCAAATTTTCCTTTGACGCTGCTTCTTCTTGATACTTTATAACTTCTTCTAAGAAATTAGAAACAACATCAACTCGATATGCCACCACCTTTGTTTTTTCTCCATGTTCTTTACGACTTAAAGCATCTGCTACAACATTGACCTTGCCTGGATGGTACAAAATATCACAGTTATAATCGCTTAACAACTCCATCCACCTACGCTGCCTCATATTAAGCTCTTTCTGCTTGAACAGATATTGAAGGCTCTTGTGATCTGTATAAATCTGACACTTGATCCCATACAGATAATGCCTCCAAATTTTCAAAGCAAAAACTACCGCTGCCAACTCTAAATCATGCGTTGGGTAATTCTTTGCATGTTCTTTCAACTGACGAGATGCATAAGCAATCACCTTGCCTTCTTGCATTAACACACATCCCAGACCCAACTTTGAAGCATCGCTATAAATTACGAATCCTTCCGTTCCGTTGGGTAGAGACAAGACAGGAGCACTACTTAAACTCTCTTTCAGTTTACTGAACGCTTCTTTCTGATCTTTCACCCATACAAACTTGACATTCTTTCTAGTTAACGCTGTTAGTGGCGTGGCTATCCTTGAAAAATCTTGGATGAACTTTCTATAATAACCCGCCAATCCTAGAAAACTCCTTACTTCTGATGGTGTTTTCGGTTCTTCCCACCCTTTAATGGCTTCAATCTTAGCTGGATCAACCTTAATCCCATCTTTTGACACCACGTGTCCTAGAAACTGAACTTATTTCAGCCAAAATTCACATTTAGAGAACTTGGCGTACAATTTCTCGCGCTTAAGCAATTCTAAAATTGCTCGCAAATGAGTTTCATGATCTTCTTTGGACCGTGAATAAATCAGTATATCATCTATAAAAACTATGACATACTTGTCCAAAAACGGACTACACACTCTATTCATCAGATCCATGAAAGTTGCTGGCGCATTGGTCAGACCAAATGGCATAACTAGAAACTCATAATGTCCGTACCTCATACGAAAAGCAGTCTTAGATACATCTTCCTCCCTCACCTTCAACTGGTGATACCCAGATCGTAGATCTATTTTCGAAAAGTAACTCGCTCCTTGAAGTTGATCAAAAAGGTCGTCAATCCTGGGAAGCGGATACTTATTTTTGATAGTCAACTTATTGAGCTCACGGTAATCTATGCACATTCTCATAGACCCGTCTTTCTTCTTAACAAACAATACTGGCGCTCCCCATGGTGAGGTACTAGGACGAATAAACCCCTTGTCTAACAACTCCTGCAGTTGAGTCATCATTTCTTTCATTTCTGCTGGTGCCAATCTATAAGGTGCTCTTGCAATCGGCGCTGCCCCGGGTACTAAATCAATACGAAATTCCACTTGCCGATCAGGAGGTAAAGTGGTTATATCTTCCAGAAATACTTCTGGATATTCACATACCACCGGAACAGACTCTAATCCTTTCTTTTCTTTATTAGCATCTATAACATAAGCTAAGAACCTCACACACCCTTTTACTAGACACTGCTTAGCCTTAATCATTGAAATCAAGCACGACTTTCTATCCCTTCGATCTCCAAATACTACTATCTCTTCTTTACCTGGTTGCGCTATGCGAATTAATTTCTTATTGCATACTATATGAGCATCATTAGACGCCAACCAGTCCATTCCCACAATAATATCAAATTCTCCCATACCCATCAGGTACATTCGAAGTGGAAATGACTGCCCATCAATGACAATACTACACCCATCAAACACTTCCTCCACTAAGATTTGACTATTATCATCCACTTCTACTTTCAATTCATGCTTAAGCTTCTTGAGTTTCTCATTCAATTTATGCACGAAATTTGGAGACACAAACGAACGATTTACACCTGAATCAAACAATACTTTTGCATAATTCGAATCTATAAAGAAAGTACCTGTCACTACATCAGGTATCTCTGCCGCTTCTTCTTCTGTCATATTGAAAACTCTAGCCCTCGCTTTAGCTGGCTCCATCTTTTTCTCACTTCCCTTTTCTACATATCCTCCGCTCGATCCCTTTGTCAACTGTGGACAATTAGTCCTGATATGATCAGTAGATCCACACTGATAACAAGACCTCGAACTCTGGCAATCCCGGGCCAAATGCCCAATCTTCCCACATTTATAACAACCCTCTTGATCAATCTTACATTCTCCTTTATGCCTTCGGTTACACTTGCTACAGGGCTTACTTTCAAACTTATTAACAGAACGCTAATCAAACTTTGCAGACTTAAATGGTTTGGAGTCCCGAACTGTTCCATCCCATTTTCTTTTATCTCCACTTGTTTCTGTAGCTTACCTATTCTTTTCTTTCTCTCTCATTTCAGCTGCATTTACTGCCACTTGAAAAGTAGACGGTTCCTTGTTCGAGACAAATTCTCGAATATCACTTCTCAATCCAAAGACGAAACGTTCTACTCGTCTTTCTTCATTAGGCACATAAATTTCGGCAAATCGAGACTTTTCAATAAACTTTGTGGTATATTCTCGAACTGACATACTTTTATGCTCTAAGCTCAAAAACTCTTCTTCTAACTTTTTAACTGCCGCCAGAGGGCAGAACTGTGCTTTGAATCTTTTCACAAACTCACCCCAAGACATTTCTTTGGCTACCGCTAAACTTTGTCCTCCTGATTCCACATCCCACCACATTACTGCTTCATCTTTCAGCATTGACAAAGCATATACTACTTTATCTTCTTCAGCACACTTAATCGTATCAAACGCTAATTCCATTCCCTTTATCCATCTTAACGCTATCACTGGATCACATTCCCCTTTATAAGTAGGAGGCTTGCAGGCAGCAAACTCTTTAAAACTACATCCTCTCCCAGTTACAGCTTTAATTGACACAATGGGGTTTGACTGAGGGTGACTACCCACTCCAGTTACTGGTGATTCTGCTACCTCTGTGTCCACTTTTTCTTCACTCTTTTCTTTGCTTGTCGAAACCTCATTATTGCGCTGGGCCAATAAAGCGTTCAACGTTTCTTGTAATTTTCCCATTTCTGCAGTGAAGGTTTCTTGTGTAACAAAACCTTGCGTTCTACCTCCACCACAGTTTCCTGTCTGTTTTCGACCCCTCACAGAAGCCGAACATTCTTGATGAGAAGTTTCTTGCTCAATTCTTACCTCTACACTTTCATCTTGACGAATACCACGAGTCGTCTTCCTGCCTCGAGTTCCCACAGTGGAAACCCTTGCCTGAGTAGTTGCTTTCTGAACTGTCTTACCTCTAGGTCGACCACGACTCTTTCCTTGGTTAGCAGTCGGGTTGACAACAGTCGTTCGCTCTCCGGCAACGACTTCATTATCTGGCTCTATTTCAGGATTCAGCATAGACCTACTCTTTGTCACTCGCTCAGACATACTTCTGATAAGAAGAAACATAAGACATTCAATCTAACATACTACACATTACGGCAGTTTAAGCACAAACATGTACTTGTAAATTCATAATTACACTGGCCAGATGAAATTCCAAATTTACCTTACATGTTAGTCCTTAATACCTTAATGTTAACTTCCTACGGTCTTCCTACAGCTCAGTTGTGCTTATACTTTCTCAGTTTAAGTCTAGGCCCATCTGGTCACCTAGATCCCTTAAACTAATGCTCTGATACCAATTGTAACAACCTTTACCTTTATACATACAGTAAAATAACATTTCTGTCTAAAAACTGCCCCATGCTTACATTTCAGAGTACAAGGTTTACAACTATCATTTATTACACAACTGAGTCCAAAAAGTAAACTATTACAGGAAGTCTTCTATCTCCTGGAAATAGTTCACATCTTCTCTTTACCCTTATCTGTACCTGCTACCTTTCGATAACCTGTAACAGGATTATAATTTTGAAAGAGCGAGGGTTAGACCAATGGTCTAGTGAGTCCCCTCTAATCACTACTGCAACAGTTCAAATATTATTTAAAACATTTAAACAAGGCTTGATAACTCAAAAACATAACTTTCTCTTTTAATCAAACATTAAAATACTTTATGCTTCGCAGGCATAACTCAATCTACTGGCCATCACTGACCACTTTTTACACTTCGCAAGCATACCTTAAGCTACTGACCAACACTGCCGTCAAAGACGGTATGTCTGTCTCGCACTGCCTTATTTTAGGGACACACCCTAATGGCATAAACGGGCCACACTCCCCGGTACGAGCAGGCGGGTCACACTTCCCGACTTAGGTCAGACTTCTGACTCAAATGTATGCATACACTTAGTCCTGACTATATATATAAAACAAGTTTATACAAACTGAGCATAAACATGCCAAACTGATTAAATCTATCTTTTTCAATAAACCTGTATAACTTTCAATACTATAAACGTGCAGTTTATAAAACCCACATTTATCAAATAACTGTCAAAATCATAAAAGATTTAGTTTGAAAGACTCACCTCAACTTCTTCTTGCTTAACCTCGGTCTTCTAACGGTTAACACCACCTACGATGGTATCAAAATACGAAGATAAGCTAACTTGCGACTAAAATCTTTCCTTTTCTAAATAATTCAACACACTGTGCGATCCGGTCAAAACCACTTCGGTCAACACCACGACCGGTTAACATAATACCGGTCGAATACCCTTACAGGTCGAATACTCTTACCGGTCGAATACCCTTACCGGTCGAATACCCTTACCGGTCAAATACTTTTACCGGTCAAAACCTTCGTTCCGGTCCGATATTTATACAGAGTCGGTTACTTTTACAGAAGAACCCAGAAACTTCAAATCTTATAAATCGATCGAATATACGGTTAAAAGCTTGAATAACAAGTCTATTTACTGACTATAACATGCAGATAGAAGTATTAATCTAGAATCATACCTCTATTTGACAAAAACGGATCGATCCTTCACAACTTTTTCTCTGCCTTCGCTTCTGTTCTTTCTCTAAGTCGGTCTAACTTTTCTTTATCAGATTGTGATATGAACATACTTTACAAAGGATTAAGGTTATATATAACCAAAGTTTCAAATAACCCCCCTGAACTTTGGGTCTCGTTTAACTTTTCACCCAACTTCTAAAATTTAATAAAATTTCAAATCCGAGTATTACAAAGATCCCAAAGTTTACCATTCTTTTTACACCTTCTTTGGTTGGATTTGTGGTTCTCTATATCCAAATCAATGCACAACCAAATTCAAATACATGTGTCCTTCCATATGTTTTTAGCTTAGGTGTAAGGTACTTATGAATCCAATTGTTGTATCTGTAGAACTATCAAGCAAAACTTTATGATTTATATAGATTGCAACCGTCAATTGGCTATTTGAGGCCTTAGTATGTCTAGTGAACGAACGAACAATAAACTGGAAGGCCAAGAGACACAAGGGCAAAGAGAGCCAATCTAGAACTTCCACTCCTCCACTTACTAAAAAACAGTTAACAATGCAACCGTTGCTCATGTTTGTTGTTTGATTACCTTGTAGATTCCCTTTTGCTAGTAAAGCACCCAAGTCCTACAGAAATGATGCAACTCCAGCAATAGGCTCCTTAACATCATCAAAGCAAAGTCATGTGCTAGTAGATTCTCTTACTCAACCTCAACCGGAAGTAGACTTGGTATGTTAATTTTGCACTAAAGTTCCCCTCGTTTCCTAAATAATTGTTAAATAATTTAAAAGCAAATGTACTATAATTACTTTTATCTGTTTTAATTTGTATAGGAGCTTTCATCCAAGTTATTCTCGTCATTGTGAATGCTTCAAACCCTTCTTGTCAAGATGAAATGATTTAAACGAACATGTCCTTTCTCATGGTACCACAATGATAAGAAGCTTGCCATCAGGCTAATGAATGTAAGCTGCATATATTAACAATAAATTCTACCAAAACAGAAGCCTCCACCAAAGTTTATTGAAAACTATTGAGAAAGGGAGATGGAGAAGTTTTATCAAACACCTGGTGTTCAGATAAAGAAACAAAGGAATCTAACACAATAAATCCAAGAAATTAAACTGTCATGCATCGATCTAGTGGACCAAGCCAATATTATGCTCTATATTCTAGAAGAGGGAGGGAAGGGGTAAGTGGGTAATTCTAAATAAATGGGTACTATAAATAGGGTTAAGGGGGAGGAGTAGAGGATCCAGAAAATTGTTCATTGTTTTGTTTAGGAGAGACTAGCATCTCAAATGCTAGAAAATCCCTTTGTTCATGCCAATTGAAGCATTTCTAGTTGTTCTAATCAATCTATCTTCTATTTCCATTGTTCAATTGGTCTGGTTCATAACACATTTTCATTATGTGAATCAAACATGGGATTTAGAATTTGGTCGAAGCTCTCGTGGTGAACTGTTAATTACAAGGTTGAGAGGGTTGTATCAATTCTCTATCACATATTTGGATTCGGTCTTACAAAGCAAGAGGGGCAGTGTATTTTTAATGTTATCGTAATTGTTTGCGTGGCCAAGAATACCATGTTTTTTATGTTATTGTAATCGTTCTCATGGCCAGAAGGTTACAGACTCTTTTGACATGTTCCGAGTACATTTTTGTTGCCTGGATGTGAGGCCTGCTATGATTGCTCATGTGTTCTAGGTTTTGTCATATGAAGCTGCTGGAAGTCATGATCAATTATACTATTGCTGGAGTTATCTGGTTGAGTTGCCCTTATTGTTACTTGCCTAACTATCATATCTTTTAGTTGATACGGATCATTTAATTGTGATTTTTTCATTAGGTTGGACCACAGGGGCTGGATCTATTGTAGTTTTGTCTCACATTGTGGCTCTTCTTTTGGTTTGGATTTGAATGAATGTTTTGATTCATTTACTAATTTTGTCTTTCACCTTTTTGATGTAGCTCTGAATTTTTTACTAATTATTCAGATGGTTATTAATATAATTGTTTAGTTGTTTCTCAATTAATTATTATATTGATTTTTTTTAATTTATCATTTGCCACACATTATTAAAACGGTTGTCAAAGGTTAATTATAGCCATGGTGTTACAATGGCTACATAATATTGGGTTAGACTCAAAGTAACCCGATAACTCGATAAACGTTTTAGTGACTTTTCTAAAATTATTTATATTTCCCTTTAATATGTATAAGTTACCAAAAAGAACTCGGGGAGCAATGAAACTCATAAGAGGACATTATTGAAAAGTTATATGTAATATTTAAATATTTGATGATCTTGTATATTCTTTTGAATGATGGATCGTATTTCAAAGAATTTTTTTCTTATTTTTATGTTTTCAATATTTTTTTACTTTGTTTGACACAACCCGACCAAACCGCCAACATTGGGTTGGGTTGTTGAAACACCTTCAACCCGATCAACCCAACCCGTGAGCACCCCTAGTGTTGACTCCTTCGGTAAGAGCTTACAGGGTAAGCATTTGGGGAAACGACCCCTTAAATGTCTTCAACCCAACCTTTGTAGATCCCTGGTCAGAATGGTAAAAAATTATTTCCATAAGGATCTCAACTTGTGAAATAGTTGACAAGATAATTGTAGGGCTGTAAAGAATCGTTCGTGAACCGTTCGGTGAGAAGTTCGTTTATGTTTGTTTATTTAATAAACTATGCTGTTAATATCTGATATCGATGCTATATCGGTCAGGGACCGATACACGATATATCGGAAATATCAGAGATATATCGGTCAAAAATATCGGTTCATAAAATATTTCTTAGAATATATATATATATATATATATATATATATATATATATATATATCAGTATATAGTTACATAGTTGGTAACTCAGTATTCAGTAACCATGTGTTGAAAACAGAATTTGTGTTGTTGAGATTAACTCATTAACCCAGAAGAAAAGAAACAGAAGTCGATGTAAGTAGCAGAAGTCGTCGATGTATGAAAAGAAATAGTAGAAGAAGAGAATAACTGAAGAAGAAGTCGATGTAGAAGAAGAGAATAACTGAAGAAGAAGAAATCGGTATTATCGGCCAATATTTTGGTCAATATATCGGCGATATATTGGTCAATATCGCCGATATATCGGTACCCGATATAAATAGCGATATTTGACCAACGATATTTTGTTTAGGAGCGATGCACGATATATCGGCGATATTAACAACATAGTTAATAAATGAACGAACATGAACACATTTTGTGTTCGTTTAGTTAAATGAACGAACATGAACAATGGTCTCATTCGTTCATTTAGGGTGTGTTTGGTATGCAGAATAGAGTGGAACAGGACATAACAGAACATGCTTGTCCGATGTTTGCCGTGACCATATGTGGGACACGCTAGAACTAAGTGGAACAAGCATGGGACACACTTGTCCCACTCCAACCCCCTGGAACTAAGTAGAACAACTGTTAAGTCTAAATATTGTATCCAAGATTTAATATGGAAAGTCAAAGATGTAAAAGTCAACATAGTCTTTGTAATAGATTGTCAAAGCTTGTTTAGTTTTACTTAGTGGTTAAGTCTTGTTTAGGTTAGTTGGTTTAAATAGCTTTTGTTTCCTTGTAATCTTGAGAAGCACGTATTGTAACATTTCTATTTTAAGAGACTTGTGATTGAAATCAAGATCTACTTTCTCTCTCTAGTTCTTGATCATATATTGAGTAATTGCTTGATTTGTTTGGGATTTATTGATTAACAATTGGTATCAGAGCTGAACCAAACTTTTCAGAAATGATTTGATCAAAGTTTGAATTGAAGTCTGAAGTTTTAAAATCAAATTTTGATTTTTTCGAAATTGTTTTAAGAACTCGTGTTCTTCACTGTTTCATCCGAATTTTGTTGGTAAAATCGTTTTTGTTGCAAGAAAATGGAATCATTGAGTTCGATTTGTGTTGTTGTTTGATTCTTGTATTGATTTCATATCGTAATTCATTCAAATTCGACGTCAATTTTCAAAATTTGAGTTTTTCTGAATATTTTTGTTCGAACTTTGTTCTTGATCGAAAATGTGCAAATTGTTGTTTTCAATCTGATTTTGATAGTAATTTTGTGTTTAGCATTGTTTGTCGATGATACTGATAAGTTTTTGAGATCAAATTTGCAGATTTGGATCGTTTTGAGATAGAAAGATTCAAGATCCACGGTTTGCGCTAGTTCTTACACGTTTGCGCAAGCTTTTATGGACATTGATAAATTCAATTTGCGTCTTGAATTTGTCACACAAAGCTCCATTTGCGTTTGAAGCTTATCACGCAAAGCTAAGTTTGCGTATCCTTTGATTCACGCAAAGCTTCGTTTGCGTATCTAGCTGGTCATGCAAAGCCGAGTCTCACGCAAAGCTACTTTGGGCCATACGCGGATTACGAGAGCTGCACTTTGCGCATCAAGTATATCACGCAAAGCTCACTTTGCGCTTCAAGACTATTACGCAAAGCTCACTTTGCGCTACAAGGCTCTCACGCAAACCATACTTTGCGTATTCAGTGGGTCACGAGAACCGTAGTTTGCGCCTTACACTGAAAGCGAGAACTCTACTTTGTGCAATACACTTATTACGAGAAGTGTACTTTGCGTATCACGCTGATCACGAAAAGCATAGTTTGCGCAATCAACTCCTCCCGCAAAGCTCAGTTTGCGCAAACAACTCCTCACGCAAAGCCTAGTTTGCGTATCACTTGGCTTGTGCAAAGCTCTCTTTGCGCATTACACTAATAGCGAAAACCTCTACTTTGCGCTTCAAGTGTTGTTCAAATTTTAAATATTTTGTGCTAGATTTCAATTTGATCTGATTTTTGATTTTCTGATATACAGTTTGGAACGATCATTCTTATCAAGCTGATTTATTTTTCAAGATGTCAAGTTTGTACAAATCTGAGATATCTGTTATTGAAGCTGAACGAAATGATCTGAAAATTAAAAATTCAGAATATCTCAAAAGGATTCAGGAGTTGCAACTTAAATTGTTCAACTGTGTTAAAACTCCTGAATGTATAATGTCTACTAATAATATTTCTAAATTTTCAGGTATCGTCTATGAGAAGGAGAAAGAGATAAAAGAGAAAGAGAGAGAGATTATAAATCTTCAAAGCCAACTGAAGACTACTGAACAAAAATCACCTGAGTTACAAGCAGAATCAGTTGAGCTTCAAAACAAGTTGAAGGCTTTCAAAGAGAATATATCTGTCTTGGAAAGTTCAAATACTGAGCTTCAAAGAAGAATATCTGACTTGGAACAAACGATGGTCAAAGAAAAATCTGATTTTGAAAGTAAAAAGAAAGAGTTCACTAAGAAGTTTTCAGAGTTTTCTAGGAAGAGTTTTGAAGAATAGAAGTCAGTTGAGCTTAAATGCATTAAGCTTTCTCAACAAATCTCCGATTTTGAGAAAGTACTTATCTTAGAAAGAGAAAAGTTTTCTAAAGAAAAGAAGGCCATAGAACAGAAGAGTGTGGGATTCTTCAAAGAACTATCTGGCCAAAGAAATGATTCAGAGAAAGGGTTTGAAGAAGAACGATCTATCTTTGAGACTGAAATCAAAAGGCTGACTTCAAAGTTATCTGAACTATCTGCTAATGCACTAAAAGAGCAGAAAACGAAGTCTGAATTCTCGAAGAAGATTGACCAGCTTGTGAAAGAAAGAGACAATTTTGCTTCAAAGATCAAAGAGCTTGAGAAGTCTGTCTCAATATCAAATAAAAATCTGTCTCTTCACAAAGGTCAGTTAAATCTTTTGATCAGATTCGTCGAACTAACATCTTCTATGATGGATATTTAGATGGTTCAGGTACATCTTCAAAAAGAAGAAGCTTCAAGAAAGAGAAACTGGTGTGGCAGAAGAAACCAGTTAAAGATGAGATGTCAGTTGAGCTGAAAGGAAAAACATCATGTGTACATGTACATCAAGCAAAGAAGAACAAAGAGCATAAAAGTAAACCTGACCTTATATACTCAAGAGATCAATTATTCAGGTTTTCAGGTAATAAATATTATTGTTCTTACTGCTGTACACATGATCATATCCACAAGACACATGATCATTACTGGTATGATTCTTACTCGATAACCCCCACACGAACTGCAACTAACATTTCTGGACCCAAATACCAGTGGGTACCAAAGAAGAAAACTGATTCTGTGTTGCAGGCACCTCAAGTCAAGGGGGAGTAAGAGAACAATGGCTTTTGAACAAATCAGTTCAAAACCCGGACTTCAATGTCAAGATTATGGCTTCTAAGCACATCAGCTTAGGACCCGTACTTCAAAGGAGTTTGACTTCTAAACGCAACAGTTTAGGACTCAGACCTTAGCGATCAAAAAGACCTTAGTCCTGTGTTTTTGAATCCGATGGATATGATGGTCTACATCCCAAGAGAATTGATTTGATCTCTATCCTATACTTTTTCACTGATAGATTTTTCTGATATGATGGTCTACAATTCAAAAGGGAGTGTCTGATCTCTATCCTGTTTTCACTGACATATTTCAAATGCTTAATTTATAGGAGGAGTAAAGGTGATGGATTCTGATCACATAACAGATCAGGACCCATTCTTCAAAGTTCAGAAGTATGGATATTTTGCTAATATCCAGGGGGAGCTTAAAAGATATAAATCATTATACCATGATTTGAGGGGGAGCTGAAAAGGTAAATATCTTCTGTCCTAGATCTCTGATTGTTTGAAAGAAGAACAACTTCAAACATGAAAAACAATTTCTTAAATGTTCAAACCACTTCTTATTCTCAACAGATTTCATGAATTTAGAAGTGTGCTTTTAAATGTTTTTCAAAATTTTGAGCTTAATGTTTAACTGACCGTGTGTTTCCAAAGATCAATACTTGTGTATTATCTTGTCCATATGCTGTCAAGTATTCACACACACCGGTTCAGTATTTTATTTGAATTTGTTATTACCATGTCTCTAAACGAACCAATTTTTCGATGGTAATACCCCCGTTTGTTTTCAAAGTTGTTGAGCATCATTCATCTTTTTCAAATTTGTGCCTTTATTGCTAAATTGTTTATATTTGTTCATATAAACAAAATATCCAGTTCTTTGATACCCTATCCATTTCATTTGATCTGATTTTAATCATTGTCAGATTCTCAAAACATTTCTATTCTTTCTTGATTATTCATTCATATAAAGTTTTGAGAAATCTTAAATGTTTAAAAAATGCTCAAATTTCATTTCTGATTTTTGATGAGCATACATACACTGACATATGATTTATTGTGCTTTACATATCAAGAAAATCATTGACCAACATGTACTTTTAGGAACAAGGGATTCAGTGTGAGTGCTTAATAGATCTTCCATGGATTCACGATAACCAGCGTTTCCTACCCCGGAAGAAATCCTTTGAGTGATTGAGGGGAGAGGGGTCTAAAATAATTGAGTGTGGGAGTGATCTGAGGTAAAATGGAAATGAGAGATTGGTTAGATGTGAGCTTATATGTTTAAAAGAAAGAGGGTGTGAGAACAGAGTTAAAAGAATATCAGAACTCTGCACCAAACATCTTTCTGAGCCGGGCAACCACATTACTGATTGGTTCACATTCCTTTGATGACCATCATTGAAATAGGCAAATAGCATATTCTATCTCTTGCATACAACCCCACCAGCTACTCATTCTTTTCTTAAAAAGAGAATGTTTCACATTTTCTGGGGAAGCAGCACATAATCTATTGGTTCTTCTCTTGGAAGATACTGATATTGAAAAAGAAGGAAAGTTGCCCCACCTTTGACCCTTTCTCATGCACATTGAGTTCATGTACAATCATTGTTGTCTCAGTGATTTACATACTTCGAGCCTTATGAAACACAATCATTGTGCTAATTCTTTCATACACAAGCACGAGCACATAGAAAATTTGTTTTTCTGTCAGAACATTCATAGATAAACCTTGTGTTTTTCAATGATTGAATGGAAGTCCTGGGGAATCAACATCAAACCAACTCCTTACATTGTACATTCGTTGTACACAGTAACTTTGTGTTACTGACAGACATTCCTCACTGTTTCATTTGTTGATTTAGGGTTACCACGTTCATTATGTCTGAATTTGAAAAGATTCAGATATATACCTTTCATGAATTGACGGCTCTCAATCAAAGCACGACAACTGTCAAAGGGGAGATTGTTATTTGTTCACAAAGGAAGAAATCAAAGATTGTGCTGAAATTGATGAAATTTTGATGATCATGATGCTCTCAATCATCAAAAAGGGGGAGAATTTTACAAAGATCAATTTCAAAGCTTCCGCTGTTTCTAAAGATTCTGATGAAAGGTTGTCAAAAGTTAAATCAAGATGATCTGTTAAAGATGTTTTTCTGAAGACAGTCAAGAGATCAAAGTGATGAAGACACAGTTTTGATGAAGTTTCAAAGTTGCCAATGTTTTTCAAATCAAGGTTTCAGTTTTGCGTTCAAGGCTTGTTGACTTTCAAAGCTTCAATGTGTGAAAGACTTTTCAAGATTCTTCAAGAGCTGAAAGAGTAAAGACTGTGAAAGCTTCAAAGTTCAAAGATAAAGAGATATATGCCGAAGAATCAAGAGCTGAAGATCAGTATCAAATTTTTATTAAATCTTGAATACAAAGGGGGAGATTGTTAAGTCTAAATATTGTATCCAAGATTTAATATGGAAAGTCAAAGATGTAAAAGTCAACATAGTCTTTGTAATAGATTGTCAAAACTTGTTTAGTTTTACTTAGTGGTTAAGTCTTGTTTAGGTTAGTTGGTTTAAATAGCTTTTGTTTCCTTGTAATCTAGAGAAGCACGTATTGTAACATTTCTGTTTTAAGAGACTTGTGATTGAAATCAAGATCTACTTTCTCTCTCTACTTTCTCTCTCTAGTTCTTGATCATATATTGAGTAATTGCTTGATTTGTTTGGGATTTATTGATTAACAACAACAATATTTTGACTAATATACCATTTGTTAAAAACAAAAACATATAACATGTTTTCTCATCATCCACGCCTCCAAGCTAGGGGTGTGCAAAACCCGAATAGTCCGAAATCCGAATCCACATCCGAACAAAAAATAAGGTGTTTTTGCAAAACCCGAATACCCCAAAATCCGATAATCCGAAACCCGACATTTGGGAGGATATAAGGGTTCGGATTGGGTTTGATCGTTGGCCACCCAACCCGTCCGAAAACCCGAAATAACATAAATCTATATTTTAAATACTATATATATTTATTTATTTATCTAATTATATTTTGAAAATCGTAAATTATAGTCTGTTGAAATATTTTCTAAATTTTAAACTTGCTATCGATTTCATCAATCTTTCAATCGATTGTATTCATCCCAAAAAAACGATTGAATTTATATATAAATTTTGCATTATATAATACCCGAACCCGACCGACATCAATCTGAAACCCGACCAACCCAAACCCGAAACAACCTAAAATCCGAAACTTAAAATTTGGGTTTTGATTTCCATATCCAAAATCCAATCGTGATAAATTAGTTTTATGTTTTTGATAATCCATTGCACTATGTATTAGTGATGTAAATTAGTTTTATGTGATGTAATCTATGATTTTTCATCAGGGGTAAATTCGTCATTTAACCAGTCTAGTCCAGTTCTGTCATGTCTTGCCAAATGCTGGACAACTATCCTGTTCTGTTCCGTCCTGTCCTGTTCCATCTTGTCCTGTCCTGTTCTGTCTGCGTACCAAACGCACCCTTATGTTCGTTCATTTATGTGTTTATGTTCGCTTACATTTATATATATATATATATATATATATATATATATATATATATATATATATATATAATTATATTTATATATTATGATATTAAGGCGAAGGATCATGTAAGAAGTTGAGGTTAACGTGAGAAATGTATCTGAACCGTTGATCACTTTTAATCAAATGCCCTTCTATGAATTGCTCTTAGAAGGGAATTGATCTGGTACATCACATCCTAATGTGCATCCATCTATCATCCAACAATTAATAACCACTTCTCACGCTTCCCACGTTAACCTCAATTTCTCACCGGAACCCAACCCATGACATTAATATATAAAATCATTAATTAAATTAAATTTCTAGAAATTCCTTTTTTATCACTCCTAAATTTACCCAGTTTTTCATTTTGTTATGTTATTTTTTAGAAACTATGGTGGTTTTTTTGTTTATTTGTCTTCGTTCCTTTATGTTCGTTTATGTTCTTTTGTTTATGTGTGTTTAGCATATTAATTGTAACACCCTGATTTTTATCTCAATTGAGGAAAAATGTTGAACTGGGTGAATCGGTAAAGGAAGAACCAAATATGGAGTATGACTATAGTGTCATGTGGTTATGACACTTGTCACAATAGCACCAATGATACTAAGAGTATGGTCTTCCCAGCTATAATGTCATGTGGTTGTGACATCTATCACAATAGCACAAATGGTACTGAAAGTGTGGTAGTCCCGAATATAGTGCTATGTATTTGTGACACATGTCACAATAGCACCAACGTTACCGAGTGTTTGGTCGTCTCACGAATGTGTCAAGAAGTTATAGCAATGACACGATAACTGGCATAATAGCATCTGATGTACCGAGAGAAACGGTCGGTGAATGACCAGTAAAATGGTCGGTGAACGGCCGAGAAAACGGAAAACGGAAAACGGTCGGAGAACGACTGGGAAAATGGTCGAGGAACGACCAGGAAAACAGGAGAGGAAGTCGAGAAAACTGGCGAAAAGGGATCTCGGTACCTTTTGGGCGGAAGTGCCATGCGAAAGTGACACTGCACTTTAGCCGGTCACTTTCGCTGACAAAAGGAGCCTACGGTACATCTTGGGCGAAAGTGACAGCGAAAGTGACACTATCACTCTCGCGGGCGGGTGCAGTGCATAAAATCCGATTTTGAGCCTTTTTCTTCATTTGGTCATATCTCCCTTATTTAAACTCCGATCTTGACAATTCTTTTTGCTATGGTTTCGGTTTTGAGAGATTTTCAAGGATAGATTGTTAGTTTTGGGAGGATCCAAGAGTATTTGGTGGTGGAGTGGAAGCAAAGATCAAGAGTTCGTTATCATCGCATCCATCTTCAAGAAATTTAGGGCATTCTAGGTTTTCACCAAAACCTAAGTGGTGAGTTCATCATCCTAGTTTCTAAAACTCATTATGAGTTATAAATTCTCCATTGATGACTTCTTAGTGTTTTGTTTCTCAAATTTCAGTTTGGAGGATTTTGGGGAAGTTAAGTCAAAACTAGGGTTTTGGTCAAAATGGAGATTCTGATATAAGATATATGTATATTCATGTCTGGAAATTATGAATCCAATGTTTGGAGGAATTGCTTGTGGATTCAAGTTTTTTTAAGGAGCTCATATTGGGGTAAAATCTAGATTTAGCCTAAATCTAACAAGGTATAATACACATAAACAAAAAAAAATTACCAATTGCATCTATTACATGAAGTAGACAAGGATAGAATAGAGTATATTTTCTCCTCTTTTAAGTTTCACGCACTTGTAGAAGTTACAAAAAAAACTTGAACGATCATATACATGTCTTAAATCATACGAATGTCACTAAATTACAAGTCGAACTAATGCAATACAATTAAAAGGATTCTTCTTATCATTACTAAACTGCTCCATTATTCATCAAACTATAGAAATTCAATTATTAGACAAGGAAATGTACAACATAAAAGAAACAACTTACACTTTGATGACCTTGAGGTGTACCCTTCTTGTTAATGTCGTAACCAAACAAATTACGCCTAATAACATATCTTGAAGCCACCAGAATCATCATTAGGGTTACAAAGAAGCCATCGAAACTAGGTGATGCATCGATAAGGATCGATTGCTTCAGCTTAGTTTCTATTCTATAGTGATAAAATATTAGGTAAAAGTAAGGAAGGAAGAAACTTAAAGAGAATAAGAGGATTTTGCTCGGTTTTGCTGGAGTGATCCGAGGTTCTGTAGAAGTAGCGGTGGATTCCAGCGATTTGGGATGTGATTCGACGGGTGACGGTGGTTGCTTTGAAGGTCCTCTTGTGCGAGCTGCCATGGCTGAAGTTCTCTGCCCCCTTCTTTCTCTGTGTTGAAGTTGACAATTGCGATTTGTTAAAGGAATCCACAATCTCTATTTTCCTTCGTCTTCACCATCGAGGTTGTAGTATCTAATTATATACTTACACGTCAGAATACACGTGTCCCTTGTGGGGCATACAAGTGTCATTTGCATGCTAGCATTTCCTTTTTATATTTTTTTAATAGATCAAATAAAATGATATACATGAAATCTATCTATCTATCTATCTATCTATCTATCTATCTATATAAGTAAAACTTGGAGTTGCTTAGGTGACACAATAAGAAATCTCCATTCACCTTTTTCTATTTTCTCATAATTTTGATTTTTTTAAATAAAAAGGTTCTCATTAGATGAGTTTAACTTTTCATTTAACCTCTTATTTTCTTTATTATTTTTATTTTTATTTACACAACATAAATGTATAAAATAATATATTTTCTATTTGTCTTACATTTTAATTTAATAAAACATTTTATTTTAGAAAATACATCATTTTTAATTAAATTTATAGAATTATAGTTTTTATTTTTGTTACTTAGTAATGTAACATTGTTAGAGTAATATTTGTCTAACGGAAATTTCTCACTGTTTAAGTTTTAAAAAAAATATTAAATAAGTTAAAGACTACTATATCCCTAATAACGAAAACCTAAATATGTATTTCATTATATGAAGGTTTCTTTGGTAATTTCATTTCCAATTTAATCAGATTTAATTTTCGAACTTTCTAACTTCCTAGAGACATTCATTTTAATCTCTTCATCTTCCCATTTATTAATTAAAGGAAAACCTACAACAAAATCATTTATAAACTACAACCTTATGCTCCATCAACATGGAATTAACAACTTTTATCTTTTATACTATGTTCTATATTAAGAAGTTATGACTTACCAAGTTTGATCAACACATGCATAAATCCTGGTTTTATTGATGACTTAACTTTCATTAACTTGTCTGCATCAACTGTACCGAAGATTCAGCAAGTTTCATAGATGATCAACAAGTTGAAACCAAAAAAGGAAGTGAGAGTTTAGTAATGATCCACAATGAATCAAGTCAAACTCCAGAAACGGAAGTAGGAACAGTAACTAAACACAGGAATCTTGCAGAGGAGATAAGAGACATAATAATACTTGTAGCAGATCAGGCCACGACAATTCTTTCTTGAAATATGAGGGATTAGTGACATACATCCACAAAAGACTTAGACAAAGGGCCAAAAAAAGTGAAAGTATATAATCCAAATAGGAAACACTATGCTAATTCTAACCATATGAAAGGCATCTTTGACCACTGCACCCACGAGCTTCATTTTGACTTCCAGAAACATATAAAGCTATATACATATACACTCTTATGTGTACCGAAGAAAAATAAGAAATGTCTAGGATGACGCACCTATAGTGGCCTAAAATGCCAAAGACTTCCATCGTCATTCCAGCAAAGTATGTATAGGTGTCACCAACAAAAACAGAAGATGGGTACCTACAATATGAAGGGAGACACGTAGAATGATTTACATAAGATGCAACAATCCGAACTCAAATTAAAGATCAAAAGAAATTAGCAATATCAGTACCAATTATAAGAAAGTAATGCCAATGAAGTTGCAAGCAAAGGTTGAACAAGGTATATGGAGAACGCACGGGCCTGCTTAGTTTCGTGATTGGGGGACACGCCAATTTGCATGATATTGTGAATCAAAATCTGCACGACACCATTACAAGTTAGATTAATTCCAGATTTTTTTACTCTCTTGGTTGTGGCATGCGAAATAAGCAAAATCCTCTTGTTTCTTTAAGATTTGAAGCTTACAGCAAATGCTATAACCACAACCTGTCCAACTTCAAGGCCATTTATACCAGCATGAATGTTTATCGAGTTTGTGCAAAAGACAGCCAAGAGCCCCATATATAGCTTATATATCCACCCTGTCCAGTACCCATGTTAAACAAAGTAGGAAGATCAACTAGTAACTAACAACCACTGACAAGTCTTAGTCATATTCTATAGAACTGATCGAGTAGCAAGAAAACTGGCATGAGTAGTAGGTCAAATTTCAAGTCTCTTTTGCAACTAACTTGTCTAAAGGTGATAAAATTTGTTAAAACAATTGCTTAAGGGAACTTTTTCATGATCACCTAGATCCAAAATTTCCGTTCCAACATATTCAACAAGGGGCTTTGGTATCATAATGGTTGTATACCCAACATAGGCCATCAAGAGAGGGAGAGTAACAATTGATGGCAATAAAAGTTTCCTGCCTTCACAAGCAAATTTAAAGCAATTAGAGATCAAGTAGTAAGCAACAAATAAATCATAGGAAGCAGGAAAGTCACACTCGCCAAGGAATATCCAGGACGTCATCCACAAACCCAAGCAAAATCATGAAGCAGACAGATGCTAAAGCTGCATTATACTCGACAAACCACTACAAGCATATGGATTAACCAATCAACACCTAATGATCAAAGAAATGACAGCTAGAAAGACGCATAAATAGATGAACATTAAAAAATTATTTTTCTTGCCCCTACAAAAGAAAATCTGATAACAAGGGCATACTAGATCCTTCCCCATGCATAATTGTGAATCCCAGTCTGCTCAAATAACAATATATGGAACGATTAATCTTTACTAAATGACTGAAAGAGGGTTACAAAAGCATTGAATGATGAACAAACCCTCTCTCTAAAACTATTAAGCACACAATGATAGATCTCCCAAATCTAACCCTAATGATTAGAAAACAAACATTAAGTACTAAGACATAAACCCTAAGACCCAAGGCCCATTAAACCAAATAAGCCCAATAACAATAATTAAAGGCTTTTACAACGATTTAATAATAACGATAAAACTCTATAAATACTTTATATAACTTTCAACGCACTAGGACTTTTAGTCCTAACAATCTCCCCCTAAAGTTGTATAAAGAATTTATCTTCTTGAAATCTTTAGATCTTGATCTTCTCTCTCTCTTGAATCTTTGAAAATATTTAGTGTTGCTTGTCTTCATGTCTTTTCAAGCCCCCCTTTGAATAAAATTGTTGGTCTTCATGGTTTCAACTTTGTATCCAGATTCAATGTTGTTGATCCAAACTCTCTCAGTGATTTGATAACGACCCTCTTCTATACTTAGTGAAAATTACGTTTATCAATATGTATTAGTGTTTCACCATCAACGATCAAGATGAGTATGTTCATTTGTCGCTGATGATCTTTCTTATAAACGCTCATATGTATTAGTGTTTCACTATCAGCGATCAGACTGAGTCTGTTCAGTTATCGCTGATGTTCTCTGATGTAAACGTAATCCCTGAAGACAAGTTTCACGTCAACAGATGTTCATAGCTGAATCGAAGACGAAGCTGCTGAACAAAGACAAGTCTACTAGTGACCTGATACGGATATCAGTGAAGCAAAGACGACCCTACTCATACGCGAAGAAACCTAAGGAAAAGCTTCAGCGATAGCTGAATCTCTTTATATCTCTGAAGGAAGAGATATTCAGCGATCGATGATCATTTAGCTTATGCCTCAAGTCTCTTTTGTCTTTCCCTGCACAACCAGTACGATGTGTCAAAACGGACATACCTCTGCCACAATTCGTACAACAACTCTGTCAACTACACTATTCATGATACGGCCGAAAGCATGTCTCCCAAAGTCAGACCCTCTCAGCCAATCAATGAAGGACACGTGTAAAGTTCTCTGCCATGCATTTAATGCATAGGGTATAAATAAAAAGATTACCTCTCCGTCTGGAAAGTGTGCTCACCTCTAGCCTTCATCTATCTATCTTATAGAAACCCTTGTTTTCTATATTCTCTAATCCCCTTTCTCTATATTCTTGTGCAATCATCTTAGTGTTTTCTTAAGTTTGTTTAGATTGAGTTCTACTTAATCTTATTCCGCAACAGACTTGTAAATTGTGTTTGATTTATCAATAAACAATTTATTAAACCCTAAATTCTGTGTTTGTATTCAACCCCCCCTTTCTACAAACTTGTTAAGCACCCCCGGGACCAACAAGTGGTATCAAAGCAGACTGTTTAATCTGATAAACAAGATCTTGCTTTATTCTCTTCCTTGCTATTCTAATATGGCATTTAACACAAACACAAACTACTATGATAATGGTTCACTTTCTAAACCTCCTCAATTTAGCAAAGATAACTTCTCTCTGGAAAAATCGAATGATGTTATTTCTTGAAGGTGCAGATCCCACTATACCTGAATACGTTGCAAATGGACCCTATGAACCTGTCCAAATCATAGCTGCAGTTCCAGCTACTTCCACCACTCATTTTGTTCCTGAACGCTATGTTGTTAAGGAAATCAGACAATGGAGTGATGAAGACAAAAAGAAGGTTGGTATCGATGCAAGGGTAAAGACCATTATCTCTATGGCTCTGCCTGATGAAGTTTTTCATTCTATCATGCATCTTAAAACTTCTAAAGAAATGTGGGAAACCATATGTGTTCAATATTAAGGCACCACTGAAATCCAATAGACTCAAAAAATTAACGTGGTAAGACAGTATGAAAGTTTTATCCCTGGTAAGAATGAATCTCTCTCTGATGTTCATCAGCGGTTTAACTGTTTAATCATTGATCTAAGAACCGATCGCAGGACCTATTCTAATTCTGAGGTCCTATCCAAATTCTTAGAATGTCTTCCTGAATGCTGGGACAGTTATTCAATATGTCTCAAGCTGACAAAAGACTTAAATTCTCTTTCTCTCAGCACCTTGTATGGAATATTGCTCAACTATGAGCAATCAAATCTCTTAAAGAAGAATCTTATAAAAGATTCTAAAGACTCCAAAAGTACCCCTGTTGCTTTAGTCTCTTCAGAGATAATTCCATCTCAGCGATCTACTCTTACTATCACTGAGTTAGATTCTGATTCTGAGGATATATCAGACACTGATATTTCAGAGTTTGATGAGTCCTTAGCACTCTTGACAAACTCTTTTAAGAGATTTGCAAGAAAGAGAAATTTCCGAAGAAATAAGCCTCTCTTCCTCACTGACAAGCCAAAATCAACCCCTGTTGATAAGGCTACTGCTACTTGCTTTAACTGTGAAAATATTGGACACTTTGCAAGTGAGTGCAGGTCGAAGAAAGTCTTCAAACCTTCTACCTCGAGAAGATCCAACGATGACAAATACATTAAGCTTAAAGAGAAATATCAAAAGGTGAAAAACTACAAGCGAAAAGGTAAATGTCTCATCGCTGAAGAACATGACTGGGCTGAATCAGAAGAATCAAGTTCTGATGAAGAAGAAGTCGCTAATCTCTGCCTCATGGCTGAGATTAAAGAAGAAGTGGAAGAACCAACTAAAACTTCTATGAGCTATATATCATCTCAGGTATCTATCTCTACTAATCCCTCTCTACCTGAAGAAGAGAGAAGTCGCGCTGTTGACGTGCTGACGATTGATATATACAATGCTCTAAACAGCAAAACTCTAGATGAGAACAAAAACATTGATTTAACTGAACAACTAGAAAAATGTCATGAAAAGATCAGATAACTGACTCTTTTAGAGGAAATTTTGAAAGATCAAGTCATTGTTAATGAAATCATCAGCATTGAACGTGAACAAGCCATCGCTACTCTAAAAGCAGAAAAGGCTACTGTTGAAGGATGGTGCAAATCTTCAACAAAGATCACTGAGATTATAAGTGCTCAGATTCATGCCAGTGATAGAACTGGTCTTGGTTTTTGGAAACCACAGGATGAACCTAAAGAAGACAGCTCCATGCTTAAGTTTGGAACGTTTGTTTCTTTTATCCCTGATACTTCTCAAGCTAAATGCTCTTCATCATCTTCTTCTAATCCCATCCCTGAGGAAATATCCAAAGGCTCTAAGTTTACGGATAAAGGAAAATCCATTCTTCATCCTTAGAAGGCTACCAAGAAAGCAAAGCTGAAAGTTCCTTCTAAACCTTCAGCGAATCAATCGTCTAGCTCTGTGATAGAAATCTTTGATCTCTGTCCTCCAAAGTTAAAGATTGATCTTAAGCCTAAGAGATCTGAAGAAATGAAAGTTCCTCCCAGATCTCATGATAAAAGCATTCTTGGAGTTGGACCTGCTCATCTTAAATTCTCAAAACCTTTTACTCATGATCCTAAAACCACTTTCAAATATAGAAAATGCTATCACTGTGGATTTACTGACCATATTGCAAGCAAATGTCCAACTGCCACTAAAGCTGATAAATCAGCTAAAGTGAAGATGAATGCCTCCAAGGTTGAGAAGGTCACCAAAGCTGAAAAATTTACCAAGGTGAAAAATACCACTAAGGTTAAGAAATTAACCAAGGTGAAGGTTACCACTGAAGCTGAATCTTCATCTGCTGTGAAGATTGCTGAACCTTCCATCTCCACTAACCCTAAAGGACCCATTGAAAAGTGGGTACCAAACAAAGCTTAATCTTCCTTATGTTTTCAGGGATCAAAGGGCATCTGGTATCTTGATAGTGGATGCTCTCGTCATATGACAGGACAAAAAGACCTGCTCACTGAATACAAGGAAGAGAAAGTGTCAGGATCGAATTCTTAACAAGAATTAATACTCAGAAACTAATATCAAAGAAGTTGCGGAAAAACACTTTGATATTTAATAAAACAGTAATCAAACACAGTATATGATGATCAAACAGTAAACTTGTATTGAATGCTTAAAGTTACAAGATTACACACTCAACCTCAATATTGATGAACAGGCTCACCAATACGAATTCTACTTCTCTAGAATTAGGATCTATGCCTTGAGGTTGATTTTCTCTAAAAGAATGAAAAACTAAAATTATCTAACTATTCTAAACAATACTATATATATATACTAATAAAAAAATAATTACAAAGAATAAACAAATCTTCAGTATATCTTCCATGTATATCTTCTAAGTATATCTTCAGTATATCCAGCTGTAGTATTCGTATCTCTTTAGCAGCACTAATAATGCTCAGCAGCATTAACTTCAAGTAGCAGCATTAACTACTAGCAGTATTAACTACTAGCAGTACTAACTAGCTAAGCAGTACTAACTTTGTTCAAGCAGTACTAACTTTAACTAGCAGTAGTAATTCTACTAGCAGTAGTAACACTTAGCAGTATTAACTTCAACTTGTTCTGGCAGTAGTAACTACACTTGTACTAGCAGTAGTAACTACACTTAGTAGAATCTTCAGTTCCCAACAATCTCCCCCTAACTTGACTTTTAGAAGAGAAGTCAAGTTCTTCAGATATTCTTCCAGATGCTCTTTTTAATGCTCCCAAAACTTCCAAGATCATGCTGCTAAGTCTGGATTCAGTCCCAAACTCTGATTTATTATCCTCTGAATGAGATACTTGGCCATTTCTGAATTTGGTGCACAACCCAACTTCTTCTTTAACATAGCATGGGCCTTTAGTCTGGTGTGATTATATACTCTATCCACTAGGAAGTATTCTGTGTGATTTCTATCCAAAGTCACTGCATATACTCCACTAGTTTCATATAGAGTCCAACTTGTAACTTCTTTAAACACACTCTTGATGACCTGGTTCACTTCTTCAGGTTTGAACATCATGCATAGATACTCCATCACCAGTTTTGTAAGAGAAATTCCTGGAGTATTCAGATGGTCTGCATACAGCTTAATTCCTATGTCAAACATCTCTTCTATATCAGATCTAGAGCATGTTTTGACAATTTTGATCCAAGTATTGAATATTTCATACTTATCACCCTTCCTCTTTAGTCTGATGTAATCTTTTCCATCCATTTTCAGAACATCCCAGTGAATGATCTCTGGTGGCTTAACTCCAACAGGTTCTGCAGAAATTGGTTCAGGCACTTTGTCCATCACTACCATATATAAGCTTACATCATCTTTGATTGATGACCCTTGTTGACTTGATGACTCAGGTGCCCCTTCTTCTTCAGCAACATTTTGTTCTTCTTCTATTCTGAGCTTCTTATCTTTCTTTCTTTTGGCCATCATCTTGGTTCTTTTCAAAGTCTTTTGAACCTGTACTAGAGTAGCTTCCTTCTTCTTTTCTTCCTTTTCCCTTGCCATTTCTTTGACAGGAGTTCCCTCTTCACTTTCAGGGAATGGTTGATTCATGTCTATATCATGTCTCTCCTTTGCCTTCTTTTCAAACTCCACTCTATCCTTTTCATTGCTCTTCAACTTCTCCATTTCTTTCTCATATAGATCCTTGATTTGATCAAAATTCATCTTCACAAACATTTCTTTCTTTACCCCAATTGCACTTTTCAAGAAAGTTATCATTTTGTTTCTTTCCTGAGTGGCAAGGTAAGTTTGTGAAGGTCTTCTCTTCTTTGCACTTGATCTGGCCATCATAGCCTTTCTCAAGGTTATTGCTCTTTGCTTGGCTTTCTCTGTTTCCAACCCTTTCTGGAATGCTTCATTTAACTCATTTGCTAGTGCTCTGGCCATTTTTCTGTCTTTTTCAACCTGTTCCTTTTCTGCTAGATCTAACTCTTCTTGCACTTTCTTTGCTAATGCTTCATCTGACTCAATCATCTTTTGCTTTTTAGATGGTTGATCAGATTCTATCATCTTTTCTTTCCCTTTTCTTTTTATATCTGCAGCCATGTCTTTCTTTTCTGATTTCTTGTCTCTCCCTTCATTTATGACCACTCCCTTTGCTTTGGGAGTGTCATTCTTAGCTTTGATTAGCACTTCAGCTACTTCAATTTCTGTTGGTGTTAACTCTGTTACTGCTGCTTGTGAGGTTTCAGCAGCATTAACAGTTTCTGCTTCCTTCTCCCCCTCAACTTCTACTCTTTCTTTATCAATCTCCCCGTCCCTTGATGCTTCTTCCATGTTGATCTCCCCCTTTTTGGGAGCATCAGTCTCTGGTTTCCTCCTTCTGAGCACAAATTGTTTCTTCTTCTTTTGTAAAATCAGTTTCCTTACCATTTGCTTCAACTTGATGATTTGTTCTTGTTGGGACAGGACTATGAGTTTTAGCTCTTCTATGTCTTTGCCCTGTTTGAGTACATCCATGTTGATGTTGCCCATTGTCTCCATCAATTCATCATAGTTATATCTGTCCTCACCTTCTCCAGGAGTGTTACCCCCTATTGAAGGATCATTGGATCTTTTAATAGTGGAAGTCTTCTGCCTAGCAGAAGCACTATCCACCCCTGTGGTTTCTTGGCACCAGGGACCTTCAAATGATTGCTCATTTAAAGTTGCCATGGGGGAGGTCTTATTGATGTTACCACTTTCCTCCTCTGTGTTAGCAGGAGTAGTGGCAGCCTCATCTCCCATATGCTCTACCTCCTCCTCAGAGAGCACCTCCTTTGGGTTGGGAGACACCCTTGTGGTTTCCCTTTGGATATTCTCTAGGGGAGAATTCTCCCTTAGAGGGCTTAAAGGTTGTGTGGGTGATGGTACACGAAGGGAAGGAGCCTTCTTTACCTGTTTTCTTTTATAAGTTTGGGTAATTGGAGAGGTTGGTTTTGTAAGAATGGACTGGGGAATTGTTTTTGAGTGAGAAGGTTGGGCTTGGCTAGCAGTGGGATGGTCTAATGAGGGCCTTGACCCTGCTGCCATACCTTCAGTGGTTTGGGACACCACCATCATTGTAGAGAACAATGGGGTGTCAACTCCTTCCGAGTCCCCAGCAGATCTTCTCATATTTGAGAAAACCTTGCCTTTGGGGGGTTTAGGTACATATACCCCAACAGGTTGAGGTATATCCGTCAATTCATGGTTGATAACTGCTTGAACAAACCTGGGATACATATAAAAGCTCTTTTTGTTTCCCATGTTTGAGACAAGATCATTGAAAATCATTTGTGAAAAATTGTACCTTCTGGCAGTGGCCAAACAGACCAAAGCATAAGCAATGGTACTGCTGAACTCACTCCATCCAGTAGTCTTTTTAGAAATGCAGTGCATCAAGGTATGAACAAGAAAACGCCATTGAGGTGAGAATTTAGCTTTTGAGAACTTAAAAACACCCAATGGGCCTCCATACCCCATTTTTGTCAGAGAAGAAAACAGTTCATCATTAGGGATAGAAGTTATACCCGAGGCATCGTCTAGACGTAGACTGATGCGAACTATCTCTTCAGTAACTGTCAATGGATTGCCACATACTGTCGTCTTGATCATTCGCACACCATCCTCAGTAACAATGGTGGCATGTGCCCAGAATTGCCTTTGGTGCTCAATGTAGATAGTTGGAGACATAGTGAG
This sequence comes from Arctium minus, assembly GCA_954870635.1. Classification (NCBI taxonomy): domain Eukaryota; kingdom Viridiplantae; phylum Streptophyta; class Magnoliopsida; order Asterales; family Asteraceae; genus Arctium; species Arctium minus. Next base: position 32,944,132 of record OX941092.1, read on the forward strand.
AGCATGGGCAATGTGGCTAGACTTCAGAAAGTCGACTATCTGATGAAAACCTTCAGATTGTTTTGGCTTGTGGAGCATCGCAATTTCATTGTGCTCATCAATGAACGCCATGGATGCCATAGACCTTGAAGATTCTTGCCTGAAAACTTTGAACTTTGAGAGAGAAAGGGTTTAGAGCGCAAGTGAACAGTATGCAGAGAGTCGTTATGAACTTTTAGGCGGGCAAATAGTATTTATAGTATTCGGAATATAAGCAGTATTAACCTAGAGCAGTATTAACTGAACTAGCAGTATTAACTGAACTAGCAGTATTAACCGCGAGCAGTATTAACCACGAGCAGTATTAACTTAACTAGCAGTATTAACCGCGAGCAGTATTAACTGAACTAGCAGTATTAACCGCGAGCAGTATTAACCACGAGCAGTATTAACTGAACTAGCAGTATTAACCGTAAGCAGCATTAACCACTAGCAGTATTAACTGAAAGCAGTATTAACTGAAAGCAGTATTAACCACTAGCAGTATTAACTGAAAGCAGTATTAACCACTAGCAGTATTAACTGAAAGCAGTATTAACCACTAGCAGTATTAACTGAAAGCAGTATTAACCACTAGCAGTATTAACTGAAAGCAGTATTAACCACTAGCAGTATTAACTATACTTACTCCTTTTAAACTTGCTTAAACACTGAGTACTGCTATGCATATCCTGAAAAAGAAGATTAGTAACACCAAGAACAAAAAATATACAGGTATACAACCACTTTTTGAGAAGAAGATTATTCAGAGTTTATCATTCCCACACTTGTGACCAAGAAAGTGAATCTACCCACATCAAAAGCTTTAGTGAATAGATCAGCAAACTGATTATCAGTGTGGACTTTGACAACTTGAATAAGTTTCTTTTCATTACAATCTCTTATAAAGTGATACCTGATTTCAATGTGCTTTGTCTTTGAGTGCTTGACTGGATTATTTACAATGCTAATAGCACTGCTGTTGTCAATAAAGATTGGAGTGTGTAGAAAGGTTACCCCATAATCCAACATTTGATTCTGAATCCATAAGACTTGAGAACAGCAACTTGCAGCTGCTATGTACTCTGCCTCTGTTGTAGATGTGGATACTGTGGTTTGTTTCTTGCACTGCCATGAGACTAGTCTAGCACCCAAGAACTGACATCCTCCAGAAGTAGATTTTCTGTCCAAGTTTGCCCCACCTAGATCACTGTCTGAGTATGCTATTAGGTCAAAAGGTGAGTTATGAGGATACCAAAGTCCCAATCTAGGTTGCCCTTTGAGATATCTGAATATCCTCTTAACAGCTTGAAAGTGAGAATGCTTTGGCCTAACTTGAAATCTTGCACATACACAGACTGGAAACATAATATCTGGCCTTGATGCTGTGAGATACATGAGAGAGCCAATCATGGATCTATAAAGATGCACATCCATGTCCTCCCCCTCAAGATCTGCTGTGATCTGCTTGTGTGTTTCCATAGGTGTGCTGGCAGGTTTTGATTCTGATAAACCAAACTTGGTTAGAATATCCTGCACATACTTGGATTGACATATAAAAATGCCATCTGACTTCTGTTGAACTTGGAGTCCAAGGAAGAAAGTAAGTTCCCCCATGGAACTCATTTTGAACCTTTGATGCATTAAATCCTCAAATTCCTTGCACATGTTGTTTCTTGTAGATCCAAAGATAATGTCATCAACATAAATTTGGACCAGCAAGATATCCTTCTTCTTTCTTTTGATAAAAAGAGTCTTATCTATGACTCCTCTTTCAAAGTCATTTTCCAAGAGATAGGATGACAGAGTGTCATACCATGCTCTTGGGGCTTGATGTAGTCCATAAAGTGCTTTCTTTAGTTTGTATACCCTGTCTGGATAGCTTGGGTTTTCAAACCCTGGTGGTTGGCAGACATATACTTCTTCTTCAATTGATCCATAGAGAAAAGCACTTTTTACATCCATTTGATAGACTTTGAAGTTCATGTAAGAAGCATAGGCTAGGAATAGTCTGATTGCCTCTATCCTAGCCACAGGTGCAAAGACTTCTTCATAATCTATACCCTCTTCTTGAGTATAGCCTTGAGCCACCAGCCTTGCTTTGTTCCTTATAACAATACCTCTTTCATCTCTCTTGTTTCTGAAGATCCATTTTGTGCCAATTGCTCTGTGACCTTTAGGAAGGTCTACTAGATCCCACACATCTTGTAGCTTGAACTGTAACAATTCTTCTTGCATTGCTTCTATCCAGCTGGATTCTTTCATAGCATCATGTGCCTTTTTAGGCTCAAGCTGGGATAGAAAACATGAGAGCACTGTATGCTGTTGATCTTGCATTTCCTGAAGCCTGCTTTGATGTCTAGTCATCATGGGAGAAGAGATATCTCCTATTACCAGCTGTGGAGGATGATTCTTTTGAACTCTGGTGTTATGACTAGGTTCTTCATTCAGTCCAGCCTCTAGATTAGAGTCATGCAACTCAACTGAAGTGGTTTCAGATGTCACTTCTGATTCTTGAGTCTCCTCATCCCTAGTGTCTTCTTCACTCTGACTTGGTTCAGTAAATGATTCCTTTTCACAGTCTTCATTTACTGTGGGTATGGGAAAAATCACAGATTTAGATATACTTTCCTGAACTTGTGTGATTTCTGATTCTCCACCATCTGTTCCTGTATACTCATTACTGAAACCAAAAGAGTTAGTTAGTGAATCAATGTCAAATAGCCATTGAGGTCCAGACCCAACAGGATTTGGTGTGTTCTCATTGCATTTGACATTGTCACTTTCTTCAATTATTCTAGAAGAAGAGTTAAAAACTCTGTAGGCCCTACTCTGAGATGAATATCCAACAAGAAATCCATCATCTGCTTTGCTATCAAACTTACCTAAGTGAGATTTGGTATTTAGAATTGTACAAGGACACCCAAAAGGTTTGAAGAAACCAATAAAAGGTTTTCTTTGATTTAAAAGCTCATATGGGGTCTTGTTCTTTTGCTTGACCATTAGAACTCTGTTTTGGACATAACAAGCAGTATTAACTGCTTCAGCCCAGAATGTAATTGGCAATTTTGAATCAGCCAACAGAGATCTAGCAGCCTCTATTAGTGTCCTATTTCTCCTTTCAGCAACACCATTCTGTTGAGGAGTCCTAGGAGCACTATATTGTCTCTCAATACCTTTTTCTTCACAAAAAGTGTTTAAATCATGATTTTTAAATTCAGTTCCATTATCTGATCTAATGACTTTTACTCTTTGATTAGTTTGGTTTTCAATTCTTAGAATAAAGGATTTGATAAGACCACTTGTTTCATCCTTAGTCCTTAGAAAATATACCCAAGTAAATCTGGAGTAATCATCAACAATAACCAAGCAGTAAGATTTCTTGCCTATACTCATAACATTTGTAGGACCAAACAGATCCATATGCAATAACTGGAGACAAGAAGAAACAGAATTTAACTCTTTGGTCTTATGAGAAGTTTTGTGTTGTTTGCCTTTAAGACAAGCAACACAATGATCATCACATGAAAAGACTTTTGAAGGTAAACCTCTTACAAGGTTATTTTTAACAAGATTGTTCATAGTCTTGAAATTCATGTGACACATCCTTCTGTGCCATAGGGAGGATTCATCTATAGAAGCTTTTGAAACAAGACAATTTAAAGATGAATCACTATCAACATTGTCCAAATCAAGACAGTAAACATTGTCCTTCCTAGGAGTTCTGAGTAGTATCATGTTTTCATCAACTACCTTGAACCCTGGAGCAAGAATCATACACTCAGTATTAGTAAATAATATACTATGTTGTTTGTCACAAACCTGTGATACACTTAACAGGTTGTACTTTAATTGATCAACATAGTAGACATCTTCAAATGTCATTTTACCTTTGGTGACATTACCTTTTCCACTTATCTTACCACCAGTAAGATTGTCTCCAAATGCAACATGTCCTCCATTAATTTGCTTGAAATCCTGAAGGCATGACATGTTGCCAGTCATGTGCCTAGAGCAACCACTATCAACATGCCATATGCTCTTTCCCTTGAGCTGTTGGTTGCCCTGCACATTAAATAAATCAATTAGTATGATTAGGGACCCAAGCCAAAGTGATCTTGGGTCTTCCTTTCTCATCAAAGTATTTACATTCCTTTTTAATGAGGTTTTTAAACTCAGAGCACTCTTTATTAGAGTACTTTGTCAATATGATTGGCTTAGCAGAATTAACACTAGAAGCAGTACTAACTTTAGAAGTACTAACAGAGTTAGCAGTACTAACAGGTGTAGCAGTACTAACAGGTTTAGCAGTACTAACCTTGTTAGCAGCATTAACATTGTTAGCAGTAGTATTACTTCTAGCAGCACTATCATTGTCAGCAGCACTATTTGTGATAGCAGTACTAACAGTTTTATTGCTTTTAGGAATCCACATATTGACACTTTCTTTAACAGAATACTTTTTCTTCATGTGGCTTTTAGTTTTAACAGTTTTCTTAGCCACATGATTCTTTTCAATTTTCTTATAACCAAAGGGTTTTTGCATGGATCTTTGGAAATTCATTCTTTGGTTTATAGGATTGAAATAACAGAATTTTGCAAGATGATTCAATTTGCCACAGATAAAACAAGGTTTTGGTCTATTGATTTTACTCAGATCAACCCCTTGTTTATGTGCCCACTGATTATTCCAATTTCTCTGATTTCCCCTTCTTTTATCATGTTTTTGGGGCTCAGATTTATTGCAAGTACACTGTTTGTCAGGACCTGGATTCACAACTGTGGTCTGTTTATAATGGACCTTACCAAACTTTTCCTCTGTCTTCTCTATGTTCTTGGATTTGATCCAAGCCCTTCCACAATCCTCATTGGTGATAATGTTGTTTTCTATAGAAATCTCACCACTCACCTTGTTCTCCTTACTCTTGTCAACCTCTTTCTCAGTCTTATCCTCAACAATTACCTCATCTAAGGGATCTATTTCAGTGGCTCCCTCAGGCAAGTCCTTCCTATCTTTGGTGTCTAACAGGTCTGAAGTAGGAGGAATGTAATTGTTGTTATATGGTGGAGGTGTGGCATTATACCCAATTCCTCTTCTCAACTTATCATGAATCTGATTTTGCAGTAAAGAGTCCATTGCTTTAGAAGCATTGGAAAACTTTTCTACATCAAGCTTAACCTTGGTTAACTCCTCTTTCAGTTTTTCACTCTCCTCTTTAGATTTAGTCAGTTTAAGTTCTAAATCCTTTTTCTCCCACTGCCAGTAATTGGTGTCATATGAGTGTTGTAGTTCATTGGCTTGAAAACCTTTGATTTGATCTTCAAATCTCTCTACTATCCTCACATAGTCTTTTATATCCTTTTCTAGTCTCTTCAGGTCATCACTCATCTTCTGATTGTGATCCCTGTACCTTTTAACAGTGTCTATGCAAGTTTTAGAGCAGAGATTAGAACTTACCTCAGATGGGAGATCAGATACTTTAGCCATAAGAGCTTGATTCTGAATAGCTTCTTCTGCTTGATCACTCCAATCAAACCCCATTCCTTGTTGAGAAACAAGGGCTTGAGCAGAGTTTCTATTATTATTGAAGCTTCCAGATTGAGCTTGTTGATGGTTGTTGTTGTGAGACATTCCACTTCTGCATTCTCTAGCAAAATGTCCCTTAAGATGACATTTGTAGCATTCTACCTTTGATTTATCAAACCCTGCTCCATCTTCTCTTCTTTGTGAGAAGTTGTTTCTTCCAGTCCTCTTTATAAACTTCTTAACCCTCATGGAGAGCATGGCCATCTGCCATTTAATATCCATCTCTTCCAGATCATCAGGATGAAGTTGTTCTAAGTCATCATTGATCAAAGAAGAATTTCCATGATTAGAAAGTAGAGCTTCAAATGCATAATCAGTGCCTTTATCTAGATTTGATCCATTAGTAGCATTAACTGATTCAGAGTTAGCAGTAGAATCAATTGATGCTGATAGGAGTGCAGCATTATGAACATATCCAGAAGGCTTCTTCTTTGCCTCCACCTCAGCTTCAAAAACTCTAAGATCATTGTACAGATCATCAAGTTCTTTGTCTTCCAACTGATCATTCTGTCTGAATGACACAGTGTACATGGTCCATTCATCTCCAAGGGACCTTAAGAACTTTCTGTTCACATCATCTTGATCAATCTGTACTCCCATAGTAGCTAGTTCACCAATTAGTTTATTAAACCTGTCAAAAGTTTGAGTCATGGACTCATTCTTAGTTGAGATGAAGTTTTCATACTGTTGTTTTAAGATTGCCTTTTGATTTCTCTTGGTACTTTTGGTACCTGAGAATCTCTTCTCTAGAGCATTCCAGAGCATCTGTGCATCAGTGCAATTACAGAATTGGTGTTGATACTCATTTGGAATGGCCAAGAGCAGTGTGCTCAAGGCTTTCATCTCTGTTTGTCTTGATTTCCTGTCTGCATCTGTCTTTGGAGGAGTTCTTTTGCCATCTTCACCAATTTTTCCTCCATCAGATGGGCCATTCTCAATGATGTCCCACATAGAGTAATCTGTGAGGAGAATATATTGCTTGATTCTGATTTTCCACATGTCAAATTCATTGGATCTGAGCATTGGAACTTTTGAGACCAAAGTACTGCTTGATTCTGTAAGATTTTCCATGATGAATAACTGTTTCTGAGAGAATTAAGCTCTGATACCACTTGTCAGGATCGAATTCTTAACAAGAATTAATACTCAGAAACTAATATCAAAGAAGTTGCGGAAAAACACTTTGATATTTAATAAAACAGTAATCAAACACAGTATATGATGATCAAACAGTAAACTTGTATTGAATGCTTAAAGTTACAAGATTACACACTCAACCTCAATATTGATGAACAGGCTCACCAATACGAATTCTACTTCTCTAGAATTAGGATCTATGCCTTGAGGTTGATTTTCTCTAAAAGAATGAAAAACTAAAATTATCTAACTATTCTAAACAATACTATATATATATACTAATAAAAAAATAATTACAAAGAATAAACAAATCTTCAGTATATCTTCCATGTATATCTTCTAAGTATATCTTCAGTATATCCAGCTGTAGTATTCGTATCTCTTTAGCAGCACTAATAATGCTCAGCAGCATTAACTTCAAGTAGCAGCATTAACTACTAGCAGTATTAACTACTAGCAGTACTAACTAGCTAAGCAGTACTAACTTTGTTCAAGCAGTACTAACTTTAACTAGCAGTAGTAATTCTACTAGCAGTAGTAACACTTAGCAGTATTAACTTCAACTTGTTCTGGCAGTAGTAACTACACTTGTACTAGCAGTAGTAACTACACTTAGTAGAATCTTCAGTTCCCAACAGAAAGGTACCTATGTGACCTTTGTGGAAATGGAAAAGGATATACCCGAGGGTTTGGTGTCCTCAGCAATGGGACAACTACCTTTAGAAGAGTCGCTTATGTAGATGGACTGAAGCACAACCTTCTGAGCATCAGTCAGCTATGTGACAAAGAGTATGAAGTTCGCTTTTCCAAGAAAGCTTGTTCAGTGGTAAATGAAAAAGGAAAACTTGCTCTCAATGGTTATCGTAAAGAAAATGTCTATGTAATAGATATGGACTCTACTACCACTGAAAACGTATGTTTTCTCTCTAAAGCCTCTTCTGATGTCAACTGGATATGGCACAAAAGGCTCTCTCATCTAAACTTCAAAACCCTGAATTCTCTCTCATCTAAGGAACTAGTTTCTGGTCTTCCCCAGCACTCATATGCTAAAGAATCTCTCTGCTCTGCATGTGAAAAAGGAAAACAGACGAAAGCTAGTTTCAAGTCTAAACAAGTTTCCTCAGTGACAAGTCCTCTTCAACTCTTGCATATGGATCTGTTTGGCCCTGTCAACATCCAATCAATAGCTGGAAAACAATATACACTTGTCATTGTAGATGAATACTCTCGCTACACCCGGGTTATCTTTTTCGCTGCAAGAGTGATACTCCAGAAGAACTAATATCTTTTGTTAAAAAGATGGAAGTGCTGAATAATCTCACTGTTCGTTCAATAAGAAGTGATCATGGAACTGAATTCAAAAACAGATCTCTGAACATTTTCTTTGAGAACAAGGGAATTTCTCATAACTTCTCTTCAGTAAGAACACCTCAGCAAAACGGAGTCGCTGAAAGAAGAAACAGAACAATCATTGAAGCTGCTAGATCAATGCTCAGCGATTCTCACCTCCTGACTCAATTTTGGGCTGAAGCTGTAAACACTGCTTGTTTTACTCAAAACAGATCGCTGATAGTAAAGCAATTTGGAAAGACAACTTATGAACTTTTTCATGGAAGAAAATCTTCTATTAGTTTTCTTCATATCTTTGGTTGTCAATGCTTTGTTTTAAACAACAAAGATCAACTTGGAAAGTTCGACCCAAAAGCGGATGACGGAATATTTCTTGGATATTCCTCTATCTCCAAAGTCTACAGAGTTTTCAACAAAAGAAGACAATCTGTGGAAGAAACCATTCATGTCACCTTTGATGAAACTCGCTCAGCGAACTCTAAACCAATCGCTGACAATGAAGAGTTAAATGCTTCGATGTTTTCTAATTACAAAGAAACATAACCTTTCTTCTCGAACCATCAGCATTCAGATCCTCCTCCAGCTTCTGATGATGATCCAAACATCATACCTCCGAACGCTGAATCCATTTCATGGGTTTTAGTTGAGCCTCTAAACACACTTCTTCCATCAGATCCATCTTCGTCTGAACACCTCTCAGAAAAAAATGGTTTGTCTGACTCTCAACAATTAATAGCTGATGAACCTCAGGCTTCTTCATCAGTGAACATTCCTATTGTTGATCCAATCTCTGAAATGAGCAATCATGCTCCTGCTCAGCGATGGACCAGAGATCACCCCATAGATCAAATTCTTGGTGATCCCGATGCAGGTATTCAGACACGACGAAGTTCAGGTAATATCTGTCTCTTTGTCAACTTTAATTCTTTAATAGAGCCAAAGAAGGCTGATGATGATCTCAGAGATCCAAACTGGGTCAGCGCTATGCAAGAAGAGCTGACTGAGTTCTCTCGCAACAAAGTTTGGAATCTCGTTCCTAGACCATCTGATAAAACTGTTATAGGCACCAAATGGGTGTTTAGGAACAAGTTAGATGAACATGGAACTGTAACCCGCAACAAGGCTCGACTTGTTGCTCAGGGATACAGACAAGAGGAAGGCATAAACTATGATGATACCTTTGCCCCTGTGGCTAGGCTCGAAGTAATTCGACTATTCTTAGCTTATGCAGTTTACAAAGACTTCATTGTGTATCAAATGGATGTAAAATCAGCGTTCCTAAATGGAAAGCTGAATGAAGAAGTCTATGTAGAACAACCTCCAGGGTTTTATGACCCTAAGCATCCAAATTATGTTTATAAATTGGATAAGGCTCTCTATGGTCTAAAACAAGCCCTTCGTGCTTGGTATGACACTCTCTCATCTTTTCTTATCTCCGAAAATTTTGAACGTGGCAAAATTGATAATACATTATTTTTTAGAAAGATAAAAGGTCATATTATTCTTGTACAAATATATGTCGATGACATCATATTTGGTTCTACTAACTCATCTCTATGTACTCGCTTCGCTGAAAGAATGAAGAAAGAATACAAAATGAGTATGATGGGTGAGATGACATATTTTCTTGGTCTTCAGATTAAACAATCTGACAAAGGTACTTTTATCAGCCAAGGTAAGTATGTTAAAGATATGCTGAAGAAGTTTGATCTAACACAAACTTCAGCAATGAAAACTTCTATGGCACCTCCTCTGACACTAAACAAAGATCCATCTGGAAAACCTGTTAATGTCACTGCCTATAGAGGAATGATAGGCTCCCTGCTGTATCTTACAGCGAGCCGACCTGACATCATGTACTCTACTTGTTTATGTGCACGCTATCAATCTGAACCCAAGGAATCCCATCTGATCGCTGTTAAGCGAATTTTCAAATATCTGAAAGGAACTCCTAACTTAGGTCTTTGGTATCCCAAAGATTCAGGGTTCGATCTAACTGATATTTCGATAGTGATTTTGCAGGTTGTAAACTCGATAGAAAGAGCACCACTGGTGGATGTCAACTTCTAGGAGGAAAGCTGGTAAGCTGGACAAGCAAAAAGCAAAATTCAGTGTCCACTTCCACAACTGAAGCTGAATATGTAGCCGCTGGAAGTTGTTGTGCTCAGGTCTTATGGATGAGAAATCAACTATTAGACTATGAGCTTCAACTATCAAAGATTCCAATCTATTGCGACAACACTAGTGCTATCGCTATAGCAAACAATCCAGTGCTACATTCAAAGACAAAACACATAGAGATCAGATATCATTTTATTAGAGATCATTTGATGAATGGTGATATTGAACTTCACTTTATCCCCACTGAATATCAGCTAGCTGATTTGTTTACCAAGCCTCTTGATGAGACAAGGTTCAACTTTTTCATCAGTGAGCTTGGAATGCTGAATTTTGAAGAGTAACTCTTCATCTTCTTGCATTATGTCAGTGATTCTAAGTTCCCCTTTATCACTCTATCTCTGAATAAAATTCTGACTCTCAGGTATGTTCTCTTATTCTCCATCACTGAATATTCATTCAACAAGATTTTTCAAAAATAAAAATAATCATTTTCTTTCTTCAAATGATTAAAAGCTTTTTGATAAACAAATTCTATCACTGACATTTCTCTTCAGTGATCCTTCTGAAATGAAAAATCAATCTCTGAATTTCTATCAAGGATTCTTTCAAAACGAAAACCTATCTCTGACTTTTCTTTAGAGATAATTTCAAAAAGGATAAATGAAACGTTTTTCTCTCTCCTCATAACGTCATTTGAACCGACAATCCACGACATGCCTTTTTCTGACACGTTCGTCCGTTGCCCTTCTATCCAATCAACTTCGTGGGACATGTCCATGTCATGATGAACGTTTATTTTCCCGACTCATTCTCTCTCACACTCTCTAACGTATAAAAAGGATGTTTTTTCATTCTTATCGTTTTACGCTTTCTGGAAATCTTCTAAACCAAGACTCTCTCTCAAGCATTTGCAAACAATTCTTTCAAGGATTTGCATCTTCTTCCTTAAGGATCAATAGGTTATTTTGATATTCCTTGTCTTAAATCTTGTTACTAAATCTTATCTATGTTCCATAATTATGGATTTTCACAAGATTTTTGTTCACTAAAATCATTTTTTTTATTTTATTCATTCAAAACCTTTGGTTTTCTCATTGTTCTTCCTTCTTAGACTAAGAACACTGTTTTAATCTTCAAATATTTTGTTTTTTTTCTACGTTTCTTCTCCAAATAGAAACTGGTAAAAAAAACTTCTTTATTTTTAGACTCTAATCCTTTCCTTCTACGATTCTTTCCATATTCAGAATTGGCACAATCTGCTCTAATTGCTTCCAAGTCTGTCAAGTTTGCTCTCTCTGAATCTGAAGTTCCCAAGAACAATCATCTTGCTCGATTGGACTTCGATGGTGTCAAATACCCACACCTGGTGGAAGCAGTCGTGTATTGCTTACGCAATCACTGTGGATCCTCAACCATCCAAAACTCTTCTTCAACAGTTTTGGTTCACTGATGAAGAAACCTCCATCACCAACAAGAAAGGTGACCAGGTTCCTGCTATCTCTTTCAGCACTGATATAGGCTCAGGCATGATGATTGCATACAACCTGAGGAAAGCACTCCGATTCCCTGACAAACCCAAAAGTGGATTCGATGCCCTTCCAACTGATGCTGAACTCATCCAGTTTCTGGATGATATGGAATACTGTTGTGACAACAAGCCTCGCTCATCCATTCCCAAACAAGAAGCTGACAAAGATCCTGAAGGCAAACATGCCTTCCCAACTGAACTACATCTTCTCACACATCATTCAATGTATGAGTGGGTCACTGGATCAGGCAAGCAAAGTTTAACTCCAGATGGCTTACTCTGTGATCGCTGGTAAGAACTTCGACTAGGCCACCGCTATCTTTGACGATCTCAAGTCAAAGATAGAGAAGACGGAGAGGGATCCCAAGATCCCATATGTACGGTTCATCTGTGCATACCTGAAGTTTCTCTACCCCAACACTTACCCCACTACTCAAGATGGTACTTTCGCCAAAGTGGGTCAGCGATCGTTGGAGGTCAAACCGGTCGACAACAAGGTAAGTATCTCTAATCTTCGCTCCTGACTCTCTCTCCACACTTCTTCTACTTCAGCGGCCATGCAGGAGGTTCTTTCTTCTGCTAGCCCTGCCGCTACCACCGCTTCAAAGTGACCATCAGCTAGTCTCTCTGGTCCTTCGAAGAAGGCCAAATTGACTGTGAGTCCTTTTGATTGAACACGATCGTTTACCAGATAATCAAACAACAAACATAAACGATAAACCAACCTGTTTTGATAACAAACGCGGATTACAGAGGTTGATATTGTTTACACTTTGAAGCTCACACTGCGTTCTCTCTGTGAACAGTGTTCTGATTGATTTCTATGTTTTGAGATATTAAGAGTTATGAGATTATAATATCTCAAAACCTTTTATATCTCTAACATAATATCTAGAAAATATAATATCTAAAACATAATATCTAAACTAAATATCATAAAATATCTATTAGTTAGATATTTAGGAATAATACAAAATACATTAATTAAGACAATAATTAACTTTGACAATTATTACAAACTAACATTAGACTTATATTAAGAGTCGACTTTCCAGCATTAGCTTCATATTGCGAGCTTCAAATTGGATGATCTTGAATCTAATAGATCTGTGCGCTAACAATCCCCCCCTTTGGATCAAGATCATTACTAAAAAGATTTTAGCAATTCAATCTTCTTTTTCAGCTCAGAAGATGCAATCTCCCTCTTAGTCTTCAACAAGTAACAAACTCCAGGTTTTAGCTCAGAATGCTTTAGCAAAGTATCTTCAGAGAAAATTTCTCTAAAATCAGCATGTCTTCAGAATACTTTTATCTCTCGCATTTCTTGGTTAGCTCTTATCTTTTCCAATCTTGTAATGTAATGGACATTTCTTCAAGCTTTAGGTTCTCCCCCTTTTTGATGAATAGAGAAACGATTTCATCAAAACTCTAAGTAAGAAATGTCTTTCATTTGGAGCCTCTGATCCGTCAATTCAAAAGATATTCATCCAGATCTTTTCAAATCCAGACAAAATAGTCGTGTAACACCTGAATCAACAAATGAATCAGTTAAAATGCATGTCAGTAACACTAAGTCACTGTGTGTAACGAATACACATTGGAAAGGAGCTTTTTGATGTTGACTCCCCCCGGGCTTCCATTCAATCATCGAAACACCACAAAGGTAAATTCTATGAACGTTATGACAAAGAAACAAATTCCTTGTGTGTTCGTGCAAGTGATAGAAAGAATTAAGCACGGATGATTGCTTATAGGCTCAAATTTGTGTAAACCACTGAGACAACAGTAAGTTAAACACATACTCAATGTGCATGAGTGAAGTGCGAAGGTGGGGCAGACTTCCTTCTTTTCAATATCCAGATTTTCCAAATGAAAATCAGATAGTAAATGTGCTGCTTCCCCTTTGAAAATGTGAAACACTTTCCTTTTAAGAAGAAAATGAGTAGTTGGTGAGGTTTGATCAAGAGTTGGCTTGGGCTAGTTGCATGTTTCAATAATGTTCACCAAAGAAATGTGAAACATTAGAAATGTGGCTGCCCGGCTCAGAAAGTAGTTGGTGCAGAGTTCTGATATTCTTTTAACTCTGTTCTCACACCCTCTTTCTTTTAAACATTAAGCTCACTCTAACCACACTCATTTCTTTTCGACTTCTTACACTCAATCACTATGGATTAACTTCTTGGGTAGAAATCACTGGTTAACGTGTATCCATACAAGTTCAATTAAGTCCTAGCACAATGAAATCCGATGTTTTCCTAGAAAGCATATGATGCGCAAAATGGTTTAACTATATCAGTTAAAGTATAAATTATATCTTGAAAACATTTAAATGCACACTTCCAATTCATGAAATCGGTTTGAGATTCAGGAAGTGGTTTGAACTTTTAAGAACAATATTTCTATGATTGAAAGTTATCCTTCTTTCAACCATATATGATATTAAGATAAAGGATTATACCTTTACGTGTGATCTTACATCTCATGAAGCTAAGCTTAAAGTCATAAATATATGATCTTGTAAGCATCTCTCAAAAACTGCAAAAGTCTTATGTCATAGTCAAAGCTAATTTATTCACTTAAATTAAAATGACAAAAAGCAGTAAAATAATGAAAGTACGAGTTCTGATCAGAAATAATTAGAAGTCATAAGTCTTTTACTCCCCCTGAAATTATGAATCCAAAAATATGTCAGTTAAAAAGATATGCATTAAAATTTCAGACAAATATGTACTCCCCCTTGAAGGTTGATTTCCTCATTTAAGTATTGGAGTACAATCTCTTATCAGCACAGGAGTAAGGTCTTTTGTTCATTGAAGTGCGGGTCTTGAATTGTTGTATTCAAGAGCCTTTTTGACATTGATGTCCGGGTCTTGAGCTGATTTACTCAAGAACCATCATTCTCCTACTCCCCCTTGACAGTAGGTGCCTGCAACACAGAATCATCCATTTTCTTTGGTACCCACTGGTATTTGGGTCCATGAGTGTTAGTTGCAGTTCTTATGGGGGTAACTGAGTAAGAACCATACCGGTAATGGTCACTCGTCTTATGAACAGGATCATGTGTACGACAATAAGAACAATAGAATTTCTTACCTGACAAACTGATTAATTTATCTCTCGTGTAGACAAAATCAGGTTTACCTTTATGCGCATTGTTCTTCTTGGCATTAGGTGTATGTACACATGAGTTTTTACATTTCAGCTCATATTTCTTCTTTTCTTCAACTGGTTTCCTTTTCCAGACCAGTTCAGCTTCTTTATAGCTTCACCTCCTTCTTTGATGTGTACCTGAACCATCTTTATTTCTACCAAAGAAACGGTTAGAATTACGAATTTGATCAGAAGATTTAACTGACCTTTTTGAAGAAACAGATTTGAATGTTGAACTTGCAGCTGACTTGAAAGAGCATTATGAATCAGCTGAATCATCTCTAGGTGAGTGGATAATTGACTCTAGAGTCTTGTGCCCAGTCACCACCACCATTGAAATAATCTTTTCAAGCTCGTTAATCTTTGAAGAATAACTGTTTCTTTCTTTGACAATAAGGTCAATCTTCGTCTCAAGCTCACACTTCTTTTTCTTCTCTTTCAGTGCACTTTTAGAAAGTTCAGATAGCTTTGCATTAAGCTTTATAATTGAAGCTTCAAAGGCGCTTCTCTATTTTTCAAATCCCTTCTTTGCACCCTTTCTTCGATCTGATATCTCTTTTAAGAAACCAACGTTCTTCTTTTCAATTGCCTTCTTCTCTTTGGCAAACTGATCTCTTTCTAAAATGATTACTTTCTCAAAGTTACTAACTTGTTGAGAAAGCTTTATACTTTTAAGCTTAATCACCTTCTTCTTTTCAATACTCTTATTGGAAAAGTCTGAGAACTTCTTCTCAAACTCTGACATTTTCTTTTGAAGCTCATCATTTGTACTCTCAAAGTCCTTAGATTTCTTCTCATTGCTCTCAACAAACTCTTGCTTCTGTATTTGAGCTTCCAAATCAGAAATCATTCTTTTTAGCGCAGAGTTCTCAGCTGCCCAATTCTTAAAGTTGACCCCACAACAGTTTTCCTGTAGCCTCTTTAATATTTAAATTGATACAAATTTCATCTGAAATTCCTTCCAATAGGAAAGATCGAGCTAAGCTGTCAGCATCATATCTCTTTCTTTGCTCGTCTGAGTACATATCAAGAGGTACTTTAAGCAGTTTTTCTTCTTTTTCTTCATTCTCCATGCTAATAGTAAAAACTCTCCTTGGGGCTGTCATACTCCCTTGCTGCAGAGATATTCTAATAAAATCCCTTAATTTTTGTCTATCTATGAAGACCATGAACCGATCTTTCCACTGCTCATACTCTCCCCTGAAGAGTACTGGTGGCTTTGTTTTAGTTCCGATAGCTAGAATTTCTCTGGATGACATCCTGTTTGTTAAGAGAACTTCACAGATATGATCGTTAATCAAAATAAAATCAGATAAAATTTAGAAATAAAATTTCCAAATTTAACCAAGTCTGGTACTGGCGCAACAACACAAATTTGCGCTACTTGAAGGTGGCGCAAAAGTCAACTTTGCGTGATAAGAAGCTGGCGCAAAAGAGGTTTTGCGCGAGAAGCGGGTCACGCGAACTGGACGTTTTACGCGAGACGTATATGGCACAAAGCAAACTTTGCGTGAGAAGAAGGTCGCACGAAAGAACTTTTACGCGAGTAATGGTTGGCGCAAAGTGGATATGACGACCGGATAAATGTTCGACCGGACTTGTGCTTGACCGGTGTTACCTTCGACCGGGGTCCTGTTGCGACCGGGGTCCTACGACCGGTATGGACCGGTGTCGACTGGTGGCTTGAATGGCGCAAAGGTAGATTTGTACGAATAGTGTGTGGCGCAAAGTAAGGTTTGCGCGAGACGAAGCTGGTGCAAAACTACTTATGAACTGGCGCAAATCTTGCAATTCTCGCGAGTTCGTCCCTGTACTTCGAAAAATCGATCTGTTTGCTCAAATAAACCTGTTTGACAACGATTAGCAGTCCCAAATTCTAACAAATTGACCACTAATCAATCTAGAACAGATTATAAACACTTGATCTAAAAAACAAACACTTTTCGAATATCTGATCGATGGAACAGTGCAGTTTTTTGAACGTTGGCTCAGACACAAAATTCACAAAATGGGAATCGATATTAGTGCTATACTGAAATTAAAGTATAACAACTCGATCTAGCACCCTATTCGATCACAAACTGATCGATTTCATACCCAAAAACACAGTTAAACTCGAAATCGATTTTGAAAAGAAGAACATAGAGTCGTTCTTATGAAAACTTGATTTGAAACTATTTTTAAGCTCTGATACCAATTGTGAGTCCTTTTGATTGAACACGATCGTTTACCAGATAATCAAACAACAAACATAAACGATAAACCAACCTGTTTTGATAACAAACACGAATTACAGAGGTTGATATTGTTTACACTTTGAAGCTCACATTGTGTTATCTCTGTGAACAGTGTTCTGATTGATTTCTATGTTTTGAGAAATTAAGAGTTATGAGATTATAATATCTCAAAACCTTTTATATCTCTAACATAATATCTAGAAAATATAATATCTAAACTAAATATCCTAATATATCTATTAGTTAGATATTTAGGAATAATAAAAAATACATTAATTAAGACAATAATTAACTTTGACAATTATTACAAACTAACATTAGACTTATATTAAGAGTCGACTTTCCAGCATTAGCTTCAGATTGCGATCTTCAAATTGGATGATCTTGAATCCAATAGATCTGTGCGCTAACAATCCCTGTTACTTGTCCTCCCATCTCTTTGGTCCCTAACCCTCCTTATCTCATGCAACAACCTCAAGTTGCATTTCTAGGACCTGATGCTCAAACCTATGAAAGAGACATGCAATTTTTCAATATGTTCGAACCATCAGGTATACCTAAACCCACAGATACAACTCCAATCTCTCCATATAATCCTGGTACTCAGAAGCTAACTTTTCTTTCAGGTCCTACTATGGCAACTATTGACTCTCATGTCAACAATTTAGGTGTCAAGGTGGATTCTCTCACCACCTCCATTAACGAAACCACCAGCGCTGTCAATACCGCTGGTGAAGAGCTGAAGAAACTCACGGCTACTTGCTCGTCCAAAGCTGAAGCCTCCCAAATCACAACTCTTCAGGGAGAGCTTATCAAAGTAAAGGAGGATTCTCAACTCTTTCAGGGACGTGTCGACACTCTAAGCAACGATGTCCAGGGGTTATCTGCAAAGATCGATTCCTGCACCTTAATCCTACAGCAAGTCCTTGAAAAGCTGAATGCACCAGCTCCGACGCCCACTCCTTCTTTCACAGAGGCTGACCGCACCTCTATGAATATAGCCGTTGAATTTATTCATCAAGCTACTTCAGACATCCCTGTGATTGAAGAACGTCTAGAGCGTCTGGAGGCTGAAGTCCGGTCCCTGACATCAACAAAAGCCGCTCCTTCCATTTCTGGCCTCCCCCGTTTTGATAATGACAAAGAGGGGGAGAAAGAGTGTACTGAAGAAAATCTTGATGAGGATGCTGCTACTACTGAAGTTCAGACGGAAGAACCTCCCTCTCAGGTTGAGGGGCAGAAGGTTGCTGACAAAGCCCCTCCATCTTTGCTCGATCAAGTTTTATTTGAAGACGAAGAAAAGGAGGAAGAAGAGGATGAAGATCTTGATCTCCAGGATCAAGATAAAGAGCAACACCATGATGATGATGACGATGAAGAAGACCAGTCTCTATGGTTTTCTGCAGCGACCACTTCATCAGTGATAGCTTCGAAAGAAGTTATCACAACAGGGGGGAGAAGTGAACCTTCTTCAGGAACCCCTTCCCAAAGCAAACCGAAGGGTGCAGCTGCTGAGGGAAGCCTGAAAAGTATTTCACTATCTGAGGGGGAGAATCCTTCTCAGGTATGCCTCTCACTAGTCCCTATTTCATTCTATAAATCCCCAACCCCTGTTTCTTTCTAGCCTTTATCTCTCTTCTTCCCAAAACATACACTAACTCTTTTCATCTATTTTCTGACCAGACAGTTCTCTCCCCTGCTTAAGGGAAAGGAACTACAAATAATCCCAACTTCTATAGCTGATGACCCAATAATCCCAATCTCCTTTAATGAGATTGATGAAGAAGAAGAAGCCCTGCATCATCCAGGAAGGCCCTCTAGACCATCTCACTGGTCAGAGGAAGAGATGAAGAAAATAACATAGATGATCTCGCATCTAGAGAGTCAACGGCTGAAGGTCCCTCTTCCAATAACATCTACAGAGCTAGACTTCGTGACTGAAGCTGAAATTGAAGAATCTGTCGGGGCTGAGAAACTGATTACCGATTATCAAAGAGATGCCTCTCTAGCTCTCAAGGTCCAGTCCTCTCAAGTCAAAGACAAGAAGCTAAAAAAGAATCCAGTGGAAGTCTAGGCTTCTCTACTAAAGGAAATTGAAGAGGAGCACTCAAAAGAACAAGCGGTCAGTGATAACAGTGTCGAATGGTGCAAACATAAAGTCGACTATCGCTCCGACCGATTAAAGATATCAGTTGTTGTCATCTCTGGTAAAAGGAAGAAGGATCGAATTTTTGTAACAATGGAGATAACCAGAGATGATGGTAGCTCGAAGGCTATGTTTGTTTCAAAGATTGAAAGCTTCGGCTATATGGAATGGCTAGAGTTCCAAGATGCGCTGAAGAAATTCAAATCAACTTACAAAGGCTATGTCGAAGGCATCCTAGAAGCCCTCATCAACAGAGTCACTGCTGTGTTAAAGGTACCATCTGCTCTTCCTTCCAAGCCAAAGCAACTAAAAAGGAAGCCTGTCTCCTCCTTATCTGAGAATGATGATGCAATAAGAAACGAAACCTCCATCAAGTTCTCAAAAGAAGCTCTCTTTGGTCCTCCTCCTGATCTCTCAGTACTTGATCTATCCCTGCCTCCTGGTGGTCCATATATTGCAGGGAAAGTACTCAAAGAACCTTTTGGAATCTCCTTCAGAGATGATGAGGAACAACTTAGATTCCAAAGAGTCTCTGAAATTCCTATCTGTCCCCTCAACCATCTCAAGGATCTCCTATGCTTATGGTGTGACTTCTGTCCTTTCGCTGAACCGATCAAGGCAATCATTAGTCAAGAATCTTCATATTGAAGTCAAAGAGGAGAAGAAATACCTGACTATATGGTTGATCCTCCAAAGTCTTCTTTAGATAGCTGATAGATTAGTTTTCTATTTCTTGTAATCTATTAGTTAAAATTATAGTAGTTAGTTCCTCACTTGTACTTATAATTTTCATATCTTGTAATTCTATCTTTTAATTAATGAAAATTTCAGTGAAGTACTTAACCCTATCAGTATTGTAAAAGATCCCTCAAAATAGTAATTGGGACATGTATGTTATGAGTCCTGATTATTCCATTATTTTGAATTATAAAGTAATTTTCTTCAGTTACTTTGTCATTATCAAATAATGGGAGATTGTTGATCCAAACTCTCTCAGTGATTTGATAACGACCCTCTTCTATACTTAGTGAAAATTACGTTTATTAATATGTATTAGTGTTTCACCATCAACGATTAAGATGAGTCTGTTCATTTGTCGCTGATGATCTTTCTTATAAACGCTCATATGTATTAGTGTTTCACAATCAACGATCAGACTGAGTCTGTTCAGTTATCGCTGATGTTCTCTGATGTAAACGTAATCCTTGAAGACAAGTTTCGCGTCAACAGATGTTCATAGCTGAATCGAAGACGAAGCTGCTGAACAAAGACAAGTCTACTAGTGACCTGATGCGGATATCAGTGAAGCAAAGACGACTCTACTCATACGCGAAGAAACCTGAGGAAAAGCTTCAGCAATAGCTGAACCTCTTTATATCTCTGAAGGAAGAGATATTCAGCGATCGATGATCACTTAGCTTATGCCTCAAGTCCCTTTTGTCTTTCCCTACACAACCAGTACGATGTGTCAGAACGGACATACCTCTGCCACAATTCGTACAACAACTCTGTCAACTACATTGTTCATGATACGACCGAAAGCATGTCTCCCAAAGTCAGACCCTCTCAGCCAATCAATGAAGGATACGTGTAAAGTGCCATGCCATGCATTTAATGCATAGGGTATAAATAGAAAGATTACCTCTCCATCTGGAAAGTGTGCTCACCTCTAGCCTTCATCTTTCTATCTTATAGAAACCCTTGTTTTCTATATTCTCTAATCCCCTTTCTCTATATTCTTGTGCAACCATCTTAGTGTTTTCTTAAGTTTGTTTAGATTGAGTTCTACTTAATCTTATTCCGCAACAGACTTGTAAATTGTGTTTGATTTATCAATAAACAATTTATTAAACTTTAAATTCTGTGTTTGTATTCAACCCCCCCCCCCTTTCTACAAACTTGTTAAGCATCCCCAGGACCAACAAATGTACAATAGTCTCGACTGAATGCACAATTGAGCAGCTTTCAACTGTAGAAACTCAACACATCAGATAAGCACATAAGAAAGATAATGTGTGAGTTACATGACATTCCACAGTGCATCTTTAGTTTAAAACAAATAATCTATCTCTGAACCGCGAGTTGAATTGACTTTCATCTTAAGAACTTGTAGAACCAATATTATCGTAGGAGGAATCAACTTGTAGCAAACACCACTTGATAAGGGATAGAAGAACCAATGCAATCTTGAAATCCATGGCTTATCAACCTCAGATTTAAGAAAATAATAAAATTTTGTTACTCCTCCTCAGCTTTTGCTATCCCTCAACATGATAATCTATCTTTGAAACTTCTGCCTTTGTCATTGCATTCTCCCCCTCATGATGATTAGGAGCATCCTGAGCATCATGTATCTTCAAAGACTAACCGGATGAGTATCCAAACATCAGATAAAACGTTTAGTAACCAAGATGGGGTAATCAACTAACACAGAAACACATTAGTAACTATTATCACAACAATTAAAGTAATTGTGTGGCTTATTTTTAGAGTTGGCATCGGGGTATCTCTGATAGGACTTCCAGTTATCACTGAAGTAAAATATTAAAAAATACTTCTCAAACTGTTCCGGAAATATCACAAAGATATGCAAGTGGAATCTCAAAGATTTATGCATGTGTGAAAGAAATATAAATCATATCGATTAGGCTCAAAGATTGATTCAACCTGGGACGCAGGTTAGAAATCAATAGACACAATGATATGAATATGAAGTTCGAAGACTGGAGCTGATGTCTCCCTTTTTCAATATCTAAGACCTCCGAGTGAGGAATAGATAGATTATGTGCTAAATCCTCGTTAATATATGAAACAAGTTGTTAGATCTAAGTTTAGATCAAAAAATCTTGTTTAAATGTTGACTTTTTCATGTAAGCTTGTATAGAGGTCAAAGCTTGTTTGACTCTATATAAAGCATGTCTTTGTCTTGTTTTAGTAGTTGTAAGAAGTAAGTGTTAAGCATGTAACTCAAGTCCTTTCAAGAGATATATGACTACGATACATTTGGCACATTTCTCTCTCTAAATCTTTTCTCAATTTGTTCTTTAATTGTCAATTGCTTGAAATCTGGGATCACAATTGGTATCAGAGCCTGCTCAGATAAATCAGATAAATCAATAATCTGATACCAACAATTGGTATCAGAGCAGATCATATTCAATTGGGAAAATCAACAACACAAGATTTTAAGCAGAAAATTCGATTTCCAACTATAGAAAAGTTACTGTTCATCGAAACTGTTGCATTGAACAAGATTTTGAAATCATGATGATTTGAATGTGAATCTTAGTTCACTGTGATCGCCAAGTGAAATTGAACATCTTTCATTCAGAAAGATTATTCAATTTAACAACAGTTTGGGAGAATTTGATCAATCTTATCACTTCTTGAAACTTTTCACTTTTGGACTGGTAAAGATCAAGTTACTTCAATCATGGTTGTTCTTGAGAAAATTCATGCCACATGGTTGTTCTTGATGCTACAGTGATCGTATCTACCAAGTTTCAAAGGCTAATTCAAAGATTTGGGTGGATTTGTGTTGATTTTTTTCGAAAAATATCCAAGATCCAAAGAATTCGCAGAAAACATGAAGAACTCGCATGTAGAACTCGCACGCTGAAGAATTCGCACATTCCAGTGAAATAATTGTTTTAAGGACAGAATTCGCACAGAGGTGTATACGAAAAGTGAATATTTCGCACAAAGCCTCATACGAAAAGCTTGGAATTCGCATCTGCGTGTGAAAAGTTTTCTAAGGGAAGAATTTGTATCGATACGAATTGTTCAAATTGTTCGAGCCTTGAAAATTTCTAAGGGAGGAATTTGCATCTCTAAGATATCATTTGTATACGAGAAGTTCAGAATTCGCATCCTTCTATATGCGAAATGTGCAGAATTCGCACATAGCCTTATGCGAAAAGCTCAGAACTCGCACACAAGCTCATGCGAAAAGTGAAGTTTTCTTATATTTTTATATGCGAATTGTGTCTATGCAAATTGTGTTAGTTCATACGAATTCTTGCATGTGAGTGACATACGAATTCTGTACTTAGCTCAATTTTTGAGTGATTTTCTGAGATTTTTACAGTTGATTTTTCTGATTATTTGACTAACGATTTTTTCAAGCATTATTTTTCAGATAAATACTAATCATGGCTTATGTAGATGAGAAAGGACATACTGTTCTCACAAAGAGAGATTGTGCATTAGCATACATGCCTGAAATTCCAAAGATGGAAGCTGAACTTGAACAACTCAAACTTCAGAACTCAAAGCTGAAAGCTGAGATTGATACCCTGAATGTCAAACTGATAAACGTTGAAATTCAAGTTTCTACATATCAGTCTAAGGGAAATGAATGGCTCAAGAGAGTTGATGAGAAAAGCAAGAAAGAGAAAGCTGAATTTGAGAAAACTTTCAACCAGAGGTTATCTGATTTTTCTAAGAAAGCTGAAAAAGAGAAGAAAGAGTTAGAAATCAGATGTGCTAAACTTTCCAAAAAAGTTTATGAATTTGAAAAAATTGTTGTTACTAAAAGAGATACTTTTGAAAAGGAAAAGAAAAATACCGTGCTTTTCGCATGCCTCTATATGCGAAAAGTGAGGAACTCATATCACTCTGTCATATGAATTGTGTTTCTCACATGGAATTCGCATATCGTTTCATGCGAATTCTCACACACAATTGTCTATTCTTCTAGACAATTCGCATACTTGTCTTATACGAAAAGTGTTTGGTCCAGTGATATCGTGCCACGTGTCATATTCATTCCAGGGTATAAATACGTATCTTTTCTAGGTTACCCTCACTTTTCGTAAGTTCATTCTTGTACGAGTTCTTGAGAGCACTAAACCCTAAAACCCTTGTCTACGACTTCATCTTAGTTCTTCGATCTTCTTGTTTTCTTGATTCAAAGGTGTAATATTATTTTTATTTGTTTGTATCTTACTTGTCGTATTCTTTGTATGTTTGTTTCTTTGCAGGTGTACCCTATACTGGATCGGTTTTAGGATTCGTTATGGACTGTTCATCTTATTTTTTTCGAATGACTTTTGGGTTTTTGAAAATTTGACCATTGATCTTATTCTTTGTGTTGATTGGAACTGAAAGATACTTATATTTGAATAAATCGAACCCTAATCGTTCAAAATTTTAACCTAAGTTCAACTATTTGGGACTGGATTTGATTATTGACTATTCGTATGTTCTTGATGAACTTTAAACTGTTCTTGAACAAAACTTGAACTTTGATGTTCTTAGAGGTCAATATTTCCAGATTAATTGTGTTAATATGGTCTATAATCATTAATCGAGCTTAATGAACAAAGTTTTGGGTTAAAAATAAAAAATCTTGATTTTCAGATTCTAGGTTTGTATAAGTGTTCTTGAAGTTTTTGACACTTAGAATATTTCAAAGTTGAAATTTTTGAAAAATCAAAGTTATACGAATTCTAAGTGAAATCAGTGCATACAAATTCTTGGTCTTCAATGTCTAATTTTTTCTAAGTCCAAAATTCGTATCCTTGATCATACGAATTCTAAGGGTGTTATGTTTTAAATCTTCCAAGTGAGGAATTCGTATTTTGCCTTCATACGAATTCTTGTCTTTGTTTCATTGATTTTAATTCACTAAGTGAGGAATTCGCATATCCCTATCATGCGAATTCTATACTTAGCATTTTTCAAAACTTGGTTTTCAATGTTAAATTTTCTGATTTTGTACTAACCACTTGGACCCTGTCCAAAATTGTTAAATCTTTCAGGTACAAATGGCTGAACCATCAGCTGATCAGCATGTTCAGATGGATGAAAACTCACCACATGAGGAATCCCAGGAATGTTCTATGCCTTCATCAAGATCAGACTTCCAAGTTCCACAGAATGTCAATCCTGATCTTTTTCTCATTTCACCATTTGAGATGAAACCTCAACAGCCGAATAATCATCATCTTCAGTTCACCATCAACATTGATCCACTTGTCCTAGATATCCTGAAAAATCATCCACTTAGAAATGCCTTAACAGTTCAAGCAGCAGTTCCAGAGTTGTATGTTCAACAATCCTAGAAAACTATCCGTTTCAGTCATGTGAAAGAACAAGGAGAAAGAATTACTATTTTCAAGCTGGAGATTGACCACTTCACTTCTGTACTGAATCTGGACAGACTCAGGTTTATGCTTAGTTTGCCAGCTGTTAATAGGAATGGCAACGGGGCGGGTTCGGGGCGGGTTTGCCGTCCCCCGTCCCCGTCCCCGAAAGTGAAATCCATCCCCGTCCCCGCCCCGTTCCCCGTCGGGTTTTTATTCGGGGTGCCCCGTCGGGGATTTTTTATGCCCTGTCCCCGTCCCTGACCCGATGGGGAATCCCCGATGCCGACCCGAATACAATCCAAAAAATCCAAGAGTAAAAATGGCTGAAAAATCATGTCGAGATACGATGTAAATTAAAATTGTTGCTCCAAACACAATCCAAAAATCTAAATTAAAATTGTTTCTCCAAACACAATCCAAAAATCTAAAAGAGCAATTATAAAAGCAAACAAAAACTTGTTCCGACGAAGATACAAACAAAATACTTCATCACATCAAGTCATCCAAAGACGTCGTGCCACTTTCTTTAGTACCTCCCTACATTAAGAAATCCATCGATAAATCAACCAAATTAAAAGAGCAATTATAAAAGCAATGTTACCAAGATTTTACAAATGTTATGACCTCTACCACGTCCTCATCATATTCAATGGAGCGACAATATGCCTCGGTCTCTTCCGAACAAGTTTCTATAATTAAAACAAATAACACAAGTTTCACCATTCACTTTCAACTTTTTAAAATGGTTCCACGCAACAGATCTTTTCCTTTTACCACCGGACTTTTCACCATCATCGAAAGCATCACCAGGGTTTGTTTCGCATTGGGTAGTAGAGTTAGATGGGGGTGGTTCATTAGAATCTTTTACCCCTTGACTGCTTCCTAGAGGAGTAGTAGGAGTGTTTGACGTAGATTTATCAGCTTGTGATTCCATTTGACCTGAAATGGAAAAAGCATATTACAAATTTACAATTGTGTCTTGATAGCGCCATAACAGAGTAATTAAGAATGTGGAGATGAGTAATGGTGGAAAACAGGCTTAAATGAAGGAACATTAATATCTTAACTTGGAAATATATCTCATCATATGTTGTCATAGATATAAGACATGAGTACGCTGTATAAGCTCAAAAAAGAAAGAAAAAAGTTCCAAATTTCCCAAGATTCGACAAATTCACAACTAACAAACTACATTTCACTACATAAGCTCAATTTATGGACAACTTTCACCAATTTAATAAAAACCCATGTATAAAAAAATTCAAAACAACCCAAGGTTTCTAGTAAAAACTTACTGCAAGAATCCCAAATTTCACAAGATTTTCTTATAAACATTTAGATCAAAATGTAGAAGCATCCAAGATTTCAAGAAAAAACATGAGGTGAAAACTGAAAACCTCAAATTTCACAAGCTTCTTAACTAAAAACCACTAAAAACAATGACCCAACAAAGCTGAAATCATATACAATATGGTAAACAAACAAAAACCCAGATTAAAAAAAAAGGAAGTAAGATAAGTCTTGTAATTAAGATTGACAAACTTAGCGACGGAATTATCAGTATGTGTAGGACTGGTTCTTGCCCCAATAAGGCAATAAGATACCATTTGGGGAAATAAACTTTGTCATTAATGTGTTGGATTCTGAGAAGAGCAAAAGCTAACAAGAAAACGAAGGCACTGACTATGTTGGGGTCGATATTTTGGAAACACAAAATCGATTCATTATGTAAGCAAACACAAAAGAAAGCATTCATTTTGTAAACAAATAAGCAAAAAAACAGTAGAGTGCGATTCAATTTTGTAAAGGAAGCATTCACTGTGAGAAAACAAAGAGTAGATTTGGACAACCATGGAACTCGTTCAAGGAAAATCGACATATGGGAGTGGAGATCGAGAATTCGAGATACGGGAGTGGAGAATACCTGCAACCTGCTCGTCATTGGTCATCGGTCGTCCCCAGAGGGTGACTGAACTGAAGATGTGAAGTCGACTCGAATGGAGTTGGAGCCTTGGAGGCAGCTCTAAAAGTCTGATCTGAGTTAAAGTTAAAGCTTAAAAAAACAAAGCCCTAAAATTATATATAATATATATAATTTTATTTTTATTAATATATATATATATATATATATATATCGGGGCGGGGCGGGGCGGGGCGGGGATACCTTGCCCTGATACCGAACCCGATAAAATCCCCGAAATTTTCCCCGTTACCCGACCCGACCCGAACTTAGCCGGGTTTCGGGTTTCCCCGTCGGGTTCGGGGTTTTCTGCCATCCCTAGCTGTTAATGCCAGAGAAGGAAGAACTTCATATGATGAACTGCCATCTGATGCAGAAGTTTTCAAAGGCATCAGAGATATGGGTTACATTGGCCAGCTGACTCAGGTCAATCACTTCAAAAAGAATAACTTGACGGCGTTCTACTACACCTTGTTCTCAGTCATCAACAGGTGTCTTACCGCAAATATTTATGGAACCGACAACGCAAGTATTCACATTCTGAAGTTGTTCTATTCAGTGGTTCATGATTTGCACATTGACTATGCAAGCATCTTCTGGACTGAATTGTATGAGAAAGTTGTTGCAAAGAAGACTTCAAAAGCTCCTAACTACATTCCATACCAGATATTCATGATTGTTATTGTCAGGAGCATGCTACAGAGCAACATACAGATTCCTACCAGGATTAACCATCTACTTGCACCGATAAGTGAGATGAGATACTTGATGAAGCAAAAGAGAGAATTCACTTTTTCCATGCCTGTGCTAGAAAGCTTATTAGACTATGCTGATCCAGAGTATGATAGTATGGTTGCATATAGAGAGTCTATGGGACAACTAGGACTGGTTGACACTACCCAAGGCTCAAACCCTAGGAGAGCGGAGTCCGTGAGGGTGTATGATACTGCGGGAGTACATAAACGGGGAACGAAGAGGAAAAATACCGAGAGGGGCTCTGGAGGGGGTCAGAGACCTAGACTGGAAGCATCATGGTCACGGGTTATTACCCCACGTTCAGTGACACCTTCTGCTGATGAAGGTCCAGGCTCCGATAATGATCTGGATCAAACAAACCTGGCTGGTAATGATAGTGATACAAGTGAAGTTCCGTCTGCAACAAGTGATACAGAAAATGCTTCTAAGGATGATGAGGATACTGAAATTGAAGTTGCTGATGATGATAATTCTATTGATGATGATGACAATAATGATGATGGTGCTGATACTAAAGTTCAAACTACTCAAGTACAAGCTGATGATGTACAGGATGATGATGAGAATATTGATGTATTTAAACCTTTCTATGGTACTGATGCCATGGAAATTGATGATCAAGTGAATGCTAATGTCAATTATGTACTGGGAGATATAAGGAGTGATGAGGGAGTTTTAGTTGAAAATCCAGAAGAGAGAGTGAGTGAAAATGTAGAAAAAGAACATGGAGAGCGTGTGTATACCCGAACCTACTTATCCAAAAGGGCAACCACATCTACCACTTTGCCGCATGTGTTGCAAACAGGTGTTGAAAAAGACATAAGTAGCCCACTAATGCATTTGCACACCCATGCCAGCCACTCTATCTCTTCTCAACAAGAGTTAGTTTCAACTTCTCACGGGGATTTAGCTCATAATCTACCGGTTTCTCACTCGAAGATTCAAGGTATTGAAATCAAAGAACAACAACCCCAATTCTCAACTTCTTTGCCTGCACCTTTAAGTATAGTGCCTTTTGAATTGCCAATTGTCATTCCTAGGACACATTTTGAGATTGCTACTATCGGAAGTCTTGGTGACCCGATTAGAACATCCAAAGTAGCTCCGTAATCCGGACTATGAGGACCGGATGGAAGTCCTGTCATTGAAACATCTTTGCGACCAATGAACACAGGCCATGCAATTGGTTCTACCACTGTCATGCAAACGGAAAATCTACGTGATTCCGGTGTTACTCACCCTGACTTCGTGTCAAAGGAAATACTCGATGGCGCCTTAAAGGCTGTTGAAAACAGGATGTACAAGAAGTTTGAGAAGGAGATTATTGGAGTAAAAAGGTTGTTAAAAGGGAAGGATCTGATATCCGAACCTGAGCCTACACCACAAACTCAATCACTTCCACATATCCCTCAACCTGCTGACTTATCCATCGATGAGCTAAAGTCGTTGTTGTTTGCCAAACTGTTACAACAAGCTTTGGATAACCAGCAAGACGCAAATCTTCTTTCACTTCTGCAATCCCACCTTCAACAACAACCGCCACAATATGTGAAACCAACAAATTTGGTTAGTGCCTCTGAGTTTACTTCTTTCAAATCTGATGTTCTGAATGCTATATCTAATCTCAAACAGATAGTGCAAACATCTTGCAAAACCCAAGCAGCTGTTTCTATACCAAGACATGATCCTGATCAAGATCATGATAATGAGGGGGAGAATAGGGAGAAACAAGCAGCTGCTGAATCTGGTGATGTGGTTTTGGTTGAAGAAAGAGTTGGTGATGCTAATGTTGAAGTGAATGTTGATCAAGAGGAAAAGCAGACTGGTCAAAATGAGCTTATTCTTTATGTCAATCAGGAGGTAGAACCAAGGGTTGAAAAGCCTAAGGTTGCTACAAGGGAAGAGATTTTGCTGGTAATAGGTTTGAAAGATTATGATGTTATTGATTTATCATCAGATGAAGAAGAATCAGCTAATGAGAAGTATGAGAAGTTTTGGAAGGTTAAAGAGGAGGAAAGAGAACAGCTGATGAGTTTTGATGATGAAGGTAATGAGAACATATTGGACATCCTATCCTGTACTCCAGATGATATCCAACTGAGCTCGGTTCATCATGAGCTACCCGAAACCACAAGAGACCAACCTGAAATCCCATCTTTCAAAGAGATAAACCTTTCTGAACCTACTGAGATACCACAAAACATACCTAGCCCAATAAACCTATCTAGCCCAGAAAACCAACCTAGCCCAATAAACCTACCTAGCCTAAACAGAATTCCTAGCCCAATCCTTGATAGCCAACCCATAAATGAAAATCCACCTGAACCCAACACTGAAGCTGAACCTGAACTTCACTTTCCATCTAACCCAGTAGAAAACCAAGTTGGTCCTTCAAATCAACCTAAAGCCCCTCTAGTACTCACAAATGCTCAGCTCAGGCAAATGCGAAATACTTTGAGAGCACCATTTCAAGAGGAGGAGATGAAAAAGATATTCGTACACAGGCTCAGGAGGATGGATATATACAAAGTTCTGGGTGTTTCACATCTACCTATGGAGTATCAGGAGGAGTATGCAAGGATGATGAGTTGGGAAAGAAAGGCTGAGAAATATGTAAAAAATAAGTCTGTAATTGTGATGGTGAAACAAGTAAGGCTAAGGAGATTTCAAAAGATATGGTATCCGATCTTTAAAGTTCAAAGAAGAGATCTGACAGAGTGTGAGTTTTCTGAACCAGAATTTCAATTTCTAAATGTAGATGACATTGAGTATCTCTACCATCTGTTCAGAAACATGACTATCAGACCGAAGAACATAATTTTTGCCTTGGAAGCTGTAAAGAGATTTATGAGAAGGCATGTGAACTATACTTATTGTTTTGATTTTTAACTTGGGATTGAAACGAACCAGAAGAGAGTCAACATGACAAAGCCTGATCTTGAGTTGGAGGATATTGACAACTATGATCTGTTCACCATTATTGAAAATCCTGAACTTGGAGTTGTCTACAAGAATTTAGAAAACAAGAAAATATTTCTCAGAATTTCAGAGATTGCCAAGTTTTCTGATGGAACGATAAATTGATTAAACTTCAACTGAAACAAAGACTCAAGGAGAACAAAGAGAAGATGAAGCGATGAGAAACTCCAATGCCCAAGTTTGACAGATTAGCACGGGAAAGAGTTCTTGATGCGTTGGAAGACAGAATTCATTTCAGACGAGGCATAAGGGTCTTTGAATCGTTGCTTGGAATCAGACAAGGAAGTTATTCAAGATGGGACAGATAAAGCTTTTGTTATTTGATCTAAAAGGGGTAGAATGTTAGATCTAAGTTTAGATCAAATAATCTTGTTTAAATGTTGACTTTTTCATGTAAGCTTGTATAGAGGTCAAGGCTTGTTTGACTCTATATAAAGCATGTATTTGTCTTGTTTTAGTAGTTGTAAGAAGTAAGTGTCAAGCATATAACTCAAGTCCTTTCAAGAGATATATGACTACGATACATTTGGCACATTTCTCTCTCTAAATATTTTATCAATTTGTTCTTTAATGGTCAATTGCTTGAAATCTGGGATCACACAAGTATCTTTTGTGAGATACTTGAGTGGCTAGGTAGGGTGACAGGAGTTATCGACACTGCATGTCTGTTTCAATATCCATCTCCAAAGAACGAGTGTGAATAGATTATGTGGAAACCCGGATAACTGACTCGGTTTGGTAAAGACCAATAATTCTTTTTAGTCCTGTCACATCCTCACCATATTCTTTTCACTCCGAACTCATCTATTAATATAGACTCCTCATTAATATCTATGAATTAGATGTGTTTCTTGGGTAGGTCCTTCCGGTTCTGGATTGACCATAGAAACATTATAAGCCCTAACATTCATTTAGCTCACCAAAATAAAACATTGAAGTACCCATTGAAGTACGGGTTCTGATTTGATGTAATCAAAAGTCAAAAATATTTAAGAATTAGTTCTGAAGTGTTCAGAAGTCGATTTGAAGAAAATAAAAAACATGCTACCCCCCCCCTCAAAAGTTGGCATAACCCTTGATTATAGTCATGTGACGTGAATAATCTGAATTAAATCACACATGACATTCTTGCAAAAACAGATTAGACAGTTTTTCGTATCCATGCTATGATGGATCCTTGACGGTTAGATGCCTTAACTTTGAAGCTACTAAACTGAGGATTGGGGATACTGTAAGTACCATACCAACTATTAGCATACCTTAAATCCACAAAGTCACTCTTTCCACAATAAGTGCAACATAATCTTTGCTCGATTTAGACTGATCAACTTCGGTGTAGAATAGACATAAGTAGGCGAACCAGTCTTGGAAATAAATGACTTTGTATCAACTACAGGAAAATCATGAGGCTTGTTTCCATTACTATCCTCTGTAGTTGATTTCTTTCTCCAAACCATTTTGACTTTTCAAAATACTTGATTATCTGTATTATCAACAAGAGAATTATAGAAAAGATTGAAAGGGAGAATATGATCTTTTGAGAATTCATTTGATTTGACAAACTTCGTCGAAGAAATGGTTGTATGTAGAAGTTGAACTTGAAGAATAAGGAGACTGAACAACAGTATCAGGACTAGCTTATTCAGATAAATCAACTTTGAAGTTGATTTCTTCAAGTTTCTGGACTTTTACGGATAAAACATTTCTTTCTTCGGGAATTAAATCAAATTGTTTTTGTAAATCAGACTTTACCTTCTGTTCTTTCAAAATCTCTGTTGCTAATCCAAATAATTTATTTGAAAACTTATGTATTTCAGTTTCGAAAATCTTCCTTTCACTACTGAACATTTATATTTTTTTCGTTTGTTCTCTTTAAGATAAGAAGAGGGAAGCAGGACAGTGGTACTGAACAATTTACAGACCAAAGAATTAGATAGATCAGTCTCATGTCTAGTTTGTGTCTATAATATTTGTAGGAGCAAAGCTATGTCATACATTAAAATTCAAACTTTCCATGGTTTCCCTATTGAAGAGAAAGGATGTGATTACATAGAAGAGGAATGTGCATTACCCAACATGATTTTTCTACTGTAAGTTCTGGTGTGTTTGGTGCTAAGTTTAATGATATGCCCATATGTAAGCTCTCATGTGCATTAAGTGAAGACTTGGACAAAATTTATAGATGAAACATTTGATCTATATTTCCAAATAAGTTTTATTATCTTTCCCTTTTTCTTATCATGCATTCCCGATGCACAAAGTCAGAAAAAGTCCTCTTAAAAATAGAGGTGGTTGTTTCTTTGACTATTAAATAGTAGAGCGGTTGTTTCTTTGACTGTTAAATCGTCATAACCATAAACCATTGTAACAATTTACGAAGATGGTCTCACCTCTCGTGTTCTTACACGTTCACAACTCAACTGAAAAGTAGCTAGTTTCATTTCTTCTGCATAAAACACACAGAAAACGAGTTCCCAAGACATAATAAAAAAGGATGGTGTACACACGTCGGAAGTAGCGAATTTTTTTGAATTGGTCAACGTTGTAAAGCAAATGAATCTAATGAAGTACAACTTGGATTCTCCATGAACCAAGAAACATACATAACCCACTAGTATGAAGTACTAAGAAAAGCAAACAATATTGGTCTTCTATTGATCCGGTCAAATGATACAACATCTCCATTTCATGTAACACAATCGCGAACATTGAAGAAAAAGTTGTCTCAAAAGCTCATGTTTTCTAAAGTTGCTACTACCTTATTTATACCAACCAGTAAGGATCCATCTCAAGAAAAAACAGAAACAACAACCGAGGCCTTGTTACAAGTAAGTTACTTCATTAGTCACGATAATATACCTTCCGTCACTTCATTTCAGATTTCAGAATATTCAGAAGTACTTAATCAAACAAACTAACTAAGTATATCCCACTCTGGAGGTGGGGTCTAGGGGCCTATTTAGTTGAATGACCTTATCAAAACTGAATTTAAGGTCATTGAGCTAAAAAGGATTTAGAAGGTCATATGCTCCTAATTGAAAACTCATTTAACGTCATTTATTCAAAGGACCCAGTTTGGGAGGGTGAGATGTATGTAGACCTGGCCTCTACTCTAAAAAGTAGAGCACTTGTTTCCGTGCAGACTTTTGAAAAAGTTTATGTGAGAGAAAATTTTCGAAAGTACTTCTCAAGTTCAATTTTCACATGAATGTTTGATTTTAATCCATCTCCCAAGATGTTTGTATTCTAGTACTTGTTATATAATTAAAACATAGTGATCTATTTTTATTATATGATAATGATAAATTTTTACAATTTAAAGGTTCAAAGATAAATTCATTCGACACTCGGAAGTCAAATGTGAGATTTGGTTTTCCAACTACGAGTATTACACAATCAAGCAAACACTTGCCAGGTTCAAATCAAGAACTTGTTCAGGGAGTGGGACAGTAAAATCACCAAGGATGAGAGTTATTTACATGTTTGGTATGTGAACCCAATTGATTAGGCTACCGGAATTTGTACATATTAATTAGGAAAGAATTGCATATTAAGGTTAAAGATAAGCTACTCATAAAGAATAAAAGCCTAGGAAGAATTTAAAATTTCGGATAACTACAATTAAAACTTGAATAGAAGTATCACAAAATGAAACATGTTGGTCATTGATAAGAGGATACAAGTCAATCTTGTGATAATTACTAGACTTAAAACAAAAAAGTTCAAATTGTAGCTCTATTTTGTTGAGCGGAGAGAGATTCAAGATTTGTATCCATGCAATTTCAGCATGCGAACAAATACATAGAAGGAAAAAGATTTTACCTGGAGAACCAGTAGCAGGATGAATAGGGATGTCTCAGATTCTCGGCTAAATATTCTCAAGGATACATTCACAAGTGTACCATCATTTGTCCCAGTTAGTAGTCCTGTCTGAGGGTCGAATCTGGTAAAAATGAAATTATTATCAAACTGAAAACTAGAGCACCACAAAAAGAAAGCATACCAATGGGTAATTGGCCCAACAATACCCGGGTTATCGGTAGATCCCAACCTCCTTGGAGGTCAATGGTTCAAACCTAATATATTTCAAAAAAATAAAAGAAAAAATATGCTAGTGTTACCTTGGTAGACGACGACGTGGACATGGAATAATGCCTGCAAGCTGTTAGAAAAATGGAGTATCCTTAGTTATTTGAAATTTTGAATCTAGCATTGTTCTGCAATATAAATTTGGGAAAGGTGGTAAAGAGAATTAGAAGAGAGATGAGACCTGAGGAAGTGACAAAAGGAAGTTAATGATTTGAGGAAGGAAGAATATTAGGAGTGTCTCACTGTCAAAGAAAATGTAGAAAGAACATATTACTTGATCAAGAAAGAATGAACATTAATCATCACAAAGTAGGAAATAATGGTACTTTCGACATGTCAATATGGAATTTTGTGCGACTCTGTTACATATCTTGTAGAATTAGATGTTTCATGCTAAAGGCTAACTAATTGAATTCGAAAGGTTATAATATTTTTGTTGCAAATGGTACCTTCTCACTAAACAAAGAAAAAAGTAAGAAAAGGACCAAGAGATGATTTTTGTATATACTAGAACATTGATTGTAGTGAACGTAACAACTGTTACGTACTGACTGACAGATCATGTCGCCAATCATATCCCACTATAAAATTACTCTGCTGGTGAAATACTCTCCCTCGATAATGGCAATGAGTTCTTTTCATTACACCCATCCTCTAGGATTCATGCTATGGTCTCATGCTTAAATTTTGAAAGTGCCATGGAAGTTGAAACAGATTGGGTATTAAATAAACCACTTGATCTGAAAAATATCAAAAAAACTAGGCTTCTTTTCCAACCTGCCCCTCCAAGCGCTTTGAATAAAAAGTATACACATGATTTAGGATAAATACCGTTCAAAGGCCTAGGGGAACTTTTCGGAGCTATATGGGTAAGGTGTGTTTGCCCTTACAGGTCCTTCCTTGATGGGGATAAGATGGAAAAGGTCTTCCTTATAGATGCTTTATAAAGAAATGATCCTCTAGCCCCAAACTCCATTTAATCAGTTATAATAGACCGAGACAGAGCTAGCACTTTCACCAATGATTCCTTTAATCTTCTAAACGCTTTGAAGGGAGCTGAACAGTGGTGGGGTTTCTTGGTGCTTGCCTTGAAATCAGGTTTGCTGTAGAATCATTTTTGCATCGGTGCCAAAGATGATTTCACCTATTACACGACATCTCTGCTGAGCATTAGTTTTCATTTACAACTTACAGGTTCGGCTTTGGGTTGAAATTTCTTAACATTTGAATATATCATCATATAGTAAGATATGGGATTTATTTTTTATTCTTCTCTAGGCTTTCTTATGAGTGCTTAGGGTTGGAGTGAGTAGGTTATAGTGTTGAATATCAGCAAGTTTGAGTTTGTCTAAATTCTGATCAATCACTTGCCAGAGCATATATCTTATATTTCTTCATCGGATATAATCAACAACATCAAGCATTGTAGATCAATGGTTTATATCTGTTACAACACCCACATGTTTCAATGTTACTGACATCATCAACTGATGAGTTGGGGAAATTTTCAGTTCCAGATTGACGATGGTGACTTCTTTTCTTGGTAGATTGTTAATGAGAATTACGATTTTGGAGGGAAATTTATTGGAATGTGAATCCGTTACATTATGCATGCCAGTTGTTGTAATTGGGCAATCTTTTATGGTTTAGTCTAAATGTGTTATTTTTAAGGTCATCGTATGTTAGTCTTTACTTAGTTTGTGGTTCCTTCGATACAATTAGTGTCCATGTTCTCTATATTAAGAAGTTATGACTTACCAAGTTTGATCAACAAATGCATAAATCCTGGTTCTATTAATGACTTAACATTCATTAACTTGTCTGCATCAACTGTACCGAAGATTCAACAAGTTTCATAAATGATCAGCAAGTTGAAACCAAAAAAGGAAGTGAGAGCTTAGTAATGATCCACAATGAATCAAGTTAAACTCCAGAAACGGAAATAGGAATAGTAACTAAACACAGGAATCTTTCAGAGGAGATAAGAGACATAATAATACTTGTAGCAGATCAGGCCACGACAATTCTTTCTTGAAATATGAGGGATTAGTGATAGGCGGGTTTACACCCCCCCTAATCTAACCACATGTGTACGGGTCGAATCAAGTAATATGTACTTGGAAGTATGAGTATCGAACCAAGGGAACTAGGAATTGAGTATCACAATTACTATATTCACTATTAACTGAACGGTCCAAAGGTTGAATGATTGGAATTAAATTATCAATTACTAATCAAATAAACCAAGAACAGAACAATAAACGACTTAAGAAGCTTTTTATGGTGAAAATAGTTGAGGGTTGGAAATCCTATGGTTTTCACAAATAAACAATATTCTTGAAGATAACTATCAGTTAAACCCCTAAATGAAAATCTAATTTGTAAAATCACCGTTGTTCTTTCTCAAGCAACAACGGATTTTATTTTGAAAACACAAGTCTCATCTCTCGATCTTAACACATGAAGTTCTAGATTATAATGATACTAAGGTTTAGTTGGTATATCTCTATCCAATTTCTCACCTTAGGCATATAATTCTAGTTCTTGTTAAGAATTAATTCTCTCGAATTTAATTTATAACGAACAAATCAAATGAAAGTTGATCAGACTCACAAAAGCATTAAAACCCAAATCATATGCTTCATTAACTAGAAAAAACTGATAAAAATCCCAAGTCACATGTTCATAAGCTTAAACCAAAGTCAAACCAACCCCCAACATCTAAAGATTAGTTCATGTTGGGGGTATTAACAAACAAAGCAATAGAAGAGTTCATAGATCTAAGAAAAAGTCTCTCGAGAAATCAAAGATTGTAAAACTCCCTTGATTGTGTAAAAAACCACGACGATTGGCAAGAATTCGATGTAGAAATCACTTCCCAAACATTTCCTTGCTTTAATTTGATGTTTTCTTCCTCCCAAAATCGCCTCCTAGCCGTCCCTTGTCGCCCTTTCCAAGATAGAATGAGATTTCCCCTTCAAACCCTAGGAAAAAGTCTTTTAAAAATGTCCAACACCTTCACGTGAGTTTGAAGTGAGTTACAGTTAATTTAAACTAACTTGTAACTAGCCTGAAATTTTGCTCTTAGGTGAGTTGCTCAACTAACTTCAGCTTCAGCAACTAACTTCAAAGTCGCTTCGGCTACTGTTTTGGGCAAAATTTACCTCCTTCAAAAATTAAACCACTTGATTAAATGGCCACTTTTCACCCTTAAATCTTGAGGATTTTCATGATCGAGTTTTACCCGGAAAACCTTACTTCTCGCGCACTTTCTTGTCTATCTCATTACAAGATGCAAATCCTGAAACACTTGATTTAAAGATGAAATTTCCATTATATTTACTTGGCATTAAACAATATTACTTGGAAAGTGATATGTAAATAACACCAAAAATTGGTGTTATCAATTAGTGACATACATCCACAAAAGACTTAGACAAAGGGCCAACAAAAGTGAAAGTATATAATCCAAATAGGAAACACTATGCTAATTCTAACCATATGAAAGGTATCTTTGACCACTGCACCCACGAGCTTTGATTTGATTTCCAGAAACATATTAAGCTATATACATATACACTCTTATGTGTACCGAAGAAAAATAATAAATGTCTAGGATGACGCACCTATAGTGGCCTAAAATGCCAACAACTGCCATCGTCATTCCAGCAAAGTATGTATAGGTGTCACCAACAAAAACAGAAGATGGGTACCTACAATATGAAGGGAGACACGTAGAATGATTTACATACGATGTAGTAATCCGAAGTCAAATTAAAGATCAAAAGAAATTATCAATATCAGTACCAATTATAAGAAAGTAATGCCAATGAAGTTGCAAGCAAAGGTTGAACAAGGTATATGGAGAACGCATGGGCCTGCTTAGTTTCGTGATTGGGGGACATGCCGATTTGCATGATAATGTGAATCAAAATCTGCACGACATCATTACAAGTCAGATTTATTCCATATTTTTCTACTCTCTTGGTTGTGGCATGCGAAATAAGCAAAATCATCTGGGTTTTTTAAGATTTGAAGCTTACAACAAATGCTATAACCGCAGTCTGTCCAACTTCAAGGCCATTTATACCAGCATGGATATTGATCGAGTTTGTGCAAAAGACAACCAAGAGCCCCATATATAACTTATAGATCCACCTTGTCCAGTACCCATGTTAAACAAAGTAGGAAGATCAGCTAATAACTAACAACCAGTGACAAGTCTTAGTCAGATTCTATAGAACTGATCGAGTAGCAAGAAAACGGGCATGAGTAGTAGGTCAAATTTCAAGTCTCTTTTGCAACTAACTTGTCTAAAGGTGATAAAATTTGTTAAAACAATTGCTTAAGGGAACTTTTTAATGATCACCTAGATCCAAAATTTCCGTTCCAACATATTCAACAAGGGGCTTTGGTATCATATTGGTTGTATGCCTAACATAGGCCATCAAGAGAGGGAGAGCAACAATTGATGGCAATAATTGTTTCCCGCCTTCAAAAGCAAATTTAAAGCAATTAGAGATCTAGTAGAAAGCAACAAATGAATCATAGGAAGCAGGAAACTCACACTCGCCAAAGAATATCCTGGACGTCATCCACAAACCCAAGCAAAATCATGAAGCATATGGATTCTAAAACTGCATTATACTCGACAAGCCACTGCAAGCATATGGATTAACGAATCAACACCTAATTATCAAAGAAATGACAGCTAGAAAGACGCATAAATAGATGAACATTAAAAAGTTATTTTTCTTGCCTTTACATAAGAAAATCTGATAACAAGGGAATACTAGATCCTTCTCCATGCATAATATTAAAGAATATTTATATTTTTTCGTTTGTTCTCTTTAAGATAAGAAGAGGGAAGCAGAGCAGTGGTACTGAACAATTTACAGACCAAAGAATTAGATAGATCAATCTCATATCTAGTTTGTGTCTATAATATTTGTAGGAGCAAAGCTAAGACATCCATCAAAATTCAAACTTTCCATGGTTTCCCTTTTGAAGAGAAAGGATGTGATTACGAAGATCCTCAAGATTAATAGTACACACCCACGATGGTTTTACTTTCCATGTGGCATTCCTTATATGGAATGTTAGCCATTGTCTTGTACTATTGTGTGCTCTCAGCTTGTATATGAAGGGAGCACCTCCTGAATTCACAACATGCGAGCACACACAAATTCACCCACACTTTGTTTTGTAATTAAAATATGTTGAGAGCATTCTTTCACACACAACTGTGTTCTACAGTGGTAATGAACAATTTACAGACCAATGAATTAGATAAATCAATCTCATATCTAGTTTGTGTCTGTAATATTTGTAGGAGCAAAGCTATGGCATCCATCATAATTCAAACTTTCCATGGTTTCTCTTTTGAAGAGAAAGGATGTGATTACATGGAAAAGGAATGTGCATTACCCAACATGTTTTATCTACTGTAAGTTGTAAGTTCTGGTGTATTTGGTGCTAAGTTTAATGATATGCCCATATATAAACTCTCATGTGCATTAAGTGAAGACTTGGACAAAATTTGCAAATGAAACAATATAGCTATATTTCCAAATAAGTTTTTTTATCTTTCCCTTTTTCTTATCATGCATTCCCAATGCAGAAAGTCAGAAAAAGTCCTCTCTCTTATGTCTCTTGGCACTCTTTTATATCTCTTTGTTGGGCCCAGTTTTGTGTTCTAACAGTGATTAAACCAACACAACTACAAAACAGAGATGAGTATGCGGATGCGATTTATATGTAGATGTATGGTTTGATTTGGTAGTAGTCACACTAACAAGTAACAAGAATATCAATGTACATGTAAGATTTAGTCACAAAAAGATATTTCTCATCCACTTGCCAAATTACACCAAGAACACACAGTTGTGTGTGAAATAATGCTCTCAACAGATTTTAATTACAAAACAAAGTGTGGGTGAATTTGTGTGTGCTCGCATGTTGTGAATTCAGGAGGTGCTCCCTTCATATACAATGGGAGAGCACATAATAGTACAAGACAATGGTTGACATTCCATATAAGGAATACCACCTGGAAAGTATAAACATCGTGGGTGTGTACTATTAATCTTAAGGATCTTCGTACATTAGGGTCACTTGATCTGCATGTGATCTTGTCTTGTCCATGGAATTCACAATTCTTCAAGTCTTCCATCTTTTAGAGTGTAGCCACCACAGAGGCTCTGTGAAGTGTCACAGAGGCTCTGTGGTCTGAATGTGATCTTCAGGTTAAAAGCTTCTCGGTTGATGGTCGACAGAGCTTCTGAGCTCAGCACTTTTGTGGTATAACTTGTTGTATGTCAGCAGTCTTCTGAGGTTCCTATACTTAGCCTATTTTTCAATACTTCTCTATACAATGATTGGAGCTAACACTCTTTGCTCCATTTTTTCTTCAACAATATTGAAGTATCCAAGTGTTGAATACACTAAGTTCGCTATATTCTTTATAAACTGAGAGATACACACATCATAAGAACAAAGTAGGCATATCGTTGTATGGACTAATCTCATATTGTTATGATGTGTCAATTTATGGACTAGAAAATAGGAAATAATAAAGGACAAGTGCCACTTCTAGAGAAGCAAATGTATATTTGAATCTGATGTGAAATTGAAATACTGAAATAATATCGCCACGAGCAAGAAAACAGTGCCCACAACAATCCCGAGGGATTCAGGCCTGCAAGAAAGATGGTAATGTCAACACTAAAGTTGCCAAGAATAATCTAGATTAGTAAATCCCATATGGGGGATCCATAGCTCAAATGGCCCATTTAAATACAATCAACTTTTAAATTATGAAGTAGCTATGATAAATATTTCATGCAAACAAGCACCATTAGAGAGTTGAAAGTGGTGTAATCATAAGGATGTGGAGTTTTACAGTTAAGGCATGGATTACAAGTTTCATTATTCTCTCAGGTGACCTCAAAGTAATCTAATCATGTGTTTTGTAGGGATATTTTACCAATGAATTTGTACAAAGCAAATTTGTGAGAATGTAGCATGAATTATAAATCATGTTTAGCTAAAAAAAAACTCCTCCTTAGTATGTCAATACTATCCAACATTGCTTGTAGCTTGTTACAGTAAGTTAGGCAAACTATACTCCCTTAACCATATGCATAACATGAACTGACAAATAGGTTTGATATTACAACCACATAAGTAAAGTAAACTGGCATTAGCTATGAGTATAGTG
Source organism: Arctium minus (assembly GCA_954870635.1). Classification (NCBI taxonomy): domain Eukaryota; kingdom Viridiplantae; phylum Streptophyta; class Magnoliopsida; order Asterales; family Asteraceae; genus Arctium; species Arctium minus. Next base: position 32,986,498 of record OX941092.1, read on the forward strand.
GACTAAAAGTTCACAAAAGTTAGTTAACAATTTAACAGCTTTTGTGAAAACTTATGACCCTTAACTTTCAATATAGTTATAAGGACTTTATACTTCATTAGGGACACTCTGGAGTACTATAAATAGGTGTCTAGATCCTAATTTCATAAAATGAATTCATAATTAAATAAATGAAGTGTCTTTGATCATCTTTCTACCATGATTTTCTAATCTCCTACTTTGTCCTTGAGGATAAGGTTCTAGGTGGTGTAGGAATTTTCAAAATGCAATCGTTATTTCCTTTGTAGATTGAACTGTATCATTGGGGTTATCCGTTTTGGCTTTCTATGAGTCGCTTTGTACCATTTTATTCTAGCATGTTAAACTTATTATGTTCTATAATCACATATACAATATACAGGACTTTCTAAATCCACCATACACCACCCTTAACCTCTAATATAACTTTAAGCAATCCCATAGTTTTTCGTTTCCAACATGCCTAATAAAAAATCAACCGGAATTCTACACTTATGTTCAGGATAATTTATTTGCATAACCATCAGATGATTCAGATCTTAAAAGTCTAGCCCATGTCTATCAAAAAAGCAAGTAAATTGAATCTCAAACAGAAAATAACTCACTATTTACCACAAGGCATGTTCAATAATTATCTTTAACAATACATGGTGAATTAAAAATGAATATAATTCTTGTGGATTATATATATCTTAGTGATTTGATATCAAACCATCAAAACTTACTTAATTTTTGCATATCGAGCACAAAGGTTTCTTTTGGTGGTTGTGTTGTGGGACGGAGGAAATATAATAGACAGACAACAAAAATATTTACCAATTGCATCTAATACATGATGTAGACAAGGATAGAATAGAGTATATTCTCCTCTTTTAAGTTCATTGCACTTATAGAAGTTACAAAAATTCTCACAAACATGAATCATCATATATGTCTCCTATATCATACCAATGTCACTAAATTACAAGTCAAATTAATACAATACAACTAAAAATTCTGTAGAAGTAGTCGTGGATTCTGACGATTTGGGATTTGATTCAACGGCTGGTGGCAGTGGCTGCTTTGAAGGCCCTCTCTTGCGAGCTCCCATGGCTGAAGTTTGTCTGCCCCCTTCTTTCGGGCTATTTTGCTGTATGAACTTCCGTCAACATAACAGAGGATTTTAACCACACACTGATTCCTCTAACAGATGGATAACAGATCGAATGATTATGGGAGAAACACACACACACACACAGATACCATCATATCGAGAAATCTGATGTTATGTATCTGTTTTCCCTTTATGCTATGTGGTTCAAATACATAAGAAATCCTCTAAACAAAGAACTTAACAAAAAGAAATCGAACAAATCAGATCGAGATACATAAGAAATCTGCTGACAAATCCTCTTATTGAACCAAATAGCATATCGAGAAAGTACTCACACACTGATTCCTCTAAAAAGCACTTAACAGAAACAAATCAAACAAATCAGGTCGAGATAGAGAGAAGCAGGTCGAGATAGAGAGAAAACTTACCTTCGCCAGCGATGTAAGGGGGTACCATTCGGCGACGAGAACGTTGGAGAGAAGAACAACAATGAGAAGAACGTTGGAGAGAAAACGGCGATGAGAAGAACATTGGAAGAGAGACCTGATATATCAAATTAGGGTTAAAAAGGGTAAAATGGTCATTTGGTTTTAAAAGCTGATAAGCCAATAAGTCATAAGTTAGAAGCAAATGACTTATCAGAAATTCATTTTCAGCGGTTTGGCACCGCTATAAGCCATTTGAATTTTTCCTCATCCAAACACTAGAAAGTGCTTATCTCCTGTGCGAAACTGCAATAAGCTAAAAAACACTTCAAATAAGCAATCCCAAACACCCCCAGATTTGCAAACTGACCTCCTATTATTTTTATTTTATATTACATTTTTTCAATCATTTATATTAAGTAAATTACCAAAATTACCAAATTACCTTATCACTTAAATACAAATTATAAATCCCCATTCCTAAATTCAGATCATCATCGGTTGGAAACCCTTATTTTGATTCCCTCTCAATTTACCGACTTCTTTCATAATTCCCAACCCCTCCTTGCGTCTCCATCGCTTCCGTGAAGTTCGACCGTCGTTTCTCTATAGTCCGACCATCGTCTCATGTTGCCCCGCCTCCTGCGGTGTGCTTCTAATTATGAATTGGAGCTCAACGATTGTTGATTGTAGTCTGACTCCACTGCTCTGTGTTTCGACCACCAACACTGTTACCATCATATTCATGTGACAAAGATATACTGATTTGTTTAGCGATTTATGTTGAAAGGTAATGCATCTTAACCTAACCATAGTTTGCACTTTGCATCTATTAAATTGATTGATTGTTATGGGTGCTCTGATGGGTGTTTTGTCTGGCTACTATACTATTTGTTATGAATAAATTAAGGATTATAAATAAATTGTATGAGATTGGAAATTTAAGGTGTACTCATCAAACTCAAAATACTGGAAGAAGTCAAAGGCATTACAAATTTATGGAATTTTCAAATCTCTATAAAGCTGAGCAAGATTTGGTTGTAAAGTTAGGTTTAAAACATTTGAACACTTGGTTCTTTGACCTCTTAGACTACTTTCCTCTCTTTTCCTCTAACAAGCTTCTTTGAAATTGTGTTTCAAAAAATCACTTTTCACCATTCTACTTCTTTTCACATTCCTCAATTCAAATGTCGACCTTAAGTCTTGAACTTTTGATAATTGTTTATCCAATCAGGGAATTGTAATAATCTAATAACATCTTTTGGTTGTGAAATGATTCTTTTGAGTAATGTATATGTTTTTAAACTATAGTTTATCAAAGGTTTTGTTCTAAATGGTTGGCACACAAAATGATGATTCAAGAGGGAATTGGTTATACCTAGACAAAGAGATCCACTCTTGAAGAGCATGAGCAATTAAGTCAGTTTCATGTTAAATTTAATATTATTTTTGTACCATAGTTTCTATTAATCAATTTGTTGGTCAATTTTCAACTTAATGTTCAACATCCTTGTCCATTGATTCCTATTTTGGATAAGAACACTTCGAATGCAAGAATGACCCTCAAGTGTTATTTGAATAAAGTTGTGGAGACCATCGTCGACAAGTTGGTTGATTGGAATTATACCTTGATAAATTACTTGTGGATATCCATGTTGCATTTTAATTACTCTGGCTAGTTAGATTGGGTCAGTCAAGCAGTTAGACAGGACCAAGTTCAATAGTGTAGTTAGTCCGGGTCAGTTAAGCAGTTAGACGGGACCAAGTTAGACACGTCAGTCGAGTAGTTAGACAGAACCACGTTGAGTAGTTAGATTGGGTCAGTCAAGCAATTAGATAGTACCAAGCTGAGTAAGCTGAGTAGTTAGACAGGACCAAGTTGAGTAGTTAGACTGGGTCAGTCAAGCAATTAGATAGGACCAAGTTGAGTAGTTAGACTAGGTTATATCAGTATAATTTTGATAATTCAATAACATTTTTGGTTGTGAAATGCTTCTTCCAGTAATGCATATGTTTTTTAGACTATAACTAACAAGTGCTTTGTTCTATAAAATACACTCATTCCACATGTTTAAGGGAATGTTTCCTTGAAACATTAGAGCTCTAGCAACATTTAGAAGATGTCTATGCTTGCGTTCAACTGCCCCATTTTGTTGGGGAGTATAAACACAAGTGGTTTGATGAATAATCCCATTAGATTTAAAGAATGTACCTACCTTACTATTAGTAAATTCAGTCCCATTATCGCTTCTGAAAATTTTAACATGTTTCCCAAACTGAGTACTCAACAGACTGTGAAAAGCAACAATATTATCAAACACTTCATCTTTACTTTTCAACAGATATACCTAAACAGATCTAGTATAATCATCCACAATAGTCAAGAAAAATCTATAACCTTCCTTACTTGGAACACGATAAGGCCCCCACAAATCTAGATGAATCAACTCACCAAGAACAGTGGAGGTGTGAGTGCTTACATTGAATTTGTCCCTAGTTTGTTTTGCCTTGTGACAAATGTCACAAGGAGAAGGGGCAGGTTCATTCTTAAGATCCAGGGTATCCTTGAGAACACCAAGCACTTGATCAGTTGGATGACCCGACCTACTATGCCACAATTGACGAGAGACATTACATACAAAAGACATGTTATTCAAAAAATCTCTAGAACTACAAGGAACAGAAGGCTCACCCTTAGACAATTTGTTAAAGAAGTATAAACCTCCTTGTTCGCTACTAGTCCCCACAATTCTCTTCGGAAGAAAACCCTGAAGAAGGTAATACTTATACTCATCAAACCCAACGAAGATTTTGCTATCTCTAGCTATCTTATGAACAAACAAAAGATTAACATGAAAATCAGGAACAACAAGAACATCAAATAAAATTACTTTGTTATTAAGTCTATAATTCCCAATTTGATCTATTCTAGCTTCATTTCCATTAGGTTGAGTAACTTTAAGATTTAAATCAGAGATATCAATAACATTTTCAAGTTGAGAAATGGAGGAAGTCATGTGTTGATTTGCTCCAGAATCAATAATCCAACCAGAATGAGAACTATTTGAATTAAAAGAACTAGGCATATTTGTCATATGGACAAGGAACATACCTACCATATTAACTGAAATGGTCTCAGACTGTTTTTGATCAAGAAGAGACAGTAACTTGTTAATTTGATCCTCTGTAAGAGACGTTGACGTGTTCTGATTACAAGAAGAGACAGTAACTTGTTGACTTGTCCCACTGCTTTCCAAGCACATCATTATCAACAGAACGAACAACAGATCCACCAATAAAACCAAGATTATTTTTAGTTTCTAAAGCCAAAATCATAGCACACGACCAAACCTTGTAATTATCAGTACCATTAAGTTTCATAGTCAATATAGAAGCTCCTGAGGTATCACTGGGATGGAGATAAAGAGGATCCCCAAAGTCCAGCTTTGCAATCAATGATCGTTGCGGTGTCAGGTCACTGACCCTACACAAAAAAGCAAGAAAGATCAAGGTACAAATAGTATTCACTAAAAAATGACAGAGAAAAGAAGAGAGTAGATAAGATCAAGATCTAGTCTCATAGAACCAAACTTAAGCAACAAACGTCCTTTAATGGCCGTAGACAAGAACAAAATCAGATATAATCAAGACCTGAAATCTAATCTAAGACTCATATCATGAGGACTTAAACAGATAAGAATTAACAAACAAAAAAACTAAAATGAACACTAAGACAGAAGATAAAAGTTCTTCCGTGAGCCACAAAGGAGGATAGGGTAACTCAGTACCAAATCTCGTCTCACATCATAAGAACCATTTCAAAAAAAATGATTAGAGATACATAACAGAGATCTGATTGAAAATTAGAACTTTACAATCCTCACACACAAAACCTGAACCGAGATCTATAGAAGATCTGATACATGCCAAAATGAGGAGAGAGAGGAAAATAGTTTTATAGAAAAAAATGAACAAAATGAGATCTGTCCTTAAAAAATACATAGAACCACGATCTAAATAGATATGATTCAGGTTGTGTAAGGAAAAGGTTCTACAGAAGATCTTAAAAAAAGATCAATGTTAACAAATGTATGTTAGGAAAAGCGAGATATGTCCTTAAAAAATACCTAGAACCACGATATAAAGAGATCTGATTTAGGTTGTGTAAGAAAAAGAAAATCTACAGAAGATCTTTAGAAAAAAAACAGATGAATGTTAAGAGAGAACCACACCTATGAAGGTGAGATCCAACTCGATTGAGCAAACAAAAAAACTCTCGAATGACCTTAAAAAGCACCTTAAACTAAGATCTATATTAGATCTAATTTAAGATGTGTAAAGAAAGACATGGACTGAGATAAAAGAGAACAACAGAGCTAACAAAACCTATGAAGGTTAGATTTACTCAAAAAACCTCACAAAAATGAGGTAAACGAAAACTAGACAGATCTTAAAAAGACATCCATAGATTTTGAACAAACAAAAACGAACGATAAACTCAGTCTAAGTAGAAACAACTCACGAGTTGTTACTGAAAATCGTAAAGGAAAGAGAGAGAGAAGGGTTTACCAAATAAACGAAGACGGTGATGAACGTTTCAGATGGATCTAACACACAGAAGCTCTGATACCATCTTCAAATGTTTATTCAACAAATCTTACAACATTTATCAACTAAAACTAAATCTCCTTCAAAAGATTTGAAGGAGTAACAAAATAAACCCTAAAATGAGAGACTGGAGAATGAGAGAGAGAGAGTAAAAATGTGAGAAAATGAGCTGAACTAATAAAAATCTCGGTGGAAAACTCTTTATATAACTTCCATTAATTTCAACGAGGTCCTTGCTCCATCAGTCCTTAATTTCTCAAGAATTGCTCCGCTACCCTTCCTTTTCCTTCAAAAGTGAGGCGTAGTCCCTCCTATCCTCAACTATCAACATCTGTTCATTTTAGCCCCTGAACTTCTACAAACACAAATACAACCAAGATAAGTTAGATAGATGACAAGATTGGTATAAGTTTACCTTTTTAACATAAACCATAATTGACTTGATTTCTCTACTTATCTTGACAACCTAATCTTAAACTTCGCTCACCCAACAAAATTCTTTATTTGGATTTGTGATTTAGTTGAAGTGGTGTTATGTGAAAATCTTTGGCAACCACCAAACCTATCACCGTTTCTTTTCATGGATCATGTGTAATCAAAGCACCCTACTGAACACAAGGAGTGAAAGTTATTAAGCATTGATCACTTAGTTTGTTTCCTAATTAAAGAACCATAATATCTTATATACATCATTTTTGGAAGCAACAAAGGTTACAGAAGATTCCTACATCAACACTTAATACTTCTGGAAACAATCTTTACTCGGGAGCAGGAGAGCCCTTGTCAGCCCTTCCTGGCACAGAGTCGGAACATCATCTGCAGAATGAGAGCAAGGTTTTTATTGGATGTGGATTTCTGTCCTCTAGGATTTATTTCCTCATTCTCTTTCTGTCTCTGTTCCCACTCTTCCATTCTTATGTTTACTTTATGTCAGGGCTCAGAGTTCGTTAGTGGTTTCCATGCTGCTAATGACAATAGGCTTGCTGAAGTTTAGGATGGAATACAAAATCCTCAGATTCCTCATTTTCTTGGAAGAGAAGGTCAAACTACCTTCCTTCTAGGGCATCCCTAGCCTCAACAAGAATTAAATGGTAAAGTTGTCATATATTTTTCATTCATCGTATAGCCATGCTCTCCTGCACAATTAGGATTGTGTATATTCTCTACCATCAAAATGAGTGTCTTATTTCTGAAGCTAAAATATTGTCAATTGATGATATATTTGGTCAATGATTGTGAGCATTATTTAAGATGAAAAAGCAGCCCATGTTTCTATTGGTTCAAACCCATCATGTGTTAGTAAATTTGTAGCTTCAGAGAGTTTACCGTTTTTCTTAATTTCTTGTGATCCAGGTCCACCTCAAAGAGTATTGTCAAGTTTTTTGCATTCATTTGTTAACAGCAGTCATGGTGGAGTACCTTTTGGTCCTACTCAGCTGTCGATGTTGGGGTTGTCTGAAGGAGACAAACGGTGCATATGTGACCGTAGTAGCATCATGGCTCGACATTTCTTTGCTGACAAGAGCGAGGATTTCATCAATGGGCGGGTTTGTTTCTCAAGTTATGCATTAAAGTTACATCTTGTTACCATTGAAAATGCTAGGCACTCTTGTATGGTTTGATATTTGTGAACATATAGATTAGTTTTTGTTAAAAGGTAAAGTTGTTTTTAACCAATCTTGTCATCAAATCTAACTTAATCTGTTTGTAGTGTATTTTGTAGGAGTATAAGGGCTAAAGTGTAAGATTGTTGATACTTGGAGGTGAAAAGGGTTGCGCCTCACATTGTGGAAAAGATAAAGAGTAGCAGAGCAATTATGTTGCTGAGAAGGACTTATTTGCAAATTATGGAAATATAAATAGCTTGTTTATTGTGAGAAGAATTCATTCAGCTCATTTTTTCCTTACACACTCTCTTCCAGATTCTCTCATTCTCTCTTTAGTCTAGGTTTTGTATTTAGAGTAATTCTTCATCATCTTCAAATCTTTTGAAGATGATTTTTTGTATTAGATAATAGTTCTGGAATAAATGTTGTAATCGTTTTATTAGTATGAAGATGGTATCAGAGCTATGGTTGGCTTCGATTGTCTCTGAGTTCATCATCATCGACGACGAAGGTAAATCTTTCGTTTCCTTCGTTGTTTTCTCTTTCGTTTAAAATCACCATATGACCTTTGAGTTGTATAGGTAATCTGCTTTTTATCTGAGATCTCCTTTTCTTTTTCGTTTGAAAAGAATTGTTTACCTTCAAACTATGGATCTAAACTTTCTAGATCTGATTCAGAGCTTGTGTTGGGTCATTGACTAACATCTTCCTAAATTTAAACGTGGCGCTGGCTGCTACGCTATATGGAAATAAAGTTGCGCCTTCTCCACCAGCAATTGCTTTTGGCGTAGTGGTAAGCGCTTGATCCTAACATATGGTATCAGAGCAGGTCACGGGTTCAAATCCCATGGAGTGCATTTAAATGCCAAAGGCATGCTATGCAACTATTGACTTCTAGCGAAGATCTTGTTAGTACTGTCATATGCTGGGGGGGATTGTTGGGACATTGACCAGCATCTTCCTAAATCGAAACGTCAAAATGTGGCGCTGGCTGCTACGCTATATGGAAATAAATTTGTGCCTTCTCCACCAGCAATTGCTTTTGGCGTAGTGGTAAGCGCTTGATCCTAACAACTTGTGTATTTTATTTCAAAGGATTGTGACGTTTCAGTGTCTACAGCTCTTTTGCATTTCATAAGATCTTTGGATCTGGTCTTTCTAGATCTGATTCAGAGACTGTGTATGTTTGTTTTCATGATCTTAGGATCTGGTCTTTTTAGATCTGATTCAGAGATTGTGTACTTTTGTTTTCATAAGATCTCGGTTCCCTTATTTTCTTAAATCTAACGTCTACTTGTTTGGATCTGATCTTGTTAGATCTTGTCCAAAAGGTTTTTTCTTGTCAAAATTTGTTGTGTGACTTTAGGTCTGTATCGAGTTGGGTATGGTCCTTTTCTGTAGGTCAGATCTACTCCTTTCCTTTTACCTTCATCCTTTTTTCTTGCTCTTTATGAATCAGATGTTCTATAGATCTCGGTTCAAGGTAAGGATTAAGGACCTTTGTTGTTTGGTTTCTTATTGTTTGTTGTTGAAAATCTATTTCATGTCTTCTTACTGATCACTTAAATCTATTGTTATGTAATATGTGTTTCAGATCTGAGTTTCGTGTACCTCTTTTTCTTTGGATTACACTCACTGAGAAGTGATTCTAGTGACGTGAATCTTAGATTTGGTCTTTAGACCTCATCCATCTCTTTAGATTCACTAAAGAATCCTTTACTTCTATTAAGTGTTCCATGTTCTATTTGTTTCTTGGTTAAGCGACATGTTCCCTGACGTGAACTTTGACTTGATCCTTAGATCTCGTCTGCAATCGTACTTGTGTACGAGTTCATCGAAGGACAATTTGTGGTCCCTTATCTTCTGTTAGTTTTCAATAGTTAGATCTCCTTGTTTGAGATTATTGTTATTTTTCAATAGCTAGATCTGCTCGTTTGAGGGTTTTTTTTGTTCTTTCCTTACATGTGGATCTGAGTTTTTGTGGAAGTTTCCATCAGCCTTAGTGTTTGTTCAGTTTTGTGTGATCTACCTGTGTTTTGTTCTTGCTTATTTGGATCCTTCTTAAGGTTCCAAATCTGGTCTCATCTTTTCCGCTGTGCTCTCGGCTGAGGATTGTTCTGTAAGTTATTTTTAGACTTCTTCTTACTCCTCTCTCCACTATAAGTACTCTCTTCCCTTCTCTTAGTGTGTTCTTTGTTTTTGGACATCCATATAGTTGGCTTGACCTACCACCTATCGAGTGGCAAGGAATCCTGTCTCTAAGTTATCCAGAGTTTGTCCTTGTGTGTGTTGTTTGTCTTCTGCTGTTTTATCACTATGACTGGAGTAGAATCTTCCAAAAAACCAGAACAACGATCTTTGATTGCTAAAATGGACTTTGGGGATCCTCTTTATCTCTATCCTAGTGATACTTCAGAAGCCTCTATTTTAACCATGAAACTTAGTGGTACTGAAAACTACAAGGTTTGGTCGTGTGCTATGATTCTTGCTTTAGAGACTAAGAACAAACTTGGTTTCATAGATGGTTCTGTTGTGTAACACCCTCAAATTTTGAAAGAACGACTAATTTTAAATTTTCAACAATACCTTAAAGTATAATAAAATCTCTTACGACAAGTCCATACTTGAAATACAATTCTAGCTTGAACCATCAACAAAATAAATAAAGTCTTACATAAAGACTAATTAAAGTCGGGTGTTACTAAAACCCAATAACAGTCGCTATATCCAAAGTAAATGCGGAAGACTTCACCAAGCTATTCACTTTTTTGAGCACACAACTAACACTCATCTCTTCACAGTGTCGCTAGAACTAATCCCGAAATAGAACCTGATGTACATGACGACAAATAAAAATGTTAAGCTAACGCCTAGTAAGTTCAAGAGTTTTCATCATGATTATAAAAATCGTTAAACGGAAATAATGCAACTTAAATCATGATCCTTTAAAATGAATTACTTTAAATATGAGAACGGCCCGTTTTCCAATAATACGCATTTTATAGATGAATGCCTCAACGCCAAAAACATTCTTTCATGAAGTAATGCAACCCAACACTTACTCAAAATGCGAATAATGGTAAATGCTCAAATATTGAAATTTGAATAAAACTTTATAAACCAAACGACCGAAATACGAGTAAACTCAATCCTCCAAAATTATAACATATGGAGAATAACCCAAACTCAAAACATCACCGAAAAACAAGGATAAAACTAAATACCCAAAACAACACCTTTCGATGACGGGGGAGACCCGATTTCCATGGATAGTGGCGGAACATAAAAGTAGGCCACATTCCAAGTTATTGAGCTCACCATACTAGGACCCATGGCCACGAGCTCGCCAACTCGTACTAAGATGTGGATGAGGGCACCCGAGGATCCTAATAATGCTTATTCACTAGGATTACATTTACGGCCCATGGCTAGTATCCGGCTCCACATAACCGTACCAAGTTGCCTCCGAGGACCTAATGTCTCAACTAGCTACAAATGGAAGTAACTATCCCATAAAAACAGACTCAACAATTACATCACGGGGCCAATGGCAGATGCTTGACTCCACGAGCCCGCACCATAAGGCCCTCTCGATGACCCCATGACTAATCCTGGTCCCATCATGGAAACAATAGCCCTTTTTAAAATATTAAAGACCGACTCATATGCCTATGGATCAATTACATTACACTCTATAACATTACATGACTCCAATTGAATGACCAAAGCATTAAAAACATGTAATTCTCAAATGACACGTAATAAACACCATCATACTCAAAACTCCACAACAGGATTAAACCGGACAAATGTCCTCAAGACTCATCTTAGTCAAAACTGAGCCAAAGGCTCAACAATTTACTTAAATCTCCAATGAAAGTCAGTGTAAACATTAAAACACGTTTGACCAACGGTTATGCAAACACAACGACCAAAAGTATGATGATTAACTCAAAACTTCTCATTGGTTGAGGCAAACCATTTTCCAAATGAACTCATACCCATATATTTCCAAAATGCCTCATAACACAATAATATGCATTTTCTAAACGGTTTATAAGATCAAATACACAAAAATGACATTTACATCAAATGAACTCCATTTATATATAAAATCATCAAGGAAACATATCAACATGATTTATTTACCAAAATGTTAAAAAATCCCAAATGTGGGTGTTTCACAAAATTTATAAAACCAAATAATCCAAATAAGTAAAACTCTTCAAATATCCCAACTTTTAATAAAAATCATGTAAACACATAATCACTTTAAAATGGACATTTTTGGCATGTACAAAAATCTATATTTTACATAATCACCTTGCTAGATTTAGGCTAAATCTATATTTTACCCCAACTTGAGCTTCCTTAAAGAAACTTGAATCCACAAGCAAATCCTTCCAAAAACCTAGATTCACAAGTTTCCAACCATAAACATTCATATTCAACCATTTAGAATCGATCCCCAAACATTTTATATCAAAATCTCCATATTGGCCAAAACCCTAGTTTTGACCTAATTTCTCTAAAATCCTCCAAACCGAAATTTGGGAAACATAAATACTAGGAAGTCATCAATGGAGCATTTATAACTTTTAGCAAAGTTTAGAAACTAGGAGGATGAACTCACCTGTTGGATCCCAGATTTAATCTTATAACAATGATATAAACAAAAAATAATGAGAACAGCGGAAGCAATACAGTTTAAATATCAAAGCAAATTCAATATCACAGTTCAAACAAGAAGATATCCAATGGTGTAAAAATAAGAACACACTTATTGTTTACTGGATAATTCATGTAGATTAACAAGAACGCCAAGAAGGTGGATAAATCGTACAAGATCTTCTTAAGAATACTTTCCAATATATTAAAGATAAATCAGATACAAGATTTAAGGAAAAACACACTTTTGTCTATGGAGTGATGGTCCTATTTATAGGACCATAAAGTGAACAGCGTACTATCCTGACATAAGAAGCATGCTTGAACAGTGTCTTACCTAAAAGGTAAGCTCAAGACATGCTTGAACAGTGACCTACTCTAAAAAGTAAATCTTATTACTAATGACGTGTCATCTGCTCTTATGCCAATACTTGTAGAAATCATCAGCGTTTTCTTCAGGTGCCTCTGATGAAGCCATCTCTGATGTCTTCTTGCTGAATCTTCTTAACTCTGGAATGTACTTCAGAGGCAGGTTTGCTCTCTGAAGTCTATCTCTGGAAGTCCTCTGAAATAGGACTTAGAATATTTTCAATACTTTTACAATTTAGAATTGGGGCCAAAAATCTCCCACTAAGTATTGAAAATAAAATATTTACAAAAATAGCAGAGAAAGAAAATTTAATCTAGAAAGCATAGAGGAGAAAACCATCCTCTTTAAATGTTACTTCTCAAATAGTATGAATTACAAACAGAGAAGATAACAATAACAACAAAAAAGTTACAAATAAAAGAACTAATTACTTTCACCAGATCATATCCTATGGAACTTCATTATCAGCTCTCTGAAGTTAATCATTGAGCGAATTTCCAAGTCTAGCTTTGCCAATAGGTCAGCTCTGTGTCATTCTTCCTTTGTATGAATCATCTTCAACACACCCATTAAAGTCCCATCTGAATATTTAGAGACCTCTGAAGCCAGGAAAATCTTCTTGACTTGATTTACTTTGTAGACGAATCCCAGAGGTTCTGGAATTATTGAGCCAATTTTGTATTTGTCTAGATCAGGAATCTTCTCAACTGGTTCGGTAACTCCAAGCTTTTCTTCTCCTAAATTTAGAGCTATCTGAAAGTCCAATTTTGCTCTTAGCTTGATATGTGCATTCATAGCACTATAAAGATCATACTTGCCCATTCTGTACCGTCTCCCTTGATCATATCTTGTTACACAACATGCATGAAGTTGAGGCAGATCATAAGGATTTAGATTTACAAGATCATTGTCATTGAACTCATAAACCTATTTGTCAGCTCGGATCACCACGAAATGCTTGTATATTATTTTGTTGTAGGCAAACTTCTTTTCAGAGATATCATTTATTTCAATGATGGGTGACTCTGAATAAACTTGATCTACGGGCTTTGTCTTTGACTTTATGAACCTCTTCTCATAATCTTGCATATTTTCCATGATCTTCAATAGATGTCTCTGGCTCTGAAGCAAGGAAGATTGGAGGTTGGGTGAACCTTGATAGGGCAAGAATACCAATGCTTATCTTCTGAACAGGTTTCTTTGCAGGAGCCTGTTCATCAATAACCAAGGTATCTTCTTCAGCAGACAATGGATTTGTCTCTGGTTCCTTTGTTTGAGCTCTTGGAGATGGTGGAGGGGTGTCATTGATAGTGGATGAGAAGATGACTTCAAGCTCTGCAGTGTCTAGAATTTTGAGCTCTGCTTCTGAAGTAGAGGGATGATGAGGTTGAGCATTTTTGTATTCATACTCTTCTACAACAATCACTTCAATTTCCTCTTCTTCTCCAGCAACTTCTTCATTGACAACTTCTGCTTCTTCATATTCTGAGCCAAATGCATCTCTCATCACAATGTTTGGTCTTTCTGGTGATGAGAATGCATATTCAGAGGTTGAAAAATCCACCAGTTGCTCATCTTCTTCTTCTTCGTCCAGAGCACCAATGGTCTCTGGCATAACATTTATAGCTTGAATAATTGGTGCTTCTGAGGATGATGGTGCTAAGAATACAACTGGTACTAGAGATTTGAGTACTGTTTGGTTGTCTTCAACAGAGGTGGAGTGCCTCTCTGGTTCATTTTCTTGTACTCCTTTTCCTTTTCTTGTAGATGGAGAGGGGGCAGAGCCACTAGATTTTGTGGCTTCAGATCTGATTTTCTCTTGCTTCTCCCCCTTTTGATGATCAGAGGCCCAATCCTCTCCAGGGTCCTCTGAATCATCAAACTTTTGCTTCTTCTTGGCATTCTTTGAGCAGCCAGTTTCTAGATTTTTTCTCTTCAACTTTCCTTCTTCTGAAAATAGTGCATTCTTCAGAAGTTCTTCGACTGTCTTGGCCTGGTAGCTTGCTTTAGCAACAAACTTTCTCAAAATTGTCATCATGCGATTAGTGACAGATTTGGAGAAGTCATGCAAGTCATCTTTGGTTATTGGCTCTGAAGGCATGGGAGTGGTTGGAGCAGCAGGTACTGGAATTTTGGCAATGGACTCGGCTAAGATCTTCAAGACCTCCTCTTTGAAATGAGAGAAGTCTGCAGAGGTAGTGGAAGGAGCAGAGGGGGTTGGTATAGCTTTTAGGAGTTATTTCTTTGCTTCTTCAATCTCCTTTGATAAAACTGAGGAATTGCCAATAACTAGCTTTTCCAGAGCATCCATCCTTGAACATTAAGAGTTCAGTGTTGTGCGCAGCTCAGAGACCTCTGAATTGAGTTTTGCAACTTCAGAGTTAGAGGCAGAGGCCTCTGAGGTCTTCTCAAGTTGAAGTTTTAGATCCTTTAAAGATCCTCTGACTTCATCACCAAAGATTTTGAACTCTTCCTTGGTGACATAGTCAGAGTGGGAAAACTTAGAATCAACACATGGTTCTAATTTACGAGAACAGAGGGGCCTTCTTTCGGAGCTTGTTTGATGGTGGCTCCGGAAGGACTTCCCATTAATCCTTCTCTATAATGGTTTTAATAGGTCTCGCGTCATCTAAATCAGAGTCAGAAGAAAAGGAGAGCCTAACGTGAGTGGATAACTTGCTATCCAGGCTAAGGAGTCCTTATGCAACTAGGTCATGTCATTGTCTCTCTGATAGACAATCCCTAGGAGATATATTGAGTCTCTCTTGGACTAAGGGACAAACACCTATATTATGAGCCATAGAGGCATCATGCGTGTGAGTAGGTATCGTACTTTTGGGGAAATTGAGTACTTTTGTCTTTAACTAAGTCCTTTGGGAGGACTTAGCCACTTCAGAGGGTTCCCCTTTGGTGTTTGCTTCAGAGGCAGAAGAAGGTGCCTCTGAGCGGATGGCTTGGGTAGGGTTTGAGGTGTGCACCTCTATTTCAATATCCATGGGTTATGGACCACCCTGAATAGTAGATTTGGTAGCACAGGGAGTTGGGCTTTGGAGTCTCTCACTTGTGCCTTCTAGGGCATCTTTTTCTACCTCACTTCCCTCGGCTTCTAGGCTAAGAAACTCACCCTCTGGAGTAATCTCATCCTCACTTTCCTCAACTCTGACAGAGTTATTCTCTTCGTCAGGGGGAGGGTTCTCTGTTCTTCTCTCACTTACTTCCACAGAGCTACCCTCTAGTTGCTCTTTGTGATCATGTTGAGTAGCCTCAGAGATTTCACTCTCTGATTCTAACTTAGGCTCAGAGTCTAAATGTGTCGGTGAACCCACCATCGGCTCTAATGGTTGGGCAACACGACTAAGGAAGAGGTGGGATTCAGAGTCAGCAGGGAGGTATTCAAGCATGTTTTTTGGAAATCGTCTTTCATTTGGGTAAGGAGGAACAATAGTGGGTTTGAAGGAATTCATCACAAAAAGTGGCGTTCTTTGGCCCTCCTCAGTAAAAGATTTCCTCTCCATTGCTCGTCGAATGACTAAAGAAATGAATCTAGGAAACAATACTGAGATTGGTTGTTTTCCTTTTGAGAGATCCTTATTCTTTCTGTCCACAACAGTCAAAAGTTCACGGAAAAGAATATTAGCCATGTTGATACTTCGATTGAAGAAAAGGGCGTACATGATGGCTAAGATAGTTGGGTGTGTTTGGTCTTCACTGCCGATTTTACATGTCAGTGTGCGATTTAACACACTGAACATGAAGTTCCATGTTGGAGGAAGATGTTGACGTCTGAACTGGCTTAATCGGGTAATCTTCTTGTTGTAACCCAGATGTTGAAGAAACTGTAGAAGAACTTCAGGAGATGGGGGTTTTTCAAATTGTTGGATTTGAAGTTCTTCTGTACTCAGTAGGCATAATCGTCAATTCAAGGTGTCAGGAGTGATCCTAATGTTGATTCCTTGATCACCTAGGTCAATATAGCCGACCAATCCTCCTTGTTCTTCATTGTATTCACTGGAATACCACCATTGTTGTACATAACTGAGAGGAACGTCTTGAGCATATGTAGTTAGAGCAACGTTCAATTCACACTTGCTGAAGAATTCAAGTACTGGACGAAACTGTTCGTCGAACTTGGCAGGGGTGATGTCTAAATGGTAGTTTTTTCCTTTGACTGTAACATCAAATTGTACCAGGTTTAAACTTGGAACGGTTCGACTGGAGTCTTCTGGGTTGTGTTCTTGGTTTTCCATTGTTGCAGGTTTCTTGCTTGAGAGCTTAGAGAGTGAGAATAGTGTTGATGGAAATTTTGTGAGCGTAAAGAATGAAATGATGATGAAATGGGTTTTTATGGGCGTTGGTAGTGGGATTGAGGCTATGGAAACGGCGATTGTGAGTTCCCATGTCAGAAAACGTTCCATCAACCTTCTAATCAATAATGGACACGTGTAGAGGAAGAATGAAAGGATGCTTGATGTCAGATAACCGTCAGTTGGATTTTAATTTAAAATTTGATAATTATCCAAAAAATAACCCACACACACCATTTCTTAAGAATATTTCCCCCTTTTTAAAAAAATCTTTTCTAGATAAATTTCAATTTATCAAAAGAAATTTGTTTACAAACGAATTTAAACTTGATTAAAAGGATATCCAAGAGTATTGAGATTAAGTGTTCGGATATTGCTTCAGAGTATAGTATATCAGAGGTTCTGAAAACAATATCAGAGACTAAATGATAATATCTTGGATATTTGAGTTTTGAAAAGAATCAAGTTTGATTTTCAGAAAAAGATAAGGTAGAATTTGAGAATGAGAAGCATACCTTTCTTTCTAAAATGATCATTTCATGAAATGAGTAGAGACCCTGATATGAGTATCAGAGATAAGATCAGAGGCTTTGATATGAAGAGTAGAGACTCTGAAACTTCCAATATTTCTAGCTCCCCCTTGACAAATGATGGATACTTTTCTTTGCTCCCCTTGATTGATGCTTAGATGTATAAAATGAGATGATGTTGACCATGCTTGGTTAGAAGTCCAGAGTCTCTGAAACAGGTCTCAGAGGCTCTGAGTTCTAATATGTTATTCCAGTGTCAGAGGCTCTGATATAGGGATCAGAGACTCTAAAGTTCTTTTGAGTTAAGTAGACATATTTAGCATTCCCAACTTGCTAATAAATAAATTGAACCTTCGTTCATCTAAGGTTTTTGTGAAAATATCAGCAAGTTGGAGATCTGTTGGTACAAAATACATCTCAATTGTGCCTTTTTCAACATGGTCTTTAAGGAAATGATACCTGACATCAATATGCTTTGTCTTGGAATGCTGCACTGGTAGGCCCGACCCTGAGGGTAGGCGAAGAGGGCGACCGCCCTGGGCAGCAATCAAGCCCAGGGCATCAAAGGCCCATGCTCCAAGGCAGATATGTGATACACTAAAATTATGAGAGTAATGATAAAGTTTAGGCATATATATAGATTCATCTTACTTGGACACGTGTATGTATTTGTTAATATAATGTGATATATTTGGTTGAAAACTGAAAAGATAACTCCACCAAATCATTACTACCCTATAATTATATATTTAAATATTTGGATCCTACACAAGACTTGGAAATACACAAAGTGCTTTTCTCTTATTAAATAATAAGATAAATGAAAAATTGGCACAAATAGCCATATTACACCTCCAACTTCACCTCCTAACCATGTCTCTTTCGTATTTGCAGATTTGGCCCTAGGTCCGCAATGGAGGACCTAGGTCTGATTGTGGACTTGCATTAATGTTTGTTATGGAGATGACACGTGTCGGGATATTGCGGATTGCGGACCTGGGTGACCTGACCCATTGCGGACCTACCGCAATCCGCAACTTTTTTTGACTTTTAGTTGTCCTCCATTGCGGACCTAGGGCCAAATCTGCAAATACGGGAAAGACATGGCTAGGAAGTAAAATTGGAGATGTAATATGACTATTTGTGCTAATTTCCCTAAGATAAATAGAAGAGTTATCTTTATCTAATTCTATTTTTGTTTTTTTTTTCTTTACATAAAATTTAAAAAGTAAAAAAATAATATAAAATATGATTCATATATATCACAAAGTCATATTCTTTTATTTTTTAGATCATAGGTTGTTAATTTTATTTAATAAATATAACAGTTTTTTTTATATATTTTGTTTACATTTTTTTTTATATTTTGTGTAATCTTAAATTTAATTAAAGTCATATTCACAAACTATCATAAATCAAGATAGGCTAAACGAATTATTATTCTTAACATCGAAAATAAGTTTTTAGCAAATATTTACTATAATAAAATAATTGATGCTTTTGCATTAAAAGTCATACGAAATCTTTTTAGATTATGCATGTTTATGTTTTCTTGTTGAGGGTTTTCACATAAGTCTCATATATTATTTTATTATATATAATAAAATCATTTTTTATATTGTAGGGACATTTTTTAGTTTTTCTGCTCTGGACATGAAAAACCTTAGGACCAACCCTAGTTAGACAATCAAATGTTTTTGAAAGTGCGGTTGAAAATCCGATTATACAAGGTAATGTATTTTAAGTTTTATTATGTGGGGTTTTGGCTTATGTCGCCCCCTGTTATATCATTTTTGTTTTATTTAATAAAAATTCGACGCGGAGATGAGTCGTCTAACTTGTTCTAAACCCCTTTGAATTGTTTTTCGTTTGCGTAATAAAGGGCATTTCTTTGCCTTTCGCCATGGGCATCCGAAATCTCAGGACCGGCCATGTGCACTGGATTTGCAGAGATGACAATGGCACTTCTAAAGTCACATAGAATGGGAATTATATTGAATTGCAGGCCATTGTCTCTGAGTTGAGTTCTCATCCAAATGACTTGTGAACAACAACTACCAGCAAACAACATATTCTGCTTCTGCGGTAGAAGTTGATACACAATTTTGCTTCTTTGATGACCAACTCACTAGCTTGTTTCCCAAGAGTTGACAACATCCAGAGGTGCTCTTTCTGTCTAATTTGCATCCTGCATGATCTGCATCAATGTATGTTGTTAGCTCAAAACCAGAGAGTTTTGGATACCAGAGACCTGGTGAAGGTGTGCCTCTAAGGTATCTTAACACTCTCTTTATTGCAGATAAGTGAGATTCCTTTGGATTTGCTTGATATCTAGCACAGAGACATGTTGCAAACATTATGTCAGGTCTACTGGCAGTTAAGTACAAAAGTGAGCCTATCATGCCTCGGTAGGTTTTAACATCCACAAATTTTCCTAAAGGATCAGAGTCAAGTTTGACTCCTGTCGCAATAGGTGTTTTCATGGAAGTTGAATCATTGAGTTTGTATTTTTTTTCAAAATATTAGATACATACTTGGATTGATTTATAAAAGTGCCTTCTGATGTTTGTTTTACTTGTAGTCCTAGAAAGAATGTTAATTCTGCCATAAGACTCATCTCAAATTCACTCTTCATCAACTCTGAAAACTTATCACAATACTTTTGATTTGTAGATCCAAAGATAATGTCATCAACATATATCTGTACTAGAAGCATTTCATTCTTATATTTCTTGATGAACAGTGTGGTATCAATTGTTCCTTTGTCAAATCCATTATCAATCATAAAGGAGGACAGAGTTGCATACCATGCTCTGGGAGCTTGTTTAAGGCCATACAGAGCTTTATCAAGGTGATAAACATGGTTTGGAAACTCTGCACTTTCAAATCCAGGTGGTTGCTGGACATATACTTCTTCATTAAATTTTCCATTAAGAAATGCATATTTAACATCCATTTGATATACTTTGAATCCTTTGTGTGCAACATAGGCTAAGAAGATTCTGATTGCTTCTAGCCTTGCCACAGGTGCAAAGGTTTCATCATAATCAATGTCTTCTTCTTGGCAATATCCCTTAGCAACCAGTCTAGTTTTGTTTCTGATTATAATGTCATTTTCATCCTTTTTTGTTTCTGAAAACCCATTTAGTTCCAATAGCAAATTTTCCTTTGCACTACTAGAAAATTGCTTATTTCCGACCAACGATTTCCGACGGAAAACATCCGTCGGTAATTTCCGACGGAACACCGATGGATAATTAACATTTGCGACGGATGCAATATATCCATTTCTGACGGATCACCGACGGACATAAGGTTATTTTATTTTTGTTTTTTTTAAATATTTCAACCCGTCGATAATCCGTCGGTAATCCGTCGGTAAATTTAATAATTTAATAAATAATTATTTTTTTTCTTATGGCCGTCAGTAATCCGTCGCAAATTATCGATGGATTACCGACGGCCTTAAGGAATTCCGTCGGTAATCCGTCGGAAATTAATTTATTTATTTTTTCCAACCTCATGTATGTATGTATGTATGTATATGATTATGTATGTATGTATATATATGTATGTGTGTATGTATATGATCATGTATGTATGTATATATATGTATGTATGTATATATAGTATATATATGTTATGTACATATATGTATATATATATATATATACGTGTCGTATGCATATAAGTGTGTGTGTGTGTGTATGTCTAGATCATGTATTGTATGTAGTTTGTATGTCCATAGATCATGTCTATGTCATGTGTGTATGTATGTATATATGTCTATAGATCATGTCTATGTATGTGTCTATATATGTATGTCTATTGTGTACATATGTATTGCTTGTATGTATATGTATATGTCGTATGCGTATAAATGTCTGAATGTCATGTACATGTTTCCGTTAACGTGAAAAGATAACGGTCGTAAACTGTTTCCGTTAATTCCAGTTACTTCATGGGTATATATATATGTATGTATGTATGTGTATAGATGTATGTATGTGTGTATAACACGTTTGGTCCCTGATCTAACTGGAATTAACGGGAAAAGATAACGGTCGTTAATTGTTTCCGTTAAGTCCAGTTAGTTCAAGGGTATATATATATATATATGTATATATGTATGTATGTATATATGTATGTATGTATATATGTATGTATGTATATATGTATATAGATGTATGTATGTGTGTATAACACTTTTGGTCCCTGATCTAACTGGAATTAACCGAAAAAGATAACGGTCGTTAACTGTTTCCGTTAATTCCAGTTACTTCATGGGTATATATATATATATATATATATATATATATATATATATATATATATATATGCATGTATGTATATATGTATGTATGTATGTGTATAGATGTATGTATGTGTGTATAACACGTTTGGTCCCTAATCTAACTGGAATTAACGGGAAAAGATAACGGTCGTTAACTATTTCCGTTAAGTCCAGTTACTTCAGGGGTATTTTAGTCAATTTAAATATAATTTATTCAATAATTTTAATACTAAATAATATATAATAATTTATTTATAATTTTAGTACTACTTTACCGACGGATTACCGATGGCCATAAGGATATCCGTCGGTAATCCGTCGGAAAATTTATTTAATAATTTAAAATTAATTATTTAATTTTAAAAATTACCGACGGATAATTTCTGTCGGTAATCCGTCGGAAATTGTCCGAATTTTCTAAAACAAAATAGCGGGATTAAACCCTAATTTCTAATACACAGACTCTGTCGATCTCTCCCTCTCCCTCACGCCGATGTCACGCTGATCTCCCTCTCGTCTCCCTCTGTATCGATCGGTGCTCTCGTCACTCTCCCTCTCGGCGACGACCGTGACCACCTCTCGACGACGACCGAAGACCACCGTGACCACCTCTCTGTTTATATCAAAGTCAGGTATTTTTTATTCTTCTCTTTTTTTAAAGAGTAAATTATGATTTTCATCCATGTGTGTGTGCTAACGAATCTCTGTGTGTGTGTGTGTGTGTGTGTGTGTGTGTGTGTGTGTGTGTGTGTGTGTGTGTGTGTGTGTTTATGAATAAATAAACGAATTTGTGTGTGTGTGATTTTCATTCATATTTGTTAAGGGGTTTTTTGGTTGCGACTGAATGGGATGTGTATGTTGTGTGTGTACGTATGTATATATTTTAGTGATTTGGAATGAAAGCAAAATGGGAAGTTTTAAGATAGTGATTTTTGTACAAGGCATTTGTATTTCTGTGTGTCTGTATGTATGTATATATTGTAGATTGAAATTGATATTAGCATATTGTATATTCAAGTTGATATGAGTTCTTTTAGCTTATGAAAACGCCATTTTTGGTTTGATAAACTTGTGATGATGTTTTTGTATGAATTTAGCTTATGATTTGATTTTTGTGAAAATGTTTTGGTATGATTTGGTTTGATAAACTTGTGATATTAATTAGTTGGGTTGTCAATTATTGGACAAACATTAGGTTGATAAATGGAAACATTTGGTATGATTTAGGATTTGATTATACTTGATTTTATTTATTTATTTTAGTTGGGTTGCAAATTGTTAGGCAAACATTAGGTTGATATACGGAAATATTCATTTTATAGCCGTATGTTGCCGAAATTTTAAAAACCAAATGTTTGACTTTCCGATAGTAAAACCATTACACTTAGAGTTTTAGAATCATCCAAAACTCCTCTAAACCTATGGTTTGACTTTCAAAAAGGAAAACCATTACATGTAGTATTCAATAGACTTCTAACTTCGTTGACACCTACGGTTTGACTTTTAAATAGTCAAACCATTACACGTAGGGTTTTAAACTTTCCAAAACACCTTTCTTTGATTGTAACCTACGATTTTGACTTTTCAATAGTCAAACCATTACACTTAGAGTTTTAGAGTCATCCAAAACTCCTCTAAACCTATGGTTTGACTTTCAAGAAGGCAAACCATTAAATGTAGTGTTCAACAGACTTCTAACTTCGTTGACACCTACGGTTTGACTTTTAAATAGTCAAACCATTACACGTAGGGTTTTAAACTTTCCAAAACATCTTTCTTTGATTGTAACCTACGGTTTTGACTTTTCAATAGTCAAACCATTACACTTAGAGTTTTAGAGTCATCCAAAACTCCTCTAAACCTATGGTTTGACTTTCAAGAAGGCAAACCATTACATGTAGTGTTCAATAGACTTCTAACTTCGTTGACACCTATGGTTTGACTTTTAAATAGTCAAACCATTACACGTAGGGTTTTAAACTTTCCAAAACACCTTTATTTGATTGTAACCTACGGTTTTGACTTTTCAATAGTCAAACCATTACACTTAGAGTTTTAGAGTCATCCAAAACTCCTCTAAACCTATGGTTTGACTTTCAAGAAGGCAAACCATTAAATGTAGTGTTCAATAGACTTCTAACTTCGTTGACACCTACGGCTTGACTTTTAAATAGTCAAACCATTACACGTAGGGTGTAACACCCTTAAATCTGAAGATAACAACATATAAAAATTTTCTAAATACGTCAATAAATACTTCGAACTACAACATAAATTGAGAATTTACTTCAACGCTCACGTTTATCCTATACATACACTCTATGAAAAGGACGGGTGTTACTAAACCCAATAACAGTTACTAACTCCAACCTACAGAAGACTTCACCGACTACTCACTCTTGCAAGGCTAAGGCTCAACTCTTCAAAGCACTGCTAGAACCGAACCCCCGAAAGGAACCTGATGCACATGCCGACAAATAAAAAGGTTAGGATTAACGCCTAGTGAGCTCAAGAGTTTTAACATGAATGAATATATCTTTAAAAGAAAGGAATTCATTTTAAGGCAAGATCCTTCAAAATATTATACTTCACAACGGAAACGACACATTTTCCCATAATATACACTTTTAAAGACAATGCTCCCAAACACCCATTTCTTATCAAACGATGCAACCCGTAACTCACCCATAACGGGTCATAGTTCGATACTCAAATGTGCTAAAATGTAAATAATACTTCATAGCCCCAAAACACCCAAAACTCGGGTGGAACATATTACTCGACCCTTAAATAACGGAAAACAATCCATATAAATGTAATACGCCATTAAAACATGGAACTGAAACTTCATACTCACGCGACCATAAAAGGGAATGAAATCCAAATAGTAAAACATGGACAATTAAATATCCAAAATACAGCGGGCCGACGACAGGGGATACCCGTATCCGTTGAGAGCGGAGGAACACAAAAGTATGCCACTCAACAACGTTGATCGTACGACACTTCACGACACGCAAGCCCAAGTGTCCCTACGACCTCTTAACAAGTTTCACCCAAAGAGATAGCTGACCTTAGCGAACAACACCAGAATTACCGCCAAAGGCTCGGCACACGGGGGATACAACGAAGGCATTGCCCCACATAGCGAAGGTCCCAACGCCCATCAGAGGACTACCCATAGTCATAATAGCTCAACCGGAACTCAACCACTCTTAGTGCCTACTCGAAAAGACAAGGTCATAAACTATGAGTCCCGGAGTCCAACCTCGTACCACCCAATTGACCATCAAATAAGACTGACTTATGTGCCTATGGATCCAATGCAACACAGTCTACAATTACACGACTACACATGAATGGCTAAAGCACTCGAGCCTGTAATTAATATAAATATGCAATAAAATGCATTAAGAGGTATATCGAACCTGGGCTCCTCAAAGAACCATTAAAACTGGGACAAATGTCCACGATGCTCGTTTAAGTCAAAACCGAGTTTAAATGCTCAAAATCCTATTTGACCAACAAATAACTTTTCACAACGTATTTAAACAACGTTTATGCAGGCACATACTTCAAGGATGTGATTAACCCAAAATCGACACGTATTGGGACCAAAGGTTTTCCAAAGGGTTTATGAACACAATAACCCAAAATGCTTGTGACATGAAATAGACCTCGTTTGTACAAAATCACCAAGATGCATAAGTTATGAAATGGACTCTATTTATACAAAATTGCTAAGAACCCAAATGTGAGCATTTTATGGAATTAAACAACCCAAAATCACCAGATATGAAAACTTATCAAAATACTCATACTTGACAAATAACCAAATAAAACATATTTTACTTTCAAATACTCAAAACTTATCAGCAGTTAATCATTATATGTAAAACACTTTAAAATAAACATTTTGGCATGTACACCGTTTTCACAAATCAACTTGAACTCACCTTACTAGATTTAGGCTAAATCTAGGTTTCACCCAACGAGCTCTTTTGAAGGCCGCTTGAATCCTCAAGCCGAGAACTTCCAAAACCTAGATCCAAACATTCCAAACCATACATAACCATAATCAACCACATAGAAACATTACCCAACATTATAAACCAAAATCCTCAAACGAGATCAAAACCCTAGTTTCTCCAAAACTAACAAATCCGAGATCTAATAATCCAAACACTAGGAAAACATCCAAAGAACATTTATAATCTTAAATCAAGGAAGCTTACCATTAAAGATGACGAGACTTTCCGAAGACACCCAATCCAACTTTTCAACCCGAGCTCCCACACTTTGAACTTGACGAGGAAGATGAAGATGGAGGTTTTGTGGGTTATCATCCCAACTAGTTAGATGAAGATGGTTTATGTGGTTTGAGGAGGGAAAACCCTCAAAATAGTTAAGGGTTCGACATTTGAGGTTTGGGAGAGAAAAGGGAAGAAGTTTTAGGGTTTGGGATTGAGAGGAATGAGGCTAATGGCTGAAAAATCGGCTTTTAGCTCCATAGTGCGTCACGCGGGTTATGCCGCGACCTTAAGTCGCGACATAAGTCGCCCGTTTCCCCAGAACTCACTTCCAGTGAGTTACGCGACTTGTGCCGCGACCCCAAGTCGCGCCACAACTCGCGGCAGCCCAATTCTCGGTTTTCTCGCGTCTTCTCACTTGATTCGATCCTCGATGATTCCATAGCAAAACTCATCTGATTTCCCAACACCTTTACGTCCCAAAATCCAAAAGACTCTTGAACTATCACTAAAGGAACTCTCCAAATTCCGGGTGTTACAATCCTCCCAACCTTAGAAGAGATTTCGTCCTCGAAATCTGACACCTACTAAACACCCAATACTGCATTCCACGAGATGGATTGATTCTTTACCCAACCAGAGGGCTTCCACCATCCTTGCCTCATGCACGACCCGATTACAACTCAATTCCAAAATCCAGAAAATCTTGTCGAGGATGGGACGAACATCGAGTCCCTATCGACTGCCTTATCACCCCTAAGATCTCGGCTGTCTCCCAACCTTAAAAGATCATTACTATCTTCGAGGTAGTTCGTGATCCCAACTTCTCGACAACCAAATCACTTCGAATTCACACGATTCTGAACCCAAAGCCAAAAATCGTCAACGAACTCTCAAAATCCTTAATTTTCAACTCGTCCAATCCTAATGCTAATAAAGTTGTCCTCCCAAGGCGCACTAATGCGTCCTTCAAGCAACTGGTTACCCCAGAGTTGGTTATTGCTCAACTCCGATTCCAAGCACAACCTTACAACATTCCCTTAATAGAACCTTTATCATCACAAGAATGCTTATACCCATCGGTACTTGCTCATCAACACCTAATCTTCTTTCAAATTTCCATCACCGAAAGGTCATTATTTCCCCTGATCCAACCAGGATACTTCCGAACATTCCAAGATCTTTTGACTTCAAGAAAACAAGTCGACACCTAGGACTAAACAGTGACCTCGAAGACGTGGGCATCCCACCCAAAATTTCAACCCAGACGGATGGTCGCACTAAGGATGACACCAAACAGGGTGTTAAAAATCCCAAGTCTTACATTTCTAACAAACGGACCACAAGAATTTTCCTTGACCGCGAAGCCCACAAGGACGGTACACCATCACATAAACTATGATGTCATACCGACGAGCAGTCCACCAAAACGAACCCAATCTAATCGCAGATAACCACCTAAGACCTTATCCTGCATGATTACCGGAGTATAAAATCACTCCTTAATTAACTGAGAAGACTTAAGTCTACTATTTCCAATAATACAAACGCGCACATATTCGAACACCCAAATCCAAAATTCAAGACTGACCGCAAGTCAGATCATCCGACGTTTCAACTCCTAAGGACTCCCTTAGTCCCTAATTACAACTCCTTTCATGGCAGGGGTTTAAATCTATAGGCCCAATGAGTTCAAGGTTTTTCAACCACTAAGCCAATTTGAAATTTATAAAACTTTCAAATACATAATCTTTTTAACACTTAAACGTGCGGTGAAAATACACTATCAATCATTCGGTAGGTTTCAAAATTGATTATCAACACAGCGCATATGAAACCATTTCCAAAACTCATTTGTTCAGTACTTAAGTTAATAAGGACAATAACAAAACATGCGCAACGATTTACCTATAATTGTGAAAATAGGTTCCTGCACCACCACATGTGCAATAAATGTTTGTACAACTCCAAAGAAGAGATTCACAAACTAACTTTAAAATTCTTACTCTCTAAACAAGAGACGTCGCAGCACAAAAGTATCAACAACCCCATATGCAACAGTTTATTTCCCCAAAGCCAGGTAAAAATGATGGAAATGCAAATAAGTTTCAAATCGAGTTTAAAGCTTTAAGTCGAATAGGTAAACACCTTTGACCCAACAGAAACTCCAACGACAAGGATGTCGCTAAATCGTTAAATGCATTTCGGAAAATTCTAACAGTAAAAGTTGATGGTTGAAATATGATCAGAACAAAAGTCCTGTTTTAAAATAACGTAAATCGTTTATATAATTACTCAAACCAAAGTTATAAGTAAGTCCAAATGCAAATAGTATGCGACGATTGACATTTGTATAAAGCTCAAAGATAAATTGCATGATAATGAAATTCCCAAATCAACATGTGGAATGACATCGATTAGCAAAACCCATAAATTAACGCACACACTAATGCATGTACACACGTTCCAAAATTATCTACGCGACGCAAAAGTCGTACGATAAGACACCACAAACCCAACTGAATTTTCGTAAAACTCATTAACGCTAAAATCATGTGATGTCCGAATTTTCATTTCTCAACAGAGAGTATAAGACGACAATATGTCTAAAACCTTAAACTTCTAAGAGTTTCCTCTTTTTAATGAAATGAAAGGTAAAATGACACTTTTCTACAAAATTTATATTGGACACGACGCCGAATGAACTCGCAAGTTTAGACGAAGCAAAAGTAAAACCCACGCACCAAAAGACATCGCAAAGCCATACTCCATGAAATTTAGCAAAAATCGTACAAACTAAAATTCTCAAGAAATTCTGACGCCAAACATGGGATTAACTTTTCCTTTAAAATCATTGACATACGTGGAGGAGATCCAATGTCTAGGTTAAAATCTCATAGTTACTTTCCCAATACTCAAACGACATTAAAACATGGACATTACAATATCCGGAAATAGCGTTAAACACGAGGCGTGAATAAAAGAATTTTGATAACCATTTGCAATCATGTGCAGCAAAACAATTTCATGCATGCTTAAGCTCACAGTTTAAAATCTGATGAATGCTAAATGCTTTACTAAGACTTTGTAGTGAAAATCACTTTATACTTAGCGAACATGAAAAACAATTTATGCAAACTCACTTTAGAAATAAATTTAGTGCATGAATTTGGCCGGCACTCGGCATCACAGGGCTACACTCCTCAATTTCCCCAGACCAAAGGTCCTCAACTTCCTGGCAGACTATTGTCATCCGGATACTTGCATATCTTAAGACCAAATCAAGGATCTCGTAGATTCATCTCACAATTTCTCCTTGACAGCATCGATTCAAAAGCCTAAGGTTTCAATCCAACCAATCACTCTGACTTGAAACTGTCCACCTAATGCAATCACCTAGCTTACCGTCACTCCACGTAACGAATATATTAAAATCCTCAACTCCTCCTAAGGGCTACCCATGTAGAAATTGCTTCACTACCCCAACGGTTATCATGCCAAGGCAGTTCAAGCATACACACGTAACTCGTGGGCTCACCATAACACTGGTCAGGTGCTCTTATGAACGTACTATACATGATCATCCTTGCCACCTTCGGCGTGATTCCCGTTCCTAGTGACCTCTTTCACCTCGAATCATCAAATCTTAAAGTGCCTAATTGCGCAACCTCGCATTCAATTACTTACAATTACGTTAGTTTGAGTCTAGGCATCCAAAGATCAATACCTAACTCTCTCAAACTTAAGCTCTGATACCAACTTGTAACACCCTTAAATCTGAAGATAGCAACATATAAAAAATTTCTAAATACGTCAATAAATACTTCGAACTACAACATAAATTGAGAATTTGCTTCAACGCTCACGTTCATCCTATACATACACTCTATGAAAAGGATGGGTGTTACTAAACCCAATAACAGTTACTAACTCCAACCTGCGGAAGACTTCACCGACTACTCACTCTTGCAAGGCTAAGGCTCAACTCTTCAAAGCACTACTAGAACCGAACCCCTGAAAGGAACCTGATGCACATGCCGAAAAATAAAAAGGTTAGGCTTAACGCCTAGTGAGCTCAAGAGTTTTAACATGAATGAATATATCTTTAAAAGAAAGGAAATCAGTTTAAGGCAGGATCCTTCGAAATATTATACTTCACAACGGAAACGACACATTTTCCCATAATATACACTTTTAAAGACAATGCTCCCAAACACCCATTTCTTATAAAACGATGCAACCCGTAACTCACCCATAACGGGGTCATAGTTCGATACTCAAATGTGCTAAAATGTAAATAATACTTCATAGCCCCAAAACACCCAAAACTCGGGTGGAACATATTACTCGACCCTTAAATAACGGAAAACAATCCATATAAATGCAATACGCCATTAAAACATGGAACTGAAACTTCATACTCACGCGACCATAAAAGGGAATGAAATCCAAATAGTAAAACAAAGACAATTAAATATCCAAAATACAGCGGGCCGACGACAGGGGATACCCGTATCCGTTGAGAGCGGAGGAACACAAAAGTATGCCACTCAACAACGTTGATCGTACGACACTTCACGACACGCAAGCCCAAGTGTCCCTACGACCTCTTAACAAGTTTCACCCAAAGAGATAGCTGACCTTAGCGAACAACACCGGAATTACCGCCAAAGGCTCGGCACACGGGGGATACAACGAAGGCATTGCCCGACATGGTGAAGGTCCCAACGCCCATCAGAGGACTACCCATAGTCATAATAGCTCAACCGGAACTCAACCACTCTTAGTGCCTACTCGAAAAGACAAGGTCATAAACCATGAGTCTCGGAGTCCAACCCCGTACCACCCAATTGACCATCAAATAAGACTGACTTATGTGCCTATGGATCCAATGCAACACATTCTACAATTACACGACTACTCATGAATGACTAAAGCACTCGAGCCTGTAATTAATATAAATATGCAATAAAATGCATTAAGAGGTATATCGAACCTGGGCTCCTCAAAGAACCATTAAAACTAGGACAAATGTCCACGATGCTCGTTTAAGTCAAAACCGAGTTTAAATGCTCAAAATCCCATTTGACCAACAAATAACTTTTCACAACGTATTTAAACAACGTTTATGCAGGCACATACTTCAAGGATGTGATTAACCCAAAATAGACACGTATCGGGACCAAAGGTTTTCCAAAGGGTTTATGAACACAATAACCCAAAATGCTTATGACATGAAATAGACCTCGTTTGTACAAAATCACCAAGATGCATAAGTTATGAAATGGACTCTATTTATACAAAATTGCTAAGAACCCAAATGTGAGCATTTTATGGAATTAAACAACCCAAAATCACCAGATATGAAAACTTATCAAAATACTCATACTTGACAAATAACCAAATAAAACATATTTTACTTTCAAATAATCAAAACTTATCAGCAGTTAACCATTTTATGTAAAACACTTTAAAATAAACATTTTGGCATGTACACCGTTTTCACAAATCAACTTGAACTCACCTTGTTAGATTTAGGCTAAATCTAGGCTTCACCCAACGAGCTCTTTTGAAGGTCGCTTGAATCCTCAAGTCGAGAACTTCCAAAACCTAGATCCAAACATTCCAAACCATACATAACCATAATCAACCACATAGAAACATTCCCCAACATTATAAACCAAAATCCCCAAATGAGATCAAAACCCTAGTTTCTCCAAAACTAACAAATCCGAGATCTGATAATCCAAACACTAGGAAAACATCCAAAGAATATTTATAATCTTAAATCAAGGAAGCTTACCATTAAAGATGACGAGAATTTCCGAAGACACCCAATCCAACTCTTCAACCCGAGCTCCCACACTTTGAACTTGACGAGGAAGATGAAGATGGAGGTTTTGTGGGTTATCATACCAACTAGTTAGATGAAGATGGTTTATGTGGTTTGAGGAGGGAAAACCCTCAAAATAAGTAAGGGTTCGACATTTGAGGTTTGGGAGAGGAAAGGGAAGAAGTTTTAGGGTTTGGGATTGAGAGGAATGAGGCTAATGGCTAAAAAATCGGCTTTTAGCTCCATAGTGCGTCACGCGGGTTATGCCGCGACCTCAAGTCGCGACATAAGTCGCCCGTTTCCCCAGAACTCACTTCCAGTGAGTTACGCGACTTGTGTCGCTACCCCAAGTCGCGCCACAACTCACATCAGCCCAATTCTCGGTTTTCTCGCGTCTTCTCACTTGATTCAATCCTCGATGATTCCATAGCAAAACTCATCTGATTTCCCAACACCTTTACGTCCCAAAAGCCAAAAGACTCCCGAACTATCACTAAAGGAAGTCTCCAAATTCCGGGTGTTACATAGGGTTTTAAAGTCATCCAAAGTTCATCGAAACCTATGGTTTGACTTTTCAATAGTCAAACCATTACACCACCTCTATCTTGATTATGTTGATTAACTACTTCTTTCTTTGTTGTAGTGGTTGAATATGTCGACAGATAGAGGATGGATGTATAGAAAGAACGACAGTCGAGGGTTTCTTAGCGTCGACTATATTGTTGCAATGGACAGTTTTTTGGACTATGCCTATGCCGAAGAAGGGACTGTTGAAAGGAAACATACACGTGATGGGATAGTGCTTCGTATTAGATGCCCTTGTAAGAAGTGTCAAAACTTACGCTATAAAGAAAGGACTAGCGCGAGGCTGCATTTGATGAAACACGATTTCATGCCTGATTATACCACATGGTGAAACTTATTACCATAATGAAGGGCATCAAGATGTGGGTCAATCTTCTACTCCGGGAGTAGATCATAATAAAGGGTATGTTGAAATGGTGAACGATCACATGATACATGATGGCATGACATGCGAAGAAGAAACCCCTAATCCTTCTGCCCAAGGATTTTATGACATGTTACAAGCTGCTGACAAGCCATTATGGGACAGGTATCCAAATTACTCGAAATTAGGAGCTGCGACGAGATTGTTGAATTGGAAGGCAGAATATAATGTACCCGAGACGACTTATAACCGTAATGTTGCTATAATTAAAGAGATGTTACCCGAGGGTGATAAACTACCCGGTAACTTCTATGAGACGAAGAAGAGTTTGAAAAAGCTTGCTCTACCAAAACAAAAGATCGATGCTTGCAAAAACCATTGCATGTTATTTTATAAGGATGATTCTGAGTTGACCTACTGCCGAGTGTGCAATGAATATCGTTTCAAGACAAGTGGTCGAAGCAAGGTCCCTAAATTGGTGATGACGTACTTGCCGATTGTTCCTAGACTTCAAAGATTGTATATGTCAAAGAAGACATCTAAATAGATGACTTGGCACAAGGATCATCAGACAGAACCATGTGTGATGGTACATCCAAGTGATGGTGCGGCTTGGAAGCATTTCGACATGGTACATCCTACCTTCGCTTCTGAGGTCCGAAATGTACGTCTTGGCTTATGCATCAACGGTTTCGACCTGAATAATTCAAATTTGAATCTGTATTCACTTTAGCCAGTGTTTCTTACCATCTAGAATTTACCTCCTTGGTTGAGTTTGAAAGATTCATATGTGAAACTTACATTGGTCATTCCTGGTAGAAAGAGCCCCGGTCAAAATTTGGATGTGTTTCTTAGGCCGCTAATAGATGATCTCAAGATGTTGTATACAGTGGGCGCTCTTACGTATGATGCTTACCGTAAGAATAATTTTGAGATGAGGGCTATACTTCTATGGACCGTCAACGTCTTCCCTGCCTATGCAATGTTGTCGGGTTGGAGCACGCACAAGCTAGCATGCCCGTACTACATGGGTACAGTCGATTCATTTCAATTAAGAAATGGAGGTAAATCTTGTTGGTTTGACTGTCATTGGATATGGTTACCTAGTGCACACCCCTTCCGACGTGATCGAACAAAGTTTTTGGAAGGATCTAGGGTGTTAGTCGGTCCACCACCCGAGTTAACCGGTGAAGAAATATGAGAGCAGGTCCGTCATCTTCCAACTGTTTACGATGGCTCACCGTTTCGATCGACCAATAGAAAAATTACCGGTTTCGGAATCACTCATAATTGGGTGAAGAGAAGCATCTTTTGGGAGTTGCCATATTGGAAGACGTTGTTAATCTGACATAACCTGGATGTCATGCACATTGAGAAGAATGTCTTTGAGAATCTCTTTTAACATTGTCATGGACACATAAAAAATGAAAGACTGGTGGGCAGTTATGAAGACCAAAGCCCATGGAATATATGAAATTGCAGAAAGAGCTATCGATGAGTTGGATGATGATAACGGGCTCGAGGGTTAGAGGCCCGAATGTTGCATCACAGACGCCCCATCCGAGTCAGCGACCGACACTTTTGTTGTCTGAAGCCGGCGGGTAAGTAGATGTGATATATTATTTATTCTAGTACATAATAAACTGATCCTAATGTTTTTTATGTTGTATATTTTGCAATTGTGAAGGTTTAGTGACAAGTCAGCAATCCGGAGGGCCATTGCCGTCTTAAGTCCATGTTCGATGGTCCGTGGGCTCATTTTAGGGATGTCCCTGAGGAGCACTATCCACGGATGTTGGATCGTTTACGGGTAGGTATTTTACTCTATTTAACTAATTGAGTGGATTTATTTTTACTTAATCCAAACAATGTGTTTGCAGTTATATTATAGTTGGCCTCCTTAGATGGTCGCCGACGTAGTAGTTGCATTCCGGCGTATCCTAAGTAATAGATACCCGGACATTATGAGAGATGCCCGTCTATTCTCCAGGGGCAGGGCTTTACAGATTGACGGTGTCCAGTTCAACAGACAGAACTACACAGTTCTTGCCGCACACCCTCCAGAGTGGATCCAGACTGAGTTTTGAGTCCAGATGATTGAGCAGGTTTGTTTTGTTTTGAATGCTTGTATCTGGTTGTACTAGGATTTATATTGATTTATGTCTTCTTTTTAACAGGTATGGAACACTGATGCGTTCCGGCGTGTATTTGCGGCCAATACGACCAATCAGGCCATCGAGCATGATGGGATGACTTCCAGACACTGTACCGGATCTATTAGTACCGCTATGCATCGGGACCGCATGGTAATTTATCATCCACTATACTAAATGTATATAGTTGATGAATATATATATATATATATACATGATTTTGTTACCTACTAACAATTTAAGTTGTCTATTGTAGAGAGCTGCATGGGGACGTGAGCCTACCAGCGACGAGGCTACACACTGCACCAACAGGAAGCTTATTCCGGGTACGACTGGTCCACCCACGGATCCTCCGATCTTCGTTTACCCAAAGGTGGCTCGTATGTCGGTAAGTTCAATTATGTATGTTTGCATTTTTGTTTGTTTTATAAGATAGATAGAAATTATAGCAAACTTAGTTTGGGCTGCCATTGTTGGGCAGACGATAGGATTGTTATGATAAAAGCAAGTCATGGGTATATATGTTCAAATTACAGTTGAAATGTTGCTGAATTTTCTATAAGTTAGTTGACTTGACAATGTCTAATTTGGTAAACTATAGGATAACTACCCTCGGATTAGGGAGGAGGAGTACCTAGACTTACCTCCCGGTACTGTACCTTCCAATGACGCCGAGTTGTGGGAGCGTAGTGTCGGAGGACGACGTAAAGGCCGTATTTTTGGATAGGGGACCAGTCAGGATCCCTATTATGCTAAGACCGGTGATTCAGGTGCCAGTTCGAGCGGGAGCTCGCGCGACCGTCGTGATGAGGAGGTATGTTTGTCAAATGTTGTTTAACATTGTTAATTATATGTTTGTTAAATGTTGTCTAACATTGTTCTATATATGTTTGTCAAAAGTTGAATTTTAGTTGGATGAGCTGAGACAGAGGGTAGAGAGAGAGAGAGGAAGCAGAGAGGATCCAGATGCAGGAGAGACTACAGAGAGAGGAAGCAAAGAGGATCCGGATGCAGGAGCGAATAGAGAGAGATGAAGTAGAGAGGAGGCAGATGTAGGAGCGACTTGAGCAGTTTGAGGCATTCATGAGGAAGTTTCAAGATCACCCCTTTCCCCCTCCGTAGGATTACGTTTTGTACTACGTTATGTATTTATAGATATTAAATTAAGGTTTTGTACAGTTTAAAACTTAATATTAAATAAAAATTGGCAAGTTTTGTACAGGTTATAAACTGGCATTTTTTAATTTTTAATTATTTTTAAAAAAAATTACATTATCCGTCGGTAAATGATTTTTAATTTAATTTTTATTTATTAAATATCCGTAGGAATTCCGTCTCTAAATCCGTCGGAAATGATCCGTCGGTGAATATCCGTCGGAAAATGGTGACCGTCGGAAATTAACCACGCCGTCGGTGATCTGTCGGAAAAATCAGTCGTTGGTGATTCGTCGGTAATCTGAACGCCGACCACTGAAATACCGAGGAACTTTACCGACGGATCACCGACGGA
This sequence comes from Arctium minus, assembly GCA_954870635.1. Taxonomy (NCBI): domain Eukaryota; kingdom Viridiplantae; phylum Streptophyta; class Magnoliopsida; order Asterales; family Asteraceae; genus Arctium; species Arctium minus. Next base: position 33,023,110 of record OX941092.1, read on the forward strand.
TTTTACCATTACCGACGGATCACCGACGGATTTGGCCGTCAGTGATAAGCGTCTTTTTTGTAGTGTTAGGAAGGGGAACTAGGGTCCAGACTTTATTTCTCTCAAATTCTTGAAGCTCATCCTGCATGGCATTGATCCAATCAGGATCTTCAAGAGCTTCATTTACCATTTTGGGTTTAATTTTGCTTAAGAAATTTACAAAAAGGCATTCATTGACAGTAGTTGATCTTGTCTTGATTCCATGTGAAGGAGATCCTATGATTTGATCATGGGGGTGGTCTCTTGTCCATCTTGTCATGGGAGCATGAATTTGGGGTGGAGTTTGAGCTTCAGAGATGACAGGTGGTGACATCTCTGTTGTGCTATTCAGAGGATCTGAAGTGTGTTCCAGAGATGGTGAAGTAGGCTCTTAAGTCTCTTCAACAGATATCTCTGGAGTTTCTTCAGAAGTCTCTTGTTCATCTTCTGCTTCTGAAGATACTTGTTCTTCAATTTGTCTTGATTCCTTACTTGGACCTGTATTTAAAGAAGCAGAGGGTGTGACATTAGAGGGACCAGAAAGTGTTGTACTTGTAATCTATGGTTCCTTTGAAACAAGTCTGTGGGCATCTCTGAAGATAAATTCAGAGTTATCATCATCATCAAAGAAATCTTCAAATATTATGTTTAGCTCAGATTCCCTTAATTTTGATGATTCAGAGGCAGTTTTGGCTGTGGTTTTGACAGTTTGCTTGTCAGAGCTTTTAGTATCATCAAAAGAGACATTGATACTCTCTTGGATGGTTCTTGTTCTCAGATTGAGCACTCTAAAGGCTTTTGAGGCTAAAGAATAACCAATGAATCTGCCTTCATCTGCCTTTTTGTCAAATTTGCCAAGAGATTCTTTGTCATTCAATATGTAATACCTGAACCCAAAAACATGGAAATATTTGACATTTGGATTTTTGTTGTTAATGAGTTCATATGATGTTTTCTTGAATCTTTTGACAATTGTGGTTCTGTTTTGGGTAAAACATGATGTTGCCACTGCTTCTACCCAAAAGTTGGTTGGAAGATCAGATCCTGCAAGCATTGTTCTTACAGCTTCAACTAGTGTTCTGTTTTTCCTTTCAACAACACCATTTTGTTGACGTGTTCTTGCTGCAGAGAAGTTGGGAGTTATGCCTTCCTCTAAAAGATAGGAGTTAATTCTGGCATTTCTAAACTTTGTTCCATTATCACTTCTCAGTTTCTGGATTTTGCTGTTGAACAGAATCTGCAATCTTCTTAACAACTTTATCAAAATTCCAGGTACATCAGACTTGGCTCTGATGAATTATATCCAAGTATATCTTGAGTATTCATCAATTAAGACAAGAATATACTTTTTACCTGACAGACTCTGCACAGAGATAAGACCACAAAGGTCCACATGAAGCGTATGCAGAGGTTTGGGACAATTATTATCACTTTTGGTTTTGTGGGAAGATCTTTTCATTTTTCCCATTTCACAAGCAGAACAAAGATGATCTTTGTTGAACTTTAGAGATGGTAATCCCTTAACCAGCTTAAGTTTGACTAACTTATCAAGTGATGAAAAGTTCAAATGAGAGAACTTCTTATGCCAGAGCGAAACATCTTCACTGTTCAGAGATACTAGATAGAGTTTCTCTGAGCTAATGTCTATATGCTTGGTAAAGTTCATTCTATACAAGTTCTGTCTGCTCTCAGCATTTCTTGACCTGTTTTTGAGTGAAGTGAACAATGTTTTTCTTGAAATTTCACATCAAAACCATGGTCACACAGTTGACTTATGCTTATTAAGTTGTGCTTTAGTCCATCAACATAAGCAACTTTTGAAACAGATACATTACCTCTTGTTAACTCGCCATAACCTTTAATCTGACCTTGCATATTATCCCCAAAAGTTACTGCTCCTCTAGATTTTGCTTTGAAAGAGGATAGCAACTTTTTGTTTCCAGTCATATGCCTTGAGCATCCAGAATCTAAGTACCAGATAGGCATATACTGTTTCTGCAAGGCAGATTAGAGAGTTTTAGGTACCCATCTCATTATGGGTCCTTTCTTGTTAGGATTTGAAGGATTTTTATCAATATTTGGCATTCCACCCTTTGATGCTTTGCCAGAATGGTTTTTCTCTTGCTTCCGAGGCTTTGTCTCTGAAGTCTTGGTCAGAGGTTGATTTAAAAAGCAATGAGAACCTCTGAAATGATTTTTCAGCTTAATCAAGAATTGAATGCAATTGCAATTAACAGAGCAAGATGAAGTAGAAGCAAAGTTTTTCATTTCATTTAAATCATTTGGTATATGTTTCTTTTGAAACTTCTTAAAACTAGCACTAGGAATATTACAAGTATTCCTAACTACTTCTGACTTTTTAGCTTGGAAATTAGCCTTCTTTTTAATTTGCTTTTTCTTGGCCGAAAACATCTTCTTCTCTTTCTTGCTCACTACACAAACAGAATCAGAATGGTTAATTTCTTGCCATTTGCCTTTTTGTTCAGGAGTGAATTTGATAGGTTTATAGGTATCTTTTGAGACAGAAACAGGGGTGTTTAAAATTCCAAAACCAACAGTCTATTTTGTTTTATGAATTACCTTCTCTGGTGTATAGAAAATTTGTTCATCTATCTTTGTGTCAGATTCAGAATCAGAATCGAGAAAGTCTCTTTTAACCTTGTCAGAGATGACTACCTCTGAAGTTTTCACTATATTTTTAGGTCTGGAGACTTTGATTATCTTTTTCTTGCATGATTCTTTGATAAAATCAGATATGACATTTTCTTTATAAATTCTTCTAATGTCATCTTCAAAAGAGGTTCTGATGCATTCATCTGTTCCAGGAGAATATAGAGGTGCTTCTGGATTCAGTAAGCTCTGAGGTTTTATTTCAAAGGTACAAGCTTCAGAAACCTCTGGTTCTTTAGTGATGAATGAATCAAATTTAAAAATCTCTTTGGGATCATTACTCTGAGGTTTTGAAAAATGAACCTCTGAAGTTTCTTTTTCTATCTTCAAGACAGGTTCCGAAACAGTTTTTACTTCAGAGTATGAGATATTTTTGAAATTTAGAGTTCTTACTTTTGATCCCTCTCTAGTTCTTGTTCTTTTGAAAATGTTAGAATTATATTCAGAGATGGAAAGTCAAGCCTCTGGGCCTTTCCAATACAGAAAGTGGAAGAAAGTGAAGTTTTCTTCAATCCAGTGAATGGATCCAATTCATTGAATCCTAGCCCTTGAGTATCCATCTGAGAACTGATTTTAATGTGCACATCTTGTGCATCTTGATAACTCTTGATCTGAAGTTCCCTTCATTCCAGAGATTGATGTAATATTTCTCTTTCCTTTTGAAAGAAATTAGTTAAGGCAACAGAATTGAGCCTTTCATACTCAGATTTTCTCACTTCTTCTTCTTTTGCCTTTAAAACCTTTTCAAGTTCTTCGAATTTCTCAGAAAAAGAATTTTCCTTTTGTCTCTGAGATTTTTCAAGTTCAGATTTTTCGATAAAAATTTCTTTCTTTTCTGACTCAAGAAGGTCTTTTTCTCTTTTATAAAATTTTAGGTCCTTTGTCATTTGTTTTCTCTTTTCTTTTTCTTCAATGAGTTTTTGCTTTAAACTCTGAAACTCATCTGTTAATTTAAGAACATCCATTTCTAGTTCACTTTCAGAGGTGGATGAAGAATTTACCTTTTCAAAGCAGTCCTCTGATGATCCATCAGTCTGATCACCATCTGCTATAGCCATACCACAAAGGTTGGTAGGCTCTTCTTCTCCATCACTTGTTGAGTCTGACATCCAGTCTTCCATTTCTTCAACAAGTACCCTTTCTCTGACATTGTATTTGTACTTGTTTTTGTAGTAGTCTTGATCTTTGACAAGTCTACCTCTGCAGTTTGAAGAAAAATGGTCTGGTTTTCCACATCTGAAACATCTTCCATCATTCTGGTTTGGTGGAAGAGCAACAACTGTTTTTGTCTTTTGAATTTGTGGTTGGGGCTGGAAGTACCTCTGAGGTTGAGGATACTTTGGTTGATATGGTTGACGAGTTCTTGATTGTTGAACAACTTCATGTTTGTTGTAATGAACACCCTTTTTATCACTATGTAGAGTAGATATGGGTTCTTGTTGATATTCAGCTTTCTGAAATCTTCCTTCTGGATTTCCTCTCCTTTCTTCATCATCTCTTCTTCCTTCAAAAACTTTCTTGCCAAATTACTTGTTGAATTGATGGGTAATCAAAGCAAGAGATTTGGCAAAAGCATTAATGCTTTCATCTTAGTCTGAGTTTGAATGATCATCTTTTTCAACTATCATGGCCTTTTTGGATTTTCTTTTTGACTCTTTTATTAATGACTTTTCTTTTTGAGTTCTTTGATTCTTCATCATGACTTTCTTTTGAGCCTCCTTTTTGTTTTGAAATGAGGGCAAGTGGTCCACCTAAAGAGGTTTTTGACTTCTGTTTAACAACTTCTTTTTCCTGGGCAACTAGGGTGCCACAAATGTCAATTAATGACCAAGAATCAAGATTTTGATTGGCTTGAATAGACATGAACAGTTGTGACCTTTCTTCATTTAAACTTTTAAGGAAAAGAACATTATATTCCTCTTTTGTCCTCATAACTCCAAACTTTTTGCATTTATTAATGAGAATGTTGAGTCTGGAATAAGTTTGGTACAGGGTTTCTTCAGGTAGTTCATGAAAGTCATGGTACTCATTAATGCATTGAGTTCTCCTATTTTTTTGAGTTTGTAGGCCACCTTTAAGTTGGTTTAACAACTGATCCCATATCTCTTTAGCAGTTACACAAGAATCAAGTTCTTGGAAGATATCATTGGGAATGACCATTATCAATAATCTAACAGCTTTGGAGTCATTTTACATCATTTTGGTTTCTTCTTCAGTGAAGTTTGAAGTTTTCTTTTCATAATATGCAGCTATTTCAGCAGTATCTGTTGTTGCAGGAACTCTTGGTACCAACACCACTGGTTGGTGAGGTCCATCATTCATTGATCTTAAAAGATCCCTATCCATACCTTCCAAAAAATTTACCATCCTTATTTTCCACTGGGGATATTCATCCCTTAGAAGTGTAGGAGTTTAGTTAATGATCCAGCTGTATAAATGGCACTTATACTAGAGTTTGCCATTTTGAAGAAAAGATGAAGATTTGAAGAACTGATGCTTTTCAAAGAAGATCTTTTATCAACAAGTGAAACTGTGAGTTACTTTCAAATTTAGAGCATATAGAGCTCTTTAAATAAACCAAGGTTTATATGAACAAGCACTGATTTTTGAAAGCTTGAATCAGTAAGATGTAAATCTATCCGAGTATGTATATATGATATTGTTTTGTTTAGAAAACAAAAGTAGGCTCTGATACCAATTGTTGGATCCCAAATTTAATCTTATAACAATGATATAAACAAATAATAATGAGAACAGCGGAAGCAATACAGTTTAAATATCAAAGCAGATTCAAGATCACAGTTCAAACAAGAAGATATCCAATGGTGTAAAAATAAGAACAAGCTTATTATTTACTGGATAATTCAGGTAGATTAATAAGAACACCAAGAATGTGGATAAATCGTACAAGATCTTCTTAAGAATACTTTCCAATATATTAAAGATAAATCAGATACAAGATTTAAGGAAAAGCACACTTTTGTCTATGGAGTAATGGTCTTATTTATAGGACCATAAAGTGAACAGCGTACTATCCTGACATAAGAAACATGCTTGAATAGTGTCTTACCTAAAAGGTAAGCTCAAGACATGCTTGAACAGTGACCTACTCTAAAAAGTAAATCTTATCACTAATGATGTGTCATCTGCTCTTATGTCAATACTTGTAGAAATCATCAGCGTTTTCTTCAGAGAGGATTTCTTCAGAGCTCTGATACAGGTGCCTCTGATGAAGCCATCTCTGATGTCTTCTTGCTGAATCTTCTTAACTCTGGAATGTACTTCAGAGGCAGGTTTGCTCTCTGAAGTCTATATCTGGGAATGTACTTCAGAGGCAGGTTTACTCTCTGAAGTCTATCTCTTGAAGTCCTTTGAAATAAGACTTAGAATATTTTCAATACTTTTATAATTTAGAATTTGGGCTAACATCACCACTTAGGTTTTGGTGAAAACCTAGAAAACCATAAATTCCTTGAAGATGGAGGTGATGATGATGAGCTCTTGACCTTTGCTTCCAATCCACCACCAAATACTCTTTAATCTTCCCAAAACTAACAATCTAACCTTGAAAATCTCTCAAAAACAAAACCATAGCATTTTGAATCGCCCAAAACGAAGTAGAAATGAGCAAGATATTACCAAATGAAGAAAATCCAGATTTTATGCACTGTGAGATTGGCGCGACCCTGACATGCTACAGTGCCATCTGTCACTGTAGTGGGCACTGTCGCTCGGGATGTACTGAGAGCCCCTTGCCTCGTGCGACCCTTCCATGCTACAGTGCCCTATGGCACTGTCGTTGGGCATTGTAGCCAGACTCGTACTGAGAGTTTTTTTACCGTTCTTTGACCGCTTTCTCGACGGATTTCCTGACCGTTTCCCCGGCCGTTCCTCGACCGTTCTCCCGGCCATTCCTCGACTGTTCTCTGGGAATATTTGATGCTATTATGCCAGTTATCCTGCCATTGTCATAATTACATGGCACATTCGTTGGGACGACCAACCACTTGGTAATTGCCATTGCTATTGTAACATATGTCACAACGGCATGGCACTATAGCTGGGACTACCACGCTTTCAGTACCATTGGTGCTATTGTGACAGATGTCACAACCACATGTCACTATAGCGAGAAGACCATACTCTTAGTACCATTGGTGCTATTGTGACAAATGTCACAACCACATGGCACTATAGCCGAGACGACCATACTCTTAGTACCATTAGTGCTATTGTGACAGGTTTCACAACCACATGGCACTACATCCATACTCCATATGTGGTTCTTCCTTTACCTATTCATCCAGTTCAACACTTTTCTTCAATTGGGATAGAAATTCAGGGTGTTACATGTTGTTCGTTCCATTGATAATGATGTGTTAGGAAAACAATGGGATAGGTGTAACTCTATTGTTTTATCTTGGATCCTTAACTCTATCTCTGATGAACTGTTTTTAGTCAAGTTTTTTCTCGTGTTGCTTCTGAAGTGTGGGTTGAGTTAAAAGAAACGTATGATAAAATAGATGGGTCAGTTACTTTTAACTTGCATCAAAAAATTAACTCACTCTCACAAAATGGTGCACCTGTTCTGACTACTACCACAAGCTTAATGCTCTGTGGAAGCAGTTTGATGCCTTGGTTAAGTTGCCTTCATGCACTTGCAATGTTGCTCATGATTTTTCAAAACATAATCAATTGATAAAACTTATGCAGTTTTTGATGGGGTTGGATGATACTTACACTCACATACGTAGTAACATTTTAACCACTGATCATCTTCCTAGTGTTAAAACTACTTTTTCTTTAGTATCTAGAAAAGAATCACATCGTGGGGTGACTCGATCTTTTGATACTAAAGGTCAACATACCGCTTTTTTTTTTTGGAAAAACTAACGATAATAAGAAAAGGGGAGGGAAGCCTCCACTCCTTTGTAAGCATTATGGAGTGATTGGGCACACTATAGAGAGATGCTACAAATTAATTGGTTTTCCAAAAGATGTTCAGTTCACAAAGTCTAAAAACAGTCAATCTTTTAAGCCTTCATCAAGTAATGCTTGTTCTACGGATACTTCTGGCTGTGGTCAGAATGCCTCAACATCTCTCACCGAGGATCAAATCAACAAGTTACTCTCTCTTCTTGATCAAAAACAGTATGAGAACATTTCTGTTAATATGGCAGGTATGTTCTCTGTCAATATGATAAACATGGCTAATTCCTCCTCTAGTTTTTTTCAACCTGGTTGGATAATTGATTCTGGAGCAAATCAACACATGACTTCCTCCACTTCTCAACTTGAAAATATTGTTGATATTTCTGACCTAAATCTTAAAGTTACCCAACCTAATGGAGATGAAGCTAAGATTAATCACATTGGAAATTACAGACTTAATAATGGGGTTGTTTTATTTGATGTTCTTGTCATTCCTGACTTTCATGTTAATCTTTTATTTGTTCATAAAATTGCTAGAGATAGCAAAATTAATGTCTAAGGGTGAAACTGTGAGCGAACAAGGAGGGTTATCAACACATGACTTCACAAGAGAATTGTGGGGACTGGTAGCGAACAAGGAGGTTTATATTTTTTTGATCAAATGTCTAAGGGTGAGTCTTTTGACTCACATACTTCTAAGGTTTCTTCTAATAAGTCTAATATGTCCATCATGTGTTATGTCTCACGTCAATTATGGCATAGCAGACTGGGTCATCCGGCTGATCAAGTGCTTGGGGTCCTGAAGGACACCCTTGACCTTGGCAGTGAGCATGCCTCTCCACCTTGTGATATTTGCCATAAGGCAAAGCAAACCAAAGATAAGTTCAACTTAAGCAATCATACCTCCAAAGTTCTTGGAGAATTAGTTCATTTAGACTTATGGGGACCCTATCGTGTTCAGAGTAGAGAGGGCTATAGATTTTTCTTGACTGTTGTTGATGATTACACTAGATCTGTTTGGGTGTACTTGTTGAAAAGCAAGGATGAAGTTTTTGATAACATTGTTGCTTTTCACAGTTTACTGTTAACTCAATTTGGGAAACGTGTTAAAATGTTTTGAAGTGATAATGGTACCGAGTTCATTAATAACAAGTTAGGTGAGTTTTTTAAATCCAATGGTATAGTTCATCAAACTACTTGTGTTTATACTCGTCAACAAAATAGGGTAGTTGAACGCAAGCATAGACATCTGTTGAATATGGCTAGAGCTTTAATGTTTCAAGGAAATGTTCCATTAAACATGTGGAATGAGTGTGTTTTAACAGCTATTTATCTTATCAATCGAACTCCTTCTTCTGTGTTAAATGGAAAAATTCCTTATAAGCTTGTGTTTGGTTTTGCACCTGTTTTATCTCATCTTAGAAATTTTGGGTGTTTATGTTTTGCTGTGAAACCTAATGTGTCTGGTAAATTTTCCTCTCGATCTGAAAAATGTGTTCATCTTGGTTATTCTAATTCCAAGAAGGGTTATAGACTTTATAGTTTGGATTCAAAGCAAATTATCGTTTCTAGAGATGTGAAGTTTTACGAAACAATATTTCTTTTTAAAATGAGTGCAAATCAACCAAGTTATGACTCTAGTGAAATAAACTCTTTAAATTTCTTTGATTCCATTATATTTCAATCTAATGATCTGTCCTCTGAATTACCCAATGATGAGATTAGGGTGAATCCTTAAAATGAACATGAAATCAACTCTTCTAGTAATACTTCTGATAACACTTGCAACCGTGACCATCTTGGTAGCCAAAGTAGAGTTGTTGGGTCTGTGGACCCTGGTAGTATTAATGTTCATGGTAAGTTCAACGGAGCTGCTGGATCAAATGATCCTGGTAGTACCGAGGTTGCCAGTGGTTCACGAGCTGCAGATTTTCAACATTTAAATGTTCAACCTGTAAATGATGATCATTTGAGGTCCCCTCCTGAAGGTGTATCTTTTGTTCGTAAATCTTGTCGCACTTCTAATTTACCACGTAGGTTTGATGATTATATTGTAGAAGGGAAAGTCAAATATGATTTAGAAAAAGTTGTCAATTATTCTTATCTTAATTCAAACAATTTTTGTTTTGTCTCTACGTTAAACAAGTCTTTTGAACCTGAAAGTTGTTTTTGAAGCTAGTAGAGATCAGAATTGGGTTAATGCTATGAATGAGGAAATGGATGCCCTTTATAGAAATGGTACTTGGGTCTTAACTGACTTACCCCCTGATCGAAAGCCAATATGTTGTTGCTGGATTTATAAAATCAAATATAAATCCACTGGGAAAATAGAAAGGTATAAGGCTCGTCTTGTAGCTAAGGGGTATAGTCAACGTGAACATTTAGATTATGAAGAAACTTTTTCACCTGTTGTAAAGATGGTTACTGTTAGGTATGTTATTGCATTAGTTGTTCAAAATAGGTGGCCATTATGCCAACTTGATGTGAATAATGCATTTCTTTATGGTGATTTAGTAGAAGATGTATATATGACTTTACCTCCTTGATACTTTTCTGCTAATGATAAACGGGTACGCAAGCTTGTAAAGTCCCTGTATGGACTTAAACAAGCACCACGACAATGGTATGAGAAACTTTCTACTTGTCTTCTTGATCATGGTTTTGTTCAAAGTACTACTGATTATTCATTGTTTACAAAATGCACTGATAATGTGTTTCTTGTTCTTCTTGTATATGTGGATGATATTGTTCTTACTAGTAATTCTGATTTTGAAATTCAAAAGGTCAAAAGTTGTTAGTGCACAAATATGTTGGATCTAAGATCATTGGAATTGAGGGTCAAATGCCCAAGTCAAAGCATCATTGCAAAGTCAAAGTCAAAGTCAAAGAACTTAAAGAGGAAAGTCAAAGTCAATTGTCAAAATCAAATAGTTTAGTTTAGTTAGTTTTTGTCTTTGTAACCTTGTAGGTATAAATACCTTTTTATTTGTAGAATCATTAAGCACCCTGATTGAATATGTTTTAGAGAGAGAAATATTGAGAGAGAGCTTTGTAACAGTTTGATTTGAAGATCAATAATATGGAGCAATTGATTGTAAACCTTGTTGTTATCTTGATGATTTGCACATAGATTGGGACATACAAAAGCCATTTACAATCAAACTTTAAAATAAAAGATCTTGGTCTGTTGAAGTTCTTTTTGGGTATTGAAATATTAGAAACTGAAAAGGGGGTTTGCATGTCACAAAGAAAGTATTATCTTGAACTGTTAAGTGATTTTGGATATTTAGGATGTAAGCCAATTAACACACCTATGGATATGAACTTAATTGTCACAGATTTTGTTGGATCTGAATCAAAGGATCCACCCCTGAAAGATTTTACTGGATATCAGAAATTAATTGGTAGACTTATCTATTTGTTAGCTACTAGACCTGATATAGCTTTTGCAGTTCATTGTCTGAGTCAATTTATGCATTCTCCTCATCAGTCTCATTTGAAACTACACTTCGTAAGGGTGTTAACTTTTCTGTTTGTTCTAATTCTGATTTTAAACTTTCTGCATTTGTTGATGTTGACTGAGGAAAGTGTTTATCAACACGGAGGTCAGTCACATAATATTGTCTTTTTCTGGGTAATTGTATGGTCTCGTGGAGAAGCAAGAAACAACCTACTGTTTCACGCTCCTCTGCTGAGTCTGAATATAGGGTCATGGCCTCTGCTTTTTGTGAAATTATATGGATTCTTAGTATTTTGACAGACTTGAAAATCAATAACTTGCTTCCTGTAAATTTAAACTGTGATAACAAGTCTGCTATCCAAATTGCTAACAATCATGTATTTCATGAAAGAACTAAACACATTGAGATAGATATTTATCAAGTAAGAAATAAATTTGCATCTGGAATGTTGAAGACTGTAAAGGTTTTGTCTTCAGAAAATCCAGCTGATATGTTTACTAAATCGCTTGGTATAAATCAACATAACTATCTCGTCTCTAAATTAAATATGTTGGATCTTTTTAGATGTCAATATTGAGGGAGGGTGTTAAAAGGTAAAGTTGTTTTTAACTAGTCTTGTCATCACATCTAACTTAATCTGTTTGTAGTGTATTTTTGTAGGAGTATAAGGGCTAAAGTGTAAGATTGTTGATACTTGGAGGTGAAAAGGGTTGCACCTTACATTGTGGAAAAGATAAAGAGTAGTGGATCAATTATGTTGCTGAGAAGGACTTATTTGCAAATTATGGAAATATAAATAGCTCGTTTATTGTGAGAAGAATTCATTCACCTCATTTTTTCCTTACACGCTCTCTTCCATATTCTCTCATTCTCTCTCTAGTCTAGGTTTTGTATTAGAGTATTTCTTCATCATCTTCAAATCTTTTGAAGATGATTTGTTTGTATTAGATAATAGTTCTGGAATAAATGTTGTAATCGTTTTATTAGTATGAAGAGTTTTTCATAGTACGTTGGCATGATAATCACACTATTGTAATAACTGAGGCCTTGTTTAGCAACACTTGAATTTAGTGATGTTAGCTTACGTTTTCTGGTAATATGAAAGGTTTTGTGATTTTTGCTTGGTAATCAAATATAAAATATTTGGCAAATCTATTCGTTCTTTTGAAAAAAATAGAAATTGTGTTTGAAATGTGAACCTCATTAAGTCAAATAATCAAGCACGGTTTGTTTGTTTTTGAACGTGTATTGTAAACCATAAAAACATCAAAATTAAGTTTTGAACTTGTTTGCATTTGGTCGTTTACAACATCTTGTAAACCGGTTATGGTTTGTTACCAAAATCATAAATAGTTGACAAATACCCTTTTTAATGTTTTGGTTTATACTTTATTTTAAAACATGAAGTGAAAACCAAAAGTGCAAGCATTGTGAATCAACACCTAAAGGAGTATAGTCATGTCAATCAAACATATGACCTAATTTTCCCCACCCATTATTAAGTAGTAGACCAGCAGCTTTCATAGTTTTGATGAGGTTTCAGTCATCTTGATTTCTTTCTAGCTCTTACAATTTGGTGATTACAAATGCCTCTAATCGCGATGTGTAATTGCTTGCTAGCTACCAAAGCAAAATACTACTACATTGGATTTATTGTATGAGGTCATACACACACACTTGCTGCTTTCTTGCTGTGTGTTTCGCCTCTGTCATCCATTCATGTCAACATTTGTCTGCAATCAACAGGTCTTGTATCTTTACGATCACCTTTTTTCACATTCAGCATAGATTTTGTTTACATTGAAGGAAGACAATTCTTGCTGAACATACTTCTAGGGTAGAGTCCCCAAAGTAATGTTATGTATTATTTATTCATCTTTTGGGTGTTGCACATAAAATTTAATTTATTTCCTAAGGTGTTCTTCTCATACATAATTGTTATGGATAAAAATTATTTTTTGGTCTTCATCAAGCAAGATGGACCATACATGGTTGATGCTCTTCTCATGCCAAACAAACATACAGTTTCATTGGTTTTATTTTGAAAGGATGGGATTATTTTTGTGTGAAAATGATAGTCCAAGGAACACAAAGTAAGGTTTTCAAAACATGGACCAGATGGAGTACTTGGAGACCAAGGACTCACTAGAGTAGTAGCACTGGATGCCTTACGTTACCCTTAATATATTTCCTACTCGTTACTTTTTCTTATTTTTCTTGTTCCATATATATTCGTTCTTTGTTACCTATTTGCTCACGCTTTTGCACAAGCCAGCGGTCTTCATACAACACTCGCTCTACTCTTTGGAGTGGGGGGTAGAGGTCAGGTGGACGTCCATATCATCTAGACCCTACTTTCAAATGGGATTTACTAGTCAGTTTAGTTTGGTTTTTGACTAGATGGTCCTGGAATCATCTTCTATGTAAACAACACAACGGGTCTCTCTCACCTTTTAGGTTGCAAGGTATCTAAATGTAGCATCATCGAAAGTCATGTTCTTGATATTTTCACATTGCGGAAAAGAGCAAGAGGTCTTGACTTCAAGAAGATGCACATTTTGTGATTTCTTCGATGTCATTCAACAGTTGTAACATGGGCATAGCTTAGACCAGGCTTGCCTTCAAAACACCTAACAATGAAAAAAAGATAATGAATTGCTTCTTGCGATGATAATTTGAAGCAAATGGCCGGATACATCTTCATTCGTGATATCTGCATCAAGTAGAGAATCTAAAGGGATTGTGAGTTCAATAATCATGTAATGATAAGATTTCAAAAGTCTATCGAATTAGGGTTTGTTGACAAATTTAGGGAGATTTTTCAAGGTTCTCACATCATTCCTGTAAAATCTATTACGATTCACATGGAAATATCACCATCAATGCCTCAAAATCAAATTAGAAATAAACTTTTACGAGCTCATGAGTTTTAAATTGTATCATTCATCCAATTTCAATAATCATCTTCAATCAATTTGTAACGCAGGTGGATTGACAGATCCAGCACCTAGCGAAGTTCATAAAATTACAACAGAGATGTTCAATTGAAATGTTTAAATGAACATCAAACAAATCTATAAGTCGCGAAAATGGAATAATTTCTGCAAAATGTTTAAGAAACCTTCGATCCGATTGTAGAATCAGATTGGCGCTTGTAAAGTTTGTTATATTCTTCGAGCTCTTCGTAATAGATGTCCCATACGCACCGAACACACCCGCTGCCACAGCAATCTCCCGGCAACGGTTTCTCCGGAGGTGGAGGGATCTCCGGCAACTTCTCCGTTTCCTTTGTATCCTTAACAACACTCAAACCATCACCTGAACGGATTTCCTTTTTAGCACCAGAATCATCCATGATGCTGTTACAATTAAATTCAAAGCTGAGATCGAGACAAATTGTGCTTTTGAGAGGAAGTTGAATTCGATTGCGATGAGATCGGTTAAGAGAGGTGGTGATTCGTTGAAGACTCTGGTATCTCATGGCCGATCGACGGCCGACGCCACCATGATGTTGGAGATTCGGAAAACGGTGGTGAATTCCAGCCGGCGATGATATGTACAGCGATCGTTGAAATGGAGGATATGGAGTTGAAAAGGCGTCCATATACTCTGTACGGTTCTTAACCAATCAGAGACGTCTAATGGAAAAATAATCGACAAAGTTACAGATTTAGTCCCTATACTTATTTGTATTTAACATAAAATATCCCAACGTCCAAATCCTTGTTCAAAACCACATATTTGAATGGATTTTTAAATTTTTGGTCATCTTGCCAAGGAAGAAAACCCAAAATCGTAGACGTTTTGATTCAAGTTTATATTTTTCATTTAGCGTTGTTCATCTAAATTGTTTTTAAACTTTTACGGTGTAATTTACATTTTTATCAAACCGCACTTTGTGGTTTTAAACAAGGTTCTAAATGGCTTGAGATGTCATGTGGCGTGGCGGCGAGACCAAGCCTCAAGCCTTAAGAGACACGGCGAAGCTATGACATTTTCAAGGCGTGACTTATAGCGTCAAATTTCTAATTCATGTATAATATCATATATAAAAACGTATGTTTTGTAGTGTTACTCAATGAGTCGATAGTAATAAGAAAATTAAATTAAGTTATATATTAAAATTTTGCAAATAAGACATTAAAAACGTAAAGAAAAATCAAATATCTCATTACGATAACTGCACATTAGGCCATGGTATGCCATGGGCTTAACGTGACGTGACACACAAGCCTATGCGGCGAATTTTTTAGAACAGTGGTTTTAAATCTTCAAATTGTACTCCACCACATACTTTTATACATCTATAGATATATTATGTATACACATAATCATCCATCAAATGAAAAATAATTGATATATTATTGATTATCTATTGCTCTATGGTGTGTAGCTCAGTTAGTGAAGGGGTGGAACGACTTTGCTCAGATACACAACTGGTTCAAGTTCGAATCTTGAGAGATACGAGCTTGAAGCCTTGAACCTCTCTACTAACCTCAGCCATTGAGTTAGCTTTAAAATACCTCCCTCACATTTGGTTCCGGACTAGGAAGGGAAGGCAACTACCCGAGTTCAAGGTGACAAGGTCTGTTGGTTTAGAAGTTCTATATTAAAGTCCTTGGGGGTGGATTCCATGTGGAGCTAGTCGGGATTGCCAATAATCAACTTTTTACTCAAATTATTAATTATTTATTAATTTTCCAGTTTTCATTTTATTTTAGGTTACATATTTCTTATTTGACTTATTTTCGTTAGTTTTTTTTTATCAAACATTATGGTCTAATTTATTTTGGATTTAACTTTTCAAATGTATTTGGATTAATTACTAAACTATTTAGTTTGTGTTACATTATTTTAATTACGCATTTTGTACATATTCGAACTTTCTATTGTATGAAATATGAAAAAGTTATCGTTAAATTTATTATAAAATTATGATTTTATAGTTATTAGATTGAAGTGTAGTTTGAGACATATGCAGTACGATTTGTGGTTTTGCCTTAACATACATTGTCTTAAATATTACAGATATTTGAATTTTAGTTAAATATTTTCATATAACTATATATCAAGTCTAATATTGCATTCTTGTAAAACAAATGAGCGGAATAAATACATATACATATTGTATCATGTCATTGACGTTGTACAATAAATTTGACATTTGTATATATTTGAACCCTCAACTCATATTATTTATCTTAACTCTGATAAAAACCCTGTGTCCCAAATTCTCAAGTATCATTCTTATCCACCAATCAAATGAATACACATCATCATCAAGAAGAGAATATAAACTTAAATTAAATAAATTTTGTTGGTGGGTCACGAATGATTTTGGTACAATAAATTTATCCATCTAAGCCCTAATTGATGTTATACAATAAACCTGCATTTTATGTTAAGAAGATGAGAATAGCTTAACTAATAAAATCAGCCGAGGTCTATGCAAGTTGGCCCAAAACAGTTAAAAATAGACGAGACTTTAATAATCAAATACATAAAGACTTGTAGGAATTATAATAAAGTTGGTCTGTTATTTGCATACAAGTATTCATTTCTCAGAGTCTTTTTTTTCTTATACTGTATTAGTAATAAGGTTATAAGTTACAGATAAACGATCATGTTCTGTATTTTGGTGTGAAGCATTCTATGCCCTCTTCAATCCCAACAGATGTAGCAGCAATCCCACATAATTAAAATTGTATGCTAACCTTAAGAACTCCAACTTGAAGTTATTCCATGGCGGATGCCTGGGTTCGAGCTCAAAATAGAAGCTTCTCTCCAAAACTGCTTTTTCATGGCTGAATGTATCGAAAGAGTACTTCCCATGGTACCTACCGAACCCACTCTGTCCAACCCCTCCAAATGGTAACTCGTCGCACACAAACTGCAATTTATGTAGTTTGTTAGAAACCGAAACAAACGATTGCACACCGAACTATGTGTAATTTAACATAACAAACTTAATCGAACGGTTAAATTGGACTATATTTGTGCGAAAAATGATGGTCCAAGGTGGAGATGGAAAAATTTGAGAAATTTGGACTAGATGTTTTTCAGGGCTATTTAGCGCACTTGACCTTCTACGAAATTGATTTTAAAACATCTAACCTTATTTTCAAGTTTCTAAGATCGTTTTGCATAGAGGCAGGCCATTTAACACCAAGGGCACGTAAGAAAAAGGTCATTGAGTTTAAAAAATGTTTAGTAAGGCCATACTATTAATTGAAACCCCGTTTATGGGTCATTTAGATATATAACCTTAAACAAGATTTTGATCAAAACCATAAATTCCCGACCTATTATAAGAAAAATGGCTTCATACTCAAAGGTCATAGATTTAATTAAAATCTCATTTAAGGTTATATACCTAAATATCTCCCCCCATCATTTAAGGTCATTTAACGAAAGGATGTTGATATGGTTTTGACTACCCTTTTATATATTACAAAGCAAAATCAAAAAATCTACCAAGGGGGGTGATAACTCTCATTTTGAGCGTTATTTACACGTCATTTGTGTGGGGTTTTTTCTTTCATTTTAGTTGAATTTCCTTTTTATTTGTTTTTCTTTCTTACTTTTATTATTTGATTTTTATTTGGAGTTGTTGAGAATGTTTTTATGGTTAAAAGCATCATTTTTTCGTTAAAAACGTCATTGTTCCGTAGTGGGCACAGTCTGCCCACTGTGGGCACCCGAGGGCACATTCGGTATTAAAGCTACGTATCTGTATTCAGTGGGTATCAGAGCAAAATGGATGGAAATTAGCTGAAATACAGAAGATGGATACTAGCTGGAATTCACCTTAGAGGAATCTTTGCGATCATTGTACTCTTTTACCCATTGGTTATTATCCTTAAAATTTTGGGTATTACTCATTGGGTAAAAGCATGAGTTTTCCTTATAAATAGATAGGTTTGTTAGCATTTAAGAACACCAACAAAGCTCCACAATGTATAACTTCTAGTTTTTTTTACATTTTTTAGTTGTAGTTTTATTATTTTAGTTGTAGTTTAATTTATAGTCTTTTACTTTCTTGCATTTAATTTCTGCATTTACTTTCCGTCTAACTTTGTAGTTTTATTTCTCTCTTTATTTAATGCAAGTAGTTAACAAGTATTTCTTTTCTTACATTATGTCTTTTATTTTTATTATGAGCTAACCATCTTTTGGGTAAGAGTGCGAGCCGACTTGAGACTAGTAGGCAACACTTGGGTGTGACCATCATTACTAGCTCTTAAGCTTGGTCACTTAAGTCGAGACTTAAACTCAACGCTGATAAGCCGATCACTTTGAAGTGTTAATATTAAATCTTGACCTCGAGAGGGGCGGATTCGAAATACGGCTTAAGGGATGTACAAGGATTTGAGAGAGTCTTTGATAACTACGTAGAGATACGGGTTTTGCATGATTTATTACGGTTCAAACGTCGGAGGAGATTTATATCACAAAGAGATTTGGGTGTAAATCTCCGTACCGGTAGAACTTGATTTAATTCAACGTAGTTAAATGGGCAAGATTAAGAGTTGGTAACGATGGACACTTTATGGGCATTTTGTAGGACCGGTCTTTAAAAATCTACTTTCGAGAGATCGGGTTTTTTTTATAGACACTTCGTGCTACAAAGTGACTAGCCATTTTGTTACTACGTAAATCTCAAGGAAAACTTACACCCATACCCATTTTAGTTTCTTATTTAGTTTTTGTTATTAAAAGCACCAAACTCGCTCAAAAATATTTTCTTCTTCTCTCATTGAAATCGGTGTATTCTCGATTTAGGACTCGAAACTTTGAAGTCCAATCCATGTGGATACGATCTCAGTATATTTACCACTTTATTACTTGTAGCGACCATAGTGTCGGTGTATACTTGTGTCCACACTGTGGACTATACGGTTTTTCCGCTACCAAGTTTTTGGCGCCGTTACCGAGGATTAGCGTATTTCCAGAGTTTCTTGAGTTATAAGTTGAGTTTTTCATTGATTTTTCTTTCACCATACTGGATGGTTTTAGTTGGGATGCCCCATATTTTAATACTTTCGATTATTCATGGGAACATCATCCTAACTTTTTGGCAAATATTCAAGATGATGGCACCTACCCTTCATTTTCACCTCCCTATCAAGATTGGAATGATACGTTTATAAATACATTCGACCAATCATGGGAAGGGAATTTTGATTATTCGTGTGATTTTCAAGGGAGTGATTCTCATTATGAATTCACGTCCTTTGTTTCCAACTACCCACCCGAGAATGTTTTTGAACAACCCGAACCATCTCTCTCTTTTGAAACTTTTTCTCCAAGCTTAACAGAAAATTTTACAACATTTTTGGGAAATTTCACATCCTCTTTTGAAGCCTTGAATACTAAGATGGGACAACTAGTCGACGAGTTGAAAAATCAAAGTAGAGGTCCCTTACCAATTGATAATGAAAAATCAAAATGTGTTGGTAAGGATGAGAGTGATGTTGAGAAAGAGTTGGAGATTTTTTAGGCAAATTTTGAGCACATAAGCAAGTCATCTTTACTCCCCAATAGTGAAGAGATGCTTCAAGATGCTAAAATTCCTAACTTAATGAGTTTTGCTCATGTTGTGCAGCCTTCTTTTTGTGATCACAAGGTTCCTACAGGGATCATGCCATGGACTGTTGGGAGGATTTGTGTGATCAAAAGTTTGGGAATTTTGCCTAGATCGTGTTCTTTGGGTGGTGGACTTGTTGGAAGAAGCTTTGGTATCGTAGAGGTGCCTATTATCTTGAAACCACTCCACTTTTGGAAGATGCACTCGTAGGGTGGTGAATCACATCCTACATAACCTTGATGCAAACTCATCTTCTTCTCTCAACTCCAATTTTGTGTCTTTTATTTTACATTTTTGTGTGTGTAGTTGAGTCTATTTTTTTCCGACTAGTATCAAGAATATTTGGGATAAAAAAAAAGTCTCATGCATCTTATATCCTTAGATTTTTTTATGTTTCATAGTTTGAATAATCTATCTACTCCTAGCAGATTTCTAGAACTAAGCAACCAATTCTCCGGTATCCGTATTGATTAAACTTTGAAACTCTAGAAATGACTGACATAGGCATTTAAAAAAAACTTAGCTAATACACTTTTTCTTTGTTGCCTTACCCGAGCCTTTGAGTCTTACCATTCCCTCCACAATGAGAACATTGAATATTTCAAGTTTGGGGGAGAAAACTCAAGTGTTGAAAAAAAAGAACTCAATCCTTCGAAAAATTGGAAGGATAAAAAAAATAGATATACAAATACCTGAAGTTGACACTTTGAGGGGAAAAAAAGTTGGGTAAAACACATCAAATACATAATAGAAATATTCTTTTGTTGTGTAACCCAAAGAGACAAGTTTGGGGGAAGATGAAAAAAAATAAGGAAAGTGAGAAGCCTTAAACGCCAACCATTCAAAGTCCTATGGATCTAAGTTTGCAAAGTCAATTTTCATAAAATGGGTGAATTATATCTTAGCTTATGGAAATCAAATTGCAATAAAAAGAACATAGTGGAAAGATTAGGAAAAACTATGGATATTTTTAATCAAAGGGATTTAAGATGCAAAATAAAAAAAATAAAAAATAAAAAAAAAATTGAAGATCCTATTTGTAATACTTAGTCTTATTGTATATTTTGTATCTTCATTTGTTTTTATTTTTGTCCTTTTAGTTACTTGGGGACAAGTAACAAGTTAAGTTTGGGGTGTGGTAACTCTCATTTTGAGCGTTATTTACACGTCATTTGTGTGAGTTTTTTTCTTTCATTTTAGTTGGATTTCCTTTTTATTTGTTTGTCTTTCTTACTTTTATTATTTTATTTTTATTTGGAGTTGTTGAGAATGTTTTTATGGTTAAACGCATCATTTTTGGGATAAAAATGTCACTGTTCCGCAGTGGGCACAGTCTGCCCACTGTGGGCACCCGAGGTCACATTCGGTATTAAAGCTACGTATCTGTATTCAGTGGGTATTGGAGCAAAATGGATGGAAATTAGCTGAAATACAGAAGATGGATGCTAGTTGGAGTTCACCTTAGAGGAATCTTTGCAATCATTGTACTCTTTTACCCATTGGTTATTATCCTTAAAATTTTGGATATTACCCATTGGGTAAAAGCATGAGTTTTCCTTATAAATAGGTAGGTTTGTTAGCATTTAAGAACACCAACAAAGCTCCACAATGTAGAACTTCTAGTTTTCTTTACATTTTTTAGTTGTAGTTTTATTATTTTAGTTGTAATTTAATTTATAGTCTTTTACTTTCTTGCATTTAATTTCTGCATTTACTTTCCGTCTAACTTTGAAGTTTTATTTCTCTCTTTATTTAATGCAAGTAGTTAACAAGTATTTCTTTTCTTACATTATGTCTTTTATTTTTATTATGAGCTAACCATCTTTTGGGTAAGGGTGAGCCGACTTGAGACTAGTAGGCAACACTTGGGTGTGGCCATCATTACTAGCTCTTAAGTTTGGTCACTTAAGTCGAGACTTAAACTCAACGCTGATAAGCCGATCACTTTGAAATGTTTAATATTAAATCTTGACCTCAAGAGGGGCAGATTCGAAATACGGCTTAAGGGATGCACAAGGATTTGAGAGAGTCTTTTGATAACCACGTAGAGTTACGGGTTTTGCATGATTTATTACGGTTCAAACGTCGGAGGAGATTTATATCACAAAGAGAGTTGAGTGTAAATCTCCGTACCAGTAGAACTTGATTTATTTCAACGTAGTTAAATGGGCAAGATTAAGAGTTGGTAACGATGGACACTTTATGGGCATTTTGTAGGACCGGTCTTTAAAAATCTACTTTCGAGAGATCGGGCTTTTTATAGACACTTCGTGCTACAAAGTGACTAACCATTTTGTTACTACGTAAATCTCAAGGAAAACTTACACCCATACCCATTTTAGTTTCTTATTTAGTTTTGTTATTTAAAGCACCAAACTCGCTCAAAAATATTTTCTTCTTCTCTCATTGAAATCGGTGTATTCATGACTTAGGACTCGAAACTTTGAAGTCCAATCCCTATGGATACGATCTCGGTATATTTACCACTTTATTATTTGTAGCGACCATAGTGTCGGTGTATACTTGCGTCCACACTGTGGACTATACGGTTTTTCCGCTACCAGGGGGTGAATGAGTCATTTAGATATATAACCTTAAACGAATATTATATTAGCTTTAAACATCTCAGTTGGGGTGAAGGACATATTTGCATACATTCCACCCCCAGAACCTACTTTCGAGTGGATATGGTTTGGTTTATTAGTTTTAAACATGTCTGTTAACCATGAAAAATGAGAGAGGGCCACACCCACTAGCCCCTTTTATATATTCCTGTGTCTCCCTTTCTAACTACAGATATAAAATGATGCTAGTACCTGAATCATGGTGTCATTGAAAGCCACGCTCCCAGATGATGTTTCTGCTAAAATCCGTTTCTTGAATTTTTCATTTTTGGTGAATGCATAAAGAGCAAGAGGCTTTGGCTTCGAGTTGATGAATTCAATGCTTTCTTCAATGTTATCCAACTGTTGTAACAATCAGATTTAGATCAGTCTTCAGCAAACCTTGCAAGAATGTGAAAAAGAAGATTATGGATTCTTTCTTACAGTGATGATCGGAAGCAAAGGGCCGAATATCTCTTCATTCATGATCTCTGCATCTAGTGGAGGATCTAACAGGATTGTTGGCTCAATAATCCTGTAACGATGTCATCAATTGGCCCAAAAAATGTGTTATTGGATGCAAATTTACCATATGTTGATTAAAACTTAAAGAACAAAGGAAAGACGATTACAAATTTGTATCATCGAACGAACCACCATAAACGATACAATTTGCTACAGCAGGATCTTCAAGAAGATTTCTCAGTCTATCAAAATGGGTTTTGTTGACAATCTTAGCCAGATTTTTCAAGTTTCTCACATCATCCCCATAAAATCTCTTAATAATCTTCTTCAATTGTTCAATCTAGGATGGGAAAATAAAATGCATAAAGAACAATGTGATAAAAAAAATGCTGATAAATTGGACAAAAGAACCTTACATTTCTACAAAAACAGTAGTAGCAGTAAGACAAAGATCATAAATACCAGAGAGGAGGCAAACTTTTGTTCCACAAGCAAATAATCAATTCCTATGCAAGCTTGTCCAGAGCAAGGGCCCCATTTTCCACCAACAAGCCTTTTGATAGCCACCTTTGAAACACCATAGATTATTTTCATATGTCAGAAATTGTTTGAATATGTGGAACCCTATTAGATTACTCTTCAAAAGAGTCATAAGGAGAGAATGGAGGTTCCAACATATATGGAGGAGAAATGTGCCAAGTCTAGCCGTTGTAGGAGAGAATGGAGGTTCCGAGTTTCAACATAATAAAAAGTGGTTGCAGCCTACCACTCTACCGGTAGGCTGCAACCATTGCAGAAAATAACAAAAAGTGGTTGCAGTCTAGCTGTCATTGCATGTGGTATTAGAGGTTGCAAGATCAAATCCCTTTGCCTCTGTTAACTTTTTAGTAACAATCAGAAAATAAGGAAAAACTCACTTGCATGTTGCAAAAAACAATTTGTTTGTCATTTTTAATGACACCGTTCTTATTATAAGTAATTTATGTGTTTTTTTGGATTGCCCGGAATATCAAGTCCCTAGAGAGGTAAAACTTAGATCTAATACCATGTAAAAATATGTGGAACCCATTAGATTACTCTTCAAAAAATCCCTTGAGGAGAGAATGAAGGTCCCAACATATATAGAAGAGAAATGGTCCAATTCTAGCCAATGTGACTCCAAATTTCTCAAAATTTCCCTGGTGTTGTTTTTGTTTATTGTACCTGCATTATTTACTGAAGATATGGTTCTATAAGTAGATTTCCACTCGATAAAACAAAAATCACAATAGTAGAACAAATAATATACCACAAGGAACATTCCACTACAAGCATAAGGATTAATTGAATAATACGCGGCTACTACAATCAATCACGGTCCATAATACATATAACAATATCTAAACATCAAGCATAAAAGAACAATACAAACTGTAGCTCGTTTGGCATATCTCCTTGCTTTCAAATACGATAGAGAATACTTGCTATTCCGCTCATGCATCATGTCATGTATAACTTCTTATACTTAGTTACGTAAATTTTAGACCTTAAAAACTAATGATAATATCTCTTCTCTTCTATCTATTACCAAGTCTACACTTACGAGGGACACTATTAGAATCTGAAAACGCAAGACCATAGCCTTTCACAGTTTCCTTCAACTTATATCTCAAAGAAGAACACATAGTAAGGTCTCTAATAATCTTATTTTATTTTTTTACTTTATTAAATGATCTGTCCACTTTGTGAAAAATGTGATTGTTCCCACTACATCAGAATGTGCAGTATTTGTAATAACCGCATTAAATGTAATAAATGGGGTTGGGTAAAAATTGGTAAAAAGTCTAAGAGGAAGGGACTAGTTTGCAAAATGGCTAAAGAAGGATTAAACCCTAGAGCCTTATTCTCTATCTCATTTTTTTTGTAAGAGCCGGCTAAGAGAAAGGCTCTAGGCGATTTTGGGGAAAGACAAGGAGAAGGGAGAAACTCTTGAAGAAATCAAGTCTGCATCCATCTTTCAAGGTAAGATTCCTATCTAAATCATCTTCTAGTTTTGCAAAGCTTGGAAAACCTATGTGGGTAGTGATTCTGAGTAGTATGGAAGATTCATTAGAATCACCTATTGGTTCCCGGAGTAGATTGAGATCATAAACCCTTGAGAGGTTAATCTCTAATAAAATTGAGGATTATGGATTGCTAGGAATCGTCATGTGCGGGTGTAATAATTCTTCCGTCGCCTACGGATCGAAACCCTTTGGGTGCGTCGGCTGTAGCACGACAAGCAGGTCCACGTCGAACCAATTAATCGATGTTGGGTCGGCGCTATAGTCGGGAAGAACTGGGAAACCCTTACCCGGGGGTGACCCGGGGAAAAGCCCCAACCACGAGTACCCGGGTAGCCTCCATCCGGGGGTGGCCCAGGGAAGCTTAGGACCGGGGTGACCCGGGGGTTGCTTTTTAGACCGGGAGACAGAAGTACCCGGGCGGAACCCGGGAGGCAGGGGATCCCAGGGTTGGCTAGGACCCGGGAGACGGGTGGTAAGGAGAGAGAGTCGGGAGTCGGCTGGGTGAGAAGAAAACCGGGAGTCGGGCTAACAGGGGAAGCCTTGGACGAACCTAATTTTGAGAGAGAGCTGGTTGTCGAAGTGGGTATGTTTAAGGCTTGGTTTCTTATCGATTGTCTCATTTTATTGTTAGGTGTTCCTGTTAAAGTATAGAGAGTTTTCCGCGGGAAACCCAAGTGAGTACTCTTACATAATTTATTTGTGGTTGGCATGATATGTTGAGCGAAGTTATTTTAATTGTTTTAATTAACTTCATATCGGAGAGTTTTCTAACTAAATCTTTAATGATTATTCACGCGATATTTTATGCTTACGAGGATTATTAAACGCGAGTTGTGATTTTATTGTTTATGTCATGCTGATATGTATGCATACATTGTAGTTGGCGAGTATGGCCTAAGTCGGGCGGTGTGGCCCGCCTGTGCTCATACCGCCGGGGGGGGGGGGGTGTCCCGTTTATGCCAATGGGGGGTGTGTCCCAGAATAAGGCAGTATGAGTCAGACACGTTGTCGCCTGCGGGTGACTTCAGTGTGTGCCGAAAGCGTGTTTTGCGAGTGTGATGATTTATAAAAACTGAAACGGTTTGTAACTGTCTATAAATCTTTTTATATGTTGCTAGGGGGAACTCACTAGACCTGTCGGTCTAACCCTCGCTCTTTCAAAATGTTAAAACTTTTTCAGGAGGGCGAGAAGTACGTGGATCCGGTAAGGGACAAGAGAAGCTGTGAGCCGGGGGCTTACATTAGAAGATTGTTAATTTTAGTCTTCCAGACTTAGTCGTCCTTAATAATTTATCAGTTGTGTAATAGGTTGTTTCCGCCAACCTTGTTATTTAAATTGTATTCTGGGTCGTTTGGCATTGTTTTATATAAAGTCGAGTATGCTTTATTTCTGCGAGTTTGGGTTGTTACAATTGGTATCAGAGCCAAGGTTTAAGGGATTTAGGTGACCGGAGGGGCCTAAACTTAAACTATGGAGTAGAGAGACACAACTGAGATTTAGGAAGTCTTTAAGGAAGACCTTGATCATCGAGAGTCATGATAACGATAGTGAGGACTCTCATGTAAGGTAAATTCAGAATGGCACCTGGCCAATGCCATTATGAATTTACAGGTGCATGGGCGTACTCGATTACTATTGTTGAGATAATCGATGGGAGTAGTTTTAGGTAGTGAGTGCTATCATTGGAATGATAGAGTTGGTCTGGCGGCTGTGTGAGCTCACTTAGGGTTTTAAGTTTAATACCGTTTGGGACGAGTATTGTCCGGGATGTAGATATTTTGTTTTAAGGAAGAACCGCTTGGGTCCAAAAAAGGGAAGAATAGCGATTGGAGGTGAGCTTTTCGCTTCAAGGGAGTCTCTGGCTTGGTAGTTTGTTATGTCGATCAGTGGGAATCAGGAGAGTGTTAGCCCAAGAATCGAAGGATAGAGATGAGACTTTGAAATCTGTAGTTATGTGAAGGGTGGTGGAGAGGCGATGTCAGTGTTGACTGATAAAATGTAGTGAGGATCAGATGAAAATGAGCTATTGTTGGTAAGTTTGTTTGGGGTCAAAGTGAGGATGCAAGATTTGCGAATTAATAGTCACAATGGTAACTGGTAGTTGGACATTCAAGGATGCTGGGAAGCGTTGGTGCCGGAGATTGTGACAAATGTGAGGACCTTGACTGGTTGGTCGGATGTATGGAGTCTGGGATAAATTATAAGCGAGTGCAAACAGTTGACCTTGTTAGAGTAAATAACCTTCAATGTCAAGTGAGTCTCATGCATTATGTTTCAAACAAATTGCTGGAGTCCTTTATATAATTCATACCAGATATCTTGGCGTGTGTGTGCCTTGCGAGGTATTCGTTTTAAAAACGTGGCGATGCGTGTAAACGTGTGTTTGTATTGAAAAGACGAGTTTATTGCGTTGAGTGATAACTTTCGATTTTGGTGTGGGAGAATTATTTTAAATCTCTTTATAAGTGAGTTAACTTTTGTTGTGAAATCATAGCAGCGTTTGAGTACATGATTTTATAAGTGCATTTGGTACGGACACGTGTTGTCATACCGATGAGAGTGAGAGTTGTTTGACTCGCTCAGCGTAATTAATTTTGTAGTATTTTTATAAATCGCGTGGGTAATGTTCAGCGAAATTAATTTCAATTGTGCCAACATCGATTTTGGGGTGGGGTTAGGCGTAATTTTTCGTGGAGTTGAGGATGAACGATCGTTGCGATCGTTGTGTGTGGTTAATCAGTGACGTCGGTGTAGTGTTGTGTACACTCAAACTTGTTTCATAATGTGGTACATACTAAATTTTTTTTAAATGTATCTAAAGTTTAAATTTATGGTGTGTCATGCATGAAGGCTATGAGCTCTCTAGGTCGTGGGGAAAGGCTGCAATTAAGGATGAGGAAGGTGTTGAGAGCAGTAGTGGGGCACTCGAATAGTGGGTGGTCAATCCATGACTTTGGTGTTCCTGTTATGGAAGGGTGGTGAACAGCGGAAGTGGTTATTGGAGGTCTTGATCTTTGACGTTAAGGATGTTTGTATTATATGGCTTACCCGCTCGTTCAGTGACTTGAGATGTGGAGGTCGGTGAATGGTTGTGTCTGGGGTGGAATTCAGAGTCGTTAGGATGCTTTTTATAGCAGTAAATTGTTGCATTGGAAGAGCCAGGTTCCATTGGGAATCCTTGTTGGTCGGAGACATGGTTGAAGTACCACCATGTCGACTGTTGATGTTGAAGCCTGCGACCATTTTCGAGGTCAATGATGGGACGCTAGAGATGAAGAAGTAGCTATGGACAGTTCGTAGAGTTTTCGTGAGGAAGCAAAGAGTCATTCGGAAAAAGGTGTGTACCTGCCGTGATGCTGGACCACCTTGTGTGAATATTACGAAAATGGAAGACTGCTAGTGCGGTCAGGTGTTTTTCGATGAGGTTTTGCTGGTTGTGTAGGAGTGAAGTTGTATAGCTCAACTGGGATTGCGCTTCGAGCATTTAGGTCTGCGGGGTAGTACGTTTAATCTTTCAGGCTGCCGGAATTTATTTCTGACAGGTCGTGTTTGAGCCGACACGGAGCAATATCTTGTTGAGTGGCTTGGAGGATCTTAATCTTGCGTTTTATCCAGACTAGAGAAGGACAAGGTCGCGAAATGCCTTGAATTCAGATGTTGGTGTTATGATTAGTATGAAGAGAGCGGTATATGTATGTGGGCAGAATGGTCGCGGAGATTTTGGCGGTACTGTGATGAGGTGGTAGGGTGATGGTTGTAATGATGAGTTGGTGATCTATATGCCATAAGTGGACGTGCAAGTTATTAAAGTGGAAAGGAAATTCTTTGAGGTTGGTAGTAGGCAAGTGTTTTTATTTTGTTATAGGACGGGCGTCCTTGTCTGGTGATTTCTGGGGAATGTTTTATAAGTGGCAAGTTTGTTGATGGGATGTGTGGATGTTGGTTGGTATCGGGGTATTTCTAAGTTGAGGATAATTTTTGAATGACAGTTGGCGGCTATTTAAGAGAGGAACCTTAGGTTCTGGGATGCGGCGAATTATTCAGGTTTATCTTATACCCCTAAAGTGTTGGTGGAAATGTCGAACTGTTTAGTTCAGGGTGTGTGCAGTAGATAGGGAATCAGTGAGCATGCCGAAGTATTCTTGGGGTGTTAAGAGATTCTAGCAGATTGCGCAATTCTATTTGGAGAGCGAGAATTGTGAAGTGCCTTCGAGTAATTGGTGATGTTTTGGAAGAACTTGGTTGATTATCTCGCATAAGAAGTATGGGTAATCGGTTGAATTGGGTATAGCAATGTAAATGTGTTTTCGACATATTCGAGGATCATCGAGGGTTGGAGTAAACAATGTTGGGTGAGCAGTGTTCCTTGTAACGAGAAGAGAGTGAAGTTATCATGTTGGAAAGATGGGTAATCCGAGAGTATGAAGTTTGGCAAGTGGTACAAAAATGTGGATTTGTGCTTTCAGATTTGCCGTTAGTAAGTTTATAAACCCTAGCGTGAGTGTGAGAAAGAGTTTTTTGGTGTATGTTGCGGTTTGGGTGTTGAGTAATCTAACTCGTGCGGTTGGCCTACAGCTTGCACCGCTAACCAGTGAGCTGGTCTTTAGTAGTGGGTTTGAAGTCTTCTAAAAGGAAGGGAAGAGATGGTTGGATGTAGTGCTTAGAGGGAAAGACCTGATGTAATCTAACACAGAACTTAGTCGAATGCTTGTAGTGTATTGAATTTCATGAATTACTGACTTTCGAGAGGTCAGTTCTCTCCCAAAGGATTATCTCCTCAAACTCTCAATTACAAAACAAAATGCCTAATCCCAACAAACCCCAAGCAAAATAAAAGGAGAATCCCGCTCAAACAATAAAATGCAAAATACCAACACTACCCTTCTAAGCCTTATTACTCAATATAAGAAAACAAAAGACTTATTTTGACTTTCTAAAGGACTTATTTTGACTTTCTATGGTACGTAAACCGCACAGGAGGTTTACCAATACCTCCCCCCAAAGCTTTCACCTTGTCCTCAAGGTGATCATTTGGAAATTGTTGAACTAAGGCTTCCAAATCCTCCTAAGTTGATTCAAATTCAGTCATCCCTTTCCACTTGACTAACACCTCCATCTTCCCTGGGCCACCTGTTGTCACAGTTCGCACCTCTAGCAACGCTTCAGGTTCAGCTTGTAAGATCATATCCTCATCCAGCTGAGAAGGAATGGTTTGTGAAGATAAACAGTTACCAACAACCTGTTTGAGTTGGGACACATGGAACACCAAATGATAAACGTGACCAATCTTCTCGATAATCTTGTATGGCCCGGAAAATCTTGCCAACAATTTGGGATTATTACCATTAATCAATGATTTCTGTCTATAAGGCCTCAGTTTTAAAAACACCCACTCTCCTGGTGAAAAAATCACATCTTTCCTTTTCAGATCAGCCCACTGTTTCATATGACATTGAGCTTTCAACAAATGCATTCTCACTTCATCCCAAACTTCATCTGGGAAATCAATTCTGATTCGACGGCTTAAACTCTTGAAGACGAATCCTTATAGCGAATAAGAGGGGGTGGGTCACGACCATACAATACCCGAAAAGGGGAACTCTTCAGAGAAGTATGGTAGGTTGTGTTATACGAATACTCCTCCCAATGAAGCCATCGAAACCATTGTCGAGGTTTATCCGATACCCAACAGCGTAAATATTGTTCCAACACTCGATTAAGCACTTTAGTTTGCCCATCTGTCTGAGGATGGTAAGCTGAACTGAACTTAAGATTAGTACCCTCCAGCTTGAATAATTCTTTCCAAAAAACACTTTGAAAGATTTTATCACGGTCTGATACTATCAACTTGGGAATTCCATGTAAACGCACAATCTCTTTAACAAACACTTCTGCTACAGATTGTGCTGTGAAAGGATGTCTCAAAGCTATAAAGTGAGCAAATTTGCTAAAACGATCTACCACAACGAGAATCGAATTCATACCAGCAGATTTGGGAAGACCTTCGATGAAATCCATTGAAACATCTTCCCACACGGTATTTGGGAGAGCTAACGGTTGTAATAAGTCTGCTCGAGAACCACTTAGAGACTTGTTCCTTTGACAAATTTCACACCCCTTAACGAAGTCGACAATGTCCTTCCCCATCCCAACCCAAAAAACTTCAGCTGCGATTCTTTGATAGGTACGATCTTCCCCCGAATGACCTCCTATCGGAGTAGCGTGGAATTCTTCAAGAATAATGGGTATCATCGCTGATTTTCTAGGTATCACTAACCTGTTCTTATATAGCAAAACACCCTGTTGTATTTCGAACCCTTTATGCGATGTTGCATCCTTTAAAAGGTCCTCTTTAATTCTTATCAGCAGTTCATCCGCTTCCAATTCGTCTTTCAAGCTCTCCCATTGCCTCCATTGTGGCCCTCCCATAAGAGAACATTCGATGTCAGTGTCCTTTCGTGACAAAGCATCAGCAGCTCTATTTGCCCTCCCCGGTTTATACACGATCGAAAAATTGTAGCCTAAGAGTTTACTAACCCATTTTTGGTACTCCGGCTCTACAACTCGTTGCTCCAATAGATACCGAAGACTCTGTTGATCGCTTCCAACAACAAATCTTCTGCCCAATAAGTATGGTCTCCACTTTCTTACGGCTAAAACGATTGCCATAAGTTCTTTTTCATAAGTTGATTTCTGCCTTGCTCGCATCCCCAAAACCAAAACCTGACTGAAATAAGCAATTGGCTGCTCGGCTTGCATTAACACAACCCCTATACCCAGACCCGAGGCATCAATTTCTATTACAAATTCGGAAGAAAAGTCAGGCATTCTCAACACTAGAGGAGAAGACAACAACCTCTTAAGGGAATCGAAAGCCTCCTGAGCTTCGACTGACCATACAAATTGATTCTTTTTCAACAAATCAGTAAGGGGCTGCTATGATTCCATATCCCTTTACAAATTTTCTGTAATATCCCGATAAACCGAAAAACCCTCTCAATTCCGTAACATTACAAGGTTCCTTCCATTCTAAGATTGTCTTGATCTTAGTCGTATCCACCTCAACCCCTTTGCTAGAAATAATGTGTCCCAAATACCCCAATCGTTCTTGACCAAATTCACATTTTTTCCGGTTGGCATACAGACGGTGTTGAGAAAGCAACTCAAACACTTGTCGTAGATGTTCCACATGCTCATCGATCGACTTGTTGTACACCAATATATCATCGAAGAAAACTAGCACAAATTTTCTCAAAACATCCTTAAAGATCTCATTCATTAACCCTTGAAAAGTAGAGGGGGCATTTACCAATCCAAACGGCATCACCTTAAACTCATAATGCCCCTGGTGAGTTCTAAAGGCTGTTTTTTGAATATCTTCCTCCTTCATTCGAATCTGGTGATATCCAGATTTCAAATCCAACTTAGAAAACACACACGCACCATTCAATTCGTCCAAGAGTTCATCAATCACGTGGATAGGAAACTTATCAACAACCGTAGCCTTATTAAGAGCTCGATAATCTATACAAAATCTCCAACTACCATCTTTTTTCTTTACTAATAACACGGGGCTGGAAAAAGGACTTACACTTGGCTGAATCACTCCCGCCTCTAACGTCTCCTTCACCAATTTCTCAATTTCATCTTTTTGATAGTGCGGGTATCGATAAGGCCTTACGTTTATTGCATCGGTACCTTCTTTCAATACAATACCGTGCTCTTTTCCTCTAATCGGAGGTAGTCCGCTGGGCATGTTGAAAACATGATCGTATTCTTGTAATACTGCTGCAAATGGCTGCCACACTTCGACTACTTCATTATCTATCATTACAAATGAACCAAGCTCGACCAACACAACTTGTCCCTCTTGTTGAATAAGTTTTCACATTGCCTTTAAAGAAACCTTAGATTTACTCAACGATGGATCCCCCTTTAACGTAACTGACTTTCCTCCCACTGTGAATTTCATCACCTGCTATTTCCAATTCATATATGTGGCTCCCAACGTTTCCAGCCATTGAACCCCAAGAATAACGTCGCTATTGCCCAACTGTATTGGCAAAAAATCTTCCACAATTTCTAAACCTTGCAAAGACAACAATATACGTTGACAGATCCCATCTCCTTTAACGACATTTCCCGTCCCCATGGTTATGGTATATTCATTTGTGTTGTCCACTTTCATCTTCAATTTATCCACAATTTCCTTAGATATGAAATTGTGAGTTGCCCCGCTATCGATAAGGATGATGACTTTTTGATCTTCTATTTCACCTTCCAATTTCATCGTCTTCGGATTCGATAGCCCCACTACTGAATTTAAATGAACCTCCACCTTTTGATCGACATCCACCGCATTCAAGGCTTTCTCCTCTTTTTCCTCCTCTCCCTCGCAACTGCTTTCTTCTTGCACTAACAGTATAGCCAACTCTTTTTTTTTTTTACATTTGTGCCCTGGAACGTACTTTTCATCACAACGATAGCAGAGACCAAGGGCTCGTCTCTGCTAAACTTCTTGGTCTGGCAATTGCCTAAACTCTGTTCCAGTTTTGTTCAACGCACTGGATACAAACTCTGTTCCAGTTTTGTTCAACGCACTGGATACAAACTCTGTTCCAGTTTTGTTCAACGCACTGGATACAAAATTGGCCATCGATGATTGACCCTTAGTTTCAGTCGGTGCTGATGTATTCTTTCTTTCTAGCAAATGACGATAATCTCTCCTTATTGATCACCTTATTCTTCTCTTCTATTTTCAGTGCTAATTCCTTTGCTTCCTCCAAAGTAACAGGGCTCAAAAGTCGTAACTTGGCTTTAATCGAATTTTCCAACCCGTTGATGAATTGGCTCAAAAAAACTTCTTCAGGAATTCCTTCTAGTGATGCAGCCATTTCTACAATTTTTCTCCTATATTCCTCAATAGTGCCAACCTGTTTCACGGCGAGAAATTATTCACATAACGTACCCGATGTCGTAGATCGAAACTGTCTAAGGATGAGTTTCTTAAAATCTTCCCATCGAGTGAAAGGATGTCGTCGATTCTCCCATTGGAACCATTTTAGAGCATCTCCTTCGAATGAGATAAACGAAACCTCAATTCGTTCTTCTTGTGTAAGCCGATTCAATACGAAATAACGTTCCGCTCGTAGAATCCATCCATCGGGATCTACTCCATCAAATGTCGACATCTCCAATTTTCTCCCCTTCACCGCCAAAAACCAACCGACTTCCCCTGGAGTGTCGTTTCTCTTCTTCGCGCCTCCCGTTCCCGGTGATTCATACCCATCCGATGACCTCGTTGAATTTGCTTTGCTAGCGGCCACTTCTTGACTCAATTTTTCAATCTGCTGCACGATTTTCTCCGGTGTTTTCTCAATGAATTGATGATTCTTCTCAATTGAACCAACGTTGCTTTCCAAATCGTCCATCCTCGAGTTAGCGTTTCACGTCATGGCTGGATCGAACTCGCTCTTATACCAATTTGATGTAATCTAACACAGAACTTAGTCGAATGCTTGTAGTGTATTGAATTTCATGAATTACTGACTTTCGAGAGGTCAGTTCTCTCCCAAAGGATTATCTCCTCAAACTCTCAATTACAAAACAGAATGCCTAATCCCAACGAACCCCAAGCAAAATAAAAGGAGAATCCCGCTCAAACAATAAAATGCAAAATACCAACACTACCCTTCTAAGCCTAATTACTCAATACAAGAAAACAAAAGACTTATTTTGACTTTCTATGGTACGTAAACCGCACAGGAGGTTTACCAAGACCATAGTGTCAAACTTGGTATTGCTTGGAGAAAGGTTCCAAGTAAGTCGATTATCCAATGTTAAATTATTTGGAATAGTTTGAGCAAGCATGGTCACTCTGTGGTGAGCGAGTAAAGTTTGGTTTTATTTGCTCATATGTTTGGGCGAATGTGGATGCAATGAAAAACTGGAGTATGTGTCACTTTATTTGGTCAGTTGGAGCTGGTGGACTTCGAAGGCTTCGAGTTGTGGAAGTTTCCTTCCACTATGTAAGAGGTTGGAGTGATGAAGTTGGGGGGCGATGTACGTTTGGCGTGTAAGAGTTGGGTAACATCGGTGAGTTGTGATTAATGTGTTTCGGCAAAGATAGTGCTTCTGTGTTAGACGTATGTCATATTAAGAGAGGTTACTTTGCAATGGCAGGTTACCGGATGAAGAAACTCTTGGTTGTAAGTTAATGTGATAGCAAAGATTGCCTATATGTTTTATTGGCAAAATGAGTGGTTATGAATCTAGCTGGGAATGCAGGTTATCGTAGGAGTTGACTCAAGCAAAATCATTTCTTAAGAAGTGAATTGTATATCAGAACCTTAGTGTGGTGTGTTTTAAACCGGTATCCCAAGTATGTTAGACGAATCCGATCCGACACAAGAAGGTTGGGATTGATCGGGGATGAATCCGATGGTTATGTTTCGGCCATGAAATTGGTCAGAATAGCTTGGCAATTAAGTGAAGTTAGGTTGATATAATTGAAAGGACACGAGCATGGATCTCAAGTTGAGGGGGGGGGGCAACTCGAAGTGGGAGTCGTCCCCTTAGGATGAAGTGGTCTACCCGAGAGGAAGCCAGTGTTGGGCTACGAGTTCGGGTCCGTTGAAATTATGGAAAGAGTTGGAGGTTTGTGTACGATCTGGAGGTGTTCGACGGGGAACTAGAAAATTTGTATTGTGTTTCACGCCTCTATTTGAGAGCATTTGTTGGAAGTTGGGGCGGCGATACCGTTGCAAGGTATGCGAGCAATTAAGAAGTTAACCTTTATCATAGGGTTTAAGGAAGTCCTTAACCGTAATGGTAAAAACTTAAAGATCAAAAGAGGTCCGCCTTGTGAACGTGTAATGGTGGTATCTTAAAGGGCAAGAGGCAACGAGAGATGTGGAATCGGATATGAGGTCTCAGTACCCCGGCTTGTTCAGTAATGGAATTCCGAGGACAAAATTCTTTTGAGGCGGAGATATTGTAATAACCGCATTAAATGTAATAAATGGGGTTGGGTGAAAATTGGTAAAAAGTCTAAGAGGAAGGGACTAGTTTGAAAAATGGCTAAAGAAGGATTAAACCCTAGAGCCTTATTCTCTATCTCATTTTTTTTGTAAGAGCCGGCTAAGAGAAAGGCTCTAGGCGATTTTAGGGAAAGGCAAGGAGAAGGGAGAAACTCTTGAAGAAATCAAGTCTGCATCCATCTTTCAAGGTAAGATTCCTATCTAAATCGTCTTCTAGTTTTGCAAAGCTTGGAAAACCTTTGTGGGTAGTGATTTTAAGTAGTATGGAAGATTCATTAGAATCACCTATTGGTTCCCGGAGTAGATTGAGATCATAAACCCTTGAGAGGTTAATCTCTAATAAAATTGAGGATTATGGGTTGCTAGGAATCATCATGTGCGGGTGTAATAATTCTTCCGTCGCCTAAGGATCGAAACCCTTTAGGTGCATCGGCTGTAGCACGACAAGCACGTCCACGTCGAACCAGTTAATCGATGTTGGGTCGGCGCTGTAGTCGGGAAGAACCGGGAAACCCTTACCCGGGGGTGACCCGGGGAAAAGCCCCAACCACGAGTACCCGGGTAGCCTCCATCCGGGGGTGGCCTAGGGAAGCTTAGGACCGGGGTGACCCGGGGGTTGCTTTTTAGACCGGGAGACGGAAGTACCCGGGCGGAACCCGGGAGGCGGGGGATCCCGGGGTTGGCTAGGACGCGGGAGACGGGTGGTAAGGAGAGAGAGTCGGGAGTCGGCTGGGTGAGAAGAAAACCGGGAGTCGGGCTAACAGGGGAAGCCTTGGCCGAACCTAATTTTGAGAGAGAGCTGATTGTCGAAGTGGGTATGTTTAAGGCTTGGTTTCTTATCGATTGTCTCATTTTATTGTTAGGTGTTCCTGTTAAAGTATAGCAGAGAGTTTTCCGCGGGAAACCCAAGTGAGTACTCTTACATAACTTATTTGTGGTTGGCATGATATTTTGAGCGAAGTTATTTTAATTGTTTTAATTAACTTCATATCGGAGAGTTTTCTAACTAAATCTTTAATGATTATTCACGCGATATTTTATGCTTGCGAGGATTATTAAACGCGAGTTGTGATTTTATTGTTTATGTCATGCTGATATGTATGCATACATTGTAGTTGGCGAGTATGGCCTAAGTCGGGCGGTGTGGCCCGCCTGTGCTCATACCGCCGGGGGGGGGGGGGGGGGGGGGTCCCGTTTATGCCAATGGGGGTTGTGTCCCAGAATAAGGCAGTATGAGTCAGACACGTTGTCGCCTGCGGGTGACTTCAGTGTGTGCCGAAAGCGTGTTTTGCGAGTGTGATGATTTATAAAAACTGAAACGGTTTGTAACTGTCTATAAATCTTTTTATATGTTGCTGGAGGGAACTCACTAGACCTGTCGGTCTAACGCTCGCTCTTTCAAAATGTTAAAACCTTTTCAGGATGGCGAGAAGTACGTGGATCCGGTAAGGGACAAGAGAAGTTGTGAGCCGGGGGCTTACATTAGAAGATTGTTAATTTTAGTCTTCCAGACTTAGTCGTCCTTAATAATTTCTCAGTTGTATAATAGGTTGTTTCCGCCAACCTTGTTATTTAAATTGAATTCTGGGCCGTTTGGCATTGTTTTATATAAAGTCGATTATGCTTTATTTCTGCGAGTTTAGGTTGTTACAGTATTTACTGTTTGCTTATAAGTTATAACACAAGTCATCAATATAGGTTGTTTAAACATTGCTATTTGTATCTGTACAAGGAAAACTATTGAATGCAAAAAGGTAGAAAAGAGAACAAGATGTTAATGGTATTTGACAAAAGTCACAAAACAAAAAGATTGAACCAGATAAATCGTTTAATACAACCCAATAAAAATATAGAAATAGAAAATTTAGTATCATAAAATACATATATATATATATATATATATATATATGATCAGATAAACAAAGGGTGTGACAAGGTAAAATGAGTACTTTAACACACTCTAAGTTAGAGGCCTTAGCTTTGCTTATACCTTACAGAAACTGTAAGATGCAAAACATGGATGTTAGAATTTTCTATCATATTACAACTTGATTACGGATTGCCTGGAATATCGAGTCCCTAGAGAGGTAAATCTTGGATCCGATACCATGTAAAAATATGTGGAACCCATTAGATTACTCTTCAAAAGAGCCCTTGAGGAGAGAATGGAGGTTCTAACATATATAGAAGAAAAATGGTCCAATTCTAGCCAATGTGGGACTCCAACAGATACTATTCAAAAGACCATCATAATCAAGAAAAATGGCATAGCAAATGTGATTCACAGGGCTCATCCCTTAACCCCCACTGCCTTTAGCAGACTTTGAACCCCATAATACGGAAGGCCTAGAATTCGGGCTCCTTTTGATCTTTTTCAATATTCAAACAGAAAGATGATGGGACTAACCCAAAAATAATAGTTACCATTAGACTTGGCAAATTTGTCGTGTCGTGTTCGTGTCGGGTTCAAAGTTAAACAGGTTGAGAGTGCCTAACCCTAACCCGGTCCGTTTAATAAACGGGTCAGAAAATCCCAACCCGACCCGCCTAACCCATTTAACATTTATAAAACTAAAAATTAAAAATCCAAAATTCACAAATAATTACAAATCCAGAATTCAAATGAAATCATTATAATTCCAAATTTATAGTTCAAACTTATAAATTCTAACCAAATCCAAAGCATTAAAAATAAAACTTATTTTATATATATATATATATGTATATATATTTATATAAACGGGTTATTTGGGTCATTTTCGAGTTGAAAATTTTGACCCTGACCTCACTCGTTTAATTTATGTGTCGTGTCGTGTTAATCCGTTTACTTAAACGGGTTGAAAGGTATTACTCAAACCCGTATATTTCGTGTCGAGTTCGTGTCGGGTTAGCGTGTCGTGTCAGTTTTTGCTAGGTCTAGTTACTATCTACATTCCGCTTGACGGGCAATGCATTTCCTACATGGGCTGGCACACATATAGAGAAAAGGAAAACTGAAAACCTTCATGTCGGCATTAGGGAGAGAATCAAAGATTGCAGGACATTTTCCTCCGAGCTCTAAAGTGACAGGAGTTAAGTGCTTCGCAGCTGCAGACATGACAATCTTTCCCACCTTTGTACTCCCTGAATATTGCATAACTTGATTAAGCAAAAACAGTTTCCGAGTCATAAGAAGGCAAAATAGATAAAGTGGCCACTGAATTTTCACGGTTTTTCCATTTGCAAGTATCTACAAAATATTTATGGATAAGATACTTGCTATCTCACAACGTCACAACCATATCAGTTACATTATTTTTGTCCAATTGTCATCAAAATTAACAAATTTTAGTTGGAGTTCAATGAATCAAGAAATGGGAAGAAGGTCATTGCTTATGAACGACCATCAACTATTGAGCATTTAAAACTTTTGAGATCAAAATTCAATGGGACTTGAAGGATGCTGACATGGTTGTCGTGGTTAGTATGTGATGGATAAATCTCTCACTTGTAAAAATGCTTCCATTGAGGTACCATGATATTATAGCAAAAAGATTCAAGCAGAAATCTTCCCAAGGAATGATACATAGTTGTTTTCTATAAAATTTGATGCACCCATAGTTATCACAAGCCATGAACACAACCCGATTAAGAAATTGTCTGATATGCCTTGGTATATTTACCTGTAAAGAATATTTTGTCCCATTTATACTCTAGTAGTTGATTAGCTACTTCGCTTCCGCCTTCTATAACTTTAATGGCTTTGGGATCCAAGTAAAGTGGCAATTTGTTGGCAAGAAAAGAGACGCACTTTGGGGCTAACTCCGATGGCTTTAGTACAACTGTGTTACCAGCAGATATTGCTCCTATCAACGGGTCCAATGTCAATGCTGCAAAAAAAATGTTTGTGGTTCATTAGGCTTATGAAGGTTCTGAGAGGACTTTTCATCACCATGGGACAGCTACAGGAATCCAATGAAAGGACTCTAAAGATTGCTTACTAATGGGGAAGTTCCAAGAACCAATGATGAGGACTAGGCCAAGTGGTTCAGGCAACACTTTTCCACTTGCTGGGAAGAAAAGTAGAGGTAGCCGACCCTGCCCAGAAATGTTTTTACCCTTTGATCATTAGTAACATAATTAAACCACTGATATGGGTAAAAATCAGATAGCAGCATGTAATTCATAATTTAGTTGTTGTTGTGATTTGTTCCAAAACTAGATCGTGGTGAAGACAAGAAAACTATTGGTTTGACTCTTTCAGAATTTAGGTACAACTCTTTTTGATAGATTTGATGTTCTATGTTTTAATTCTAGCCCTTGTAGTACCAATACGTAACTACAAGTTGTAAACCTTATTGTTGCCACGTTTTGTCATTGCATAGAGTAGCAGAACTACAATGGCGTAGGCAGGTGCAGTGAACCCACAGAGTTACTGAAAATCTTTGTGCAAAGTACTATATTGTAAACTTTTAATAAGATCTAAAACCACCGGTGGTCTTTGACCCAATTGATACTAAGCCTCTTGAACCAGTGGTTGTGGTTCAGGACTCACCAGTAGCAGGTTGCGTGTATTTCGACCGTTTTAAAAATAATAATAAGCTGTAAAACAGAAGTCACACCCAAAACCTCGAGCATGTTGTTGCTTCCAGGTGGTAAAACTTCTAACACAGTTGCTCCTTGCAGGTGGGCATGTGGTAAAGACACAAGAAAAGCATGTACATTTTCTATTGAACTAATCTTCACAATATCTTTTTCTACGACATCTAAATCATCTGTCAACTTTGGTTTACTTTCTATTTTGTAAGAAGTGCATGCATATCAAAGTTATTTTATATCAATACCAAACTAACTGGATGTAGGGCCGAATAAGATTTGTAGCACAAAACAAAGTAAATTGTTAGTTTTAGCTTAATCAATGAATGATAGGCAATGATAATATACACACTATATGAAGCAAATCATTAATATGCTAGTTTTAGCTTAATCAATGAACAACATCAACATGCAGTACTAATACACACACACACTGCAAAACTATGCCACATGAATTAAGCTGGCATCAAAGAAATAGAAATAACTAAACCCTTTTTCTCCCATAAATCCATTTTGTGAAATTTATAAAGAGGGACATTCAGTGTAAAATGACACAATAGTTTCAAGGTTATTGCTCAAAGTTTCATGGATCACTAATCCTTACAATTTTATAAAATGAATTGTTACACGTTGAACCAAGGAGGATTATCTAATGTGAACAACTAAACAAAAAGCTAACACTCCATTGAAAATTCAAGCAAATTATAGGGTAATTCATGTGCATATACATTGCATCGATCATAAAATTGAACTGATCTTCTGTAACTGAGAAAATAAGAAGGATCTCGCAAACCTTCTTTGGGGATATCCATTGGTCAATACAGCTCAATGCATGGTCAACTGATTTCTTCACTACCCCAATCTGTAAGAGTATTAAACAAATCAATTCAGGCAAAAGCACAACGCTGATCCTATCACCAACCCTTAATTAAGAAATTACTTGCAATATCCCAAATTAGAGTCCCTTTTTGACCTTAGATTTTCTAATTGTCAATTGAATCACTTTATTACTTCAATATTCATGGCAAAAAGTAATTAAAAAATGCAAATTCATATTAAACTGTCCAACTATATTACAGAAGAAATTTCTTCGACATCAATTAAATACCGAATCTAAAAATCAAGAGTGACTGCAGTGTTCTTATAATCCTAAATTAACATGAATACTCCAATATCCAGATCCACCATAGTCTGTACTTTTTTCCTTAATCGCCTTAACTTTTTCAACGAAAATCACGACGTATGTATGTGTAACAGAGAGGTGATAGTTGAATTACGACGTACTTCGTCACGATAAGATTCAACAGGATGTTTTCCGAGTTCGGATTCAAGCAACTGAAAGAGAAGATGTTCGTTTTCATGAATAAGTCTGAGAATTGCTCGAAGCTGCTGTTTTCTCCAATCAACGCTTCTAGTTGTGCCGCTCTTAAAAGTCTGCCGTAGCTCCTCCAGGCTCCGTCTCATCCCGTGATCCTCCTCCGCCATTACTTGTCTTCTCTCTCTCTCTCTCTCTCTCTCTCTCTCTCTCTGTGCTGCTGCAACAACTACCTGTATTACTGATGCATGTCTTAATTACACCAGTCACCAAATATTGTTCCACAAATATAATAAGTCGCGCGGTCACCTTATTGTTTTAAGTTTATCCTAAGATATTTTATTGGATATATAAAAATAACTTACCAAACATTATTTGGAATAATAATTTAGGAGTGTTTTGGAAAGAAAAAAAATCCATTATAATCTTGATCAATAATATTAACTGTTATTTATTATTATTAATTAATATTAATCAAAAAAATTATAATTATTTAAAATTATTACTAATTATATCAATTATTTTGAATGGGTTAAATAAATACTCATAGGGTTGGGTTCCGGTGAGAAGTGGTTATCGACCGTTAGATGAGAAATTGACATCCATTAGGATGAGATACACCGAGATACACTAAATCAATTCTCTTCTAAGCTGCAATTCATGAGAGAAATTGAGATTAAAAGAGATCAACGGTTCAGATTCACTTCTCACACTTCTCACCGTTAACTCAACTTCTCACACGATCTTTCGCCTATACCCTTATATATTGTTAAATAGTAAATGCATTTGTATCTACTAATTTCCTTTTTTCGCCTATACCCCTCTCTCTCGGCATTTAAAAAAATAAAAATAAAAAAATAAAAATAAAAGAAAGGGTATTTTTGTCATTTTTCAGAATTCCATTCCAATTCATTTGCAAACCAAACAGACAGATTCCAATTCATTTAACTGATTACATTCCATTCCTGTCAACCAAACACTTGGTCAAACCTGATAACATTCCATTCCAATTCCTTCCAGATTCCAATTCCTTCTAGATTCCAATTCCTTAGATAAATTTCATTCTTTCAGAAATCATTCTGCGAACCAAACGCCCCCGAAGATTTGGTTAGAGGAAATAATCATAACTCTATATGGATCTTAGAAGATATAACTTTTAATTATTATTCAACATATTTAGTCATCATAAAACAATTTTACAAATGTTTATGTAAGTTAATTAAAATTAAAGTTATATTTATTTTATTTTATAAATAATAAAATTGTAATAAATGATTTTAATTTAATTAATTATTAATTATATTTTTTTAAAGTTATTAATTAACAAATAAATTATAAACTAATGTAGATCTTTTTTAAAATTTATTTTTAGCTATACAAATCCAGAACTTATTATATATATATATATATATATATATATAAATATAATTAATTTGAAATTATTTTTTATTAACATACTATATTATTTAATTTTTTTATTACCCATTTTGTATTGATTAACATATTATATTATTAGTGATTTATTTTAATTACATTATGAAATGTTGTAATTGACTAATTTTTCGAAATACGTTTTTTATCATTTTATATTTTTCAAACATACAGTAACTATCAATCTTGCTTTTATTTCTTGACAACAAACTTTGCAAGTACTTACCACTTACTTTCAGGGTTGTATATT
This sequence comes from Arctium minus, assembly GCA_954870635.1. NCBI lineage: Eukaryota > Viridiplantae > Streptophyta > Magnoliopsida > Asterales > Asteraceae > Arctium > Arctium minus. The sequence goes on from OX941092.1 coordinate 33,066,502, forward strand.
TGTGGAAAACCTTGGCATACAAATTTTCAAAATCCTTCTATAATTGTCAACTGTAAGTAGAATTTAAGAGCATAGATTCTTTGAAAATAGAGAAAAAGGAGTTTTCATTGTCTATTTTACTTCAATAAATTTTCTATATTGTTCTTTAAAGTAGAGAACTAAGAGCATCCCCAACAAAATCAAAAATCAAAATTTCAAGAAAAAAAATACGTTCATCTCCAACAGCTTCTCCATTTTAGATATTACAATATCAATTATATTATTAAAATATTATTTCTCTCTCACAAACATTTAATTTCAAGTATTCTAATTGGTGAGAAAAATAACAAAATCATTTCTTTTTCCTAACTAATCATTTTTGGAGAGTTTTCCCCTCTCTCTCTCTCTCTCTCTCTCTCTCTCTCTCTCTCTCTCCCAATTTCTCCATTTTAGAGAAGGTCTTATAGAATCTGTTGGAGAAAAAATCCCCAAAATCATCATCTTAAAGAATCGAGTTGCTCTAGATAAAGGTCAAAGTTTAAAAGATTCTCTAAAACTTAATGTGGAGAGAGAGTGAGAGATGAATTTTTTTATTTATTCCCACAAATGAAATTGAATTATATTTATTTAATAAATATTAAAAAGTCTATTACGATGATAAATTTATAAAATATCTATACTATTTTAATATGCATTTAAGCAAAACTCTTAAATATACAAGTCATTGAGCATATGGTACCATCATTTTTTGTAAGAATTTTAAAAACTTTTAATTACAAGTTGTAAAGCATAGTGTACAAGCTATTGATGCTCATCACTGCCATCACTCAGGAAGTTGGAGAAAACTTCAGATTCCCTTTATTGATAAAAAAAAGTTATTGCATAGAAAACTTTCTTTCTTTCTTTATGAATGTATTATTTCACAGTTTTCTTTCTACACGATACAGAGTTCATCCTTCCTATTCTGGCTCTGGTCCAAACAATCCTCCAGGATAGCTTTAGGTTACGAATTTCAAATTCAAAATTTCAACATCAGGTTTATCTTCTTCAATCATGCTCTCCTACTCTTGCCTCATTCATGCCCTTGAATCCTATACAGTCTTCTCCTCTCCTCCTTCGCAAATCAGGTAAGTTTTATGTTGATTTTCTAATTTTTCTCCTTCCTTTCTGTGTTCTGTGTTTCTGATGTGTTCTGCGTTTCTGAATGTACCAAGCGAACATCTTGATTTGTTGTATTTTGATCATCCTATTTCTGAGATGTTTATTGGATTATACTCGTTTTGAAAATGTAAGATTATGTTGCTTTCTGTTTTTCAGGTGATTTAGGTATAAAAGCATATTTTATGTCTATGTGTGTGAACTGTTAATGATTTATGATTTTAATGAGTCGTTGCTTTCTTGGTTGTTGAATGATTTGTTCAAGAATTTGGTTGGTGCGTCCTTATCTCTCTCACTTTCTATCTCCATCTCTGACACTAACAAATCTATTCACACTTTGGTGCCATGGGAAGTCCATCTGATCTCTCAAAGTTCAAACTGTATCTGGTCTTTTAGACTGAGGGACTGTAAGGCTATTGCAGAAGTATCATAATGCTTTCACTGTATAGATTCATATCAAACCTTACTTATAAACTGAAGTTAAGATATAATTCAGACAACTCTATCTGTTACGATGCTACTTCAAATTGGTTATATGGTATTGTTAGAAGATGGACCACGCAAAAGAAGTTGGAATACAGTCTTTTTGAGTGTGACAAAGTAAAGATTCACAATTTATGATTACTTTCCATTTTTCCTAATTCCATGTTATTCTTGTTTAAAAGGTTGTTTACTAAATGGTTACCAGTAAGCGCTTACTAGGTTTACCGGATTAACATGGTAAAGACCTAGATTTTTACCCGATAAGAGTGATGACAAGGGCTGAGAGTCTTACCTGGTAAGTGAGGGTGATGACTCTTACCCCGGTTAACATTTACTAGATAAATTGTTGCATATGATGTCATTTTAGTGGATTAGAATCTTACCCGGTAAGGTGTGTGAGAGTATGATTTTTACCGAGTAAACGTTTGGGTAAACGGACCCTAAATCTTGGTATTCTGACCATAGCTTTTAAGCAGATATTTATTAGTGCCCATAAAGAAATAACTCGGTGCTTGGCTGTTATCAACAAAAAAGAAGAAACGATTTAGTATCTCGACTGTAACATTCGTATTTCGGTACGTATAAACTTGATTTTTATGTTTATATTTGACCTTAGAATAACCCTTATGACAATTTAAGTTGATTTATAATTAGTATTGATAAGTTAAAAAAACTTAAAATTTAAAACTAGTTGCTTTGCGAGCGAAGAAAAGCTTCACGTCCACGAAGCTGGGTAGAAACTCCAAAACAAAAAGAGTTGGAAGAAATTTTAGGGAGAGAGAACTATAGCCTTGGTTTTAAAAAGAAAAGGGAAAAAAAGAGAGTCAAACTCATTTTTGGTCAAAGATGAAGCGTTTTTCAAATTTCAAAACCCACCAAATCATTTTATATATAAAAATTTTCTTTTTCTCTCCATCTCATCTCTTGGTGGACGCCAACTCTTATTTCCTCCGTTACCATCTACCAACTCCAACTCTCCTATTATCTTCTCGATCTCAAATATTGCAGACAAGATTGAGGGTAGCAATTAGCATCTAAGGGGGTGTTTGGGATTGCTTATTTGAGGTGCTTTTTAGCTTATTGTGATTTGGCATCGGAGATAAACACTTTTGAGTGTTTCGATGAGGAAAAATTAAAATAGCTTATAGCGGTGCCAAACCGCTTTTTTGATAAGTTATTTGATTTTAACTTATCAACTTTTTTGAAAATTGCTTATCACTTTTTTGGTTATTTTATATGTTTAAGCAATCCCAAACATGTTTAAATAACAACTTATTAGCTTATTACGTTTTGGTACCACAATAAGCTAATCCAAACACTTTTTTAAAAACACCGTTTGACACCACATAAGTTGATAAACACTTTTTAGAATAAGATATAAATGTTAAATGAGATATAATATATAGATGGGATAAAAAACCGAATAGAAAACCGAAAGGTTTAGGACATATATAAGTTAATGAAAAACAATTAATATAACCAACATAATAAATCTAAAAATTTGAGAAAAAAGAATTATAAAATAACTCTTCCACAAAGTGTCACCTAAGAAACTTCATATATTACTTTTAGAAAAAATAAAAATATTCAAAAAACATAAATAAAATATTTTATTAATGAATAAGAGTATTATTATTTAATATTTAGAAATATTAAAAAAATTAAAGAGAAAATGAAAGGTTTTTTCTCATTTATTAACAAATTAAATTAAAAAAATACAAAAAAAAATGAGAAAAATAGAATGTAACGTCCGCAAATTTCGGTATGTGATTTCTAAATCTCGTGACCTCTAATCCTTGTGATAATCTCGGTTGTTGAACATTAAAGCCTATTTACGAACCACGTTTATCGAATTACCTTCGTTTGAGGAATCGGGCCGAAAATCAGACGTGGGTACGTGGGGGGTGACAATGTCCGACGATTGTGACAGTGTCACTCTCGTCGTGGCACTGTCGCGGGCTCAAGGTACCATTCGGTACATGTGGGGCGACCTTTCCCGGTGATTGTGACCATGTCACTCTCGCCGTTGCATAGTCGCGAGGGGCCTACGGGTCTCGGTACATTTCGGGCGACAATGCCCGCGATTGTGTCGCGTGGCACTGTCGCGGAAGGGCTAGGGTTGGGTATTTAATGCCTGGTCCGACTTTTAGCCATTTATCCCAATATCTAAATTTGAGAACTCGTTTCTCTCTACAGTTTGGGCGATTTTTCACCAACCCAACATCGCTCCTCATTAAATCCAAGCTAAAGCCTCAAGATTCTCTAGGGTTCTTGTCATCTCAAGTGAAGAAGTGAAGCTTTTATTCAAGTTGTGTCATCACCTCACTAGGATTGAAGGTTTTAGGGTTTTAGCCAAAAATCCTAGTATAGTGAGTCAATCTTTAAACTCTCTTCATTAAATGCATGTATTTATTGTTAATAAAAGTTTATATCAAAATATTACTTCATTTTGTACATTTGAGAATTTTGGGAAATTTACGTTAAAACCTAGGGTTTTGGCCAAACTTGATGTTTTGATGAAATGATTATGGGGGTTGGTTTTGTACATCTAAATGATGAGCTTTTGGTGATTTTGAAGAACAATGGTAGACAAAACCAAGTGGATTATCTTTATGTACTGTGGATAAGTAACGATGTTTCCCTTACATTGAAAGTGATATATTGTAAACGGTATATGGAAAATACATTATCATATGTTTGGTATTCTATTTGGGAAAATATAGTGTAATGGATCCATAGGCACTAGAAGTATTATGTATTTTACATGATAATGATTATTTGGCTAGATGGGTGCTACTTGGGAGCTCGTGCTATAGACCGTGGGTGGTTGAATACGATAACCTTGTATCTCATGACATGCATATTCTAGCGAGTGAGTCCTTATTAGACACTTTGGGAGCTCGAACTATAGACTGTGGGTGGTTGAATTCGATAACCTTTAGTGCTATAATAGAAGCTCCATAACATTGATGTGTGACCTACTTTGTGTTCCATCACCTCAATGGTAAACCCGGGTCTCCCCCGTTAAATTGTGAAACCTTACCCTTTCCTAAGGGAGAGCAAAACAATTTTATGAATGTAACGATTGATAAAACCATGTTCTAATATCTATTGCTTCTTTATCTAAATTTATATGATTGGTCTCACTAGGCGTAAGCCTAACATTTATTTCTTGAATTTTCCATATCTACAGGTTCCATTAGTGGTCGGGCTCGTAAAGACTGAGCTTCGGGGGTTGAGAGAATAGCGGAGACTTTTTGGAAGTAAATATTAGGTGGCTTGGCGTACAGAATGGCAGTATAGAACATTTTGGGAGATTTGGTGACACGGTCTAATCTAGATGATTATGTCTTAGATTAACTAGTTGTCACTCTTGATTTCCAATTCATGTTGGTGTAAAACGCTTTAACTACTTTTCCCCATCTCTTGGGTGATCTTCGTCTATTTAGCTTTGTTAGTTATTGTGGATGATATGTTTAAATCCAGGTTTTGGTTCCTCAGTTTATAGACGTTGTATTGCAAAAAAATATTTTAAAATTCACTTTAAATTTTAGGGTGTTACAAGTTAGTATCAAAGAATTAGTTTAAGCGAACTAGGCATGACTGTAAGATGTCTAGACTTAAGCTGGAGCTATTAGGCTATGATTGGCGAGGATTGGGTAGAACTTCTGGGATAGGATGTTCTTGGTAATCGACGGACTTGCATGAATTAAGAATCGTGAGGATGGTAACGAGAATTCTTGTGTATAGTGTGTTCATAATTTCACGTAGCTAATTCCATTATGAACATATTGTTACGTAAGCATACTTGAATTGCTAATGTCATGAAGAATGATGAATGTATTAGTACGTTTCTTTGTGTTTCGATCAAATCTTTTACTCTCTTTCGTGCTTGTGTGGAAGCCATACTCTACCATGGTGAATACTCGAAGCCGACCTTTGGTCGAAGGGGAGATTCACGAAGATAGCACATCCAACCCAAATCCAGTGGTTAGGGCGGTGAATGATGTCCCTCCCAATGTGCCATCGCTATTTACCGGAGAGGTAGAGCACATACCCAGAGTGGATTTGGCATCCTCTAACCCGGTCGTTCGAGAGGCAAACTCTCATGCCGATATGATGACCAGCGTCATGCAGATGGTGACGTCGGCTATGGAGAAACAACAAGAGGTTTTTCTGAAGATGTTGGATGATCGGGATGCCAATCTGCGTAGACATGAGACCGTTGCTGAGAATATAGTGGCAGGATCTGGTGCTACTAGTCATGGGGTGAGGACTGAAGAACATGTAGTCGTTGATGCCAGGAAAGTTGGTAAGACCTGCACCTACAAATCCTTTCTCTGCAGCAGACCGCCCGAGTTTTCTGGATCCAAGGACCCAGTTGCGTGTATGAACTGGATTCAGGAGACTGAACAAGCTTTCGGTTCTAGCGAGTGTGGAGAGGGTTAGAAGGTTTAGTTTTCTTCTCAAATGCTTCGGGGACTTGCTCTCAAATGGTGGAACATCACCACGTCCACCTTAGACGCCACCATCCTAGCTCAAATGTCATGGGCTATATTAAAAAAATAATGAGCGGGATATTGATCTGATAGAGGATGAATTCCGAGCCCTCAAGAAGGGTGACAAAACAGTGAAAGAGTATACTCGTATTTTCATCGAAAAGCTCGATCTTGTGGGGCATGTGGCTCCAAGTGAGAAGGAGAAAATCAAGGCCTACCGGCCGACATGATGGCCATGGTTCGAAACTCAAAGGCTTCCACTCTCCGGGAAGCCATCGAGGAGGCCAAGCTCATGGAAGACGTGTATGCCCGTAAGAAAAAAGAGGAAGTTGTATCGGTGGAAAAGAGAAAGTGGGAAGGCAATTCCGGGACCTTTAAGCGACCAAGATCGTTCATCAACAACAATCGAAGTAATGATTCGAAGAGGGAGGCTAAGTGGTGCCCGAAGTGCAAGAGCAAGCATTTGGGCCCGTGCCACTTGAAGCCCGACTCTTGTTACAAGTGTGGCAAGCTTGGCCACACACAAAAAGATTGCCCGGTCAGAGAGTCGGTTTGCTTTGAATGTCGAGAACCGGGCCATTTCCGTAATGAGTGCCCGAAACTCAAGTCGGGAGGAAACATTGGGAAGAGAGAAAGTATACCAAGACCGCCGGGAAGATCTTTCCAGATGTCAGTTAAGGAGGCTAAGGCGTCGACTGATGTGGTGTCGGGTACATTCCTTGTTAACTCAGTACCTATGCATATTCTTTTCAATTCTGGTGCAAGTTATTCTTTTGTATCTATGTTCTTCCTATCAAGATTGCATGTGACTGCTAGTACATTAGAGGATGCTCTATTAGTGGAAATAGCCAATGGTAGTCGAGTCATGGTTAGCCAAGTCTATGACAATTGTGTATTGGAGATCAAAGGGAAGAAATTTCCGATAAAACTCTTTCCAATGTCTATTGGTGGATTTGACTTGATCGTTGGAATGGATTGGTTGGGAGAGAACCACGCGGAGATTCTTTGCTCTAAAAACTTGATCCGTATTCCGTTGGAGGCTGGTGGAGCGGTGCTGGTGTACGGAGAGAGAAGGAAAGGAGAAGTAGTAGTCATCTCTATGGCCAAAGCACGCAAGTGTTTGGTGAAAGGGTATACGTCCTACTTGGCATATGTCGTGGATGCCAAATTGGACAAGAAGAAACTGGGGATGTCAATGTGGTTCGTGAATTTCCGGATGTGTTTCCCGATGAATTACCCGGTTTGCCACCCGATCGGCAAGTCGAATTTCGGATAGACTTAGTTCTAGGGGTTGCACCGATCGCTAGAGCGCCTTACCTTTTGGCGCCCTCGAAGATGCAGGAGATGATGTCCCCATTACAAGAACTCTTAGAAAAGGGTTTTGTGAGACCGAGCTCGTCACCTTGGGGAGCTCCAGTCTTATTCAAGAAGAAGAAGGATGGTACAATGCGAATGTGCATAGATTACCGGGAACTGAACAAGGTACCCGTGAAGAACAAATACCCACTCACGAGAATCGACGATTTGTTCGATCAACTTCAAGGGGCGGGGTGTTTCTCGAAGATTGACCTTCATTCGAGATATCACCAAGTGAAGGTGAGAGGTGAAGATGTGGCGAAGACCGCATTTAGAACACGTTATGGCCATTACGAGTTTCTTGTGATGCCATTCGGTTTTATAAATGTACTGGCGGTGTTCATGGATTTGATGAATGGAGTATGTCGACCATTCCTCAATCGGTCTTTAATCGTGTTCATCGATGATATACTCGTCTATTCCAAGGACGAGTCGTATCATGAGCAACATCTCCGGGAAGTTTTGAGGCGGGAGAAGTTGTAAGCAAAATTCTCCAAGTGCGACTTTTGGCTAAAAGAAGTCCAATTCTTGGACCATGTAGTCAACCGCGATGGAGTGAAGGTGGACCCGTCCAATATCGAGGCGATGATGAGTTGGGAACCACCCAAGAGCCCGTCTGAAATTTGAAGCTTTTTGGGCCTAGCGGGTTACTATCGGAGGTTCATCTGGACTTCTCAAAGATTGCTTCATTTTTTACGGCCTTAACTCGCAAGAATGTGAGAAAGCCTTCCGAACACTTCAAAAGAAGTTATGTGAGGCTCCGATCCTTTCCTTGCCCGAAGGATCCAAAGATTTCGTGGTCTACAGTGATGCATCCAAGATGGTCTTGGGTTGTGTGTTAATGCAACGGGGCAAAGTGATCGCCTATGCGTCAAGACAACTCAAGGAGCACGACAAGAATTATCTAACCCACAATTTGGAATTGGCGGTCGTGGTTGATAATGCAAGATCGTTCTAAATCTAGTGAGAGAAAGTAGAGAGAGAGTTGAAAGCGCATAAGTCTAAGATTGTATTCAATATGCATGAATCCTTACAAACAACAAAGCCACAAGGGACTTAAATACCCATGGCTAATACAGAAAATATAAGCACCCTAAACACAGTATTAGACCAAGCCTATAAATACAATGATTACTATAAAATTTGACTTAACAATCTCCCCATTAGTAATCATTGGCGTTGTGGTCTTCAAAATTCATCTTCTAAATCAACACAGACCATCTAAGCGACTTAGAGAAGCTTCTTGACTAAAAAAAAAATTCTTCTCAGCATCTTTCAATTTATATTGTCTTTGCTGCCTTGACAAGACTGGACCTGTTTGTAATAAACTTGAAAGAACAATCGGTTCATCAGCTTGTGCTCTAGACGACACACCTCTTTCAAATGTACTTGAATGAACTGTGTGGTGGTCGAAGCTGGAACAGCATAAGGACTAGTATATCTGAGAAAATAGAATCTTGAGCAGCAGATAAACGTTTGAACTCTTTGTCTCTTTAACTTCTCCTTAACTTCTCCCCCTCATGACCTTGATGATCTGGATCAACTTGGTCATGCCTACTTTGGAGACGAGACAGCTTCAGATCTGCAAAATTCAGAGTAAAGGAGAAAATGGGAAGGTTTTGCGCTACATGTTGATGGCGCAAACTTAGTTTTGCGCTAGCTGAAGGTGGCGCAAAGTTGAGTTTTGCGCTACCAACTGTTGGCGCAAATCTGACTTAAAATCAGAAAAATTTCACCTGTTAAGCTCTTTGACTCCCCCTACACAAATGCACTAAATATGACAATTCAAGTGAGCATTCATATAGAAAATCAGATACTCCCCCTCGAAATGAGATATGATCTTTTCAGAATATTTTCCTTATTCACTCCCCCTTTTAAAAATGCACAGACCCATAGAAATTGATATAAGAACACAAGGATTGAAACATTAATGTAGAAAGAAAAATATACTGAATATGTATTTTGAAACAACTAAATATATAAAATTTTAAACACTAAACAAATTAAATTCTACTCAGTAAAATATCACAGATTAATCCATCAGTGGAAATCAAGTGTATGTTGTTGGATACAGATACAAGTTTCATTGCATATCAAGTTAAAACATGTTCAGTTTCAAAAACTTTCATCAATCTATTCAGTGTGCTAGCATGCGAACTTCGATTAGCTTCAAGAAAATGCAATTCTAAAAATATAATAGAAAACTTTACATGTACTCACACTAAGCCATCAAAAATTAATATTTTCACAAATTTATAGGTTTATCGCAACTGAAACATATCACCAAGTATCATGAGATGTGTGCTCATTGGCATCTTTTAGCATTGTACACATTAGCATCTTCACATGAGTGTGCTCTTTGGCATCTTTTAAGCTTGTGCACATTGACATCTTTTAATCAAGAAGTTTGGTAAATAAAAAACATGTCGTAAACGTAACTTTCTATCTGATCCTATTGCAGGATTTGGGTCAGCCGCTCCCAGACCAGTTGGCCTTAGGGGACTAGGTGTCAAGCACCCCTTGGAACTTACTCTCCCAGATCAGAAAGGCTACATCGACACATCCTAAACCCATTCATACCAGTAGAACATGACTTTCGATCTGATTCTATAGAAGGATTTGGGTTCGATCACTCCGAGACCAATTGACCTTAGGGGACCAGATGACAAGCATCCCACGGAACTTACTTTCCCAAACCAGAAAGGTCACAGGTACCAACTTTTAAACTTAGAGATTTCTGTATTTTATATATATAATTCATCTCAATCACCCAGTTTTACATCTAAGTGCTTAGCCCATATTTTCATTACGATCCATAATTCATACTTTTTAGGATTTCCAAGCATTGTAAACTATAAATATTCCGAATAACACAACTTTAAAGCAGTATCAAAAGATTCAAACATGTTGCTGACCTTTCGATTTTTGTTAGACTTGAAAGTTGAACATATAAAACTTCGAAATAAACAAAACAACTTGCAAATTTATCCTAGACACACATTTTATTCAAAAGAAAGAAAACCTGTAAAGTTTTTACTTTATAGAATAAAATTTGTAAAGATTTAAACTTTTAAATTCAACATGCCGAGTTTTGAAAGCAGAAAATTAAAACGTTTTTCATCTAAAGCTTTTGTAAAAATATCGGCAAGTTGATATTCAGTTGGAACAAAATATAATTCAATAGTACCGTCTTCCACATAATGTATAATGAATTTGTGTCACATATCAATGTTTTGGATCTGGTCGAACATGCTCAGATTCTAAAAAAAATGAGATAACTGGAACAACATCACAGACAGAGATAAATGCAGCGGAATAATGTAGATGCACTTACAGTTTCTCATTTGTCCAGAAGCTTAAATGCTTTGAAGAACGAGTCCTAAACTGATATGTTTAGAAGTCGAAGTCCATTGAAGTACGGGTTCTGAGCTGATTTACTCAGAAGCCATCTTTCTCTTACTCCCTCTTGACATTAGATGCCTGCAACTCAGAATTAATCTTTTGTTTTGGTACCCACTTGAATTTGGGTCCATATTTGTAGTTGCAGTTCTAAAGGGAGAATATTTGTTAGATTTGACAAATAAAGCATGAGAAATATTATCAGAGAAATGAACATATTCATTAGAAGAATACAAAGCATAATCATCTGAACTATAATCAGAAGAAGAACATGAGACATCTTTTGAAATTCGAATCATTTGCTTTATTGAGTATTTTGAAATTTTATTACAACCAGCAAATGAGTCACTTTTATAGATTTTGTCTACATATTTATCCTCATCAGTCGTAGATTCATCAGATGTCCGCTTGACCCTCCATATCTGTCTTGTATGAGTGCTCAAAGTCCTATCTGAAATATTTGAATCACAAGAATGAGAACTGTCAGAAATGACTTTAGCTTGCTTCTTTGACTTCTTTGACCTTCTTCTTTTACGCTTTGGTTTATAATAAGCATCATTTAGCGTAAAAGATTCATCAAGAATTTTTGATTTAAGAATTGAATAAGAAGAAGCAATTTTACCTAAGAATCCAAACTGATCAGACAATAAATCTGAACTTGCCTCAGAGTCAGAAAAATTTTGAGAAAAGTTTTCAGATTTTAAAACTTTCTTTTTGTTTTCGTTAAAATCAGAAGAAGAAACAGAATTTGTAAGTAAATCTTGTTTTTGAAAAAGTAATTTTTCCTCAAGACTTGTCGTCATGAAAGAAAAAATAACATCTGATTCAATTTTTCTTTGAATATTTTGTTCTTCCATTTTATCTTCAAGATCAATGATTTTGCTTTTTAACACTAATGGAGGAATATATCTATTAGAATCATAAGAAACTGGAGATATATTTTCTTTATTAGTTGTCAGGATCTAATTCTTAACAAGAATAATGAACTCAGAAACAATATTAAAGGAGTTGCGGAATAACACTTTAATATTCAACTATCAAAGTAACAGTGAATCAGAAATCACAACTTGTAAACTTTATTGAATGATTAAAGTTACAAGCTTTCAAACAAAACCTCAATCTTGATGAACAGGCTCACCAAGACGAATTCTACTTCTCTAGAACTAGGATTAAAACCTTGAGGTTAATTCTCTCTCTAAAAACTTATCAATCAAAGTTAATTCTATCAAAGACTTCTATACTATTTATACAAGACATATTACAAGATAATTATCAAAATACAATTGATCTTCAGTCCATAATTATCTCCTTTACTTTAGTAAGTCTTTTATACAGTTGTCTTCATTCCATACTGAGTCTTCATCTCATAAGCAGCACTAACCTTCTTCAGAAGTATTAACCATTTTCAGCAGCATTAAAATCATCAGCAGTATTAATCATGTTGGCAGTAGTAATCCCTTAGCAGTACTAACTACTAGCAGTACTAACTCTCCAAGCAGTACTAACTATTGAAGTAGCAGCACTAACTTTTCAAGCAGTATTAAATCTACTAGCAGTAGTAATCATGATATACTAGCAGCATTAACCATACTTGAACAAATCTTAAATTCCCAACAATCTCCCCATAACTTGACTTTTAAGAAGAGAAGTCAAGTTCTTCAGATATGATCTTCAAGATTTCTTCAGATATAATCTTCAAGATGCTTTCAAAACTTCAGCTTAGTTGCCCAAATTTGGATCCAGTACCAGACTTTGATTGATTCTCCTTCTTATCACAGTTCTGGCCATTTCAGATCCTTTTGCACACACAAGCTTGGCTTTCAGCATTCCTTTCAGCTTCTCCTTGCTATGATCATACACTTTGTCTACTAGAAAATACTCATGATAGCAGTTATCTACTGTGATCATGTAGACACCACAGTTTTCAAAGAGCATCCACTGATCAATCCTTTTGAACCCATACTCATGATGCAAATCCTTGATCCTGTACACCACTTTTTCTGGTTCAAACATCATACACAAGTATTCCATAGCAACTTTTAGTAGACTTTCTTCAGTTCCTTTCATAACAGGCTCATATAGCTTTATTCCCACCTTATGCATTTCTTCTAAGTCAGCCCTGGAGAAACTTCTGATCACTTTGCCCCAAGTTGTGTATACTTCAAACAAGTCACCAACTCTTTTGAGTCTGAAGTAATCTTTTCTGTTGTCCCTCAGAATATCCCAAAAGATGATTTCTAGTGCCTTCACAGAAATGGGAACAACCTGTACTGGTTCTATTAAAGTCATGTAAAGACCAACATGCTCATCAGATTGATTTGGTTGTTGTGCACTTTGACTTGTTTGCTCTGTATGATCTGCAACAGATGGTTCTGCCTCTTTATCTGCTTCTTCAATCCTTGGCTTTTTGGACTGTTTCTTGTAAGCTATGGTATTTACTCTCTTTGCAGATTTGGCTTCTACATCAACTTGCTCTTCCTTCTTTTCAGCCTTTTTCTTTTGAAGGAGTGGTTTCTTCAGGGAAGGGTTGTTGGATGTTGAGATCATGCCTCTCTTTCATCCTTCTTTCAGCTTCTTCCCTTTGAGAGGAATCTCCTTGAAGCTTTGCCATCTCCTTTTTATATAGCTCCTCAACTTTGTTGTATGCCATGTTAGCAAACATCTCTCCTTTTACACCAATTGAGCCTCTCAGAAAGTTTATCATTCTTCTCCTTTCTTGATTGGCCAAAAAGGTCTTAGAGGGTTGTCTTTTCTGATTCTTTACAGGCATTCTGTGCTTGGTTGCTTTTACTGTACTTTTCTTGGCCTCAGTTGCAGCTTTCAAACTCTTTTGATATTCTTCACTGAGCTTTTTAGCCATATTCAGTGCAAGCTCTCTGTCTTTTTCTGATTGAAGTTGTTCCTCCTTTTCCATCTCTGCTTGAAGTTGTTTAGCCACTTCTTCATCTAGCTCTATATGTTTCTGCTGCTTTAAAGGTTGTTCAGGTTCAACCATCTTAGCCTTTCCTTTCTTCTTTAATTCTGCCTCACTGATTTCTTTGCTTTTCTGCTCAAGACCTCCTTCTTTAATGACCACTCCCTTGACATTTTGAGAAGCCTTGGGAGTGTCATTCTTAGCTTTTACCAAAGTTTCTGCAATCTCTAATTCTTCAACAGATAGCCCTGTTACTGCTGCTTGCTTTTCTGTTACTGCTGCTTGTGCTTTCTCAGTTTTTGCTGCTTTACTAGTTTCTGATTCTTTGTTTTCTGTTTCCCTATTCTGCTCCCCCTCAAATTGAGCTTCCATACCACTAGTACTGAGTTTCTCCCCATCATCTTGTTTCTCCCCCTTTTTGAAAGCATCTCCCCTATTCTTTAACACATACTGTTTTCTTTTCTTTTTCTGCACCAACCTCTGCACCATTTTCTTCAGTTTGGTAATATGCACTTGTTGAGACAGAATTACCAATTTCATCTCCTCTATATCTGCTCCCTGTTTGATGACATCTAGATTAATGTTGCCCATGGTATCCATCAATTCTTGGTAGTTATATCTATCCTCACCTTCTCCAGGAGTGTTACCCCCTTTTGAAGGATCATTGGAACATTTAGTAGTGAAATTCTTCTGCCTAGCAGAAGCACCCTCCACCCCCTTGGTTTCTTGGCACCTAGGACCTTTGAATGATTGCTCATTCAAAGTTGCCATGGGGAAAGTCTTATTGATGTTACCACTGGCCTCCTCTGTGCTAGCAGGAGTAGTGGCAACCTTTTCGCCCATATGCTCATGCATCTCCTCAGTGAGCACCTCCTTGGGGTTGGGAGACACCCCTGTGGTTTCCCTATAGATATTCTCTAATGGAGAATTCTCCATTAGAGGGCTTAAAGGCTTTGTGGGTGAAGGTACAAGAAGAGAAGGAGCCTTCTTTACCTTTTTCCTTATGTAAGTATTGGTGATGGGTGAAGTTGGTTTTTGAAGAAGGGACTGAGGGATTGATATAGTGATTGAAGGTTGGGATTGACTTTCAGTGGGATGGTCTAGTGAGGGCCCTGACCCTGATGCCATACCTTCTTGATTGTGGGACACCACCATCATTGTAGAGAACAATGGGGTGTCAACTCCTTCTGAGTCCATGGCAGATCTCTTCATATTTGAAAAGACCTTACCCTTGGGGATTTTAGGTACATATACCTCATCAAATTGAGGCATATCCGTCAATTTAGTGGTGATAACTGCCTGGACAAACCTTGGATACATAAAGAAACTCTTTTTATTCTCCAAGTTTGACACAAGGTCATTGAAAATCATTTTTGAGAAATTATACTTTCTGGCAGTGGACAAGCAGACCAAAGCATAAGCAATGGTACTACTGAACTCACTCCATCCAGTAGTTTTTCTAGAAATACAGTGCATAAGGGTATGGACAAAGAAACGCCATTGGGGAGAAAATTTAGCTTTGGAGAACTTGAAAACACCCAATGGGCCTCCATACCCCATTCTAGTGAGAGTGGAAAACAGATCATCATTAGAGATAGATGTGATACCTGAGGCATCGTCTAGTCGTAGACTGATGCGAATTACCTCTTCAGAAACTGTCAAGGGTTTGTCACACACCCTTGTCTTGATAACCTGCACACTATTTTCAGTAATAGCGGTGGCATTGGCCCAAAATTGCTTCTGGTGCTCGATGTAGATTGATGGTGACACTGTAAGAGCATGAGCTATATGGCTGGACTTGAGAAAATCGACTATTTGATGAAATTCAGCAGCCTGCTTAGGCTTTTGAAGCATTGCAATCTCGTTGTGTTCATCAATAAACGCCATTGATGCCATCGAGCTTGAGGAGTCTTGACTAAAACACACTGGTTGCTTGAGAGAAAAAGGTTAAAGAGAAGATGAACAGTATTCAAAGAGTCGTTATGAGCTTTTAGGAGGGCAAAGAGGGTATTTATATGATTCGGGAAAGAAGCAGTATTAACCATCTAGCAGTATTAACTAACTAGAAGTATTAACCAACTAGCAGTATTAACTGAGAGCAGTATTAACTGAGAGCAGTATTAATTGAGAGCAGTAGTAACTGAGAGCAGTATTAACTGAGAGCAGTACTAACTACTAGCAGTATTAACTCATACCTGAAGTAGTAACTTTGCACTCGCAGCATTAAAACTGCACTAGCAACATTAACTACACTTACTCTGTTGAAGCTTGTGTTAGTCTGAGCAAGGTGATGAACTTCCTGAGAAAGATGATTAGTAGCACTAAAAACAAACAAATAACAGGTATATAATCACTTTTTAAACTTGAGCTCATTCATAGTTGATCATGCCCACACTTGTGACCAAGAAAGTGAATCTTCCCACATCAAAAGCTTTAGTGAATAGATCAGCAAACGGGTTGTCAGTATGAACTTTAGCAACTTGAATAAGCTTCTTTTCATTACAGTCTCTAATAAAGTGATACATGATGTCAATGTGCTTTGTTTTGGAGTGCTTGACTGGATTGTTAACAATGCTAATAGCACTGCTATTGTCAATGAAGATTGGAGTGTGAAGAAAGGTTACCCCATAGTCCAGCATTTGATTCTGAATCCATAGAACCTGAGAGCAGCAACTTGCAGCAACAATGTACTCAGCTTCTGTTGTGGATAGGGACACTGTAGTTTGTTTCTTACACTGCCAATATACTAGTCTTGCACCCAAGAGCTGACATCCTCTTGAAGTAGACTTTCTATCCATATTAGCACCTCCCAAGTCACTGTCTGAATATGCAATCAAGTCAAAGTTGGATTCATAAGGATACCAAAGACCTAATCTAGGTTTCCCTCTTAAGTATCTGAAAATCCTTTTAACTGCTTGAAGATGAGACTGTTTTGACTTAACTTGGAATCTGGCACAAACACACACTGGAAACATGATATCTGGTCTTGAGGCTGTGAGATACATGAGAGATCCAATCATTGATCTATACAGATGGACATCCACATCCTCCCCCTCAAGATCAGTAGTGATCTGTTTGTGTGTTTCCATTGGTGTGTTTGCTGGCTTTGAGTCTGAAAAACCATACTTATCAAGGATGTCTTTCACATACTTTGATTGGCTTATGAAAATTCCATCTTTCTGCTGTTTCACTTGAAGTCCAAGAAAGAAAGTGAGTTCACCCATTGCACTCATTTTGAAGCTCTTGTGCATCAACTCTTCAAAGTCTCTACACATCAATTCTTTTGTGGAGCCAAATATGATGTCATCCACATAGATCTGAACAAGTAGGGTGTCCTTCTTACTTCTTTTAATGAAGAGAGTCTTGTCAATATTTCCCCTTTCAAACCCATTTTCCAAGAGATAGGTAGACAGTGTATCATACCATGCTCTTGGGGCTTGATGAAGACCATAAAGTGCTTTCTTAAATTTGTATACTCTGTCAGGATATGATGGATTTTCAAAACCAGGGGGCTGACAGACATATACTTCTTCATCAATTGTTCCATATAGAAAGACACTCTTCACATTCATCTGGTATACCTTGAACTGCATATATGAGGCATAGGCTAGAAACAGCCTAATGGCCTCTACCCTTACAACTGGAGCAAAGACTTCCTCATAGTCTATACCTTCTTCCTGAATGTACCCTTGTGCCACTAGCCTTGCTTTGTTCCTGATTACTATTCCTCTCTCATCCTTTTTATTTCTGAAAATCCACTTGGTGCCAATTGCTCTATGACCTTTAGGAAGGTCCACCAAGTCCCAAACATCTTGCAATTTGAACTGTAGCAACTCTTCTTGCATGGCTTCTATCCAACTTGAATCTTTCATTGTTTCACAAGCCTTCTTAGGCTCAATCTGGGATAGAAAGCAAGAGAGTACTGTATGCTTCTGATCCTGCAAATCTTGAAGTCTGCTTTGATTCCTAGTCATCATAGGAGAAGAGATGTCTCCTATTACCAGCTCAGGAGGATGATTCTTCTGAGTTCTTGTCTGAAGACTAGGTTCTTCATTAATTCCCTCATCTATATTGGAATCATTTAAGTCAGCTGAGGGAATCACATCAGCTGCTTCTGGCTCTTCATGCTCTAAATTCTCCTCATCTCTTCTTTCTTTTCACTCTGAATTGGTTCAGTAACAGTCTCCTTTTCACATATTTCAACAGGGTCCATTGTAGGTAATGGAAAGATCACAGACTGAGGAATAATATGTTGTACTTGATCTTCCCCTGATCCTCTACTTCCTGGACCTGCATGATCATCACTACTGAAACCCAAAGAGTTAGTTAGTGAATCAATGTCAAATAACCAGTGAGGACCTGAACCAATAGGATTTGGTGTGTTCTCATTGCATTTGACATTGTCACTTTCCTCAATTATTCTAGAAGAAGAATTAAATACTCTGTAGGCCTTACTCTGAGATGAGTAACCAACAAGAAAACCATCATCTGCTTTGCTATCAAACTTTCCTAAGTGAGTTTTGGTATTGAGAATGGTACAAGGACACCCAAAAGGTTTGAAAAATCCAATAAATGGTTTTCTTTTATTTAAAAGCTCATATGGTGTCTTGTTTTTAGGCTTGACTACTAGAACTCTGTTTTGGACATAGCAAGCAGTATTAACTGCTTCAGCCCAGAAAGTAATTGGAAGTTTTGAATCAGCTAACAGAGATCTAGCAGCTTCAATCAGTGTCCTATTCCTTCTCTCAGCAACACCATTTTGTTGTGGAGTCCTAGGAGCACTGTATTGCCTCTCAATTCCTTTTTCCTCACAAAAGGTGTTTAGGTCAAGATTTTTAAATTCAGTACCATTGTCTGACCTAATGACTTTTACCTTTTGATTTGTTTGGTTTTCAATTCTTAGAATAGAGGATTTGATCAGTCCACTTGTCTCATCCTTGGTCCTTAGAAAGTATACCCAAGTAAATCTAGAGTAATCATCAACAATCACTAAGCAGTATGATTTCTTACCTATACTCATAACATTTGTAGGACCAAACAGATCCATATGCAACAACTGAAGAGAAGAAGAAATTGTGTTCACTTCTTTGGACTTATGAGAAGTTTTGTGTTGTTTGCCTTTGAGACAAGCAACACAATGATCATCACATGAAAAGACTTTTGAAGGCAAACCTCTTACAAGGTTGTTTTTAACAAGTTTATTCATTGTTTTAAAGTTCATGTGACACATCCTTCTGTGCCAAAGTGATGATTCATCCAAAGATGCTTTTGAAACAAGACAGTTTAGGGATGAATCAGTTGAAACATTTTCCATATCCAAACAATAAACATTATCTTTTATGGGAGTTCTTAGTAGTATCATCTTTTCATCAACTACCTTGAATCCAGGAGCAAGGATAATGCATTCAGAATCAGTGAATAATATACTATGTTGTTTGTCACAAACCTGTGATACACTTAACAGGTTGTACCTTAACTGCTCAACATAGAAAACATCCTCAAAGGTCATCTTACCTTTTGTTACATCACCCTTACCACTAATCTTACCTCCATCTGGAGTATTACCAAAGACAACATGCCCTCTATCAATTTTCTTGAAATTCTTGAGGCAATCCATGTTCCCTGTCATGTGCCTAGAGCAACCACTATCAACATGCCAAATGCTCTTTCCCTTGAGCTGTTGGTTGCCCTGCACATTAGATAAATCAATTAGTATTGACTGGGAACCCAAGCCAAAGTGGTCTTGGGCCTCCCTTTCTCATCAAAGTATTTACATTCCTTTTTGATGAGATTTTTAAAATTAGAGCACTCTTTACCGGAGTGCTTTGTTAAGATGATAGATCTAGCAGCACAAACACTAGAAGCAGTACTAATTTTAGAAGTACTAACAGGGTTAGCAGCACTAACAGGTTTAGCAGTACTAACCTTGTTAGAAGCACTAACAGAGTTAGAAGTATTAACATTTGAAGAGGTACTAACAATGTTTGTTTTAGAAGTACTAATACTCTCAGCAGTACTAACATTGGTAGCAGCAGTATTGCTTCTAGCAGCACTATCTTTGTTAGCAACACTATTTGTGGTAGAAGTACTAACAGTTTTAGTGCTTTTGGGAACCCACATCTTGACATTCTCTCTTACATTATTTTTCTTCATGTGGCTTTTAGATTTACCAGTTTTCTTAGCCAAATGGTTCCTTTCATTCTTCCTATAACCAAAGGGTTTTTGCACAGATCTTTGAAAATTTATCCTTTGGTTCATAGGATTAAAGTAATAGTGCTTGGCAAGATGGTTCATTTTGCCACATATGAAGCAAGGTTTTGGTCTGATGATTCTACTCAGATCAACTCCTTGTTTCTGAGCCCACTGATTATTCCAATTTCTTTGATTTCCCCTCCTTTTATCCTGTTTTAGGGGCTCAGATTTATTACATGCACACTATTTGCAAGGAACAGGATTTACAACTGTAGTATGCTTGTAATGAACCTTTTTGGACTTTCCCTCAGTCTTCTCTACACCATTGGATTTGACCCAATCCCTTCCACCACCCTCATTGGTAAGAATGTTATTTTCTAAGGGAATCTCACCACTCACAGTGTTATCCTTACTCTTACCAGCTTCTTTCCCAGTCTTGTCCTCAACAACTACTTCATCTAAGGGATCTATCTTAGTGGCTCCTACATGCAAGTCCTTCTTATCCTTGGTATCTAGCAAGTCTGATTTAGGAGGGATGTAGTTGTTGTTGTATGGTGGTGGTGTGGTATTGTACCCAATTCCTGGTTTAAGCTTATCATGGATTTGGACCTTTAGAATTGAATCCATGGCTTTAGACGCATATGAAAATTTTTCGACATCCAGCTTAACCTTGTCTAGTTCTCCTCTCAACTTTTCATTCTCCTCCTTGGACTTTGTCAGTTGGATTTCTAGATCATTCTTCTCCCACTTCCAGTAATTTGTATCATATGTGTGTTGAAGTTCATTGGCTTGGAAACCTTTGATTTGTTCCTCAAACCTCTCAACAATTCTCACATAGTCTTTTCTATCATTTTCTAACCTATTAAGGTCATCACTCATATTCTGGTTGTGATCCCTGTACCTTTTAACAGTGTCTATGCAAGTTTGAGAACAAAGATTAGAAAGTACCTCAGTTGGGAGATCAGATACCTCAGCCATGAGAACTTGATTTTGAATGGCTTCTTCTGCTTGATCACTCCAGTCAAACCCCATTCCTTGTTGAGAAACAAGAGCTTGAGCAGAGTTTCTGTTCTGGTTGAAGCTTCCAGTCTGTGCTTGTTAGTGATTGTTGTGAGACACTCCACTTCTGCATTCCCTGGCAAAGTGTCCCTTCATATGACACTTGTAGCATTCCACCTTTGACTTATCAAAGCCTGCTCCATCTTCTCTTCTTTGGGAGAAGTTGTTCCTCCCTGTCCTCTTGATGAATTTCTTCACCCTCATAGAAAGCATGGCCATCTGCCATTTGATATCCATCTCTTCAAGATCATCAGGATGAAGTTGCTCCAAGTCATCATTGATTAAAGAAGAGTTACCATGGCTGGAAAGAAAGGCTTCAAAAACAGATTCATTGCCTTTTTCTTGATTTACTCCACAGGCAACATTAACTGATTCAGGGTTAGCAGTAGAATCAGTTGATGCTGATAGGAGTGCAGCATTATGCACATATCCAATAGGCTTCTTCTTTGCTTCCACCTCAGATTCAAACACTCTTAGATCATTGTACAGATCATCCAGTTCCTTTTCTTCTAATTCATCATTTTGTCTGAATGAAACAGTGTACATGGTCCATTCATCTCCAAGAGATCTGAGGAACTTTCGATTGACATCATCTTGTTCCATCTGTACTTCAACAGTAGCCAACTCACCAATTAACTTATTGAATCTGTCAAAAGTTTGAGTCATAGACTCATTCTTTGAAGATGTAAAATTCTCATATTGCTGCTTGAGAATATCCCTTTGATTCCTCTTAGTTCTCTTGGTGCCAACAAATCTCTTCTCTAAAGCATTCCATAGAATCTGAGCATCTGTGCAGTGTTGAAACTGATGTTGATACTCATTAGGAATGGCCAAAAGCAGGGTGCTTAAGGATTTCATCTCCAACTGTCTGACTTTCTTCTCACCATCAGTTTTTGGAGGTGGTCTTCTGCCATCTTGTCCAATTTTACCTTCAGCAGAGGGACCATTCTCAACAATGTCCCACATAGAACAGTCTGTAAGGAGGATGTACTGCTTGATCCAAATTTTCCACATGTCAAACTCATTAGGTTTGAGCATGGGAACCTTTGAGACAAAAGTACTGTTTGATTCACCTGTGTTGTCCATGATGAATGAAGGTTTCTGAGAGTACTTTGCTCTGATACCACTTGTCAGGATCTAATTCTTAACAAGAATAATGAACTCAGAAACAATATTAAAGGAGTTGCGGAATAACACTTTAATATTCAACTATCAAAGTAACAGTGAATCAGAAATCACAACTTGTAAACTTTATTGAATGATTAAAGTTACAAGCTTTCAAACAAAACCTTAATCTTGATGAACAGGCTCACCAAGACGAATTCTACTTCTCTAGAACTAGGATTAAAACCTTGAGGTTAATTCTCTCTCTAAAAACTTATCAATCAAAAGTTAATTCTATCAAAGACTTCTATACTATTTATACAAGACATATTACAAGATAATTATCAAAATACAATTGATATTCAGTCCATAATTATCTCCTTTACTTTAGTAAGTCTTCTATACAGCTGTCTTCATTCCATACTGAGTCTTCATCTCATAAGCAGTACTAACCTTCTTCAGAAGTATTAACCATTTTCAGCAGCATTAAAATCATCAGCAGTATTAATCATGTTGGCAGTAGTAATCCCTTAACAGTACTAACTACTAGCAGTACTAACTCTTCAAGCAGTACTAACTATTGAAGTAGCAGCACTAACTTTTCAAGCAGTATTAAATCTACTAGCAGTTGTAATCATGATATACTAGCAGCATTAACCATACTTGAACAAATCTTAAATTCCCAACATTAGTGTTAGTAGCACAGATATCAAAATAATCATCAGATAATGAAGATTTAATAGGAGAAATGTCATTTAAACTGTTTCTGTTCTTCTTTGATTTATCGGGAAAATATTTGGCATTTTCGCGCGTGTAAACAAAAGAAATTTCATTTTTCTTGTTATTCATCCTTTTCTCATTTTCAATTTCTAACACTTGCTTTTCATTCATCCAATCAATTTTAAATTGAGGAACATATCTAGCAAGATTTAGATAATGGAATTTATATAAAGTAGGGGATTTTTCTATCGCATTGTCTAAACAATGTGGATTTTCAAAACCAAGTCCCCATTTTTCTTTCATAGACTCATAACTCCGTGGTTTGTTCAAATAAATAGTTTGTTCAGTTTGATTCCTTCGATATAAGTTTTCTTCCAACTCATTTATTTTATCTGAAAATTTATCTTTTAATTTGGTCATTTCAGTCAAAGAATCAAGATAAGTCATATTTGATTTTTCTAAATCACACAATTTCTTTTGACAGATTTCTTTTGTATGAACCAAAATAGAATTTTCATCTTTCAAAGAAATTTGTAATTTATCAATCAAAGTTGACTTTTCTGAATTTAATTGTTTTTCAGATAATAACTTTGAGCGTAAATCATGTAAAGCAGTTAATGATATTCATCCGTGAAGAAATAAATGTGTAATCAAACTCAGAAGGTACCTCATCTTCATCGGTGGAAGAATCATCATCACCATCATCACTCTGATCATCTCCGATGAAGCACATATGAGCGGTTTCCACATTGTCTGCTTCATTGTCGGAGTGATCTAGCCAGAATTCTTCTTCAACTAGCAGAGTGGTTCCATTCTCTCTCTTTTTGGCTAGTTCCATTTTCTTTCGATAATATGCCGAATCCCGAACTTTCTTCACTCTACACTCCTTAGCGATGTGACCCGGCTTTCCACAGTTGAAACAATCAGCAGCTTTCTTATGCTCGGACACTTTGACCTTAGACCCTGAAGTGAAGCGAAGATTGTTGGAACCCGAATGATGTTGGAACTTCTTGTGATAGTGCTGAGAGAGAAGAATCATTGCCTTCTGTAGCGCCTCACCATCATCATTAGTGTCCCCGTCGTAAGCATTATTAGACAATGCTTGTTCAGCCAGTTGGCTCGTGAGGAGTGCAACTGGGTCCATTGTCTTCTTGTTTTTCTTGTCAAGTTTGGCTTTCTTCTCTGTGACTATGCACTCATCTGTCAGAAAGATATCATACATCTCTTGGATTTGCATGGTAGAGATTCGAACATCATTCCTCAATCTATGACAAGATTTGTTCCATTCCGATTGAAGAGAATTGAGGAACTTCAGATTGGTCTCTAGCTCAGTCTTTTCCACTTTTATCTTTCGCGGATCGTTTATTATCGAACAGAACCTGTCAAAAACACTTTTCAAAGATTCCCCATCTTTGGCTTTGAACTTTTCAAAATTGTTCATGAAACGCGTATGCCGAAGTTGTGTTGAAACTGTAGACCCAAGCATAATTTTCTCTAGTTGTGCCCACATTAGTTTAGGATTGTTTTTGTAACAATCAATCCTGTTGTAGATATAATTTGGCAAAGCTAGCATCAGATTTGCCTTTATATCACGATCAACTTTATATTGCAACAATTCATCGGATGTGTATTCAGAGATAGGCTTTGTCATCCCAGAAGCCAGTATGGGCTTTTCAAAAGATCCTTCAGTGAGAATCTTCATCATGTCATCTCCGTTCTTTTGATGCTCGATGAAATTGAGAAACCGATCTTGCCATTGAGTGAACTCATTCTCATCAACCAGAACCGAAGGACGAGTTTCTGTGCCCAATGACATCATGATATCATTCTTGTAGAACTGAGCTTGAAACGCAAACTTTACAGAATCCATAGAGAAAAACTTCAGAAAAAATCCAAGTCTGAAAGCAGAGACTAGCGCAAACTGGAAATTAGCGCTAACAGTGGATGGTGCAAAACTTGACTTTTGCTTGAGAAGAAGTTGGCGCAAACTTGTTTTGCGTTAACCGTTGCTGGCGCAAACTTAACTTTGCGTGATATGATGATGGCGTAAAATATTCTTTGCGTGAGATGATAGTGACGAGAACCTTTCTTTGCTTGAGCAGAAGGTGGCGCAAAAGTAACTTACGCGAGTAAGAGATGGCGCAAAACTTGATTTGCGAGAAAGATGGCGCAAATTGCTCTTTGCGTGATGAACTGATGAAGTAAACTTGAACTTTTCGTGAGATGAGATCTGAACTTGATGAAAACCGATTGATCAAAAAAACTTTGAATCAAACAATTTGATCAAAAAAACCACAAAATCGAGAATTCTTGAAATGAACAGTTCGTAAAACGACTTTTCCAGAAACTTGAAAATTTTCAAAAATTGAACTTCAAAAATTGATTTTCTTGCAAAATTATGTGAATCAAATATGTTTTACTAATAAAATCGAATCCAACAAACCAATTTACAAGAAAATTCGTTCACAAAATAGTCTGAATTTGATGAAAAATCAAAAAATGAGATTTTCTTGAAAAAAATCAAGAAAATCGATCAAATTTTCTGATTCAAACACAAATTCAGAATCGAAAAACATTTCTCTCAATCCTCTCAGATTCAGATTAGGCTTTGATACCAATTGATAATGCAAGATCGTTCTAAATCTAGTGAGAGAAAGTAGAGAGAGAGTTGAAAGCACAGAAGTCTAAGATTGTATTCAATATGCATGAATCCTTACAAACAACAAAGCCACAAGGGACTTAAATACCCATGGCTAATACAGAAAATATAAGCACCCTAAACACAGTATTAGACCAAGCCTATAAATACAATGATTACTATAAAATCTGACTTAACAGTGGTGTTCACTTTAAAGCTATGGCGACACTACCTATACGGCACTAATGGCACTTTGTTCACAGACCACAAGAGCTTGAAGTATGTGTTTGATCAGAAGGAGTTAAATATGAGGCAACGACATTGTTTAGAACTACTAAAAGACTATGATTGTGAATTACTCTACCATTCGGGAAAGGCGAATGTAGTAGCGGTCGCTTTGAGCCGGAAGGAGTATAGTGGCGGTATTCGATCCACGTTCGCAAGGATAGATGTGGTGTCCAACTTGATCGATCAAATAAAATCATCTCAAAGAGAGGCTTTGCATGAAGAGAATCTCAAGAGCGAGGTGATGGTGAAGCAACAATCATTTTTGACCGAAGACGGTCGTGGGTTGAAATTGTACCAGGGGCGTATTTGGGTTCTCAAACTCGGGGGTAACCGAGAATTACTCTTGGAAGATGCACATAAATCCAAGTACTCCATCCACCCGGGGGGCACCAAGATGTACAGAGATCTAAAATTGACATATTGGTGGCCTGTTATGAAGTTGGACATGGCTAGCTATGTGGAAAAGTGTGTGACATGTTTGCAGGTGAAAGCAGAACACCAACGACCCTATGGTAGTCTTCAATCCTTGGAAATTCCGTAGTAGAAATGGGAGCACATCACGATGGATTTCGTGACGAAGTTACCGAAGACTCTTAAGGGGCACGACACGATTTGGGTAATAGTGGATCGATTGACGAAGAGTGGCCATTTTCTGGCAATGCGTGAGACGTTGCCCATGGATAAACTTGCCAAGTTGTACATCGATGAAGTCATATCGAGGCATGGAGTGTCGTTGTTAATCGTATCTGACCGAGATAGTCGTTTCACTTCCAATTTCTGGGATGGGTTACAGAAGGAATTGGGTACGAGAGTAAAATTGAGTACAACTTATCATCCCCAAACTGATGGCTAAAATGAAAGAACGATCCAGACATTGAAAGACATGTTCAGATCGTGTGTTATCGATTTTGGAGGTAGTTGGGACTCCCACCTACCTTTGGTGGAGTTCGCTTACAATAACAACTATCACTCCAGTATCCGGGAGTGGTTGAATGTGGATCAGGATCGACAAAAGAGTTACGCCGACAAGAAACGGAGACCGATAGAATTCCAAGTGGGTGGCCGTGTCATGCTAAAAGTGTCCCCTTGGAAAGGCATTATACGGTTTCGGAATCGCAAAAAGTTGAGTCCCCGATTTCTCGGACCGTTTACCATTTTGGCGAGGGTGGGACTTCAAGCCTACAAGTTGGAATTACCACCCAAAATGGTCGGAATCCATCACACTTTTCATGTGTGTTATCTATGCAAGTGTTTGGCCGAAGAGGAGAGTGTGATACCCCACTCAGAAATCCGAGTCGATGAGGGAAACCGTTGCGTAGAGGAACCCGATACCATTTTGGATCGAAAGTCAAAGAAGCTTCGACACAAGGAAATCACAATGGTCTAGGTGCAATGAAAGCATCATCGCGGAGCCAACATGGCATGGGAAGCGGAGGGCGATATGAAGAAGAGATATCCAAATCTTTTTGCTTGAGCCAAGATTTCAAGGACGAAATCATTTCCAAGTCGGGGAGGATCGTAACGCCCGCAAATTTCGGTATGTGATTTCTAAATCTCGTGACCTCTAATCCTTGTGATAATCTCTGTTGTTGAACATTAAAGCCTATTTACGAACCTCGTTTATCGAATTACCTTCGTTTGAGGAATCGGGTCGAAAATCAGACGTAGGTACATGGGGGGCGACAATGTCCGACGATTGTGACAGTGTCACTCTCGCCGTGGCACTGTCGCGGGCTCAAGGTACCATTCGATACATGTGGGGCGACCTTGCCCGGCGATTGTGTCCATGTCACTCTCACCGTGGCATAGTCGCGAGAGGCCTATGGGTCTCGGTACATTTCGGGCGACAATGACCGCGATTGTGACCAGTGTCACTATCGCGGACGGGCTAGGGCTGGGTATTTAATGCCTGGTCCGACTTTTAGCCATTTATCCCAAGATCTAAATTTGAGAACTCGTTTCTCTCTACTGTTTGGGCGATTTTTCACCAACCCAACATCACTCCTCATTAAATCCAAGCTAAAGCCTCAAGATTCTATAGGGTTCTTGTCATCTCAAGTGAAGAAGTGAAGCTTTTATTCAAGTTGTGTCATCACCTCACTAGGATTGAAGGTTCTAGGGTTTTAGCTAAAAATCCTAGTATAGTGAGTCAATCTTTAAACTCCCTTCATTAAATGCATGTATTTATTGTTAATAAAAGTTTATATCAAAATATTACTTCATTTTGTACATTTGAGAATTTTGGGAAATTTAGGTCAAAACCTAGGGTTTTGGCCAAACTTGATGTTTTGATGAAATGATTATGGGGGTTGGTTTTGTACATCTAAATGATGAGCTTTTGGTGATTTTGAAGAACATTGGTAGACAAAACCAAGTGGACTATCTTTATGTATTGTGGATAAGTAAGGATTTTTCCCTTACATTGAAAGTGATATCTTGTAAATGGTTTATGGAAAATACACTATCATATGTTTGGTATTCTATTTGGGAAAATATAGTGTAATGGATCCATAGACACTAGAAGTATTATGTATTTTACATGATAATGATTATTTGGCTAGATAGGTGCTACTTGGGAGCTCGTGCTATAGATCGTGGGTGGTTGAATACGATAACCTTGTATCTCATCACATGCATATTCTAGCGAGTGAGTTCTTCTTAGACCATTTGGGAGCTCGAACTATAGACCGTGGATGGTTGAATTAGATAACCTTTGGTGCTATAATAGAAGCTCCATAACATTGATGTGTGACCTACTTTTGTGTTCCGTCACCTCAATGGTAAATCCGGATCTCCCCTGTTAAATTGTGAAACCTTACCCTTTCCCAAGGGAGAGCAAAATTTTTTTATGAAAGTAACGATTGATAAAACCATGTTCTAATATCTATTGCTTATTTATCTAAATTTATATTATTGGTCTCACTAGGCGTAAGCCTAACACTTGTTTCTTGAATGTTCCATATCTACAGGTTCCATTAGTGGCGGGGCTCGTAAAGACTGAGCTTCAGGTGTTGAACGAATAGCGGAGACTTTTTGGAAGTAAATATTTGGTGGCTTGGCGTACAAAATGGCAGTATATAGCATTTTGGGAGATTTGGTGACACGGTCTAATCTAGATGATTATGTCTTAGGTTAACTAGTTGTCACTCTTGATTTCCAATTCATGTTGGTGTAAAATGCTTTAACTACTTTTCCCCATCTCTTGGGTGATCTTCGTCTATTTAGTTTTTTTAGTTATTATGGATGATATGTTTAAATCCAGGTTTTGGTTCCTCAATTTATAGACGTTATATTGCAAAAAAAAAATTAAAAATTCACTTTAAATTTTAGGGTGTTACATAGACGAAGTCATTCCTCAATCCTCAACATGCCATGCCATCCTCTTTGGGTTTTGTTTTAATATATACATATATAGATATAGATATAGATATAGATATAGATTTAACCAATTATAGAGTAGAAAACATGGAAACAATATTACATTAGAAAGCATTTTCATCCAAAACATTAAGGGGTCGTTTATCAAACCTTTACCCGGTATGCATTAACCAAGTTACATTACCTTATCAGATGAATATCGTAAAAATCACTAATCTTACCCTGTAAGAGCAATGGCAAGGACCAATAGTCTTACCCGGGAGGTGAGGGTGTCTACTCTTACCGGTTAGCGCTTACCGGGTATATTGTCACATACAATGCCATTTTTATGAATTAAAATCTTACCCGTGATAGTGTCTAATCTTACGGCAAGTGCTTGGTAAGTGTTTGGGTAACGACCCCTAACTTCAAGAAACTTACTGGAAAAGTGATGGCTTCAAATTTATCTTGGGTGCAGACATGTTTAAGACTCTTTAGTTAAACTTGATTATCTCTCATTACTTACCATGACTCAGTACACATAGAATGACCAATTGAGGAAGTGGAACTGTGATGATATAATATAAATTTGGTCTTACGATAAGAATTCATAATATAAATAATGTTCGCTTGCTTACCTCTATAAGTATGCATGTATTGTAGCTATTATGTGACCATCTTAAGATCTTCCATGTCCTTCTAGATTGAGATCTAAAATTAAATCAACATATAATAAAGATTGTGGGTGAGTTTCCATTTTCTAGCTGATGGAATCTCTTGACAAACAAATTATATGTTATTGCATTTGATGATTTAGTGGACCCTATTTTTTTATCTATTGAACTTTGAACCTCTATTATTAATTGGCCTAAAAATGATGATGAGTCGAAGATGAGTTCAAAACTAGTATTTTGTAAATTCTTGGTTTAGAAATATTTTACATGTCGCTTATTACCCAATATCA
Organism: Arctium minus; assembly: GCA_954870635.1. Taxonomy (NCBI): domain Eukaryota; kingdom Viridiplantae; phylum Streptophyta; class Magnoliopsida; order Asterales; family Asteraceae; genus Arctium; species Arctium minus. Next base: position 33,096,612 of record OX941092.1, read on the forward strand.
TTTACACTCCAAAAGTTATGTGTCGGTTGATGCCCTCTAACTTATTACCTAATATCCAACTAATGGCAAAGCCTTTAAGCGTATATTTGTTTATGTGTCTTTTTTTTGTGGACAACCCTAATTAAGTTCTCTCTGAATCAGGTATTCAAAGGTAAAACGATGCCCGGTAGCATTTGGTGGGAAGCAAAGAACAGTGAAAAATTAATGTGTAGATATATAAGATAGATCCTGCAAGGGACTTGATGTGGGTTAAAGATTATGATTATGGCCTTCCCTTATATTTTCTATTTAAGTCTATGTGGTTTAACAATAAGGCATTCATCTATGTTGAGTTGTGTATTGGCAGGTTGTTAATCATCTGTTTTGTTGTTCATTTACTTAAACCGACTTCCGACATGTAAGGTGTAGTTCAATAATTCGCACATATTGATCCATTCAGGTTGAGTAAGCGTTTTGGTAAACGTCCCATAAGTGTAAATATATCATCCTTAAAATCTCCTCTAACAAAACCAACAAAATTTCAAAATTGTTTACAATTATAGCTCCCGCCGCATTGCGCGGGTACACAACTAGTTATAATAATAATATAATTAATATAAAAATCTCAAAACAGAGAATCTGTTAAGTAAAATATAAATATTTATATAAATTTTGACTTTTAGTTCTCGAGTAAATTACAAATTTCGTCACTGTGGTTTGGTGAAATTTTGGATTGGGTCCCTTAAATGAAATAATTACAGAGATGGTCACTGTGGTTTCATTTTTGTTATGGATCAGGTCCCTTAAAAACAATCGTTTAAAACCTCCGTTAATTTAGAGGCATTTTCATGTTTTTGCTGTATGTTGAAACTTTTAAATGCTTCAAGGACCTGTTTTGCTAATTTCTAAAACTCAAGAACCTTCCCCCTCTCTCCAACTTTAGAATATTTGTTTGTCGATTTATATTGAAATTATTTTTATTTAAATATAATAATGTAAGAATTTTCGAATCTGGAAAAAATATAATTGTATGATAAGTCTGAAATATTCATATTAGTTTTCAAGAATCTGATGTCCATAATCAAATCCAAAACCCATATCCAAAATCAAACAAAAAGAAAGATTCACATCTCGAAAAATAATTAAAGAATTCATAAAGTAATCAACATTTAACCATGGTCAGGAACTTTTATGCATAAAAGAAATATCACCCACAAATCCATAAAAGAATCAACAAACTGTCTTCGACCTCTTTAAGAAATTGTTGGTCAGGTTCCTCCACCATCATCTTTGGAAACAAGCCTGTGATGTTTTACACGGGAATTGACTCAGAAAAATGCCAGGTTCAGAACTTGGTGGTGCCAAATGACTTATCTGATCCCTATCTTAGAGAATGGGTCAAATACACCGGCAATCACATCATAAATCTTCCCAACAGGGTTCAGCCGTATAACTTCAGAGACCCAACCATGACTTGGCTCGTAGAAGACGGGGAATGGATAATGTCGTTCTTCGACATTATTTTTAATCATAAATCGGCCCTTTTCGTTGCAAGTGTATAAGAAAGATAGCTATTTAATGAGTTTTTGAGAAAAAAAGTACAAATCGTCGGGTTTTATCAAAGTCGGACAATTGGTGAGTCAAATGGAGGAGAAAATTGGCAATTTGAGCCAAAGACTGAGAAGTGGTGAAGTTAAGAAACAGTGCTCCGCGTGGATCACGTCGCGATTCCATCTGTGCGGCCACTCGCGTGGACACACGGACAGTGCTCGCCGCGGATCGCGGCGCGAGCGATCGACCGCGCCTACCTTCTGACTATTACAATTCGATGCGTTTATCAATTAGGTTGGGAGGAGGTTGTTCGATGATCACAGTGGAAGAAAATACAGAGAGAAAAAGGAAGATTTTGGAGCTGAAGAGACGATTCACGAGAGAAGATAAGAGATTGAAGATTGGAGCAAGCGGATTCACGTACGAGGGGTACGGAAGATTAGAGAACTGATTCTTCAGGGAGTTTTTATTGCTTTCACTTTGATACAATGATTTCTCTTCCAATCTGTAGTATTGCATTTTTGCTTGTGACAAATCCCAACATGAGCTAATCACCTCATGTTGAGGGTTAGATGATTATTTGGTGATGTTTTTATTCAAACTTGTTATTGGGTTTTGTAACTTTTGTTAAATCTTATTCAATGAAGCATATGATGAATTTTTGATGTAATTTTATTAGTTTGATCAGCTGATTGAATATTTCTTGATTATCTTGCTCTTTGAGTAAAGTGTAGGATGATTAGATGTGATTTTTGTATGCCTATGGTGTGATTTAGATTGAGATATACCAATTCCACCATAGATGATTTAATCCAGTTTTTATAAGCAAATTAACTTGAATATTGAGATCGAAAGATGAAGTTTCATTGTTATTGCTATTATTGTTATAGCTTGAGAAAGTATAGCAGTTATCTTCGACATTAATTTCATTGAATCTTACAATATAATGTACAAACTCTTCACAGTTTAAAGTAGTATAAGCTAAATATGATTCCAACCTCTAATTTCTTTTCACCGGTTAATCAATCAAATCCTCAAAGCTTTCCTTAAGTCTTCGTATTTTAATTCTTGTGCAAAACTCTAAACAAACCAATTTTCTTCAGTCTAGTTAATAATTGATATAGTCATTGTGATACTTAATACCAAGTTCCTACGGTTCGATACTCGTACTTACGTACGTATTACTTGATACGACATCGAGGGTGTAAACCCGACTGATCAAGTTTTTGGCGCCGTTGCCGGGGAACTTGTTTTGTATTGATATCACTACTAGCTATAGAGATTATTAGATTAGACATTTTTATTTTAGTTTTATTATTCTCTCATTTCTGGAACCTAAGGCTTGTGTGTTTTGATTACAGGTAACTCTTTGGTTTATGCCAAGGAGGAGACTTTTCAGAGATCTTGAGCCACTTGATCCAGAAATCGAAAGAACTGCACGTCATTTGCGTAGAGAAGCCAGAAACCGCAATCCAAGGAGAATGGCTGGAAACAACATGAATGGCTAGATCCCAATCAACAATAACCCACCACCACCACCACCAAATCGAATTCCCATGAGGAATTATGCTACACCAACGGTAGTGGTGGGACAAAGAGGAGTGCAAGTACTGGTGGTAGCTGCCAACACGTTTGAAATAAGGCATGGCACAATCCATCTAGTCCGGTCCAATCAATTTGGAGGGGCACCATCAGAAGACCCTCATATCCATCTCTGTTCATTCGAAAAAATATGCAACACATTCAAAATGAACGGGGTGCCAGATGATGCAATCAAGTTAAGATTGTTCCCTTTTTCCCTCCAAGACAGAGCTGCTACTTGGGAAGAAAATTTTCCAACGGGGCAAATTAATAATTGGGATGGGATGGTGTCCGCTTTCTTGAACAAATTCTTTCCCCCGGGCCGTATGGCTTAACTCTTAGCGGAAATCACCCATTTCGCTCAATAGGGCCAAGAGTCACTATACGAGGCTTAGGAACGATACAAGGAAATGCTCAAAAGATGTCCTCATCATGGATTGCACAGATGGGTGGTCATCCAAACATTTTTTGGGGGTTTACAACCACAGTTTAAGAATGATATCACCGTTGCTGCTGGCGGAGCCCTTGTAAACAAGACGTATGAGGAAGCGTGGGAATTGATTGAGAACTTGTCAAAACATAGCTACACTACTCCAAGATCAAGCATTAGAAAGGTAGCTAGTGTCCACGACTCAGATGACTTGAGGCAGATTAAAGCACAGTTGGCCGCCATCACCAACCAATTAAAGGGTACATCTATGCAAAACCCAATGCCAATTGATGGGACATCTGCTCAGTACTCACAGTTTAAGACGCCGGAACAAGTGAATTTCCTTCAAAACCGTAACCGTCAACGAAATGATCCCTTTTCAAACACGTATAATGAAGGATGGAGGAAGCACCCAAACTTCTCTTGGAGCCAACCACCAAATGGTCTAAAAGAGAACATGGGAAACCAACAAAATTTTGGTAGTAATTCTAATTTTTCTTCCTTATCTAATTCTAACAATGTTTATCATCATCCAGGTCACAACCAACGAAGACAAGAAGAGGGACAAACTTCCGATAAAAAGACGGGTATGGAAGAGATGATGATGAAGTTCATGACCAAGATGGATACAACGGTTGATGGAATCACATCTTCAGTGAGCACATTGACTAATACGGTTAGTACAGTCAAGGTGGCCACTGATCAGAATAATGCCTCTATCCAGATCCTAGAGAGGCAAGTGGGCCAAATCGCGAAGGCGTTACAATCGCGAATCCAAGGCAAATTTCCAAGTCAACCGGAGAAAACGCCGTGGGAAATTGTAACACAATCCAGTTGAGGAGTGGTAAGGAGTTGGAAGATAATCTAACTAGAAAGTCGGTGGTGGATAAAAGAAGAGATCCTAAAGTAGTGGTGGAGGACGAGGAAGATGAAGAGAAAGCTGATGAAGCATTGAAATGGAGAGGCCGAAAGAGAAGGAAGAAAAGAAGGAACCAGAGGAGCAAACGACAAAACTCCGGTCAAGACGGTAGCACCAAGAGTGGCATTTCCTAATAGACTTAAAGCACACACAAGCGTATACAGGACAATTAAAATGGAAAATGGAAAGATGATTGGTACATGTGCCCGATTGGACAACCCCAAACCTTACCAACACATTGTCCTCAATGTGAAAGAAGTAAATGGAATTAATCAACTAAAAAAGTATCATCATGCAATTAAGTACAATCATCCAAATCAAAACAGACATTTCAGAGTTCAAAAATTAAGAATAAAATAAAGGCAAATCTAAAACCCTCAATCGTTGCGGGCGTGGCGGCGATAAGTTGAGGTACCGGGAGGTTGCCTTCTTTGTCGCCTAGCAGGTAGCGGGTTTGAAGGACCCGCTTCACTCGGTTCAGGCTCTCCAGTGATCGTCGCCGCAGTGCCATGTAGTGCCCATCTATCCTATCCTCCATTCTTTGTTCCATCAGATCACAACAGTTGTTGAAGTATTGGGCTAGTCCTGGAATATCCGTTGGTAGAGATGCCTCACGATTATCAGCAGCCGGATTATAGTCCATGTCATCTTCCTCATTCACCTCCACGTCGTCAACCCCTTTCCAGTATATCCAGGTCCAAATGATTGATGCAACGTCAGACAGTAACACCACGGGTATCCTACCTTTCCTTTCTTTAATTACTAAAGTTTGCAGGGATGTTGGGTGTGTGGTCGGACCTACTATACCACCATCAGCACCATACGATAAACACACCTACTGCGCTGGCGCCCAGGCGGCTGAAAGGTTAGATAGGCGGCGCGCTGTCATCAACGAGAAGATGGACATACCGGAAGGGTTTGACGACGTGGAGGCGAATGAGGAAGATGACACGAACTATAATCCGGCTGCTGATAATCGTGAGGCATCGCAACCAATGGATATTCCAGGACTAGCCCAATACTTCAACAACCGTTGTGATTTGATGGAACAAAGAATGAAGGATAGGATGGAGGGGAACTACATGGCGCTGCGGAGACTGGTCACGGGAGAACCTGAACCGAGTGAAGCGGGTCCTTCAAACCCTCCATCTACAAGGCGACAAAGGAGGCAACCTCCAGGTAACTCAACTTCTCGCCGCCGCGCCCGCAACGATTGAGGGTTGGTGATTTGCCTTTATTTTATTCTTTATATTTGAACTCTGAATTGTCTGTTTTGATTTGGATGACTGTTAATGCCAAAATTACCCATAGAATAATTTAAGGTCGACGTGGAATTTTATCCAACTAAAGAAAGTAGTCGATCGACAATATGTGCGATAAACAATAAAATAAAGAGATGAGAGAATTGGTGATGCGGAAAAACCTCAACGAGGAAAAACCGCGAACGACATAGGGATGTCGTCGTGCACTATGATCACCAATCAGGGGTGATGTCCTTGACAGTTACAATGTTTTACACGATAAACGTCAAAAACAAGTATAAGGAATAGTAATAAGTGTCGATCGTGTGTGAAAACAGATGTGTCATGAGAATAATATTGTTATCGTGTAAGTGGAAGATTGTAGAGATCTTTCAGAGAGCTTGTCAGTTGTTTTCTTCCAGTATTCGATTTCAGTTGTCCAATGGAGATGTGTATCTTCAGTATTTATAGTCTTGGTCTCTCATAAATGTGTCTTTCGTAACGGTTGAGTCTTCATAAATGATCTTGATGGTGTTGATTCGTTATGACGGTTGGTATTTATGAGCATTAAACCTGCATTAAATGAACAAGAAAGGAACGTTGGGTTGTATGTTAGTAGGGTCGAGGTCGAGTGTAAGTCTCGACGATGGTCGTGCGTCGCTCGACCAACCTTCGAGTTAGTCTCGACGGAGGTCAGGGTTATGCTCAGTCGACATGACCTTATCTTAATACAAGACAAGTCGTGTGTAATATGCATTAAATGTTACTTCGTCGTGATCGTGTGTTTTTGACCCAAACAGTTTGCCCCCAAAATTTAAATTTTTTTAGCGGGAATTTAAATTTTTAATCTTTTATTTTTGAAAAATTCCACGTGTTAGTCTAAGGGAGGTTATCGTTGCGGTGGAACCAAAGTGGTTCGATTTCGACTAGGTCCATGATGTCATGGCTGACATGTGTGATGTCATGGTGGCGTGGGGAACACGCGTGAAAGTTGTGTATGACAGGTGGCGAAGATCTGGCGATACTCATGAAGGGTCGATCGACACGTGTCGACCATCGAGTGAATATGCTTGATTCGATTCTTGCGTATAAATAGGATATATGCAGGATAGTTTCCTTTTTTACGTTTTCAGTATTTTTGGAGATAGATCTTTAGCGAATCCTTGCCAAAAAACTTGAAAAAATCTTTGCCAAGTTTAGATTTCGATCGAGGTTTAGAGCGACTATATAAGGTACAATCTCTTCCTCTTAAGTCTATGCGTTTCAAAACTCGAGCTCGAAAGCGTAGGAAGGGTTGGGACGCTTTCGGTTTTTACGTAGCAACCATTCAGAACCCTGATTTCATAATGTCGCTAGATCCCTTTAGTGTTTTTAGCGAGGAGGAGGATATTGAATTCTTTCGACGTCTAGCTAGGATTCTCGCAGACGTGACTCTTTGCCCCCCCGGTGTTATTGCACCCAGAGTAATGTCCGAGCGGATATTTTGTGTTATACGAATATCCATTCAAAATAGGGTTCTCATGGCCTTATTCTCCGTTATCGAGATTGTTTCTTACGATTTTTAACTTATCTCCGGGGCAAATGATGCCCCAGTTCTGGAGGATTGTTCAGGTGATTGAACGAGTGACGGATAAATGGGAATCACCATTTACCATCTATGATCTTCTCTCGGCTTATACGGTTAAGTCGGAGGCGAATCATCGATACAACCTCTTTTACAAGTATAGAGGATCTCGTACTTTGGTTCATGTGACAGCGGTTAATGATCGTAACTGGAAGACTAGATATGTCTTCGGTTGCTGGTGACATCCAGTGGCTTAACATGGGATGGAACACCGAAGGTAAGATTGTAGTATCTTATTTCGTCCTTTTATTCATTGTGGGTTTTTATTGACGTTTGTTCTGGTTTCTTGTCAGTGATCGACTTCACGGTTGTTGGACCATCTGACGATTCATCTGCCAAGGTTGAGAGGTTTTTTGAATTTAGCATCGAGGAACGCTCATTTTTCATGATTCGTCCTTCTACCGACTGGGACGAGGAGGACGTACAGTACGTCGGGACATCCATCGCTTCTCTCGTAGAGGAGAAGGAGGAAAAGGAATAAGAGAAAGAAGAGGAAGAGGAGATGGCAAGTAGCGTACTTGTTCCTTATTTTTATGTGTTTTCTCTTTTGCTCATTGTGTGGTTTTAACGTTTTGTTTTCCTTTCAGGTGTCTCTCCTCTAAAAACATCCAATGTAGCCGACCGAAAGAAGGCTCATCTGGATTTAGCTCGAATGAGCAAGGAGAAGAGGAAGGCGGCCAAGACTGCAGGGTCAGGCCTTCCAAAGCATACAAGATCGTCGGTTCCGAGGGAACCGTTGTCGATGGGTGGCGATGTGTCATGCGTTTCTACTCCTGAGATGGCGAAGATGGGTGATGCCGTACAGGCGGATCCCATTAATGTTGCGCCTCCAGTGGTGGAGATTTCGGAGGAACCGCATGTCGAGCGATCTATTCATGCGATGACTCCCTCTGGTTCCAACCCTCAATCTGGCGATAAAGGGAAGGGTACCGCGGAGGTCCAGACAGTCAACTTTACGTTGCCGCCGGACTTTATGGCGGATAATTCCTTCGACCGGGCGAAGTTGTTTCCCCATCTAGAGAGATATCTGCTCCCTTATTTCAAGGAGAAGCTTGGGGAAATGTCGGTTGAAGACATGGAGTCTAACGTCACTGGTTTATCTTTCATGGTAAGGGTTGATACTTACCTTTCTTCATGTATTTAGTGTTATGTAGTAATCGTCGTGTGTCGTGTGTTGCAGACTTTCCAGACCTCTCTCAGACTTTATAATGAGATGGAGAGGATTAGATGTCTGGTGCCTAAAGCTCTTGAGAAGGAGAAGGTTGCGTTAGATAGGGAGCAGGCGGCTTTGGTCAGGGAGGAAGCAGCTAAGGTAGACATAGAATCTCTGACCGTTCGTCTTGAGGAGGCCCAGAAAATTATGAAGGTCATCAACCTGCAGAGATCTGACCTGCAGATTCGTCTAGACATGTCGTGTGACACGTTGAGAGGGACGAGAGAGCAATTGGAACGGGCATTGGCATCCTTGGTCGTGAATAAAAAAGAGACCGAGGACCTCAAGACGAGGGTAGTCGAGCAAAAGGCCAGGGTGGAGGAGCTGGAAGAAGAGTTGAAAGTTGTCGAGGCTTTTACTCTATGGACAACGAAAGCGGCCATCATGAGACGTCACTTGGCTGGAAAGAATCCTCTAGCCAATGCTGTTGAAGACCTCAAAATCTATCTTGCGGACGTCGGGAGCGAGTAGGATCTGGACTCCGAAGATGAAAAAGACGTCGAAGTGGTCGAGGTTGATGAGGAGGCCAAAGCTAGTGACACTCAAGTTGGTGATGCCTCTGCGTCGCGGCTGGCAGAAGATGCTCCTCCATCCTGAGTTTTCTACTTTTGTTCTTTATTTTGTTTTTCTAAGGTCGACTGTCGGTGGTCGAGCCTTTTATTGTAACCACAAATTTTGATTTTTAAATACAAGTGGCTTTTACTATGTCGAATACTTTCACATATCACATAGAAAACATACATGATATCGCAAAATGAAATTTTTAGGATTACACGATCAAACAATCAACATATAATCCAAGACATTCATTCCAAAGAAACATAAGTAACGAATCTCAAGCAAACTTGCGACTGTGGCAAACCAAGGATTCTTGCGACTAAGACAATTGTAATTCATTCGTCGATTAAAAGTATAACACGACTTAAGGATACGTGCGATTATAGCAATTCAAATAATTTTCCACCTTAAACTTCATGCGACTAAGGCATTCATTCCTCAGTAAAAATTTTCTAAGTTAAAAACTTAGAGTTGGGTTCAAGTCGTGTAAGAGACTTTATGTCGTGCGATCCTGCGAGAAAACAACGTCAGAAGTTGGTTGTTGGCTAACCAACGACCCTTCGATGCTTAAGTCTGTATTTAATCGAGTTAAATAATCACGACGAAATAGTTTAAGGGTTTAGAAAAAATACTTCTTCAAATGTGTTGCATTCCAACTACGTGGGATTTCCCGGTTGTCGAGAGTTTGGAGCCTATAGGCACCTTTTCCCACGACCTTAGATATGCGATATGGCCCTTCCCATTTGATGGAAAGCTTCCCTGCGTTTGGCTCTTGTGTGTTCTGAAACAATCGACGTAAGACGTGATCGCCCTCTTGGAAGACCTTAGTCTTTACGTTTTTGTTGAAATGATGTTCGACCGTTTGTTTTTGGGATGCCATTCGAATCAATGTTGATTCTCTTAGTTCCTCGAGAGCATCGAGGTCGTAGCTTAGATCGACCAGGTTATGGTCGACTGATGTATGTCTCGATGTTGGTAACTGAACTTCGACGGGTAGGACTGCTTCACAATCGTAAACTAAGGAAAAGAAAGTTTGTCCAGTGGACGTACGTGGAGTCGTATGATTTGCCCACAGGACCGAAGGAAGTTCTTCGACCTATCTTCCTTTTGCTACTTTCAAACGTTTCTTGATCGAGTTTACAATTGTCTTATTACCCGACTCAACAAGTTCGTTCGATTGTGGGTATCGTGGTGTTGATGTCGTGAGTTTTATATTGTAATCCTCACAGAATTGTTGAGTTCTTTCGCTTATAAATTGAGACACATTGTCACAGACGATCTCATATGGTATTCCAAACCTGCATATAATGTTAGTTTGAATAAAGGATATAACTTCTTTATCCCGAACTTGGGAAAAAGCGGTTGCCTCCACCCATTTAGAAAAATAATCTGTAAGAACAAGTAAATATACCTTTTGCCCAGGGGCAGGTGGTAACTTACCGACTATATCCATTCCCCACCTCATGAAAGGCCAAGGAACTAATGTCGAGTGTAAGGATTCAGAGGGTTTATGTGTCGTACCTAAGTGTCATTGACATGCATCGCAGTTTTGCACATACCTGATAGCATCCTGTCGTAGTGTCGGCCAGTAATATCCTTGTCGTGATATTCCATTAGCTAAGCTACGACCGCCTGAGTGATTACCACACTCACCATCATGCATTTCCTGTAAAATATTTTGGACGTGTGTTTTGCTCGTGACACGTCGTCGATTAAGTCCAGTAGACGATCGTCGATAGAGTTTGCCTTGTATCACGACATATCGTGATGCCTTGAATCTTATCTTTCGAGCTTCTGCTCTGTCTTCTGGAAGTTGGTCGCGTGTTAGGTAGTTCATAATGTCGCTCGACCAATCTTCTTTTTCATCGTCGATCTGACCAATGTCGTCGTGATCGCTAGACGACGTCGTCAGATATACCATAGGAATCGTGTCGAACAATGGTTTGCTTAGTACCGATCCGAGGTTAGCTAAAGCGTCTACTTAAGTGTTCAAATCCCTCGGGATTTGTTCGATCGAGAAAGGCTTGAATTTTACAAGTTCCTAAGGTTCGATACTCATACTTACGTACGTATTACTTGATACAACACCATACACTTGCGGTCCGTTTAAGGAGGGTGTAAACCCGACTGATCAGTAATCATCGAAGGCGAGAAAGATAAGACTGTAATTGTGTCTCTGTAACAATCCAATCTGAGGATTGTTTTTGGTTGGAGTAAAATAGATTTGCCACTTTATGAGGCTACAAGCACTAGGATTTGGGAATTCCTTGATTTCTTTCCGACGTGGATTGATGGCAAGAATGGGGTCGATACATCTATCATGAACCATAGCCTAAAACATGTTGAAAATGGGATTAGTGGATCAAGGAAAAGATTACTACTTGATCGGGAATTACAGTACTGAGAAGGAAAATCTTACATTCCTGAAAATGAATTAACCCTTAATACTTTGAGGTTTGATTATCACTCTCTTTAAGAAGTTGCCTTCTTTCCCTTTGGTTCTCATTTCAATTATTTTTTCTAGGTTTGAATCTTTATTTTTGTTTTATTCTGGATATGGGTTTTGGATTTGATTTTTGTTCATGGAAATCAAATTCTTGAAATTGATATGAATAATTCAGATTTATCACGCAATTATATTTTTTTCCAGATTCGTAAATGTTTGCATTATTATATTTAACCAAAAATAATTTCAATATAAATCGACAAACAAACATTCAAAAATTGGAGAGAGGGGAAGTTTCTTGAGTTTAAGAAATTAGCAAAACAGGTCCTTGAATCAATTAAAAGTTTCAATATACAACGAAAACATGAAAATGCGTCTAAATTAACGGAGGTTTTAAACGATCGTTAACTTGAGGGACCTGGTTAATAACAAAGATGAAACCACAATGACCATCTCTGTAATTATTTCATTTAACGGACCAATCCAAAATTTCACCAATCCACAATGACGAAATTGTTATTTACTCCTTACTTCTTTATAGATAATTTGTTGGATGTGATCCAATAGATTTAATAAAGCCAACAAACTTTAAAGGATGATGTAGAGAGAGAAACAATTAAAAACACATTTCACTATCATAACATTAAATCTTAGGGAGTTCTACAAATATAAATAACTTTATTTTATCTCTTGTTTTTATCTATTTTAGAGAACCTTTTAGGGAATTAGTTGGAGAAAAAAAATCTAAAATCTTTATTTAAAAAAAAATATATGTTGGAGAAAATGTAATTTTTTTCAAATTTGGAGAATTCTCCAAAAAAAAATTATTATGAAAGAGAAATATTTTATTATTATATACTAGTAATAATAAAATCTTGAAATTAAATGTTTAAAAGAGATAAATAATATTTTTTAAATATATGAATATTTTAATAATATAATCTTTGTCGTCAATGCCTCAACCAACTCTGGGTCATTCTCTTTCCCCTCCCATCTTCTCCTTCTCGATCTTTCCCATCCTCAAATTGATCAAATATCTTCTCTTCTTATTTTTTTCGGTCTTTCCCGTACTTGCATCGAACAAATATCTTCTTATCTTCCTTTTCTTTTCGACCTGCAACTGCTGCCCTCCTCCCCAGAACCACAACTCCCCCCCCCCCCCCCCGTTATCACCCAAACAGAGGTAGACCTAGATTTTTTTAATAAACGGTGGCACCATTTGACGAATAAAAGAAAGTTATATATATATAGATAGATAGAGAGAGAGAGAGAGAGAGAGAGAGGTGGGTTCAAACGACAATTGAGGCTATTTAAAAGAATAAAGGGACGATTCTCAGTCAATCATTTTTTAAATTAATTCCGAAAATAATAGTTTCTAAAATTAAGAGTAAAAGGGCAATAAAGTCATATTATACTATGGATAATTTAGGATAGTATTAACTTCTTAAAAACAGGGATTATAATATTTAATTCAAATCAAAAACATATTTATCCTTTTCCTTTATTAAAGCAAACCGGTTAATCCATTTTGGTAGTTCACCTGGTCCTGTTTGTTTTTTCAAGCAAATCTCGAATATGTAACCCAAAATCATAGATGATTATATGGTGTACAATATGCAATCCAAAATCATTTATGATTATATTGTAAAGAAATTTGACAGATTGTTTAAGTGTAGTATGCATCACATGTGATTACACATTATAGTAATTGGACATATTCTTATATTTGATATCTTTCACTTTATCATATATGATTTTATGATAAATAGTTTAGATAAAATGATGTTATTAGTTTGCAACCCTAAATCACATGTGATTTTGTTCTAAATACTTAACACCAAATTCATACTTAACACCAAAATCATATATGATTTTGTACTAAATAACTTGGCTATAATACTTAACACCAAAATCATATGTGATTTTGTTCTAAATACTTAACACCAAATTCATACTTAACACCAAAATCATATGTGATTTTGTACTAAATAACTTGGCTATAATACTTAGCACCAAAATCATATGTGATTTTGTTCTAAATAACTTAGACAAAATGTTTCTATTAGGTTTGCAACTTTAAATATGAGTAGCTGAGAGATGGAAGGTTTAGGGTCGAAGTTCATGTCGATGATGATGATCCTTTCGTTGATTTGCCCTTTGCCTTCAGAACTACATTCGACGAGATCTTGCAATGAATGACTGCCTCATGAATAGAGCTCTCGGAGTCGCAAGATCTGCGACGATTATCCGCCCAACACGCTTCACTTCTCCTGGGAGCGAAAGCGGTTGAACATTCCCAGTTCTCGACTCCTTATACCCTACTACTATCAGACCTTCCGCGTCTCATTCTACACCAAAGTGGCCAAACCAAATCCATATACTTCTGTATGATTCTTTTTGGCAGTCTGTTACACCTACGTAATGACAAAGAACGACTCTTACGATACGATGGAACATCTCGTTGTGTGATTGAAGAGGAGACTAGAGAAACTGGAATGGAGTTGGAGGTAGTAGTAGAATGACCATCATATGAATTCACAGGAATCAGAATACCATTCGAGATAAGCTTATCGGCATCTACAAAAGTAGTCGGAGATTGGGAAGTTGGGAGATCGAAATCGAAATCCTGATGAACAAGAAATCTTTTCGAGGGCGAGAGATTAGGATCCATCTCGATGAAAGAACCATCATCGGCTATATCAAGAGACGGATTTTGGTTAACCAACAAACCATATGAGAAGCTTTCAACAGAGAGTGTTTCCATGGAGGATAAACCTATGTAAGTATGAATGAATTACTCAAGGTCTGGTGGATACGTTTGTTCACATATCAGAGAGAGAGAGAGATCTAATAATCAGGAAATCACTTATATTTAGGAATTGAAGATTATCCTAAAATAATCAGGAGTAAAAAAAGACCAAAATACCCTTTTATAAACTTCTTTATTTAAAAAATTAATTATTTGTTTAATAATTATGATTGGTTCAGAATTGTCCCTTTATTCTTTTAAACAGATATCATTCTCGTTTGATCCTCCCTTTCTCTCTCTCTGTATATATATATATATAGGTGAAAGATCGTGTGAGAAGTTGAGTTAACGGTGAGAAGCGTGAGAAGTGGATCTGAACCGTTGATCTCTTTTAATCTCAAACCCTCCCATGAATTGCGGCTTAGAAGGGAATTGATTTGGTGCATCTCGGTGCATCTTATCTCGATGCATCTCATCCTAATGTGCATCAATTTCACATCCAACGGTCGATAACCACTTCTCACTAGGGGTGTTCAAAAAAACCGTTGGACCACTCAAACCGGTTGAACCAAGTCAAATCGGAACATTTTTTACGGTCTGACGGTCCGGTCTGGTCTGGTCTGCGGTTTGAACATTTCTTTGAGTGATCTGGATTGAACCGACCGCCAACAATACACATGTATGAATTTTATTTATTTTTCATGTTGTAAGCTTTATTTTTATGGCCTAGTGAAATTTTTTTTGTCAAATACATTATGTCTTTTTAGTTTTCATTTATAAATAAGCAAAATTCCGAAATCCGTCAAAAATCAAATTTAAAATTCCAAATCGTCATTCGCTTTTACTCAATGTTTGTCCAAAATTCCAACTATTGTTGGTGGATTTGTTTAACCTTCTATCATTTGCTCATTGTCTTTTTTTAATTTTAGAGATAAACATTTTTTTAATAATTAGGTATACTAATTTTTTAGTAGTGCTATATTGATAGAAATTTCATTTTAGATATAGATGTCATGTTTTTTTAGTTTAAAGTCAATAATAGGCCCAAACCGTCTAAACCGATCAGGCCAGACCGCCTTTTTATGGACCGGTTTGGTCATTTGTTGACAAACCGCTTGCTCTGGAAATTTTCTAAACCGCCATAGTGGTCTGGTTTGTGGTTTGAGGGGTTAAACCGCCCAAACCGGACCGCGGACACCCCTACTTCTCACGCTTTTCACTATTAACTCAACTTCTCACCGGAACCCAACCCTATATATATATATATGTGTGTGTGTGTGTGTGTGTGTGTCAACAAAACATGATGGCTGAGTTAACTAGTTGCTTGTATTTTCAAGGAAAAGGTTCGGGTTCGATCTTTGCATATCTCAAAAACATGTCTTTTGACAGCAACATGATTCGAACCTCGTTCTCTATTAAAAGCAAAACTTTAATTATGCTGCTTAAACCAACTCAACTAATTTAAATTTATGTCCTAAATGTAGTTTTAACGAATACAGGGGCACACAACGAGACATTAGGTTGACACAATTCAGCTTTGTAATTTTTTTTCACTAAGACGAAGCGATATGAAGCGATGGTTGGTCCCATCGTATGGCCGTAAGTAGGTTTGTCGTGTTGGAGACTTGGAGTCCCTACTATTTTGAATTGCTTCAATTCAAAGGGAATGGGATTGATTTTGTTTTAAATAGAGACGAGCTACACCAAAGAGATTGTGTAAATTCAATGGATGAGATTACATGGAAGTTTCAATTTTATATTAAACTAGTGTGAAAATCGTGTGTTGCGCGATAACATGAGTAATTTTGGTAATGATATATAGATTATCTAAATGAATAAATGTTAGCTGTTAAATATAATCAACAAATCATATTCAAGTGATTCGTAAAAGTTGTAGATTATAATTAGTGTAATTATATATATAGAGAGGGAGGTTACTTTGTTAACCTCCCAATTTGTATTAACTTTATGAACTCCTTTCAACCAATAGGGATTCATTTTAATCTTTGGTTGGTTTGAACAAATCATTAAATATTCAAGGGTAGAAATGGTACTTCATTATGTTTTTTTTCCTAGACTTTTTGGCTTGAGAGTTACAAAGTGGCCATTAATGAATGGGAGGTTACAAAATAACAACATTGATCGACTGAACTGTAATGAACGAGTTAACTTATATGAATATCTGGTTGTATGAAGATTATAACAACATTGTTCATATACGTTCAACAAATTTGAATGAACTGTAATGAATGATCATAGATGTTCAGTCGTTATATACATGTCCATTTATGTTCATATACGTTCACATACTTCATTATATTTTTTTTCTAGACTTTTTGGCTTGGGAGTTACAAAGTGGCCATTCATGAAGGGGAGGTTACAGAATAACAACATTGATCGACTGAACTCTAATGAACGAGTTAACTTGTATGAATACTAAATGTGAAAAGGGGTTGTGAATTTTCTCAAAATCCCCTATCATATATGTTCAACATAATTAATTATTACAAATCTAATAAATAAGAATTAATGCAAATTGGTTTTAATCTCAACCCTTAAACTCAATATCAACGGTCAAGATTCGGTTCACAAAGTTAGTACAAAAAATTGGGTTAACAAATGAACCCGACCCTATATAGATATGTATATAGGTGTATGGATAAATTATGCATTCTTTGCATAATTGATGATCTTTATGAAGTTTTTTTCTTTTCGAATTTGAAAACAATATAGTACCTTTGTCGATTTATTAATTAAGAATAAACAAATGTACACTTAAATGACGTTGCAACTAATATTGTATAAAAAATTGTATAAACTAAAACTTAGTCTATAGATAATATGAAAATACATTAATTTATCATTAATATAAATTATTATAGGGAATAATTCATTATTAAACAAATATTAAATTTTATTAATACAAATTTATAACTTACAAACTAATGTAAGTAAATGTGTTTAAATACTAATCAATCACTAATATGTTAATTTTTAAGTTGATGTTAATTTTATAATCAATGAATGTTATTTACTATCACTAATCGTATGATAGATATTTTTAAATGTTAATCAATGGATATTAATTATTGATTATCATCATTAAATATTTTAGTTTATATATAAGAGAGAAAGGAGAAGAGATTGTTTTTAAAATGATTTATATTACATATAGAGGAAAGAAAAGTTTTACCATAGTATATTATATATAAATAGTATATCATATATATAATATTATATTTATGTGTGAGAGGTATTATATAAACTGATTTGTATCTATTATTTATTTAAATTAAAAAGATAACAAATTTTTTAACAATCAATGCGTTGGATTCTTTTAAAAGTATATAGAAAACAAAACAAAAAAAGAAAGAAAATAAAAAGTTGTAGAAATTAAAGTGTTAGGAACATTTTTAAGTAAAACAACAATTAAAGGAAAAAATAGATATATAAATATGATTTTTAACTTAGGTTCAACTTTATGAAAACATAAGTAGACAAAGTAAAAAAAATGTACCATTAAATTTGGTGAGGTTATATCAAAGATTATAATACTTCAAGATTTTATTATCAAACCGTTTGTTGTCATCATAACTCCAAAATCGCTGTCATAAATGGGTTAAAGCTTGTTTGGTATCCTCCTTGGTTTCGGTTCTTGTAAACGGGTCGCCGACCCGAGAATTTCAAATGGAAAAGGGTCTAAGGCAAGGTGATCCTATGGCCCCATTCCTATTCTTAGTCGTGGCGGAGTGCCTCAATATTCTCATGTTGGAAGCAAGAGAAAAGGGTTTGTTCGAAGATGTGAAAGTGGGCAAGGACGACGTCATATTATCACATCTCCAATACGCCGACGACGTTATATTCTTTGGTAAGTGGAGTGTTGACAATGCTAAAAATCTTATGAAAATCTTGCAATGCTTCCAAATGGCGACGGGATTAAAGGTTAATTTTAGCAAAAGTAAGTTGTATGGGGTGGGGGTGGAGGTGAATGAATTACAATCGTGGGCGTCTAGCCTAGGATGCGGTGTTGGGGAGATGCCTTTCTTGTATCTCGGGCTTCCGGTTGGAAGGGACATGCATAAAGTAGAGAGTTGGAAGGAGGTAACAAAGAAATTAGAGAAGAAGTTGGCGGCTTGGAAGGCGAAGATGATCTCTTTCGGTGGGCGCCATACTTTGGTAAAATCGGTATTCGGCAGCCTCTCGTTATATTTTTTCTCGCTCTTTCGTGCCCCGAGAGGAGTGATTCGTGAGCTTGAGAGTGTGAGGAGTCGATTTTTTTGGGGTGGGTGGAATGGGTTAAACTCTAAAAGGGGGGTGGCTTGGGTCAAATGGGAAAGGGTGGTGAGGACCTTTAAGCGAGGGGGGCTTAACGTAGGAAGTCTCCAATCGTTAAATTGGGGGTTATTGGGCAAATGGTGGTGGAGGTTCTTTTCGGAGAAGGCCGCTTTTTGGGTGAAGGTTATCAAGAGCATATATGGGAAAGAGGGAGGAATTGGTAGAATCGGAGGGTCATTAAGAGGGGGGCGATCGGTGTGGGGAAACATTATTGGTGTAGGAAAGGATTTGGAGAAAGTGGGTATAGATCTTAAGGCCCTTTTTGGGAGAGAAGTGGGGAGAGGGGATGAGACAATATTTTGGTTGGATAGGTGAATGGGAGATGCTCCTTTGGGCGAGAGATTTAGACGCCTATTTCTTCTTGATTCCAATAAAGAGGGAGTTTTAGCCGATAAAGGGGAGTGGAGGGAAGGGAATTGGGTTTGGAACTGGAGTTGGAGGAGGGAACCGAGGGGATGGGAAGTGGGAGAGTTAGTGGGTCTAAGGGAAGCTCATAGGGGTTGGAAGCCAAAAATAGAGGTTAGGGACGGTGTGAGGTGGTTGGGGGGAGGGGAGGGGGAGGTCTCGGTCCAAGATCTCAATGAGCTAATTGACGACCGGTTGGCGGCCCTTGGGGGTAATTATGAAGAAACTGAGTGGTCGAAGCGAGTTCCGAAGAAAGTGTGTATATTCTTTTGGAAGGCTAAACTAGGAAGGATCCCGTGTAGAGTGGCTCTAGATAGGATGGACATCGACATCGGTTCGGCACTTTGTCTGAGGTGTGAGAAGGAATCGGAGACGGTGAACCATGCTCTAGTTCAATGTCATGAGATCTCAAAAGTATAGGACTCGGTGTTTCGATGGTGGAGTCTCGGAGCAACGAATGTTTCGTCGTTGCAAGAAATTCTTCAAGCAGGCTGTGTGGCAGGGAATGAATCTCGGAACAAAATCTGGGCGGAGACTATTTGGTGCTTGGCTTATCTGATTTGGACTCAACGCAATCAGATAGTGTTCAAAGGTGACAACAAAAAGCTTGATGACAGATTCCTAGAGCTGCAGCGTCAATATTTCGAGTGGATCGGCCGACGAAGTGGAGGTCGCAGCCTTGACTGGTCGAAGTGGATGAATGATCCTGCCAACTGCCAGTAAAATGGTGTGGCTGGACGGCAGAATCGAGCAGGAGCATATTGGGCAGGGGTCTTCGTCTCAACGGTTGGTTTCGTGGCGGTGTGGGGTGGGTTGTTGCTGGGGTTTGGGGTGGTTGTTTCGTCGCACCGAAGACTGTGATTTTGGTGGTGTTGCTGTACCTTTTTAGATTATGTTGTTTGCAGTTGGAAGTCGGCTTAACGGTGAAAAAAGAGAAGTTCTCATATATTTGGAGCTTAACGGATTGGAAGACAGCTTAACGTAGGAAGACAGCTTAACGGAGAAGTTTTCATATAGGAAGACAACTTAACGGAGCTGATGCGCACGTGTTTTGAATGGTTCGATAAGCGGAAAAGTGTCTGAATAGTTGAGTGGATCAGACGGCTACGCGAACTTTTCGGCTGCTCGTGAACCTCGCTCGCTTGCTGTTGACCACCGGAGGATGCATCTCGTAAACTTTGGTGTGTTGCATCCGTGATAGTTGTCTAGTGTTGTTTCGGTTCTGTTCTTTGTTGTAATATCATAGTTTGCTGCTGGCAAACTTGCCTTCCATGGCTCTTCTTTGTATTGTATTTGGTTTTGGTATTGGTTATAAAATGTTGCTTTTCAAAAAAAAAAAAAAAACATCGGCTCCATTGGAAAAAGACATAGGAAAAACATAGAACAGATAAGTTAAAAAAAACAATAAAATCCAAAAATTCATAAGAAATATATACCCAAATTAGAGTTCTCGAGATAAACCTCAAAAAATAAAAATAACTGATGAAAAATGACATGCTGAAGTTTGGTGAGGCTACATCAAATATTGTAACACTTTCAATATTCCGTCATCAAATCTAAAAACCTTGCCAAAAACAAACCCTTGGCTCAATCATTGAAAAAAAGAACTTGGCAAAATTTAAAAAAAAAAGAAAATTAAACTTTAAAATCTCAACAAATATCAAAATGAATACATACTCGGATTAGTCTTTTCGATTAATACTTGAAAAAATAAAAATAGTTATTGAAAAATGACATGTTGAAGTTTGTTGAGGCTACATCATAGATTGTAATACTTTCAATATTCCATTATCGAACCTTGTTGCAAATCAAAACTCTAAAAGTGTTGTAAAGGAACAAACCCTCAATTTCATTGGGAACACATACAAAAAATATAGAAGACATATGTAAAAAAAAGGCTAAAATCTAAACAACAATAAAAGGAATGCATACCCAAATTAGTCTTCTTCAAATAAACCTGAAAAGCGATTTGTTAGAGAATAATGATTTATAAAATGAAGAACACGTCAAATGATGGAGATGGAGAAGAAGGGATTGAATAATAGAAAACTCATGAGAAAGAAAAATTAGAAAGAAAAAATAAAGATATGCTTCTTATGTTTAGAAGAAATGCCTCATTGGCTTCGAGAAAAAAAATACATAAACATATGAAGAGTAGACATGAAAACTTTTAATCGGTTGAAAAACAAAAAGAAAAGGAATTCTAACCTAAGAGAGATGAATGGCTGGATTCTTAAATTTGAGAGGAAAAAAAAAGAATTCTAACCTAAGAGAGATGAATGGTTAGATTCTTAAATTTGAGAGAAAAAGAAAATGGATTCTAACTTAAGAAAAGAGGAATGGTTGGATTCTTAAATTTGGAAGAGAATGGTGCAACTATTCATTTTTCTTTATTTTTTTAATCTAAACCTACTAAAGGGTGTTTTTTCTCATGCCTTGAGAAAATAGTAAAATAGGGCTTCTAATCATCTAGAGTGTCACGTCATCATTGTTAGGTTTTGTTTTAATACATATGTATATGTATATGTATATGTATATGTATATGTATATAGATAGATAGATATGGACATATGTATTTAATAATAAAAAGAGTAAATTACATTCCTGGTCCTGTGGTTTGGCCATATTTTGGATATTGTCCCTAATTCGCATTAATTATGCTAGGGCGTCCCTGTGGTATGATTTAGAGCACGCAGAGGGTCCCTCCCTCTAACGCCATCTATGTTGCTGCCGTTAGGATCAATACGCGCCTAAAATGAGAGGGGTAATTTCGTCCATCCACATTTCCCCTCTCATTTACTTTTAACCATTTGATTAACAAACAACCTTTCATTAGCCCTTAATCTTTGTCCAAACAAAACCCAGATCATCTTTTTCAAAAACCCTTTTCTTCATCATCAACATTGCAAAATCCAAGCGACTTTGAACTCCATTGTGCAAAAA
Organism: Arctium minus; assembly: GCA_954870635.1. Taxonomy (NCBI): domain Eukaryota; kingdom Viridiplantae; phylum Streptophyta; class Magnoliopsida; order Asterales; family Asteraceae; genus Arctium; species Arctium minus. The sequence continues at coordinate 33,118,586 of OX941092.1, forward strand.
TGGGTGGTATATTGTGGCAAGTTCAAAGCTATACAGACTCTAGTGAATATATTTATGTTTATAGTAAGTATGCACTAAACTAACAATTGATTTTCCCTCCTTTTTAGCTTAGCTTCGATTTTCTAACTTCAAAAATCATTTTTTTCTATAGAGTTGTATCCTACGTTGGTTACCTTCAAGATTCATCATGGAGGGTTTTTCACTAAGAAACCCGGTAGGAGTTATGAACAAGGTAAGTTACATTATGTTGATTTGGTAGACACATATGTGTTTTCAGTACATGAGTTGGATGCGATGATGACAGAGATTGGCTATAGACAACCAATTCCTACTTATTATCACTTTAGAATCCATGGTGCGTACTTAGACTTTGGTCTAAGAGCCTTAGGAAATGATGAGGATGTGCTAAATATGTTGAAGTACGTCCCTGGATGCAGAGTGTTTGAAATATACACTGAACAATGGAAAAGCAGGGTGGGTACTTATTTATCCAGTCCAAGGGATACTAATGTCGTTATAGAAGAGATAAAAACCCCTACACCAAAGTTTAGTAGACTTAAGAAAAAGGTGCATGAAGGAATTTCTAACTCTTGCAAGAAGAGACTAATGCTTGAATGAAATGATATGGGTATTGGCAGTAGTGATCAAGTCCAAGACAATGGAAAGGAATTAGGTGATCAAGTCTAACCTGATGCCAATGAATTAAGTGATCAAGTCCAAGACAATGCCAATGAATTAGGTGATCAAGTCCAAGACAATTCCAATGGATTAGGTGATCAAGTCCATAAGGGTCCTACTACTGATGTCTTGGATGATGATGATCGCTTCAATGATTTGTTTGATAAACTTGAAAGCCAAGGAGTGTTTGGACATGATTTTAATCCTTTCCCATATTTAAATGAATACAATTTAGATTTAAATGAACATGTGGAAAAGGGATATGCAAGTGATCATGAGAGTAATAATACACAAAGTGATGAGAATGAGACTGATGATAGTGATGACAGTGATTACATTGTAGATGAAGTGGACAAAGTAGAATTAGACATCAGGGCCTTTGACCTACACACAAATATTTAAGCAGAGTGGATTGGTAGGAGGGAGGAGCAAGTGTCTGGAGAAGGGAATAATATTGTTGTTGATGCAGTGGACCATGATGATTTTGAAAGTAACACGTGATGGTAGAACTAAAGATCACCTTTGGCGTAAGCCTTGATTTTCTCCTTCTCAGTCGGGACCAGGTGTCCCACCAAGTTCCTCATCCCAGATGGTAGACCTTTGGCATAAGCCTTGATTTTCTCCTTCTCAGTCGGGACCAGGTGTCCCACCAAGCCCAACTTGTCCATGAATAGACGGTTGTACTCTTTCACAGACAGATCACCCTTCCTCAAATTTTGGAATTCTTCCTTGATCCGATCCATCGACCGCTCGTTACAGTACTCTTCTAGTAGCTTCTCCTTGAAGGTTTCCCATGATAGTTTATCTAGAACAGTCGCCTCAACAGAGGCGGAGTACACGTCCCACCAAGTGAGAGTCGAACCCCTCAACATGCGAGAACCAAAGATCACCTTCTGATCCTCCCCACATTCACTCGAGCGAAAAGCCTGCTCCATTTCCCTGATCCAACTCACATATGCCGCCGGATCATTCGAGCCTTTGAACTCCGGTGGTCGGCACCCGAGAAACGCCTTGAAAGTACAAGTCCTTGCCGCTTGTCTTGTGATCAGGGTTGTAGTTTCATTAATGGGAATTTTGGGTCCCGTACCCTCGGATCCCGCCACTATAATGTTTTTCGCTACCGCTTCATGCCTGCGGTGGGTAGCATCTCGGTCTTCCAATAACTTCAGGAACACTTCTTGTTGTTGAGCCATTGCTGCATTCATAGCTTGCATCATTCGTTCCATCATCCTTGTCTCCAGAGTCACCTCTTCCATAATTGGATGAGTTGCAGCTAAGTTATGTTGTGGTACGTGTTTTGATCCTCCACCCAACACATTTATAAAAGGTGGGGGCAAGTCAACATTGGTCACTCTAGGCTGATCAGCTGTAGACGCCACCGTATCCTGCCCTTCCGGCCGATTACGAGTATTTACCATTGACTGCCACACAACGCGAGAATATAGGTGAGATAGAGATTACACTTATAATAAACAAGGAAACGTACTACTACATTCATTAATCATCATAACAATGGAAAACAAGCATAATCACGTAAAACATCCTCATAATAACGTTAGCTAAGCGAAATTATGAACATGTGATACATAAAAATTTTCATCACCATTACCATAATTCTCAACTCATGTAGTTTCCATCGACTCTAAGACCATCCTATCTTAGGAACTCTACCCAATCTCACTCAATCATAACTTAAATTCACAGCTTAAGTCTAGGTATCCTACAACCATACCTAGTTCACTTAAACTAATGCTCTGATACCAACTTATAACACCCTAAAATTTAGAGAAATAAAAATTCAAAAATTTTGCAATATGACGGCTATAAATTGGGTAACCTGGGTATACAAAACCTGTCATAACAAACCCAAAGTATCATCCCAAGAAACGGGGAATAAATTTGTAGCCTTTACAATTAATCGAATGAAGAATATTACTTAACAACCTAATAATCTAACTTAATACAAGAAAGATTACTATCGGGTGTTGCTATTCTTCCAAAAAATATGTCCACTATCAAAATGCACCGGTCAATACATCTCCCCAAAAGACCGCTCTTGGCCCCAAGGCCATCTACTCAATCCCGACGAATCCCACCGGTAGCTTGACCTGTTATACATATCGTTTTAAGAAAAAGTGTTAGGCTAAAGCCTAGTGAGATCAAACGTTTGCAGTTAGAATAAACGAATGTAAATGAAGACCAAAGAATTGAATTTGCGACAATAATAATAAAGTTCTTTAATATAGCAAATACCTCTTGGGTTAACGGGGGAGACCCGCTTACTAACACAAGTGACGGAACACAAAAGTAAGCCACTTGACAAGTCAGTAAAGCCAATACACAAATAAAGTACATGCAAGGGATGTTAGGCTCAGTGGCTTTAAACTTACACCTACGGAAAGTCAACTTCAACCGCAAAAAGGTCCTTATGTTGAAATCCTCATCCAATATCGTAATACTTAACACGTAGGACTTATAACCCAATCTGATGCCTAAACGTGCCTCAACGTGGAAGACTAACGTCCCAACGTCGGATCAATATTAAAACAGTTATGGGGTCATGACTCCCAATGCAAGCAATTAAGCCACATAATGCCCGTAAGGCCAAAAGCGAAATCCGACATTTGATAATATGCATAAGATGATATGAGAGGTGGTTTTCACAAGGTAATCCTCATTGTTTACCAAAGGCTCAATAATTGATAATAAGTACCCTTACTTGCCTCATTTCCAAAACATGCTAAATACCAATTTACAAACTTATCAACAGTTAACCACAAGTTCATCATTTCCAAATCCATAATTTTACATGATTGAAGCCATTCATTTAACTACATTTCCCAAGTATAAGTAAGCTAATAGAACATCATCAAGGCTTATAAACCTCCATTTTATACTTTTCTCATAAACCCTAAAAATCTCCAAAAAATTAGGTTTAATACAAAGTTTTCATAACAAGTATATAAAAGGAGATGATTAGGTGTTTAAAACCCACATTTTGACATGTATAAAGTTTTATAAAAGTGTAAGAACTCACATTGGTAGTTTTCCAAAAGAAAACCAAACCCTAGAATGAAGAAGGTGAAGACTTGAGATTAACTAAACTTGAACACTTCCACTTAAGCTTCACAATACCTAGAATGGATTCATAAATAATCAAATATGGTGGTAGATGGAAGCATTAATGATGGAGGGAAGCTAGGAGGATGAACTTACCCAAAACTCGACAAAGAATTCGGCTGAGAAGTCTCCCAAAATCAGATAATGACCTAATTTTGGCGACTTAAACTTTTTATACCCAACACACTGGTGGCGATAGTGACACAGTGAGAGTGACATTTGTCACTCTCGCAGGCATAGTCGCGCGGATCCCCGAGCCCTCGGTATAAACGGGGCGATAGTGCCACCGCGATTGTGACCAGGGCACTATCACTTGGCACAATCGCGCGAGACGTACCAAGAGTCTCAAGCCCCCGACGATTGTGCCTTCGCGATAGTGACACCCTGTCACTATCGCGGGCACTGTCGCGAGAAGATTCACAGATTCCAAAACTTGACATTTTTAGCCCACGATGCTTAAAACAGTAAGACTTGATATTAATATTAAATCTCAACACACGGTAAGTCTCAAAGCGAAAAGAATACTAACTGGATTCCCAGATTTCGGGGTGTTACACTTATGCACAAAGGGAATTACACCTTACTGCCCATGGGACGCTGCCCGACCATATAGGTCCACACCTTACTTACCATGGTGACCCGATGCCTATTCCGTGCTAAAGTGGTGAACTTGTCCAAAACGGGACATAAGAACACCGTGCCTATGGATCCATTGCACTAACTAAACATTACATGACTTAAAACGAATGAACTTACGCATTCAAAACATGTAATTCTCAAATAAGATGCAGTAAATGCAAATCATAACCAAACGGTCTACATTGAGCTATTAAAATCGGACAAGTGTCCCCAAGACCCAACAAAATCCAAACCAAGCCATAAGCTCAACAAATCCAAAGACCCAACGTTGAAAATCATAAAATGAAATCAAACGTAAACAACCCGTCTTTATGTAAACCCACACTCCAAGATATGTAATTAACTCCAACATAGATTAGATTGGGACAACTCATTTTCCAAGTGAATTATATTATTTACTCTTTAAAAAACGTCCCATAACACATAATCAACACTTATCTAAAACACACAATAAAATGCATTTATACTCAAACTTTACTTCATGAAATAAATCACCAAAATACCAATGTGTATAATTTAGTTTTAAAATGCTCAAAATCCCAAACGTGGGTGCTTTACAAAGTTTATAAAACAAAACACTTCAATAATCAAGATTTGCCAAATAATTCAACTGTTAATAATTTCATGTAATGCATATAAACACTTTAAAATAGACATTTTGGCATGTACACCGTTTTCACAAATCAACTTGAACTCACTTTGTTAGATTTAGGCTAAATCTAGATTTTTCCCCAACTTGAGCTTCCTTGTAGAAACTTGAATCCACAAGCAAAACCTTCCAAAACCTATATTCACAAGTTTCCAACCATGAATATACTCATTCAACCATTTAGAATCAATCCCCAAACATTTTACATCAAAATCCCCAACTTGACCAAAATCCTAATTTTTTATCTTAATTTCTCCAAACCATCAAACCCGAAATTTGAGAAATCAAACACTAGGAAATCATTAAGAGAGCATTTATATCTTATATTAAGGTTTAGAAATGGAGAGGTTAAACTTACCACTTAGGTTTTGGTGAAAACCCTAAGATGAAACTTGAGGTTGAAGATGACAATGGTGAACTCTTTGCCAAAGCTCCCAATCTACCACTTGAGATGGAACACCTTAAGAACTCGATAAATGGACCCAAAATGAGTTAGGGTTTAAGTCTTGGGGTTTGAAGGTTGATTTGGGAGAGAAAATGTGGAGAAGTTTTGAGATTTGGGTGAAAATGGGGTTTGGGGGACGTATTTTCCCGTTTTAATGCACACAGCGGCTCCACGCAGATGGTGGCGCTGATCCATCCGCGCGGAGCACTTCTGCCCAATTTTCTTGCCCGATCACTGTTTTGGTCATAACTTCTTCGTTTTAGCTCCGATTTTGCTCCGGAAAGAACCGTTGGAATCGTAATTGAACCCTTCATTCAACAAGACTATAAAATCTAGGATTCAGTCCAGAATATTGTTTTTTCTTTTTCCTTTAAAATACCCAATTGAATTGACTTAAAATTATACCTTCTTAAAAATCGGGGTGTTACAATCCTCCCAACCTTAAAAGAGATTTAGTCCTCGAAATCTGACCCCGACCAATCACCCAACATCACGTTAAGCGAGGTCAATTGGATCTCTATCCAAAAAGGGATACTTTCACGATACCTTGCCTCATATACGAAACCGATTACATCCCGGTTAAGGTTGTCATTGTGTTTCTCAAAACAGGCCACCGTACACCCGGTCTCAACGTTCGATATACCTTACATATAACTGAATGAATATCGAGTCCTTATCGAATCATTTCCTATCATAAGGATCTTTATTGCCTCCCAACCTTAGGTTTCCCTTATCACCTCAAGAGCAACTTACGATCTTAATTAACTACTTGCACCAAGGATACCCCAAAGCGAATTTACCTTTAAATACTTCTAATCGTCCTTTATGGAGTGATGTTATATTATTTCCTTGCCTCCAAACACAACCATCTTTGCATAAGGGATCAAACCATCGCTTGCCCATACTCCTTTCAATTATGAGTACTCGCAACCATGCTGACCTTACTCGAGTGGTGCAGGGACCCTTATAAAACTGTTGAGTTGATCATCCATTGTTGTTATGGAATCGATACTTCCAATTCTGACGCATCAAGGTCTCCTCAATAATCGGTTTCTACTTAAGGTCTACTTCGACAGTCTCACTACTTCCTCCAATAATCAATACCATAAAGGTTTATCGTCCTTTCCTTGATGAAATTCCTAGCACTAGATTGGTCCGATCCAATCTTCAATAAATTGGTTCCTCAAACTGACACAAACACAACATGTGTAGATATCGGATTACCCTAAACTCCATGGTTACACAACTCCCGTAATGCATTCAAACATCGACTGGCAAATCAGCGGAAACCTTGCTGATTATAGAATTACCATTGATCGCCCCTTAATTGCCAGCTCCTACTATTCTTAAGGTTATCACTTAACTTGCAGCCACACAGGATACATCGGAAGTGCACAGAAGCGTCCCAACGGTCATTGCCCTCAAAATTGAGTGTCGACACCTAGCATGGCACTAAAACTCCAATCTTACATCTTTAACAAAGAATCACAATATTTCTTTTGTTCACGAAAACCCATTAAGACAGTAAGGTGTCCACATATAACATGGTGTCAAATGGATAAGCAACCCATCCAATCGAACCCATCCAGGCGCAAATAATCACACGAGACCTTATCCTGCAGGTTTACTGAAGCATACAGATCACCTCTCGATTAACTAGGGAGGCATAAATCTAATACCTCCATTATCCATGCATGCATAGATCCAAAAATTGAAACCCAAGATTCAAGACTAACCACAAGTCGGATCATTCGACGCTTCAATTCGAAAGGACTCCTCTAGTCCCTAATTTACAACTCTTTTCAAGGTAGGGTTTTAAATCTATAGCCCTAATGAGTTCAAGGTTTTCAACTAATATGCCAACTTAATATTTTATAAAACATTCAAATGCAAAAGTTCCATAACATTTAATCGTACGTGTAAAAATCTACTACCGTCTACTCGGTAGGTGTGCAAAGAGATCACCAATGCCACACATATAAAACTATTTCAAAATTCGTTTGATCAATACTCATGCTAATAATGACAATAACAAAAGATGCGCAACAAAATTTTCAAATGGGCTACCATGGTCCTAGCATGCATCAATTTACACAATGTATGTGAAAATGATTTTCTGTACTAAAACATATGCAACAAATGTTTGTACATCTCCAAAAGGGACCTTCAAAATTTCACTTCAAAATTCTTTCCTTTAAACCACAAAACGTCGTGGAATAAAATTTCCAACAAGTGTGATTTGGTCAAACATTGATAAATTTTAAATCGAGTTCAAACCTTGGGTCGCGCACATAAAATGCACTTGTCCAAAAATATTAGCTACAATGACAAGTATATCGATAACTCATTTAATGCATTGCGGAACATTCCTAACAGTAAAATCAATCACAGAAACATGTTCAAAGCAAAAGTTCAATACGAGACAACATAAATCTTTCATATGCTTACTCACACCAACAGTATGAATTAATTCAAATGTTAAATAGCATACAACGAAATAATATTGTATGAAACCCAAAGAGAAAACACACCACATTGAAACTTCCCAAAATAACATATGGATAACATTTACTAACAATACTCTCAAGACGTCTCTTACGGTTGCGAAAAGACATGTGCAAAACTCGCATGAGACAAAATGTTAAACAAAAACTCATAAGTTAACGCACACAACATCTCAAGTATACGTGTTTCAAAGTTCATCTACACGACGCAAAATATTGTAAAATAGAATTCAATAAGACCCAACAAAATTTTCCATAAAACTCAATGAAACCCAACGACACTCAAAATCAAATGGTGCCAAAACCGTCATTCCCAAAATCAAATAGCATGAAACAAAGTTATGGCTAAAATGTCATAATTCCAAAATTTTATCTTTTATCGCATTTGTGATATAAAACGATATTTTTCAACAAAACTCGCATGAGATATAAGACTTCAATAAAACTCATAAATTCGTATGCATCAAAATTTTAAAGCCTACGCATTTCAAAGTACACTCATGCGTAGCAAAGCGTCATGAAATAATATTTCATAAAACCCAACAAAACTCACAGGGAATAAAATTTCTAATAAAACTCGAATACCAAAACATAGGAATGGATTTTCCTCTAAAACCTTAACATATGTGGAGGAGATCCAATGTCAAGGTCATAAATCGCAGCTACCTGCCGAGACTCTAAACAAGGTTGAATCGCAAATACTACAATATCCGAAAATACCATTCGACAAAACAAGGATAAAGAAAATCTCAACAAAGTCTGCAATCGTATGCAATAAAATAATTTTATGCATGTTTAAACTCATGGTTTAAAATCTTGTGTGTGCTAAACCTTTTTCCCAAAATTTCGTAATTCTACTCACATTATGCTTTGAGAACATGAGAAACAATTGATGCAAACTTATTTTAGAAACAAATTTCGTGCATGAATTGGTCGGCACTCAACATCCCGAAATCACGTTCCTCACTTTCCCGTTATACTATTGTCATCCGGATGCTTAAAATATCTTAAAGAAATAATCAAATGTTTCATCCGTTCACCTTCCAATTTCTCCTCGAATAAGGTCGATTCAATAAGCCTATGGTTCTACTTCAACCAATTGCCCCAACCCAAAATGGTCGACTTAATGTATTTTTCATTCTTAACCGTCACTACAAGTGACCGCACTATAAACATTAGCTTCTTCAAGCCACTACTCCTCAGAAACTCATCCACTACCCCATCGATCCTCACATAAGGACGATTCAAGCACAAACATGTAACATGTAAGTTCACCACGACACTGGTTAGGTGCAATTATGAACGTACCATACATGATTATCCTTGCTACCCTCGTCATGATTCCCGATTCTAGTGAATCTATCGACCCCAAAATATCTTATCTTAGAGTGTCTAGTAGCACAATCTCACTATCACATACTTAGAAGAACGCTAGTTTGAGTCTAGGTATTCGAAATCAACACCTAATTCTCTCAAACTTAGGCTTTGATACCAACTTGTAACACCCTCAAACCTGGAAATAGCAATTAATTTAAAATTTTCTAAATACATCGATAACTGAATCATCTACAACAGCAAATTAAGGTTTAACTTCAATAAACACATTTCAATCCTTATACACGATATATAATAGGTACGAATGTTACTAAAACACAATAACAGTCACTATCTCCGACTGCCGAAGACTTCACCAAACTACTCACCCTCGTGTAAAATCTTGTGCTCATCTCTTCATAGCACCGCTAGAACCACACCCCAACTGGAACCTGATGCACATGCCGACAAATAAAAGGTTAGGCTTAACGCCTAGTGAGCTCAAGAGTTTTCATCATAAACATATAAAGCAATAAACTTAAAGAATGTTATTTAAATCGTGATTTCCAAAATGATGACACGTTCAATCTGAAAACAACCAAGACGAATTACGTTAAATCTGAAAACAATCTCTTTTTCAACATTTACCCTTTTTGTGATTAAAATCACAGAACAAAACGTTCTTTCGAATATAAATCCAAAACCCAAAACCCACGTAAACCATAACTGATATTTTAGTAATTGAATACCGAAAACATGGGTAATCTCTATCATCCAAAATATCCAAAACATGGATAAGGTCAAATATCCAAACCACAAAACATAGGTAACAACCCATACTTGAAACGTCACCGAAAACATGGATTATAAAACTCCATAACCAAAACATCACCTTAGTACGTGACGGAACACAAAAGTGGGTCTCATAACTATGTAGAAAACCAAAACATATGAGTTATACCCATAAAACATACCGAGTTCAACTACTCCAAGTCTATTGCTCGAAAACATCAAGTCAACTCCTCTGGGTCTATTCTTGAGAGTTCCAAAACGGGGAACCTAGTTCCAAAACGGGAACTTATGCACAAAGGGAATTACACCTTACTGCCCATGGGACGCCGCCCGACCATATAGGTCCACACCTTACTTACCATGGTGACCCGATGCCTATTCTGTGCTAAAGTGGTGAACTTGTCCAAAACGGGACATAAGAACACAGTGCTTATGGATCCATTGCACTAACTAAACATTACATGACTCAAAACGAATGAACTAATGCATTCAAAACATGTAATTCTCAAATAAGATGCAGTAAATGCAAATCATAACCAAACGGTCTACATTGAGCTATTAAAATCGGACAAGTGTCCCCAAGACCCAACAAAATCCAAATCGAGCCATAAGCTCAACAAATCCAAAGACCCAACGTTGAAAATCATAAAATGAAATCAAACGTAAACAACCCGTCTTTATGTAAACCCACACTCCAAGATATGTAATTAACTCCAACATAGATTAGATTGGGACAACTCATTTTCCAATTGAATTATATCATTTACTCTTTCAAAAACGTCCCATAACACATAATCAACACTTATCTAAAACACACAATAAAATGCATTTATACTCAAACTTTACTTCATGAAATAAATCATCAAAATACCAATGTGTATAGTTTAGTTTCAAAATGCTCAAAATCCCAAACGTGGGTGTTTTACAAAGTTTATAAAACAAAACACTTCGATAATCAAGATTTGCCAAATAACTCAACTGTTAATAATTTCATATAAAGCATATAAACACTTTAAAATAGACATTTTGGCATGTACACCATTTTTACAAATCAACTTGAACTCACCTTGCTAGATTTAGGCTAAATCTAGATTTCCCCCAACTTAAGCTTCCTTGTAGAAACTTGAATCCACAAGCAAAACCTATATTCACAAGTTTCCAACCATGAATATACTCATTCAACCATTTAGAATCAATCCCCAAACATTTTACATCAAAATCCCCAACTTGACCAAAACCCTAATTTTTGATCTAATTTCTCCAAACCATCAAACCCGAAATTTGAGAACTCAAACACTAGGAAGTCATTAAGAGAGCATTTATATCTTATATTAAGGTTTAAAAATGGAGTATAAACTTACCACTTAGGTTTTGGTGAAAACCCTAAGATGGAGCTTGAGGTTGAAGATGACAATGGTGAACTCTTTGCCAAAGCTCCCAATCTACCAAGAAGGGTATTCGGTCGGTAAGTTATCAGAACTCTTTCAGCGGGAGATTATCAGGCTTCATGGCACACCAGTATCCATAGTGTGTGACAGAGATCCTCGTTTTACTTCGCAATTATGGAAGGGTTTTCAGAATGCATGGGGTACCAGACTCAAGTTTAGTACGGCTTTTCACCCGCAAACGGATGGACGATCCGAGCGAACAATCCAAAATTTGGAGGATATGTTGATATCATGCGCTTTGGAATGGTCCGGAAGTTGGGACGAATACCTGTGTTTGGTAGAGTTTGCTTATAATAATAGTTGGCAAGCAAGCATTGGTATGGCTCCATTCGAGGCTCTGTATGGCCGGAGGTGTCGAGCACCGGTATGTTGGAACAAGGTTGGTGAGGCAGTTATTGAAGGGCCAGAACTTGTGAGAGTCACTAATGAAAATTTGGTAGTGGCTAAAGAAAAACTGAAAGAAGCTCAATCCCGTCAAAGAAGTTATGCAGACCGTCACCGGAGAGCTTTAGAATTTCAATCAGGGGATCACGTGTTTCTTAAGGTTTCTCCGTTTCGAGGTGTCCGACGGTTTGGCTTAAAAGGGAAACTTAGTCCAAGGTACATTGGCCCCTTCGAGGTTTTAGAAAGGGTCGGTGAGGTTACTTACCGGTTAGCTCTCCCACCTCAGCTATCTCATGTGCATAATGTGTTTCACGTTTCGGCGCTTCGAGGATACAATTACCATCCTTTGCATGTGGTGCAATATCCGTTAGATAAAATCCATGAAGATCTCTCGTGCAAAGAAGAACCTGAAGCTATTTTGGATAGGCAGGAGCGGGTTATGAGGAATAAATCTATACCGTTTGTAAAGGTGTTGTGGAAAAATCACCCGAAACGTGAGGCCACTTGGGAGATGGAAGAATCTCTACATTTGGAGTATCCGTATCTTTTCGAAAACCTGTAAGTATTGTCGTTATGTATTTTTCATTCAGTTTGATTTCAAGGACGAAATCTTCTCTTTTGAGGGGGGGGGGGAGAATTATAATACCCGTTGGATTTATAAAGGTGTGCATATGTATATATATTTATTTAGATATATATATATATATATATATATATGCATATAATGTAAAAAAAAATGCTTTTAGATTAATGTACATATGGGTTAAATAAAAAGGTGAAGCAATGATCTTGTGGGTTGAAATTTGGTTTAGGCCTTTAATTGAGGGGTAAGATTTGTAAACCCATATGTAAGTTGGGATATCTTATTTTTGGGTTAGAAACCCTCACGTCGTCCTCTACCCCTTTTTTTATCCACGCCTAGAACACCCTCAAATCCTTTTCTAATCGCAGTGATCTCACGAAGTACCACGGGGGTTCTTGAAGGAATAGCAACCGATAGTCGAGGGAGAAAAAGATCGGTGATTTCGAGTTAGACTCGTCAATTTCTCGTTGTTCTCTCGTCGTGTTGAAGTAAGTTTTCTTCCCCATCTTCAAGTTATACGATTATGATTAGGATTCGAGTTCATGGGATTGTTGGGGCTAGAAACCGTGTTGTTTCGATGGCTCTAAAATCACCGATTCGGTATTTAGAAAAACATCGCAGCAGCATCGGTCCTTAAAATCGTTTTTAGAAACCAAAAATTTTGTTGTTTCTTATCTCGATAGCGGTCATAATATTGCCTAATGTTAGAGAGTATGGTGGTCGTTTTTTTTTTCTGCGTAAGAGAGGTGCAAATCACCGGAAAAACGGGTCAAACAACTTGATTTTTAGTCGGGTTTGCTGTTGCGTTTTAGTGGGTTTTAGTCGTATTTTGCTGCTGCATTTTAGTGCGTTTATAGTCATTTTTTAGTGAAATCGTTGCTGCATTTTTGGGCCATTCATTAGTCAAATTTGCTGCTGTATTTTTAGCCGGTTATTGGTCATTTTTAGTCAATTTTACTGTTGTGTTTTTAACCATTTATTAGCCATTTTAGTTGCGTTTTGCTGCTGCATTTTGGGTCGTTTATTAATCATTTTTAATCGATTTTTGCTGCTGCGTTTTGGCCTTTTATTAGTTGTTTTTAGTCGAATTTGCTGCAGTGTTTTGGCCGTTTAAGTAGTCAATTTTAGCCGTGAAGTGTCATTGAATTTTAGCCGTTTATTAGTCGATTATAGTCGTGGTTTGTTGTTGTGTTTTAAGGTCGTTAAGTAAGGTTAATATTAATAAGTATTTGGGTATTTGTAGGCCGGGATTAAAGGAGTAGACGATCGGCGAATTTGATAAATTTTGTGAAGTTTTAAGGTGCGGATTCCTATCTTTTCGTTCATTTGATTTGTTTATTTATGTCGTTGAACCCTTAAGCTTCCGATATCTCAAATTACTTGACTCACAACGTTTCGATTTGTTCGTCACTGCGTTGTTTGTTTACTCACACTCGTTTATGTCATTTACTGTGCAATTGTCTCGTTCTAAACAAGTATTCTTGATTGTCGATGTTAGTAAAATATGTGTTTTACTCAAAAGATCACGATTAATTATTCGGTAGATTTTTTACTTTGGGTTACGTCTCTAATTATATATATGACGATTCTTGTTATTGGTTTTGGACCATCCCAATTGAGCATTTTGATTGCTAAAATTTCTTGTCGGTCTCTCAATTTGGCATTTCTTATGTTGGATTATTCATTCGATTTCGATATGGTTTAAGTATAATTTAGATTATATGTTGTCGCATGTGTTGTGACAACTTACTCCGAGTAGGTCGAGCAACTAACCACCTATGGGGGTACCATAGGCACGTCATTGTGGCACCGATGGCGTGACACTAACCGTGGCGGTGTGATCAGACCACGACGTCTCTTCTTTTGTGCTCTTGTGAGAGCTATTTTTGGTGTGACGGAGATTTGATTTAGGAGGCGTATGGGTCGGCCCTAGCATATGTTATTTGTTGTAGGGTGAGTGTCGGTGTAGTGCCCAACACCGTATCTCACATTAGTACGTGTGGATCTGTAGTCCAGCGTACGGGCCTGTGTGGCCATATGTCTGACACTTGTCACGTTTGTAGATATGCAAGTGTATGCGTTTTTCGAGCTCGATTCAACCTATCATACGTTATTTGTTTTATTATGACATTGTTGGTTCTTTGAGATTTTGTTCCATCGCATGTTATCCGTTGAAGTTGTTAATTGTCATCTTTGCTGAAATTTTGAATCCGTTATGCCTAATATGTTGAGATCAGTTCCTACATTGTGGTATTATTTTTGTTCGTTGTTATTATATATCCGTTCACTGGGCGTTTGGCTCAGCCGTGTTTTCTTTTTCTTTCTCACGGCAGGTGATCAGGAGGGTTGCTAAGGGATCGTGAGAAAGTAAATAAGGTTTTTGATCGTGAAAAGGTTACAAGCGATTTATGGCAATTTTAGACATTATTTAGTTATTTTATTTGTTTTTAGTCTAGCTTTTGGTAAAGGTTATGTTACGGAATTTTGGATTGTTGGGTGTTTTAGAATCATCTTTTGGTTGATGTTATTTCTTTATTGGTGACTCTTTAATTTGGGAGTTTTATATATAACCGTTTGTTATGTTTGACGTAACCTCCCTTCCTTTGGAATGGGGGTGTTACAACGCGGATGGTGGCGCTGATCCATCCGCGCGGAGCACAGCCTCCCGATTTTCTTGCCCAATCACTGTTTTGGTCATAACTTCTTTGTTTTTGCACCGATTTTGCTCCGAAAAAAACCGTTGGACTCGTAATTGAACCCTTCATCCAACAAGACTATAAATTTCTTCTTTTTCCTTTAAAATACCCAATTGAATTAACTTGAAATTATACCTTCCTAAAAATCGGGGTGTTACAGATGGTATTAAGAAAATGATTGATATGCATGTAATATTGACTAGAAGACAGATCCATGTAATTAAGAATGATTCAACGAGGATTAGGGCTATGTGTAAAAGATCACTACCAGATTTGAATAAAGAAAGTCAATGTGGGCCTAGTCAAGGAAAAAAGGAAACAATTAGTGGCCCCTCATGCCCTTGGGTCCTACTGATATCAAAGTGTAAAAATGATTCTAATTGGATGGTCAAAACATATGTGGAGACCCATAAATGTCTTCAAACAAGATATGTTAGGGCTTGTACTGCTACTTTCTTGTCCCAACATCTAGCAGATACCCTAATACACAATCAAGATATCCCTGTCAAAGCTGTTCAAATGGATATGCAGAAAAGGTATGAGCAAAACTGTTCTCGGATGAAATCACATAGAGAAAAGGCAATGGCAGTGAATAAGTTGCGTAGAGACTATGCTGAGCAGTACAAGACTTTGAGGGACTACCTTCTTGAAGTTCAGAGAACAAATCATGATACAACAGTGAAGTTGGATGTTGAAGTGAACCCTAACCCGTCAATTGAAACTAGAAGATTCAAGAGGATGTATGTGTCTCTTGGGGCTTTGAAGAGGGGTTTCAAGGCTGGCATGAGGGACTTTTTAGGGTTGGATGGAGCATTCATGAAAGGTCCTTTTCCTGGACAGATTTTCACAGCTGTTGGAATTGATTCCAACAATGGCACATACCCCCTTGCATATGCCATTGTTGAGGCAGAAACCACAACTTATTGGACCTGGTTTATAAGTTGCTTGGGAGATGGTCTAGATCTGGCAACTAATTCAAACTTCACATTTATTTCTGACAGACAAAAGGTAGTTTTCCAACCTATGTAATTGTTACTATTAAATCTTTAAATTTGTATGTCTATTAACTATATATATGTATGTTTGTGTGACTTGTAGGGCATAATACCTGCAATTGCAAAGGTATTCCCTTGTGCAGAATATAGGTTTTGCCTAAGGCACATACATGAAAACATGAAACTCCAATGGAAAGATAAATTGTACAAGGACCTTTTGTGGAAGTGTGCCTCAGCACCCACTGTCCAGGAATTTGATTGTCAGATGGAGCATGTGAAAAGGGTGAACCCCACAACATATGAATGGTTGAAACAAATACCCCCTCATCATTGGACCATATCTTATTTCATAGGTAATTACATGACTTTTAATCTAGACAAACATTTGAATGGTTGAAACAACATCTATGAGGTATTTTAATGAATTTGTTGGATTTTAATTAACAGGAAGAAGTCATACAGATGTTTTGTCGAACAACATCTGTGAGGTATTCAACAAACAACTAGTGGATGGAAGAGACAAACCAATCATCACCTGTTTGGAGTACATCAGAAAATACATCATGAAGAGAATTGCAAATGTTCAAAACATAATTGACAAAGCAGAAGGTCCCCTCACTCTAAATGCAACAAAAATGTTTGATATAATCAAGAAGGATGTTGTGGATTACAATGTCATCTGGAATGGTGGATGCAGATACCAGGTTAGTGGTCCTTGGATGGACCAATGCATTATAGATTTAAGGGAAAAAAGTTGTTCATGCAGAAAATGGGAGCTCACTGGAATACCATGCAAACATGTTGTTGTAGCAATATGGAATGGTAATAGAAATGAAGAGCAGGTTGAAATCCTTGAGAACTGGGTTCATCAAACCTATTGGTTGGGTACATGGAAGCAAATGTATAGTCATAAGTTGGAACCTATCAATGGAAGGAAGTTGTGGGTGAAGTCTACATGCTCAATCACTTTGATTCCACCCACCCATCACACTCAAGTTGGCAGGCCAAAGAAGAAAAGGAGGAAATCTGTTGGAGAGGTGGTTGAATCAGGAAAGAAGTTGAAAAGGGTTGGAAAGACAATCATATGTGTCAAATGCAACAAACAAGGGCACAACTCTAGGACATACAAGGGACAAGCCCCATGATTTGGTTCTTAGATTGTTTAATGATTTAACAGTAGCTTTTGGATATTAGTGATCTTGTATGTTGTTTTTTGGATGTTATCTTTTGGATAAGTAGTTTCAAATGTTGGTTTATGCAAACACTATTGTATGTTTCACCATTTAGTTGTTAAGTGTTGAATGCAACATGGTTACACAACATGGTTGTTATGCAAAAACTATCTTATGCCCATTGTAAACACTATCTTATGCCCATTGTAACTTTCCTTTCCAATATTGTTTGTCAAATGCAACAATGGTAACTGAATCCATCCATGGATTACAGTAAACAAAACAATAAGATTATAGTAAAAAATTTGAGCTTACATTAACCAAAACAGAGCTTCAATGTCTCAAAACAGAAGTTACATTAAACCAAAAGTTACATTAGTTTTTGGATGTAGTTTACTCTAAAAATTAATATGATATATATATATATAATATTATAAATAAAAATGGTATATAAAATATGTATATATATATATGGGCGTTCAAATGCAACCGTTTTATATGATGCAACCCATGTAACCCCTTTATCCACCACTCATTTTATTTTCATTTTTGTAATTAAGAAAAAAGAAAAAAGATGAAAATAAAAGGAGTGGTGGATAAAAAGGTAGCATAATAACCTACTTCTATATATATGCAGATATACAAGGGATGGGGGCCTTTCAAGGGAGATCTTACTATTTTGTGGTAACTATGAGATCCAATCTCATTCATCCATCTTAAAATCAATGGTTTAAAATAATTAAGAAAAAGATTAATTAAAAACACAATTTCAGGCCATTAAAATAGGCAAAAAGGGTAAAAATGTCAAAAAAAAGACATTATGATTTAGTGTGATCTAATTTGGGCTCCATCATATAATTATGACATGGAATCAGCGATAAACTCAAATATTGAAACATATCATTCTGAATCAAACCGTGATACACTATGGTCCTACAATTTTAAAAGGAAATTGGTTGTGTTACAACAAAATGGGTGTGATACGTTGTGATCATCTTGCAAAACCTGATCTCCTTCATGATAGAATGATAAGAATGTTGTTAATTCCGTAGGTGGTGATACACTGTGGTCCTACAATTTTAAAAGGAAACTGGCTGTGTTACAGCAAAATGGGTGTGATACACTGTGATCATCTTGCAAAACCTTATCTCCTTCATGATAGAATGATGGGAATATTGTTGCTAATTCCTTAGGTGGTGATACACTATGATCAGTGCTCCCATTCACTACAAATTTCTTGTCTTTCCTCTTCTTAATTAGTCCCTATGTTGTTGATCACAACTTTAACATAACACCATGTTTTAATTGTAACATAACACCATGTATCACACTGTGCGACACCTCTTTGCAACACAAATCTTCTTCCTGCAGCAAGAATGCAGACTTATTCCTGAATCAAATTGTTGCACAGGAAACTTCATACGCATGAAATCAAACTCTAATATGGATATGATTCAAAATCAATTTGTCGAGATAATCAAGGAAACATAATATTTGATTGATAACACTTTGATTTTTTCTGTTACAAAAAAATTTGTTATATTAATTCATTTATCAAATTCCTAATATATCCTCCCTATTAATTAATTAAAAAAATTAATAAATTAAAATGATTGGATGAGAGTGGATCTCATAGTTAGCACAAATTAACAAGTTTTCATATGATTAGACCCCTACAAGGAATATATATATATATATATATATATATATATATATATATATATATATATATATATATATATTATATGTAACTAGTGTTGGACCCGTGCATTGCACGGGAGGATAATTTTTTTGTTGGAATATTGAACCGAGTTAAAATGAAACGTAATTTCTCTGTTAACAGTTAATGAAATACAATGTGAAAAACGAATGTATTTTCATAAGTGGTTAACTTGCATATATTCTTAATCGTTTGTTATTATGAGTTTGTGCAATAATACTGGTAATAGTTTTGTATTATATTATTTAAAACTCAAACGACATGTCTCACAACATATTTATCTGACTATTGACTTCAAGACCTCATAGTATTAATCGATAAAAATAAAGATATGTATATATATCTTATTCCCCTACTTCGAAAAATATGATTGTGGGTTTTGAAAAATATAAACAAATCCTCAGTAAATAAAATAAAATATAAAAAAGTAGTTTTTCAAAAAATCAAAGATATAGTGGAATACATTTTGTTCAGTTGCAGGTTCCGCCATTGACACCCGACCGTTCGTCTTCTTCTTGTACTCGGATGATACATAGAGAGACTATATATATTTATAGTGAATGTAGATAATATTTTAAAATCTTTTATTTTCATTTTCGATTTTACATTTAAATGTAAATATATTAAAAATATGGAAGAATATTTTTATATCTACATCGTTTCTATTTTATTTTCTTTACACTTGGTTAATTTGGAAAGTATTGCGGAATATTTTTATTTTAAAGAACACGATAATTTATTAGTGTATCTCGTAATTTTTTATTTTTAATTAATATCAATCTTCTTTTTTCTTCTTTTAATGCTCGTGAAAAAAATACGTGTAGATTTTATATTATCAAAAAAAATACGTGTAGATTTTATATTATGCTAATATAAAATACGTGTAGATTTTATAAAATAAAATAGATTTTATATTAGCAAAAAAAATACGGAAGAAAAAAGAGTTTATATTACATCTCATTATGTAAAAAGATTTTATAAAATAAAATATGGAAAAAGATTTTATAAAATAAAATATGGAAAAATCATTATGAGATGTAATATAAAAAAATACGGAAGAAAAAAGATTTTATATTACATCTCATTAATATAGATTTAAATGTAAAATCTACATTTAAAATAGATTATGCTAATATAAAATTTATTTTATAAAATTCTCCACCAAAAAAACAAATAGTTATATTAATAAATGAGTATCCATTCCACAAATAGATGATTATGTGAGATACTGTGCTTGGAAAGGTTGTACCAAAGCATTAAGAAATTGTAAATTAAGTAATTGGCTTTAATTAGTTGTAACTTGTGCTTAAAATGTTGTAATTAAGAGTTTTTTATGCCGTTTTTATAATATAGTATAGATATAGATATAGATGGGGCAGGTTCAAACGAGAAGCTAAACATTTTGCGAGAAGGCGAGAAGCGTTTAATCATATATGATACATAAGCTTAATCACATATGATTAAACACATGTTATATTGGCAATACATAGACGTTTAATCATATATGATTAAGTACACCCACAGGCTGTGATATCATATATGATTAAACACTTATCGCCTTCTCGCAAAATGTTTAACTTCTCGCATAATTCTTCCTCATATATAATAATAATACAAATTAAAAACTTAATATAGGCATTTATATATACACATATATATAAAGGGTGTTGCTAACCCTACCACCCTATAAAATACATACCCCCTCCTAAACCCTATCTCTCCTCACATTGTAGACAACAAAAGGATAAACCAAAATTTTCAAAAGATTTTTAATTTATATTTACAGTTTATACCCTTATAATTAGTTAATTAAGTTACTTTATACCTTTTACTTTTCTAATTTTAATTTTACACAATCACCATATTAATACATATAGTCGTATATTAACTAAAATACGTTAAAAAAATACGTTTTAATTTTAACAAGTTACACCATTACAATCGTCTCTTCGATACCTTCGAAATGAGCCCAATATTAAATATTTTTGGATTTAACTATTTTTTTATATGTTAAAAAATACGTTTTAAAATACGTTAAGGAAATCGAAATATATATATATATATATATATATATATATATATATATATATATATATATATATATATATAAAATGAACTAGCATCCAATGAGGATTTATGCATAATTTAAGTTTGGTGGTTTATTCAACATGTGGATCTATAGTAAGAGAATAATAATGATTGTGTTTTTGAACATTGGTGGTTTATTCACATGGGGAATCAATTACGATCGTTTGAATCACCAAACATCTTCTATATAACAATTGTTCAAATCAATTACTCTCAGTTCAAAGTTTAAGTCTCTTCTTCTTCGTCTCTCTTTTCTCTCTCTCTCTCTCTCTCTCTCTATATATATATATATATATATAGATAGATAGATAGATAGATCAAAGTTGCATATGACAAACATGGGAGAAGATATGACACCAACATCAGAATTTGTCACCAACCAGGTACAATATTATGATAACTAACATTTATGTTAATTTTAACTTATGGGTACAAGTAAAGATTATAACAAAATATAATAATTTAAGGCGTTCGAATCTCGAGAAGAAATAACTGACTGGATGCGTAATGTGGGACGTTCGGTTGGTGTCGTTGTTGTTACCAAAAGATCAAAGACTAAGCTAAATGGAGATGTTTATAAAATCGTGTTTATGTGTGAACATAGTGGGGTTTATAAAGGTGACAAATTTTCCAGTCGTCATATTGGAACAAGAAAGTTTGACTGTCCATTTGAGTTGATAGCGCTATATTCATCTAAGCATCATTGGTGGACGTTGAGGGTTGTGTGTGATACACATAATCATGCCGTTGCACAATATATGGAGGGTCATCCATATGCAATGCGGCTGAACGAACCTGAAGTTCAACTAGTTGAAGATCTATCAGCCCAACATGTCAAGCCACGATACATTTTATCCACGTTAAAGGGTAGACATGTGGAAAATGCATCTACGTCAAAGACAATATACAATGAAGTTCAAAAAATTAAGACAATAAACGAGACAGGAAGACCAAAAATGCAGGTTGTTGTGGATTTTTTTGTTGAAAAAAATTATGATTTTGAGACTCGTGCAAATGATGAAACAAACGAGTTGGAAGATTTATTTTTCATTCATCCAAAATCATTGGAGCTTTGGCGTGCATTCCCACAAGTGTTGGTCATTGATGCCACATATAAAACAAATAGGTACGGGAATATTATTATTTTGTGTATTATATTAATGTTAATATTATTATTTTGTTTAATATTATTATTTTGTGTATTATATACAGGTACGATATGTCTCTTCTTGAGATAGTTGGTGTAACATCAACAAACAAAACATTTTGCATAACATTTGTTTTCATGCATCAAGAAAAGGTATCAAATTTTGTTTGGGCGTTAGAATGTCTAAAGTCTAAAATATACGATAACTTTTACCCGGTTGCCATAGTAACAGACAGAGAGTTGGCTTTGATTAATGCATGCAAAGTGGTATTTCCTGGTGCTAAAAACTTGCTTTGTAGATGACATATCTATCAGAATATTGTGAAACATTGTAAACCATTGATACATGAGTCTCAAACGTGGAATTATTTTCATCAAGCATGGGTGCAGTTACTTGAATCTCCAAATCAAGAATTGTACATGTACAATTTGGTACAACTCCAAGAAATGTTGCTCAATTATCCAGGTATTTTTTATATTAAAAGTTTAACCATTATTACTAAAGATATTGACGTATATTTGTTATATTTTTCAGGTGTTTTAAATTACTTGGAACGTGTATGGTTGACGCCATATAAGGAAATGTTTGTATCTGCATGGGTTGATCGATTTTTAAATTTTGGAAATCATACAACAAATAGAGTTGAAAGCCAACATGCAAAATTAAAAAAAATATTCGGAGTCTACCCAAGCATATTAAATTTTTTTTATCTCATATTCATACTGTAATTGAATCACAAGACACATCGATCAAATCAAGTTTTGAAATGAGTAAAAATATTATTGTTGGTCCCAAATAGCAGTTAGTAAAGGAGAAAAGTATTGTAGAAGGGGGGTTGAATACAATACACACAGTTTTTCACTTACTTTAATTCTTATTGATTTGAAATCAAGAATTACACATAGAAAACTTTTGATTGTTGCGGAAGAGAATAGATGAAATCTATTCAAACAATCTAACACTTAGAGAAATGAAGAACAATTGTAAAACACTTAGAAAACAATAAGAACTTCTTAGAGAGAGAATGCCAGTGCACTTAGAGAGCTTGAATGCTTGAGAGCTAGTGATCTTGCATGTTGAACCATCCTCCATATATATAGTGCCTTATGCATTAAATGCATGGGACACCTGTTGAGCAAAGGATGGACACAGGTCTTCAGCAAGGTACAGGGTGTACCTTTTGTCTTGAGGTGTTTTGGCTTGAAGTGTTGACCTGCAGAAGGATGGTAGAGACCTTTCCTTAAAATGGTGTAGTAGACAAAACTTACTTGATCTGATCTCCAGATGAGGTCCACGTCAATGCAAGATATCACAATATACTTTGTCAGAAAAGTACAATGTGTTTGAAAGAAATCCTTAAGCATAGACTGCCGAAGACTTGAAAGATCTTCGGCTCCCGAAGATGTGAGAACACCTTCATACTCTAAGGAGAGATGAGATCATCGGCTGCCGAAGACCTGAGAGGTCTTCGACTCCTGAAGATGTGAGGACACCTTCATACTCCTGAGAGACATGTGATTGACACCATCCTGGCTGATGGTGTTGATCACTTGGGCATGCTTGGCTTTAGGCTGAGGAGACTATCTTCAATCCGCTTTGAGAGATGTACTCCTTCTTTGTCTTCTTCGGCTGATCTTCGACTTCACCGAACATTTGTATAGAAACCAAGCTGCTAAAGGAACCTTAAACATATTCTAAGTAGGATGATATAAGATGGAAGATCAGGAGGTCATCTTCAAATCTTCAGATGACCCAACAATCTCCCCCTATTTGATGATGACATCCATACTAAAGAATGAAACAAAGAGTATACTGAATAAATTCATTTTGACCCGTATTTACTCTTTTTGGGTTCTTTTCACATAGATTTTTTTTTTTTTTTTGATATAAGGATTTATAAGAATATCCGACATTTACAAAAGAATAAAAGAATGAAGTATATTTGTACAAACTAAATAGAGGAAATGCATTTGTATTAAACATCACTTAGCAAAACAACGGTTACAAGTACATTAGAAAGATAAAAAGATTTAGAGAAGAACCTCATTCTTTCTTCTGTCTTTTGTGGAGCTCAACAAGGATATCCCGACGGAAGAGAGAACCTTCAGAACTTATGGGGATAAGAGATAGGATAGCAACCAGAAATTTGGTGTCAGCAATGGGGATCTCCTTATGTCTGAAGAACATGGGAGTTTCCTTTTCATTAAGGAAAAAGACTCCTTTGGTTGGCCTAAACACTACAGTACCAGTAGTGCCTGAAATATGGGTCGGACACGGACCACCTGGAGTCTTCAGATTTAGATTCTTTATATCAGGAATCATTCCCTTAGCAACCATGTCCTTGAAGAGGTTTTGTGTGACAGAAGAGGAGAGTTGTGGAGAGGAGGAGAGACACATCTTTTTGAGACATTGAACTTGAGCTTCTTCTTCAGGAGAATGCTTATAATCTTTTGCAATGTCTTTCATTTTTTCAAGAAGACAATTGATGGTCTTCTTGGCCAAAACTTTGTGCCTACTAAGAGATTTAGATAAGAGTTCAGAGAGTTCGTACCATTCAGAGAGTCCATAGTCTTCAAGATCGCTGAATTTGGTGGAGTGATGACTTTTGTCTTCTCTAATGATTAACATCCGAACCTCATCTGAGCATTTGGTGGTGCCAAGCTTTATTTCAACAATTTTAGACTTCAACTTTCTTTCCATTAAAGTCTTTCGGTACCAAGGGATGTCATGAGAATCAAGCTTAGCTTTAGAAAGGCCAAAGTCAGAGGTGACTTTGTTTGGTGGTTGAAGTTTGAGCCTATCAGCTTCAGAAACAACAGCCTTTAGAGAAGCAGACTTTTGTTGCTGAGATAAAAGGGCCTCTTCATCTGGAGATAGCTTGCTCTTTCCTTTGTCTCTGCTTTGTCTAGAATGCTCCCCCTCAATTAGAGCATTGGTGATGGGAGTGGGACCCTGACAGCCGCTGTCTGAAGGAATGGGAACCGTCTCTTTCTCCCCCTCAGCGGCTGACGGGGGAGCAACCAAAACAGAATCAACCTTTTGATGAAGAGACTGCAAGGACTCAAGAATTTGAGTAGTGATGGCCCGATGAGACTCCGAAGCCGCTTGAAGCCGACGAACCTCCTCATCACGAGCACTAGAGGCTGCTTGAAGAGCAGTGACCAAGGCAGTGAGGTGCTGATTGGAGGTCTCAAGAGATAACAGTTTGTCACAAGTGACTTTGACAAGAGAGCCCAGAATGGTCTGATGTTCACGAAACTGAGCACCAATGAGGCGGTGCTGTCGGTTGGCTTCCTGAATATCGGCCAGAACCTCTGGGGGAATGATGGGAGCAGAGGTAGGAGTGTCCCGCACAGTAGAGGTAGAAGGAATTGGGGAAGGTGACACCTGCTCATTTCCCTGTTGCAAATAAGCCAAAAATTGTGAAATACCCTCCACACTGGCCTTTGGTAAGACCCGTGTTTCACCGGGCGGTGCATAAGCATCGACCAAAAATTGGTCGGGTGATAGGCCGTGCAGTGAGAAAGCAGATCCTTGGTCCGGGGAGAAGACCAAGTCATCCTCATCCACCAAGGAGAGAGTGGAAGAGGGAAGTTGAGGGTCCCCAAATATTACAGTTGCATCCTTTTGTGAGGATACAAAGGTGGTGGCAGTGGGTATGTCGGAATCCCCGGGCCCGAATGGGACAATGTCAACATCCGTCGATTGTGAAGAATCGGAGGATGGAGTATGTGGGATGGCCCTAGAAACCTTCCTCGTTCTTTTGGGAGAAGAGGGAGGGGAAGAGGTAGAGTGCCGCCGTTTTGAGGTGGTGGGTGAGGCCTGGGTAACCACCGAAGGTCCTTTCAGTGGTATGGCCCTTTGGGCAGGTGCGGCGGTGTCGGTAGTTGATGATGAGATAGTGCTAGCCGACATCACAAGAGGTGAGGGGGAAGGGTCCACTACAGAGGAGGGACCTTTGGACACTGGAGTGTCCTTGGCATCTCCCCACTGTAGATTGGGAGAAGTAAGGAAAGAGACCATACCTGGGAGCAAAGGGTTGTCAGTTGCCAAAGACCCCTTATGAAGAAGGGGTTTGGTCATAATCGGCGCCTTATAGTCAAAAGTGATGCTATGAGAGGCATCAATGGCAGTAGCAAATTTCTGATAAATGATGAGCCATATAAACCGAGGAAAAGCGACATGGGGCTGCTTGTGAGGGGTGATGACACTGACTAATTCACGGAAGAAATACCGTGCAAAATCAATCTTTCTTTGAAAGATAAGAGCATGTGCCAGTTGGGTGATGGAAGAGGGAGATTGATCATGTCCAGTAGTTTTCTTGCTAAGACATAAAATAACATGAGAGAAGAAGAAATGCCAGATACCTCCCATGTTTTTGCGAAGCAGAGTGCCCGGACTCCTGTCATGTTCTCCACGGATGTAGTTCAGAGCCGCAACAACTTCCTCATGCTCAGTGCCAAGAGGGAATTTCTCATAGGGTGAGTAGATAGGAAGATGAAGTGCCGAACGAACATCCTCAACCCCGAAAGAGAGATCCGGCGAAGCGGGATCGAAGAGGATGGAAGCCGACACTTTCTCGGATGTAGCGTCATAGATACAAGTAAGCCAAAAATTGCCAATGAGCAATTTGCTTATTTTTGGTGGATTGTATGTCAAGGCATAGTGGAGAGGAGACTTCATGAGAAAGGAAGCAATCGGGTCAAACTCACTATGCTTGGGATCACTTTCCAACCGTGCAACATGATTGCATGGGTTGAAAATTAGATCGGAGTGAGAGGTGGGGGAAGTGAACACATTTTTCTTGACAAGGTTGGGGGAAGAGGAGGAAGCCATGAAAAATATAGAAGGAGGAAGAAAGGTGATGAGTGAGAGAAAGAGGAGATGGGTGTTTATTGTGGTGGTGGTGAAAAAAATGAAGGAGGAAGGGTGGTATTTATAGTGAAAATAGGAGGGAAATAGAAATGGAAGGGATTTGAAATGGGTAGGCTAAGTAGGGAGAAGATAATAGGGAGAGATGTGTAAGTATGGTAAGGATGGAAAAGGTTTGGGTGAAAGTCTTGGGAAAGAAAAAAATAAAAAATAAGTATGGAGTGGTAGGATGAGAGGAGAGGTAGGAGGTGTAAGAAAAAGGAGGGATGGGATGGGATGGATAGGTGAGTCTTGGAAAAGGGAAATAAAAGGAAAAAGGAGAAAAAAAAAAGTAGGTTAGGGGGTTAGGAAAAAGTCAAAGCAAAATGGAGGTGGTTAGGGGATGGGGATCGGCCGAAAAAGAAGAAAGGGGGGGGGGGGAAAGAAGGCTTCGGCCGAAAAAAAAATGGGGAGGGGGGAAGAGTGGTTCGGCGAAGTGAGAAAAGAAAGAAAAAATTGAAGGGGTTTGGGTTGTTTGGTAACCGAAAAGAGGGAAAAAAAAAGGAGGGGTGGGGTGATGGTCACGGCTACCGAGGGAGAGGAGAGGGGAGCGGAAGAAGAGGGGATAGGGGAGGGGGGGAGGAGTTCGGCTAGGGGGATGAGGGGAGGGGGGGTCGGCTAAGGAGAGGGGAAGGAAGAGGGAGAGAGTCGAAGGGAGAGGGGAGGAGGGGAGGGGGGTTCGGCTAGGGAGAGGGGAGGGAAGAGGGAGAGAGCCGAAGGGAGGGGGGAGGAGGGAGGGGGTTTCGGCTAGGGAGAGGGGAGGGAAGAGGGAGAGAGCCGAAGGGAGGGGGAAGGAGGGAGGGGGTTTCGGCTAGGGAGAGGGGAGGGAAGAGGGAGAGAGCCGAAGGGAGAGGGGAAGAGGGAGGGGGGTTCGGCTAGGGATGGGGAGAGAGAGAGGGAAAACCGAAAGGGAAGGGAGGGGAGGGGAGGGGAGGGGAGGGGAGGGGAGTTGGTAGCCGAAGTGGGGAGGGGCCGAAGAGGGAGAGGAGGGAGGGAGGGGTTAGTTCGGCTAGGGGGAAGAGAGGGAGGGAAGAGAGAGAGCCGAAGGGAGAGGGGCCGACGAGGGAGAGGGAGGGAAGAGAGCCGAAGGTAGAGAGTGAGAGGGAGAGGGTTGTGTGTGAGATGAAAAAAATATATAAGGGGAAAAAAATACTGATTTTTTTTTTTTTTTTGATTTCTTTTCTTTCTCTTTTTTGTTTTTTTTGTTTGTATTTCTTTTCTTTCTCTCATTTTTTTTTTTGAATTAAAAATCGGCATTTAACATACCGAGTTCTCCGATGAGGAACTTGAACCTAGCTTCGTCAAGAGGCTTGGGGAAGAGATCCGCCAGTTGGAGGTCGGTAGGGATGAAATGGAGTTCAACATCACCTTTGGAGATGTGATCCCGGATGAAATGATACCGGATGTCGATGTGCTTGGAACGAGAGTGCAGCACTGGATTGTTTGCGATTGCGATCGCACTTGAGTTGTCACACAGAATCGGGATATGAGAGTACAGTTGATTATAGTCTCTCAGTTGGTTCTTCATCCAAAGGATTTGAGCACAGCAACTTCCAGCAGCTACGTACTCAGCCTCAGCGGTAGAGGTAGAAACTGAGTTATGCTTCTTGCTAGACCAACTAACAAGCTTGCCACCAAGGAGTTGACAGCTGCCAGTGGTGCTCTTCCTATCAATCTTAGAGCCTGCAAAATCAGAATCTGAATACCCCATTAGATCAAAACCTGAGTCTTTGGGATACCAAAGACCCAGATTCATGGTACCTTTCAGATACAGAAAAATGCGTTTAACCGCAACCAAGTGAGATTCCTTCGGATTGGCTTGGTAACGCGCACACAGGCAAGTAGCAAACATAATGTCTGGTCTACTCGCAGTAAGATAAAGAAGAGAGCCAATCATGCCTCGGTAGCTGGTGATATCCACAGATACACCATCCGGATCAGCATGGAGTTTCAAAGGTGGTGCCATGGGAGTTTTCATGGGGGAGGAGTTTTCAAAATTGAACTTTTTCAGAAGATCACGTATGTATTTGCTTTGATTTATAAAGATTTCGTCTGAAGATTGTTTAACTTGAAGTCCTAAGAAAAAGGTAAGCTCCCCCATCATACTCATCTCATATTGGCTTTTCATGAGAGAGGCAAACTCATCACACAGTGACTCATCAGTGGCACCAAAAATGATATCATCCACATAAATTTGAACAAGAATAAGACTACCTGAGGTTTGCTTGATGAACAAAGTGTTGTCAATTTTACCTCTTGTATACTTGTTCTTTAGGAGAAAGTCAGCAAGAGTGTCATACCAGGCACGGGGAGCCTGCTTTAGACCATAGAGAGCTTTGTCTAACCTGTACACATAGTCAGGATGGACTGGATCTTCAAAGCCAGGGGGCTGTTTCACATAGACTTCTTCAGCTAGCTCCCCATTCAGAAAGGCACTCTTGACGTCCATCTGGAAGACTCTGAAGTTCTTGTAGGCAGCATGAGCAAGGAAGATTCTGATGGCTTCAAGTCTGGCAACTGGAGCAAATGTTTCATCATAGTCAATTCCTTCCTCTTGCCTATAGCCTTGTGCAACCAGTCGAGCCTTGTTTCTGATCACCGTGCCTTCTTCATCCATTTTGTTCCGAAAGACCCACTTGGTTCCTATGATGGTTTTTTGGGAAGGACGAGGAACCAATCTCCAGACTTTATTCCTTTCGAACTGAGAAAGTTCTTCTTGCATGGCAGTGATCCAACATGGATCAGCTAGAGCTTCGTCAACTTTTTTTGGTTCAATGAGAGAAAGGAAATTCACATAGAGACAGATGTTACCAACACCTCTTCGAGTCTGTACACCAGCTTGTTGATCACCAATGATTTGATCAATGGGGTGATCTTTTGTCCACTTGAGGGCAGGAGGTAAAGGAGGAGGGTAAGAGATTTGTAGAGGAGAGTTGGAAGGGCAATTTTGAGGAGAGATGGATGGAAGATCGGCTTGTATAGGTGAGGAGTGGATGTCAGATGGAGAGACTGGGATGATTTGGAGTGTATGTTGAGGTTGGGTAGGCTGAGGATCATCCTCTTGATGAGAGGAGGGGTTGTGAGATGTAGAGGGTTCATTGTTTTGGTAGATAGAAGTGGGAACTGTGTAAGGAATGTCCGATGATGATGTTGCAAGAGGACCATCACCAATACAGGAGGATATCCATCTGTTCAATTCTTCACCATCACAAGAGAGTGATGATATCTTGAGGTCATCAAACTTGACATGGATGGATTCATCAATGCACTTCCTTCGTAGGTTGTAGACTCTGAAAGCTTTGGAAGTGAGAGAATATCCCACGAAGATTCCTTCGTCAGCTTTGGGATCAAATTTTCCCAAATTTTCTCTATCATTGAGAATGTAGCAGACACACCCAAAGACATGAAGAAAACCAATGTTGGGTTTTCTACCATAAAAGACTTCATAAGGAGTCTTATTGTGTCTTTTCACAATGATAGACCTATTTTGGGTAAAGCATGCAGTGTTGATTGCTTCTGCCCAAAAGTAGGTAGGAAGGTGAGATTCACTCAACATGGATCGGGCAGCTTCACATAGCGTTCTGTTCTTTCTCTCCACTACACCGTTCTGTTGTGGAGTTCTGACGGCAGAGAAGTTCTGAGAGATGCCTTTTTCATTGAAAAAGTCATCCAACATACTGTTCTTGAATTCTGTTCCGTTGTCACTTCTTACAGATCTTACCAGCTGCCCATTCAACACTTCAGACTTTTTGATGAACTTTATGATTTCTTCAGTAGTGTCACTTTTATACCTGAGAAAAAATACCCAAGTGTAACGAGTGAATTCATCAATAATAACCAGAATGTACCTTCTACCACCAAGGCTTGGAGTACTGACTGGTCCACACAGATCCATGTGGAGCATCTGAAGAGGCTGAGTGATGGAGAAGCATTGCTTGGACTTGAAGGAAGATTTTGTGAGTTTCCCTTTCTCACATGCAGCACACAACTTTTCTTTCACAAAGGATAACTTTGGCATGCCCGTAACAAGCTCCTGGTTTGAAAGGACATTCAAAGTCTTGAAGTTGAGGTGAGAGAGACGCTTGTGCCAAAGCCAACATCTTTTTGCAGAGTTTTCAGAGACAAAACAGATGTTTGTTCCAAAGGATGAGCTATGTCCCATGTCTATGACATAGACATTTTCTTTGCGGTAGCCAGAGAGTACAGTTTCCATCTTATCGTTGAAAATGATGCATGAAGATAATTCAAACATCACCTTGTACCCCAGATCACACAGTTGGCTTATGCTTAGGAGATTGTGCATCAAGCCTTCAACATAAGCTACTTTATTAAAGGTGATGGAACCATTTGAGAGTGTTCCATAACCTTTAGTTCTTCCTTTAGAGTTATCACCAAAGGTGACAGAAGGACCTTTGGTAGGCACGAAGTCAACAAGGAGAGATTTGTTGCCGGTCATATGTCTTGAGCACCCGCTGTCGAGATACCAGATTTGTTAGTGCCCTAGACCCTGCAATCACAAGAAAATCAGTTCTTTGGTACCCATTTGGAGATGGGTCCTTTTGAGTTAGAAGGAGAAGAAGTATCCTTGGAAGCATTTTTATCAATTCTCTCCAGAGGACAATTCTTAGCAAGGTGAGAGGTATTACCACAGTTATAACATTTTCTATATGTAAAAACCTTTTTGGAGCTTTGACCAGATTCCTTGTGATGACTGGTCACATTGACTTTCATGGCCTTGGAGGTTAGAGGAAAGTCAAGAGGCTTAGGACCCAAGATACCTTTGCCAGAGTCAGTTGAAGGAATAGAAGAGGGTGTCTTGGAATTTAGCTTATTTAACATCACAACTCTGGGGATTGGAAGAGAAGATGGTTTCTTTGAGTTTTTCTTGGGAAGTTTCTTTTGGGGAGGAAGATTGGCAATAGATTTTCCCTTTTTGGAGAAAGAGACCTTATTTGAAGAAGGCTTAGAGACTTTGGAAGGTTTGGGTTCAGAAGAGGAAGGCTCGTTTATTTTTAAGGAACACATAGACTCAATAATTGGTTTAGAAGGGTCATTTGAGTCTTGGGCTTCCTCACTCTTATTGGGTGAATCAATGCTCTCAGCTTTGATGAACATTCCAAACTTGAGATCTTTAGAGGGATCAGAAGAGTCCAAAGGTTCAGAGTTGTCATAGTTCTCTTCAGAGGATTCATAGAATGAGGGAAGAGAGAAAGGAGCATGAATGTCAGAAGGAGGTTCAAGGTCATATTTCCCGAAGCCTAGTCCAGACTTGTCATCACAAGATATTTGATCCTGAAAAATCTTTTCTAAGTTCTTGGACGAGCTTGTCCACTTTTTCACAGTTTCTTGCTCCTTTTTAAACTTTTTAAGAAGTTTATTTTTCTCTTTAGCAAGAGTAAAATTTATAGTTTTCAAATCTTCAAGCTCAGCCTTGATTTTATCAAAGTGTTTTAGTTGAGAAAGACAGATTTGCAGTTGAGAAGAAAAAGATTTTATCTGAGCATTTGCCTTCTTCTTTGCATCCTTGGCTTCATAGAAGTCAATGGTCAAAGAGTCAAAGGCTTCAATTTTCTCAGCATCAGAGAGAGAGAAAAATGGATGTACCTGAGAAGATGATGTGGAGCACTCAGTAGACACAAGAGCCATGGAGGTGGAAGAGGTTTCACCATCATCAGCATCATCTATTTTAGCCATAAAGCAGAGATTGGCCATTTCCTTATCACTTTCGGAAGTTGGTTCATCTGCCCAATCATGAGATTCGGCAAGAAGACTTTTTCCTTTGTTGGCTAGAAGAGCATTCCTTTCCTTCTCTCTCTTGTATTTGGCCTTGTACTTTTCAGCACGGTCAGAGTTTGAAGGAGCAGAAGTTTTTGATTTTTGAAAAGAGGGTTGAAGGGAATCAGACTTGGTTCTGACAAACCTAGAGGATGTACGGTTGGAGGAGGGCAGTCTAGACTTATCAGAGGACCTGCTTCTGCATTCAGAAGCAAAGTGTCCCTTCCTCCCACACCTGTAACATTCCTCATTTGATTTGTCAGAGGAAGCATTTTTTGAAAGAGTAGAGAAGGGTTTTCTAGAAAACCTGGGTTTTCTAGAAGGGAAGTGAGGTTTGCCTTTAGAAAAGCCAGCCAGCATGGCAACACCATCTGACAGCTGAGCCACAGAGGTCTCCTCTCCTTCATCATCAGCCTCACTGAGATAGACTTCTGAAGGGTCATTGGGGTCCTCTTGACTATCGTTGTCAGAGTCAGAAGGATAGGTGATCCTAGGGACACACACAGTACTTTTGGAAGATTCTCCGACAAGGGCTAGAGAAGAGCCTTTGATGTATTTTGTGAATGACTTCCTAAGCAGTTTAGACTGCTCATAGTTGAAGAGGGTGCCATACAAGGCAGTGAGAGGCATAGAGTCAAGATCCTTGGTAGACTTGATACAAGTACAGATGTTTTCCCAAAACTCAGGAAGATAGTCCATGAACTTGCACAAGACTTCCTCATTGTCATATATGCGACCCACAAGTTTAAGATCATTGAGAAGACTGTTAAAGCGATTGTAGTAGTCTGAGAGAGACTCACCCTTCTCATGAGAGAAGAGTTCATACTTTCTTACTAGAGCAATCTTTTTGCTCTTTTTCACCTCAGACGTACCTTCATAAAGAACACACAGAGTGGACCACATTTCTTTTGTAGTAGAAAGGTTAACAAGAGAATGATAGACCTCATCAGGCAGAGAGAGGGCAATGATGGCTCTGACTTTAGTATCAAGAGCTATAAGACGTCTGTCTTCATCATTGTATTTGATGGGGTCCTTTAGAATGTATCTCCCAGTAGCTGGAGTTCTTTCTTCTTCAGAAGAGTCCTCATCAGCTTTTCCCTTGTCTGCATTATATCGGTCCCAAACTCTAGGAATAAAAGGACCTTCATGTAAAATAGTTGGATATCTGCTGTCAACTCCTTCTAGAAAGAGTATCATACGACTTTTCCACAAGAAGAAGTTATTGGGGTTAAACCTTGGTGGTTTGGCTATAGAGCCATTGTCGTATGAAACAACAGTGAAGTTTTGAGAAGAATCATTTTTTAAAGAAGAAGAAGAGGCTGCCATCACGGATCTAGTTTATTGAGTTAAACTAAACCGCTCTGATACCACTTGTTGGTCCCAAATAGCAGTTAGTAAAGGAGAAAAGTATTGTAGAAGGGGGGTTGAATACAATACACACAGTTTTTCACTTACTTTAATTCTTATTGATTTGAAATCAAGAATTACACATAGAAAACTTTTGATTGTTGCGGAAGAGAATAGATGAAATCTATTCAAACAATCTAACACTTAGAGAAATGAAGAACAATTGTAAAACACTTAGAAAACAATAAGAACTTCTTAGAGAGAGAATGCCAGTGCACTTAGAGAGCTTGAATGCTTGAGAGCTAGTGATCTTGCATGTTGAACCATCCTCCATATATATAGTGCCTTATGCATTAAATGCATGGGACACCTGTTGAGCAAAGGATGGACACAGGTCTTCAGCAAGGTACAGGGTGTACCTTTTGTCTTGAGGTGTTTTGGCTTGAAGTGTTGACCTGCAGAAGGATGGTAGAGACCTTTCCTTAAAATGGTGTAGTAGACAAAACTTACTTGATCTGATCTCCAGATGAGGTCCACGTCAATGCAAGATATCACAATATACTTTGTCAGAAAAGTACAATGTGTTTGAAAGAAATCCTTAAGCATAGACTGCCGAAGACTTGAAAGATCTTCGGCTCCCGAAGATGTGAGAACACCTTCATACTCTAAGGAGAGATGAGATCATCGGCTGCCGAAGACCTGAGAGGTCTTCGACTCCTGAAGATGTGAGGACACCTTCATACTCCTGAGAGACATGTGATTGACACCATCCTGGCTGATGGTGTTGATCACTTGGGCATGCTTGGCTTTAGGCTGAGGAGACTATCTTCAATCCGCTTTGAGAGATGTACTCCTTCTTTGTCTTCTTCGGCTGATCTTCGACTTCACCGAACATTTGTATAGAAACCAAGCTGCTAAAGGAACCTTAAACATATTCTAAGTAGGATGATATAAGATGGAAGATCAGGAGGTCATCTTCAAATCTTCAGATGACCCAACAATTATGAAACATCGATTTCAAAACCGACATTTTGAAAATTTGTTGGGCTTTGTTTCATTTTATGCACTTGATATGATTTACAGTGAACATGAGCGGTCTTTCAAGACTAACGTATTTTCTGAAAATTGTGGTTGTAAACTGCGTACAAGTCATGGGTTGCCATGTGCGCATGAACAAGCAATGTATACATGTCAAAACATACTCATTCCACTTGATGTGATCGATGTATTTTGGAAAACACTTGATTTTTCGCCATGTGTGTCCGCACAAGATGACGATATTCAATGTGACGATGAAGTTCATATGTTTAGAGAAAATTTCAATAAACAATCAGTTTCTGGTCGCAAAAGCTTGTTAAAAAAATTAAAGGATATAATAATGCCAGAAAAAACGTTGTTTCATGAACCCTCGGCTCATAGAACCACTCGTGGACGTCCTTCTCTAAAGAATCAAGCTCAAAAGAAAAAGATTAATAAAGACCCTCGTAGACGCAGTTGTTCTAACGCGCCAACATTTATCAACTCTGAAGATTTTGGTCATCAAGAATCAGTGAGGCATAGCTTCCACTTCCAACGACAACCCACCCCCACAAATCCATATCTTGATCAAATCCAGAGTTTATTTCATCCATACATCACACAAATACAAGATGTATTGGGCGATGAAAATTGTGGATTTCGAGCCATATCTACTTGTTTGGGTCGTCATGAAGATGCATGAGACACTATCCGTACAGAGTTAATGGGTGAACTAACTGAGAATTATGCTTATTACATTAATGTGATTGGTTACAACGAGTGTCAAAGAATTTACGCCGCGTTGAATTGGTTCGAGAATGACACCTTTGCACCACATATGAATTGGATCGTTATGCCTGAAATGGGAATTCTAACTGCTTCAAGGTTCAATGTCATATTACATGTTCTCAATATGGAAGGCAATGCGACGTACTTGCCATTCAGGACACACCCGTCGTCATCATCCCATGACAAGTCAATTGTAATAGTGCATGTTAATGGTAATCATTACATAAAGGTGATACTAAAAGGAGATTACCCAATGCCCATACTCATACACCATTGGACACATCATGCACTTTCAGATGCAATGTCGTGGATTATCCTATGCCAACGTAGATTAGATATGTATGAAGAACATATAGAGCGTACTCGTACTCGTGGCTATGTTGATTTAAATGAATAATCAAAGTTGGAATTTGTTGGAATAAAAAAAAAACGCAATATAGTTATTATGTTTATTACCTTTATGTTAAAAACTCACGTTCGATGTGATGCGTTTTCTTTTTAAAAAAAAAAAAATCGATTAACCAAGGTACAATATATTACATATAATAATATAATTAAATCAAAAAATATTCAATATTGGGCTCATTTCGAAGGTATTGATGAGACGATTATAATGGTGTAAATTGTTAAAATTAAAAGTTATTTTTTTAACGTATTTTAGTTAATATACACTTATATGTGTTAATATAATAAAAATGTAGAATATAAATTATAAAACCAAAGGGTATAAAGTAAATCAATGAGAAGAGTTCAGGGACTAAAATTGTAACTTTTAATTAAAAATTAAAAAAGAAAAGGATGTGAGGGGGAGGGGGTGGTGTTGGGGTAGGGATAGAAAATCGCTTGTACAAAACAATAAAATAAAAAATAATATATAAAATAGCAATACCCAAAACTGAAAACTGAAACATAAAAAATAATAAAAAATGCTAAAATAAAGCGAGTACGGAGTACCTGCTCTCTGTATCTGTCTCTCTCACAGTCACACACATACTTGACGAGTTGACGGAGACTGGAATTCGGTTCGACTGAGACGTTACACACCCTCATCTCACACACGGCTAAGTCCCTCTACAATTTTCTCCGAAATTTTACAAATAATTAGTTAGGGTTTTCTTGAGGCCAACATGAGGAGAATTGATTCCGTTTCTTCTGCGTGGATTCCTGAAGATGACCTCTTGCTAAAGAATTCACTCGAGGTTTTAAGTTTATTTTGGTTCCAATGTTCTATGTAGTCGGTTATCGCTTTTTATCTATGTTTTCTTTTGAGAATTTGTACTTCAATCGTATTTGTTGGACGTCAATAATTATATCATTGTCCATGATTTTGTGGTGTTGTTACTAGGTTTGTGAATTCACGAAATCTCAAGCGTATTAAATTAATGATTACTGTATCTGAATTTGTTTAATATCTGTTTATGTTTCCTAACCATAATTTAAGTATAACTACCGATTTCTGGATGTGATTTTATCTGGTATATGCCGTTATACAGTGATGCCTCTGAACTCTGATATACATGTACATATGTTTAGTTTGTGGTTAAATGGAGTAACAGTCATGATTGATTAAATTTGTGTTTCATCAATTTTAGGAGAAGGCTGATAGCTGACACAAATGATAACTGTAGTAGCAAAATCAAGTACTGCCAACCATGAGAATTATGAAACATAGATACATCTAAATTGATGGTTGTCCATCTACTTGACTGAGTAGTCGAGATGTATTTATTTTATCAGTTGAATGGTAGAGTAGAATGAGATGAGGAATACATGCAATGTCCTTTACAACATGTTTATCGGCATATATGAATGCCTAACTTAAAGGGAATGAATATAGATATTCTGTAGGATCATAGATGGTGTGTGTTTGTGTAAAACCTCATGTGATGAAATGATAGTATCTTGTAAGGGTTTCATGATTTTGGTGGATGACAGATATTTTTCGACAGGAATTTATTTATGTTGATGCAATTCCTTATGTTGATCATAACATATTTGGTGAGTAAGAGATGTTTATGAACATTTACATCTAATATCAGCATACTGATGAACATGTGGACAATTGTTGACCAAGTTGTTAGGTCGATTAGGGGGGAGGTAAGCGGTTAGTGAGACTGAGAGTCTGAGACTATAGATAAGAGATAGGTTGGTTGTAAGAGACATGCAAATATTCTTTTATAAACTCCAGCATGTTGATCTGAGAGAGTACCAGTCTGTCGAAAGTTGGTCGGTTATTGAATCAACAACTTTCTTTGTGTTATTTTGTCAATTTGGTGTCATGATGCACAGCGGTGTGCATCATATACCACCTGGAAAGGTGTCATGGACTATTCGGTGTATATATTGGAAATTTGGTGTCACGTTTGTTTCTATGCTTTGGCTGATACTAAGGCTATAAGATGGTGAGGGTATGAAAATTTTGGATGGTCACTGCCGAAAATTTTGCTTAATCGGATTAGATTCTGACAATGAATGTCGTAATTTACCAAATTTGTCTCAAGTCCTTCACTTTTCAAACTTCTTGACAAACTTTCTAAAGCAATAATGTCTTCCCCAAAACCTTTTCCAAACACTTTAATACAATCCGGAAAAAACTACGCTACTTCTTGGGCGGAGGAAAGGTCTGTATACATCCCCCATACGCTACTTTTGAGCAAGATATATTGGGTTGGATTGGTTTATCCTGGCAATGAATGTGTTTATCTGAGCGCATTACTTATAAGACCTTTTTTTCCAAGCATATTTCATGCTTTTATGAGAACTGCTAGTTTATATGCGAGTCTGTGTCTGTATGTGCTCCATTCCTTGTAGGCAACTTCATTCTGACACCTCTATTTTCTAATAAATCTCGTAACTTTCTTGGGCATGGTTCAGAAGTGTTTTAATGTAGTTATGCTTCCCTGTTCCATGCATGCTGCACTGCACTAAAAGAGTGATGAAATTGTCCTAATGCTGTCTTTGGCCTAGTGTCTGACGAGTACATTGCGTCATTTATGATCAATCTTTTTAGTGGCCATTTATCTTTCTCTAGATCTGTTACTGTATAAAAAGAGTACACAAGGATGCAAAGTTATTGTTTTATATTTAGTATCTACCTGTTGTTATTCCTTGTCCAGCTAAGCAGATTACTAGGTGGTTGAGGTGAAATTGTTTGTGACAAAGGAGATTTCCTAGAATTTTTATTTAGACCTTGATTTGGCTAATGAGTATTAGTTGAAAGAAACAGGGGGAATAAGTTGTGGGTGCATTTAATGGTGCTAATTGACGCATATCATTATGTGACTTTCATTGTATATTATAATCTTCTAGTGTAGTTTTTTCTGTTTTGTTTAACAAGTGGGCCTTGTTTCACAGGCTGGAGCTTCTCTGGAAGCACTTGCTAAAGGGGCAGTAAAATTTTCTCGTGGTTTTACATTGTGTGAACTACGAGACCGGTGGCATTCTCTTCTTTATGATCCGGCTGTTTCAGCTCCAGCTTCAGCTCGCATGGTTAAGTTTCAACAATCCGGTTCTAATTCTTTATCCAGATTTAGTAGGTTAGACGATTTGAAAGGAAGTGAAAAGGCTCCTGAGAAGAGAAAAGGGGGGAGCATCCGCAGACAATATTACGCCATGCGGAAGCGGATAAAAAGAGAAAATTTTAACTCTTCAGATCTAGGTTTCTTTGAGATATGTAATAATCATAATTACAGTAGGCAGGGACATAATTTTCAAGACCATATTAGGCTCAACCATGAGGCTGAGGCTGAGGTTGGTGATACGATGTTTGGTGACTGTCTTGCAAACAATTTGGGTCTTGAGGAAACAGACTTTGAGATCCTGCGTCAAGCTTTTCCGGAGTCAATAGGGATCATTGCTACTACTGCTGTTGTTGATAAATCAGCTGATGCCTTTCATACTGAAGGATGCTGCAATTCAGTTGAAAATGATTATATGAATGGATCCATGAGGGAAGATGGGTCATACAAACTAATTGAAGATGTTTGTCCTTTGTTGAGAAATGATATGATGGGTTCCTTTGACCCAGGTATTGAACCAAAAAATGACACCCACATTCATAAAGGTGAGTCAGATAACTTCGTGAAATGCATGGACAGTGAGGAACTACTCTCATCGCAAACTCTTCTCATTGGGAAAACTTTTGAAGCTGATGTAGAGGCAAAACTAATGTCAACCTATGGTTCGATGAATGAGAGCAACCAAATAATTTGTTCTGGATTTGGAAAAAAACAACATTTCAGTTCCCCTGGTTCAGATGGTAGTGCTTCGTTTCACTCAATGGGATTTTCATCTCCCTTACCTAGGATGCCTCTCTGGAGGACAATGGAAGATGTCTCTGCACCTGATATGCCAGTCGATGAGAACAATGCTGAAAGTAATCTGGCCACAGAAGAAACATTAGCGCTCCCTGAGGTCAGAAGAGAGAATTCACCAGGGTATGATGTTGCCCAGTCGATGTCCCTTTTGGAAGATAAACTTGATGGTACTGATTATATTAATTGTAGTGCTGTTCCAGAGGGTGAATATGCAGATCTTCCAGATTCACTTTTGAACCTCTCAAATGAGGATGATATTCTTTACATGCATGTAGTTGCAAAAGACACAATGGATGATATTCCTGGTTCACAAATGCTGGATTCTTCTAAAATGGTTCCAGAAGATGCATTATGCAATGCTGATGCTACCACATTGTTAGTTGCAAGTACTGGCATTGCAACTCCTAGCATTCAATGTCATGAAGAATCAAAAGATTCCTCATTTCATGATCAGCCAGATGCTTGTCATTGGGATATTGATATGCCGTCAACATCAGTATCATATCCCGACTCTCTTCAGCTTATTGAAGGAAGAGTTATTTGCACTTTGAATACAGAAGACCCAGAAATACCATGCAATGATGATATATTTTTGCTGATTCACCCATCTACTTCATTTGCTTCTTCCATTAGACCTCAAATTGCTGCAGATTCTATTGATCCATTATCCTCCTCTGCCGATGAAAAGGACGGTGAACAGGGACTGAGTGCAGGAAAAGACCTAGCATCATCTTTTACTCGGTCACAAATGGCCGGTCCAAATTTAGCATCTGAATTTGATTTTGCACACCCACGTGTTGGTTATGCATTAAAATATGAACCGTCTGATACCAGAAGTTTGTGTCCACTTTTTGGACAACCTGATAAGATTAGAAATCCTGGTCAATCTCGACCTACACACACAAATCCAGTGCTTATTGGGGACAGAGTGCTCACAGAAGATGTTAGTAAATTTGAATTTCTGTGATCTGATTTTTGATTTCATGTTACTAATATACAGTCATAATTTAAGACCATGTTTCAAATATTGAACTGTTGTAAATTTTGTTAAATTAGTTGGTTTGGTTTGATTGTCGTATCAATTTTAAACTATGATGATGTAGCTGAAGCTTTCTGTTAAATGGAAACAGGGTATAGACACCTCGACCATATGTAGTGAAATGTTCTTAGGCGCAGAAGTTGGATCTCTCAAAATGATTGATTCAGACCATGAAAACTCTGATAGTGATAGTGACATACCTCACTTTTCTGATATTGAAGCTATGGTAAACTTTATTATCCTGTTGTTTATGTTTACACCTTTTGAGGTCCTTTCCCATCTGTTAATACTTGATGTATTCTTTCAGATACTTGAAATGGACTTGGCATATGCTCAGGACTCATGTTTTACCAGTGAAGGTAATGCACTTGGTATTTCACACGACTTATGAACAACATTTTGTATTGCCGAAACCCTCATTTTTATTGTTGGCCAATATAACTAGGCATGCTTTTGTTAACGGTGAGAGCTGGTGGGTTTGTACACTCGATGTGAATCTCAATAGAATCTTGAATTATAATAAATGGCTAATGGTTCTTGTCACCTTTTTTTTAGCCCTTAAATTTCTAACTTACTTGATGACAAAGTAATTGTTAATGATAAAAAAAATTGGACCGGGTAGAATCTATTCCTCCAGTCTCGTAGATTAGACAGACATGCACAATCCATGGTGTGACCTCCTTGTTGACTGCTTTATTAATTGTTGATTTTGTCTGCAGTTGCAAGAAATCAATATAACCACTCTAAAAGGATGATCATTAGACTGGAACAGACTGCTCGTGGTTCATTGCAAAGAGCCATGTCATCTCTTGGAGCTTTTGCCATCTTTTACGGCCGTCGTTTCAATTACTATATCAAGAAAACTGAGGTGCATTTCTTTTCTCAACTAGGCTGCAAAGTTCTTGATATTTGTATGGGACACTTAAGCTAATATAATCAACACGTACCGGTGAGATAGTAAGCCCTTCCATAGTGGAAGCCATTGTTTTATAAATGCTTCACATCTTCAAGTATCCTTTTGTGACCATGGAATGGATAGTTCTTATTTATTGTACCAACACCCACACATATTGAGACAAACAAACACCTCATAGAGAAGGGGAGTATGATGGAACAAAGATGAAGGTTTTGTTGGTTATTATGTTAAATCACATTTACTAGAAGATAGACTAATTAAAAGAACACGATGAGCTAGGTTTTCCGAAGAGTAAATAAAAGGTATTTTTGCTGTTGTTGAGGGTGCTGATGTGAACAAGTTCAGCAAGGTAAAGAAATCTACGAATGTGCTGAGTTACTATTCACTTCACTCCTACCAAAATTCGAGAGGTTGGTACTCTCTAATTCTATTACACAAATTCGATATCCCTTGACACTATTTGTCCCTCACTTTTGTAAGTGGACTACTACATGCTCCAACTAACAACTAACCACTAACTTCTCCAACTAACCACAGTTGAAAAGACCACTCTACCCCACATGAAGCGTATTTCAGATGCATCATTACCTGCTCGACACACTTTCACCTTGCCTTAAAGGTGAAAAGGAGGGAATTGTGTGACCCTTCTATCAAAGGCTTCCCATGTCGATTTCGTCAAAGGCAAACCTTTCCACTTGATCAATACTTCCAAGTCTCCAGTAGCCTTGGCACGACATTCTAACAACAACCAAGGTTCTACCTCCATCATCCCAT
Source organism: Arctium minus (assembly GCA_954870635.1). Classification (NCBI taxonomy): domain Eukaryota; kingdom Viridiplantae; phylum Streptophyta; class Magnoliopsida; order Asterales; family Asteraceae; genus Arctium; species Arctium minus. The sequence continues at coordinate 33,161,845 of OX941092.1, forward strand.
CTTCATTTAGTTGAGCAGGAATTATAGAAGAAGACAAACATGAACCAACCTTGTGGAGTTGCGAAACATGAGAATTGGGTGGATGCGTGTTAATTGAGGAAGCTTGAGTCTATAAGCAACCTTTTCGACCTTATCTTCTATCTCAATGGGCCATAAAACCGCACTGTAGTTCCTGATTCTTGCAAACTTGTAACCATATCTGTCGATATGGCCTCATCTTAACGAATAAATTTTCACTAACCTCAAAATGAACCTCTGTACGATGCTTAATTTACCTGCATTTCTTACTATGCTGAACTTGTAATAGATTAAATCGCAACCCATTCAAAACTGCATCTCTCTTCTTCAAAGTTTCATCAATCGACTGCAGATTAGTAGGACTCTCCGAATACTTCAAAATAGTAGGAGGGTCTTGTATGTACAAAACCTTAAACGGGTCCCATAACAACCACTGCCTACAACGCTGAGGGTGATTGGACACAAAACATCTGAGGTACTTCCCGGCACATCTGTTAACAACCTTGATTGGCCATTCAATTGTGGATGATATGCTTTGAGAAACTTAACTGTGTTCCTGAAGTTTAAAAGGTTGTTGACTTGCTGCTAGAAAGCACTAAAAAATTCCTATCACACCTCAACACTTCTTTCACAAAGAAGTCAACCACCCATAATGCATGAAAATGATGCCTTTGAGCGATGAAATGTGCATATTTAGTCAGCCAATCTACTGGTACTATTAATGTATCAACCCTCGAATGTGGCAACCCTTTGAATTAATGTATCAACCCCCGAATGTGGCAACCATTTGAAAAATCTGCTGTAATCCCTTCCTACACCCTACTTGGTGATGGTCTTGGCTGTAGCCGCCTCGTTGTGGATTCTTCTGATGTTTTATTTTGTTGACAAACCTAGCAAGCTTTGATAAACTCTTAGTCTTCATGTTGAACTAAAATAACTTTTGTATAATTCATATCTACCCCTGACTTAGAAATCACTTGCCCTAAATACCCTAACATGCTCATTCCAAACTCACAAGTTGTGTTGGACTAACAAGGAGAAGTGTGTTACAGAGCAATCAAGTGTTAGTAATATCAACAACTGCTTCATCATTGATCAAACATTTTCCTCGAAGGAATTCACCTTTGCTTGAAATTTCCAAAATTCCCCTTCGTCTCTTCAACCCGTGGTGTCACCAACCTAGGCGTGGCTCAAGATCGAGGCTCTATATCGGTTGATGCGGACGAGCTCAACAAGGTGAAGAAATCTATGAACTTGTTGAACTATTGTTCATTCTTGTCAAAATCCGAGAGGTTAGCACTCCAATTTTATTACACAAATTCGATATCCTTCCAAACTATGCGTCCCTCACTTTTATAAGCGGATACACACTCCAACTTTTATAAGCGGACTATTACACACTCCAACTAACAACTAACTGTTAACTTCCCCAACTAACTACAAGTGTAAAGAGCACTCTACTTCCTAGTGAGATATACTGGGTAGGTTTGGAGAAACTCTATTTGATTTACCAATCGCTTCTTGGGCCTATGTGGCACAATCAAGCTATGTCATTCATTTGTCTTCTTGCATTAGGTGCTTTCATTTACATGACAAGAGAGGAAGATATTCTATCTTGATTCTTGGCTATCACGCTCATGTCGTCCTCCTGTTAGTATAGTCGACAATTCAAATAATCTTGTAGGAGGGACATGTTTTGTATGCTTAAATTCTTAATCGTCCTTTACCTTTCCTAATAACACAACATTCTTAAGTAAATATCACCAAAAATGTGATTGCTCCATAACACACTTTCTAGATCATGGAGTCTTTCAGGAACTCATAACTTCTTTGGCTATTGGGACATGCCTCGAGTATCATTGATCCATATTGTTTGGATGTACCATCTCCCATAGCATGCCCGAAAGAGGGAGCTATCTAGGATCTTCACTCTCTGGGTCACCCTTTCTTGGAGCATTTGGAGAAACTACAACCTGGAAGTAAGCTCTCTATCTAGTTTACCTTGTGAGTTGTGTCTGTTAGGTAAGCACATTTGTGTTTCTTATCCTTCTAGTGTTTCTAAGCCTAATAACTCTTTCAAAAATGTCTTATAATGTTTGGGATCCTTGTCTCGTAGAAACCATTGTTGAGTGTAGGTACCAAGTCACTTTTGTTACAGATTATTCGAGAGTAACCTGGCTTTAATTGTTTAAATCTTGTATCAAATTCTTTTTGTTTTTGTGAAAGATTGTGTTTAAGTTCAAAATCAGTTTGCGGTCATATTAGAAACCTTCGTAATGATGACGTGAATGAGTATTTTTCTAATGATTTTACAGAAAATTGGATGTGCTTGGAATGCTACATGAATCTTATGTGCTTATATTCCAGAATAGTAGGGTTGCTAAAAAGAACCCCGTTTGCTAAATGTTACTCTTGTTTAGGTTTATCAGCAAAAAGAAAGATGCAAGGATATAGTTTTGCCAACACTTTGCTTTTTTTAGCATCATGGGGAGATCCTTGGTCCTATATAAGTTTTCCTCCTATGTAGAACCTATTAATAATCTTATTGTCCAATGAAAAGAAAAAAAACACACTGGTTTTGTGAGGACATTTAACATATTTGGATATTTAATATTGCACAAGGCCTCCAATATTCATCTTTTTTCAAGTTTCCATGCTTTTTTTCCGGCTATAGATAGTTATTATTTCCTTGTTATGTTTTCAAGACTGTAGCATGCCAAATGGAGGAAGAGAATGCATGAAAAATGTCTCCTCAGAAGAAGAATGGGATTTGCAAAATTTGTTGACATTGTTGAATATAACGAGTGTTTTTATGAAATCGAATTTTGATGGCTCTATCTGCCTTGTTTTAAGGCTTAGTCGATAGCTAATGGCTAGTCTCAGATGTAAGGTGGGTTTTGCGTTTCAAAAGGAAACTTTAAAAGTTTGTTTGACGTCTTTTTTGGCCTAAGGGTATTCGCCAACCCCCACGGCGCTCCACCGCACCTAGTGCTAGTGCTGGCAACGGGTAGGGTATGGGTAGGGTAAGGGTTAATCCGTTATCCAATCCATTTAAAATAGCTGGTAATGAAACGGGTAATTATCCATCTCATAAAACCCTTATCTGTATCCTACCCTACCCATTAAAAGTTGTGGGTAACGAAACGGGTAATGGATAAATGGTAAAACAAAATTTCATTTTGGACTACAATTGATATTGAAAAACCTCAAACATGTAAGTAAAACGTAAGTTCATAAATATAGCTATTATTTTATATCTAATTTGTTGTAGTAAACATTTTATTACTCTAAATAAAATCATAGTATAATATTTTTAAAAACAATATGAAAATTGTAAGACTTAACACTTTTCGTTTTATTTATTTTTCTAAATCCATCTTGTTTCTCATTTAATCAGCATGAAATCTTTTACTCGATAAATATAAAAAATAAATTAAAGTACACATTAATATACGACAACATTATAAAAAATATTAATAATTAACTTAATATAATTATGTGTATGTATATACACTAATATTTAGTTTTATATAATTATACATAAATATATATTATATTGTAACGGGTAATGGGTAATGGATAACGAAAAACCGTTTATCCATACCCTACTCACTAACATTTCGGGTAAACGGGTAATGGATAAGTGGATAAAAAGTTCTTTATCCATACCCTTATCCAACGGGTCGAAACATAACGGGTAACAGGTTTACACTTACCCATTGCCAGCCCTAACCGCACCGGTCTCACCGTCAACATGGAGAAGGTAAATCGTGCATGCATCTGATTGGCAGAGGGGTGGTACCCATGATCAAATCCAAGACCTCGCATATATGGATCACACCCACCCCTTTACCGCTAGGATTGATCATGGGCGTCTGTTTGGTTTTCTTGAATTTTCTCTACAATTAGAGAGATCAAGGATAAGACGAAGTGTGGACGATTATTTAATCTTTTGCAAGAAAAAGGCAAGAGGATTATGCTGGTCTTTAACGTGGATGATGTTATTATGGAGATGGTATAGAATGGATTGCATCTTTCACATATTTTGTCCGAAAAGGATTTCAGACCAAAGGTCTATGATGTTTCAAGAACTTTTTGGGGATTGAGGTGGTTGGATCAAGAAGGGTGTCTATCGGTGCTAGAGGAAGTATGTGCTTGACATTCTTGTTGAGGTGGGGATGCTTGACGATGAAGTAGCTTATTCACCTATCATTTTCGATGGCAAGCTTCATCCAGGTGAGGTCGATTGTCTAGAAAATCCGAGGAAACAATGCGAGAGTGTGTTAGGGAAATTGAAGCATTTGACAATAACGAGACCATTATTGCATTCTTGGTGAGTCTGATGAGTTGGTTCATTTCTTTCCCTCATACCAGTCGTGTTACATATTCTAAGGTATATCATGGGTGTTCCTGGGAAAGGTCTTTTGGGTAGTAATAAGGGACATGTTTGGGTTATTGGTTATTTTAATGCTAGCCATGCATGATGTCAATCTACTACATGGTGTTGTGTTCAAGCGGGGGAAGTTTTATGTTGTGGAAACGTAAAAGACAGGATATAGCTCTCTATCAAGTGTCGAGTATGAGTAGCAAACCACAACTTGCTAGTTGCTTTTGGTACAATCACTGACATAGAAGTTTGGGGTTTTTGAATTGGTTTAATGGAAAGGTAGTGTGATAATACAACTGCCATGCACATTTGAAGAGGTAGCAAAATAGACTGGTTGGATTTGATCTGATTATGAGTTAAATCAGATAATTGGTCAAAATGGGTTGGTTGGTGGATTGGGTGAACATGTTGGACCTAAACACCATTTTTCTTCTTCCTTTCATCATTCCGTCACAAGAACCTTTTGACCCTTGATTTCTTCAGAGATTTATCCTCATTGGTTCTCGTAAGCAGTGTTTTCAACCATCTTAGCTGTCTTCCCTCACTGTCACTATCAACAGTTGCTCAGACCTTAACCATGACCAAAATCAAAACAATGCTTAGCCGTCATCATCGGTTTCACGAAGCTGTCACCACTGTTCTGGCGGCCTTCTTTACCATATTTCCATGTCAGATGTTGAATCTCTCCTCGTCCCTAAATGACACTGTCTACGCCCTCTGTGGCTCCACAATCATTCCTCTGAATTCCACCCCCATACAAACGGAAGGTTTATCTAGTGGTTCAAGGAACGTATTCAGTCATTGATATACTTGCTCTTTGCACTTCATGGGGTTTGGGATTTACCTTTGGGTTCCTGGTTATCCAATGGGCTTTATGCTAAAGGAAGGTATGAGGTATAACTTCAAATTCCATTCTCTGCTATTCTTGGCTTTCGTTTATGTGGTGTTATTCAATTTGATGTTGTTCACATTTAATTGGTTGGTCTAGGTCATGGCTTTCTGTGTTCAATGCTATGCTGGTAAGTTTCAATTTTGAGGCATTTGTTTTTTTGTAGATCCCTGTTATATTTTCTGTATATTGTTCAGTTGATTGGTTTGGCTTGTGCAACCCTCTCTTGCAATTGAGGCTTTCTATCTTCCTCTTTCGTTTGGTTCCTCTAAGTCACCTAGGCCCACCCTTGGTACCACCCATTGATTCTGATTCTTGCTAGCAGTAGTTTTCTGAGATTCAGGGGTCTTAATCTTGCCTTATGAGTATTTATCATCCCCTTGTTGGTATAATTGATTTTTAGTGCATGGGTCAAAGGAATTAGACGTCAAGGCTTGTTCTCTCAATTAATCTTTGATTTTTTCAACTTTTCAAGTTTGTATTAGTCAGCATATTATGTTCAATGTATTTATTTTTGAGAAGGGAATTTGCCGTCCTCTCAAGTTGTATTCTCACTTGCGGAACTTGTTGAGGTTCTAATCAATACATATCTATTTCCACCAAAAAGAAAACGAATTTGAAGTTTGTAGCATCAGAATGACATTTCACATTGAATTAATTCTGAACATGGAAGTTATTGTTATTACTTAATGGTATTATCTTTTTCAAAGCTAAATAGCGAAATGGGGGCACTAAGATGCTATGAATAACGAGGAAGTGTTGGAAGCTACAAGTAAGAAAATATATAATACTATGATGATAACTAGATTGGGTTAATCATCAAGACCAGTTTGATCCATGACAATAATACTTGTTTTGAAATCTTCTAATGCATTTGACCCCTTAGTCGAATCTTGTTTTGGTGAAGTATATAATATTTATATACAACAAATACTCAAGCACACTCCTCACCTTTGGTGGGGTTTGAACCCTTGATCTCTTAGAAGGTTGAGCTCTACCGGTAAACCGGGTACTGCTGGGCCAATGACCCTTTGGTCGTTAGTTGAAGTGCATGTAGCATATTGAGGTTAGTTTGATGGATATATACATTTCCCAGAAGTGCACGTAGCATATTAAGGTTGATTGACACCTTCTGCAGTTTGGTACGCTGAAGGGACGAGGCTGCTGATCTGTTGATAAAGCCGTTATAAGGCTTGCGGTTATATGTGATAAGTTGGGCATGTTCAACATATATGCCCAAGGCTCTGAAAGAGTTTTCTTAGAATAGGGCTATTTATGTATTCTATCTATTTCTGTGTTATTAGGATTACATTCGGGGTTCACTATGTTATGACCCACCTATGTACTCTATTTATTTATGGCGATGGATATGCATGCTTTTCAAGAATACCTGTTGCATGCTTGATTAACTGTTCTTTGGATGATGCAAAATGTCAAAAAAAATATTTGTCTTCCAGGTCACAATTGGAAGATCAACAGATGACACTGATGTTGATATTGATCTACGGAAAGAAGGTCGTGCCAACATGATATCTAGGCGGCAGGTGAAATTTTTTAAGATCAATTTGAACATCTATAGATTCCAACAACTGGACATTTCACACTTTTGTTTCTGTACCAACAGCATTTGATCTTAAGCCTCTGAAACATCAATCACTAAAATCAGGTATCTGGTGCAGTCATAAATATATCAAACAATAAGCGTTTGGTTTGCAGACTGGGTGGGACGGGACGGGACGGGACGGAACGGGACAAAAACTCACTGTCCCACGTTTGACGTGACATGGGACAGGACAAAAATTCACTGTCCCACGTTTGGCGCAACATGGGACAGGGACAAAGACCAGACAGGGTCGGACAAGATGGGACAAAAAAGGGTATTTTCTTGTTCCACCAAAATAGGTGGAACATGGGACAAAAGTGAGATAGAAAGTAAAATCACCGATCTACCGCCATTTAATATATAATTCTAATATGGTATTAGTCTTAAAGGGTCACCACTACCCATCGCCGCCACTACCACTATCAGCTGCCACCACTAGCCACCGCCAACCACCGTCGGCCACTTCTACCTATTTCCCCACCATAACAACCACCTCCACCACCTCCACAACCATCGGCCATCGCCACCACCACTACCATAGTTGACCACCTCCACTAACACCGATCACCACCACCTATGGCTACCACCACCATCGACGGCCACTGGTAGCCACCACCAACCATCGTCGACTACTTTCACCTCTTCCTCCACCACCTCTACAACCATCGCCCATCGCTACCTCCATCGATCACCACCACCCATTGCCGCCGCCACCACTGATGCTCATCGCCAACCACCATTGCTCGCCGCCAACCACCGTCGGTGACCCCCGCCTCTTCCTCCGCTACAATAACCTCTATTACCATTGTCCACCGCCACCACCATCAATTATTTCAGATTCTTCATTCAAATTTGCTACCATTGTTTTTGTATGTATTTATATGTATGAAAATCATATAAAAAAATAAAAATGTTTTTAATAAATTCCTTAAAGATATATTTTATTTCTGTTATTTATAACTATTACATGACATATAAAATCATCTAACAACTTTTAGGGAAACTTGTCCAGTCATGTTCTATCCGGTCCTAGTCGTACCAAACACAAGACAAACATTTGTCATGTCCAGTCCAGTCCTAGCCTCTTGTTATGTCCTGTCCAGTCCCGTCCAATCATGTCTGCGTACCAAACGCTACCTAAGAGAAACCGCGAAGGACATGTTTTTTTTAAAGTATACAATGTTTATATACGACAAATACTCACACACACTCCTCACCTTTGGTGAGGTTTGAACCCTTGACCTCCTGGTAGGCTGGGCTATACCGGTAACCCGGGTACCGTTGGGCCAATGACCCTTTGGTCAAATGACGTGTCTTTGAATAGGCTAAATTTACGTGCGCCTAATACCAGGGAGATGGAGAAGGGACTGATCTCATGTGCCACGTCAAAATCATTTTGATCAGGTTATGATTACTGTTGGTAGGCGGAAATGTCCAATGCTGTGGACATGCTCTCACTAACCCGTGTATTAGTGATGATCTATCATTTCACTTATTTTTGGTGGGTTTTTTTCTCAATATATATTTCCTAAGCATGATCTTTAAGAGGTTATTCTGATGAACAATTCAATCCATCATTCAATGGCAATTCGTAAAGTACACAATGGAAAATTGAATGATTTATGCTACACAACACAACATTTGAGAGGTTGGTATCTCCGGGTAACATATTACAAACTCGACATCCTTGACTCTCCCTATTTATATTCTCCCTCACTACCTTAACCACCTACACCGACTTGCCACCACTCATAACATCCAAATGACCAAACTGTCCCTCTTTATTTCCTCCTCGAGTATGTGATACATATCTCTGTCTGTCATATTCAAATTGTACATATCCTCATTATTGTCAGCCATCCAAAGATAATGCATGTAAGTATACAAAGCATAGTTTTGAGGGATAAGGCATTAAGGCCATTGAACTTTAACCTCGAGAACTGAAATTTCTAGAAGAACTACAGCTAGTCAGAAATAGTTTTGAGGTAGAACATGGCTAGCATTTACTATGCATGTTTTCTTCAATTGATCACACATGTAATTTAACCTGCCTAATAGTAGAGTATGTGGGCACCACATGTATCTCTTGATACTGCTTTTTATATTTTGTCACATAGATATCAACTTGTTTGTCTAACCAGGCTACCATAAAGATGGAAACTGATGGGTCTTTTACTTTAAAAAATCTTGGAAAGAGTTCAATCTCGTTGAATGGCAACTCAATTGCTCATGGGCAGGTGGCTGCACTCAGTTCAAGTTGTTTGATCGAGGTAAAAATTATTCATGCTGATCATTAACAATGATAATATACTTTAATAAATTAACTGTCATTGTTAGTTCAAAGTTTGGAGCCTTTTATTGCTTGTATTCCTATTTATGTGAGTTGTATACTTGAAAGTCGAAACTAACTTTGTTGCTCTCAGATAGTCTATATGCCATTCAGTCATGCCCAACTCATGTGTGATGCCTTCGTTTACCTTTGCTTTTGGAGTATTTCTCTAGTTCTGTATTGACCTTTGTTCACTCTTATTTCTGGTGTTGGGTTGGGTAGGTTGTTTTCTAGACTTGTGTTTTTCTGGGAGCAAAACAGATAATATTAAACCACCACAAACCTTTTACACTTTCAAGACCTATTGGTATGATTTGAATAATGAGCATAATACAGGAATCCTGGTAGAAGATTGAATCCATACCTCAGATATTTGCTATTATTGTTCAATATATTTTAAGGAACCTCACTTGTGATAGTGGTTTACCCTTTTGTGTCGATTACATAAGCGGGCAACATTTCACTTGTTCTTTGTGATAGTGGTTTACCCTTTCGTGATAGTGGGTTACTTGTTTCACCTTTACAATATGGCCTTAGAAATAGGATTTTTTCAAAGCTGTCTGCACATAATATAAGGAAGGAAATTCTTTGACAATTTGTGATCTACAACATAATCGATAAAAGTAAAGAGCACTTGTTAGCCCAAATCAATGCCTCCAATTTATTTGTAACGACAATGAGTAAATAGGAAGTTTAACTTGAAAGCTTTTGAATAAAGAAGGTACAATTTCCATGGGACAACCAAAATGGGAAGTGCTATATTTTCATGGGACAAGAGTAATACAGTTACAAATATTAGCTACGAAAAGGTGAAAATATTTGTAACTTTTGGGGAAAGAGGGAGGATGTGTTTAGTTTTATCAAGACTTCTATTGCTGATTACCATATGCCAACATGTTGTTTCTCTTCAATTAAAACATATAAAGGAACTATTATTTTCATTATGCTCATGATATTTCTGCTTTTGAAATACAACTAATACGTCAATGTTTTGAATTGGTAGATAAGAGGGATGTGCTTCATGTTTGAGATCAATGACAAATATGTGAGACGGTACTTGGATGACATTATCAAGAAAAGCGAAGGTAAGTGTAAAACATTCGATTGGACGCCTGAGGGTGAACCCTGACGGCAAAATTACCATCTTAAGGTTGCCCTTTCCTTTTCAAATCCTTTTACTATATTTAGTCTTGTATATCAGTCTCAATCTTAGAAACGTGCACACACCACTCCGTACATAAATGAATATTCCCTGTGTCCCACTTTGTTTCGTTTTTCTCCTTTCGAGGCTCTATCGTTAAATATACAATGGTATCGTCATGTGGAAAAATTAACGGTGCATGGTTAGGTTTTGTTTATTTATGTAACAACCCGTCTCTCCTAAATAGAAAAGCAGATTTGTGAGATGCTTAAAAGTTGTGGGTTATCCAACAACTTTTTACTATAATTTTAAATTGGTTCGGAGGTTATTAAGACAATCTTTCCCATTGGGGGAGGGGGGATTACTATTTACGAATAGTGGAGTAGGGATCCTTTTTATAAAGTCTTGATGGTTCCATGTGGTTGATGCAAAAGTCATGATATTTATGAATGAAGAATGAAAACGGTGTAGGCTGCAGCATGGGTCCATCTGTGTATTCAGTCTGCAAAAGTCCCAACACAATCGTTCTTTGGGTCAATTATTATTGTAAGGTCAGATTAAATGAATCCCATTTTATATGTTAAATAAACATTTTTACAGATTTCTTTCACACGTCAAAATTAAATCATCCTTTTGTTTACACATTTTCAATGTAATAATTTGACCAAAAAGAGTTTGTTTAGCATGCTTATTGTTAGGGGTGCTTAAAATTCCGGTCAACCTGACCAAAAAAACCCAAAAAGACATAAACTAAGGTAACCTTGATAAAAAATTAGGCCAACAACATCTATTAGGTTAGAATTGGGTTAGGGTATTTTGAACCCAACCCGATGCCTTTCTCTACTACGGATTTATTATGATTGTTAAGTTATTAATAATATATACACGTTAGACTAGGCATGGGAATGAGACCCGTTCCATTGGGAAACCCGTTGTACCCGCCCCGACGGGGATGGGGACGGGGACGGGGAAGGGTAACATGGTCCCTGCCAGCCCCGTCCCCTCATATTAAATATATTATATAATTATTACTAAATATTATGTATATTTATTACTAAATTTATTGTATATCTATTTTTAATTATATTATTTGTAAAGATTCAGATGTATCTTTTAGATTTAGACATGGTATTTTGAACTTTTTGTTACGTTTCTTTTACTTGTCTTACTTTTTTTAGTTTTTTAGATAAAAACCATGTAGAGCCGGAAACGTTTAATCAAATAATTACGTATGATGTTGAGATTTCGTTCACATGAATATTTGATAGTCTGTAAAAACAAATTTTGAAAATATGTGAGATTTAGACATGGACCATTATCGATTGAGTATATATAATGCTCAACACATTTCATTTAAAATATATCACATAAATGGGGAAAATCCCCAATTACCCGTTGGGGATTCCCGTTCCACGTTGAGGACGGGAATAGGGATGAAAATACGTAATCAAATAATTACGTATGATGTTGAGATTTCGTTCACATGAATATTTGATAGTCTGTAAAAACAAATTTTGGAAATATGTGAGATTTAGACAGACCATTATCGATTGAGTATATATAATGCTCAACACATTTCATTTAAAATATATCACATAAATGGGGAAAATCCCCAATTACCCGTTGGGGATTCCCGTTCCACGTTGAGGACGGGAATAGGGATGAAAATTGGGATAGGGGACGGGGATTGAGGTACCCGCCCCATTCCCATGCCTCTGTTAGACATTAGATGTTGATTGATTGTTAAGTTATATGGTTGATTGATTATCTGGTTTCATATATTTTTGTTTATATATAATATAATCAAATTGTTTCATGTATTCCTCATTTTGATGAAATTTGTTTTATATATTCTTTGACTAATCAACCCTCACAATTAAGAAAAAGTGAAAAAAGAAAAAGAAAATTATGATTGGTTGAATACGATTTGTACGGTTTGTTAGATTTCACTTGTTTGTAAAATAACCGGACCCTATATATATATATAGGGTTCGGTTATTTCACTTTGGGGCAGATTCAAATGAGAAGTTAAACATTTTGCGAGAAGGCGAAAAGTGTTTAATATATATGATACACAAGCTTAGGGGCTGTTTGGTTGGTTTTTCATTAAGTCCTGATTGGATAAAGTTGTCTGTGTAGATTAAAAAGGTTTTTGTTTGGGAGGGGTTTTTTGTAGATGGAAAAGGCTGTGTTTTTTAATCGGGAATGACAGGTTTGGAGAAAATTTGACTTTCTACATAAAACTCCCTCCTAGAAGCTTATTGAATAAGCCACTTTCAATATCATTAAGCCACTACCAAACAGTCATGTATAGCTGATTGAATAAGCTGTTAGTCACATTAAGCTCATTAAGCTGCTAACAAACAGACCCTTAATCATATATGATTAAACACATGTTATATTGTCAGTACATAGTCGTTTAATTATACATGATTAAACACATCTACATGATGTGTAATCATATATGATATCACACTTCTCGCAAAATGTTAACTTCTCGTATGATTCTTCCCCTATATATATATATATATATATATATATATATATATATATATATATATATATATATTATAGCAATCGCGAGCAGGATTGTAAGTTGGACAATTATAAACAAATTGATTGTATGAATAATTTTGATGTCGATGAATAACTCTAATATTTAAAATATTATTCAAAATACAAAAGTTTGTGAATTCATTTAAAAGAGTTGTTGGATAAATATTTGAAATAAAAGTTTTGATTTGATGAATATGATCAAATCTTTGCAAGATAAGGCAACCATCACTAAACATAACAACGTAAAACATGATTAAATTGTACCTTCTTTGATTAAACAATTGTTTGAACAGTTGTTTCTAAGACAATTTGAACATACAGTAGGAGATATGAATATCTGGAAATCTAGAGATTTTGAACATCTTGCAGTAGAGAAAGAGAGAGAGGGTTTTGATCTAGACATGCCATTTTTCAAATGTTTTCAAGGCTAGATTTTTTGCATGCCTTTGAATTGATTCTTGAAGTCTTCTTTTATAGGCATCTTGTATGAAAGATGACCGCTGAGTGTCCTTCAACTTGGCAATTATTGAGTAGCTTTTGACCGGTAACCGGCTGCGGATTTGAATCTTGAATTATTTGAAATATGATTGTTTCTTGAAATGACCGACATTACTTTAAGCATCTTTTGACTTCTTTGTAAAAGTGGTTTGGCCTCTTGTGATCTTGAGTGATTTGAATTGATTTGTTTTGTCTTCATCTTGAGTACCTGCAACAAACCTTTTGAATAATATTTTGAATAAGATATAATTTGGAATACCAAAGAGTGTATTCCAGACGTTTGAACACTCAATATTTGAATAACAAAGAATCTTGCCTACAAAGGCAAGAACACCAAAACACACACATTCCTTATAGATTTACATATGGATAGGGATCTTGAGAATCTTGAAACAATGGGTTTTGAGAAATCTCTTGAGTAGCAATCGAACTAGTTGGAGAACTTCTTTTGAACTCTTGAAGTAATCTTTTTACTTCATCTTTTGAATTTGCTGCCATAATTTGAGCAACTTCATCATCATCTTCTTCTTTGAGGAGATAAAGTGGTTGTTCAACTGTGGCTGGTACTCCAAAGTTCTTTGAGTAATAATTAAAGACTCCTTGAATTGTCATCTTGGCAATTTGATCTCTGGGCAGCTTTTCCCACTATTTGACGTTGTAGATTCTTAGAAGCATTGGAGGTGAAGGACCGCTTGTCGGGGCTACCTCAAATGTCCAGGAAATGATCCAAGGAATTTTGAATAAAATTGTGAATTGTAACAAATATTCATGTTCAAAAATGTTTTGGACGAATATTTCTTTGAATTTTGTTAATCCACCATGAACACTTATTGGGAGAATATCTGGGATACTTCCCATGTATTTGAACCAATTAATGAACCAGTTTGGATAATTGTTATCAAAATTCTTGTCAAAGAATATGAACGAAGAATGTGTATAACTTCTGAGATAGAGGAATCTGAACCATGCATATTGATAATCATAATAATTATAAGACGAGTGTTTTGAGTAATTTGAAAGGGTCTTGTTGGTGTAAGGATGAGCCTTCCATTCTTGAATCGAAAGAATATGAAATATTTGAACTTTGCTGAAATCAATTTGAGAAGAATTGAAATTTTTATTATGAATAACCTTAATAGATCCAGTATCCATTAAAATTGCTTCGTAATATTCTATGATTTTGTAAGTATCAGTTTTGAATAAATAGTCTTTGGGAAAGAGAAAATCAGTAAGAGTATTGAACGATCTGTTTTGGAGATACAATTCATAATCTTCAAGGATCTTCACTATCCGTTGATTAGGATTTTGAATATATGAATTGTTGACTGATTTTGAAGTGGAACCCTTTTTGTTGGTTGAAACTATGGATTTATTTGGAGTCGTTCTTGAAACAGAGGATGTGGGATTTTGAACTAAAGCATAATAGGTTTGTTGAATAGCTGGAGGAGTAAGTGGTGAATATCTATTTTGAATAGGAAGAGGAGAGGAAGAAGATGTTGATTCGGATTTTTTGAAAGGGGAAAGGATCATCTGCTTTTTTGAATCATTCATTTTCCCTGTAAAAATTCTCTTGATAAAAAATCAGGAAGAGAATTATTTGTTCCTTTGATAAATTCAATTTGAAAATCGAAGTTACTTAGTAAAGCTTGCCATCTTGCAAAAATTTGTTTTGATATTATGTTTTTAACATCATTTTCCAAAATAGGTTTTGCAGATTGACAATCTATTCTTAATAAAAATGGTTTGATGTATAAATCATCTCCAAATTTTTTGATACATAAAACGATTGATAAAGTCTCTTTTTAACTGTTGAATAATTTCTTTGAGTATCATTCCAAGACTCTGAAAAAAAATCTAACTAATTCTTTCTTTATTTGATCATTGATTTTTTGCTTTAGTATTCCTCTGAAACCTAGATCACTAGCATCGGTTTCAACTATTATTTAAGCATTTGGTTGAGGTATATGAAGACATGGTAAATATTTTATCTTTTGTTTGATATGTTGAACAATTTTAGTATGTTCTTGAGTCCAGGGTTCTGGATTCTTTTTGAGTCTTTGATAAAGTGGTTTACATATGATTCCTAAATCTTGGACAAAATCATGAACATAGTTTAAACATCCCAAAAATCTTTGAAGCTGAGTTTTATCTTTGATTTCATCTGGAAATTTATTAGAAAACTCGAGGCTTCTTTGAATTGGTTTTATTGTTCCTTGAACAATATCATGTCCTAAAAATCGAACATTTGTTTGAAAAAGATGCATTTTTGGAGCGGATTCAACTAATCCATTTTTATAAATGAAGTCATAAAATATATTTAAATGTTTGAAATGTTGATCAATGGATTTTGAAAAGATTAAGACATCATCAATATAAACAATAGCAAAATTGCTTATTGGGATTATGATGTCATTCATGATATTTTGAAATTCAGATGGAGCATTTTTGAGTCCAAAAGGCATAACATTCCATTCATAATGACCAAAGGGAACATTAAAACGTGTTTTGTATTTATCAGTTTCATGAATTTGTATTTTCCAGAATCCTGACTTCATATCAAAATTTGAAAATATATTTGAATCATATAATTTTTTGAGTAAATCTCTTTTATTTGGGATTGGATATCTTATCCATTCTAAAACCTTGTTTAGAGGTTTGTAATTGATGACTAATCTTGGACATCCTCGTTCTATCTCACCTGCATTCATAACATAGAAGGCTGAGCAAGACCAGGGAGATTTTGAAGGTCTTGTGAGTTTTTTTTATCTAAAAGATCTTGAATCTCTTTTTTACAATGTTCTTGTAATTTATTTGACATATGAATAGCTCTTGATCTTGAGGGGATATCTCTTTCACTAAAATCTTTGATATAAGGTTATTTGACTATGTGTTGTTTTCATTTCCAGAAGGCATTTGGATTATTTGAGCAAACATTATTTTCAAAAATTTCTTTTCTTTTATTTGTTTTATTTTATTTTGATTAATTTGTTTGAGTATTTGATCACAAATCTTTAAACTGTTGATTTCATTTCTTAAATATTTTGCTTGATTAATCTTATCCTCAAAATGGTTTAATTTTGTAGAAGTTATTGGATTGTCAAATTTGAAAAGTATTTCTTTATTATAATATATTTGCAGAAATTCCATCTTCTGATATTGAAAAAGGGTATAATTGAGAAATGAATGGAGTTCCTAGAATTAACGTTGAAGTTAAATTCTTTGCATGTATTAATGAAGTTTTGAGACAATACCGATTGTTACAGCCTTACAGATATGAACTTTTGAAACTTTGTATTCTATATTTTGGGAAGATCCGCTTGCGGTTGATAACCGGTTAGCTGTCTTCTCATAATATTTGGTAGGTATGATTCCTTCTTGAATACAATTCATATCAGCACCACTGTCAATTAGTGCTAGAACCGTTATTTTGAATTCCTTTTTTATACATAGTTGAATATATGTATTCCATCTTTGAAAAGATATTCTTTTTGGTATTTTCTTTATTTTTTTGATTTCTGTATCGTTTTCTTCTGAATCATCTTTGATAATTTCTTTATTTTTCTCGACTTTTGATAATCTTTATTTGATTGATCTTATTTCTATTTTGACATTATTTAATTCTTCTTGTAAATCTTGAACAATTATTGGTGTATTTGGTTTAGAAAATCTTTTGAAAACATCTTGAAGATTAAACATTTCGTTTGGATTTGAAACTATTGGTTCCTTTTTACTATAGTTGAAAATTCTGTTTAAGGCTTGTTCTTTGATTGTTTGATCTGGAATTTGATCTAACAATTCTATCATTTCTCTATCTTTGTCTGTAATCATATTGATTTGGTTGCAAGTACAATTTCCCATACATTCACAACTTGCTTCTGAATCGGATGTTGAGTAATTTTTGACATTGTTTAAATCTTTTTCTTCAAAGTCAGATAGACTAGATGATTCACTAGAACTATCATTGTTGAACATTAATTTGCACATTTGAGCCTTTAATTTATCTGATATATCTAATTTATTAAATTTTCTTTTGACATAACAGTCTTTTGCCATATGACCTGTTTTGCCACATTTGTAACATATGATTATATCTTTAGATTCCTTTTGATTACTTTTATGAAAATTTGGTTTCTTTGTATACTTCTTGTGAGATTTTCTCTTCTTATGATCATTATATTCTTCAACCTTATCATATTTAGAAGTATATCTTTTCTTTGAAAAATGCTTTTTTGTTTTGGATGAAGAAGGAGTTGAAATAGGTTGATAACCATATTGTTGACAGAAGTCTCCTAATTCGTTTTTACTAGTGATTCTGTCCTTTTTGAGTTTAGCTTTGAATTTTAGGTCTGAACAGATTGCTAAACCTTCTCTATTAACATGATTAATTAACTCACCATAAGTTAAATCTCTACAAGGGATTTGATTATTATATTTTTCTCTTAGATTATTTCTAATCTTTTCTGCGAATAAGTTTGGTAATCCTGCAATAAATCTTTCTTTCCAGTAAGCTTCTTTGCAGTCTGGTCTTAACATGACTTTTGTTAAGAACATGTCTTTGTACCATTTGAAATCTTGTAATTTTCTACAAGTTAGGTTGAGGAGTATTTCTGCACCTCTTTCTTGGAACATTGTTGGATCTCCTATATAATTCTTCATTATGGCATATATAAGAGTAGGAATTATATCGAGTTCTTGAGTTTGAACTTGTTGATTATTTTCTGTTTTGATAACGGTTTTGGTGGCATTTAGGATAATGGCCTTTTCTTCTGGGGTTACATAGAGATCCCACCACCCCTTTAAATTGCCAGTAAAACCTGAAGTTAACAAATTGACGATTTGCCTTTGATTATTGCCTTTGATAGTATAAGCATTTGCGGCCATGTTGATTTCTTGGAGTAAATTTAAAATTTGATGTTCTGATAATCCATCTAGATTCCACTCATATACTGATGAACCATCAAATTGACTTCTAATGAAAGCAAAGTCTCTTGCTTCATATTGAATATCTGAAAAAGTTGGTCTTGAATAATAATTTAGGGTTTGAGGTCTGCTTGTTGAAGCAGAATTACCACTAAATTTTATTTTATTAATATTATCAATTTGTGGATTATTTGAAAATTGTTCTTGAAGTTGAGAAATATTATTTTCATTTGATTCACTGTCAGAGGAATCTTTGGATGAATCATCTGAATCTTGATTAATAACATTAACTTTCATGTTTTTTAATTTTTTACTTAATTCATCAACTATCTTTTTATTATATCCTAGATTTATATTTGAATCTAATTGTTGAGGTATGAAAATTGGATTCTCGATATTTATAGGTGTTTTTGATTCTTGTTTTTCTTCAATCTTTATTTCTTTAGAATTGTTTTCAATTCTATTTAATTGTTGACTCATAGTATTTAAAATTTTATTTGAATAATTATTTTGATATATTATATCTTTGATCATTTCTTCTCTATTTGCCATTTCTCTAATTCCTATTTGAGGCGTGGCTAAATATTTGTCTTGTATTAATATACTTTGTTTTGGCAGATGAATAGCTATGATTTCTTCTTGATTTGATAGTGTTTCAATATGTTTGAGTCAATTTTGGAG
This sequence comes from Arctium minus, assembly GCA_954870635.1. Classification (NCBI taxonomy): domain Eukaryota; kingdom Viridiplantae; phylum Streptophyta; class Magnoliopsida; order Asterales; family Asteraceae; genus Arctium; species Arctium minus. Next base: position 33,180,867 of record OX941092.1, read on the forward strand.
ATTCATAAATATTTGAAAATGGATTTTGAATATTGTTTTGTTTACAAAAACTTGTTCATACCATTCAAAGAATGAAATATGAACTTTTCGTTTGTTAATATACACTCTCCATTGAAGTTGATGTTTGAATTCTTCATTACTATCATTAAAAAATTTGTAATACCATTTTCTTCTTTTTTTATTATGATTAGCATGGAATTCTTTTTTAAGATATTCCATATTAATAAGTAATACCATTTTGTAATTCTACCATTTTAACAAGTTGTTTTGGATAATTATGATTAACAAATTATTAATTCTGATCTAGCTTCTTGAATCCATTGGAACATTAGTTTGATTCTTTCTTCTAATTGTTTTATTCTTATTATGATTCTTCCTAATTGTATTATTTGAGTAGGTGTTAGTTTATTATAAGGATTCCATTCTTTATGTTGACTTTGGCTTTCATTTTGTAGTATTTTTGTTCTTTTGAGTATAGCTAATTCTTTTGAATCCATTTGTATAATTTGCCAACAAGAGTTTATAAGGAGTATTTGAATCTTATTTTGATTGCACAAAATTTGATTTTTATTACTCATATTGGGGCTTTGAATCTATTTATTTCTGATGATAACATGTCTGAATGAGTTGGGCTAGGTAACCCTTCAGATTCACTTTTGTTATCTTCTTGATAAATTGGCTTTGATATATTTTGATTAAAATCTACATATCTTAATGATTTAGATTTTTGAAAACAAGGACCTCCTAAATTAATAGTACTACTTGTTGAACCTGTTAAAAATCTTGATGAAATAGATTGAATAGTATTAAAATTAATATCGACATAACCATCTTCATGTTCTATGATATTTGATATTTGATTTGTGTCTCCTATAGGTTTAGGTAGACTTATATCTTTAAGATTCCAATTACAATATTGAGTAATTTCATTCCATTTGAGTCTTTTTGGAGTTTGTACTTTTGTATGTTGAGGATTTGATTCAAATATGATGGTTTCATTTTTTGTATATACATATACATATATATATATATATAGGGGCAGATTCAAATGAGAAGGTAAACATTTTGTGCGAAGGTGATAAGTGTTTAATCATATATGATACACAAACTTAATCATATATGATTAAACACATGTTATATTGACAATACATAGACGTTTAATCATATATGATTAAGCACACCCACAGGCCGTGCAATCATATATGATATCACACTTCTCGCCTTCTCGCAAAATGTTTAATTCTCGCATGACCATTCCTTTATATATTTATATATATATATATATATATATATATATATATATAGAGAGAGAGAGAGAGAGAGAGAGAGGTCTAATTGAAGAAGTCAGAGATATGTATAAACACTCTTAGGATAAGCTCTTGGTTTCAAGAAAGTGATTATTTCTTAAATTTAGTCTAGCTTATCTTTATTTAAAACTAGAAGCGTTTTCGCACAATGTAGCGAGATACATCACGATTTTAATGTTTCATTTTATTTTTTTATCGATTTACAGTACGATTTTGGATGGTTTTGAGAAAGTGATAATGTTTTTTTTTATAAATTTGTTTAATTTAGACTTAATAATATAATGTTTTTCATATAAAAAATTAAGTATTTTGTTAGAATTCAATGATTATCTTATATATTTTAATGACATCTATAGAAAAAATAACCAATTACAAATATAATTAAAACAAATTTATAGTAATATAATATATTAATTAATAGTGATACATGGAAAGGTCTGCATAAAAGAAAGGTCCTACATATACCAAATTGGTGGGTGTTAGAACCTTCCAGTAGTAATATGTATCTTGTGCTTTGATACATGTAAATTAAGAGATTTTTAAAATCTTGCATAAAATGATGGTACCTTGTGCCTAATAATTTGTATGTAAGAGTTTTTTATCCGTGCTTTATAATATAGTATAGATATAGATAATGTAAATCTGAGGTGATGATAACAACCAGATCCCTTATGCTCCTGTGTGTGTGTATATATATATATATATATATCCTTGTACCTTTTTTTTTTCTTAAGGAATACATGAAACAAATATGTGATTCCTTTGTTCTTCTCTTCTATTTTTCTAGATGGTATCAGAGCTATCGATCTGACTCTGTTTTATCATGGAGAACTCTCCAATCAACTTTGGTTTATTTCCATTAGCCCTAGTCAGTGAGTCCAATAGCTCGACTCAAAGCCAAACTCAAAATAAGTTATCGAATTCTCTTTCGATATCTACCACAAATCAAAGTCTTATTCCCATAACTGGTCATAAGTTAAATGGCCATAACTTTAATCTTTGGTCTCATTCTTTCCAGATTTTCATCGGGGGTAGAGGCAAAGAGGATTACCTCTCCGGTGACATAACACAGGCTGACGAACAAACTATGGAAAACCGAGAATAATCTGGTGATGTCTTGGTTACTTAGTTCCATGACACTCGAGATCAACGAGCATTTTATCTACTACATGAGAGCGGCAAAGATATGGGAAGCAGCTAGGGATACATTCTCCAACAAGGATAATACCTCCGTCATCTTTGAAATCAAGGGACTACTTCATGATCTTCGACAAGGAGATTCCACCGTGACATGCTATTATACGACCTTAACTCGCTATTGGCAGCAACTTGATGTTCTTGATAGGAACACATGGAGTGGTAACAATGATGCAAAACTGTACACGAGGATTCTCGAAACCGACAGGATCTACAAGTTTTTGCTTGGACTAAACCGAGAACTAGATGAGGTTCGAGGAAGGATCCTTAGCACTAAGTCGTTGCCTAGTATCCGAGAAGCATTCTCAGAGGTACGCCGAGAAGAAAGCGGGATGAAGATAATGCTCGGAGAAACCATCAACTCTGTCGGAGAAGGTGCTGCCATAGTAACCCGATACTCTTCCAAGTCCGAAAGCATATTTCAAACGGGATCTGGAAGCTCCTTGAAAAAACCTGAACGACCGTGGTGTGATCATTGCAAACGGCTTGGTCATACTAAAGATATATGATGGAAAATCCACGGAAAACCAGTAGATTAGAAGCCAAATTTCCAGCAGAACAACAGCTGCAATAACGTTGCAATGTCTCAGAATAATGAACCATTTAGCAAGGACCAAGTAGCAACTCTTCAGAAAATTCTCCAGAACACTCTGTAGGAACCCAACAAAAGACCACAACTGTGACATAGAAGAATGCATTTGCCACTACCATGATGCAAAGTAAACCATGGATTGTAGATTTGGGGGCGACGGATCACATGACTGGTGATCTAAACGTCTTATCCAACCTTCAACCACATGGAAACGATACAACAATAAGAGTGGCATATGAATCCAACTCTCAAGTCGCTTGTATTGGTACAATTGTTATATATAAGGATATCGTCTTGAACTCTATGTTATATGATCCCAAACTTGAATATAATCTTCTATCGATCAGTAAACTCACTAAAGACCTAAACTGTAGTTCTAAATTTCTTCCGGATGTATATGAATTTTAGGTTTTAAGCTCGGGGAAGAATATTGGCAGTGTTGAGGATCAAGTAGGTCTATATCTTCTTAAAACCAATGCATCTTCAAGTCTTTCCAAGCAAGCCTTGTTCATAGTTTCTAGTTCAGACAAGAATGTTATGTTGTGGCACTGTAGACTAGGCCGCCCCAATTTTTTTATCTACAAAAATTATTTCCAGAATTTATAAATAAAAATCTTTGTTCGCTCAAATGTGAAACATGTCAACTCTCGGAACACGTTGGACACTCCTATAATTTGATTCCATATAAGGCCTCACATCCGTTTTACCTAATCCACAGTGATTTTTTGGGACCATCTCAAATTAAGAATCTATCAGGAACACGGTGGTTTGTCACCTTCATTGATGACCACACTCGCGTAACATGGTTGTTTTTAATGAAAGAAAAATCTGAGGTCGGACCTATTTTCAAGAGGTTTCACACCATGATCCAAAATCAATTTTCAGCCAATGTTTAGATTTTGAAAACCGACAATGCAAAACAATATTTCCACTCTGAACTTGGAACATATCTCAACCAACAAGGGATAGTTCATATTAGCTCTTGTGTTGATACTCCTCAACAAAACGGAGTAGCCGAAAGGAAAATCGGCATCTACTAGAAGTAACTTGTTCTCTCCTTCTGGCCAACTCCGTTCCTAATCGCTATTAGAGGGATGCCATTATGACAGTCGCATACTTGATTAATTTAATGCCCTCCCGTATTCTAAACTTCCACACCCCATATCAAAATTTATTGTTGACATATCCCCACCTTAAGCTTTTCTCTTAAATTCCCCTTAAAGTGTTTGGTTGCACATCCTTTGTCCATAATCACTAACCAAACCGCAACAAGCTTGACCTATGATCCTTTAAATGCATTTTTCTTGGTTACTCGCCTAACCAACGAGGCTATAAGTGCTTCTCCCCGTCTACAAACAAGGTATACAATACCATGGATGTCACATTCTTTAAAGATCAACCTTTCTATACCCAATTTGGATCTCCCGGGTGAGAGTTTGGAAGAATATCGGTTTATGGTATTTCAAGAGCCCTCATCAAGCCAAAATCAACCCTCATCATTCCAAAGTCAGCCTCTATTAGCTCATAATCTGCCCACGTCAGTCCAAAGTCAGCCCCAAAATCAGCCCACATTAGTCCAAAGTCAGCCCCAAAATCAGCCCTCATCAGCCAAAGATCAATTACCCACTTCAGCACCTACGGAAACATAAAACAATGTTGCCCGTGATGAATACATTGTTTATACAAGAAGATCACAAATGCTTGCTGCTGATGAATCGATCCATTGCCACCCAACTTCTCCGAGTTCAGTACTACATTGTCCTCCTCATCTACTTCAGATATTTCTGACACGTCAACCGATTTGAAAATTCCTATAGCTCTCAGAAAAGGGAAACACAACTATACAATGCACCCAATAGGTAACTTTGATTCATATGAGAAGCTCTCACCGAAGTATAGGGAGTTTGTGACGCCCGAAAATGGGCAAAATTAAAACTTAAAAATTTCGACATTATAACGTTTGAAATGTGGCGGTTTAAGGCCCAATAATTAACAACAACTATAACCCAAATGAAGTTAGGGTAGTTTGAACCAATAACAGTAGCGAAAGAATAAGACATAACACAACAACCTATTTAATCTAGAAACAAAGTTCAAAACAAGATTAAGATGGGTGTTGCTATATCTCCAAAAAGCTTTTCTCTATAATCCCAAAAACCCGGTCCTTCAAGCTCTCTTAGATGCGCGACCGACCACTCATGAAATCTTATGCGCACCGCTATACAGACCTGTAGAACCATACATAAAACCACAAGTGTCAGGCTACAACCTAGTGAGGTCTTACACAGTTATGAGAAGGTAGATATAAGGTAAAACAATAAGATACAAGCCCACTTTACCCACTCCGCAATGGTAGTATCCTTTCATGACTTGTCGTAACAACATAAGATTTCCAAACCTGAGTACAACACACACAAAACCCAACTTGCCTTCCGGGGGAGACCCGGTTTGATCGAGTGATCGGGCCAATTGCATAGAACGCTTTATATGATACTTTGGGCGTACATGATATGAATGTTTGCACACCTCTAAGACATGTGATAATTGAATCTCACAACAAGTATACAATGTGATCCAATATCGTATTTTCAAGTAATACAACGGTAAGATACCGAATATCGTCCCACAGAGATTGGTGTAAAAGTATAATAAAAGTGTAGTAAAAGAGGAGATTTCAGATGGCGATTTTGAAGACTTCGTTTGAGTTGGTTAACAGTAATATGATTAACAAGATATATAAAGATAGTATGGGTGCAAGACTTGAGATGCGTAGTAAACACAAATTCTGGAGGCCAATGCTATAGGGATGCTATAGCATTAGTTCAACAATAACAAGTTCCACCATGTACTTTAAAGAGTATCCTTCTGGATATCTACCAATGCACTTTTGTTTAGCCTTCAATCAACATATGCCTATGCAAATGTCCGGACCAGTGGGAGTGTCAAATGGTTTCTTTAAAGTAAATGATAAACAAATGCCTTTATTTAAAAATCACCCTTCCTAGTCGATTACCATATCATTCAAGAAGACGTGTTCTTGGTGGCTCATTCCTGAGTCCAATACACTTTAACACTTTGACTAGTGATCAACCCGTCAAGAATCAATCGATTTGAAAAACAAAGATAGCAAGTTCCCTTGCTAGCAACTCTTCCAAGTATACTTCCCGTATCATTCAAATTGACGTGCTTATTCATTGCTTATTCCTTAGTCCATGGCACTTTAACACTTTAAGAAGTGATCAATTCGTCAAGAAGTGCATTAGATTTTATAAAACTTAAAATGACATAGTGGAACAATGTTATTGAAGAACAAAGTCCACTAGTTTTTGGTTTACAACCTCCCTTTTCGTCTCACACCCAAACTATAAAATTACCTACTCATTACGCAATATAAATTGAAAAAAATGTAAATGACATGACATAATGTAAATGTCGAAATGTAAATGACAGAAATTAAATGACGGAAATGTAAAGTGCATAAAGTATAGACAATAAGCAATAAAGGAATTTAAAGACAAGCAATGCTATAGCAACCAATAATGAAGAACATAAATTCTAAAAGGTTAAAGACTTAATATTAAAGTTTTTAGAGAGAGAGTTCACAAATTAGTTCTACAACTGATGGAAAAACATTTTTTTTCAAACATAAGACCATCCATACCTATTTATACAAAAGAGGGATGTCAATACTTGTAAATAAAAAGATTAAAATAATATTAAAAGTACACCAACTAAAGTTTTCTCCAAAGTTATGCCTAAATGATGTCATCATCTTTCCAACTTCAGCCAACAATTCTTTCCACTGTTATAAAAAAGATCTGGAGGGACCAAAAATCTGGATTGCAAATTTTATCAAAAATGTCTTCATTGCTCCTTCCAGAAACAGCCCTGAATGCTGCAACATCAATTTGGCATCAACATAATCATGAGACTTTTAGTTGGATTTCACAAAATAACAAAAAAAATAGGTAAATCATAAACTTAGCTCCACGAACAAGAAAAATGGAAAATAAGATAAGAAAATGACTCAATTGTTGGGATAAAAAGAAAATTATAATCCTAAGAGATAAGAAAAAGTGCACTATGCATTGAATTCTCAATGCATATCACAACCCCAAACTTAAAGTTTTGCTTGTCCTCAAGCAATTAAAAGAAAATAAGAAAATGACTCAGATTTGAAAAGATTGCAAGATAATGACAATAAGTGCACACATCATGTAGAACATCACATACAATTCATAGCCTTTCATAAATCCAAAGTGAGACACTCATAGCCTAGTTGTGTGTATGGACCATAAGCTAGTATAATTCTTTTCTTTGTCAAACATCACACAAACTTCATTTAGGATCATTAGGGCATATAGGGTCACTCTTTTGTGGCATATATTTTCTCACAAAGCCTTTTCTCTCACAAATATAGCAACAAAATTTTCAATTTTTTCAAATTTGTTTTTGGCACTTTGTGCTCTTTTTGTTTCTTTTTGTGCACCTTTACCCCTATGGGGCATTTTTGGTGTTTTTTTTGTCATATTAGAGCTTTGCTCTTTTGTATTGACATGCTTTTCCCATTTTGGGTAACTTGTCACCCCATCAACCCCAAACTTAAAAGTTGACAATGTCCTCATTGTCTTAGAATGAATGCATAGGATTGTGTCAAAAGGTTACAAGTGGCTAAAATGTGGTGTATGAAAAGAAGGCCTAGATTATCCCCTAAATGTGTGAAGTTTGTCTGAGTTAGGTTGTGTCCTAAAAAGAGAAATGCTAGTTCTAGCAAGAACACAACACTAGGTGAAAGTCATTCAACAATAGAATTATTAGGGCTATGTACTCAAAAGATATTAAAGCTCTACACATGCAATCTTGCAAAATAAAATAAACCTAAAAATGATGAAATTATCCCAAACTCAAAACTGAAAATTAAAAGACATGGAGACTAAGGTAGATGATAAAACCTACCCTACTCATGAGGAGTAGGTTGTGAAGTCCCTGCTGCAGATGTGGTTGGCAATGCTGCAACATCACCCTCTCCTAATTTCTTCAACCGATCTGCATTCTCCTTTAGCAGCTGTTGGTTCACTTCAGAAAACCTTTGATTTTCCTCCTGAATACCTCTGAGTTGCTGCTCCATCCTCTGCTTCCCCCCTCTACTTTTTGTCAACAGATTGGCCTTCAACAATATGAGCTCCATCTTCCTCTTGCTCTCTGCCTTCTTCAGTTTCTTTTCCAAAGCAAGATGCATCTCATCAATCCTCTCCATCGCCTCATTCCTTTGATGTAAGAGGCTGTCCATCAAGTCACTATTCTGTCCAAGTAAATCTTGGACCATGCTCATCACATCACCCCCTCATACACTCTCTTGCCTCATTCTCACAACAACCTTCATATCAATGCACCACTTTTCCTCACCCTCCTTTTCCTTTACTATCTCATCCTCTTTGTACTGAGGAACACCAGCCTGGACCAAGAATTTATGAAGCAAACCAGGGGAAAACAGTTTCCCCTGGCTCCTACCAGCATAGTACAATATGGACCTTGAGATGATGTCCCCAACATTCATGGTCTTATCAGTCATCATGCAATAGAGAATGAGCATTCTTTCTATTGTGATATAGGTGTCATGGGTGGTGGGAGTAAGTGAACATTTGATAAAGTTCACCCAAACATTCACATCAGGCAGGAGGTTGCAACCTTTAAACTTCCTAAGCATGTAGTTTGCATGTGGTTCCCATGTAGTTCCAGGTTTTCCTAAGATTCTACCAACCTCATCTAGCTGTGCTTGAGTGCCTTTGTTCAAGAGCATTTCATAATCAGTTTGTGCTGGAAAGGTGAGGCCCAAAAAATTATTTGAAGGCCTCATCACAGATGGTGACCTCCTTCCCTCTTACTGTCAACAATGTGGTTTTAGCCACACTAGCCTCTGCATAGAACTCTCGTATGAGAGTGATGTTGTATAGAGTCTTGACTTGACAAAAATGCACCTAATTCTTCCTTTCAACCACTCTTTTGATGAAATCAAGTTCACTGAAACTTCTCACGTAAAAACCCTTATCAAGAATGCATAATTTACCCTTCAACCTTTCATTCATGTTTTGTGCATATTTGCTACTGAATCCATCCAAAGGCAGTGATGGCCTTGGGATAAATTCAGTGGCTTGAGAGTCTGCCCCTGGTACTGTGAGGATGCTCCAACATCAACCTTTAACTTCCTTGAGGACTTTCTTGGTGGTTTTGGCGCATGAACCTTCTTCTTCCCTTTTTTCTTTGGTGGTTCATCACTTGCAGTGTTAGTCATGGAAGTGGACCTTTTACCCAAAGCTTTCTTTTTCCCTTTTGAACCAACACCCTCACAAAGAGGGTTTTCAGTGGCCATAGTAGAATCAGCCACTGGATGCTGTGGGGATGCTACAGCATCATCCCCTGTTTCACCTTGAATGTTCAAATGTGCAAGATATGTGTCCACTTCCTTCACTTGATCTCCTTGCCTATTTTCACCCATGGCCAAGTTTTGGCTTGGGTGAGAGGCTAGAGGCATCTGCCCAACATCATACCAAGTTAGCAACATCAGTGTTTCAAGAGGTGAAACATTGGTAATGCCCTCCTCTTCATCTTTGGATACAGAGGAGATTTCATTATCTAAATTAGTGTCAAGATCAGAAAATACCTCACTGGAAACCTTGAGGTTGAGGTCAGGGACTCTAGTGTCTTGCATCAATGCCTCGACATCTCTTGTTTTCTCAACCACATTGGCATCACCATCCTTGTTTTGTTCCACATTTGGTTCATCAACTAATAGGTTGGGTTTAGGGACAGAGGGGTGCTGTGTGGGTTCATCGACAGAAGGGGCTGATTTAGGGCTTTCAACAGTTGAGTGGTTGATTTCAGTGGGTTTGTCGATTGAGGGTTGATTTTGTGTTTCCACAGAGGGGTTTTAGGTTTTTGCACTTGATGGAGGGGTTTCCACAATGACCATTGCTAGATGGTCAGAGGGTGAAGGTGATGGTAGTTTATCGACATAGGGGTTCGAGGGTGATTTTAGAGTGGTGACAGCCGGTGATTGTACCGCCGGTGATAATGGTGGTGTGGCTTGCTTCTCGACAATAGCCGATGATTCCCATTTTGTTGGGGTTGAGGCGATAGTGGGCCTTCGCCTGCTCCGACGAGGATTCGCCGTTGGTGGGTCTCTGATCCCCGGTCGCTTCACTCTTGCCATCGGCGAGAGTTGGTCGCTTCACTTTTGGTGGTAGTTGTGCAATAGAAAAACCGAAGAGAATTTTAAAAAGGATGGTGGTCGTGGGCGATTTGCTAAAGAGAGAAAAATGAGGGAGTTGAGGGGGTGAGCAAATGAGGGTTTTTTGAAAAAAAGGAAGAAATTGGTTTCCAAAAACTGATTTCAAAGAAGTTTCCAAAAAACTGATTTTTATAACCATTTGTTCAAAAAGGGAAACTAGTCTGAAATGTATTTATTTTAGTTTTTTTAATATATTGTTTTTTTTACCTTTTACCTACTCAAGCACAAAGCATGAATTTCTTTCCTTTTTCTTGGTCTTACCCACTCAAGTGCCAAAAGGCATGACTTTGTACCCACTAGTCACTATTCAAGAAAAAAGTTAGGTGAAAATGGTACAATGACAACTTTATTTGGAAAAGGTTAGCAAGATAAAGGTGTACCTTAAATTTTTTTTGAAAATCAATCATCATATCATTTTTATACCTGATAAATTCAACTTTTCTCTCACCCTTTTATCTTCTTGAAAATATGTAAGTTTTTTCTCGCTCAAAATAAAGATAGCCTACAGCACTCAATGCTGTAGCATTTTGAAAGGTTCTGAATTGTTGCAGAAAAACTAAAATGAAAAATATGTACACAACTGAAATAACCAAAATCAAACTATATACAAACTTTGGTGGACTCTAGAGAGTCCACAATTCTTCATTGGTTCTTTTTAGAGGATGGTAGCCAAATCCACAGAGCAATGCTCTGGGATTGCTAGAGCATCATGATAGAGCTTCACTCTCTATCCATTTACCTTGAACACATTATTTGTTTCTGGATTCACAAGGTCAATAGAACCATAGGGATAGACTTTGTGGATTGTGAAAGGACCAGAACATCTAGATTTTAATTTTCCTGGAAACAGTCTTAGTCTGGAATTGAACAACAGAACCTATTGTCCCTCTTTGAGTTCTCTGTGGTGGATTCTTTTGTCATGCCATTTTTGGTCTTCTCTTTATAGAGCTTGGCATTTTCATAGGACATGTTTCCATGTTCCTCCATTTCACACAGTTGTAACTTTCTTTTGTTTCCAGCACTATCTAAAGACATGTTCAGTTCTTTGATGACCCAGTATGCTTTATGCTCAAGTTCTAGAGGAAGATGGCAAGCCTTTTCGAAGACTAGCTTATATGGGGACAAACCAATTGGTGTTTTAAAAGCAGTGCGGTATGCCCATAAAGCATCATCTAGTTTGAAAGCCCAATCCTTCCGGCTGGGTTTGACAACTTTCTCTAGAATTCCTTTTATTTCCCTATTGGAAAGCTCAACTAATCCGTTTGTCTGTGGGTGATAGGCAGTTGCAATCCTGTGATTAATGTTATATTTTGCAAGAACTCCTTGTAACAGATTGTTGACAAAGTGGGTACCCTCATCACTAATCAGTGCCTTGGGGGTTCCAAACCTTGTAAAGATTTGCTGTTAGAAGAACTTAACCACAGTCTTTGCATCATTTGAGGTACAAGCCAAAGCCTCTACCAATTTTGACACATAGTCAACAACAACAATAATATATTGGTAATTGTTAGATTGTGGGAAGGGTCCCATAAAATCAATTCCCCACACATCAAACAATTCAACTTCCAAGATCCCGTTTAAAGGCATTTCATTTATCTGAGAAATGGAACCACTTCTTTGACATTCATTACACCTTTTTGAAAAGTTGTGGGAATCTTGGAAGAGAGTGGGCCAATAAAAACCAGATTGTAAAACTTTTGCTGCTGTCCTTTGTCCACCAAAATGACCTCCATAAGCTGACTGGTGGCATTGCTGCAAAATTGATGCCACCTCAGCTTCTGGAATGCATCTTCTTAAGATCTGATCTGTTCCAATTTTGAACAAATAAGGATCATCCCACAGATAGTATTTTGGTGTCATGGATGAATTTCTTAAGCATATGACTGGTGTAATCACATTGTTTGATACCACAGGCCAAATAATTGGCAATATCAGCATACCAAGGCATAGTTGAATGTTGTAGCATCAAGATTCTCTCATCTGGGAAGGACTCAATGATATCTCCTTCCTCTTTCTTTTTCTCAAGGTTCTCTAGCCTGGACAAATGGTCTGCTACTTGGTTGTTTCTGTCCACTATCTCAAGGTCAAATTCTTGTAACAACAAAACCCATCTTATCAATCTAGATTTAGCATTATTTTTTGAGATCAAGTATTTAATGGTAGCATGGTCTGTATGTATAATCACTTTTGTTCCCATTAAATATGATCTAAATCTCTCAAAGGCAAACATTACTGCTAATAGTTCTTTTTCTGTTGTTGTGTAGTTAATTTGTGCTTCATTCAAAGTCTTACTTGCATAATAAATTGAATGAAAGATCATTTCTTTTCTTTGACCTAGAACAACTCCTACAACCCATCTATGATGAGGCCTTCAATAATTTTTTGGGCCTCACCTCTCCAGCACAAACTGATTATGAAATGCTCTTGCACAAAGGCACTCAAGCACAATTAGATGAGGTTGCTAGAATATTAGGAAAGACTGGAACTACATGGGAACCACATGCAAACTACATGCTTAGGAAGTTTAAAGGTTGCAACCTCTTTCCTGATGTGAATGTTTGGGTGAACTTTATCAAATGTTCACTTACTCCCACCACCCATGACACCTATATCACAATAGAAAGAATGCTCATGCTCTATTACATGATGACTGATAAGGCCATGAATGTTGGGGACATCATCTCAAGGTCCATATAGTACTGTGCTGGTAGGAGCCAGGGGAAACTGTTTTTCCCTGGTTTGCTTCACAAATTCTTGGTCCAGGATGGTGTTCCTCAGTACAAAGAGGATGAGATAGTGAATGAAAAAAAGGGTGAGGAAAAGTGGTGCATTGATATGAAGGCTGTTGTGAGAATGAGGCAAGTGAGAGTATGAGGGGGTGATGTGATGAGCATGGTCCAAGATCTACTTGGACAAAATAGTGACTTGATGTACAACCTTTTACATCAAAGGAATGAGGTGATAGAGAGGATTGATGAGATGCAACTTGCTTTGGAAAAGAAACTGAAGAAGGCAGAGAGCAAGAGGAAGATGGAGCTCATCTTGTTGAAGGCCAATCTATTGACAAAAAGTAGAGGGGGGAAGCAGAGGATGGAGCAGCAACTCAGAGGTATTCAGGAGGAAAATGAAAGGCTTGCTGGAGTGAACCAACAACTGCTAAAGGATCATGCAAATCTGTTGAAGAAATTGGCAGAGGGTGATGCTGCAGCATTGCCAACCACATCTACAGCAGGGACTTCACAACCTACTCCTCATGAGTAGGGAAGGTTTTATCATCTACCTTAGTCTTCATGTATTTTAATTTTCAGTTTTGAGTCTGGGATAATTTCATCATATTTAGGTTTATTTTCTTTTGCAAGATTGCATGTGTAGAGCTTTAATATCTTTTGAGTACATAGCCCTAATAATTCTATTGTTGAATGACTTTCACCTAGTGTTGTGTTCTTGGTAGAACCAACATTTCTCTTTTTAGGACACAACCTAACTCACACAAACTTCACACATTTAGGGGATCATCTAGGCCTTCTTTTCATACACCACATTTTAGCCACTTGTAACCTTTTGACACAATCCTGTGCATTCATTCTAAGACAATGAGGACATTGTCAACTTTTAAGTTTGGGGTTGAGGGGATTACATGTTACACAAAATGGGAAAAAACATATCAATACAAAAGAGCAAAGCTCTCTATATTACAAAAACACCAAAAATGCCCCATAGGGGTAAAGGTGTACAAAAAGCAACAAAAAGAGCACAAAGTGCCAAATTTTTTTTGAAAAAATTGAAATTTTGTTGCAATATTTGTGAGAGAAAAGGCTTTGTGAGAAAAGATATGCCACAAAAGAGTGACCCTACAGGCCCTAATGATCCTAAATAAAGTTTGTGTGATGTTTGACAAAGAAAAGAGTTATACTAGGTTATGGCCCATACACATAACTAGGCAATGAATGTGTCACTTTGGATTTATGAAAGACTATGAATTGTATGTGATATGCTCTACATGATGTGTGCACTTATTGCCATTATCTTGCAATCTTTTCAAATATGAGTCATTTTCTTATTTTCTTTTAATTGCTTGAGGACAAGCAAAACTTTAAGTTTGGGGTTGTGATATGCATTGAGAATTCAATGCATAATGCACTTTTTTAATCTCTTAGGATTATAATTTTCTTTTTATCCCAACAATTGAGTCATTTTCTTATCTTATTTTCCATTTTTCTTGTTCGTAGAGCTAAGTTTATGATTTACCTATTTTTTTGTTATTTTGTGAAATCCAACTAGAAGTCTCATGATTATGTTGATGCCAGATTGATGCTGCAACATTCAGGGCTGTTTCTGGAAGGAGCAATGAAGATATTTTTGATAAAGTTTGCCATCCATATTTTTGGTCCCTCTAGATATTTTTGATAACAGTGGAAAGAGTTGTTGGCTGGAGTTGGAAAGATGATTACATCATTTAGGCATAACTTTGGAGAAAACTTTAGTTGGTGTACTTTTAATATTATTTTAGACTTTTTATTTACAAGTATTGCCATCCCTCTTTTGTATATATAGGTATGGACGGTCTTATGTTTGAAAAAAAGATGTTTTTTTCCCATCAGTTGTAGAACTAATTTGTGAACTCTCTCTCTAAAAACCTTTAATATCAAGTCTTTAACCTTTTAGAATTCTTGTTCTTCATTATTGGTTGCTATAACATTACTATAGCGTTGCTTGTCTTTAAATTCCTTTATTGCTTATTGGCTATACTTTATGCACTTTACATTTCCGTCATTTAATTTTTGTCATTTACATTTCGTCTTTTACATTATGTCTTTACTTTATGTCATTTACATTTCTTGCAATTTATATTACGTAATGAGTAGCTAATTTTATAGTTTGGGTGTGAGACGAAAAAGGGAGGTTGTAAACTAAAAACTAGTGGACTTTGTTCTTCAATAACATTGTTCCACTATGTCATTTTAAGTTTTATAAAATCTAATGCACTTCTTGACGAATTGATCACTTCTTAAAGTGTTAAAGTGCCATGGACTAAAGAATAAGCCATGAATAAGCACGTCAATTTGAATGATACGGGAAGTATACTTGGAAGAGTTGCTAGCAAGGGAACTTGCTATCTTTGTTTTTCAAATCGATGGATTCTTGACGGGTTGATCACTAGTCAAAGTGTTAAAGTGTAGTGGACTCAGGAATGAGCCACCAAGAACACGTCAACTTGAATGATATGGGAATCGACTCGGAAGGGTGATTTTTAAACAAAGGCATTTGTTTATCCATATACTTTTAAGAAACCATTTGACATTCCCACTGGTCTGGACATTTGCATAGGCATATGTTGATTGAGGGCTAAACTAAAGTGCAATGGTAGATATCCGGAATGATACTCTTCAAAGTACATGTTGGAACTTGTTATTGTTGAACTAATATAATGCTATAGCATCCCTATAACATTGACCTCCAGAATTTGTGTTTACTCCTCATCTCAAGTCTTGCACCCATACTATCTTTATATATCTTGTTAATCATATTACTGTTAACCAAATCAAACGAAGTCTTCAAAATCGCCATCTGAAATCTCTTCTTTAACTACACTTTTATTATACTTTTACACCAATCTCTGTAGGACGATATTCGGTATCTTACCGTTGTATTACTTGAAAAGACGACATTGGATCCCATTGTATAATTGTTGTGAGATTCAAACTGACGTGCTTATTCTTGGATTATTTCTTAGTCCATGGCACTTTAACACTTTAAGAAGTGATCAATTCTTCAAGAAGTGCCTTAGATTTTATAAAACTTAAAATGACATAGTGGAACAATGTTATTGAAGAACAAAGTCCACTAGTTTTTGGTTTACAACCTCCCTTTTCGTCTCATACCCAAACTATAAAATTAGCTACTCATTACGTAATATAAATTGCAGAAATGTAAATGACGAAATGTAAATGACAGAAATTAAATGACGGAAATGTAAAGTGCACGAAGTATAGACAATAAGCAATAAAGGAATTTAAAGACAAGCAATACTATAGCAATGCTATAGCAACCAATAATGAAGAACAAGAATTCTAAAAGGTTAAAGACTTAATATTAAAGTTTTTAGAGAGAGAGAGAGAGAGTCCACAAGTTAGTTCTACAACTGATGGAAAAAAACATCTTTTTTTTCTAACATAAGACCATCCATACCTATTTATACAAAAGAGGGATGGCAATACTTGTGATAGTCCAAGATCACTAAATCCTAGAGAGAGAGAGAGTTGAGAGAGAGAGAGAGAGAGAGCATAAAGCGCAAAGTAGAATGATATTCAAAGTAAGCGTGAATTCTTACAAACAACCAAGACCAAAGGGACTTAAATACCCTGGTCAGATACAACACAAAATATGGCACTAAACACAGTATAAGACCAAGCCTATAAATACAATGATTACTATAAAATCAGACTTAACAATCTCCCCCTTAGTAATCATTGGCGTTGTGGTCTTCAAAATTTATCTTCTAATTCAACATGGACCAACTAAGCGACTTTGCAAAGCTTTCTGACTTTTTGAAGAAATTTCTTCTCATCATCTTTTAAGCTCTGTTGTCTTTACTGTCTTGACAAGACTGGACCAGTTTGAAATAAACTTGAAAGAACATTCGGTTCATCAGCTTGTGCTCTAGACGACACACCTCTTTTAAATGATCTTGAAGAAGCTGTGGTGATCGGAGCTTGAACAGCAAAAGACAAGTAAAGTTGAATAAATTTTGAATCTTTGAGCGAATCTTGATCAACAGATAAACTTTTGAGCTCTTTGTCTCTTTATCATCTCCTTAACTTCTCTTAACTTCTCCCCCTCATGACCTTGATGATGTGGATCAACTTGGTCATGCAAATGTTGGATACGAGACAACTTAAGATCTGCAAAATCAAAGAAACGGAGAAAAGAAGGAAGGTTTGCGCTACAAGTTGGTGGCTCAAAGTTAGGTTTGCGCTAACAGAAGGAAGCGCAAAGTGAGATTTGCGCGATATGCAGGAAACGCAAAACATGCTTTGCGCTAGAAGCTGTTGGCGCAAATTAAGATTTGCTCTACCAACTGGTGACACAAATCTGACTTGGAGTCTGAAATTTTTTACCTGATTAGCTCTTTGACTCCCCCTACACAAATGCACTAAATTTGACGGATCAAGTTAGCATTCATATAGAAAATCAGATACTCCCCCTAAAAAACAGATAAGATCTTTTCAGAAAAATTTCTCCTATTTCACCCCCCTTGAATAATGCACAAACCCATTTATAAAAATATGAGAACACAAGAATTGAAACATCAATGTAAAAAGAAAAATATATTGAATATGTATTTTGAAACGACTAAATATATAAAAATTTAAACATAAACAAATAAAATTCTATTTAATAAAATATCACAATAAAATCCAACAAATGAAATCAAATGTATGCTTTTGGATATATAACCAAGTTTTATTGCATATCAAGTTAAGACATGTTCAGTTTCAAAAACTTTCATCAATCTATTCAGTGTGCACGCATGTGAACTAAGATTAGCTTCAAGAAAATGCAATTCTAAAAATATAATAGAAAACTTTGCATGTAATCACACTAATCCATCAAAAATTCAGACTTTCACAAATTTACAGGTTTATTGCAACTCAAACATATCACCAAGTATCATGAGATGTGTGCTCATTGGCATCTTTTAGCATTGTGCTCTATGGCATCTTTACATGAATGTGCTCTTTGGCATCTTTTAAGCTTGTGCACTTTGGCATCTTTTGAATCAACAAGTTTATTAAGTAGAGAACATGCCGTAAACGTAACTTTCTATCTGACCCTATTGCAGGATTTGGGTCAGCCGCTCCCAGACCAGTTGGCCTTAGGGGACTAGGTGTCAAGCACCCCTTGGAAGTTACTTTCCCAGATCAGAAAGGCTACATCAACACATCCTAAACCCATTCATACCAGTAGAACATGACTTTCGATCTGATTCTATAGAAGGATTTGGGTTCGATCACTCCCAGATCAATTGACCTTAGGGGACCAGATGACAAGCATCCCACATAACTTACTTTCCCAAACCAGAAAGGTCACAGGTACAAACTTTTAAACTTAGAGATTTATGATTTATAAGAACTTAATAATCATCTCAAACACAAGGTTTTACGTCTAAGTGCTTAGCCCATATTTTCATTACGATCCAAAATTTCGACTTTTTAGGTTTTCTAAGCATTGTAAACTATAAATATTCCGAATCACACAACTTTAAAGCAATATCAAAAGCTACAAACATGTTGCTGACTTTTCGACTTTTGTTAGACTTGAAAGTTGATCATATAAAAACTTTGATATAAACAAAGCAACTTGAAAATTTATCCTAGACACACATTTTATTCAAAAGAAAGAAAAATTGTAAAACTTTTACTTTATAGAATAAAATTTGTAAAGGTTTAAACTTTTAAATTCAACATGCCGAGATTTAAAAATAGAAATATTTGATTGGCAAGTCTATATTCAGTTGAAACAAAATATAATTCAGTAATATTATCTTCCACATAATGTATAAAGAATATGTGTCTCATTTGAAAAATTTTGGGTTGAACAAAATCAGGGTTTGAATAAGATTGCTCAGATTCTTTTAAGAACATTTGAGAAAACTGGAACAACATCATTATCAGAGATAAATGCAGCGGAATAAAAATAGATGTATTCACAGTTTCTCATTAGTCAGAAGCTAATAAACATTGAAGAATGAGTCCTAGACTAACATGTCTAGAAGTCAAAGTCCTTTGAAGTACGGGTTCTGAGCTGAAGTAATCAGAAGCCAAAATGTTGACAATGAAGTCCGGGTCTTGAGCTAATGTACTCAAGAGCCATTGACGCTCTTACTCCCCGTTGACATGTGATGCCTGCAACTTAGAATCAGATTGAGATTTTGGTACCCACTTGAATTTGGGCCCATGTTTGTTAGTTACAGTTCTTATGGGGAAATAATGATTAGATTTGACACGAGAAGCATGAGAAAGATTATCAGAAAAATAAGCACATTCATCAGATGAATACAAAGCATAATCATCTGAACTAGAATCAGAGGAAGAAGATGAGACATGTTTGGAAATTTGAATCATTTTCTTTCTAGAGTATTTTGAAAATTTATTACAAGTAGCAAATGAATCACTTTTATAAAGTTTGTCTATACATCTATCCCCATCAATCATAGAATCAGTAGATGTCCGCTTCGCTCTCCAGATCTGCTTCTTTGACTTGCTCAAAGTCCTATCTGAAAGATTAGAATAAGAAGAATTAGAACTGTCAGAAAGAACTTTATCTTGTTTCTTCGACTTCTTTGACCGTCTTTTTTTACGCTTTGGTTTATAATATTGATCATTTAGCGTAAAAGAATCATCAAGAATTTCTGAATTAATATTTAAATCAGAAGAAATAATTTTACCTAAGCAACCAATATGATCAGACAATAAATCTGAACTTACCTCGGAGTCAGAATTATTTTGAGAAAAGATATCAGATTTAGAAACTTCCTTTTTATTTACTTGACAATCAGAAGAAAGGCAAGAAATAGAATCTTGTTTTTGAGAAAATAATTTTTCTTCAAGACTAAAAGTCAAGAAAGAAAGAATAATATCAGATTCAATTTCTTTTAAAATATTTTGATCTTCCATCTTATCTTCAAGATCAATGATTTTGCTTTCTAAAATTAAAAGAGGTGTATATCTCTTAGAATCATAAATGATTGGAGATATATTTTCCTTATCAGATTTACAAGAAAAAATATCAACAAAATCATTAGACACTGAAGATTGGAGATATATCATTTAAACCTTTTCTACCTCTTCTTGATTTGTCAGGAAAATATTTTGCATTTTCAAACATGTAAACAAAAGGAATTTCATTTTTCTTGTTATTTGTCCTTTTCTCATTTTCGATTTCTAACACTTGCTTCTCATTCATCCAATCAATTTTAAATTGTGGAGCATATTGAGCAAGAGTTAGATAATCGTATTTATATAAAGTTGGGGATTTTTCAATCGCATTGTTTAAACAATGTGGATTTTTAAAACCAAGTCCCCATTTTTCTTTTAAAGCTTCCTCACTCCTTGGTTTATTCATAAAAATTGTTTGCTCAAATAGGTTCCTTCGATATAACTTTTCTTCTAATTTATTTATTTTATCCGAAATATTGTCTTTTAAATTAGTCATAGCGGTCAAAGACTCAAGATAAGACTTATTTGATTTTTCCAAATCATCTAATTTCTTTTGAAAGATGTCTTTTGTATTTTCTAAAATAGATTTTTCATCTTTCAAAGAAATTTTCAATTTGTCAATCAAGTCTGACTTTTCAGAATTTAAGTTCTTTTCAGATAATAACTTTAAACGAAGATCATGCAAAACAGTAATTATAATATCCATATGTGAAGAAATGAAAGTGTAATCAAAATCAGAAATTACCTTGTCTTCATCCGTGTCAGAATCATCATCTGACTGATCATCTCCAACAAAGCACATCTGAGCGATCTCGACATTTGCAGCTTCATCGTCAGAGTGATCCAGCCAGAATTATTCTTCAGCAAGAAGAGCAGTTCCATTCTCTCTTTTCTCGGCCAGTTCCAGTTTCTTTCGATAATAAGCTGCGTCCCTAACTTTCTTCACTTTACACTCCTTAGATATGTGGCCCGTCTTTCCACAGTTATAGCAGGCAATAGTCTTTGGCTCAGGCACTTTGACTCTTGAACTGGAAGTGAAGCGAGAAGTGTTGGTGAGAGTCCAAGATCACTGATTCTTTAGAGAGAGAAAGTAGAGAGAGAAAATATTGAAGCGCAAAGTTTGTTTCTATTGATGTATGCGTGTGTTTCTTACAAGACACAAAGACCAAAGGGACTTAAATACCCTTGGACAGATAAAACACAGTATTTGACCAAGCCCTATAAATACAATGATTACTATAAAATCAGACCTAACAGTCTCCCCCTTAGTAATCATTGGCGCTTTGGTCTTCAAAAATCATCTTCTAAAATAACACGGACCAACAAAGCGACTTTGTGAAGCTTTCTGACTTTTTAAGAAAAATTTCTTCTCAGCATCTTTCAGATTAAGTTGTCTTTACCGTCTTGAGCTCTAGACGATACACCTCTTTTGAATGATCTTGAATGAACTGTGGTGTTCGGAGCAGAAATAGCAAAAGAATTTATTGTAGTTGAGAGAATAGAATCTTTGAGCGAATCTTGATCAGCTGATAAACATTTGAGCTCTTTGTCTCTTTAACATCTCCTTGACTTCTCCCCCTCATGACCTTGATGATCTTGATCAACTTGGTCATGCAAATGTTGGAGACGAGATAGCTTAAGATCTGCAAAATCAAAGAAACAGAGAAAACAGAGTAGGTTTGCGCTTCATGTTGGACGCGCAAACCAAGATTTGCGTTTCATGTTGGACGCACAAACCAAAGTTTGCGTTTCATGAAGGGAGCGCAAATCAAAGTTTGTGTGTCATGTTGGAAGCGCAAAGCTGACTTGGACAAAGTTTACCTTTTTAAACTCTTTGACTCCCCCTACACAAATGCACTAGATATGACAATTCAAATTAGCATTCATATAAAGAAAATCATATACTCCACCTCAAAAACAAATATAATCTTTGAAATACATTCTCTTTGTTTACTCCCCCTTGAATAATGCATAAACCCATTAAAATATATTTATGAGAACACAATGATCAAATATTAATGTAGAAAGAAAAATATACTGAATGTAAATTTTGAAACGACTAAACATATAAAATTTTAAACACTAAACAAATTAAATTCTACAGAGTAAAATCTTACAAATTTATCAATCATTTGAAATCAAACATATGTTGTAGAATACAAGAACAAGTTTCATTGCATACCAAGTTAAGATATGTTCAGTTTCAAAAACTTCCAGCAGTCTATTCAGTGTGCTCACATGCGAATCTTCGATTAGCTTCAAGAAAATGCAATTCTAAAAATATTATAGAGAACTTTGCCTGCACTGACACTAAGTCATCAAAAATTAAGACTTTCACAAATTTACAGATTTATCGCAACTTAAACATATCACCAAGTATCATGAGATGTGTGCTCATTGGCATCTTTTTAGCAGTGTGCTCTTTGGCATCTTTTAAGCGCGTGCACTTTGGCATCTTTTAATCAGAGAGTTAATTAAGTAAAGAACATGTCGTAAACGTAACTTTCTATCTGACCCTATTGCAGGATTTGGGTCAGCCACTCCCAGACCAGCTGGCCTTAGGGGACTAAGTGTCAAGCACCCTTGGAACTTACTTTCCCGGATCAGATAAGCTACATCGACATATCCTAAACCCATTCATACCAGTAAAACATGACTTTCGATCTGATTCTATAGAAGGATTTCTGTTCGATCACTCCCAGACCAAATGACCTTAGGGGACCAGATGTCGAGCATCCCACAGAACTTACTTTCCCAAACCAGAAAGGTCACAGGTACAAACTTTTAAACTCAGAGATTTCTGTATTTTTAAGAATTTATTATTCATCTCAATCACTCAGATCAACGTCTAAATGCTTAGCCCATATTTTCATTCCGATCTATAATTCTGATCATTTAGGTAGTCTAAGCAAAGTAAACTATAAAAATTCAGACTTACATATCTTTAAAGCAGTAATAAAAGCTACAAACATGTTGCTGACTTTTCGACTTTTGTAAGACTTGAAATTTGACCATATAAAAACTTTAATATAAACAAAAGAACTTGAAAATTTATCCTAAACACATATTTTATTCAAAAGAAAGAAAAAAAATGTAAAACTTTACTTTATAGACTAAAATTTGTAAAGATTTAAACTTTTAATAAATATTTAGTTGGAACAAAATAAAATTCAACTATTTCATCTTTTACATTGAAGAAAATAAATTTGTGTCTCATATTAAAATAAAATTTTGGGTAATACAAATTCATGAGATAGATAAACAAGCTCAGATTCTTGAAACATTGAGAAAAACTGGAATAACATCATATACAGAGATATATGCAGCGGAAATAAAATTGATGTACTCACAGTATCTCATTTAGTCAGAAGCTTAAATCATTGAAGAACGAGTTCTAAACTGATTTGTTTGGAAGTCGTTGTCTATGAAGTACGGGTCCTGAGCTGAAGTACTCAGAAGCCAAATTCCCTTACTCCCCCTTAACATGTGATGCCTGCAACTTTGAATCAGATAGAGATTTGGGTACCCACTTGAATTTGGGCCCGTGTTTGTTAGTTGCAGTTCGTATGGGGAAATAATAATCAGATTTGATATGAGAAGCACGAGAAAGATAGTCAGAAAAATAATCACAACCATCAGAAGAGAAAGCATAATCATCAGAACTAGAATCTGAGGAAGAACATGAGACATGTTTTGAAATTTGAATCGTTTGCTTTATAGAGTATTTTGAAATTTTATTACATTTAGCAAATGAATCACTGTTATAAAGTTTGTCTACACATTTATCCCCATCAACAATAGATTCATCAGATGTCCGCCTCGCTCTCCAGATTTGCTTCTTTGACTTGCTCACAGTCCTATCTGAAAGAATAGAATCGGAAAAATTAGAACAGTCAGAAATAACTGTATCTCGTTTCTTCGACTTCTTTGACCGTCTTCTTTTACGCTTAGGTTCATAATATTGATCATTTAGCGTAAAAGAATCATCAAGAATTTTAGACGAAATATTTAAATCAGAAGAAATAAATTTATCCAAGCAACCAATTTGATCAACTAATAAATCTGAATTTGCCTCGGAGTCTGAAGAATTTTGAGAAAAGATTTTAAAATTTGAAACTTCCTTTTTATTTTCCTTAGAATCAGAAGATAGGCTAGAAATAGAATCTGATTTTTTTAAAAATAAATTTTCTTCAAGACTAGACGTCATGAAAGAAAGAATAATATCAGATTCAATTTTCTTCAAAATATTTTGATCTTCTATCTGATCTTCAAGATCTATGATTTTTCCTTCTAATATTAATGGAGGAGTATATTTCTTCGAATCATAAATGATTGGAGAAATATTTTCCTTATCAGTATCAGGTGCATAAGGAGCAATAAAATCATTAGATATTGAAGATTTGATAGGAGATATATCATTTAAAACTCTTTTTCCTCTTCTTGATTTTTCAGGAAAATATTTTGCATTTTCACTTGTATAAACAAAAGGAATTTCATTTTTCTTGTTATTTATCCTTTTCTCATTTTCGATTTCTAACACTTGCTTCTCATTCATCCAATCAATTTTAAATTGAGGAGCATAATGAGCAAGAGTCAGATAATCGTATTTATATAAAGTTGGGGATTTTTCAATCGCATTGTTTAAACAATGAGGATTTTCAAAACCAAGTCCCCACCTTTGTTTTAAAGCCTCTTCACTCCTCGGTTTGTTCATATAAATTGTTTGTTCAGATTGGTCTCTTCGATAAAGCTTTTCTTCTAACTTATTTATTTTATCTGAAAATTCATTTTTTAAATTAGTCATAGCTGTCAAAGATTCAAGATAAGTCTTATTTGAATTTTCTAAATCCTCCAATTTCTATTGAAAGATGTCTTTTGTATTTTCTAAAATGGATTTTTCATCTTTCAAAGAAAATTTCAGTTTGTCAATCAAATCTGACTTTTCAGAATTTAGATTCTTTTCAGATAAAATCTTTGAACGCAAATCAGATAAAGCAATTATCATGATATCAAACTGAGAGGTAATAAATTTGTAATCAAATTCAGAGTATACTTCATCCTCATCTGTTTCAGAATCGTCTGACTGATCATCACCGATTAAGCACATCTGAGCGATCTCGACGTTTGATGCTTCATCATCGGAATAATCCAGCCAGAATTCCTCCTCGGCCAGCAAAGCAGTTCCGTTCTCTCTCTTTTCTGCTAATTCCACTTTCTTTCTGTAGTATGCTGAATCCCTAACCACCTTTACTCTACACTCCTTTGACATGTGACCCGGCTTTCCGCAGTTGTAGCAAGCATCATTCTTTAGCTCGGGTACTTTCACTTTAGGACCGGAAGTGAAGCGAGAAGAGTTGGAACCCGACTTTGGTTGTAATTTTCTCTTGTAATGCTGAGAGAGAAGGATCATCGCTTTCTGTAATGCCTCGCCATCATCTTCAGTTGTCCCGGTGTAAGCGTTATCAGACAACGCTTGTTCAGTCAGTTGCTTCGTGATGAGAGCAACCGGATCTACTGTTTTCTTCTTTTTATCCATCTTGGCCTTTTTCTCTACCACCAAACTTTCATCAGTCATCAGAATCTCGTAAAGTTCTTGAATCTGCATTGTGGAGATTCTGACATCATTCCTTAATCTGTGGCATGATTTATTCCACTCAGACTGAAGAGCATTAAGGAATTTCAGATTCGTCTCAAGAGCAGTCTTTTCCACTTTAATCTTTTTGAGATCATTAATCACAGTGCAAAACCGGTCAAAAGTCACCTTCAGAGATTCATTGTCCTTTGCCTTAAATTCCTCAAAGTTATTCATGAAGCGTGTCTGGCGTATTTGAGTAGCAACTGATGACCCAAGCATGATCTTTTCTAACTGAGTCCACATCATGTTTGGATTATGCTTGAAACAATCAATTCTATTGTAGATTGAGTTAGGCAGTGCTAGCATCAAATTGGACTTTGCTTCTCTATCGGCCTTTTCACGTTTGATTTCATCATCAGTCAAAGGAATGTCATTTTTCGGTCTGATGAATGGTCCTTCAGTAAACGACTTCATCATATTAAGACTGATGCACGAGTATCTGTTCCCAATTGCATCATCAGATCATTTGAGTAGAACCTAGCTTGGAAAGCAAACTTGGCAGAATCCATTGCTGATGTACCAGAAAATCAAAAATCAGAATTGAAAATTTGAAAAACACTTGTTATGACACAAAGTTTTAAAAAAAATAAAGATGACACTAAAAAAAAAAATTCCAGATTTTTTTTTTAAACTAAGTCAGGGAGACGCGCAAAGAGAAGCTTTTCGATTGAAGTAAGACACGCAAACTAGAGGTTTGCGTTTGCTTAGAGAGACGCAAAGTGAACTTTGCGTTTGCTTTGAGAAACGTAAAGTGAACTTTGCGTTTGCTTTGAGAAACGCAAAGTGTGACTTTGCGGGTGTAGGAGGAAGCGCAAAGTTAGCTTTACGTGTGAAGAGGGAAACGCAAAGTAAACTTTGCGGGTGTGACTTGAAACGCGAACTTGTCCTTTTTCGATCGAAGGTAGAAACGCAAATCAAACTTTGCGTTTGTAGAGGGAAACACAAACTTCACTTTGCGGGTTGAACTTGATACGCAAAGTATTATGAATGACATGCAAACCACATGAATGAAGCGCAAAGTTTATGAATGAGGCGCAAACTAACAAAATCAAGAAATATTTCGTAAAAATGAATGAAACTATGAAATTTAACCAAGAAAATTACAAACTTAATGTCGAAAACACATTTCTAACACACTTCAACCAACAAAATCGATTAAAAAACACTAAAACTCAAACTCGTGAATGTAGCAGTGCTTGAACTCGTGTTTTCCAGAAAACTTTTAAATTCAAAATTGATGATCTAAATCAGTTTTTCTTGTAAAACAACCTAAAACAAATGTGATCGATTATCAAAAACGAAACTAATGAAATCAAAAACAACACAATTCGATCACAAACATATCCAAATTTTATGAGAAATCAAGAAAACGAGATTTTCTTGAAAAATTCAAGAAAATCGATCAAATTTTCGATTTCAATCACAAATTCAGATTAGAAAATGCAATCTCTCAATCCTCTCAAGATTCAGTTGGCTCTGATACCAATTGAGAGTCCAAGATCACTGATTCTTTAGAGAGAGAAAGTAGAGAGAGAAAATATTGAAGCGCAAAGTATGTTTCTATTGATGTATGCGTGTGTTTCTTACAAGACACAAAGACCAAAGGGACTTAAATACCCTTGGACAGATACAACATAGTATGACACAAAACACAGTCTTTGACCAAGCCCTATAAATACAATGATTACTATAAAATCAGACCTAACAGTTGGAACTCGAACATGGTTGGAACTTTTTCTGGTAATGCTGTGAGAGAAGGATCATTGCTTTCTGCAGTGCCTCGCCATCATCATCAGTTGACCCGTCATAAGCATTATCAGACAATGCTTGTTCTACCAGTTGTTTCGTGAGTAGAGCAACCAGGTCCACTGATTTCTTGTTCTTCTTTTCAAGTTTGGCCTTCTTCTCAGTAACAATGCACTCATCTGTCAGCAAGATCTCAAACATCTCTTGAATTTGCATTGTAGAAATTCTGACATCATTCCTCAGTCTGTGGCAGGATTTGTTCCACTCTGGTTGAAGTGCATTGAGGAATTTCAGATTTGTTTCAAGCTCAGTCTTTTCAACTTTAATTTTCCTCAGATCATTTATAATGGCACAAAATCTGTCATATACACTTTTCAGTGGCTCCCCGTCCTTGGCTTTGAATTCTTCAAAGTTATTCATATAACGAGTATGTCGGAGTTGAGTCGTAACTGAAGAGCCAAGCATAATCTTCTCAAGCTGTTGCCACATAAGGTTAGGATGAGTTTTGAAACAATCAATCCTATTGTAGATAGAGTTTGGCAAGGCTAGCATCAGATTCGCCTTGATATCACGATCAGCTTGATACTCAGATAACTCGTCAGGTGAATAATCTTTGGTAGGCTTATATAATCCAGAAACCAACTTGGGTTTTTCAAACGGTCATTCAGATAGAATGTTCATCATATCATTTCCGTTCTTTTGACGCTCTATAAAATTCAAGAACCTATCTTGCCACTTAGTAAACTCGTTTTCATCTATCAGAACAGGAGGACGATTTTCTGTGCCCAAAGACATCATGAGGTCATTCTTGTATAGCTGAGCTTGATATGCAAACTTTGCAGAATCAATTTCTGATAAACATCAGAAAAAATACTAAGTCTTGAAATAGATGGCGCAAACTTGAGCTATGCGTGAGAAACCAAAGGCGCAAACTTTGATTTGTGTGAACAGTGTGAGACGCAAACGATCTTTGCGTGATTCGTTGAAGACGCAAACCAAGATAGTCGCGAGCAGTTGAAGACGCAAACCAACTTTGCGTGATAAGTGCAAGACGCAAACTGAGATTTGCGTGAATAAGTGATGGCGAGAATCTATCTTTGCTTGATCAGAATGTCGCGCAAACTAGATTTGCGTATGGTGAGGCTGGCTAGAACAACTGTTTGCGTGACTAGAGAATAACGCAAAGTAGATTTGCGTGAGTAACCAAAGACGCAAAATTTGTTTGCGTGACAAACTGAAGACGCAAACTTGAGTTTGCGTGAGAGGTTAATGAAGAGAACTTTGATGAACTCCTTGATGAACTCGTGCAAACAACGAAGAACTCGCGCAAACGGAGACGAACTCGCGCAAAGTGTGAATCTGGCGCAAGACGCTGAAACACATGAAAAACACAATCGATTACAGATTAGCAAATTCAGACAATTTCTTGCATATATAAGATCGAAAAACACTTTCTAACACATTTTAAACAAACTTTTCGATTAAAAACCACAATTTCGAAAATTCGTAAACTGAACAGAAGGTTAAAACGTTTTTCCAGAATCATCAAAAATCTCAAAATCAAACCTCAAAAACTGAATTTCTTGAAAATCAATGTGAATTAAAAGTTTTCTTCTATCAAAATCGAATCCAACAAACCGATTTTCACAAAAATTCGTTAAAAAACAAGCCCAAATTTGAAAAAATTCTAAAAACGAGATTTTCTTGAAAAAATCAAGAAAATCAATCAAATTTTCAGATTCTTGTACAAATTCAGATACGAAAAACAAATCTCTCAAGATCTAGATTGGCTCTGATACCAATTGATAGTCAAAGATCACTAAATCCTAGAGAGAGAGAGAAAGTAGAGAGAGAGAAAGTTGAGAGAGAGAGAGAGAGCATGAAGCGCAAAGTAGAATGATATTCAAAGTAAGCGTGAATTCTTACAAACAACCAAGACCAAAGGGACTTAAATACCCTAGTCAGATACAACACAGAATATGACACTAAACACAGTATAAGACCAAGCCTATAAATACAATGATTACTATAAAATCAGACTTAACAACTTGTAAATAAAAAGCTTAAAATAATATTAAAAGTACACCACCTAAAGTTTTCTCCAAAGTTATGCCTAAATGATGTCATCATCTTTCCAACTCCAGCCAACAACTCTTTCCACCGTTATCAAAAAGATCTGGAGGGACCAAAAATCTGGATTGCAAACTTTATCAAAAATATATTCATTGCTCATTCCAGAAACAACTCTGAATGCTGCAACATCAATCTGGCATCAACATAATCATGAGACTTTTAGTTGGATTTCACAAAATAACAAAAAAAATAGGTAAATCATAAAATTAGCTCCACGAACAAGAAAAATGGAAAATAAGATAAGAAAATGACTCAATTGTTGGGATAAAAAGAAAATTATAATCCTAAGAGATAAGAAAACGTGCACTATGCATTGAATTCTCAATGCATATTAGTACACCTTAGGCTTTTGGCTTTAGTGCACACCATCCCGGTTTCACCTCAAGTCCTTTCATCTCCTTTAGTGTCCACTCCATGGAGTTTCACCTCAAGGATTTAAGAGCCTTAGTGCCTACCCAATTGCATGAAAATTTCACCTCAAGGGTCCGCAACATTTTAGTGCCTACCCTCATGTTACCAAGTGGAGTTTATAACCCTTCACATAACATTATTCATTAGTGGTTTTACACACAAGTAAGCATTATGAAGCCACATAGGGTCAAATACCCATAAGATCCATTTCTAGGTCAAGGTTTCACATGTTGAGATATGATAGTAAATAATGTTAAAGCTAACATTTAATAAAGTGAACTTATTAAGAAACTCACCAATAAGGTTTGTTAGGTGAAAACCCTAAATTTGTAGTAACCCTAGAAGTTGGTGGGGATGAGGCTTCACCTTAATGAGGACTTGAATCTTAACACAAAAGTTAGGGGAAACCCTAGGTTAGTATTTATTGTACCCAACCAAGATCTAGGCAGTAATATATGCAAGAAAAAGGGTTTATGAAATGAAAATCGTACCTGGAAGTGGGAGAGAACCGACTGAGAAAAGATTCCACCAAATGAGTCATTTTCCAAAAAAAACGAGTTGGGCGTTTTTAATGTGGGCACCTACCGGCGACAATGCCCAAGCGACAGTGCCCTAGGTACAATCACAGGGAAAAGTAGCCCGACTTGTACCGTGTTCTGGATAGATCCCGCTAGTGTGCCACGACGATTGTGACTTGTGTGACTCTCGCCGGCACTATCGCTGCCGGTGTACCATAAGTAGGGGAATGGGTGCGATCTTGGCCCTGCGACATTGCCCATGGCAAGGTCGCCGGTCATGGTCTCAGTTATGTCCTTTCCCAAAATTCGACACTATTGCTCTTAATTCGAAAGGTGACATTAAAAAACCCGACAACCCAATTACAACCATAGGTTTCTAGACATAACACAAGCAAGAAGATGGAGTAACGTTACAGTTAATGACTCGAATAACCGAGGTGGGAACTCAGTTAATACACCAAAAGTTAAAAGAACATCTTACCAAAATTCGGGGTGTTACAATCATTCCCTTCTTGAAAAAAGATTTCGTCCTTGAAATCTTGCGCTAACCGAACATGTGAGGGTACCGTCTCTTCATGTCTTCCTCTGATTCCCACGTCACATTTGCACCCTGGTGGTGTTTCCATTGTACCTTTACCATGATGACCTCTTTATGGCGAAGTCTCTTTGACTTTCTTTCTAGAATGGCTTCGGGTTCTTCTATACACCGATTGTTGTCCAGGCGGATCTCCGATAAGGGAATGACACTTTCTTCCTCCGCCAAACACTTCCGAAGGTAACACACATGGAACGTAGGATGGATCCCATCCATTTCGGGTGTCAATTCTAACTTATAAGCCTGAAGCCCGACTCGCTCTAAGATTGTAAAAGGTCCAAGAAAACGGGGGCTAAGCTTCCCACATTTTCCAAATCTTATAATACCCATCCATGGTGATACCTTTAACATCACACACTCGCCCACATGAAATCCAATCGGCCCCCTCTTTTTATCCGCGTAGCTCTTTTGACGATCTTGGACCGCCTTTAAACATTCTCTAATAGCTTTCACCATGTTGGCCATCTCTTGAAATATTTCCGGTCCATTAAGTTGCTTCTCCCCCGCCTGTAGCCAACACACGGGTGTTCTACACTTTCTTCTGTACAAGGCTTCGAACGGTGCCATGCTGATGCTTGAGTAGTGACTGTTGTTGTATGCAAACTCCACTAGAGGGAGATGAGAGTCCCAATTACCACAAAAATCAATGACACACGCCCTCAACATGTATTCTAACGTCTGGATGGTCCTTTCGCTTTGTCCCTACGCCTGCGGGTGGTAAGCCATACTCAGTTTGATCCTAGTACCCAATTCTTTCTGTAACCCATCCCAGAAGTTTGACGTGAATCGGCTATCTCGGTCCGACACAATGGAGAGTGGCACTCCATGCCTCGAGACGATTTCCTTAATATACAACCTTGCCAACTTATCCATTGGAAGCATATCCCGCATTGCCAAGAAATTCACACTTTTGGTCAGTCTATCCACCACAACCCAAATGGTGTCGTGATCCCGCAAGGTTTTGGGCAACTTGGTTACGAAATCCATGGAAATACACTCCCACTTCCACTCCGGAATTTTGAGGGGTTACAAACTACCATAAGGGCATTGGTGTTCGGCCTTGACTTGCAAGCAGGTCACACATCTTTCCACGTACTTTGCCACATCGAGCTTCATTATCGGCCACCAATAATTCAACTTTAAGTCCCAATACATCTTTGTGCTTCCCGGGTGAATGGAGTACCTCAATTTGTGGGCGTCGTCTAGGAGTAACTCCCGACACCCCCCGATCATGGGTACCTACATTCGCCCTTGGAACAATTTGAGACCTCGGCTATCTTCCACCAAAAGGAGATGGTGTTTGGTCATGGCTTCGTCTTTGAGGTTTGCCTCTAACAAGTCTTCAACTTGCGACAACTTGATTCTCTCTAGAAGGCTTGAGACTACATCAATTCTCAAGATCGTTGTCCGTAAACAACAACTATATTCCTTACGACTTAAGGCATCTGCCACAACATTGGCCTTACCTGGATGGTAAAGCAGTTCCCAGTCATAGTCCTTCAGTAACTCCAACCACCTACGTTGGAGCATGTTCAACTCCTTCTGATCAAACACGTACTTCAGGCTTTTATGGTCGATGTAAAACGTGCATTTCGTACCATGAAGATAGTGCCTCCAAAGCTTTAATGCAAACACCACGGCCGCTAACTCGAGATCGTGGGTTGGATAACTCTTCTCATGATCATTGAGTTGCCTTGAAGCATAGGCGATAAACATCCCTCGTTGAATCAAGACGCATCCCAATCCTATCTTGGATGCGTTGTTGTAAACTATAAAATCTTCAGTCCCCTCAGGTAGGGATAATATCGGCGCTTCATACAACTTCTTCTGCAAAGTTCTGAAGGCTTGCTCTTGAGTTTCTGTCCATAAGAATTTCACATTCTTTCTTGTCAAGGCGGTCAAAGGCGAAGCAACCTTGGAGAAATCCCGAATAAACCTTCGGTAGTAACCGGTAAGGCCCAAGAAGCTCCGGATCTCGGTTGGGCTTTTCGGCGGTTCCCAATTCATCATGGCTTTGATTTTGGATGGATCTACTTTTACACCATCCTGTGTCACCATGTGTCCGAGGAATTGGACTTCTCGGAGCCAAAATTCGCACTTTGAAAACTTGACATAGAGTTTCTCTCTTCTTAGTACTTTGAAAATTTCCCGTAAATGGTATCAGTGTTCCTCTTTACTCTTGGAATAGATGAGGATGTCGTCAATGAACACGATAACGAATTTGTCAAAAAAGGAGCGACAAACTCGATTCATCAAGTCCATAAATACTACGGGTGCATTGGTTAGTCCGAATGGCATCATGAGGAACTCGTAATGCCCATATCGAGTTCTAAACGCCGTCTTCGCCATGTCCTCCTCCCTTACTTTCACTTGGTGGTACCCCGATCACAGGTCTATATTGAGAAACATCCTGCTCCTTGCAATTGGTCGAAGAGATCATCGATTCGCGGAAGGGGGTACTTGTTCTTCACATTTACCTTATTCGGCTCGCGGTAGTCGATGCACATTCGCATCGTGCCGTCTTTCTTCTCGACAAACAAGAATGGAGCTCCCCACGACGAGGAACTCAGCTTCACAAAACCTTTCTCCATGAGTTCTTGTAACTACTTCATCATTTCTTGCATTTTCGTCGGCGCGAGACGATAGGGTGCTCGGGTAATGGGCACCGCGCCCGTAATTAAGTTGATGCAGAACTCCACTTGACGGTCGGGAGGTAACCCAGGCAGATCTTCGGGAAAAACATCAGGAAAGTCTTGCACAATCTTCATGTCCTCTACTTTCCTTTTCTTAGCCTTGGTGTCCAATACATATGCCATAAATGATGGGTACCCCTTCGATAAGCATTTTCATGCCTTGAGAGAAGAGATGACCACCACTTCTCCTTTTCGTTTATCCCCATAGATGAGGACAAAGTTTCCCCTTAAGGTCGGGACACGAATGAGTTTCTTCGAGCAAAGGATTTTGGCTTGATTCTTCTCTAGCCAATCCATCCCTATCACTACGTCAAAACCTCCAATAGGCATAGGGAGTAAGTCTACCGGGAAGTGTTTGCCATCGATTTCCAACTAACAATTCCTCACTATTTCGTGCAACACAATTTGGTCCCCATTTGCTACTTCCACAACTAACGCATCACTAAGGGTAGTGGAAGGTACATCCAAGATTTTACGAAAGGAGTGTGCTAGAAAAGAACGATTTGCACCCGAGTCGAAAAGTATTCTAGCGGGTAGAGAGTTGAGTAGGAACGTACCCGACACCACATCCGCGGTCTCTTTTTTATCTTCAGTTGTCATTTGGAACACCCTTCCATGAGGTCTCAGAGCATTTTCCTTCTTGATCGGCATTCAAGTGCTAGCTCCCCTTGAATTGCCCTTTAGCTTGGGACAGTTGATTCGCACGTGGCCCACCTCCTTGCATTCGTAGCACACCGTCCCCCTGATGGGACACACCTGGCTAGTGTGACCCGCCTTGCCACACTTGAAGCATATAAGTGGAGCATAATTGCAAGCTCCAAAATGCTTACTTTTACATTTCGGGCACCAACTTGGTTCCCGACGTGTTTCCACTCTAGAATTTCCCACAAAAGGTCTCGGGCGTTGGGGAGGTCCCAAACAACTTTCCCACTTCCTCTTTTCACCTACTTGGGCTTTCTCTTTCCGTTTCTGGATGATGTCGTCTTCCACCAATTGCGATTCCTCAATTGCATCTTGAAGTGTAGTCACTCTAGCGTTTCTCATGGCGGTTTTCATCTCCGCCGACAATACCTTGTGGTACGCTTTGATCTTGGCCTTCTCATTGGGGGCTAGATGCCCCACAGCATTCAGTTTCTCCACAAATAACTTAGAGTACTCGTCTATGGTCCGATCCCCTTTCGTCAAGCTTCTAAATGCATCTTCGATTTTATCTAATGCCCTCTCATTGCAGTATTTGTCCATGAATTTCTTCTTGAAACCCGCCCACGAAAGTCGAGCCATAACAGTTGGATCGACGGTTGACCGGACAACGTTCCACCAAGTAAGGGCATCACCCTGGCACATCTGAAATGCAAAACGTACCTTCTGTGCTTCCCCGCTCTCACAAGACTCGAAGGCTAACTGTAGCTCTTGGAGCCAATTCATGCAAATTACTGGGTTTGCAATACCCGAGAACTCTGAAGGTTTACACCGAGGAAGGATTTGAAAGAACAAGATTTATCATCCCGCCTCGCATCATTTACCCCTAATTCAACGGTCGGAATCACGTTTCCCGTCCCCCCCAGATCCGACGATGACCACATTCTCCGCCACGGTCTCGTGCCTACGGTGACTAGCATCTCTGTCCTCTAATAGTTTCATAAATTGGCCATTACCTCATTCATGGATCACATCATATTACCCATCATCCTTGATTTGGGAGTGGCTTCAGTCAAAACCGGGTTGGAGGATGCCAGGTTCACCCTTGGGATGTGTTCCGGTCCCCCACCCAACAAATTCGTTTGACGCGGAATTTCTCTTGTCTAAAAGTTTTCTGGTTGGTCAGCTGTCGATGCGGTGACCTCATGGCCTTCCGGTGGAGTCCTCGACCTACCCCGAGTATTAACCATCTTAGTCTGTCACACATGTACACGAGAATACGGTGAGAGACGATCATTTGATATTTCACTAAAGAAACGTACTAATACAATCATTGATCATTATAATCATACTAATTTAAGCATTCTTACGTAACAATACATTCATAATAGCAGTAGCTAATTGAGATTATGAACATACTACACGTAAGGATTCTCAATACCACTTTCACAATTGTCAACGGTGTGGGTTCCATCGACTCTGAAGCTTACCCCTATACCAAGGTCTACCCCATCTCATAATTCGTAGCCTAACAGTCTCCGCTTAAGTCTATGCATCTTACAGTCGTACCTAGTTCACTTACACTGTTGCTCTGATACCAACTTGTAACGCCCGAAAATGGGCAAAATTAAAACTTAAAAATTTCGACATTATAACGTTTGAAATGTGGCGGTTTAAGGCCCTGTAATTAACAACAACTATAACCCAAATGAAGTTAGGGTAGTTTGAACCAATAACAGTAGCGAAAGAATAAGACATAACACAACAAACTATTTAATCTAGAAACAAAGTTCAAAACTAGATTAATATGGGTGTTGCTATATCTCCAAAACGCTCTTCTCTATAATCCCAAAAACCCGGTCCTTCAAGCTCCCCTAGATGTACGACTGACCACTCATGATATCTTATGTGCACCACTAGATAGACCTGTAGAACCATACATAAAACCACAAGTGTCAGGCTACAACCGAGTGAGGTCTTACATAGTTATGAGAAGGTAGATATAAGATAAAACAATAAGATACAAGCCCACTTTACCCACTCCGCAACGGTAGTATCCTTTCATGACTTGTTGTAACAACATAAGATTTCCAAACCTGAGTACAACACACACAAAACCCAACTTGCCTACCGGGGGAGACCCAGTCTGATCGAGTGATCGGGCTAACTGCATAGAACGCTTTATATGGTACTTTGGGCGTACACCTCAGGCTCTTGGCTTTAGTGCACACCATCCCGGTGTCACCTCAAGTCCTTTCATCTCCTTTAGTGTCCACTCCATGGAGTTTCACCTAAAGGATTTAAG
Source organism: Arctium minus (assembly GCA_954870635.1). NCBI lineage: Eukaryota > Viridiplantae > Streptophyta > Magnoliopsida > Asterales > Asteraceae > Arctium > Arctium minus. Next base: position 33,217,645 of record OX941092.1, read on the forward strand.
AGCCTTACTGCCTACCCAATTCCATGAGAATTTCACCTCAAGTGTTCGCGGCCCTTTAGTGCCTACCCTCATGTTACCAAGTGGAGTTTATAACCCTTCACATAACATTATTCAACATATCGTTCATAACATAATTTCATATCATCATAAGTTACCTATACATGGTAGCATGTCTACATGTAATTGCAAACAACTTCTTATGAATTCATACTAATAATTATAAATCAAGTTACTTCCTTACTTTCACAAGTATCATCTTCGTTCCCATTTAAGTACCATTTTGACCATTAGTGGTGTTACACACAAGTAAGCATTATGAAGCCACATAGGGTCAAATACCCATAAGATCCATTTCTAGGTCAAGGTTTCACATGTTGAGAAATGATAGTAAATAATGTTAAAGCTAACATTTAATAAAGTGAACTTAGTAAGAAACTCACCAATAAGGTTTGTTAGGTGAAAACCCTAGATTTGTAGTAACCCTAGAAGTTGGTGGGGATGAGGCTTCACCTTAATGAGGACTTGAGTCTTAACACAAAAGTTAGGAGAAACCCTAGGTTAGCATGTATTGTACCCAACCTAGATCTAGGCAGTAATAAATGCAAGAAGTGAGGGTTTATGAAGAGAAAATCGCACCTGGAAATGGGAGAGAACCGACTGAGAAAATATTCCACCAAATGAGTCCTTTTACCAAAAAAACTAGCTGTGCGTTTTTAATGTAGGCACCCCCCGGCGACAATGCCCAAGCGACATTGCCCTGGGCACAATCGCAGGGCAAAGTCGCTCGGCTTGTACCGTGTTCTGGATGGATCCCGCGATTGTGCCAAGACGATTGTGACTTGTGTGACTCTCGCCGGCACTATCGCTGCCGGTGTACCGCAAGTAGGGGAATGGGTGCGACCTTGACCCTACGACATTGCCCATGGCAAGGTCGCCGGTCATAGTCACGGGTCATGGTCCCGGTTCTGTCCTTTCCCAAAATTCGACACGATTGCTCCTAATTCGAAAGGTGACGTTTAAAAAACAAACAACCCAATTACAACCATAGGTTTCTAGACATAACACGGGCAACAAGATGGAGTAACGTTACAGTTAATGAATCGAATAACCGAGGTGGGAACTCACTTAATACTCCAAAAAGTAAAAATAATATCTTACCAAAATTTGGGGTATTACAGAGTTCACTACTACTTTGGACAAGATCTAAATCCCCATAAATATTCAGGAAGCAGTTATGAAGGAGGAGTGGAATGAAGCTATGAAGGAGGAGTTCAAAGCCCTTAAAACCACAAAACAGTTGGATGTAAATGGGTATTCTCAGTCAAATATAATGCCGATGGAAGTGTGAGTAGATACATGGCAAGGTTACTAGCGAAAGGATTTGCCCAGTCAAACGAAATTGATTATTCCGAGATCTTTGCACAAGTCGCCAAACTCAACTCAATTCGAGTGTTACTCTCAGTTGCTGCAAACTTGGATTGACCTTTACATCAATTGGATATAAAAAACGCATTCTTGAATGGGGAACTCAAAGCGGAGGTGTACATGGATGTGCCACCAGGATTGGAATCAGGTGATAATCAAGGCAAGGTGTGCAAACTATTGAAATCTCTATACCGTCTAAACCAATCACCACGTGCATGGTTTGATAGACTCACTCGAGTAGTTAGAAGTCATGGTTTTGTTCAAGGGAATGCAGATAACACAATGTTCTCCAAACACTCGTTTGATGGTCGAATCGTGATAATGATTGTTTATGTCGATGACATTATTCTAACCGGTAACTACATCGACGAACTTACCAACTTGAAGAAAGATATTGGAAAAGAATTCAAGATCAAAGACCTTGGACAATTGAAGTATTTTCTTGGGATGGAGGTTTCTAGATCAAGTCAAGGGATTGAAGTTTCTCAAAGAAAATATACTCTTGATCTTTTATCCGAAACCGTACTCCTGGTATGTAAGCCAACTAGCATTCCCATGGAATCAACAAGTAGGGCATCTCATGTAGAGAAAGATGCATAATTGGTTCATAAAGGTAGATATCAAAGGCTGGTTAGGAGACTAACTTACTTAACCCATACTAGACCAGATATCAGTTTTGCAGTCAGTGTGGTTAGTAGATTCATGAACGCCCTAACTATAGGACACATGAATGTTATATTCAAAATCTTACATTATTTAAAGAAAAATCCAGGGTATGGATTCTTCTTCAAGAAAACCAACAAGAGAGATATCCAAGTCTATACCGATGTAGACTGGGGAGGCTCATGAAGTGATGGACGGTCTGCAACCGGATACAGTACATTCGTCTGGGGAAATCTTGCACTTGGAGAAGCAAGAAACAACCTGTGGTGTCCAGAAGTAGTGCATAAGCTGAATTTAGAGCTATCTCATGGGATTTGTGAAGGAATCTGGTTAAAAAGACCGCTTGAGGAGTTGAAACTTCTTGTCGGTGAACAGATAAAGCTCTTGTGCGATAACAAGACTGCAATTGACATTGCCAAGAACCCAGCTCATCATGACTGAACCAAACACCTGGAGTTAGATCGCCACTTTATCAAAGAAAATCTAGAAACAGGTATGCTGGAATTATCCTTCGTTTCAACAGATTTCCAGAGGTAGCAGATATTCTCACAAAAGCATTACCAAGAAAAAAGTTCGAGAAGTTGATAACCAAGTTGGATATGATTGACCTTCATACCCTGCGAAGAAGTTAGAGATATGGATAAAGGTTGCTAGGATAAGTCATAGATATGGATAAACACTCCTAGGATAAGCTCCTGGTTTCAAGGAAGTGATTATTCCTCAAATTTAATGTAGCTTATCTTTATTTAAAATAATGTAAATTTGGGGTGATGATAACAACCAGATCCCTTATGCTCCTGTACATATATATCGTTGTATCTTCTATTTTTTTCTCAAGGAATACATAAAACAAATTTGTGAGTCCTATATTCTTCTCTTCTATTTTTCTAGACTAATCAAATGAGAACTCGGGAGTTTGTGATAATCGTGAGATCTAATGTGAGCCAATCATTTAATTTTATTGATTTGATTTGATAATTAAATATGAAAGGTTATATTGGTAATTTAATTCTTTGACAACTCATCCCTAAAATTTTGGCCTTCCAGTTTCTTCCATCCCTAAAATCATGGCCTCATTTTCTACTATTTTCGTCATCACCATCTCATCTCAAACCACTCCCACCTCCATTTTCGTTTGTGTGATCATCGGATTCATGAAAATGGTCAACTGAATCAACAACTATGGATTCCCCATCATCAATGTTTGAAACCTCATAAGTTCCATTCTTGTTTTCTTCATTTGAATTGTGCCACCCATTTTCTTTATACTTAATATCTCCACCACCGTTGCCACCGTGATCAAGCAACTTAATCCAATCTTCATCGGAATCTGCAACAGCAAGAGGTGGTCTTCTCATATCCTCTTAGGTAGTAAACAATCGATGCCCTGATCTTAAAACCCTAGCCCCAAACACCCTAATAGTCCTCCACATCTTCACCTACGACATGGGCATCATCCATATCCTCTTCCGATGGGTTCTCAAACCCTCCAACAATCTTTCTTGCCGGTTTCATAAAGTTTTTTTTGTTTAGATTTAGAGGGATCACGGTAGATCACAGTGTATTTTATGAGTTCTATGAAAGCCATCACAGTGTATTATATGTGTTTTAAAAAATGCATCACAATATTTCTTCCTAGTATCTTGTCTATATATTCTTTTAACATTATGTTTCTTGCTGCCAACTCCATAATGATACAATATTTTGCATAACGTGATATGTGTATCACAATATGTTTCTTGTTTGTATCTTGTGTATATATATTCTTTAAACACTTTGTTATCTTGGGGTATCACAATGTGCATCTTGTATACATCTTCGGTATCATAGTTTGTATCACTATCGGTTTGTGTCTTACTGTTAGAAGTTCTTGGTATCATAGTGGTGTACGTCAAGTTCGTCAGAGAAAGGAGAGAGGAGAGTAGAAGGAGAGATTTACAGAAAGACTAATTTACCCCTAATATTATCCACACATTAATTTTTTTGAAAATTAATAAATAATTACCAAAATTAATAATTTTAATAATATTCATTGATTATTAATACTGTGTGGTTGAGATTGGATCTCTCGGTTATCACAACAACCGAGTTTTCCCTTAATGACCCCCTATATATATATGTATATATATGTATATATATCAAATATGAACCATGGAAAGGTTACAAACCATACAAACCAATCTCATTTATCCATCTAGTCTAACGAATATCTAGTTCATAGATATATCGATTGTTTCACAATTTAAAGCGTTGATCATAATTAATGAACTCTAATAATCTTCTATAAATATTTAAATCATAATAAATGAACATTCATTATTTCCCATAAATATCTTAATTGATTGATCTGTATGGTTTGTAAAATTTTCATGGGTTTTATTTGATTTGTCACATATATATATATATATATATATATATATATATATATATATATATATATATATATATATATATATAGGGGTTGTTTAATTTGCAACCCTTAAAAATGTTGCAAACCTTGCAACCCACATCTTAACCGTCGGATTCATGATCGGCGGTTACAATAGATATGAGCCCCAATATTTTTTAATTAAAAAAAACAGAAAAATAAAAATAAAATAACCGTCGATCATGAATCCAACGGTTAAGATGTGGGTTGCAAGGGTTGCAATCTTTTTAAGGGTTGCAAAATATCCTTCCACTATATATATATATATATATATATATATATATATATATATATATATATATATATATATAGGATTAGGTTCATTTGAGAAATGCTAAATATATGAGAAATAAAGAAACGATCCTAGCCCTTTATCTGGTCAACATTTGCGGCTTTGACAGTGAAGCACCAGATAATTCCTTGTGTGGTCTGTAGAAGATAGAGGGGAAGTTTCGTAAAATACGCGGGACGAGTTCATATATAAACCTGTATGATTCACATATGAATTATATGTTCATATATGAACCAGTGTAATTCACATATTAACTCTTTTAACTGATTCATATATGAATTTTTGTGATTCATATATGAACTATATGTTCATATATGAATCAGTTGATTAGTTCTTATATGAATCACAAAGGTTCATATATGAATCTGTTAATTAGTTCAACTGATTCACGTATGAACCTACATTTAATTAGTTCATATGTGAATCTGTTAATTGGTTCTTATATGAATCACAAAGATTCATGTATGAATCAGTTAAAAGAGTTCATATGTGAATTACATTGGTTCACATATGAACATATAGTTCATATGTGAATAATACAGGTTCATATATGAACTCGTTCCGTGTATTTGTAAAAATTACAAAATTGTCCTTCTATTTTTGGAATAGCCACAACTTTTGACCAGTCAAACCCGTAATTGTTGACTAGTCAAAGATGCAATATTAGACCAGTCAAAGCCGATCTTGACTGAATGAAAGGCTAAGATTACTTCTCTATTTCTCATATATTTAAGATTTCTCAAATGAACCTCTCCCTATATATATAAGTTTGTGTGTGTATAGCCATATGTTCATTTGAGAAGTGTAAAATATATGAGGAATAGAGAAGTGATTATAACACTTCCACTAAAAAAGTAACGGTCAAGATTTGAGGACCTAATTGTGCAACAACAGATAATTCGGTTGCATGGTAACAACTACGCGGAAGATAAAGGGGTAGTTTCGTAACTTTTACAAATAGGCAGCAAACATATTAAATATGTTCATATGTGAACCCGTGTGATTCACTTATGAACTAAATAGGCATATGTTAACCCGTGTGATTCATATATGAATTGTTTAACTGATTCATATATGTACTATATATGCATATGTGAACCCGTATGTTTCACATATAAACTATTTAATTGATTCACATATGAAATTATAAATTTTCATATGATATCAATTGTTTTGGGTCCTTTTCACATGTGGATTTACTAGACAATCACAAAATGAAATAGTAATGCATATATGAAACTGTTCTAGTTCATATTTTCATTGTTAGGTGCATATGTGAATCCGGATGATTCACATATGAACTATTTTAAGTCATTCACATATGAACTATTAAATTTATTCATAAATTAATCTTGGATTCACATATAGCATTATAGTTTTAAGATAAAAATCAACATCTTACTCATGATCGCCTTTTGGATTCAGATTCATATTGAATGAATACGAGATTTGATTGAGAAATAATTAAGAAATTTAATAATTTTGATAACCTTGAATTGCGATATATGATGGAGACAGAATCAAGAAAAAAGTTGATAATAACATTGCGATATATGATTGAGAAAGAATTGAGAAAAAACCGATGATAGAATTGCTAATTACCATATTACCTTCATTTAATAAAATTTGATCATTTAATCTAATGACTAGAATGGCTTTAGTTCTCTCCATATATATATATATATATACATATATATATACATATATATATATATACATATATATATATACACATATATATATAGGGAGAGGTTCATTTGAGAAATAGAGAAGTAATTCTAGCCTTTCATTCGGTCAAGATCGACTTTGACTAGTCAAATATTGCGTCTTTGACTGGTCAACATTTACGGCTTTGACTGGTCAAAAGTTGCGACTATTCCAAAAATAGAAGGACAGTTTAATAATTTTTACAAATACACGGGATGAGTTCATATATGAACCTGTATGATTCACATATGAACTATATGTTCATATGTGAACCAGTGTAATTCACATATGAACTCTTTTAACTGATTCATATATAAACCAATTAACTGATTCACATATGAACTAATTAACTGTAGGTTCATATATGAATCAGTTGAACTAATTAACAGACTCATATATGAACCTTTGTGATTCACATATGAACTAATTAACTGATTCATATATGAACGTATAGTTCATATATGAATTAGTTAAAATAGTTCATATATGAATTATACAGGTTCATATATGAACTAGTCCCACGTATTTTACGAAACTACCCCTCTATCTTCTACAGACCACACAAGGAATTATTCGGTGCTTCACGGTCAAAGCCGCAAATGTTGACTACATAAACGACTAGGATCATTTCTTTATTTCTCATACATTTAGCATTTCTCAAATGAACCTAATTGTCTCTCTCTCTATATATAGCCTTATCTTCATTTGAGAAATGGTAAATGTATGAGAAATAGAGAAATGATCCTAGCCCTTTATCTAGTCAACATTTACGGCTTTGACCATGAAGCACCGAATAATTTCTTGTGTGGTCTGTAGAAGATTGAGGGGTACTTTCGTAAAATACGCGAGACGAGTTCATATATGAACCTATGTGATTCACATATGAACTATACGTTCATATATGAATAAGTTAATTAGTTCATATGAGAACCAGTTAATTAATTCATATATGAATCACAAAGGTTCATATGTGAATCTGTCAATTAGTTCAACTGATTCATATATGAACCTACAGTTAATTAGCTCATATGTGAAATAGTTAATTAGTTCATATATGAATCACAAAGGTTCATATATAAATCAGTTAAAAGAGTTCATATGTGAATTACACTGGTTCACATATGAACATATAGTTCATATATGAATCATACAGGTTCATATATGAACTCGTCCCGTGTATTTGAAAAAATTACGAATCTGTCCTTCTATTTTTGGAATAGCTGCAACTTTTGACCAATCAAAGCCGTAGTTGTTGACCAGTCAAAGATGCAATATTTGACCAGTCAAATCCGATCTTTACAAATTGTTTATACAACATCACAACTAAAAAACAATTTAACTAAATCCATAGAAATAACTTAACTCATATAAAAACCAACTTCAGACTTCATTGAATAAACGAGTTACGCCAAAACCGATATACAATTTTACTAGTGGGTTATTTTTGCATAAGTTGACTAGATAGATTTAGTTTGTTAAGAATTATTCTTGCATAATTTTATATGCACTAAAAAAATACTAGCAATGACATAAATATTCTCAAACCTATTGCAAAGAAAGTCTTAAATATTCTTACAATTCTTAAATAACCTGTAAATACATCAGTTGAAATCGAACAGTCTAATTATCATCACATTATACTAAAAAGCACCACATAACCCAAAGGGAGAACTTGCTTTATGTCTTAATAGTTTGTGAGATGTGTAACAGTCATTGGTTTGGATTATATGTTAAACGTATCATAAACATGATTCTTATGAAACATAGCATACGAGATGTCAACATGCTTTCAGAATAGTAAAGTCCGAATATAAAGAAAAATATGCATCAACATATCATGTCTTTGAATTGAATTCTAAAACCTACTATGCATATGTGTATAATGAATGATTGTACAGAAACAATAAAATATAAATAATTGAGATTTCAATATTGAGTTGGTTATTGTGTGGGGGTCAATTAAGTATAGTTGTTGGTCCTAGATAGCAGTAAGTAAACAAGACATATATTGTAGAAGGGGGGGGGGGGGGGTTAATAATACGCACAATTTTTCACTTAATTTAATTCTTATTGATTTGAAATCAAGAATTACACATAGAAAACTTTTGATTGTTGCGGAAGAGAACAAATGAAATCCATTCAAACAATCTTACACAAAGAGAAAGAAGAACAATTGAAAAACACTTAAAAAATAAATGAACTTCGTAGAGAGAAAATAGCCAGACACTTAGAGAGCTTGAAGACTTGTAAAGCTGGTAATCTTTGCATAGTGCCTCATGCATTTAATGCATGGGACACCTGTTGAGCAAGGAATGGACACATGTCTTTTGCATGGTACGTGATGTACCTTTTGTCTTGAGGTGTTTTGTCTTGAAGTGTTGACCTGCAGAGGATGGATGGTGTAGACCTTTCCTCAAAAGAGTGTAAAATACAAAACATACTATTTCTGATCTTCAGATGAGGTCCATATCAATGCAAGATATCATAAATATACTTTCTCTGAAAAGTACAATGTGTTTGTGCCGATGATATTTTTCCACCAAAACTTATCAAAGACAAGTTTGGTGAATAGAGAAATAAGTCGGCACAGATCACCACATACATCTTCAAAACTCTGAAGATGTGAGATTATTTTCAGGTTCTGAAGATGTGAGAATATCTTCAGAATCATGAAGATATGAGATCGGCACCATCCTGGCCGATGGTGTTGATCACGCAGGCAAATATCTTGGCATTAGGCTGAGAAGTCCATCTTCAATCCGTTTTGAGATATATACTTCTTATTTGTCTTTTCGGGCTGATCTTCGACTTCACCGAACATTTGTATTGAAACTAAGCTACTAGTAAGAATCTCAAAATATTCTATGTAGGATGATACAAAATGGAAGATCGGGAGGTCATCTTCAAATCTTCAGATGACCCAACAATCTCCCCCTATTTGAGGATGACATTCATACATAGGAATGAAAATAAGACTATACTGAATATTTCATTTTGACCCTTCATTACCTTTTTTGGGTTCTATTCACATAGACCATTCCTTTTTTTGGTTTTTTTTGGATTTTTTTTAAGTATATCCGACATTTACAAATGAATAAAAGAATTAAGTATAGTTGTACAAACTAAGTAAAAAGAAATGCACTTGTAATAAATACGATAAGTAGCAAAAGATAAGTGTAACACCCTAAAATTTGGGTAAAATAAAACTTAAAATTTCGGCAACATAACGCCTAATCAAGAAACGATTTAAGACCCTGCAACATGACGACTAAAACCCAATAAAGTTGGGGTAGTTATTTAAATAAAGTAGCGGAGTAAATAAGGCATATACATGACAACTTATTTAATCTAGAACAATTATCAACTAGATTAAGGTGGGTGTCACTATGACTTCAAAAACGATCTCTCTCGAATTCCCAAAAACGCCCGGTCCTTGGAGGGTCCTAGGTGCGCTCCCGACGAATGAAGATGCCTTACTCGCACCACTAGCGGAACCTGTGAGTCATTAACATGAACACAAGTGTTAGACTAAAGTATTGAGAATATAGTAATAAGTTCATAATCTTATAAAGGAAGTGCTAGCAAACATAATTTAAGTGTTACCGGTGCGCCCTTTAATCGAACCCATAACATGACCCCAATTTGGGATGAACAAACATTTCCTTTACAATACCACAAGAGAAAACTCCCGAATAATGGGGGAGACCCGTTGCCATCTTGGGTGACAAGAACACGTAAGTGGGGTCACCCATGATGTTTATTGGGTTTCACCACACATCCCGGTTCTAGTTCCCATGTCATGCCAGACATCACAATCCTCGGATCGTTTATGCCTCTAGCGCTTACTCCGTCGAGTTACACCTCAAGGACTTAAGGACATGGATTCCTACCCAAAGTAGACGAGTTACAACTCGGAGACTTGTGTCACCTATTGCATACTCGCTAAAGACCCAAAGGTCAACAGTCGAATTATATGAGTACGAGCCATCTAACTCCTCGTGCACAAGGAATTAGACATAAATTCCACGTTTAGACCATAATCAAGTATAGATGACATCTTTCATGCAAACACATATTTCATTTAAAAATACGTAATGAAGTTCATTTCATGCATACAACTCTACCCCACCACTTGTGTGACAACATAACGACCACAACTAGTATATTAATTACAACTGCTGATAAGAATAGTTGTTTACATTTCCCATAATTTATGAACGATCCTTTACCACAACATTTGCTTATCCCATCATTTCATACATAGAAAAGTCCTAAACATTGTTAAATGGTTCTCAAAATATCCAACCCCATACACATGGTAAATACACAAAACCCTAGCTTTAGTTTACTTGAACACCTTGTAACATTCATAGGAGCAAGTAATAATACAAGCAAGATAGATAAGGCTTAGGAGACTCATCAAGTAGGGTTGTATTATTAAACCCTAGGATGAAGGAAAACCCTAGAAAGAAGAAGTGGATGGAAACGAGACTTGGATCCTTAGAATCTTGGAGGGGTATAACCTTAGAACCCTAATAATCACCAAACATAAATGTTTCAACCACCAACCATTAAATGAAGAGAGAAGAGGAAAGGAGTGTGTGAAAATCGCACCTTCACTGTGGGTGGACGTCCTCTAGGCTGGAAAATTCTCAAACAACAAACATAACCCTAAAAAATGACATTTAATGAAGAAACCCTGTCTGGCCTCGCACGATAGTGCCATTGGCACAATCGCGCCAAAATGTACCGTGGCCAACCCTGGCTCGCGATTGTGACACCTGCGAATGTGACATGGCATTATCGCCTGTCACAGTCGCGCCAACTGTACCGAGAGTGATGCTCCCCGCGCGACATTGCCCTGTTGTCAGTGCCATGGGCACAATCGCGGGCACAGTCGCGGGTCCCACCCCGGCTGCTGCCCGATTCCGTTGCGACGCTAAAATTCACCCAATCAACTTTAAAACTACTAGATCAGTTTGGGAAACTTTTACAATATAATTCTCAAGTGTTAACCGTAACAACGAGGTCTAAAATTCGGGGTGTTACAATCCTCCACCCCTTAGAATGGATTTTGCCCTCGAAATCCTCACTAGTCAAACAAATGAGGGTATCGCCTTCTCATGTCTTCCTCCGATTCCCATGTCACATTGGTCCCACGGTGGTGCTTCCATTGGACCTTCACCATAACCACTTTTTTGTGCCGTAGCTTCTTCATCTTTTTTTTGAGGATTAAATCGGTTTCCTCCACACATCGATTGTTGTCCACTCTAATCTCTGATAGGGGAATGGCGCTCTCTTCTTCGGTGAGACATTTCCGCAGGTAACATACATGAAAGGTGGGGTGAATTCCGTCCATCTCGGGCGGAAGATCCAGTTTGTAGGCTTGAAGCCCAATACGCTCCAAGATGGTGAAGGGTCCAAGGAAACGGGGACTGAGCTTCCCATGCTTTCCGAATCTAATTAATCCCTTCCACGGTGAAACTTTCAACATTACCCTTTCACCCACTTGGAAATCGACCGGTGTTCTTTTCTTGTCTGCATAGCTCTTTTGTCGGTCTTGTTCCGCTTTCAACCGCTCTCGAATGCCCTTAACCTTGTCAGCCGTTTCTTGCACAATCTCCGGTCCTGCAAATTGTTTCTCACTCGCTTCTAACCAACAGACGGGCGTTCTACACTTCCTTCCGTACAACGCCTCGAACGGTGCCATACCAATACTCGCATGATAACTGTTGTTGTAGGCGAATTCCACTAATGGAAGATGTGAGTCCCAACTTCCCTCGAAGTTGATGACGCAGGATCTCAACATGTCTTCGAGAGTTTGGATGGTCCTCTCGCTTTGTCCGTCTATCTGAGGGTGATAAGTGGTACTCAATTTGATTCTAGTTCCCAACTCCTTTTGCAAACTATCCCAAAAGTGGGAGGTGAAACGGCTATCCCGATCGGATACTATGGAAGGTGGTACTCCGTGCCTGAGATCACTTCGTCGATATAAAGTTTGGACAACTTGTCCATCGGTAGGGTCTCCCGCATGGGCAAGAAGTGTGCGCTCTTGGTCAGATGGTCCACTATCACCCAAATGGTGTCGTGGTTTCTCAAAGTCTTCGGCAGTTTGGTTACGAAGTCCATGGTGATGTGCTTCCACTTCCATTTTGGTATCTCTAAAGATTACAGACTACCGTAAGGTCGTTGGTGCTCCGCCTTCACTTGTAGATAAGTTATGCATCACTCCACATAATTGGCCACGTCTAGCTTCATTACCGACTACCAATAGATAAGCTTCAAGTCCCGATACATTTTTGTGCTTCCCGGATGAATTTAGTATTTGGACTTATGGGCGTCCTCCAATAACAATTCTCGACATCCTCCAATAACAATTCTCGACATCCTCCAATCTTAGGCACCCAGATTCGACCTTGAAACAACTTTAAGCCTCGACCATGTTCGGTAAGTTGGAGATGTTGTTTTACCATAATCTCACTTTTGAGATTCGCATCAAGAAGTGCCTCCGACTGTGACACCTTGATTTTGTCAATTAAGCTTGAGACAACCTCCACTCTTGCAAAGGTGGCTTGAACACTACCTCCACACTCCTTACGGCTCAAGGCGTCTGCGACCACGTTTGTCTTTCCGAGATGGTATTGAAGCTCACAATCATAATCTTTGAGTAGTTCGAGCCATCTCCTTTGCCGCATATTCAATTCCTTCTGATCGAAGACATACTTCAGACTTTTATGGTCGGTAAAGAGGGTGCACTTCATACCGTATAGATAGTGTGGCCATAACTTCAAAGCGAACACCACCGCCGCAAGCTCGAGATCGTGGGTTGGGTAATTGTTCTCATGTTCCTTCAATTGCCTTGACGCATAAGCTATAACTTTACCCTTTGCATCAAGACACATCCCAAACACATTTTAGATGCGTTGCTATAAACCACAAAATCTTCCGTTCCCTCGGGTAAGGACAAAATCGGCGCTTCAAATAACTTCCTTTGTAGGGTCCGAAAGGCATGCTCTTGACTTTCGGTCCAAAGGAACTTCACATTCTTCTTTGTCAGCGACGTCAGTGACGAGGCAATCTTGGAGAAATTGTGAATGAATCTTCGATAGTAACCGGCTAGGCCCAAGAAGCTCCGAATTTCCGTGGGACTCTTAGGTGGTTCCCAATTCGTCATGGCTTCAATCTTTGTCGGGTCCACTTTTACTCCTTCACTTGTCACCATGTGACCCAGAAATTGAACCTCTCGCAGCCAAAACTCACACTTCGAAAACTTGGCGTAGAGCTTCTCATCCCTCAACTCTTCTAACACTTCCCTGACATGTCGCTCGTGCTCTTCTTCATTATTTGAGTACACCAAGATATCATCGATGAACACGATAACCGACTTATCTAAAAAGGGTCGGCAGACTCGGTTCATCAAATCCATGAACACAGCTGGCGCGTTAGTTAGCCCAAAGGGCATGACTAAGAACTCGTAATGACCATAGCGGGTTCTAAAGGCGGTCTTGGAAACGTCCTCTTCTCTAACCTTCACTTGATGATAGCCCAATCGAAGATCGATCTTGGAGAAAGATCTGGCTCCTTGCAATTGGTCGAAGAGATCGTCTATTCGAGGTAGCGGATACTTGTTCTTTACGGTTACCTTATTCAACTCCCGATAGTCGATGCACATCCGCATCGAACCATCCTTCTTTTTGACGAAGAGTACCGGAGCTCCCCAAGGCGAAGAGCTCGGTCTCACGAATCCCTTCTCCAACAATTCTTGGAGTTGCGACATCATTTCTTGCATTTCGGTCGAAGCAAGACGGTCAGGTGCACGGGCAATGGATGCCGCTCCCGGGACTAGATCGATTCGGAACTCCACCTGGCGGTCGGGCGGCAATCCCAGAAGATCGTCAGGAAATACGTCTGGATATTCGCTAACGACTCGTACGTCTTCAATCTTTTTCTTCTCCGCCTTGGCATCCAACACGTAAGCAAGGAATGACGGGCAATTCTTCATGAGACACTTACTTGCTTTGATGTATGAGATGAGAGCCACTTCACCCTTACATTTCTCCCCGTAGACGAAGACAAAGTCCCTGCTTGAGGTCGGCAATCTGATCAGCTTCTTTGAACATAAATTCTCCGATCACCACATCGAAACTCCCAATTGCCATGGGAAGTAGGTCCACTTCAAAGAGCTCCCTACTAATATCTAGATGACACTTTTCCAACACCTCACGTAAGATTACTGGCTCCCCATTCGCTATTTCTACTACCAAGGCATCACTAAGAGTGCTAGTAGGCATATTCAGGGCTTTGCAAAACTCAAGAGATACGAAAGAGAAGTTGGCACCAGAATCAAATAACACTTTAGCAGCAAGGGAGTTGAGTAAGAACGTACCCGACACCACATCGGTGGTCTCTTTTGCTTCCTATCTCGTCATTTGGAAGGCCCTCCCTTGAGATTTAGGAACAACTTCCTTCTTTGGTTGAAATGGCGGGTTTCCTCCTCTTGCTCCACCCCTTAGCTTGGGGCAATCCCTTCTCACGTGCCCCACTTCCTTGCACTCGAAACATATCGGTCCTCGAATGGGGCAATTCGGGCTAGTGTGACCCGGTTTGCCACACTTAAAACATGAAGTCGAGTTGGGGTTGCAAAGACCAAAGTGTTTGCTTTTGCACTTGGAACACACACCTCCCGACGATTATCAAAGCTCCTAACGTTAGGTTGGAATCTTGGTTTCTTGAACGAACACGGTGGGCTCTCCCACTTCCTCTTTTCCACGGCCTTTGACTTATCTTCCTTGTCTTTCGCGTAAACTCTTTCCATTATCTTGGCTTCTTCTATGATCTCTCGTAGATTTGTAGCTCTAGAGTTACGGACTCTATTTCCCATGTCCACGGGTAGACCCTTCAAATAGCCTTCATCTTTTCCTTTTTAGTTGGGGCCACGTTCCCCACAAGGTTCAAATTTTCCATGAAGAGACGGGTATACTCCTTCACCGTCAAATCCCCCTTCGTTAACGCCCGAAATTCTTCCTCAATCAAGTCCATCTCCTGCTCATTACAATATTCTTCCAAAACCTTCTCTTTGAACGTAGTCCATGATATCTTTTCCAAAACAGGTTCTCCTATAGTCGCGGTGTAGACATCCCACCAGATTAGAGCCGTACCACGTAGGATCTGAGAGCCGAAATTCACCTTCTGACTCTCTTCACAGCCGCAAGCCCTAAAGGCGTGCCCAATTTCTCTCAACCACTTCATGCAAGCCACAGGATCATCAGCCCCGACAAAATCTGGCGGCTTACACCCCATAAAGGACTTATAAGAACAACCCTTTCCTGTTTGTCTTGCCTCTGGAGTTATCAACCCATCAGTACGGTTCTCGCCTCCGGTACCACCCGAACCGGCTATCGCATTCTCCACAACCACTTCCGACCTTCGGAGACTGGCATCCCTTTCATCTAACATCTTCAGGAATACTTCTTGTTGCTTTTCCATAGCCGATGTTACCATTTTCATAACACTAGCCATCATGTCGGCTTGAGAGTTTGCCTCTTGAATGATTGGGTTCGTGGATGCCAGCTTTACTCTGGGTATGTGTTCCACCTCTCCGGTGAATATCGGCGGCATGTTGGGGGGAACAACAGTCGCCACCCGGACTACCGGATTTGGGTTAGACGAACTATCCTTATGCATTTCTCCTTCGTTCGGCGGTCGACTCCGAGTATTTACCATTTCAGATCTGCCACACAATTGAGAGGAAAAGGAAGATAAGCAACACAAGATTTACTCAAGAAACTTACTCATACGGTTCATTGATCGTCATAATGCAACACAAGATTTACTCAAGAAACTTACTCATACGGTTCATTGATCGTCATAATTATAGTAACTCAAGCATATTCACGTAACCATACATTCATAATAACAGTAGCTAATTGAAATTATGAACGTACACTACATAAAGATTCTCGCTACCACTTTTACAATTTTCAACGACGTAGTTTATGTTGACTCTAAGGTCGTCCCATCTTAGAAGTTCTACCCCACGCTCGCAATTCGTAACTTAACAGTCTCAACTTAAGTCTAGGCATCGAGTTTACATACCTAGTTCACTTAAACTAGAGCTCTGATACCAACTTGTAACACCCTAAAATTTGGGTAAAATAAAACTTAAAATTTCGGAAACATAACACCTAATCAAGAGATGATTTAAGAACCTGCAACATGACGACTAAAACCCAATAAAGTTGGTGTAGTTCTTTAAATAAAGTATCGGAGTAAATAAGGCATATACATGACAACCTATTTAATCTAGAACAATTATCAACTAGATTAATGCGGGTGTCACTATTACATCAAAAACGCTCTCTCTCGAATTCCCAAAAATGCCCGGTCCTTGGAGGGTCCTAGGTGCGCTCCCGACGAATCAAAGTGCCCTACTCGCACCACTAGTGGAACCTGTGAGTCATTAACATGAATGCAAGTGTTAGACTAAAGTATTGAGAATATAGTAATAAGTTCATAATCTTATAAAGGAAGTGCTAGCAAACATAATTTAAGTGTTAACGGTGCGCCCTTTAATCGAACCCACAACATGACCCCAATTTAGGATGAACAAACATTTCATGTACAATACCACAAGAGAAAACTCCCGAATAACGGGGGAGACCCGTTGCCATCTTGGGTGACGAGAACACGTAAGTGGAGTCACCCGTGATGTTTATTGGGTTTCACCACACATCCCGGTCCTAGTTCCCATGCCATGCCAGACATCACAATCCTCGGACCGTTTATGCCTCTAGCGCTTACTCCGTCGAGTTACACCTCAAGGACTTACGGACATGGATGCCTACCCAAAGTAGACGAGTTACAACTCGGAGACTTGCGTCACCTATTTCCTACTCGCTAAAGACCCAAAGGTCAACAGTCGAATAATATGAGTATGAGCCATCTAACTCCTCGTGCACAAGGAATTAGACATAAATTCCACGTTTAGACCATAATCAAGTATAGATGACATCTTTCATGCAAACACATATTTCATTTCCAAACACGTAATGGAGCTCATTTCATGCTTACAACTCTACCCCACCACTTGTGTGACAACATAACGACCATAACTAGTATATTAATTCCAACTGCTGATAAGAATAGTTGTTTACATTTCCCATAATTTATGAATGATCCTTTACCACAACATTTGCTTATCCCATCATTTCATACATAGAAAAGTCCTAAACATTGTTAAATGGTTCTCAAAATATCCAACCCCAAATAAATGGTAAATACACAAAACCCTAGCTTTAGTTTACTTGAACACCTTGTAACATTCATAGGAGCAAGTAATAATACAAGTAAGATAGATAAGGCTTAGGAGACTCACCAAGTAGGGTTGTATTATAAAACCCAAGGATGAAGGAAAACCCTAGAAAGAAGAAGTGGATGGAAATGAGACTTGGATCCTTAGAATCTTGGAGGGGTATAACCTTAGAACCCTAATAATCACCAAACATAAATGTTTCAACCACCAACCATTAAATGAAGAGAGAAGAGGAAAGGAGTGTGTGAAAATCGCACCTTCACTGTGTGTGGACGTCCTCTAGGATGGATAATTCTCAAACAACAAACATAACCCTAAAAAATGACATTTAATGAAGAAACCCCGTCTGGCCTCGCGCGACATTGCTCTGGAGACAGTGCCATGGGCACAATCGCGGGTCCCACCCTAGCTGCTGTCCGATTTCGTTGCGATGCTAAAATTTCACCCAATCAACTTTAAAACTACTAGATTAGTTTGGGAAACTTTTACAATATTATTCTCAAGTGTTAACCGTAACAACGAGGTCTAAAATTCGGGGTGTTACAATAAGTTACAAGAACATAACCAAAATTTAAAGCAATAGATCACTACTTCTTCCTTTTATTGAGCTCAACATGGATGTCTCTACGGAAGAAGGTAGCCTCAGGAATCATAAGGACAAGAAAGAGGATAGCTACAAGAAACCTGGTGTCGGCTTTGAGATTTCCTCATGCCTAAAGAACATGAGAATTTCTTTTTCATTGTGGAAGTAAATTTCTCTGTATGGCCGAAAATCCACTGAACATGGAGGTCGAGGCGGAGTGTTGGGAACTTTCATACTCAGATTTTTCACATCAAGAATACTTCCCTTGGCAGTAAGGTCTTTGCAGAGGATTTTCTTGTTTGAAGAAGTTGGAAGTAGAGAGGGGGTTTGGAGAGGTACACGTTTCTGAGACTCTAAAGTTGAGCTTCTTCTTCAGGAGTGTGCTCAGCTATATGCTCCTTTCGAACAACTTTCATCCGGTCTAAAAGGCCATTGAGGTACTTGTTGGCCTCACCCCTATGACGACTTAAAGAATTAGATATGAGATTAGAAATTTCATACCATTTTGAAAGCCCAAAAAAATCAAGGTCGCAGAATATGATATTGTTGGAGAGATTTGTCTTCCCGAGTGATGACTATCCGAACATCTGTACTTGAAAGCTTGGAAGTGCCCAATTTTACATCGACAAATTTTGACTTGTTTTTCCTTTCCATCAGTGCTTTCTTGTACCACAAAATGTTAGAGGACTTCTTTTGGGTGACATCTTCAGATGATCCTTTAAGAGCCTTATCTTCTTTAGAGAGGCCCAGGTCAGGATTGACCTTGGAAGGTGGTTGAATCTTGAGCCGATCGGCTTGAGAGATAAAGGATTTAAGTTTTGCAACCTTTTCTTCTTTGTAGAGCAGGGCCTCTTCATCAGCAGATAGTTACTTCTTCCTTTTGCCTTTGGGGTCTTTCTTTTCTTCAGTCGACCTAGGGACTCCCACTTAGCTGGACCGTCGGTTCCTTCCATTTTCTCTCCCTCAGAGAGAGCACAAACAACAGAAGTAGGGCCCTAACGGCCACTGGCTAAATAGTGTAGTACCAGCTGTTTCTCCCTCTCAACGGCTGGCAGGGGAGTAACCAGTAGAGAATCCACGTTTTGATGCAGAGATTGGAGAGACCGAGGGAGCTGAGAATTTATAGCCTGTTGAGATTGAGAGGATTCCTGAAGAAGTTGGGCTTCATCATCACGAGCATTAGAGGTTGCTTTAAAGGAAACAACTAATAAAGTGAGGTGGTGATTGGAGTCCTGAAGAGATTGCAGCTGCTGTAGAGACACTGAGACAAAGGAGTCTAAAGCCCCTTTGAGGGCCTCAAACTGTGAACCAAGCATTCGATGCTGGCGGTTGGCATCCCGAATATCTTCAAGTAAGTCTGTGGGGAATGCTGGAGCCGTAGCAGAAGAAGTTGAGTCTCTACTATGAGGGGCAGAGGCCTCTACATGTGTAGGCGTTAGTGGATGATGAGGGAGTACCCGAGAAGGATCATCAGTTGGTACAGGGCGCTGATTGAGAGTAGCATCGGCGGGACTGGCAGGTGAACTTGGAGAGGGGCTATCAGTGTACCCATGCATGGAGGAGCCAGTGTAGGACTTATCTGGTTGTCTTGCCGATTGGGGAGAGGAGCTCCCTGCTGATTGTGTAGGAGATCGGCTAGGAGAGGCTGCCGAAGTGATAGAGGGCCCGACTGAGTTTTTCACTTGGTCTATGCCCTGAGACAAATAATCCATAAATTATGAAAAACCTTCAAAATCAGCCTTGGGCAAGGCTGATTCGTCACCGTTTTGTGGGAAAACATCGACCAAGAAAGGGTCGGGTGGTAGGTTGTGAAGTGAAAAGGCAACATCTTAGACTAGGGAGATGTCCAAATCATCCTCATCCATCAAGGAGGAGGTCGATGAGGGAGTATGAGGGTTCCCCGATTTTATAATTACACCCTTTTGTGAGGATACAAAGGAGGTGGCTTTGGGTTTTGCGGATTCCTCGGGCCCGGATGGGAGAATTTCAACACCCGCCGATTGTAGAGAATCGATGGGTGGAGTAAGTGGCTTGGCCCTAGAACCCTTCCTTAGCCTCTTCCGATGAGAAGGATGGGAAGAGGTGGAGTGCCTCCACTTTGAGCAGTGGTGAGTGACCAAGGCAACCACCGAAGGTTTTGGTGGTATGGTCATTTTGGCAACTGCGGAGGGGCCGGTAGCTTTTGATGATTTTTTCTTGCTAACCGGTTTCACTTGGGAGGGGGCAAAAGGGCCACTACAAATGAGGGACCCTTGGACATTGGAGTGTCCGGAGAATCACCCCATTATAGATTGTGAGAGTTTATGAAGGAAACCATACCTGAGAGAAGTGGTCATCCGATCTCTAAAGGTCCGCGGTTTATAAGGGACTTGCTCAGAATCGGTGCAGAGTAGTCATATGTGATCCGAGGAGAGGCCTCGATCTTGGCAGCGAGTTTATTTTTAATAATGAGCCAGATGAACCGAGGGTAAGCGACATTCGGTCGCTTAGGAAGGGTGATCACATTCATCAACTCATGAAAGAAATACCCGGAAAAATCTATTTTTCGTTGGAAGATAAGAGCATGTTCCAGTCGGGTAATGTAGGAAGGACACTGGTCATGTCTACCAGTCTTTATTCTAAGGCATAAAATAACATGAGAAAAGAAGAAATTCCATATACCTCCCATGTTTTTGCGTAGAAGAGTTCCCGTAGTCCGGTCATTTTCGCCATGGATGTAGTTCAATGCCTCAACAACCTCATCATGCTCGGTGTTAAGTGGTAACTTGTCATAGGAGGGGTAAGAAGGAAGACGAAGAGCCCTTCGAATGTCGTCGACGCCGAATGTGAGATCCGGTGTGGTTGGGTCCGAGATAATAGAGGCAGGGACTTGCTCGGTTTCATCATCATACACACACGTGAGCCAAAATTTTCGAATGAGCATTTTTCTCATTTTCGGGTTCTTCGTTAAGGCATATTGAAGAAGATATTTTTGGAGAAAGAATGAGATGGGAGCAAATTCTTTATGGTTTGGATCAACTTCCAATCGTGCAACATGGTTGCATGGGTTGAAGATAAGATCGTCGTGAGAGGTAGGAGGTGTACCCACAACTTTCTTGACAACTTTGGAAGAAGAGGTGGTGGAGGAAGCCATGGATGAATACAAATAAATAGAGAGGAAAAGTTACAGGTGGTGTATGAGAATGATGATATGGTGAAGAAGATGAAGTGAGGGGTTGATATTTATATTGGGGGGAATAGAGAATTTGAAAAGGGTAGTGTAATTATGGTGAGAGATTTTAGGGATGTAAGGAGTTAGTAGTTTTGACGGGATTGATTGGGTAAAGATTTCAAGAAAATAGGAAAAAGTAACTGTTAGATGAAGAAGGGAAAGCATCAACCAAGGGGTGGTGTTTGGTGTAGAAAAAAAAATGGTGGGGGGGGGGGGGGGTAAGTGTGGCCGGAAAAAAAAATTGGAGGGCGGGGGAGGGGGGTTATCAGCCAAGGGAAAATGGGAGGGGTTTCTTTGAAGTGGGAATCGACTAGATGTATTTCGGGGTTGGTTTAGTGGATATCAGCAGGGATGTAGAAATCGGCTAGGTGGTTGGGGGTTTGGTCAGCGGGGTATAGTCGATTAGGGTGAGAGAAGGAGAGGTGTCCGAGTGGTTGATCGACGGAGGTTGGGTCAAGATGGGGATCAGCTAGAATGGAGGATAGGAGGGGGAGAGGGGTGATCAGGTGAGAGGAGGAAGGGTGGGTCGGCTAGGGAATTTGACGGAGAGGAGGAAGGGTCGGCGCAGGGAAAAGGGGGTGTCGGCTGCCGATTGGTGATTGACTATGAGGGTGTTCGGCGGGTGAGGAAGAGAGATTGGGAGAAAGGTTTGGGGAGAGTGGGTTGGATAGGGAGAGATGGAATTTGGTGATCGGCAGGTGGGTTAGCCGAATGGGTCTCGTGGCCGAAGAGAGGGAAGGCGGTGGGAAGGGTCGGTGATGGTGTTGGGCGGGGCCGATTAGAGATCGACGGTGGTTGGGTTTGTTTTGGGACAGCCAATGAGGGAGGAGTCCGAATTTTGGTGGAGGGGATCGATAGTGGGGGTGTGTTGGGTCGGCTAGCCAATTTGAAGGAGTAGGAGAGAGTGAGAATTTTGAGAGATGGTTGAGAGGTAGTGTGGAGTGGTGTGGGAAAAAAACAAAGTGTGAGGGGGGGGGGGTAAATATAGGTAAAAGTAAAATGGGAGGTAAAATGATTGAGTGTAAGGATGGGTAAATTGGGAGGGAGTCGATGATGTCATCAAAAATTCAAATAATTAATTTTTTTTCGAAATTTTCTATCTTTTCAAATTTTTTTAAACATCAAAATTTAACATACCTAGTTCTCCAATGAGAAACTTGAACCGAGCTTCGTCAAGGGGCTTGGTGAAGTGGTCAGCCAGTTGAAGGTTGGTAGGGATGAAATGTAGTTCGACATCATTTTTGGAGATGTGATCTCGAATTAAGTGATACCAGATGTCGATGTGCTTAGATCGAGAATGCAACACCAGATTGTTTGCGATGGTGATAACCCTCATTCCTGAGTGTTATTTATCACTCTCTTTTCTGATGTTTTATTTCTCATTTATACCCACTTTTGTTCCTTTATATATTCATTTGTTCCATAATTAAAGCAAGTTGTGATAATGGCATCAAAAGTAATTTTTGTGCAGAAAATAGCAAAACTGTCGGAGCGGGCAGTGAGTGCTCTCAGTGGGCACCCGAATACCCATTGGACAAAGGCTTTATCCGATTTTCATGGGCCTTTTGGTGTACTCTGCAATGATTGGGAATATGTGGTCATCATTGGAGGATGTGAAGACAAAGAAAATACCCATTGGATAATGCTATTGACCAATGAGTATTTTCCATTCCATTTTCTATAAATGAGAGGCATGTGGAGCTTCATTTGCATAATCCATTCTACATCAACTCTTCCATCATCCTCCTATCACTCTAAGTTCTTCTCTCCAAAAAGAGAGAACTTAGACTTGAAGAATAGTTTAAATTCTTGTCTTTAAAATTCTTGTACTTTATTTTTATGCATTAACTTTCTAGTATTTTCATTTATTGCAATTTTAAATTTGAAGTACTTTAAATTCTTGCATTTTAATTTTAGTACTTTAACTTCTTGCATTTTAATTTTTAGTATCTTAAATTCTTTCGTTTCCTTCTAGCTCTTTAAATTCCGTATCTCTTTTCTTACCTAGTTCTTATCTTATTTATATTCACGCAAGTAGTTAACTCTCATTTCTCTTTTATTATTATGTCTTCTATTATTAGTATGAGCTAAGCACCATTTGGGTGTGGGTGTGAGCCAACTTGAAACTAGTAGGCAACACTTGGGTGTGGCCATCATTACTAGCTCTTTAGCTTGGTCACTTAAGTCGAGGCTTAAACTCAACGCTGATAAGTCGATCACTTTGAAATGTTAATATTAAATCTTGACCTCGAGAGGGGCAGATTTGAAATAAAGCTTATGTGATGCACAAAGATTTGAGAGAGTCTTTGAATACTACGTAGAGATACGGGTTTTGTATGATTTACTAAGGTTCAAACGTCGGAGGATATTTATATCACAAAGAGATTTGGGTGTAAATCTCCGTACCGGTAAGACTTGATTTTTATCAACTTAGTTAAATCGGAAAGATTAAGAGTCGGTATCGATGGACACTTTACAAGCATCTTGTAGGACCGGTCTTTAAAAATCCACTTTCGAGAGATCGTACTTTTTATAGACTATCCGTACTACAAAGTACCCGACCATTATGTTACTACGTTTATTTCAAGGAATGCTCACACCCATACCCATTATTTAATTATATAGTTCATTTCGTATTTTTAGAATTAATTCACCAATCAAACAAATATTTTCCCAACTCGAAACTTGTGCAAGAAGTTCATGAAATTATGTATTTCTCAGTAGTCCAGTCCCTGTGGGAACGATACTCGGTACTTGTACCATTGTATTACTTGTAGGGATCCTAGTGTTGATATATACTTGTGTCCACGCTGGGAAATTCAGTGTCCACGCTCTGAGTGCACGATAATTAGCTACCAAGTTTTTGGTGCCGCTGCCGGGGACTGGCACGATTTTACATCTTGAGATCTTGATTTTCATTCAAGCCTGTGTCGCTTGTTTCATTTTAAAAAAAAATTCGTGTTGTATGCCACGACTACAACACGAGGAACTTTTACCTCTTGATCTTGAAATCGAAAAGACTTTTAAAAGAACAAGAAGAGGTAGAGAAAATCAGCAAAATCTAGTTTTAAATCAAACCATGGCGGAAGAGGCGGTAAATCCTCCACCTCCGCTTGTGGAAACAACTATTAAAATTGCCAATGACAAAGAAAGGGGAATACGAGACTATGCAACACCCGAATTTGATCAACTCAAATCGGTTATTCTTAGGCCCAACATTACTGCACAAAATTTTGAACCAAAACCGGTAATGTTTCAAATGATCCAAGCCATGGTTCAGTTTGGAGGATCACCTTCGGAAGATCCACACTCTCATTTAAAATCATTTTTAGAAATGACGGATCATTTTCTTATTCCCAGAGTTTCCGCAGAAGCCTTATGGTTGACACTCTTCTCTTATACATTGGGAGATAGAGCCAAAGCCTGGCTAAATTCTCCGCCACCTCATTCAATTGACACTTGGACGAGTTTAGTTGAAAATTTTCTAAAGATATACTTTCCTCCCACTAGGAATGTGAAATTTAGAAATGGGATTTTAATGTTTAAACAAGAGGAAGATGAGGCAGTATCAGATGCATGGTAGAGATTCAGAGATTTAATTCAAAAATGTCCTCACCATGGAATCCCCCACTGCATCCAATTAGAAACCTTTTACAATGGTCTTTCTAATTCTGCTAAAATCATCCTCGATGCTACGGCTGGTGGCACTTTTACTTCAAAAACATACAATGAGGGGTATGATATTTTGGAAAAAGTTGCAATAATAACACTGATTAGTCAAACCCTCGTACCATAATTCCCAAGACTGCATCAGGAGTTCATGAGATTGATGCCATCTCCGCTTTAAATGCACAAATTATAGCTTTAACTAATTTGGTTAAAAACAATTTGAACCTTAATGGAGAAAAGAGTCAAGTGCAAGCCATACATCAAGCTTTAAATGAGTCATTTTGTTTTTGTGGAGAAAATCATCCTTTTGAGTGTTCCCCCGGTAATCCCGTGTCGGTGAACTATGTTGGGAATCATGCTAGAAATAGTCCTTTTTCCCAGACATACAACCCGAATTGGAGAAACCATCCAAATTTCTCATGGTCAAGAAATCAAGGACTTCAACCCCCGGGGCAAGTCAAGTCCAAAACCGACCACAAAATCCCCCGGGATTTCACCAAAGCCACCCTCAAAATTTTCAACATGGACAGTCTTCACAATCACATGCAACTAGGCAACAAAATGCATTGGACGATAATGGTTCAATCGAATAATTGCTTAAAGGTTTTATAAACAAAAACAATGCAACCTTGAGGGGTTTCGAAACCCAACTTGGACAGTTGGCCGTCGAACTCAAGAACAGACCACAAGGGACTTTGCCTAGTGACACCGAAAATCCTAAAGACTCACCAATTTTGGAAAAAGACTCACACCACTTTGATAGCTCAAAATTTCCAGATCTGTTCCCAACTCCTAAGACAGCAGAAAAACCAGAAACTTCGGCCTAAATAGCAGGCCCAATTGTTTCATGCAGCCCAACACAACTTGCGCACCATGGGCTGCCTGTGCCCACTCCAGAACCAGTACTTCCATGCACACATGAAAAGAACAAAGCAACCCAAGATCTGCGAGAACTACCTTTTCCTGAGAGATTAAAAAACAAAAATGTGGATGAACAATTTAAAATGTTTTTGGACATTTTCAAGAAACTCCACATTAACATTCCTTTGGTAGAGGCTCTCGAGCAAATGCCAAGTTATGTTAAGTTTTTAAAAGATATTCTCAACAAGAAACAAAGGCTGGGAGAATTTAAAATTGTTGCTTTGACCAAAGAATGTAGTGCACTTCTTACTTGAAAAATCCCGCCGAAGCTAAAGGACCCGGGGAGTTTCACCATCCCGTGTTCTATTGGGGGACAAGAAGTAAGACATGCTGTATGTGATTTGGGAGCAAGCATAAACCTCATGCCTTTGTCAGTTTTTAAAAATTTAGGAATTGGTGAATTTCGGCCCACCATAGTCACATTGCAACTCGCAGACAGATCTTTGGCAAATCCGAAAAGAAAAATTGAGGACATTTTGGTAAATAAGGATGTCCCCATCATTTTAGGCAGACCATTTTTGGCAACCGGTAGAACCTTGATAGACGTGCAAAAGGGTGAGTTAACTATGAGAGTGAACGACCAACAAGTAACTTTCAACGTTTTCAAATCCCTTAAGTTTAACGGTGAAATTGAGGATTGGTCTTGCCTAAATGCCTTAGATGATGAATTTGAGTTGAGGTTAATTAGTTGCTTAGCGGAAGATATTTTAGAAGATGATTTGATTGAGGTGGTAGATGCATTTGAGCAATTGGACTTTAATGATAGACCGACCCAAGTTCCCTCTATAATTAAGGCGCCCGAACTCGAATTAAAGCCACTTCCTACTCACCTTAAACATGCATTTCTCATGGAAGAGGAAAAATTGCCCGTAATTATTTCTTCCAATTTAAGTAGTGAGCAAGAAGTGAAATTAATAGAGTTGTTAAAAGATCACAAGAAGGCCATAAGTTGGACGATAGCATACATCAAAGGAATTAGTTCGTCTCTCTACCAACATAAGATAATTTTGGAGGATAATAGTGTTGGCAAAGTGCAACCTCAGAGAAGACTTAACCCAATCATGAAAGATTTCGTTAAGAAAGAAATTTTAAAATGATTGGATGCGGGTATCATTTATCCCATCTCAAGTAGTGGTTGGGTGAGTCCGCTATAGTGCGTGTAGAAAAAGGGTGGTACCACCATTATCAGCAATGAAAAAAATGAGCTTATCCCGACCCGAACTGTTACAGGGTGGAGAATTTGTATGGATTATAGACAACTAGATCTAGCCACCAAGAAGGACCATTTTCCTTTACCCTTTGTTGATCAAATGCTAGATAGGTTGGCCGTAAAGGAATTTTATTGCTTTTTGGATGGATATTCGGGGTATAATCAAATTCACATCGCACCCGAAGATCAAGAGAATACCACCTTCACTTGTCCTTTCGGAACTTTTGCTTTTCGCCGAATGCCATTTGGTATATGCAATGCACCCGCCACATTTCAGCGTTATATGATGTCAATTTTTTTCGAATACGATTGAAAATTCCATGTAAGTTTTTATGGATGATTTTTTAGTTATCGGCACATCATTTGAAAACTGTCTTGAAAATTTGAAAAAGAGCTTGGAAAGATGTGAAACACACGATTTAATTTTAAATTGGAAAAAATGCCATTTTATGGTACAAGAAGGAATCGTGTTGAGTCATATGGTTTCCAAGAAAGGTTTAAACGTGGATAAAACTAAACTTGAAGTAATCATGCAATTACCCGAACCTAGTTCGGTTAAGGGCATTCGAAGTTTTTTTGGGGCATGCGGGGTTTTATAGCCGTTTTATAAAAGATTTTTCAAAAATAACAAAACCCTTTGCAACTTATTGTCGATCAAACTTTCGACTTTACTTCCGAATGTAGATAATCTTTTAAAACAATCAAAGTCGCCCTTGTCTCGACACCCATAGTTATAACACCATTGGATATGTCACCGTACAAATTGGTTTTTGGAAAGGCGTGTCATTTACCTTTGGAACTTGAATACAAGGCTTTTTGGGCGATAAAAGAATTAAATTTATGTGAGGATGCTGCGGGTAAGAAAAGAAAACTTTAATTGAGTGAATTGGAGGAGCTGAGGCATCATGCCTACGAGAATGCAAAGATTTACAAAGAGAAAACTAAACTTTGGCATGATCGTAGGATAAACCGAAGAAGTTTTTAAAAAGATCAGCAGGTGCTCCTCTTTAATTCACGGTTAAAGCTTTTCCTGGGAAAATTGAAATCACGTTGGTCGAGGCCATTTACTATTGTTAAGGTTGGTCGGTTTGGTACTGTTGATCTTTTGAATCCACAAGATGGAAGCACGTTCAAAGACAACGCACATCGGGTCAAGCACTACATCCCAGATAGAGTGACCAAACCCACCAACCAAGATAATTACTGAAGGAAAAACTTGATTTGTAAATAAATTGTACAGTTTAATTGTTAGTCTTTTTGAAAATTTTCGTGCAGTGCCCACTGTAAGTTGAGAGTGCCCACTGGAATGTTTGAGCGGGAAATTGTACCCGATAAGATTTTGGAAATCTTACTTTTTAGTTATGATGATTGCTATCTGGTACTAGGAGGACACTTAGCACAATAGGGAGGTGTGGGATCTTTTTCTTTAAGATTTCATATGTACTTTTTAAGGATAAAGTAAAGGTTGGTTTCTTTTTCAAATTTTTTTTAAATTAAAACCACTTGGTGGTTTTCATTTTAAACCGGTTTTCTCAAAAAAAAAGAAAGGAGGGAGTGGTTTTTCTTTGTCCTTTCGTCTTCTCCAGACATCTTCTTCTTCATAGAAAAAACAAAAGAAAACTTTCAAAAAACACATTTTTTTACAAAAACCCTCCTCTTTACCTTTTCATCTTCACAATGGCTAGGATGAAGAAACTCAACCCTAACCCGAACCCTACGCTTCTTGCCGGAGTCGGCGCCTATAGGCGGCCGAAACCACCACCGCACCACCGATCGAGCCATCGTCGGTCAAATCTCGAGGCCCTGTAGCACCAACGACGTCCTTTTTCGTTGGGTCATCGACTGTCGGCGTACAGACCGTTGTTGGCTCCTCCACTGCAAGCACCGACAAAAGTCAGGCACAATCATCTTCCTCGTCGATGTTTCTCCACAGTAACCATGAGATCCACGAGGTTCTAACCAAGGTAACATACTTCCCCTCCTCCACTGTACCCGTTACCTTACCACCGCCATCTACCGTCACCACCATAACGCCGACGACTATCCACGGCGGAACAAACCCTATGTAACACCTGGAATTTTAGGTAAGTACTGAGACTTCTTTAACCTTTCATTTTATGTGCTAAATGAAGTTGATCGTGTCTGTTAATTATTGTACTATCTAAGGCCTTTTATTTGTGATTAATCGGGATCTTGTTCGTGCAAAAACCAGTCGAAACAGCAGGCCAGTGGTGGCCAACGACAATGTCCGCGACAATGACACATGTCAAAGTCGCCCTGGCAAAGTCTCTATGGGGGAGTACCTACGGTACAACCCCGACGACATTGCCCCTGTGATTGTGACATGGGCACTCTAGCCTATCACAATCGCTGCCCTTGTACCTAAGGGTGGGGTGAAGTTGCGACATTGCCCCGACGACAATGCCATGGGCAAAGTCACCGGGCATAGTCGCCCGTGTGGACCAGTCTCCTGTTTTAAAACCTAATCTGATGTCTCATTTCTCACACTTATCATTTGAAAATGGGAGAACTCTCTTTGAGGGCGATTTTTAGGCAAACAAATACCCTCCTCCTTTACTCCTAGGGTTTGGTTAGTGATTGCATTTATTGAGCATTCAAGGCACTTCCAAGATAATTTATTGAAGCATTCTCATCAATATCTCCTCTCCTCTAACCAAGGCTACAACTACCATCATCTAGGGTTTCCATTTTCTAGGTTTTCTTTATAAACCTAGTTGGTGAGTTTCTAAACCTTTGTCAAAACAAGATACACATCATATTTTCATTATCTATTATTGTCATTCATCCTCATTTGAATTATTCATTCATAATACTTGGTTTCTTGTGAAATTCTTATGTACAAGTCTAAGTCCTCATTTTGAATATAGATGAGCTTCTCTAAAGTGGCTTTGGGACTCTTTTACCTTCGATAATGGGGAAACCTATTTTTATGGAGTGACCTTGAACAAAGGTCTATATGGGTGGTTTGA
This sequence comes from Arctium minus, assembly GCA_954870635.1. Taxonomy (NCBI): domain Eukaryota; kingdom Viridiplantae; phylum Streptophyta; class Magnoliopsida; order Asterales; family Asteraceae; genus Arctium; species Arctium minus. The sequence continues at coordinate 33,248,055 of OX941092.1, forward strand.
CCTAATTCCGGATTGTTGGATTACTTGATGATTACCCCATATAAGTTGCTTGTTATTGCTTGATGATGTATATACTATGGAAATGGGTTGATATGTGATTTGAATCACCATGAAGTGGAAGTATGTTTACATTGATGCTAATTCATTCTTATTAGCCTTGTATTAGACTATATGCAATGTGAGAAAGGTATGGTCTACTATGTTACCCATGGTTGGTATTGTGATTATTCATGTGCATTATATGCCTTGAGACCTACTAATAATAATGTTGGACGAACCAAGTCGGTAGACACTAGGAGGATATAGTCTTGGGTGCCACCGTAATGGTATGTACCTAGACCTCCGCCATTCGGGGTAATGCCATGGTTGTAGTCCTCGGATGTGCCGGGCCTTTTTGGGTGTCACTCATGGTAGTTGGAATCAAGGTGTATCGACTCTTTGGGTAGAACTTGATTGGTGCTATGGGTCTCCCCCATTGACTCCACATTTGATGAATTTATTGTTAATTGTTGATAAGAATTGTGCATGTATTTTAGGATGTTATTACTTGTTCAAACTCACTAGGATTTTTGACCTAACACTTTTTTGGTGTCGATGTGTACCTCAGGTTCTAGTGGTGCCGCTTCTAAGCAGGGCTAGTCGGTCTTGGGTGAGAGCATGGGGAAGGTGCATTGGGAAACACTTTTTGTGAAGACATTGTTTGGTCTATAGGCGACACCCTTTTTGTAATCTCTTTTCTATCATAGAAATTAGATTAGTTGGTTGTTGTCTATTTTCGTTAGATTACAACTGTAATTAAACAGGTTTATTTATTCCCCATTTTTAGGAGGCTCTTGCTATGGCAAATTTTATATACCTTATGTCCGTTTTTTTCGGATTTTTGTTATCCCTATTTTTAGGGTGTTACAAGTTGGTATCAGAGCTTTAGTTTAAGTGAACTAGGTATTGACCTTAGTATACCTAGACTTAAGGTTTAAGCGTAGCTTTGAGTTGTTCACCTTGGGGTAAAAGCTTAGGTGGGGAGAGCGTTAGGATTTACGGAATTACATTATTTGAGACTTATGATGGTGGTGACAAGAATCCTTGTGTATAATTCGTTCATAATTTTACTTAGCTACTACTATTATGAATGTGATGTTACATGAGCATGCTTGAATTACGATAATCGTGATGATTGAAATGTGTAGTAGTACGAACAATGAGTTTAACTCACTTAGTCTTTTCTCAACTTCCTTCTCGTGCATGTATGGCAGATAACCAAACCCGCAAGAGGGTCGTGTGGAAGTGGAGTCTACTACCGATCAACCTTTTATGGTTGGGACCTTAGTGGAACCTCCCATACCCACCATATTGGGTAGGGTACTCGAACATATCCCACGAGCGAACCTTGTTGATAACAACCCGATCATAGAAGAAGTGACTATGGAAACGAGAATCAGGGACAATATGATGCTAGCCATGAATTCTGCCATGGCACAACAACAAGAATTCTTCATGAAACTTTTGGAGGATCGCGACACTAGTCACCGACGACACGAGACGGTGGCGGAAAATGCCATAATGGGGTCAGGCGATGGACCGACCGTCGTGGGAACGGAGGAGCATGCTATAGTTCGGGAGAAGCGAAGGGAAGCCATGTGAACTTATAAAGTTTTTCTGGGGTGTAGGCCACCCGAATTTTTAGGTGCTAATTGTTAGAGTATAAATATATTGGATACAAGATCATAGAAGACTGAAGACTGAAGGTCAAAGCTAAAGTCAACTCTAAGCATCAAAGTCAAAGTCTAGTGTAATAAAGTCAAAGTCAAATGTTGTATTTTCTGTTTTTCTAGTTGTTTGCGCTTTTCAGTAGTGTGCGTGAACATTAGTTAGCGCGTTTCTTAGTTTGTATAAACAGGCAACTAGCCCATGCCAACTCTTGATACAAACCCCACCAACCACTCATTTTCTTCTTAATAAGAAAATGTTTCATATTTTAAGGGGACGCAACACATAATCTATCTGGTTTTCATTTGGAAAATCTGGATATTGAAAAAGAAGGAAGTCTGCCCCACCTTCGCACTTCGATCATGCACAATTGAGTCTGTGTTATACTACTGTTGTCTCAGTGGTTTACACAATTTTGAGCCTTATAAAAGCAATCATCATGTGCTTAATTCTTTCTAACACTTGCACGAACACACAAGGAAATTTGTTTTTCTTGTCATAACGTTCATAGAAATATCTTTGTAGTGTTTCGATGATTGAATGGAAGCCCTGGGGGAGTGACCATTACAAAAGCTCCTTTCCAATGTGTATTCGTTACACACAGTAACTTCGTGTTACTGACAGACATCTTAACTGATTCATTTGTTGATTCAATTGTTACATTCTTAATTTGTCTGAATTTGCAAAGATTCGGATAATTATCTTTTGAATTAATGGAGAATCAGAGGCTCTTGTTGATAGATCAGTGGTCAGAACAGATTGTATATGACATTTCTTGCAAAGTTTTGATGATTTCATGTTGCATTCATCAAAAAGGGGGAGATGACAAAGTTCAAGAAATGTTGACTGAAGAACATTTGATAAAGAAAAGTTGGAGAATAAAGACTGATTTGAAGATTGTTCGTTTTCAAAGATTGCAAGACTAAAAGAGGAAAGCAAATTCACAAGATTTCTGAAGACATGCTAAATTTTACAGAAATTTTCTTTGAAGATATTTTGCTGAAGCAATCTGAGCGGAATCTGAAGATGATTTCTTTCAAGTGTTTAAAAGAGGTTTCTACTATTTTTGGAAAAGATTGTTATTATTTGTTGAAGACAGATTTTGGAAAGAATACAATTGTTTTGAAGATGATCTGAGTTAATATAATCTGACAAAAGGAGAGATTGCACAGATTGAATCGAAGAGAGAAGATTAAATTGCTAAATATTTTGGAGATGATCTTGAATCCAAAGGGGGAGATTGTTAGAGCATAAATATATAGGATACAAGATCATAGAAGACTGAAGGTCAAAGCTAAAGTCAACTCTCAGCATCAAAGTCAAAGTCTAGTGTAATAAAGTCAAAGTCAAATGTTGTATTTTCTGTTTTCTAGTTGTTTGCGCTTTTCAGTAGTGTGCGTGAACAGTAGTTAACGCGTTTCTTAGTTTGTATAAATAGTGCTTTATGCATGTAATAGACATGTGACTAAAAAGAACATCAGAGATAGTATTGAGCGAGTACAAAGTTAGAGAGAGAAAGTATATTGTGAGCATACTTTGTAATTGAAATTGAGATTAATAAAAGTGAGATTGATGGATTTAATTGTCATCTTGTGATTGCATTGTTATTTGGGATTAACACTAAGGACCCATCAGTTGCAACTATTGGATCCGGGAGATAGAGATGGCGTTTGAGGCAAGTGAATGTGATGAATCGCAAAAGGTCAAGTTTGCTTCCCATCTACTTAAGGGAGAGGCTTTGACTTGGTGGAATCTCACCCGATCATCTCTTACCCCCGAAGTGCTGGCCAAACTCTCGTGGCCAACATTTAAGTAGAAGATCCTAAACAAATATTGCAGTGAGAGAGCCTTGGAAAAGATTGAGCAAGAATTTCGTAGTCTCAAGAAAGGTAACATGTCAATTTCCAACTACTCCAAGAAATTTCTGGAAAAGCTGAGTTTAGTGGAGCATCTGGCTCCCGATGAAAGGTCGAAGGTGAAGGCCTATTTGTTGGGTTTGCCGGCAGAAATGAAGACGGTAGTGAGGAATGCAAAGGTGTCAATGATAGAGGAGGCGATCGAAGAGTCATTCCTTGTGGAGGATGACATTGCACAAGGAAAAGATGAGAAGGGTCAAGCTATGGAGAAAATGAAGTGGGAAGGGCCATCTGGGCCCATTCGTCAGTCTAAACCATTCATGGGCAGAAGATTCGGGGATAACCGTTGAGAGGAGCGATGGTGCCATAAGTGCAACACCAAGCACTTTGGCCCATGCAATCCAAAACCACACACGGATCCCGTCGAGTATGCCAAGTGTGGGAAGAAGGGTCATGCCATCCGAGAGTGCCCTATCCGGGGGCCAGTATATTTTGAGTGTCGAAAACTGGGCCATATAAAGAAGGATGGCCCAAATCTAGTGGGTAGTGGTCACGGAAATTCTTTTGGGTCAACGACAAGAGTTGAACAACCTTCGAGAGCGCCGATCCGAGCATTCCGGATGACCACCGATGAGGCAAAGGAAACCGCTGATGTCGTTTCGGGTATGTTCCTAGTAAACTCCTTACCCGCTCGCGTACTGTTTGATTCGGGTGCTACTTACTCTTTTGTGTCAGATATTTTCTGTAAGCAATTCGTCACTCCTAGTGGTATTCTTCCCGATGCTTTAGTAGTAGAAGTGGCTAATGGAGACCATGATGGGATTTTACGTTCAAAAAAGGGTTTCAAAAACCACAAAAAAAAATTTGAGCAACGGAAGTAAAATAAAAATTTTAACATAAACAAAATTAAACAAGTTTTAACTCCCACACTAGGATCTTGTTACATGCATGTAAAGATTTAACTTGAAAATAAAAGTTTGGAAATACAACCTTTGAAGCGTTTGGATCCTCACGGGAGGTTGATCGTTGATGATGAATGTAGAACCCAAAATAGAGTTCCTCTATTGGTATCCACCAACAAGCTCCAACACTATAGACTGCTAGTTCCTACTTGAAGATGCAAAAAGGTTCTTCACCAAAAACTACAATAGTTTTGTAGAAGGAAAACAACCACCACTTGTTGGTGGTGTTTGGCCGAAAACACCAAGAGAATGGGAGGAGAAAAGAAAATCCACTACCCAAAATGGTGATGGTGGCCAAAGGTGTAGAAGGGGGAGGGCAAAGAGAAAAGTTCAACCTTGGAACCAAAAATACACACCCATTTGAAAGCTAAAAAAAAATCTCTTAATTACCCATGGTATAGATTTGATGGTTTCCAAGAACCACCAAATCCACCAATGACCTTTCATCATTCCATGCATATTTTCCTTTTTAACCTTCTAGTTTAGGACTTGACCATGCAAGACTTTCTTTCTTGGTCCTTCTAGTTTGAATTTGTTAAAATCCATATTTTAACAATTAAAACTTTATAATTATAAGTCCCTCTTTTAATTCCAGTTATATATAAGTTTATAAGTTAACTAGAATCCTTTTATTGCATCAATTATTGTTAATCATATTCAACAATAATTTTCAAGAAATTATTAATATTTATCAAGAATCAAACTCTTATAAATATTAATTTAGTGTCTACTTGTTTTCTGGTGTGACCCTATAGGATCATAAATTATCGGCAATATTATTTTATAATCATTCTTGAACACTTAGAACCAACAAACCAAGTGATTATTCGTGAGTGTTTTGTTGATTGTACCTTAGAGATAGATAGAAACACTTTTGGGGTGGATTTATTACCCATGGCTATAGGTGGTTTCGATGTAGTCATAAGCATGGACTAGCTGTCGAAACATAAGGCCGACATTCTTTGTTCTAAGAAGATAATCCAAGTGCCCTTGTCGGGGAAGGGTGTATCCACCATCTATGGAGAGAAATGAAAGAGATGTAATCCAATCATCTCTTCTCTTAAAGCCCGTAAATTCCTAGCGAAGGGTTACCCTTCGTACCTGGCTTATGTGGTAGACGCGAAGAAAGAGAAGAAATCTGTGGAGGACGTGAAGATCGTGCAAGATTACTGTAACACCCTAAAGTTTAGAGTAATTTAAAATTTGAAAATTTGGCAATATGACGTTTGTAATTGGAATAAACCACCCAAAAGGGTAAATGTATAAAGCATTTACAAAAACTTGTGAACGGATATGGAAATCAACAACAAACTAATCTAAACATATACTATCTAGATTACATCGGTTGTCAACCCAAAATCACCAAAAGAAGGGACTTAATTAAATGCCCAACGCCAAATACTAATCATCTCGAAAATGCCTCAATCCCTCGCTCTTCCCTCAAACCTTTGGCAACCCACCGCTAGAAGAACCTGTTATACACATCATTTGAGAAAAAGTGTTAGGCTTAAAGCCTAGTGAGAACATACACTTTATAATTTAAAGAAGTTTAGATAAATGTAACGAAAGGATAATTTGTGACCAACTATAGTTAAACATATAGTTTCCAATAACATTTATTTCCAAATTGCATTTCTAAGTTTAACTACTGATAAGAATGAAGATCATAAAATGAGATTATATGCATTCTATCAAGTTTACACCAAAAATGGAACCCTTCATTTTAGCTAAAAATGAGTGGAAACCCTAAAATCTCCCAAAACTCATGTTAGGTCAAAATGTAATAAACATTAATCCAAAATAAGAAGATATATAGGAACTTAAAATGTAATTTTTGACATGTATAAGGTTTGGAAAATGATAGTAGGAACTCACCAAGTGGGTTTTTGAAGAAAAACCAAAACTCTAGACTTGATCCTTTGGAGAAGATGAAGATGGAGATGGTGGTTGAAAGCTTCCAAACTCGACTCCTTAGATGATGCTCCCAACTACTAGCAATAAGTGAGGTAGATAGAGTGATGAAGAAACCCTAGGTTGATTTAATGAAGAGGGAGAAGATGAGAGAGATTTCTATGGAGGAAAATGGGGATAAAATGAGTTAAGGACCGATTTTCTCATTTAAGACGTTCAGGGCTTCCACGCGGGTTGCGGCGTAGGCAAACTCGCGCGGTGGCTTGGGCCAACCACTGGATCCGCAAACAAACAGGCCACCACGCGGGTTATAGCACAGGACAAGATGCGCGGTTACTCGCGCCGACCAGCTGACTTCAATCCTTCTTCAATTCTGGCCAACTCAAAAGTCGGAGGGTTATAATCCTCTCCAACTTTGAGATGATTTCTTCCTCGAAATCCCAACTACTCGAAGAGATTAGGATATCTACGCTTCATATCCTCCTCAGCTTCCCACGTCAATTTGCTCCCCGGTGATGCTTCCATTGCACCTTGACCATCGTGACCTCTTTGTGATGAAGCTTCTTTGACTTCCCATCTCAAATAGTTTCGGGTTCCTCGACACAACGATTGCCTTCGTCCACCATATCTCGGAAAGGGGAATGACGCTTTCCTCTTCCGCCAAACACTTCCGGAGATAACAAATATGGAACGTGTTGTGGATCCCGTTCATTTCCGATGGAAGTTCCAATTGGTAGGCTTGCAAACCCACACGCTTTAGCACCTTGAATGGGTCAAGGAAAGGAGGACTCAACTTCCCACGTTTTTCGAACCGGATAATGCCCTTCCATGACGACACTTTTAACATCACACGGTCGCCCACCTGAAACTCTATCGGCCGTCTCTTCTTATCGGCGTAACTCTTTTGACGATCTTGAGCTGCCTTCAACTGTTCCCGAATGCCTTTAACTTTATCGGCCATCTCTTGCACAATTTCGGGTCCGGCGAATTGTTTCTCTCCCGCTTCTAGCCAACACACGGGAGTTCTGCACTTCCGCCCGTATAAGGCCTCAAACGGTGCCATTCCAATACTCGAGTGGTAGCTATTGTTGTAAGCAAACTCCACCAAAGTTAGGTGAGAGTCCCAACTACCCCCAAAGTCGATAACACAAGACCTTAGCATGTCTTCAAGCATTTGGATTGTTCTCTCGCTCTGACCGTCGGTTTGTGGATGGTAAGTCGTACTCAACTTTACTCGTGTACCAAGCTCCTTCTGAAAACCATCCCAAAAATTCTAAGTGAACCGACTATCGCGATCTAACATGATTAACAAGGGTACTCCATGCCTCGAGACCACCTCATCAACGTAGAGTTTTGCTAACTTGTCCATCGGTAAGGTCTCGCGTATTGCTAAAAAGTGAGCGCTCTTAGTCAACCGATTGACTTTTACCTAAATGGTATCGTGACCTTGAAGAGTTTTAGAAAAATTCATCACAAAGTCCATGGTAATATGTTCCCACTTCCACTCGGGAATCTCTAAGGACTGAAGACTCCCAAACGATCGTTGATGTTCGACCTTCACTTGTAAACACGTCACATAACGCTCCACGTAACGCACCACATCAAGTTTCATTACCGACCACCAATAATGTAAATTCAAGTCCCGTTACATCTTTGTACTTCCCGGATGAATGGAATACTTGGACTTGTGGGCATGCTCAAGAAGTAGCTCACGGTTACCCCCAACTTTGGGCACCCACACACGACCGTGAACAGCTTTACTCCACGACTATCTTCCGTTAAGAGAAAACGTTTCTTTATCATGACTTCATCCTTGAGATTTTCTTCCAACAAGGCTTCTACTTGAGATGTCTTGATCTTCTCTACAAGACTTGATACTAACTCGATTTTCGAAAGGGTAGCCCGAATACTTCCGCTATAGTCCTTCCGACTTAACGCATCGGCCACTACTTTCGCCTTACCGGGATGGTAAAGCAAATCACAATCGTATTTCTTGAGCAACTCAAGCCACCGTCCTTGCCTCATGTTTAACTCCTTTTGATCAAAGACATATTTTAGGCTCTTATGATGCGTGTAGAGTGTACATTTCGTGCCATAAAGGTAATGCCACCATAGCTTCAAGGCGAACACCACCGCCGCTAACTCCAAATCATGGGTAGGATAATTCTTCTCGTGAATTTTGAGTTGCATAAAGGCGTAGGCGATCACCTTGCCTCTTTGCATCAACACGTATCCTAATCCCATTTTCTAAGCATTGCTATAGACCACAAAGTCTTCCGACCCTTCGGGTAGCGACAAGATTTGAGCATCACACAACTTCTTTTGCAAAGTCCGGAACACTTTCTCTTGCACTTCGGTCCATACGAACTTCACATTTTTCCGAGTTAACGCCATCAAGGAAGAAGCGATTTTCGAAAAGTCTTGAATAAATCTCCGGTAATATCCTGCCAAACCCAAGAAACTTCGGATTTCGGACGGACTCTTGAGAGGCTCCTAATTCATCATGGATTCAGTTTTGGAGGGGTCCACTTTCACTCCGTCTCGAGTGACAACGTGACCCAAGAATTGCACCTCTTCAAGCCAAAAATCGCACTTGGAAAATTTGACGTACAATCTCTCTTTTCTCAACACTTCTAGAACATCACGAAGATGTTGCTCATGTTCCAACTAACTCTTGGAATATATGAGTATGTCATCAATGAATACGATGACCGACTTGTCGAGGAATGGTCGACACACTCTATTCATCAAATCCATAAACACCGCCGGTGCATTCGTTAGGCCAAACAGCATTACAAGGAATTTGTAATGGTCGTAACGCGTTCTAAAGGCCGTCTTCGAGACGTATTCCCCCCTCACCTTCACTTAGTGGTATCCCGAACGTAGGTTGATCTTGGAAAAACACCCCGCTCCTTGGAGTTGATCGAACAAGTCGTCTATTCTCGGCAGCGGGTACCTGTTCTTCACCGTTGCCTTGTTCAACTCACGGTAATCGATGCACATTCTCATTGTGCCATCCTTCTTCTTGACAAACAAGACCGGAGCTCCCCAAGGCAACAAGCTCGGTCTTATGAAACCCTTCTCCAAAAGCTCTTGGAGTTGAGCCATCATCTCTTGCATCTCTGATGGTGCCAACCGGTAAGGGGTCTAGCAATAGGAGTCGCTCCCGGCACGAGATCAATCCGAAAATCCACTTGACGATCGGGTGGTAACCCAGGCAAGTCGTCCGAAAAGACATCGGGAAACTCCTTCACTATCTTCACATCTTCAATCTTTGACTTCTCTAGCTTAGTGTCAACTACGTAGGCCAGGTAGGACGAGCATCCTTTCACCAAGCCTTTGCGTGCTTTAGCCATGGTGATGATTGCTACATCACCTTTCATTTTTTTCACCATAGATCATGACAACTTCACCACTAGGATTGGGAAGTCGGATCAATTTCTTGGAACATACGATCTTGGCATGATTGTTCGCTAACCAATTCATGCCGACCACTACATCAAAACCTCCAATAAACATCAACATCGAATCGATCGGGAATTCACTCCCTTCGATTCCGAGATTACACTTCCTCAGAACATCGTGGATTAGAACTTGACTACCATTTGCTATCTTTACCACTAACGCGTTGTCTAGACTATTAGTGGGCATAGCAAGCTTTTGACGAAATGACTCAAAAATAAAAAAGAAATTGGCACCCAAATCGAACAGTACACGAGCAGGTACGGAGTTTAGAAGAAATGTACCCGATACCACATCGGTGGATGCCTTGGCCTCCTCGACCGTCATCTGGAAAGCTCGACTCGGAACCCTAGATGAGTTCTCTCTCTTCTTTGACACACTACCCGTCTTGAGCTTCGGGCAATCCCTCTTCATATGCCCTGGTGCCTTGCACTCGAAACAGGTAAGCCCTCTCACCGGGAAATCTCTGGTGATGTGATCAGGCTTTCCACACTTGCCACAAAGTTGAGGAGCAGAGTTACAGTTACCATGGTGCTTGATTCAACACTTCTGGCACCATCTAGCTTCATTATTGTTGAAGCCTCGATTCCCGACAAAAGGTTTAGTCCTCTTAGGAGGTACGAAACTGCTTTCCCACTTTCTCTTGTCTCCGACCACCACCGCTTTCTCTGGTTTGCCTCTCACGTAGACTTATTCCATAAACTGGGTTCCTCTATAGTCTCACGGAGATTTGAGGCTTTAGAGTTGCGGACCATAGACATCATGTCTGCCGGTAGGCCCTTGAGGTAGGCCTTTATCTTCTCACTCTTCGTTGGGGCCACGTGCCCCACCAAACCCAATTTATGCATAAATTGACGGCTGTACTCCCTTACCGTCAAGTTTCTTTTCTTAAGCGACCGAAACTCAACTTCGATTCGATCCATGGCCCTCTCGCTACAGTACTCTTCCGAAAGCTTCTTCTTGAATTCGGTCCAAGTTAGTTGAGCCAAAGCAGTAGAAGAGAGGGTGGAATGGGTGACATTCCACCATGAGAGTGTCGTATCTCTGAGTAACTGTGAACCAAACCTCACCTTCTGATCGTCCCCACACTCAGATGAGCCGAAAGCCAGTTCGACCGCTTGGATCCATTTTACGCACGCAACCCGGTCTTCGGAACCAGAGAACTCTGGAGGCCCGCAACCTAGAAAAGATTTATAGGAGCAAATTTTCCTACTTCTCCGAGCACCAATAATCCTGTGCTCCTCAGTTCTGATTCTGTTCCCGGTGTCTCTAGAATCAACTAACACATTCTCTTCCACTATTTCGTGCCTTCTGAGGCTCGCATCACGGTCCTCCAACATCTTCAGAAACACCTCTTGCTACTTCTCATAGCCGACGTCACCATTTGCATGACGCTAGCCATCATGTCAGCTTGAGGGTTTGCCTCTTGAAAAACTGGGTTCGTGGATGCCAATTCCACTCTAGGCACTTGCTCCACCTCTCCCGTGAATAACGACGACATACCAGGAGGAACGACAGTCGGCGCCCAAACCACCGGGTTTTGTTCGGGCGAACTAACATCACGTAGGTCTCCGTCGCCTAACGACCGACTACGAGTGTTCACCATAAAGGAGTAATGGTTGCCACACAAGCACGAGAAAGAGTGAAGGAATATCCACAAGATAAAGCACGATAGAAACGTACTATTACATTTATCAATAAGCATAACAACCGTAAAACAAGTACACTCACGTAAAACATCCTCATAATAACGTTAGCTGAGTGAAATTATGAACATATAGTATGCAAGAGTTCCTGTTACCGTCACTACAACTCTCGATTAGCATAATTTCCGTAGACTCTAAGACTAACCAATCTTGAAAGTTCTACCCAGCTCTCACAAATCATTACTTAATAAACTCAGTCTAAGTCTAGACATCTTACATTCATGCCTAGTTCACTTAAACTAGACATCTGATACCAATTTCTAACACCCTAAAGTTTAGAGTAATTTAAAATTTGAAAATTTGGCAATATGACGTTTGTAATTGGAATAAACCACCCAAAAGGGTAAATGTATAAAGCATTTACAAAAACCTGTGAACGGATATGGAAATCAACAACAAACTAATCTAAACATATACTATCTAGATTACATCGGTTGTCAACCCAAAATCACCAAAAGAAGGGACTTAATTAAATTCCCAACGCCAAATACTAATCATCTCGAAAATTCCTCAAGCCCTCGCTCTTCCCTCAAACCTTTGGCAACCCACCGCTAAAAGAACCTGTTATACACATCATTTGGGAAAAAGTGTTAGGCTTAAAGCCTAGTGAGAACATACACTTTATAATTTAAAGAAGTTTAGATAAATGTAACGAAAGGAAATCTTTTCAAGAAAGTTGAGTTTACAATTGAACTATTTGCCACATAAGGACCTTTCGGTCTAAAAATTCATCTTGCGATGACAGGGGATACCCGATTTACCAAGGATTGTAGCGGAACACCGAGTAAGACACAATCCGATTTATGAGCTAAATACTTGGAATCCATGCCACGAACAACGTCGGTCCGTACTAAGATGTGGGGGAGGGCACCCAAGGAAACCAAGTCATACTCGTTCACTAGGATTACATTATGATCCATGGCTAGTAACCGGTCCCACATAACCCTATCAAGTGGCCTCCGAGGGTCAAATGTCTCCACTAGCTACAAGGGGGAAAACATCCCAAAATATAAGCCGACTCAATACCTATGGATCCACTAGTAATAGTCTAGACTTGTCACAATTTCATTTGTGACCAACTATAGTTAAACATATAGTTTCCAATAACATTTATTTCCAAAATGCATTTCTAAGTTTAACTACTGATAAGAATGAAGATCATAAAATGAGATTATATGCATTCTATCAAGTACCTCACCAAAAATGTACAAGTAGTACTTTGTTTTAATACTTATAAAATGGAACCCTTCATTTTAGTTGAAAATGAGTGGAAACCCTAAAATCTCCCAAAACTCATGTTAGGTCAAAATGTAATAAACATTAATCCAAAATAAGGAGATATATTGGAACTTAAAATGTAAGTTTTGACATGTATAAGGTTTGGAAAATGATAGTAGGAACTCACCATATGGATTTTGGAAGAAAACCCTAAACCCTAGACTTGATTCTTTGGAGAAGATGAAGATGGAGATGGTGGTCGAAAGCTTCCAAACTCGACTCCCTAGATGATGCTCCCAACTACTAGCAATAAGTGAGGTAGATAGAGTGATGAAGAAACCCTAGGTTGATTTAATGAAGAGGGAGAAGATGAGAGAGATTTCTATGGAGGAAAATGGGGATAAAATGAGTTAAGGGTCGATTTTCTCATTTAAGACGTTCAGGGATTCCGCGCGGGTTGAGGAGCTGGCAAACTTGCGTGGTGACTCGCACCAAACACTGGATCCGCAAACAAACAGGCCACCACGCGGGTTATGGCGCGGGCCAAGCCGTGCGGTAACTCGCGCCGACCACCTGACTTCAATCCTTCTTCAATTCTGGCCAACTCAAAAGTCGGGGTGTTACAATTACCCGGACGTCTTTCTGGAGGACTTACCCGGACTAACACCAGAACGTCAAGTGGAATTTCAAATCGACCTTACTCTGGGAGCGTCTCCGATAGCCCGTGCTCCCTACCGTTTAGCTCCGACCGAAATGCAAGAGATGATGACGCAACTTCAAAAGTTATTAAAGAAAGGATTCATTCGACCGAGCTCGTCACCTTGGGGAGCCCCGGTTTTGTTCGTGAAGAAGAAAGATGGGTCTATGCGGATGTGCATTGACTATCGAGAGTTAAATAAGGTCACGGTGAAGAACAAGTATCCCCTACCCCGCATTGATGACCTCTTTGACCAACTTCAAGGCGTAGGATGTTTTTCAAAGATCGACCTTCGGTACGGATACCATCAAGTTAGAGTGAAGAAGGTGGACATTCCGAAGACGACTTTTCGAATGAGATACGATCACTATGAGTTTTTGATGATGCCCTTTGGTTTGACCAATGCTCCGACCGTATTCATGGATTTGGTGAATCGCGTGTGTCGCTCTTTCTTGGACAAGTCCTTGATTGATTTCATCGACCACATCTTGATCTACTGAAAGGACGAGGCCGAGCATGAGAAACACTTGCGGGAGGTGATAGAAGTTCTCCGAAAAGAGAAGTAGTATGCAAAGTTCTCGAAGTGCAAGTTTTGGCTACAAGAAGTGCAATTCTTGGGCCACTTGGTGTCTAAAGACAGGGTGAAGGTAGACCCGACAAAGATAGAGGCGATGATGACTTGGGAACCGCCGACGAGTCCGACGGAGATTCGAAGTTTCTTACGATTAGCGGGTTACTACAGACGTTTCATCCAAGACTTCTCCAAAACAGCTTCGCCACTCACCTCCCTCACGAGAAAGAATGTCAAATTCCTTTGGACCGACGCGCAAGATCGAGCCTTTCAAACTCTCAAGAAGAAATTGTTTGAAACCCCTATCCTATCCCTACCCGAGGGATCGGATGATTTCGTGGTGTATAGTGATGCTTTCAAGATGGGCGTCAGGTGTGTATTAATGCAACGGGGAAAAGTGATAGCTTATGCGTCACGACAGCTAAAGGACCATGAGAAGAACTACCAAACTCACGACTTAGAATTGGCGGTGGTAGTCTTTGCATTGAAATTGTGGAGAAATTATTTTTACGGGACGAAGTGTACTTTATTTACCGATCACAAGAGCCTTAAGTACATTTTCGATCAAAAAGAGCTCAACATGCGGCAAAAAAGGTGGCTTGAGCTACTAAAGGACTACGATTGCGACTTACTTTACCATCCCGGTAAGGCCAACGTGGTGGTAGATGCGTTGATTCAAAGGAGCTATGAAGGTGGTGTTCAGTTATCCCTCACTAGGATCGACATGCTATCAAGTTTGTTGGAAAGCATCAAGACGTGTCAAGCGGAAGCGCTAAAGGAAGAAAATCTCAAATCTGAGGTCATGATAAAGCAAAGTGGATTACTGACGGAAGATAGCTGTGGGATCAAACTCTTTCAAGGTCGAATATGGGTGCCAAAGTTCGGAGGAAATCGGGATCTACTCCTTGAAGAGGCGCATAAGTCGAAATATTCTATACATCCAAGTAGCACCAAAATGTATAGAGATTTAAAGTTAAACTATTGGTGGCCGGTGATGAAGCTTGACATGGCAAACTACGTGGATAGATGTGTCACGTGTCTCCAAGTCAAGGCAGAACATCAAAGGACGTACGGAAGTTTGCAACCCTTATCCATTCCCGAGTGGAAGTGGGACAATATCACCATGGATGTCAGGATCTGATTCTTAACAAGAATAATGAAACTCAGAAACAATATTAAATAAGTCGCGGAAAAACACTTTAATATTCAAATATCGATGTAACAGTAAAGTAGAAATCACAACTTGTAAACTTTATTTAATGATTAAAGTTACAAGCTTTCACACAAAACCTCAATCTTGATGAACAGGCTCACCAAGACGAATTCTACTTCTCTAGAACTAGGGTTGTAAACCTTGAGGTAAATTCTCTCTCAAAACAAAAGCTTAGAATACTCGTCTAACAAACTATTCTGAATAATTCTATACATATACTGAAAATAAAAGATAATTACAAAACATAAAAGATCTTCAATATATTCTTCCAATTATCTTCAACCTTCCATGATTATCTTCAAACCTTGATCTGCGCGGCTTACCAAGATTATCACATAAGCAGTATTAAGTCATAGCAGCATTAACACTCTGAGCAGTATTAATCTTCACCAGCAGTACTAACTATGCTTAGTAGTATTAATTTCTACAAGTAGTAGTAATTTGGCTCAACAGTAGTAACCATGTTGTACTGGCAGCAGTAATCATACTTCAACAAATCTTCAGTTCCCAACAATCTCCCCCTAACTTGACTTTTAGAGAAGAGAAGTCAAGTTCTTCAGATGCTCCCAAAACTCCATTGCTCATAATCCTGTATCAGGATTCAGCCCCAAACTTTGATTAAGAGTTCTCTGGATCAAGTATCTTGCCATTGCAGAATCTGGTGCACAACCAAGCTTTTTCTTCAACATAGCATGAAGCTTTAGCCTGCTATGGTTGTAAACTCTATCCACTAAGAAGTATTTAATGTGATTTGTATCCATAGCCAGTGCATATACTGCACTTCTTTCATACAGAGTCCAGTTGTTAATTTTTTTGAAAACATTTCTGATAACATGTTGAACTTCCTCTGGCTTGAACAACATGCATAGATATTCCATCACAAGTTTTGTAACTGGTATCCCTGGAGTTTTCAGCTTATCAGCATATAATTTCATCTTCGTTTCCACTTCAACTCTTGCTTGGTCATTTCCTTGTAACTTAGTTATCTCTGCCTCATATAAACCTTTGATTTGATCAAATGACATTTTTGTGAACATTTCCTTTTTGACTCCCACAGCACCTTTGAGGAAAGTGATCATCTTCTTTCTCTCTTGGGTGCCAAGGTAGGTCTGTGAAGGTTGCCTCTTCTTTGCACCCATTTTGATCATTACAGGCTTCTTTAGAATTGCAGATTTCTTCTGTGCCATCTCTGTTACCAAACTCTTTTGATACGCTTCATTAAGCTCTGCAGCTAGAGCTCTTGCCATCTCCCTATCTTTTTCCACTTGATCTTTTTCTGCTTGCTCAAGTTCTGCCTGAATTTTCTTAGCCAAAGCTTCATCTGACTCAACCAACTTTTGCTTTTTAAGTGGTTGGTCAGATTCCACTATCTTGGTTTTGCCTTTGTCCTTGCTTGCTACCTTATCAGCACTAGCTTTCTTGATAACCTCAGCATTGTCTTTGATGACAACTCCTTTGGTCTTTGAAGTGACCTTAGGAGTGTCATGTTTAGCCTTGATTAATGCTTCAGCTATCTCAATTTCTTCCAAATTGCTGCTAAGGATGTCGGTTAATATCTCTTGAACAATTTCTGCTGCTTCATTTATTTCAGCAGCATTAACTATTTTTGCTGCTTTGCTTGCTTCAGCAGCATTAACTGTTTCTGCTGCTTTCTCAAACACTGTTTCTGTTTCTACTGCTTTCTCTGTAACTGCTGCTTTTTCAAACCATGTTTCTGTTTCTACTGCTTGTACCTTATCCCCACTACCACCAGCAAACTCCCCCTCATCTCCATGTTTCTCACCCTTATTCTTAGCATTCTCCATGTTGACCTCAGTTTCTAACTCCCCCTTTTTGGGAGCATCATCCACTGGGTTCCTTCTTTTGAGCTCAAATCTTTGCTTTGACCTTCTTTGAACCACCTTCTTAACCAAACTTCTTTAAGGTGCTAATTTCTTCTTACTGGTTGATGATGACTTTCTTGAGTTCATTTACAACCTTCTTGTGAGAATCCAGTTCAGTTGCCATGTTGGACATGGCAGAAATCAATTCCTGGTAGTCATATCTATCCTCACCTTCTCCAGGAGTGTTACCCCCTTTTGAGGGATCATTGGAATGTTTAATAGGGATCTCCAGCCAGAGTGAAGCACCACCCATTCCCTTGGTTTCTGGGCACCCGGGACCTTTGAATGATTGCTCATTCAAAGTTGCCGTGAGGAAGGTCTTAGTGATGTTACCACTGGCCTCCTATGTGCCAGTAGGAGTAGTGGCAGCCTTCTCACCCACATGCTCATGTATCTTCTTAGTGAGCACCTCCTTGGGGTTGAGAGACACCCCAGTGGTTTCCCTATGGATATTCTCTAATGGAGAATGCTCCATTAGAGGGCTTTGAGGTTCTGGGTCTGTAGGAGGTACAACAAGGGAAGGAGCCTTGTGTACCTTTCTCTTAGTATAAGTTTTGGATATAACTGGGGTTGGCTTAAGAACAAGGGATTGAGAGAGTGATATAGTGGTTGAAGGTTGGGTTTGGCTATCAGTGGGATGGTCTAGTGAGGGCCTTGACCCTGTTGCCATACCTTCTTGGTTGTGGGACACCACCATCATTGTAGAGAACAATGGGGTGTCAACTCCTTCCGAGTCCTTGGCAGATCTTTTCATATTTGAAAAGACCTTGCCCTTGGGGATTTTAAGTACATATACCACATTAGACTGAGGCATATCCGTCAATTTAGAGGTGATAACTGCCTGGACAAATCTTGGATACATATAGAAACTCTTTTTATTATCCAAGTTTGACACAAGGTCATTGAAAATCATTTGTGAGAAATTATACTTTCTGGCAGTGGACAAGCAGACCAAAGCATAAGCAATGGTACTACTGAACTGACTCCATCCAGTAGTTTTTCGAGAAATACAGTGCATAAGAGTATGAACAAAGAAACGCCATGGGGGAGAAAAGTTAGCTTTGTAAAATTTGAAAACACCCAGTTGGCTTTCATACCCCATTCTTGTGAGATTGGAAAACAAATCCTCATTAGAGATAGAGGTAATACCTGAGGCATTGTCTAGTCGTAGACTGATGTGAATGACCTCTTCAGAGACTATCAATGGTTTGTCACACACCCTTGTCTTAATAAACTGCACACCGTTTTCAGTAACAGTGGTGGCATTCACCCAAAATTGCTTCTGGTGCTCGATGTAAATTTGTGGTGACACTGTAAGAGCATGAGCTATATGACTGGACTTGAGAAAATCAACTATTTGATAGAATCCAGTAGCCTGCTTAGGCTTTTGAAGCATTGCGATCTCATTGTGTTCATCAATAAATGCCATGGATGCCATCTGGCTTGAGGATTCTTGACTGAAACACACTGGTTGCTTGAGAGAAAAGAGTTAGAGAGAAGACGAACAGTATTCAAAGAGTCGTTGTGAGCTTTTTGGCGGGCAAAGAGGGTATTTATAGAATTTAGGAAAGAAGCAGTATTAACCCTAATTTCAGTTAAAGCAGTACTGACCCACTCGCAGTATTAACTGAGAGCAGTAGTAACCAACTAGCAGTATTAACTAACTAGCAGTAGTAACACATACCTGAAGTAGTAACCCAGACTAGCAGTAGTAATAATGAACCTGCAGTAGTAACTTTGCACCGGCAGCATTAAAACTGCACTGGTAGCATTAACGATACTTACACTGTTGAAGTTGTGTTAGTCTGAGCAAGGCAATAAAACTTCCTGAGAAAGATGATTAGTAGCACCAAAAAAATAAACAAATAACAGGTATACAAACACTTTTTAAACATGAGCTCATTCAGAGTTGATCATGCCCACACTTGTGACCAAGAAAGTGAATCTACCCACATCAAAAGCTTTAGTGAATAGATCAGCAAACTGGTTATCAGTATGAACTTTAGCAACTTGAATAAGCTTCTTTTCATTGCAGTCTCTAATAAAGTGATACCTGATTTCAATGTGCTTTGTTTTGGAGTGCTTGACTGGATTGTTAACAATGCTAATAGCACTGCTATTGTCAATGAGGATTGGAGTGTGAAGAAAGGTTACACCATAGTCCAGCATTTGATTCTGAATCCATAGAACCTGAGAGCAGCAACTTGCAGCAGCAATGTACTCAGCTTCTGTTGTGGAAAAGGACACTGTGGTTTGCTTCTTACACTGCCAAGAAACTAGTCTTGCACCCAAAAGCTGACATCCTCCTGAAGTAGACTTTCTATCCATATTAGCACCACCCAAGTCACTGTCTGAATATGCAATCAAGTCAAAAGTAGATTCATAAGGATACCAAAGACCTAATCTAGGTTGCCCTCTTAAGTATCTGAAAATCCTCTTAACTGCTTGAAGATGTGACTGCTTTGGCTTGACTTGGAATCTGGCACACACACACTGGAAACATGATATCTGGTCTTGAGGCTATGAGATACATGAGAGATCCAATCATTGATCTATAAAGATGGACATCAACATCCTCCCCCTCGAGATCAGCAGTGATTTGTTTGTGTGTTTCCATTGGTGTGCTTGCTGGCTTTGAGTATGATAAACCATACTTACCTAGGATGTCTTTCACATACTTTGATTGACTTATGAAAATCCCATATTTCTGCTGTTTCACTTGAAGCCCAAGGAAGAAAGTGAGTTCACCCATTGAACTCATTTTGAAGCTCTTGTGCATCAACTCTTCAAAGTCTCTACACATCTGATCTTTTGTGGATCCAAATATGATGTCATCCACATAGATCTGAACAAGTAGGGTGTCCTTCTTACTTCTTTTAATGAAAAGGGTCTTGTCAATGATTCCCCTTTCAAACCCATTTTCCAAGAGATAGGTAGATAAAGTATCATACCATGCTCTTGGGGCTTGATGTAGACCATAGAGTGCTTTCTTAAGTTTGTATACTCTGTTAGGATATGATGGATTTTCAAATCCAGGGGGCTGACAGACGTATACTTCTTCATCAATTGTTCCATATAGAAAGGAACTCTCCACATCCATCTGATATACCTTGAACTTCATACATGAGGCATAGGCTAGAAACATCCTAATTGCCTCTACCCGTGCAACTGGAGCAAAGACTTCCTCATAGTCTATGCCTTCTTCCTGAGTGTACCCTTGTGCCACTAGCCTTGCTTTGTTTCTGATTACTATTCCTCTCTCATCCTTTTTATTTCTGAAAATCCACTTGGTGCCAATTGCTCTATGACCTTTTGGAAGGTCCACCAAGTCCCAAACATCTTGCAATTTAAGCTGTAACAACTCTTCTTGCATGGCTTCTATCCAACTTGAATCTTTCATTGCATCATAAGCCTTTTTAGTCTCAATGTAAGATAGAAAGCAAGAGAGTATTTTATGCTGATGATCCTGCAAATCTTGAAGTCTGCTTTGATTCCTAGTCAACATAGGAGAAGTGATGTCTCCTATTACCAGCTCAGGAGGATGATTCTTCTAAGTTCTTGTCTGATGACTAGGTTCTTCATTAATTCCCACATCTAAATTGGAGTCATTTAAGTCAGCTGAGGGGATCTCATCAGCTACTTCTGGCTCTTCATGCTCTAGATTCTCCTCATCTCTTCTTTCTTTTTCACTCTGAATTGGTTCAGTAACAGTCTCCATTTCATGGATTTTAACAGGGTTCATTGTAGGTATGGGAAAGATCACAGACTGAGGAATAATATCTTGTACTTGTTCATCCCCTGATCCTCTACTTCCTGATCATGCATGATCATCACTACTGAAACCTAAAGAGTTAGTTAGTGAATCAATGTCAAATAACCACTGAGGACCTGAACCAATAGGATTCGGTGAGTTCTCATTGCATTTGACATTGTCACTTTCCTCAATTATTCTAGAAGAAGAATTAAACACTCTGTAGGCCTTACTCTGAGATGAGTAACCAACAAGAAAACCATCATCTGCTTTGCTATCAAACTTTCCTAAGTGAGTTTTGGTATTGAGAAAGGTACAAGGACACCCAAAAGGTTTGAAAAAACCAATAAATGGTTTTCTTTTATTTAAAAGCTCATATGGTGTCTTGTTCTTAGGCTTGACTACTAGAACTCTATTTTGGACATAGCAAGCAGTATTAACTGTTTTAGCCCAGAAAGTAATTGGAAGTTTTGAATCAGCTAACAGAGATCTAGCAGCCTCAATCAGTATCCTATTCCTTCTCTCAGCAACACCATTTTGTTGTGGAGATCTAGGAGCACTGTATTGTCTCTCAATTCCTTTTTCCTCACAAAAGGTGTTTAGGTCAAGATTTTTAAATTCAGTACCATTATCTGACCTAATGACTTTTACCTTTTGATTTGTTTGGTTTTCAATTCTTAGAATAAAGGATTTGATCAGTCCACTTGTCTCATCCTTAGTCCTTAGAATATATACCCAAGTAAATCTAGAGTAATCATCAATAATAACTAAGCAGTATGATTTCTTACCTATGCTCATGACATTTGTAGGACCAAACAGATCCATAGCAACAACAGAAGAGAAGAAGAAATTATGTTCAACTCTTTGGACTTATGAGAAGTTTTGTGTTGTTTGCCTTTGAGACAAGCAACACAATGATCATCACATGAAAAGACTTTTGAAGGCAGACCTCTTACAAGGTTGTTTTTAACAAGTTTATTCATTGTTTTAAAGTTCATGTGACACATCCTTCTGTGCCAAAGTGATGATTCATCCAAAGAGGCTTTTGAAACAAGACAGTTTAGGGATGAATCATTTGAAATATTTTCCATATCCAAACAATAGACATTATTCTTTCTAGGAGTTCTTAGTAGTATCATCTTTTCGTCAACTACCTTGAATCCAGGAGCAAGGATAATGCATTCTGAATCAGTGAATAATATACTATGCTTTTTGTCACAAACCTGTGATACACTTAACAGGTTGTATCTTAACTGCTCAACATAGTAAACATCTTCAAAGTTCATCTTACCTTTTGTTACATCTCCCTTACCACTAATCTTACCTCCATCTGGAGTATTACCAAAGGCAACCTGCCCTCCATCAATTTTCTTGAAATTCTTGAGGCAAGCCATGTTCCCTATCATGTGCCTAGAGCAACCACTATCAACATGCCAAATGCTCTTTCCCTTGAGCTGTTGGTTGCCCTGCACATAAGATAAATCAATTAGTATTGACTGGGAACCCAAGCCAAAGTGGTCTTGGGCCTCCCTTTCTCATCAAAGTATTTACACTCCTTTTTGATGAGATTTTTAAATTTAGAATACTCTTTACTGGAGTACTTTGTCAAGATGATTGGTCTAGAAGCACAAACACTAGAAGCAATACTAATTTTAGAAGTACTAACAGAGTTAGCAGCACTAACAGGTTTATCAGTACTAACCTTGTTAGAAGCACTAACAGAGTTAGCAGTATTAACATCTGATGAAGTACTAACAATGTTAGTTTTAGAAGTACTAATACTCTCAGCAGCACTAACATTGATAGCAGCAGTATTGCTTCTGGCAGCACTATCTTTGTCAGCAGCACTATTTGTGGTAGCAGTACTAACAGTTTTAGTGCTTTTGGGAACCCACATCTTGACACTCTCTTTTACAGTTTTTTTCTTCATGTGGCTTTTAGATTTAACAGATTTCTTAGCCACATGGTTCCTTTCATCCTTCCTATAACCAAAGGGTTTTTGCACAAATCTTTGAAAATTTATCCTTTGGTTAATAGGATTAAAATAACAGTGCTTGGCAAGATGGTTCATTTTGCCACATATGAAACAAGGTTTTGGTCTGATGATTCTACTCAAATCAACTCCTTGTTTCTGAGCCTACTGATTATTCCAATTTCTTTGATTGCCCCTCCTTTTATCATGTTTTAGGGGCTTAGACTTATTACCCACACACTGTTTGCAAAGAACAAGATTCACAACTGTAGTCTGCTTGTAATGGACCTTCTTAGACTTTCCCTCAGTCTTCTCTACGTCATCATATTTGACCCAATCCCTTCCACCACCCTCATTGGTAAGAATGTTATTTTCTAAGGGAATCTCACCACTCACAGTATTATCCTTACTCTTACCAGCTTCTTTCTCAGTCTTGTCCTCAAAAACTACTTCATCTAAAGGATCTATCTTAGTGGCTCCCTCATGCAAGTCCTTCCTATCCTTGGTCTCTAGCAAGTCTGATTTAGGAGGGATGTAGTTGTTGTTGTATGGTGGTGGTGTGGTATTGTACCCAATTCCTGTTTTAAGCTTATCATGGATTTGGACCTTTAGAATTGAATCCATGGCTTTTGAAGCATATGAAAACTTTTCCACATCTAGCTTAACCTTGGCTAGCTCTCCTCTCAACTTTTCATTCTCCTCTCTAGACTTTGTCAGTTGGATTTCTAGCTCATTTTTCTCCCACTTCCAGTAATTTGTATCATATGTGTGTTGAATTTCATTGGCTTGGAACCCTTTAATTTGTTCCTCAAACCTCTCAACAATTTTCACATAGTCTTTTCTATCCTTTTCTAACCTCTTAAGGTCATCACTCATACTCTGGTTGTGATCCCTGTACTTTTTAATAGTGTCTATATAAGTTTGAGAACAGAGATTAGAGAGTACCTCAGTTGGAAGATCAGATACCTCTGCCATGAGAGCTTGATTTTGAATGGCCTCTTCTGCTTGATCACTCCAGTCAAACCCCATTCCTTGTTGAGAAACAAGAGCTTGAGCAGAGTTTCTGTTCTAGTTCAAGCTTCCAGTCTGAGCTTGTTGGTGATTGTTGTGAGACACTCCACTTCTGCATTCCCTGGCAAAGTGTCCCTTCATATGACACTTGTAGCACTCCACCTTTGACTTATCAAAGCCTGGTCCATCTTCTCTTCTTTGGGAGAAGTTGTTCCTCCCAGTCCTCTTGATGAACTTCTTCACCCTCATAGAAAGCATGGCCATCTGCCATTTAATATCCATCTCTTCAAGATCATCAGGATGAAGTTGTTCCAAGTCATCATTGATTAAAGAGGAGTTACCATGGCTGGAAAGAAAGGCTTCAAATACAGATTCATTGCCTTTTTCTTGATTTACTCCATTAGCATCTTTAACTGATTCAGGGTTAGCAGTAGAATCAGTTGATGCTGATAGGAGTGCAACATTATGAACATATCCAGTAGGCTTCTTCTTTGCTTCCACCTCAGATTCAAACACTCTCAGATCATTGTACAGATCATCCAGTTCCTTTTCTTCCAATTTGTCATTCTGTCTGAATGAAACAGTGTACATGGTCCATTCATCTCCAAGAGATCTGAGGAACTTTCGGTTGACATCATCTTGTTACATCTGGACTCCAACATTAGCTAACTCACCAATTAACTTATTGAATCTATCAAAAGTTTGAGTCATAGACTCATTCTTTGAAGATGTAAAATTTTCATATTGCTGCTTGAGAATATCCCTTTGATTCCTCTTAATGCTCTTGGTGCCAGCAAATCTCTTCTCTAAAGCATTCCATAGAATCTGAGCATCAGTGCAGTGGTGAAACTGATGTTGATACTCATTAGTAATGGCCAAAAGCAGGGTGCTTAAGGCTTTCATCTCCAATTGTCTCACTTTCTTCTCAACATCAGTTTTTGGAGGTGGTCTTCTTCCATCTTGTCCAATTTTACCTTCAGCAGAGGGACCATTCTCAACAATGTCCCACATAGAAAAGTCTGTAAGGAGGATGTACTGTTTGATCCTAATTTTCCACATGTCAAACTCATTAGGTTTGAGCATGGGAACCTTTGAAACAAGAGTACTGTTTGATTCAACTGTGTTGTCCATGATGAATGAAGGTTTCTGAGAATACTAGGCTCTGATACCACTTGTCAGGATCTGATTCTTAACAAGAATAATGAAACTCATAAACAATATTAAAGAAGTTGCGGAAAAACACTTTAATATTCAAAAATCGATGTAACAGTAAAGTAGAAATCACAACTTGTAAACTTTATTGAATGATTAAAGTTACAAGCTTTCACACAAAACCTCAATCTTGATGAACAGGCTCACCAAGACGAATTCTACTTCTCTAGAACTAGGGTTGTAAACCTTGAGGTCAATTCTCTCTCAAAACAAAAGCTTAGAATACTCGTCTAACAAACTATTCTGAATAATTCTATACATATACTGAAAATAAAAGATAATTACAAAACATAAAAGATCTTCAGTATATTCTTCCAATTATCTTCAACCTTCCATGATTATCTTCAAACCTTGATCTGCGTGGCTTACCAAGATTATCACATAAGCAGTATTAATCTTCACCAGCAGTAGTAACTATGCTTAGCAGTATTAATTTCTACAAGCAGTAGTAATTTGGCTCAGCAGTAGTAACCATGTTGTACTGGCAGCAGTAATCATACTTAAACAAATCTTCAGTTCCCAACAATGGACTTCGTGACAAAGTTACCGAAGACCTTGCGAGGTCACGACACTATTTGGGTGATTGTGGATCGTCTAACCAAAAGTGCAAATTTCTTAGCAATACGAGAGACCTTACCAATGGAGAAGTTAGCCAAGCTATATATTGATGAAGTGGTGTCGAGGCATGGAGTCCCGCAATCTATCGTGTCGGATCGAGACAGTCGGTTCACGTCAAATTTTTGGGCGAGTCTACAAAAGGAGTTGGGTACGAGACTAAATTTGAGCATGACTTACCTTCCTCAAACAGATGGTCAAAGTGAGAGGATAATCCAGATGCTCGAGGACATGTTGAGGTTGTGTGTTATCGACTTTAGGGGTAGCATACCTACCTTTGGTGGAGTTTGCTTATAATAACAGTTACCATTCTAGTATCAGAATGGCACCGTTCGAAGCATTGTATAGACGAAAGTGTAGAACTCCGGTTTGAGAGATAGTTCAAGAGACGGCAGATAAAGTAAAGCAAATTCGAGAAAGACTGAAGGCGTCTCAAGATCAACAGAAGAGTTACGTGGACAGGAAGAGAAGACCGTTTGAATTTAAAGTGGGTGATCGCGTCATGTTGAAAGTATCCCCACGGAAGGGGATTATTCGGTTTGGAAAACGTGGGAAGCTTAGCCCTCGTTTTCTTGGACCCTTTATCATTTAGGAGAAAGTTAGACTACAAGCGTACCGGTTGGACTTACCACCACAGATGGTTGGGATACATCCTATCTTTCATGTGTGTTACCTTCGGAAGTGCCTAGCCGAAGAGGAAAGTGTGATTCCCTTGACGGAAATCTGAGTAGATAATGGAAATCGTTGCGTGGAAGAACCATAAGCGATATTGGAGTCAAAGGTGAAAAGGTTGCGGCATAAGGACGTGATCATGGTCAAAGTCTAATGGAAGCACCATCACGGTGCTAATGTCACTTGGGAGTCCGAAGATGACATGAAGAAGCATTATCCTCAATTGTTTAATTTAGGGTGAGATTTCGGGGATGAAATCCGAATTAGGTGGGGAGGATTGTAACACCCAGAATTTCATGTAAGTACTGAGACTTCTTTAACCTTTCATTTTATGTGCTAAATGAAGTTGATTGTGTCTGTTAATTGTTGTACAATCTAAGGCCTTTTATTTGTGATTAATCGAGATCTTGTTTGTGCAAAAACCAGTCAAAACAGCAAGCCAGTGGTGGCCGGCGACAATGACACATGTCAAAGTCTCCCTGGCAAAGTCGCTATGGTGAGAGTACCTAGGGTACAACCCCGGCGACATTGCCCCTGCGATTGTGACATGAGCACTCTAGCCTGTCACAATCGCTGCCCTTATACCGAAAGGTGGGGTGAAGCCGCGACATTGCCCCGACGACAATGCCATGGGCAAAGTCGCCGGGCATAGTCGCCCGTGTGGATCAGTCTTCTGTTTTAAAACCTAATCTGATGTCTTATTTCTCACACTTATCATTTGAAAATGGGAGAACTCTCTTTGGGGGCGATTTTTAGGCAAACAAACACCCTCCTCCTTTACTCCTAGGGTATGGTTAATGATTGCATTTATTGAGCATTCAAGGCACTTCCAAGATCATTTATTGAAGCATTCTCATCAATATCTCCTCTCCTCTAACCAAGGCTACAACTACCATCATCTAGGGTTTCCATTTTCTAGGTTTTCTTTATAAACCTAGTTGGTGAGTTTCTAAACCTTTGTCAAAACTAGATACACATCATATTTTCATTATCTATTATTGTCATTTATCCTCATTTGAACTATTCATTCATAATACTTGGTTTCTTGTGAAATTCTTATGTGTAAGTCTAAGTCCTCATTTTGAATATAGATGAGTTTCTCTAAAGTGGCTTTGGGACTCTTTTACCTTAGATAAAGGGGAAACCTATTTGTATGGAGTGACCTTGAACAAAGGTCTATATGGGTGGTTTGACCTAATTCTAGATTGTTGGATTACTTGATGATTACCCCATATAAGTTGCTTGTTATTGCTTGATGATGTATATACTATGGAAATGGGTTGATATATGATTTGAATCACCATGAAGTGGAAGTATGTTTACATTGATGCTAATTCATTCATATTAGCCTTGTATTAGACTATATGCAATGTGAGAAAGGTATTGTCTACTATGTTACCCATGGTTGGTATTGTGATTATTCATGTGCATTATATGCCTTGAGACCTACTAATAATAATGTTGGACGAACCAAGTCGGTAGACACTAGGAGGATATAGTCTTGGGTGCCACCGTAATGATATGTACCTAGACCTCCGACATTCGGGGTAATGACATGGTTGTAGTCCTCGGATGTGCCAGGCCTTTTAGGTGTCACTCATGGTAGTTGGCATCAAGGTGTATCGACTCTTTGGGTGGAAGTTGATTGGTGTTATGGGTCTCCCCCATTGACTCCACATTTGATGAATTTATTGTTAACTGCTGATAAGAATTGTGCATGTATTTTAGGATGTTATTACTTGTTCAAACTCACTAGGCTTTTTGTCTTAACACTTGTTTGGTGTCAATGTGTATCTCAGGTTCTAGTGGCGCCGTTTCTAAATAGGTCTAGTCGTTCTTGGGTGAGGGCATGGGGAAGGTGCATTGGGACGCACTTTTTGTGAAGACACTGTTTGGTCTATAGGCGACACCCTTTTTGTAATCTCCTTTCTATCATAGAAATTAGATTAGTTGGTTGTTGTCTATTTTCGTTATATTACAACTGTAATTAAACAGGTTTATTTATTCCCCATTTTTGGGAGGCTCTTGCTATGGAAAATTTTATATATCACATGTCCGTTTTTTTCGGATTTTTGTTATCCCTATTTTTAGGGTGTTACACCCTAAACCCCTCTTTTTAAACCTTTCCGTCCCTCACACCACCACCACCACCATTTCTACCAATCCTACCCTAACCACCAACGAACCACCCAAAATCACCACCAATCCGCCTATAAACGCTAGTAATACCACCCCGCACCAGTTTGATTTAAACCAAATAGAGGATTTTGATGGTGATGATTATGATGATATCTTGGGAGGCAACATTATGTTTGATTTTGAAGAACATCAAGTGGAAGATCCCCATCATGATTTTCCCTTCTCGTCCTTACCACCACAGACACTGGTAATCTCTAGTCTTGCTACGCCGGTGGGCTCAAAGCCCTTCTCTGCCCTCGGTGAGGAGGCAGTGCCCACTCCGCAGGAATCGCCCACCAAGAATGACTCTAGCAGCTGCACGGAAACAGAAAATTCATCATCTGGTGAGGAAATCTCCTCCTCTGAATCTAAAGAACAACCTCCTCCAAAAAAGTATAAAAGAACCGAAAGTGACGAAGATAGTGACTACGAACCGGAGGAAAATCAGATGAAAGGGAAAAGTTCAAGGAAGTCACGCACCGAAAGGGAAAGTTTGAGAAAATCAACTGAAAAGGAGAAGACCGCAGAGCCTGAGGAGACAGTACCCACACCAACTCAAAAAATCTTCATCTCCGCAAGGTATGATATCATTAAGAAACAAAGGCCTTATTTTGAGCGGCCATTTGACCCCAAGCTGGTTGAATCGGCCATGTTTATCAAACATCCCTGATGGCCCAAAAATGGGATCGAATGATTGGCCTTCCCTTTGAGGTTAATATCTCATGGGTGAAGGAATTCTTTACAACCATAGGGGTGTGCAAACAGGGGGCACTAGATATTAGAGGAAATAAGGTTGTTTGGACAGGGGCCCGTATCAACAAGGCCTTGGGTTTGTCTACCACATTCGTCTGTTCATTTAACCAAATGGTTAAAGGGGAAAGGAAAGTCTCGGATGATGATATTGCGACCCTGTTGACATTACTGGGCCATGGGTGGACTTGGGATTACAAGAGGCGGATCATTTTGGCCGATAGCCTAAACCAAAGGGTTTCTCTTTGGTTCCAGTACATTAGGCACAATATCATCCCAACCACACATGATGGCACAATCTCGAAGGGAAAATGTTTTCTGTTATATTGCATCATACAAGAAACCCCCATTGACGTGGGCCCTATTACCTATGCTAGTCTGACAGTCGCGGCTACTTTAACTGCTTCCCGATTAATTTTCCCTGTGCCCACTGCTCCTCCAGGAACATTCCAGTGCCCACTACTCCTCACACCACATCTGCTCAAATACCTTCTGTCACTGCTACTTCAACCGCGTTCCCAATGCATCCTCCTTCAAGCACTGCGTATGGGTTCGGGGTTTGGATGACATTAATTTCCAGTCAGAATGTGGCAATTCTCTCCCGATTACAGTCCATGGAAAACCAACAGCACGAGTTTCAGAATCGGGCGATTCAGGTTTGGCTATACCAGCAACAGTGGAACTCCACCTTCCAACGAATTCTACACCCCATCAATCCCACGACGACTACACTCCTACCACGTTTCCCAATAGAGGTCCTTGCACCTATGCCAGCAGTTGAGATGCCGAATTCTGCACCAGCGTCTACGGAGGGCACAACTGCACCTGCTACTGCACTGGTGGACAGTAGTAGAAGCATTTGTGATACATTTGCTACCATTATTCTAACACGCTTTTGTTATTATGTGTTGTGACCTTTTGGGTACCTTTTGAACTTTTAGTCTATCATCGCGCCTCTTTTGTATTTTGCGTTAAACTCGTTGGCGTTTGTTTAAGAATCTTTTGGATGTTGATCATTTTCTTGTTTCTCTAGCATGTTCTTCGTTTCAGGTACATTTTTCTTTTCAGGGCTTTTGTTTCTGATAAAATTAAAATGATATAAGTCATCCCTTCACTCCAAGCCCATATAATTACCCCTTGATACCTCACCAAGTCATATTTTTCACCCAATCGATGATGACATTGATAATCTCAAGTTTGAGGAGGAGGTTACGTAATGATCCTCATCATAATGTCATGATCATTATTAAAAAAAAAGGTATAAAGGGTGGGGGGATAAAATAAGTCTTCGGAAAATTGGGAGACACACACAACCCAAAGACATAGAACAAATAAACAACATTACGGGTCGTGGGCGGTGCGATTATAAATATACGCAAAAGTGAAAAATAAAGAGAGACATAAAATCCTTTTGTAGTATAACTCAAGTTTGAGGAAGAAGTAAGCAAAAATTATGTACCCATCAAAAACTAACCCCTTAAGTCCTATTGATTAATCTCATCGGAACCTAAGTCTCGAATGGAAAAATGTACATCACTCCCGCTAGATAAAGATCAATAATCCCACCGTAAGTGGTAAATTTTTTTTCCTTTTCCTTCGTTCTTCTTTCTTCGTAAACTTTCTTTCTTAGTTTTTAGTCACTTGACGACAAGTAACAGTTCAAGTTGGAGGATGTGATAACCCTCATCCCTGAGTGTTATTTATCACTCTTTTCTAATGTTTTATTTCTCATTTATACCCACTTTTGTTTCTTTCTATCTTCTTTTGTTCCTTAAATTAAAGCGAGTTCTGATAATGGCATCAAAAGTAATTTTTGTGCAGAAAATAGCAAAATTGTCGGAGCCATTAGTGTGTGCCCTCGGTGGGAACCCGGATACCCATTGGACAAAGGCTTTATCCGATTTTCATGGGCCCTTTCGTGTACTCTGGAATGATTGGGAATATGTGGTCATCATTGGAGGATGTGAAGACAAAAAAAAATACCCATTGGATAATGCTTTTGACCAATGAGTATTTTCCATTCCATTTTCTATAAAAGAGAGGCATGTGGAGCTTCATTTGCATCATCCATTCTACATCAACTCTTCCATCATCCTCCCATCACTCTAAGTTCTTCTCTCCAAAAAGAGAGAACTTAGACTTGAAGAATAGTTTAAATTCTTGTCTTTAAAATTCTTGTACTTTATTTTTATGCATTAACTTTCTAGTATTTTCATTTATTGCAATTTTAAATTTGAAGTACTTTAATTTCTTGCATTTTAATTTTAGTACTTTAATTTCTTGCATTTTAATTTCTAGTATCTTAAATTCTTTCGTTTCCTTCTAGCTCTTTAAATTTCGTATCTCTTTTCTTACTTAGTTCTTATCTTATTTATATTCATGCAAGTAGTTAACTCTCATTTCTCTTTTATTATTATGTCTTCTATTATTAGTTTGAGCTAAGCACCATTTGGGTGTGGGTGTGAGCCAACTTGAAACTAGTAGGCAACACTAGGGTGTGGCCATCATTACTAGCTCTTAAGCTTGGTCACTTAAGTCGAGGCTTAAACTCAACGCTGATAAGTCGATCACTTGGAAGTGTTAATATTAAATCTTGACCTAGAGAAGGGCGGATTCGAAATACGACTTAAGTGATGCACAAAGATTTGAGAGAGTCTTTGAATACCACATAGAGATACGGGTTTTGTATGATTTACTAAGGTTCAAACGTCGAAAGAGATTTATATCACAAAGAGATTTGAGTGTAAATCTCCGTACCGGTAGAACTTGATTTCTATCAACTTAGTTAAATCGGAAAGATTAAGAGTCGGTAACGATGGACACTTTACGAGCATCTTGTAGGACCGGTCTTTAAAAATCCACTTTCAAGAGATCGGGATTTTTATAGACTATCCGTACTACAAAGTGCCCGACCATTATGTTACTACGTTTGTTTCAAGGAATGCTTACACCCATTTCGGTAACGCATTTTTATCTCTCTAGTAAAATCATAAAGAAGAGAGTCGATCATTCATTGGTAACTGATAATTTCCACAGATACACCATCCAGATCAACATGGAGTTTCAAAGGTGGTGCCATAGGAGTTTTCATGGTAGAGGAGTTTTCAAAATTGAACTTTTTTCAGAAGGTCACGTATGTATTTTCTTTGATTTATGAAAATTCCTTCTGAGGTTTGTTTAACTTGAAGTCCCAAGAAAAAGGTGAGCTCCCCCATCATACTCATCTCATATTGGCTTTTCATGAGAGAGGCAAACTCATCACACAGTGACTCATCAGTGGCACCAAAAATGATATCATCCACATATATTTGAACAAAAATAAGATTACCCAAGGTTTGCTTGATGAAGAGAGTGTCGTCAATTTTACCTCTTGAATATTTGTTTTTCAGAAGAAAATCGGCAAGAGTTTCATACCAGGCATGAGGAGCCTGCTTTATACCATAGAGAGCTTTGTCCAACCTGTACACATAGTCAGGATGGGCTGGATCTTCAAAGTCGGGAGGCTGTTTTAGATAGACTTCTTCAGCTAGCTCCCCATTAAGAAAGGCACTTTTAACATCCATCTGGAAGACTCTGAAGTTCTTGTAGGCAGCATGATGAAGGAAGATTCCGATGGCTTCAAGTCTTGCAACTTGTGCAAATGTTTCATCATAGTCAATCCCTTCCTCTTGCCTATAGCCTTGTGCAACCAGTGTGGCTTTGTTTTGAAAGATCCACTTGGTTCCTATGATAGTTTTTCTGGAAGGGCGAGAAACCAATCTCCAAACTTTGTTGCTTTCGAACTGAGAAAGTTCTTCTTGCATGGCAGTGATCCAACATGGATCAGCTAGAGTTCTTCATCTTTCTTTGGTTCAATGAGTGAAAGGAAGTTGACATAGAGACATATGTTTCCAAGACCTCTTCTGGTCTGAACACCAACTTGTTGATCACCAATGATTTGATCAATGGGTGATCTTTTGTCCACTTTATGGCATGAGGTAAAGGAGGAGGGAAGGAAATTTGTAGAGGAAAGTTGGAAGGGAAATTTTCAGGAGAGAGAGATGGAAGATCTGCAAGAATAGGTGAAGAAGGAATATTTGGTTGAGAAACATGGATGGTTTGAAGTGTATTTTGGGTAGGCTGAGGATTGTCCTCTTGACAAGAGGAGGGGTTGATGGATGTAGAGGGATCATTGTTTTGATAGAGAAGTGGGAAAAGTATAGGGAATCTCTGATGATATGGAAAGAGGACCATCACCAACACAGGAGGATATCCATCGGTTCAGTTCATCATCATCACAAGAGAGTGATGATGTCTTGAGGTCATCAAATTTGACATTGATGGATTCATCAATACACTTCCTTCTGAGGTTGTAGACTCTGAAAGCTATGGAAGTGAGAGAATATCCCACAAAGAATCCTTCATCGGCTTTGGGATCAAATTTTCCCAAGTGTTCTCAATCATTGAGAATGTAGCAGACACACTCAAAGACATGAAGAAAGACAATGTTGGGTTTTTTATTACCATAGAAGACTTCATAAGGAGTTTTGTTATGTCTTTTTTGCAATGATGAGCCTATTTTGGGTAAAGCATGCAGTGTTGATTGCTTTTGCCCAAAAATAGGTAGGGAGATGAGATTCACTCAGCATAGATCGGGCAGCTTCACATAGTGTTATGTTCCTTCTTTCTACTACACCATTTTGTAGTGGAGTTCTGACGACAGAGAATTTTTGAGATATGCCTTTATCATTGAATAATTCATCCAACATACTATTCTTGAATTTTGTTTTGTTGTCACTTCTTACAGATCGTACTAGCTTCCTATTCAGCCCTTCAGACTTCTTGATGAATTTTATAATTTCTTCAGTAGTGTCACTTTTATACCTGAGAAAAAATACCCATGTCTAACGAGTAAATTCATCAATAATGACAATAATGTACCTTCGACCACCAAGGCTTGGGGTGCTGACTGGTCCACATAGATCCATGTGGAGCATCTAAAGAGGTTGGGAGATGGAGAAGCATTGTCTGGACTTGAAGGAAGATTTTGTGAGCTTTCCTTTCTCACAGGCAGCACACAACTTTTCTTTCACAAAGGATAATTTAGGCATACCTGTGACAAGCTCTTGATTGGAGAGGACATTCAATATCTTGAAGTTGAGGTGAGAGAGACGTTTGTGCTAGAGCCATCATCTTTTTGCAGAGTTTTTAGAGACAAAGCAGATGTTTGTTCCGAAGGATGAGTTATGCCCCATGTCTATGACATAGACATTCTCTTTCCGGTATCCAGAAAGTACAGTTCCCATATTTTTGTTGAAAATAATACATGAGGATAGTTCAAATAGTACTTTGTACTCCAGATCACACAGTTGGCTTATGCTTAGGAGATTGTGCATCAAGCCTTCAACATATGCTACTTTGTTAAAGGTTATGTAACCATTTGAGAGTGTTCCATAACCCTTAGTACTTTCTCTAGAAAAGGTGAGAAAGGTACATTTAGTAGGCACGAAGTCAACAAGAAGATATTTGTTGTCGATCATGTGTCGTGAACACCCGCTGTCAAATACCATATTTGTTGGTGTCCTAGACCCTGTAAATACAAGAAAATCATTTCTTTGGTACCCATTTGGAAATGGGTCCTTTTGAGTTAGTAGAAGATGGAGAATCCTTGGAAGCATTTCTATCAATACTTTCCACAGGACAATCCTTAGCAAGATGGAAGATGTCACCACAATTATAGCATTTTCTATATATGTAAACTTTTTTGGAGTTTTGATTAGCTTCCTTGTGTTGACCAGTCACATTGACTTTTATGGCTTTAGAAGAGAGAGATGAATCAAGAGGTTTAGGACCCAAGATACCTTTGTCAGAGTTGGCCAAAGGAGTAGAAGAGGGTAGCTTAGGATTTAACTTTTTCAACATCACATATTTGGGGATAGGAAGAGAGGAGGATTTCTTAGAATCTTTTTGGGGAAATTTTCTTTTGGAAAGAAGATCGGCAGCCGATTTTCCGTTTTCAGAGAAAGATAATTTCTTTGAAGACAGTTGAGGTTCTCTATAGAAGTCTTAGATGGTTTGCGTTTAGAAGAAGAACCCTCATTAATTTTCAAAGATGTCATTGACTCAAGAATGGATTTCGGAGGGTCATTTGAGCCTTTGGCTTCGTCACTTTGATGAGGTGAACCAATGCTTTTGGCTTTAATTAACATCCCAAACTTGAGATTTTCATAGAGATTAGAAGAGTCTAAGGGTTCAGAGTAGTTAGAGTTCTCTTCAGAAGACTCATAGAATGAAGGAAGATAGAAAGGAGCATGGGTATCAGAAGGAGGGTCAAGGTCAGTTTTTCCAAAGCCTAGTCCAGACTTGTCATCACAAGGCATTTGATCTTGGAAAATCTTTTATAAACTTTTGGAGGAGCTTGTTCACATTTTCACAACTTCTTGCTCCTTTTTGAACCTTTTAAGAAATTTAATTTTCTCTTTAGCAAGAGTGAAATTAATAGTTTTCAAATCTTCAAACTCAACCTTAATTTTGTCAAAATGTTTTAGCTAAGAAACACGAATTTACACCTGAGAAGAGAGAGATTTTATCTGAGCATTTTCCTTTTTCTTTGCATCTTTGGCATCTTTGGCTTCATAGAAGTCAGTGGTCAAAGAGTCAAAGGCTTTAATCTTCTCAGCATTAGAGAGAGAGAGAGACAAAAAGTGATGTACATGGGTAGATGAGGTAGAGCACTCAAGAGACACAAGAGCTAGAGAGGAGGATTGACCTTAACTTTCATCAACATCTTCTATTTTTAATCATGAAGCAGAGGTTGGCCATTTCCTTGTCACTTTCATAAGTGGGTTCATCTGCCCAAGCATGAGATTCAGCAAGAAGACCTTTTTCCTTTATTGGCTAGAAAAACATTTCTTTCTTTCTCTCTCTTATATTTTGCCTTGCACTTCTCAGTGTGTTCAGAGTTTGAAGGGACAAACATATTGGCCTTTTGAAAAGAAGGTTGGTAGGAATCAAATTTGGTTTTGACAGATCTAGAGGAGGTACGGTTAGAGGAGGGTAGTCTGGATTTATCAGAAGACCTGCTTCTACACTCAGAAGTAAAGTGTCCTTTTCGACACCTGTAACATTACTCATTTGATTTGTCAGAGGGAGTGGTTTTAGAAAAAGTAGAGGAGGATTTTCTTGAAAACTTGGATTTTCCAGAAGAGAAGGGAGGTTTGCCTTTAGAAAAACCTGCCCACATGGCAACACCATCTGACAGTTGAGCAACACAGGTCTCCTCCCCTTCATCATAAGCCTCACTAAGATAGGCTTCTGAAGGATCATTAGGGTCCTCTTGGCTAATATGGTCAAAATCAGAGGGATAGGTGATTCTAGGAATACACACAGAGTTTTTGGAAGAGTCACTGACAAGAGCTAGAGAAGAGCTTTTTATGCCTTTTGTGATAGAGTTCCTAAGCAGTTTAGTCTGCTCATAGTTGAAAAAGTTGCCATACAAAGCAGTAAGTGGCATAGAGTCAAGATACTTGGTAGACTTGATACAAGTACAAATATTTTCTCAAAACTCGGGAAGACAGTCCATGAACTTGCACAAGACTTCCTCATTATCATAAATGCGACCACAAGTTTTTGATCGTTAAGAAGACCGTTAAAACGGTTATAGTAGTCTGAGAAAGATTCCCCCTTTTCCATATGAAAGGAGTTCATACTTTCTTAGAAGAGCAATCTTTCTGCTCTTTTTCACCTCAGACGTACCTTCGTAAATAACACACAGAGTAGACCACATTTATTTAGCAGTAGAGAAGTTAACAAGAGAGTGATAGACCTCATCAGGCAGAGAGAGGGCAATGATGGCTATGACTTTAGTATCAAGAGCTATAAGACGTCTGTCTTCATCATTATATTTACTGGGATCCTTTACAATGTATCTCCCAGTAGCTGGAGTTCTTTCTTCCTTAGAAGAGTCCTTATCAGCATTTGCTTTATCTTCCCTTTTGGCATTATACCAGTCCCAAACTCTAGGAATAAAAGTACCTTCATGTAAAATAGTAGGATATCTGTTGTCAACTCCTTCTAAGAAGAGTATCATACGACTTTTCCACAGGAAGATGTTATTAAGGTTGAACTTTGGTGGTTTGGCTAAAGAGCCATTGTCGTATGATACAGCAGTAGTGTTTTGAGTAGAAGCATTGTTTAAAGAAGATGAAGAGGATGTCATTACTGACCTAGTTTATTGAGTTAAACTGGCATGCTCTGATACCACTTGTTGGCCTCATATAGCAGTAAGTAAACAAGACAGAAATTGTAGAAGGGGGGGTTGAATACAATACACATAATTTTTCACTTAATTTAATTCTTTTTTATTTGAAATCAAGAATTACACATAAAAACTTTTGTTTGTTGCAGAAGATAACATATGAAATCTATTCAAACAATCTTACACAAAGAGAAAGAAGAACAATTGAAAAACACTTAGAAAACAAATGAACTTCGTAGAGAGAAAATACCAAGGCACTTAGAGAGCTTGAAGACTTGTAAAGCTGGTAATCTTTGCATGTTGAAGCATCATCCATATATATAGTGCCTCATGAATTTAATGCATGGACAACTATTAAGCAACGAGTGGACACAGGTCTTTTACATGGTACAGGATGTACCTTTTCTCTTGAGGTGTTTTGACTTGAAGTGTTGATCTGCAGAGGATGGTGTAGACCTTTCCTAAAAAGAGTGTAAAATACAAAACATATTTTTCTGATCTTCAGATGAGGTCCATATCAATGCAAGATATCATAAATATACTTTTTCAGAAAAGTACAATGTGTTTGTGTCGATGATATTTTCCCACCAAAACATATCAAAGACAAGTTTGGTGAATAGAAAGACAAGTCAGCATAGATCACCATATACATATTCAAAACTTTAAAGATGTGAGATTATCTTCAGGTTTGTGAAGATGTGAGAACATTTTCAGGTACCTG
The DNA here is from genome assembly GCA_954870635.1 of Arctium minus. Lineage (NCBI taxonomy): Eukaryota > Viridiplantae > Streptophyta > Magnoliopsida > Asterales > Asteraceae > Arctium > Arctium minus. Next base: position 33,286,359 of record OX941092.1, read on the forward strand.
AAGATGTGAGAACATCTTCAGAATCCTGAAGTTATGAGATTGGCACCATCTTGGCCGATGGTGTTGATCACGTAGGCAGGCAGCTTGGCATTAGGCTGAGAAGTCCATCTGCAATCCGCTTTGAGAAATATATTTCTTCTTTGTCTTTTTCGGCTGATCTTCGACTTCACCGAACATTTGTATTGAAACCAATCTACTAGTAAGAACCTAAAAATATTCTAAGTATGATGATACAAAATGGAAGATCAGGAGGTCATCTTCAAATCTACAGATGACCCAACAATAGTGATCGCAGTATGTACGTGTAATGTCTTACCATGCCACTGTTGTCAGATTTATGCAACCCGACATTGATCGTGCAAATAGGTTATGACGGAAGTATACATATTGACCTACTGTCATTTTCAAACAAGTGATAATGGTACAAGTACGGGATATCGATCCCACAAGGAAAGGATTGCAACAGTTTCTCAAAAGTCTAGTTCTTAAAAGCTGGTTTCAGATGGCTAACAAAAAAAATCTTTTGTTTGGTGGTTTGATTAACAAATACTGAAAATATTGATTATAAAAAGAAGCGAAAGGTGTAAAGTTCTGTTGAGATAAAAACAAGCTATCCGGTAAAGAGATGTTACGGCAAACTTACGTTATCTCAGATTTAATATTTAAGTGACCTCTGAAAAGCCAACACATTTTCATACAAATAATTAGTGGTCAATTAATTAAATGTAATATTCAATGAAATAATTATGATCTGATTTAAATAACGACAAGACTATATAAATATACCTTTTTACGTTTTTACCGGTTTAAACCTCCAATCGACTTTACACCCCAAGCTCAGGTTGTCAGTCTGTCATAGCTTGGTTTCTTTTTATAAAAGATATAAAAGCGTGAAAATTAAATAGCAGAGAAGGAAATTGAATAAAAGAAACTACAAGCATTAAAAGTTAAGAGAGGTAACTTGTCATGCAAGTAACGACTTTCTTGGAGGACAAGTGAAACTAAATTGCGATGGAAAATAATTAACAATAACTTAAAGTGCAAGAAATTAAATACAATGAATTAAATAGCGAGAAAATGAAGTGCGATAAATTAAATTGCGATAAATTAAATTGCGAGAAAGTAAATGCGAGAAAATGAAGTGCGGAAATTAAATTGCATTAATATAAAAGCGTAAAATAAAATATTAACGAGAAAGGAGAAGAAAAAAGAAGGAAACTTGTGTTCCAAGTAACGAGCCTAACAAGTGCATGCATTGCTCATGAAATTCATCCTTAGTCTATCGACCAATTGCTCGGGTTAAGATGTGATTTTTGGATCCCAACTATAACCTCAATTGATCGATTCTCAAAGATGATGCTACGAGGGCTATGGTTCGAGAAAAACAAGAGAAGAATTTCAACACTTAACTAACAAGACATGTAACTAAAGATGGTAACCGAAAATGGAAGAATTCGGCCGAATACAAACTTCTTCAAATGAACCGAAACTTCGAACCTTTGATCAAATGTAAGACTAAAATGAGGAGAAAACTAAACCATTCACCAAGGTGTGGTGAATTGGTTAGTTCCAGGTGTATCTCAAGTATAGCAAAGCACTTTGATTTATTGTGCTTATCAAGGGCCATGGGCCGAAAATATGAAACAAACAAAAGCCCAAATTATATCTTAACCAAGGGCCCTAAAGTAATAGTTAATGGAAGGTCCAACATCATTGTATAAAAATAATCCAAATAACCGGCCCAAACAATGCTTCAAAAACGAGTCCATGAGAAGTTCAAAATGAGTTTAATTTCAAATGTCAGTCCATGCCCTAAAAGTCTTCATCCACATCCCTCGATTTTCCCTGCATTCCCATTGCGATCTATAGTAGACATGAAAGAAGCATTATAAATGACATGTTTTGTATGATTTGATCAAAATGCTTCCCTAAAGTATAGGCACAAACAAACTCCACTAAATAGCTAAAAAGAGAACAAAAAGACTCAAATAGATACTAAAAAAGGCATTCAAAGTGTGAGAAATTTGACTCAAATAGGGTTAATAAATTAACCCTATCGGCCTATGTTCCAAGTTTTTGCATCTTCATGGTGCCCCTACTAATATTATCGTCCCGAGTCCCGAGGCACATAACCCCTCGCACATAGCCGAAACATTCAATGCATATCATATTTTTGTATTGTGAACATGTAGCATAATTTGAAAACCTTAAAAACATGTAGTAGTCATGTATCATATCTAAAATAACTTATATACACATATGCATACATTTACATATGTATATATATATATATATATATATATATATATATATGGAGTCATACAAGGGAAAACTCAGTTGTTTGTGATAACTGCGAGATCTAATCTCAACCACAAATCAAAGGATAAGTTAGGAAATTAATAATTTTGGTAATTTTGACTTAAAATTTTAATTAAAGGGCATTTTAGGTATTTTGAAAGTCTCCTCCCTCCTCCTCCTCTCTCCGACCTCCGGTGAACCTTATTCCGATGAACACCAAGTAAACACAAGATACACAATGTGATACCTAAAAAGATTGACATTATCAACGAAAAAAAAGACACATATAAACGATCTTCAGTGTGATACCCAAAATGCATACAATATGCATTGTGATACCCATTATGATACGACTGTGATACCAATTGTGATACCCACAAATTAGAACTGCAACTGAGACAGATTCAACAATTTTTTGATATTGTTTCGTCGGATTTTTCGCTGACAGGTCGTTGTTTGATAATGTTATGTGGATCGGACTTTGAAAACAGAGTCGACTTCCCTGTCAAAGAAATCCGATAGACCAATATCACAGCAAAAAATTTGGTTTTCGTCAATGTAAAAAATAGGGTTTCCGACCAACAACGGGTTACACGGAATGTAGCAGTGATTAAAATCTGACACACGAAGTATCCCATTTGAGATCTTTTCTCGTTATCTTCATCACCCTTTCAATCTCCGTCGGTCGGACACCCCCAACTTCAAACACAATGTGTTTCGTGCGATATGAAAGGAGATGGGTGATGGGGAGGTCAAGGATGGCATAGCTGTTGTTGTGCTGATCTGGCCGAGCACCAATCGGGAAAAACAAGACCAACCAGAAACCCAACGAAAATAAAATCTTTAAGATCAGGCAGAAATGCAAATCCAAACTGACTATGATACACTTGTGACACCTACGTGTTTTGGTGCATTGTCCAGATCGTCGACAAGATCTGGATTGTGGCGCATTGTCGAGATCTCTGACGAGATATGGGTTGTGGCGCATTGTCAAGATCTAGGAAACATTGGTTTTTGTATCTCCAATGGGGATAAGGATATCCATATGGTTGTGGATATGACAGTGGAGAAGGATATGCTTGACGTGGGTATAGAGATGATGGATAAGCATATGAAATTAGATAGCATGGAGTCAGGGAGATGATGGATAAGTAATTGAATTAGATGGGTAAGAGGTGTAGAGATAACCTATGGCCGACTAATATGGAGCGGCAGAAGTCGGTTTTACCTCCTTCATGGTTTGAATTTCAAATAAAGATAATTTGGAATTTCTTGGAATACATGGTAACTAATTATAATATAAATATAAAATAATAAATTACTAACCTACCTTTTTATTATTAATTAAATAAAAAAAATTAATACCTCAAATGAGTGGTTCACTTTGGATCTCACTATTATCACAAATTTTTGAATTCTAATTTGATTTGACCCACCCATATATATATATATATATATATATATATATATATATATATATATATATATATAGGTGGGTTCAAATGAAAACTCATTTTTTCTTGTGAACGTGAGGACCAATCTTAAACATTGATCAAAACTAAGAAAACTAATCAATGGTTCAAACATAATAAGATTAATTGAGAAGTGATTAGGGACAAAACTGAAAATTTGAATCAGCGTCTACATTATTTGACTTTTTATTTTATTTTATAATTAAAATTTTTTTACCTCCTTAAAGTTTAAAATACATTATCTTAAAAATTATTAATATTTTAATCAAACAAATTACATCAAAAAAAGGAGAATTTCGTGCTATTCAATATGACATCCATCTCGATACAGTTTTTCTTGTTTTAACCGTTTTTACGTAAAATACTAGATATGTATTATATTCATTATGAACATGTATGCACGTCCCCGGGTGTCCACATTTAGTATGAATAACAAAGGTGAACTTCATATACTATTCATGATGAATAATACAGTATTCAGGATGAATAATACATGAATTCATGATTCATGTATTATTCATCATGAATCGTGTATTATTCACCCTGAATATTGTATTATTCATTCTGAATTATACATTATTCATGATGAATAATATATGAATGACCCGTGAAGGTGTGGATACATGACGAATCTTTTTTGTTTCCCGATTCACAAACGAAATTTGGTTTACTTTATTATGAATATGTATGCACATCCTCGGGTGTCCCACATTCAGTATGAATAAGAAATGTGAATGTTCATTCATTATTCATGATGAATAATACAGTATCAGGATGAATTATACAACATTCAGGATAGATAATACACAAATTCATAAATCGTGTATTATTCACCCTGAATGTTGTATTATTCATCCCGAATGATACATTATTCACGATGAATACTACATGAATGACCTGTGAAGGTGTGGAGACGTGACGCACTCTCTTTTGTTCCCCGGTTCACAACCGCAACTCGATAGGTTTTCAATTCGTCTCGATAGGTGTTGATACGGTGATGAAGAACGAGATGTCTTACGACGTTGAAGAAGGTGATGTGGATTTACAGACTTACGGCGTCGAGGTTTTGTACACACTTGAACACACATAAATATTCATAATAAATATAACACATATATAGCATTTCACGTAAAAAACGGTTAAAACAACAATAAAAACTATATCGAGATGGATGTCATATCGAAGAGCACGAAATTCTCGTTTTTTTGATATAATTTGTTTGATTAAAATATTAGTAGGTTTTAAGATAATTTATTTTAAACTTTAAGTGGGTAAAAGTTTTTATTAAAAAAACACAATAAAAAGTCAAATATGGTAGGCGTGCGTTTAAATTATCTTCCATTTTTACCCCTAATCATTTTAATTAATAATTTTAATTAAAAACTCTATTTAATATAAGTTGTTGGATCAATAGAAATGGATAGGCCATTGAGTTTTCATTTGAATTTTCCTCTCTCTCTCTCTCTCTCTCTCTCTATATATATATATATATATGTTCCCCTTATGATTACATAATATGGGAAATTGTTACTTTGTTTTGTAATAGCTTTTTCACTTTGATCTAGAAAATAATAGCTTAAAGCATTAGCAACCTGTGCTTTGAAAGATGGTACCCGTGGTGCAGTTTGAATGTGCCACAGGTTGTCTAACAAACACTGTTGTTTTCTGTTAAAATCATTCCAGCACTTGGCCGAAGTTTTTTGTTTGTATCAAAACATTTGTATAATGTGTATGTCCCAAATTAAATAACATCATGTCCTTTTTGGGTGTTTTTTCTTGGAACATATGTTTTTGGGGTTATCTGTGATATATAATCATCCTGTATACACTGTAATTCTTGAGATGTCATCAAAGGTTCAAGTCCTTGTGCATCTTATACCAATTGAGAATCTTGTATAGATGTCTGTGTAAATGTCTGTGCGTTGATTGCAGACTGCATCAACTTTACTGTAGGTGCTATATATATATATATATATATATATATATATATAAAGAGAGAGAGATAGAGAGATAGAGAGAAAGAGGAGAGGGCTAAAAATTGAAGAGGATGATGTCGTTTGACCGTTTTAGGCATCATTTGGCAAAAATAAGCTAGCTTATTTTTTGGGTACATGTTTGGATGGACATAAGTTAGCTTATAAGCTAGCTTTTTGATAAGCTACTTGGAGTAGCTTATGAGGAGCCTTATGTGATTATTCCAATTATGCCCTCATTAATATCCATTATTTTAATTGATTATTTTTTCTATATATCCTTTTTGGTAATTTTACATGCTTATATTCTAGTTTTTACCAAACATGACTTTTTCATCAGCTAGCTTATCAGCCACCAGCTAGCTTATCAACTAGTTTGCCAAACATAGCCTTAGTCAATTTCCCCAAAATCAAACGTGTGGTTGCCATTTTCTGTAAACAAAAGGAAGAGGGCTCTTGAATTGTCCTATAAACAACTAACCCCTTCTATTTCACTTTTATTATTTTTGGGGTGTAACACCGTCACTTTGTTATTGTCATCAAGTGATGATAAAACAGACAAGACAAAAAGTTTTTTTTTCTTTCTATTTTTTCTTCTAAAATTAAAAAATTGTACTTATATAAATTACAAATGAGAGTCAAAATTTTAAAAGAAGTAAATACCTAAACAACCAAGCAAATAATCATCTCATACACTTTTCAAATCTCCATGAACATGTTGGAAATATTGTGGAGGATTGGAAGTTTTATTCCATCCCACATAGGTAGAAATGGACCTATGGTGGGGGTGCAACGCTTAACCTCATCCCGAGCTACCGAGCTTTTTTATAAAGTTGATAAACGATTCTTATTTATGTGTTAAATCGATTTTATTTAAAGATTTATATCAAATTGGTTTTATTTAAAATTTGATTTGATTTAAAATCTTTATTAATGACAAGTCGGTTTTATTCAAATTTATTAATGAGATTAATGATATTATTAATAAAAATCAATTTTATTTAGTATCGTTATTGTAGGGGTTATGTTTTTAACCGGTATAAATATCGGGTTAAACCTGAGGTTGAAACACACTGAAAATACATAATCGATTTCCTCTGCTCTTTCTCTCTTCTCTCTGTGGTTTCCCTCTACTGTCTTCCAGTTTTCTGCATCTCTTCTTGCTTTATTTTCTTGTTCTTAGATATTGGTACACGAATTTGTACTGCATCAAATCCTGGGGTTATCGACTTGAGACTCTACTGCCTTTTTAGGAATGTCGCATAAACCTTAAAAGACAGGTTTATACCGTGAAGTTCTGCCCTCGTTCATCAAGTACATTCAGGTTGGTTTTTTACGTTTCTGTACTGTTTTTTTTTTCGTCCACTAGAGTGGACAGTCTATTTCTACCCCTTCTTCTAACGAATCTATCGCGAAGGATAGACTTGTTATTAGGTTCGCCTAATAATCAAACTGTTAGACCATAGTCTCATTGGATTCAAGATCATCCAAACTGAAGATCGCAATCTGAAGCTAAAGCCGGAACGTCGACTCTCGATATAAAAGTCTATGTCTATTTGTAATAAATGTCAATGTAATTCAATGTAATTGTTTGTTTATTTTTCTAGTTAACTTAGTTAGTTATATATTAACTTAGTTAGACATAATATCTATTTGTTAGATATTATGTAGTTATATTAGTTTTATAATACAACTTGTTCTTACAAGTTGTTAGGTTGATTAGATTTAGATAATATCTATTCTAGATATTATCTAAGTGTATCTCTCTCTCTCTCTCTCTCTCTCAAAAGATCAGATAATATACACACATAAAAACACACACATCAAGGTGAAAAAGAGAGAAAAACATAGAGAACACATCAAGAACTTAATCGATCAACCTTGTAATCGTTTGATATATTCAATACAGGTTGGTAATCGTTATTGTGTTGTTGTTTCTATAAAACTTGATAGTAGTAGTATTGTTAAAGGACCGACAATTGGTATCAGAGCCTGATTAAGATCAAAACAAGTTTTATAAAAGAAAAACGTCTCTGTGTTCTTCAAGAAAATTTGAGTTTGTGATTTAAACTGTTTTAGGTGTTAGAATCGATCAGAGTGTGATCGTACTACATGCTAGATCGAGTTGTTGCTATTTAATTTCACTTTTAAGCTTAAATCGAGTTCCAATTTGTGGATTTTGAGTGAAAACAGTCGAAGTGGGTAAGTCACTGTGCGATCAGATTAAATTCTAAAAAGAGTGTTTTAGTGAGATCGAGTGCTTACATTCAGTTCTAGAAGTGATTCTAGACATATTGGTAGAGTTTGGTATTGCTAAATCGTTTCAGGAACAAGATTCAGTCGATTTTCAGAAGTACAGAACGAACACCCGCACAACAGAGGAAGAATAACCCGCATACCTTACTGTGCGCGTCTCAAAGGAAACGCATATTCTATTGTGCGCGTCCCAAAGGAAACGCATTCCTTACTTCTCGGGTTCCAAAGCACACGCATACCTCAAGACATCGAGTCCATCTCTTAAAAAGAACAAGTCAACCTTGCGTGTCCCATTTGAATCGCATATCTCAATTGTGCGGTTCCCTCTTGAAACGCACAACTCCATTGTGCGCGTCCAACTAGACCCGCACACCTCAATTGTGCGCTCCTAACCAGACCCGCACAACTCCATTGTGCGCGTCCAACTAGACCCGCACACCTCAATTGTGCGCTCCTAACTAGACCCGCACAACTCCATTGTGCGCGTCCAACTAGACCCGCACACTGCACACTCCTCACTCCTCACTAGACCCGCAAACCTCTCTGCTCCAATCCATACTTAGAATTTTTTTTCTGAGAATTTTTCGAAACTGCAATAGGGTCTTCAATCCATACTTAGCGAGACCCCCGTGCTAAGTCTGCCTAGGGGGACAAAATTTCTTGTGTGATCAAATTTTATTTGGATTAACGATCATATCTGTCAAGTTTTCTCTTATTCAATACAGGATGACATCCAAAGAAGCTCTCGCAATAGGAACCGACACCAAGCCACCAGTTCTCCTTCGAGGGGAATACGAACAGTGGAAGGATAGGTTTCTAAACTTCATTGAAAGACAGGATTTGGGTAATTTCATTATACAATCCCTAGAAGAAGGCCTAATGGAAACACAGTATAGGGAGCCAGCAGCAGGAACTCAAGAAGTAAGAGTTGCACTTTCTTATACAGATCTAACAGGTGATGCTAAGCTAAGAGCAAAAGGCGACAGGTTAGCCAAGTCATACATTCTACAAGGGATTACAAATGAAATCTATGTAAAGATTGACAGCTACAAAGCCTCAGCCAAACAAATGTGGGATCAACTAGAGAAAATGATGCTGGGTTCAAAGATTAGGAACCAACTGAAAATCTCTAACTGCCTGCACAGTTTTGAAGAATTCAAAGGCAGAACTGGAGAAACTCTAGAAGGAACATATGATAGGTTTGTGACTTTGCTAAACGAATTGAGCAAGAACAAGGTCAACAAATCTCAAATCGAGCTGAATATCAAATTCCTGAGTATTCTACAACCAGAATGGAAAAGTTTTGCCAGGCAGATAAGGCAGATAAAAGACCTGAATGAGATTCCACTTCACGAGGTGTATGAAACCCTCCGACAAAATGAAGATGAGGTGGATGAAATTCTAGCAGAAAAGAGAAAAGGAAAGACAGTTGAAGACACAGTCGCTCTTGTTGTGAAGAAGAAGAAGAACAAGACGATTGTGTATGAATCAGAAGAAGCTGAAGCTGATGTTGTCTCTGACTCGGATGAAAATGAACAAATGCAACAAGCAATGTAGTTTCTAACAAATGCATTTCAGAAAAAGTTCTACAGGAATCCAACGTCAAACAGTCAGAGGTACTCTTCTGGACCCAACAACTATGCTCACAAGGAAAGAGTTGAAGGAAGCAGATATGAAGGAAATAGGTATGAAGGGAAAATATTTGAAGGGAAGAGATTTGAAGGGAAGAGACAAGAGGAGAAGAAATCTGATGAGATAAGATATCAGAAAGAAGGAAACATATTGGAAGAAAAGAAACTGGAAGAAAGGAAGTACAAAGCTGAAGGATCAAGTCAGCCAGGATCACCCATGTGCTACAACTGTGGCAAAACCGGTCACTTTGCCAAGAATTGCCGAATATCAAAGGTTGGAAACTCCGACTTCTACAAGAACAAGATGCTTCTTGCAAAGCAACAGGAGGCAGGCAAGGCGCTGATGGCTGAAGATGAATACTGGCTGGATCACTCAGATGAAGAAGAAAAGGATGAATCCGTCAATATGTGCTTGATGGGCAAAATCGAATCAGATACTGAAGCTGATTCAGAAAATGAAGAAGAGGAGGTATGTGATTTATCGTATAAATATTTAATGAATAAAATGCATGCTATGGTTTTAAAACAAGAAGAGTTAGAATCTAATCTTAAGCGAGAAAATGGTGTTATTATTAATAAAAACCAATTGATACAAAAACATAGCGATGAACTTGCTGAGAAGAAAGTATTAGTTGAGGTTTTACATACAAACGCTGACACCAACGCAAAAGAACAGACTATAATTCTAAAAGACAATAGTGAGCTCAAGTCTAAATTGACAAAAAGTGAGATTGATTTTTATAAGCTTACTGATATGCATTCTTTATGTATTAAAGAAAACAAGACTTTAATTGCTAAATTAGATAATTTGGAAAAGAAGCTATACTCATTAGGTCAAATGGAGCAAACCATTCATCTTAACAAACCGAAAAAGAATAAAGAAAATTGGGGAATCGGTTATGTGAAACCTCAATGTCTTAAAAAAGGTATAAGAGAAGTGCCCGCACTTTATGACTATACCTCTATGCTTGTTTCTCACCGAATCGCCTCATTTAAAGTTTTTAATACTAAACTATCAGAAAAGGATGAATCCAATGAATTTGAAAAACGGATGAAGTCAACTAAAGTTCACGCTCCATTTTATTATGCGAAGTTGAATAATAGTTATGACTTTCCAAATGATGAGAAGAAATCTCTTTCAACTGACTACTTTCAAAGTTATTCTGAAAAAGAGATGGAGGCGAAGCCTGTTATAGGTAAAATTTATGTCCCTTCTCTCGTGTTAGAAAGTAAAATTTCTGAACTCGAGACCTCTTTATCAGATGAAAGACTTATGATTGAGATTCAACAAAAGGTTTTTTCAACTGTTATGAAAAATGTTGTTTTTACAAAGGCTTTTACTTCTAATGACATTTTGGTTCATCAAACGAAGAGTTTAATTTTCTTAATTCTGACGGTGGTTTAGATGGTTGTTTTGAACAAATTGATTTTAATGAGAAACTTCCTAACCATGCATCTTTTGTTAAGAAAACTTCAAGAAAAACCAGTTTGCCTGTGTTCAGTGCAAAATCAACGAAAGCTTTCGTTGATAAATCAGTCTCTGTGAACGCTAAGAGTGCTAAAGGTAAGGAAATATCTCAGCATTCACAGAAACCTACCACTACAGGTAATTCTAAGAAGAAGCATTCAGTTGTTGCTCAAAGGTCTAACTCACCAGTTTTACATGTTTCAGATATGAGCAAGTCAAGACCTGAAGCCCATTCTCAATGGCAACCAAAACGGAAGCTTGACAAGGCCGTTTTATCCTCTAGTAGTGTTAATTGTAATAAGACTTCGCTTACTAAAGATGTTGTGATTGCAGAAATTGCTGTTTTGAATCCAAAACTTGTTGTTTCTCGTAAACAATATACAATGAAGCAATTATTTCAGTTATCTTTATCTACTGGAAAGTCCTCTATCTATAATAAACATGTTTCTATTATTTGTCAAGATTCTGGAGATTGGTTTGGAAATTACCATGTGCATTCATCTCATACCAACTCTCATGCTTTTCAAAAGAACAAAGGATCCAATTTGAAATGGATACCAAAATCTTGTGCTAACACAGCAGGACACAAATTCCAGTGGGTACCTAAGGCTAAATCTGTGTTGCAGGCACACAAAGATTAAAGAGAAACCGACTTCTGATTATGTACAGATCAGGACTCGTTCTTCAATGTCAAAAATAGGTTTTTGGATAATGCAGTTCAAGACCCACACTTCGAGAATCAAAGTGTAAATTCCAATGTTGTCATACGAAAATCTAAATTATGTTATTTTTTCTTATGCAGACTTGTCATACATGGTTCTTGGACAACGGATGTTCAAAGCACATGACAGGGCAAAAAGAGATATTGTCCAACTTTAAAGACAAATTTTGTGGAACAGTAAGATTCGGAAACGACCAGTTTTCTCCAATCATGGGATACGGTGATGTACAACAGAACAATGTCACTATCAAGAAGGTGAGCTATGTTGAAGGCTTACGACACAACTTGTTCAGTATAGGCCAGTTCTGTGACAAAGAGTTAGAGGTCAACTTCAAAGCCAAGAGATGTTCAGTTCGCAATGAAGAAGGCGAAGAACTCTTGGTCGGTACTCGAGAATCAGACCTCTACACAATCAATCTATCAAATGTCCAGGCTGACAAGCAAGTGTGTCTACTATCGAAAGCTTCGATGCAACAAAGTTGGTTATGGCATCGACGTCTTTCTCACCTCAACTTTCGGTACATCAACAATCTGGTCAATGGAAAGCTCGTCAAAGGACTTCCAGAGCTGAAATACGAAAGAGAACATCTATGTGCAGCCTGTGAAAAGGGCAAGATGAAGAGGGCACCTCATAAACCAAAACCTGAACCAAGTACCAATGCTCCGTTAGAGTTATTGCATATGGACTTATGCGGTCCGATGCGAACTCAAAGTCTAGGCGGAAAGAAGTACATACTCGTGATCGTGGACGATTACACGCGATACACATGGGTCAAGTTTCTACGTTCAAAGGATGAGACACCTGATGTTCTCATTACATTCCTAAAGACGACCCAGGTGAATCTGCAGAAACCAGTCAAGTTTCTAAGAACAGACAACGACACAGAGTTCAAGAACAACAAAGTTGAAGAATATCTCGAATCTGTCGGGATTTCACATCAATACTCTGCTGCTCGAACGCCTCAACAAAATGGAGTGGTTGAAAGAAGAAATCGAACGCTAGTCGAGGCTGCTCGTACTATGCTAAGTCATTCGGACTTACCTCTATTTTTATGGGCAGAAGCTGTTTCGACCGCGTGCTACACACAGAATCGATCCATGGTACATCGAAGGTTCAAGAAGACTCCTTATGCGTTAATCAACAACCGAACACCGACAATCAAATATTTCCATATATTTGGATGTAAGTGTTTCGTGCTAAACGATAGGGAGAATCTTAATAAGTTCAGTGCTAAGGCGGACGAAGGAATCTTTATTGGTTATTCCTCGACATTAATTGCATATCGTGTCTATCTGAAGAAGTCAAAAACGGTGATTGAAAGCATCAATGTCACGTTTGATGAAGAAATGGCTTCCGAACAACAACGTTCAGAACCCGTTATAACCGGAGTACTAGCTTCTGGGCAACTCAGTCCAGGACCTACATCTCAACAGAATAAATCAGATGAAGCATCAACTTCTACTAACCATTTATCTGATTTAGATTTATTATTTGAATTGTTTTATGATGAATTTATTGGATCTAATGTAAAGAAATCTGTTGTGGTTGACAAGATGGAAGACTTCACGACTACTCATCCAACCAGTTCAGATGTTCCTATTGAATCAAACGCCCCGATTCAACAAGAAATTACAATTCAAATGCCGACTCCAACAGTTGAACAAGTGACAAATGATAAAGAGACAGAAGTAGCTGAAACAGTAGGAGATTCTGTACAGATCAATCTACAGCCAGAATAAGTTGTACCTGCTGAGCCTTCTGAACCTGCCACTTCAACTGAAATCATCAATCCTCCTGCACAAACAGAAGAAGGTACAAGTGGATTCGTAGATGACACAACAGACATACAATCATCTAATCCACTGCCTCATGAACATAAATGGACCAAAGAGCACCCGCTAAGCCAGATTATTGGCGATCCATCAAAACCAGTGCAAACTAGGTCAGCATCATTGAATATGTGCATGCATGACTCCTTTCTGAGCAAGTTCAAACCAACTCGAGTATCAGAAGCACTTGCTGATCCAGAATGGGTGATCTCTATGCAAGAAGAGCTAAATCAGTTCGATGCACTTCAAGTCTGGAGACTCGTACCAAAGCCTAAAGGTAAAACCATTATAGGTACGAAATGGGTTTTCAAGATAAAGAAAGACGAAGATGGTACCGTTATCCGAAACAAGGCAAGACTAGTAGCCAAAGGATACAGACAAGAGGAAGGAATAGACTATGACGAAACATATGCTCCTGTGGCACGATTAGAGGCAATCAGAATGTTTCTAGCCTACGCAGCCCACAAGAACTTCGCGGTCTTTCAAATGGACGTGAAGACAGCATTCCTGAATGGAATTCTGAAGGAGGAAGTCTACGTCTCTCAGCCAGAAGGTTTTGTCAATAAAGAGAAGTCGAATCATGTTTACATTCTCGACAAAGCACACTATGGTCTGAAACAAGCACCTCGAGCCTGGTATGATGTTCTTTCCACTTTTCTAGTCAAGTCTGGGTTTTCAAAAGGTACGGTGGATACCACTTTGTTTATCAAAAAGGAAAAAGGCGATATCATCTTAATTCAAATCTATGTAGATGATATTATCTTTGGTTCTACAAATCCGAAGTACTGTAAGAATTTTGCAAACCTTATGGTGTCTAGATTTCAGATGAATTTGATGGGAGAGATGAATTTCTTTCTCGGTTTACAAGTAAAACAATTTTCATCGGATATTTTTATCAATCAATCAAAATACATTAGGGATATTCTTCGGAAGTTCCAAATGGAAAATTCAAAACCGATTGGTACCCCAATGGCACCAGGTACTAAGATTGGCACCGATCCTTCGGGAAAGGCTGTTGATGTTAGGACTTATCGAGGGATGATAGGTTCTTTAATGTATCTTACGTCGAGTAGGCCAGATATAATATTTTCAACATGCTTATGTGCAAGATATCAGGCCAATCCTAAAGAAATCCATTTGTCTGCTGTGAAGCATATCTTTAGGTATATGAAGGGCACTACAGATCTTGGTCTGTGGTATCCTAAAGATACTAGTTTTGAACTAACAGCCTACACAGATGCAGATCATGCAGGTTGTATGTTAGACAGGAAGATCACGTCGGGACATGTACAGTTCCTCGGTGACAAACTAGTAAGTTAGGCATCGAAGAAGCAACTTTGTGTTTCAACGTCCACGGACGAAGCAGAATATGTAGCTGCTGCTAGCTGCTGTTCTCAGGTCTTATGGATGAGAACTCAATTACACGACTATGGTTTCCACTTCAACAAGATCCCGATATACTGTGACTCTAAGAGCGTCATCGCAATTACAGCGAATCCTGTTCAACACACAAAGACCAAGCACATAGATGTCAGGTATCATTTTATTAAAGATCATGTTGAAAAAGGAACAATTGAACTTTTCTTTGTAAAAACTGATTATCAGCTTGCCGATTTATTCACCAAACCTTTAGACGAAAAGAGGTTTAACTTCCTTATCTCTAAGCTTGGTATGCTAAATCTTAAGATTTAATCAGTAGTTACCTATCAAAGTTTTCTAAATTGTATACTTTTTCATCATTTCTTCATTCTTAACTCTGATTGATATCTGCACTTCTATCAAATGTTCATGATCCAAGGGGGAGAATGAGAAGAAATTGACATCTGGTCAATATTACTTCAAGGGGGAGCTCATAAAATTTGTGCATGTACTTTTTAATGTCAAATTTCTTTTGTAATTCAAGATTTTAGGGGGAGCTCTTCAAGTCAAAAAGGGAGTACGGATATGACTTCTGATTATTTCTGATCATAACTCGTACTTTAAAAGTTTTACTGCTTTTTGTCTTTTCAATTTAAGTGAATAAATTTTACTTTGACTTGACATTAGACTTTTGCAGAATTTTTGAGAGAAGCTTACAAGTTCATATGTTTATGACTTAAAGCTTAGCTTCATGAGATTGAAGATCGTACGTAAAGGTATAATTCTCTATCTTCATCTCATATATGGTTGAAATAAGGACAACTTTCAAACATAGAAAACATTGTTTTTAATGTTCAAACCACTTCCCGATTTTTCAACAGATTTTATATTTTGGAAGTGTATCTTAAATGTTTTCATGATCTAAATTGTGCTTTAACTGACATAGTTAAACCAATCTGAGCTTCACATGCATCATAGGAAAACAAAGAATCATTGTGCTAGGAATTAACACAACTTCAATGGAATCACCTTAAGCAGTGATTTCTACCCAAGAAGTTAATCCTTAGTGATTGAGTGTGCAAATAGAAAAGAAATGAGTGTGACTAGAGAAAGCAAAATGTTTAAAAGAAAGAGCATGTTGGGAACTGAAGATTCTACTAAGTATAGTTACTACTGCTAGTACAAATGTAGTTACTACTGCCAGAACAAGTTGAAGATTAATACTGCTAAGTGTTACTACTGCTAGTAGAATTACTACTGCTAGTTAAAGTTAGTACTGCTTGAACAAAGTTAGTACTGCTTAGCTAGTTAGTACTGCTAGTAGTTAGTACTGCTTGAAGTTAATGCTGCTAGTTGAAGTTAATGCTGCTGAGCATTATTAGTGCTGCTAAAGAGATCTGGATGGAATGTACTACAGCTGGATATACTGAAGATATACTTAGAAGATATACATGGAAGATATACTGAAGATTTGTTTATTCTTTGTAATTATCTTTTTATCAGTATATGTATAGAATGTTTAGAATAGATAGGGATAACTTTAGATAATCGTTTTTCTTGAGAAAATCAACCTCAAGGCATAGATCCTAATTCTAGAGAAGTAGAATTCGTATTGGTGAGCCTGTTCATCAATATTGAGGTTGAGTGTGTAATCTTGTAGTTTTAAGCATTCAATACAAGTTTACTGTTTGATAATTATATACTGTTTTTGATTACTGTTTGATCAAATATCAAAGTGTTTTTCCGCAACTTCTTTGATATTAGTTTCTGAGTATTAATTCTTGTTAAGAATTCGATCCTGACAAGTGGTATCAGAGCCAAATTCTCTCAGAAACAGTTATTCATCATGGAAAATCTTACAGAATCAAGCAGTACTTTGGTCTCAAAAGTTCCAATGCTCAGATCCAATGAATTTGACATGTGGAAAATCAGAATCAAGCAATATATTCTCCTCACAGATTACTCTATGTGGGACATGATTGAGAATGGCCCATCTGATGGAGGAAAGATTGGTGAAGATGGCAAAAGAACTCCTCCAAAGACAGATACAGACAGGAAATCAAGACAGACAGAGATGAAAGCCTTGAGCACACTGCTCTTGGCCATTCCAAATGAGTATCAACACCAATTCTGCAATTGTACTGATGCACAGATGCTCTGGAATGCTCTAGAGAAGAGATTCTCAGGTACTAAAAGTACCAAGAGAAATCAAAAGGCAATCTTAAAACAACAGTATGAAAACTTCATCTCAACTAAGAATGAGTCCATGACTCAAACTTTTGACAGGTTTAATAAACTAATTGGTGAACTAGCTACTATGGGAGTACAGATTGATCAAGATGATGTGAACAGAAAGTTCTTAAGGTCCCTTGGAGATGAATGGACCATGTACACTGTGTCATTCAGACAGAATGATCAGTTGGAAGACAAAGAACTTGATGATCTGTACAATGATCTTAGAGTATTTGAAGCTGAGGTGGAGGCAAAGAAGAAGCCTTCTGGATATGTTCATAATGCTGCACTCCTATCAGCATCAATTGATTCTACTGCTAACCCTGAATCAGTTAATGCTGCTAATGGATCAAATTTAGATAAAGGCACTGATTATGTATTTGAAGCTCTTCTTTCTAATCATGGAAATTCTTCTTTGATCAATGATGACTTAGAACAACTTCATCCTGATGATCTGGAAGAGATGGATATTAAATGGCAGATGGCCATGCTCTCCATGAGGGTTAAAAAGTTTATAAAGAGGACTGGAAGAAACAACTTCTCACAAAGAAGAGAAGATGGAGCAGGGTTTGATAAATCAAAGGTAGAATGCTACAAATGCCATCTTAAGGGACATTTTGCTAGAGAATGCAGAAGTGGAATGTCTCACAACAACAACCATCAACAAGCTCAATCTGGAAGCTTCAATAACAACAGAAACTCTGCTCAAGCCCTTGTTTCTCAACAAGGAATGGGGTTTGATTGGAGTGATCAAGCAGAAGAAGCTATTCAGAATCAAGCTCTTATGGCTAAAGTATCTGATCTCCCATCTGAGGTAAGTTCTAATCTCTGCTCTAAAACTTGCATAGACACTGTTAAAAGGTACAGGGATCACAATCAGAAGATGAGTGATGACCTGAAGAGACTAGAAAAGGATATAAAAGACTATGTGAGGATAGTAGAGAGATTTGAAGATCAAATCAAAGGTTTTCAAGCCAATGAACTACAACACTCATATGACACTAAATACTGGCAGTGGGAGAAAAAGGATTTAGAACTTAAACTGACCAAATCTAAAGAGGAGAGTGAAAAACTGAAAGAGGAGTTAACCAAAGTTAAGCTTGATGTAGAAAAGTTTTCCAATGCTTCTAAAGCAATGGACTCCTTACTGCAAAATCAGATTCATGATAAGTTGAGAAGAGGAATTGGGTACAATGCCACACCTCCACCATATAACAACAATTATATTCCTCCTACTTCAGACCTGTTAGACACCAAAGATAGGAAGGACTTGCCTGAGGGAGCCACTGAAATAGATCCCTTAGATGAGGTAATTGTTGAGGATAAGACTGAGAAAGAGGTTGGCAAGAGTAAGGAGAACAAGGTGAGTGGTGAGATTTCTATAGAAAACAACATTATCACCAATGAGGATTGTGGAAGGGCTTGGATCAAATCCAAGAACATAGAGAAGACAGAGGAAAAGTCTGGTAAGGTCCATTATAAACAGACCACAGTTGTGAATCCAGGTCCTTGCAAACAGTGTGCTTGTAAGAAGAATAAGCCCCAAAAACAGGACAAAAAGAGGGGAAATCAAAGAAACTGGAATAATCAATGGGCACATAAACAAGGGGTTGATCTGAGTAAAATCAATAGACCAAAACCTTGTTTTATCTGTGGCAAATTGAATCATCTTGCAAAATTCTATTATTTCAATCCTATGAACCAAAGAATGAATTTCCAAAGATCCATGCAAAAACCCTTTGGTTATAAGAAAATTGAAAAGAACCATGTGGCTAAGAAAACTGTTAAAACTAAAAGCAACATGAAGAAAAAGTATTCTGTTAAAGAAAGTGTCAATATGTGGATTCCCAAAAGCAATAAAACTGTTAGTACTGCTATCACAAATAGTGCTGCTGACAATGATAGTGCTGCCAGAAGTAATACTACTGCTAACAATGTTAATGCTGCTAACAAGGTTAGTACTGCTAAACCTGTTAGTACTGCTACACCTGTTAGTACTGCTAACTCTGTTAGTACTTCTAAGGTTAGTACTGCTTCTAGTGTTGATTCTGCTAAGCCAATCATATTGACAAAGTACTCTAATAAAGAGTGCTCTGAGTTTAAAAACCTCATTAAAAAGGAATGTAAATACTTTGATGAGAAAGGAAGACCCAAGATCACTTTGGCTTGGGTCCCTAATCATACTAATTGATTTATCTAATGTGCAGGGCAACCAACAGCTCAAGAGAAAGAGCATTTGGCATGTTGATAGTGGTTGCTCTAGGCACATGACAGGCAACATATCATGTCTTCAGGATTTCACACATATCAATGGAGGACATGTTGCATTTGGAGACAATCTTACTGGTGGTAAGATAAGTGGAAAAGGTAATGTCACCAAAGGTAAGATGACATTTGAGGATGTCTACTATGTTGATCAATTAAAGTACAACCTGTTCAGTGTATCACAGGTTTGTGACAAACAACATAGTATATTATTTACTAATACTGAGTGTATGATCCTTGCACCAGGGTTCAAGGTAGTTGATGAAAACATGATACTACTTAGAACTCCTAGGAAGGACAATGTTTACTGTCTTGATTTGGACAATGTTGATAGTGATTCATCTTTAAATTGTCTTGTTTCAAAAGCTACTATAGATGAATCCTCCCTTTGGCACAGAAGGATGTGTCACATGAATTTCAAGACTATGAACAATCTTGTTAAAAATAACCTTGTAAGAGGTTTACCTTCAAAAGTCTTTTCATGTGATGATCATTGTGTTGCTTGTCTAAAAGGCAAACAACACAAAACTTCTCATAAGACCAAAGAGTTAAATTCTGTTTCTTCTTGTCTCCAGTTTTTGCATATGGATCTGTTTGGTCCTACAAATGTTATGAGTATAGGAAAGAAATCTTACTGCTTGGTTATTGTTGATGATTACTCCAGATTTACTTGGGTATATTTTCTAAGGACTAAGGATGAAACAAGTGGTCTTATCAAATCCTTTATTCTAAGAATTGAAAACCAAACTAATCAAAGAGTAAAAGTCATTAGATCAGATAATGGAACTGAATTTAAAAATCATGATTTAAACACTTTTTGTGAAGGAAAAGGTATTGAGAGACAATATAGTGCTCCTAGGACTCCTCAACAGAATGGTGTTGCTGAAAGGAGAAATAGGACACTAATAGAGGCTGCTAGATCTCTGTTGGCTGATTCAAAATTGCCAATTACATTCTGGGCTGAAGCAGTTAATACTGCTTGTTATGTCCAAAACAGAGTTCTAGTGGTCAAGCAAAAGAACAAGACCCCATATGAGCTATTAAATCAAAGAAAACCTTTTATTGGTTTCTTCAAACCTTTTGGGTGTCCTTGTACAATTCTAAATACCAAATCTCACTTAGGTAAGTTTGATAGCAAAGCAGATGATGGATTTCTTGTTGGATATTCATCTCAGAGTAGGGCCTACAGAGTTTTTAACTCTTCTTCTAGAATAATTGAAGAAAGTGACAATGTCAAATGCAATGAGAACACACCAAATCCTGTTGGGTCTGGACCTCAATGGCTATTTGACATTGATTCACTAACTAACTCTTTTGGTTTCAGTAATGAGTATACAGGAACAGATGGTGGAGAATCAGAGATCACACAAGTTCAAGAAAGTATATCTAAATCTGTGATTTTTCCCATATCCACAGTAAATGAAGACTGTGAAAAGGAATCATTTACTGAACCAAGTCAGAGTGAAGAAGACACTAGAGATGAGGAGACTCAAGAATCAGAAGTGACATCTGAAGACACTTCAGTTGAGTTGCATGACTCTAATCTAGAGGCTGGACTGAATGAAGAACCTAGTCATAACACCAGAGTTCAAAAGAATCATCCTCCACAGCTGGTAATAGGAGATATCTCTTCTCCCATGATGACTAGACATCAAAGCAGGCTTCAGGAAATGCAAGATCAACAGCATACAGTGCTCTCATGTTTTCTATCCCAGCTTGAGCCTAAAAAGGCACATGATGCTTTGAAAGAATCTAGCTGGATAGAAGCAATGCAAGAAGAATTGTTACAGTTCAAGCTACAAGATGTGTGGGATCTAGTAGACCTTCCTAAAGGTCACAGAGCAATTGGCACAAAATGGATCTTCAGAAACAAGAGAGATGAAAGAGGTATTGTTATAAGGAACAAAGCAAGGCTGGTGGCTCAAGGCTATACTCAAGAAGAGGGTATAGATTATGAAGAAGTTTTTGCACCTGTGGCTAGGATAGAAGCAATCAGACTATTCCTAGCCTATGCTTCTTACATGAACTTCAAAGTCTATCAAATGGATGTAAAAAGTGCTTTTCTCTATGGATCAATTGAAGAAGAAGTATATGTCTGTCAACCACCAGGGTTTGAAAACCCAAGCTATCCAGACAGGGTATACAAATTAAAGAAAGCACTTTATGGACTACATCAAGCCCCAAGAGCATGGTATGACACTCTGTCATCCTATCTCTTGGAAAATGACTTTGAAAGAGGAGTCATAGATAAGACTCTTTTTATCAAAAGAAAGAAGAAGGATATCTTGCTGGTCCAAATCTATGTTGATGACATTATCTTTGGCTCTACAAGAAACAACATGTGCAAGGAATTTGAGGATTTTATGCATCAAAGGTTCAAAATGAGTTCCATGGGGGAACTTACTTTCTTCCTTGGACTCCAAGTTCAACAGCAGTCAGATGGCATTTTCATATGTCAATCCAAGTATGTGCAGGATATTCTAACCAAGTTTGGTTTCTCAGAATCAAAACCTGCCAACACACCTATGGAAACACACAAGCAGATCACAGCAGATCTTGAGGGGGAGGACATGGATGTGCATTATTATAGATCCATGATTGGCTCTCTCATGTATCTCACAGCATCTAGGCCAGATATAATGTTTCCAGTCTGTGTCTGTGCAAGATTTCAAGTTAGGCCAAAGCAATCTCACTTTCAAGCTGTTAAGAGGATATTCAGATATCTCAAAGGGCAACCCAGATTGGGACTTTGGTATCCTCATAACTCCCCTTTTGACCTAATAGCATACTCAGACAGTGATCTAGGTGGGGCAAACTTGGACAGAAAATCTACTTCTGGAGGATGTCAGTTCTTGGGTGCTAGACTAGTCTCATGGCAGTGCAAGAAACAAACCACAGTATCCACATCTACAACAGAGGCAGAGTACATAGCAGCTGCAAGTTGCTGTTCTCAAGTCTTATGGATTCAGAATCAAATGTTGGACTATGGGGTAACCTTTCTACACACTCCAATCTTTATTGACAACAGCAGTGCTATTAGCATTGTAAATAATCCAGTCAAGCACTCAAAGACAAAGCACATTGAAATCAGGTATCACTTTATAAGAGATTGTAATGAAAAGAAACTTATTCAAGTTGTCAAAGTCCACACTGATAATCAGTTTGCTGATCTATTCACTAAAGCTTTTGATGTGGGTAGATTCACTTTCTTAGTCACAGGTGTGGGAATGATAAACTCTGAATAATCTTCTTCTGGTTTTATACCTGTATATTTTTATTCTTGGTGTTACTAATCTTCTTTTTCAGGATATACATAGCAGTACTCAGTGTTAGCAAGTTTAAAAGGAGTAAGTGTAGTTAATACTGCTAGTGGTTAATACTGCTAGCAGTTAATACTGCTAGCAGTTAATACTGCTAGCAGTTAATACTGCTAGCAGTTAATACTGCTAGCAGTTAATACTGCTAGCAGTTAATACTGCTAGCAGTTAATACTGCTAGCAGTTAATACTGCTAGCAGTTAATACTGCTAGCAGTTAATACTGCTAGCAGTTAATACTGCTAGCAGTTAATACTGCTAGCAGTTAATACTGCTAGCAGTTAATACTGCTAGCAGTTAATACTGCTTTCAGTTAATACTGCTAGTTAGTTTATACTGCTAGCCGTTACTACTGCTAGTAGTTAATACTGCTAGTGGTTAATACTGCTTTCAGTTAATACTGCTAGTTAGTTAATACTGCTAGCCGTTACTACTGCTAGTAGTTAATACTGCTCTAGGTTAATACTGCTTATATTCCGAATACTATAAATACTCTTTGCCCGCCTAAAAGTTCATAACGACTCTTTGCATACTGTTCCCTTGCGCTCTAAACCCTTTCTCTCTCAAAGTTCATAGTTGTCAGGCAAAAATCTTCAAGGTCAATGGCATCAATGGCGTTCATTGACGAGCACAATGAAATCGCAATGCTCCAAAAGCCAAAACAAGCAGAAGGCTTTCATCAGATTGTGGATTTCCTCAAGTCAAGCCACATTGCTCATGCTCTTACTGTATCCCCTACAATCTACATTGAGCATCAAAGGCAGTTCTGGGCCAATGCAACCATTGTTGTGGAAAATGGTGTGCAAATGATCAAGACAAGAATCTGTGATCAACCACTAACAGTTACTGAAGAGGTTCTACGCATCAGTCTACGTCTAGACGATGCCTCTGGTATAACGTCTATCTCTAATAATGAACTGTTTTCTAATCTTACTAGAATGGGGTATGGAGGCCCATTGGGTGTTTTCAAATTCTCAAAAGCAAAGTTTTCACCCCAATGGCGTTTTCTTGTTCATACCCTGATGCATTGCATCTCCAAAAAGACCACTGGATGGAGTGAGTTCAGCAGTCCAATTGCATATGCTTTGGTATGCTTGGCTACATCCAGAAGGTACAATTTCTCAAAGATGATTTTCAGTGATCTTGTATCAAATATGGGAAACAAAAAGAGTTTCTTTATGTATCCCAGATTTGTTCAGGAAGTAATTAACCATGAATTGACGGATATACCTCAACCTGTTGGAGTATATGTACCTAAACCCCCTAAAGGCAAGGTTTTCTCAAATATGAGAAGATCTGCTGGGGACTCTGAAGGAGTTGACACCCCATTGTTCTCTACAATGATGGTGGTGTCCCAAACCAATGAAGGTATGGTAGCAGGGTCAAGGCCCCCATTAGACCAACCCACTGCTAGCCAAGCCCAGCCTTCCCTCTCAAAATCTATTCCCCAGTCCCTTCTTGAAAAACCAACCTCTCCTATCACCCAAACTTACAAGAGGAAACAGGTAAAGAAGGCTCCTTCCCTTCTTGTACCATCATCCCCCAAGCCTTTAAGCCCTCTATTGGAGCATTCTCCAGTAGAGAATATTCAAAGGGAATCCACAAGGGTGTCTCCCAACCCAAAGGAGGTGCTCTCTGAGGAGGAGGTAGAGCATATGGGTGATGAGGCTGCCACTACTCCTGCTAGCACAGAGGAGGAAAGTGGTAACATCAATAAGACCTCCCCCATGGCAACTTTGAATGAGCAATCATTTGAAGGTCCCTGGTGCCAAGAAACCAAGGGGGTGGATAGTGCTTCTGCTAGGCAGAAGACTTCCACTGCAAAAAGATCCAATGATCCTTCAAAAGAGGGTAACACTTCTGGAGAGGGTGAGGACAGATATACTTACTATGAATTGATGGAAACAATGGGGAACATCAATCAAGATGTTCTCAAACAAGGCAAAGAAATTGAAGAGATGAAGTTGGTCATCCTGTCACAACAAATCCAGATTGCAAAATTAAAGAAAATGGTGACAAGGTTGGTGCATAAGCAGAGGAGAAAACAGTTTGTGTTAAAGAAGAGGTCACATAAGAAACATGCTTCCAAAAAGGGGGAGAATTCTAGCTCAGAACAGATAGATCAACAGTTTGAGGGGGAGTTTGTTGAAGAAAGGGCTGAATTTGTTGAAGAAAAAGAAGCAGCAGAAACTGTTAATGCTGCTGAAACCTCACAAGCAGCAGTAACAGAGTTAACACCAACAGAAATTGAAGTAGCTGAAGTGCTAATCAAAGCTAAGAATGACACTCCCAAAGCAAAGGGAGTGGTCATAAATGAAGGGAGAGACAGAAAATCAGAACAGAAAGACAAAGCTGCAGAATCAAAGAATAAGGGAAAAGAAAAGATAGTGGAATCTGATCAACCAATCAAGAAGCAAAGGTTGGTTGAATCAGATGAAGCTTTAGCAAGGAAAATGCAGAAGGAGATGGAAAAAGAAGAAAGAGCTCAGGTGGAGAAGGACAGGGAAATGGCAAAGGCTTTAGCTGCTGAGCTAAATAAAGCCTATCAAAAGGGGCTTGAAACTGAAAAGGCTAAACAAAGGGCTATAAGTCTGAGAAAAGCTATGATGGCTAATACAAGTGCAAAGAAAAGAAGACCTTCACAAACTTACCAAGCCACTCAGGAAAGAAACAACATGATAACTTTCTTGAGGAGTGCAATTGGGGTAAAGAAAGAAATGTTTGTGAAGATGAGTTTTGATCAGATCAGAGAGCTCTATGAAAAAGAAATGGGGAATCTGAAGAGCAATGAAAAGAAAAGAGTAGAGTTTGAAAAGAAGGCCAAGGAGAGTAATGATATAGATATGAATCAACCATTCCCTGAAAGTGAAGAGGGAACTCCTATCAAAGAAATGGCAAGGGAAAAGGAAGAAAAGAAGAAGGAAGCTACTCTAGTACAGGTTCAAAAGTCTTTGAAAAGAACCAAGATGATGGCCAAAAGTAAGAAAGATAAGAAGCCCAGAATAGAAGAAGAACAAAATGTTGCTGAAGAAGAAAGGGCACCTGAGTCATCAAGTCAGCAAGTGTCATCAATCAAAGATGATGTAAGCTTATATATGGTAGTGATGGACAAAGTGCCTGAACCAATTTCTGCAGAACCAGTTGGAGTTAAGCCACCTGAGATCATTCACTGGGATGTACTGACAATGGATGGGAAAGATTACATCAGACTCAAGAGGAAGGGTGATAAGTATGAAGTATTCAACACTTGGGTCAAGATTGTCAGAACATGCTCTAGATCTGATATAGAAGAGATGTTTGACATAGGAATTAAGCTGTATGCAGATCATCTGAATACTCCAGGAATTTCTCTTACAAAACTGGTGATGGAGTATCTATGCATGATGTTCAAACCTGAAGGAGTGGACCAGGTCATCAAGAGTGTGTTTAAAGAAGTCACAAGCTGGACTCTATATGAAACTAGTGGAGTATATGCAGTGACTTTGGATAGAAATCACACAGAATACTTCCTAGTGGATAGAGTATATAATCACACCAGACTAAAGGTTCATGCCATGCTAAAGAAGAAGTTGGGTTGTGCACCAAATTCAGAAATGGCCAAGTATCTAATTCAGAGGATAATCAATCAGAGTTTGGGACTGAATCCAGACTTAGGAGCATGATCTTGGAAGTTTTGGAAGCATCAAAAAGAGCATCTGGAAGAATATCTGAAGAACTTGACTTCTCTTCTAAAAGTCAAGTTAGGGGGAGATTGTTGGGAACTGAAGATTCTACTAAGTATAGTTACTACTGCTAGTACAAATGTAGTTACTACTGCCAGAACAAGTTGAAGATTAATACTGCTAAGTGTTACTACTGCTAGTAGAATTACTACTGCTAGTTAAAGTTAGTACTGCTTGAACAAAGTTAGTACTGCTTAGCTAGTTAGTACTGCTAGTAGTTAGTACTGCTTGAAGTTAATGCTGCTAGTTGAAGTTAATGCTGCTGAGCATTATTAGTGCTGCTAAAGAGATCTGGATGGAATGTACTACAGCTGGATATACTGAAGATATACTTAGAAGATATACATGGAAGATATACTGAAGATTTGTTTATTCTTTGTAATTATCTTTTTATCAGTATATGTATAGAATGTTTAGAATAGATAGGGATAACTTTAGATAATCGTTTTTCTTGAGAAAATCAACCTCAAGGCATAGATCCTAATTCTAGAGAAGTAGAATTCGTATTGGTGAGCCTGTTCATCAATATTGAGGTTGAGTGTGTAATCTTGTAGTTTTAAGCATTCAATACAAGTTTACTGTTTGATAATTATATACTGTTTTTGATTACTGTTTGATCAAATATCAAAGTGTTTTTCCGCAACTTCTTTGATATTAGTTTCTGAGTATTAATTCTTGTTAAGAATTCGATCCTGACAGAGCATGTGAGAACAGAGTTAAAAGAATATCACAACTCTGCACCAAATTTTTCTGAGTCGGGTAGCCACATTACTAGTGTTTCACAATTCTTTGGTGAACATTATTGAAACAGGCAACTAACCCATGCCAACTCTTGATCAAACCTCACTATCTACTCATTTTCTTCTTAACAAGAAAGTGTTTCACTTTTTCAAAGGGGAAGCAACACATTTGCTATCAGATTTTCATTTGGAAAATCTGGATATTGAAAAGAAGGAAGTCTGCCCCACCTTCGCACTTCAATCATGCACATTGAGTCTGTGTTTAACTTACTGTTGTCTCAGTGGTTTACACAATTTTGAGCCAATAAGCAATCATCAGTGCTTAATTCTTTCAAACACAAGCACGAACACACATGGAATTAGTTTCTTTGTCATAACGTTTATAGAAATAACCTTTGTGGTGTTTCGATGATTAAATGGAAGCCCTGGGGGAGTCAACATCAAACAGCTCCTTTCCAATGTGTATTCGTTACACACAGTGACTTAGTGTTACTGACAGGCATGTTAACTGATTCATTAGTTGATTCAGGTGTTACACGACTATTTTGTTTGGATTTGAAAAGATCTGGATGAATATCTTTTGAATTGACGGATCAGGGGCTCTAACCACAAGATAGACATTTCTTATAAATAGTTTTGATGAAGTCGTTGCACTTAACATCAAAAAGGGGGAGAATGACTACAAAAGAAATGGCAAAGATCACATGTTTCAAGAATCACGTCAAAGACTGAATTCTTCTAAAGAAAATAGATTAAAGACATGCTGATTTCAGAGCTAAAGAAAGAGATTGCATCTTCTGAGCTGAACAAGAAGACTGAATTGCTAAAATCATTTTCGTAATGATCTTGATCCAAAGGGGGAGTGTCAGGATCGAATTCTCAACAAGAATTAATTCTCAGAAATAATATCAAAGAAGTTTGCGGAATAACACTTTGATATTCAATGAAACAGTAAATCAACACAGAAAATATGAATAACAAACTGTAAGCTTTTATTAAATGCTTTGAAGTTACAAGATTACTCACTCAACCTCAATATTGATGAACAGGCTCACCAATACGAATTCTACTTCTCTAGAATTAGGATCTATGCCTTGAGGTTGTTTTTCTCTAAAAGAATGAAAACTCAAGTTATCTAACTATTCTAAACAATACAATATATATACTGAATACAAAAATAATTACAATAAAATAAAATATCTTCAGTATATCTTCTATGTATATCTCTAAGCTTCCATGTATATCCTTTCATACGAATCTTCATCATATAAGCAGTATTAATCTTCAGCAGCATTAACTTCCTTCTAGCAGCATTAACTACTAAGCAGTACTAACCACTAGCAGTACTAACTAGCTAAGCAGTACTAACTTTGTTCAAGCAGCACTAACTTTGACTAGCAGTATTAACCATACTTGAGTTTTTTTTTTTTTTTTTTTCAGTTTCCAACAATCTCCCCCTAACTTGACTTTTAGGAAGAGAAGTCAAGTTCTTCAAATATTCTTCAAGATGCTTTCAACACCTCAATTCATACTCCTAGATTAGGATCCAAACCCAAACTTTGATTAATGATTCTGCTAACCACAATCTTTGCCATTTCTGAATCTTTTGAACATGTAAGCTTTGCATTCAACATTGCTTGTAATTTGGACTTGCTGTGATCATAGATTTTATCAACTAAGTAGTACTCATGATAAGCTCTGTCCACAGTGATAACATAGACTCCACACCTTTCAAATATCATCCAGTTTTCTATTCTTTGGAATTTATTCTGTAGATGCAAATCTCTGATCACATGTTGAACTTTGCTAGGGTCAAACATCATGCATAAGTACTCCATAGCTAATCTGATTAAGCTCATTCCTTCTCCTTTCAGTTCCTTTTCATATATCTCCAATCCAACTTTAAACATCTCTTCTAAATCTGATCTTGAACAACTTCTTATGAGTCTACCCCAGGTAGAATACACTTCATATAGATCTCCCATTCTCTTAAGCCTGAAGTATTTCTTCCTTTGATCTTCCAAAATATCCCAAAAGATAACTTCTGGAGCTTTCATAGAGATGGGATCAACTGAAACTGGTTCATCAGCTGTTGTAGTCATATAAAAATCAAGATTATATTGCTTATTGGATTGTTCTGGGTTCTTTACAGATTCAGTTGTAGAAATAACTGAAGGTTCTGCTGTTTCTGCTGTTTCTTCAACTCTTGGCCTTTTGTTCTGCTTCTTGGAGGCAATTGACTTCACCCTCTTCCCAGATGTAGCTTCTATACCAACACCTTCATGTTCTTCCTTCATCTCTTCAGTTTTATCTTTTGAAGGTGTGGTGTCCTCAGGGAATGGCTTTTGAATATTCAGGTCATGCCTTTCCTTCATTCTTCTCTCAGCCTCTTCCCTTTGGACTGAATCACCTTGAAGCTTAAGCATCTCTTTCTGATACAACTCCTTAACCTGAGAGTATGCCATGTTGGTGAATATCTCCCCCTTAACACCAATTGCACCTTTCAGGAAATTTATCATCTTTCTTCTTTCCTGATTGGCCAAAAATGTTTTGGAGGGTTGTCTCTTTTGCTTTTTGAATGGCATTCTTTGCTTAAAAACTTTCACAGAGCTTTTCTTGGCTTGAGCTGCTTCTTTGATGCTTTTCTGATATTCTGCATTCAACTTTCTAGCCATGATCTTTGCAAGCTCTCTATCCTTCTCTGATTGAAGTTGTTCTTCTTTTTCCATTTCAGCCTGAAGTAGCTTTGCCATTTCTTCATCCAACTCAATCTGACTCTTTTTCTTGGGAGGCAGTTCAGTTTCAACCATTTTCTCCTTTCCTTTTCCTTTTGTCTCCTTTGCCTTTTCTGTTGCCTTTTGTTGAACTTTTCCTTCATTGATGACTACTCCCTTGGCCTTTTGAGTAGCCTCAGGAGTGTCATTCTTTGCTTTGACTAGTGTTTCTACAATCTCCATTTCTTCAACAGAAAGCCCTGTTACTGTTGCTTCTGTTACTGCTGCTTCAGCAGTATTAATAGTTTCTGTTGTTTCTTTTTCTGCCTCTTTCTCCCCCTCAACCTCAAATGCCCTCTCAGCTTGATCTGCTTTCTCTTTTTCAGCCTCTTTCTCCCCCTTGTTGGAAGCATCTTTATTAGTTGACCTCTTCTTTAAAACAAACTGTTTTCTTCTCTTCTTCTGTACAAGCTTTGTCACCATCTTCTTTAATTTGGCAATCTGAACTTGTTGTGACAGAATTACTAGCTTCATTTCTTCAATTTCTTTGCCTTGTTTGAGAACATCTTGATTGATGTTCCCCATTGTTCCCATCAATTCATCGTACGTATATCTGTCCTCACCCTCTCCAGAAGTGTTACCCTCCTTTGAAGGATCATTGGATCTTTTATTTGTGGAAGTCTTCTGCCTTGCAGAGGCACTATCCACCCCTGTGGTTTCTTGGCACCAGGGACCTTCAAATGATTGCTCATTCAAAGTTGCCATGGGGGAGGTCTTATTGATGTTACCACTTTCCTCCTCTGTACTAGCAGGAGTAGTGGCAGCCTCATCACCCATATGCTCTACCTCCTCCTCAGAGAGCACCTCCTTTGGGTTGGGAGACACCCTTGTGGTGTCCCTTTGGATATTCTCTAGGGGAGAATTTTCCCTTAGAGGGCTTATAGGCTTAGTGGGTAATGGTACAAGAAGGGAAGGAGCCTTCTTTACCTGTTTTCTCTTGTAAGTTTGGGTGATGGGAGAGGTTGGTTTTTCAAGAAGGGACTGAGGAATTGATTTTGAGAGGGAAGGTTGGGCTTGGCTAGCAGTGGGTTGGTCTAATGGGGGCCTTGACCCTGCTGCCATACCTTCATTGGTTTGGGACACCACCATCATTGTAGAGAACAATGGGGTGTCAACTCCTTCAGAGTCCCCAGCAGATCTTCTCATATTTGAGAAAACCTTGCCTTTGGGGGGTTTAGGTACATATACCCCAACAGGTTGAGGTATATCCGTCAATTGATTAGTAATAACTTCTTGGACAAACCTGGGATACATAAAGAAGCTCTTTTTGTTTCCCATGTTTGAGACAAGATCATTGAAAATCATTTTAGAAAAGTTGTACTTTCTGGCAGTGGCCAAGCACACCAAAGCATAAGCAATAGTGCTGCTGAACTCACTCCATCCAGTAGTCTTTTTGGATATACAATGCATAAGAGTATGGACAAAGAAACGCCATTGGGGTGAGAATTTTGCTTTAGAAAATTTGAAAACACCCAATGGGCCTCCATACCCCATTCTTGTAAGTGTTGTAAACAGTTCATCATTTGGGATAGAAGTTATACCAGAGGCATCGTCTAGACGTAGACTGATGCGAATAACCTCTTCAGTAACTGTTAGTGATTGATCACAGATTCTTGTCTTGATCATTTGCACACCATTTTCCACAACAATGGTTGCATTAGCCCAGAACTGCCTTTGATGCTCAATGTAGATTGTAGGTGATACAATAAGAGCATGAGCAATGTGGCTTGTCTTGAGGAAATCCACAATATGATGAAATCCTGAAGCTTGCTTTGGTTTTTGTAGCATCGCAATCTCGTTGTGCTCGTCGATGAAAGTCATGGATGCCATTGATCTTAGTAAAAAGCTTGCCTGAAAACTTCGAACTTGAGAGAGAAAAGGTTTTGAGCGCAAGAGAACAGTATGCAAAGAGTCGTTATGAACTTTTAGGCGGGCAAAGAGTATTTATAGTATTCGGAATATAAGCAGTATTAACCTAGAGCAGTATTAACTACTAGCAGTATTAATTGAAAGCAGTATTAACTACTAGCAGTATTAACTGAAAGCAGTATTAACTACTAGCAGTTTTAACCACTAGCAGTATTAACCACTAGCAGTATTAACCACTAGCAGTATTAACCACTAGCAGTATTAACCACTAGCAGTATTAACCACTAGCAGTATTAACTACTAGCAGTATTAACCACTAGCAGTATTAACCACTAGCAGTATTAACTACTAGCAGTATTAACTACTAGCAGTATTAACTACTAGCAGTATTAACCACACTTACTCCTTTTAACCTTGCTAAACACTGAGTACTGCTATGCATATCCTGAAAAAGAAGATTAGTAACACCAAGAATAAAAACATACAGGTATAAAACCACTTTTTGAGAAGGAGATTATTCAGAGTTGATCATTCCCACACTTGTTACCAAGAAAGTGAATCTACCCACGTCAAAAGCTTTAGTGAATAAATCAGCAAACTGATTATCAGTGTGAACTTTTACACCTTGAATAATTTTCTTTTCATTACAGTCTCTTATAAAGTGATACCTGATTTCAATGTGCTTTGTCTTTGAGTGCTTGACTGGATTATTTACAATGCTAATAGCACTGCTGTTGTCAATAAAGATTGGAGAGTGTAGAAAGGTTACCCCATAATCCAACATTTGATTCTGAATCCATAAGACTTGAGAACAGCAACTTGCAGCTGCTATGTACTCTGCCTCTGTTGTAGATGTGGATACTGTGGTTTGTTTCTTGCACTGCCATGAGACTAGTCTAGCACCCAAAAACTGACATCCTCCAGAAGTAGATTTTCTGTCCAAGTTTGCCCCACCTAGATCACTGTCTGAGTATGCTATTAGGTCAAAAGGTGAGTTATGAGGATACCAAAGTCCCAATCTGTGTTGCCCTTTGAGATATCTGAATATCCTCTTAACAGCTTGAAAGTGAGATTGCTTTGGCCTAACTTGAAATCTTGCACATACACAGACTGGAAACATTATATCTGGCCTTGATGCTGTGAGATACATGAAAGAGCCAATCATGGATCTATAATAATGCACATCCATATCCTCCCCCTCAAGATCTGCTGTGATCTGCTTGTGTGTTTCCATAGGTGTGCTGGCAGGTTTTGATTCTGAGAAACCAAACTTGGTTAGAATATCCTGCACATACTTGGATTGACATATGAAAATGCCATCTGACTTCTGTTGAACTTGGAGTCCAAGGAAGAAAGTAAGTTCCCCCATGGAACTCATTTTGAACCTTTGATGCATTAAATCCTCAAACTCCTTGCACATGTTGTTTCTTGTAGATCCAAAGATAATGTCATCAACATAGATTTGGACCAGCAAGATATCCTTCTTCTTTCTTTTGATAAATAGAGTCTTATCAATGACTCCTCTTTCAAAGTCATTTTCCAAGAGATAGGATGACAGAGTGTCATACCATGCTCTTGGAGCTTGATGTAGTCCATAAAGTGCTTTCTTTAATTTGTATACCCTGTCTGGATAGCTTGGGTTTTCAAACCCTGGTGGTTGACAGACATATACTTCTTCTTCAATTGATCCATAGAGAAAAGCACTTTTTACATCCATTTGATAGACTTTGAAGTTCATGTAAGAAGCATAGGCTAGGAATAGTCTGATTGCTTCTATCCTAGCCACAGGTGCAAAAACTTCTTCATAATCTATACCCTCTTCTTGAGTATATCCTTGAGCCACCAGCCTTGCTTTGTTCCTTATGACAATACCTCTTTCATCTCTCTTGTTTCTGAAAATCCACTTTGTGCCAATTGCTCTGTGACCTTTAGGAAGGTCTACTAGATCCCATACATCTTGTAGCTTGAACTGTAACAGTTCTTCTTGCATTGCTTCTATCCAGCTAGATTCTTTCATAGCATCATGTGCCTTTTTAGGCTCAAGCTGGGATAGAAAACAAGAAAGGACTGTATGCTGTTGATCTTGCATTTCTTGAAGCCTGCTTTGATGTCTAGTCATCATAGAAGAAGAGATATCTCCTATTACCAGCTGTGGAGGATGATTCTTTTGAACTCTGGTGTTATGACTAGGTTCTTCATTCAGTCCAGCCTCTAGATTAGAGTCATGCAACTCAACTGAAGTGTTTTCAGAAGCCACTTCTAATTCTTTATTTTCTTGAGTCTCCTCATCTCTAGTTTCTCCTTCACTCTGATTTGGTCCAGTAAATGATTCCTTTTCACAGTCTTCACCAGAATTCACTGTGGGTATGGGAAATATCACAGATTTAGATATACTTTCTGAGACTTGTGTGGTCCCTGATCCTTCACATCCTGTTCCTGTAGAATCATCACTACTGAAACCAAAAGAATTAGTTAGTGAATCAATGTCAAATAGCCACTGAGGTCCAGATCCAACAGGATTTGGTGTGTTCTCATTGCATTTGACATTGTCACTTTCTTCAATTATTCTAGAAGAAGAGTTAAATATTCTGTAGGCCTTACTCTGAGATGAATATCCCACAAGAAATCCATCATCTGCTTTGCTATCAAACTTACCTAAGTGAGATTTGGTATTTAGAATTGTACAAGGACACCCAAAAGGTTTGAAGAAACCAATGAAAGGTTTTCTTTTATTTAAAAGCTCATATGGGGTCTTGTTCTTTTGCTTGACCACTAGAACTCTGTTTTGGACATAACAAGCAGTATTAACTGCTTCAGCCCAGAAGGTAATTGGCAATTTGGAATCAGCCAACAGAGATCTAGCAGCCTCTATTAGTGTTCTATTCCTCCTTTCAGCAATACCATTCTGTTGAGGAGTCCTAGGAGCACTATATTGCCTCTCAATACCTTTTTCTTCACAAAAGGTGTTTAGATCATGATTTTTAAACTCAGTTCCATTATCTGATCTAATGACTTTTACTCTTTGATTAGTTTGGTTTTCAATTCTTAGAATAAAGGATTTGATAAGACCACTTGTTTCATCCTTAGTCCTTAGAAAATATACCCAAGTAAATCTGGAGTAATCA
Organism: Arctium minus; assembly: GCA_954870635.1. Taxonomy (NCBI): domain Eukaryota; kingdom Viridiplantae; phylum Streptophyta; class Magnoliopsida; order Asterales; family Asteraceae; genus Arctium; species Arctium minus. Next base: position 33,321,410 of record OX941092.1, read on the forward strand.
TCAATAATAACTAAGCAGTAAGATTTCTTGCCTATACTCATAACATTTGTAGGACCAAACAGATCCATATGCAATAACTGGAGACAAGTAGAAACAGAATTTAACTCTTTGGTCTTATGAGAAGTTTTGTGTTGTTTGCCTTTAAGACAAGCAACACAATGATCATCACATGAAAAGACTTTTGAAGGTAACCCTCTTACAAGGTTATTTTTAACAAGATTGTTCATAGTCTTGAAATTCATGTGACACATCCTTCTGTGCCATAGAGAGGATTCATCTACAGAAGCTTTTGAAACAAGACAATTTAAAGATGAATCACTATCAACATTGTCCATATCAAGACAGTAAACATTGTCCTTCCTTGGAGTTCTAAGTAGTATCATGCTTTCATCAACTACCTTGAACCCTGGAGCAAGGATCATACACTCAGTATTTGTAAATAATATACTATGTTGTTTGTCACAAACCTGTGATACACTTAACAGGTTGTACTTTAATTGATCAACATAGTAGACATCCTCAAATGTCATCTTACCTTTGGTGACATTACCTTTTCCACTTATCTTACCACCAGTAAGATTGTCTCCAAATGCAACATGTCCTCCATTGATATGCTTGAAATCCTGAAGGCATGACATGTTGCCTGTCATGTGCCTAGAGCAACCACTATCAACATGCCAAATGCTCTTTCCCTTGAGCTGTTGGTTGCCCTGCACATTAGATAAATCAATTAGTATGATTTAGGAACCCAAGCCAAAGTGGTCTTGGGTACCCCTTTCTCATCAAAATATTTGCATTCTTTCTTGACAAGATTTTTGAACTTTAACTCCTCATTCTTGGAGTACTTTGTTACAATAATAGGCTTGGAACTATGTTTGCTAGAATCAGTACTAGTTTTAGAAGTACTAACTACCTTGGCAGCACTTGCATGCTTAGCAGCATTAACTTTGTTAGAAGTAGTAACTGTGTTAGCAGCAGTAACTGTGTTGGCAGTATTAACTTTTGAAGAGGTATTAACAGTATTAGCAGCATTAATATTTTCAGCAGTACTAACACTGTTAGCAGTAGTAACTGTGTTAGCAATACTAATATTGTTAGCAGTACTAATACTGTTAGTACTTCTAGGCACCCACATTTTGATACTTTCTTTTAAAATCTTTTTCTTTAAAGTGCCTTTACTTTCAACATATTTCTTTATCACATGTTTCTTTCCAGCCTTCCTATAACCCACAGATTTTTGCACAAATCTTTGAAAGTTCATCTGTTGGTTAATAGGGTTAAAGTAACAATATTTAGCCAAATGATTCAACTTGCCACATATAAAACAAGGTTTTGGTCTATTGATTTTATTCAGATCAACTCCTTGTTTCTGAGCCCATTTATTATTCCAGTTTCTTTGATTTCCTCTTTTTAAACCAGAATTTAGGCTCTTGGCTTTATTGCAATCACACTGTTCACAAGATCCAGGATTCACAACTGTGGTTTGTTTGTAATGGACCTTGTTATCATTTCCATTAGTCTTTTCTATCTCTTTGGACTTGATCCAGTGCTTTCCACATCCCTCATTGGTGATAATGTGATTTTCTTTTGGAATCTCACCACTCACAGTATTGTCCTTATCCTTGACAACTTCTTTCTCAGTTTTATCCTTAACAACCACTTCATCTAAGGGATCTATTTCAGTGGCTCCCTTAGGTAGATCCTTCCTATCCTTTGTTTCTAACAGCTCTGAACTAGGAGGGATGTAGTTGTTGTTATAGGGTGGTGGTGTGGTATTGTACCCTATACCTCTTCTCAGTTTATCATGAATCTGAGTTTGTAGCAAAGAATCCATTGCTTTGGAAGCATTAGAAAACTTTTCTACATCAAGTTTGACTTTAGCTAGCTCTCCTCTTAGCTTTTCACTTTCTTCTTTAGATCTGGTCAGTTGAAGCTCTAAGTCATTCTTCTCCCACTTCCAGTAATTTGTGTCATAAGAGTGTTGAAGCTCATTAGCTTGAAAACCCTTAATCTGTTCTTCAAATCTCTCAACAATCCTCACATAATCTTTTATGTCTTTTTCCAATCTCTTAAGGTCATCACTCATGTTTTGGTTGTGATCCCTATATCTTTTAACAGTGTTAATGCAATTTTGAGAGCAAAGATTTGAAGTTACCTCTGTAGGAATACCAGACACCTCTGCCATTAGAGCTTGATTCTGAATAGCCTCTTCAGCTTGATCACTCCAATCAAACCCCATACCTTGTTGAGAGACAAGGGCTTGTGCAGAGTTTCTGTTGAAGCTTCCAGATTGAGCTTGTTGGTGGTTGTTATTCTGAGACATTCCACTTCTGCATTCTCTAGCAAAGTGTCCCTTTTGATGGCATTTGTAACATTCCACCTTGGACTTGTCAAATCCTGCTCCATCTTCTCTTCTTTGGGAGAAGTTGTTCCTCCCAGTTCTTTTGATGAACTTTTTAACTCTCATGGAGAGCATGGCCATCTGCCATTTAATATCCATCTCTTCAAGATCATCTGGATTGAGTTGTTCCAAGTCATCATTAATGAGAGAAGAGTTTCCATGACTTGCCAGAAAGGCCTCAAACACAGTTTCAGTGCCTTTCTCTTGGTTTGTTCCATTGGCAGGACTAACTGATTCAAGGTTGGAAGTAGAATCAGTTGATGCTGAAAGGAGTGCAGTATTGTGAACATACCCAGAAGGCCTCTTTTTAGCCTCTATCTCAGATTCAAAAACTCTTAGATCATTATAAAGATCATCAAGTTCCTTTTCTTCCAGTTGATCATTCTGTCTGAAAGACACAGTATACATGGTCCATTCATCACTCAAGGACCTTAGAAACTTTCTGTTCAGATCATCTTGATCAATTTGTACTCCCACTGTAGCTAGTTCACCAATAAGTTTGTTGAACCTGTCAAAAGTTTGAGTCATGGACTCATTCTTGGTTGACATAAAGTTCTCATATTGTTGTTTCAGAATGGCTTTCTGATTTCTCTTGGTACTTTTGGTACCAGAGAATCTCTTCTCCAGAGCATTCCAGAGCATCTCTGCATCAGTGCAGTTACAGAACTGATGTTGATATTCATTGGGAATAGCCAAGAGCAAGGTGCTCAAGGCTTTCATCTCTGTCTGTCTGATCTTTCTTTCTGCATCAGTTTTTGGTGGAGTTCTCTTTCCATCTGCACCAATCTTTCCTGCTTCAGAAGGACCATTCTCTATGATGTCCCACATAGAATAGTCAGTGAGGAGTATGTACTGCTTGATTCTGATCTTCCACATATCAAATTCATTGGGTCTAAGCATTGGAACCTTTGAGACCAAAGTACTGCTTGATTCTGCAAGATTTTCCATGATGAATAGTTGTTTCTGAAAAATCAGGCTCTGATACCACTTGTCAGGATCGAATTCTCAACAAGAATTAATTCTCAGAAATAATATCAAAGAAGTTTGCGGAATAACACTTTGATATTCAATGAAACAGTAAATCAACACAGAAAATATGAATAACAAACTGTAGGCTTTTATTAAATGCTTTGAAGTTACAAGATTACTCACTCAACCTCAATATTGATGAACAGGCTCACCAATACGAATTCTACTTCTCTAGAATTAGGATCTATGCCTTGAGGTTGTTTTTCTCTAAAAGAATGAAAACTTAAGTTATCTAACTATTCTAAACAATACAATATATATACTGAATACAAAAATAATTACAATAAAATAAAATATCTTCAGTATATCTTCTATGTATATCTCTAAGCTTCCATGTATATCCTTTCATACGAATCTTCATCATATAAGCAGTATTAATCTTCAGCAGCATTAACTTCCTTCTAGCAGCATTAACTACTAAGCAGTACTAACCACTAGCAGTACTAACTAGCTAAGCAGTACTAACTTTGTTCAAGCAGCACTAACTTTGACTAGCAGTATTAACTACTAGCAGTAGTAACACTCAGCAGTATTAACCTTTAAGTCTTCTAGCAGTATTAACTCTGAACCAACAGCATTAACCATACTTGAGTTTTTTTTTTTTTTTTTTTTTTTTTTTTTCAGTTTCCAACAGGGAGATTGTTAGACCACAGTCTCATTGGATTCAAGATCATCCAAACTGAAGATCGCAATCTGAAGCTAAAGCCGGAACGTCGACTCTCGATATAAAAGTCTATGTCTATTTGTAATAAATGTCAATGTAATTCAATGTAATTGTTTGTTTATTGTTCTAGTTAACTTAGTTAGTTATATATTAACTTAGTTAGACATAATATCTATTTGTTAGATATTATGTAGTTATATTAGTTTTATAATACAACTTGTTCTTACAAGTTGTTAGGTTGATTAGATTTAGATAATATCTATTCTAGATATTATCTAAGTGTATCTCTCTCTCTCAAAAGATCAGATAATATACACACATAAAAACACACACATCAAGGTGAAAAAGAGAGAAAAACATAGAGAACACATCAAGAACTTAATCGATCAACCTTGTAATCGTTTGATATATTCAATACAGGTTGGTAATCGTTATTGTGTTGTTGTTTCTATAAAACTTGATAGTAGTAGTATTGTTAAAGGACCGACACAAACTAAAACAGATTTAGTTTGGAAAATATTAAACTTTATAAATAAAGTTTAAAACTTTATAAATAAAGTTGTTGTTTATTTATAAAACTTGTTATTTGATTTTAATTGAATTTTACTAATACAAAATTCAACAATCTTTAAGGTTTATTTCGAAAAAATGGAATCCAACAATTTTAGATTGATGCAACAAGATTTGGTCAAGTTGGACAGTTTCGACGGGTCCAACTACACCCGTCGGGCAGAAAAAGTCAAGTTTATGCTCATGGTCTTGAAATTGTTTTTTGTCTTGGACCCTACTTTGCACCCCATTCCCGAAGCCGGGAAAGAACCTGACTTTGTCAGAATAGCCGAACTGGATAAGCAGCGGCTACTCCGTAAGGAGGCTAAAACCCTGGCTTGTGGGCATATTAAAAATGCCTTATATGACCGCCTTTTTGACCTTTATGCCCCGATCACTTGTCCTAGAGAACTTTGAACTGCTTTGGAATTCAAGTACAAGACACAAGAAGAAGGCACAAATAAATATATTGTGTCTCGCTACTTAAGGTTCCAAATGGTTGATGAAAAACCAATACTTGAACAAATTCATGAACTTCAAGTATTAGAAAACAAAATGAGAGTACTTAACATTCCTCTTCCTGAGATCTTCCTAGTGGGGTGGTTGTTGACAAATTGCCCCCATCATGGAAGGATTTTCAAAAACGTATGATGCACAAATCCTAAGATTACTCTTTGGATGATTTGATCAACATATCAGGATTGAGGAAGAAGTACGAAATCGGGACAAAAAGAGCAAGGCCATTTTAAGTGCCAACAGCGTGCAGGTTGATGGCAAAGGAAAGGGGAAGTCTTCTGGACCCGCCAAAAAGTGGAATTTGTGTCCATAAAAGAAGAAATTCAAAAGTTTTGGTCAGACATCAAGTCAGGGACGAAAGAGAATGGGGAAGTGTCACGTCTGCGGAGAGACGGGACACTATGCGAAGAAATGTAAGTTGCGGAAGTCTAGCCCACCGGCTGTAGCTAATGCAACCATTGACTTAGAAAATAATGTGGCCAATTTTAGCATGGACGAGATTGCCATGATCACTGAAGAGTCAAGTCGGGTGATAGCAAGCAGAGGTGGTTGGTTTTTGGATTCTGGAGCCACGGTTCATGTGTGTGACTCAGATCCAAATTTACTGAGTATAATCCGGTTAGAGATGGTAAACATATTGTGACGGAAAACCGTGATAGAGCTGATATCGTGAGGATTAGAACTGTGCTTTTGAAGTTTTCTTCAAGGAAAACTTTAACTTTGAGAAATGTGTTGCACGTGCCTACTATATGCAAATGTCTAGTTTCCCTAAGTAAACTTGACGAAAGTGGAATTGGGATCACCATGGAAGCCAGGAAGATCGTGTTCCACAAGAGGCAACATTTCATTGGCAACGCATATCGTCATCCGGGCATGTATCGCCTCAATTTGAATGATGATGACGGTTCCGGTCCGAGTATGTATCGTATCAATTTTAATGATGATGACGGTTTCGGTCCGACTAGCGAGTCAGTTGCGAGTAATGTTTTAAGCTTGTCTGAGAATAGTGATAGTTTTTCTGTTTCCGTCATCGATGTAATTCCCTTTTCAATCAATAAAATTAATTTTAATTATCTTGTGTGTTATATTTCTTTATGGCATAAACGTTTAGCCCATACAAACGTAAATAATATTGAAAAAATGAAAATAAAGGATTGATTAAAATTGACAATAAAGATATTGGAAAATGTGAAACTTGTGTAAAATAAAAATTTACAAAGAAACCTTTTCCAACTGTTAAAAGGGATACATCAATTTTAGAGTTGATTCACTCTGACATCTGTGAATTAAATGGAATACTTACCCGTGGAGATAAAAGATATTTCATTACTTTTTGTGATGACTTCAGCCGGTTTTTACATGTTTATTTATTACATTCAAAAGATGAAGCTTTTAAAATTTATAAAGCTGAAGTAGAGAATCAACTTGAAAAACGAATAAAAATACTACGCTCAGATAGAGGAGGTGAATAGTTCAATAGAGAGTTTGATACATTCTGTGAAGAGAATGACATCAAACATGAACGTACCTCACCTTTTACTCCCCAACAGAATGGTTTGGTGGAACGTAAGAACCGAACCCTTGTTGAGATGGTCAACTGTATGTTGAACCAATCGGGTGACTGCTTGCCATATTCACAACCGAATCACTAGTCGTGTGATCCCAACCAGCCCATATGAGCTATGGAAAGGAAGGAAGCCTAACTTGGACGATTTTAGAGTTTGGGGTTGTATTGCTTACAATCGTACTCCTGATCCAAAACGATCTAAATTGGGAGCCCGTGCTATTAAAAGCATATTCATAAGATATGCTAGAAATAGCAAGGCTTATAGATTATTGGATAAAGAAACAAGAGTAGTAGTGGAATCTAGATATGTGGAATTTTTTGAAAACAAGTTTACAGAAGATGCTGAAAACTCTGATCGAACATTGGCTTCAAATCTTCCTAGCACATCTCGTGATAGTTTGAAAACCTCAACCAAGGTTGATGAACCATGTAGAAGTACTAGAGTAAGAAAAGAGAAAAGTTTAGGACATGATTTCTTCTTTTATCTAGTAGAAGGAACACAAAAGAAAGTGACTAGAGATGTCATTTTATCGATTAACATCGAAGATGATCCTAAGACTTTTAAAGAGGCCATGTCTTCAAGGGATGCTCCACTATGGAAAGAAGCAATAAACGATGAAATGGACTCTATTATGGGAAATGGAACTTGGAAATTAGCTGATTTACCTAAGGGAGCAAAACCCATAGGTTCGAAGTGGGTATTCAAAAGAAAGTTGCACCCTGATGGTTCAATCTCAGCATTTAAAGATAGATTGGTTTCCAAAGGATATAGACAGAAAGAGGGTATCGATTATTTCGACACCTATGCTCCAGTTGCTAGAATTAGTTCAATTCGAACTCTTATAGCACATTCAGCCATAAAAGGATTGTATATTCATCAAATGGATGTGAAAACAGCCTTTTTTGAATGGTTACTTAAATGAGGAGGTTTATATGGAGCAACAAGAAGGGTATGTGGTACCCGGACAAGAGAACAAAGTGTGTAGACTTATTAAGTCTCTGTACGGTTTAAAGCAAGGCCCAAAACAGTGGCATGAAAGATTTGATACTACTGTCACATCTTTCAAGTTCCGACATAATGGAGCTGATCGGTGCATTTACTCAAAATGTACCAAAGAATCCCCTGTAATTATCTGTCTTTACGTCGATGATATGTTGATCATCGGAACCAATCTAGAAGGTATCCGTGAGACAAAAAACTACTTATCCTCAAACTTTAAGATGAAAGATCTTGGAGAAGTAGATACAATTCTTGGGATTAAAATCAAAAGGTCAGGGTCTCAAATCTATCTTAGTCAATCCCACTATATAGAGAAGATACTGACTAAGTTTCAACATTTGAATATAAAGGAGTTCAATACTCCATTTGATTCAAGTGTGAAACTTGACAAGAATTCTGGTAGAGCAGTGGCTCAACTAGAGTATGCAATTGCAATAGGATGCATGATGTATGCAATGCATTATACTATACCAGATATTGCTTTTGCTGTGAGCAGGCTAAGTCAATATACAAGTAATCTGGGCCTAGATCACTAGAAGGCAATAAGTAGAATGTTGGGATACTTGAATAGAACCAGTAATCTAGAATTGGCATACACGATGCATCCAGGAATCTTAAAAGAATACTTTGATGCTAGTTGGATAGATCATTCAAGTGGTTCTAAATCCACAAATGGGTGGATTTATACACTTGGTGGTGAAGCGATTTCTTGGGCGAGCAAGAAACAAACATGTATCGTTCATTCGGCTATGGAAGTCAAATTCATAGCCCTAGCTGCTGCGGACAAAGAATCCGAATGGATTAGAGATCTGCTGACAGATATCCATTTATGGCCTCATCCAACTCCTTCGATTCCCATGTATTGTGATAGTGAGGCCACACTGTCAAAAGTATACAATGACGTGTATAATGGGAAGTCGCGACACATAGGTCTCCGACATAATTATGTGAGACAACTGATAGAAAATGGTACCATAAGTATTGTGTATGTCAAGTCGCGTGGAAACTTGGCAGATCCATTGACAAAGCCTCTGACGAGAGACTTAGTAGGATTAACCACCAGAGACATGGATCTGAAACCACTTAGAATCAGTTAGTGATGGGAACCCAAATTGAATTTAGTGCTCAATAACAAGTCACTCAACTGATAGAAGGTACTATCAATTCACATAGATCCATGTAAGGTTTTAACGATAGTACGGCGTTGCCAAGAACGAGGATGAGCTTAATCTCTTAACAAAGTTTAGCGGCATCTTAGCAACGAAGATGTTATAGATTTTTTCCTATATGACCAAGAGGTGGTGCCGCCTCAAATGGAGAGTTGTGGTTTTTCTTCTAAAAGGTCATGAAACAGGATTTTAGTGCATGGCCATATTCGCGGTCAGTGAGAAAGCAAAGAAATAAGGTGATGTGTGTAAGCAAGTCGAAGCGGTCTTAAGGTTCAAGGTTTAAATCCTAAGGATAACATTGAATTGATCACTTCTTGCATACTTACATTAAACATGGTTTAATCTTAGTGACACCACTGTAACACCATCTTTTGTGAATGTTAGAAAACTATCCAACCTGGGGGGAGGGGGGGAATTGTTGGAAATATTGTGGAGGATTGGAAGTTTTATTCCATCTCACATAGGTAGAAATAGACCTATGGTGGTGGTGCAACGCTTAACCTCATCCCGAGCTACCGAGCTTTTTTAGAAAGTTGATAAACGATTCTTATTTATGTGTTAAATCGATTTTATTTAAAGATTTATATCAAATCAGTTTTATTTAAAATTTGATTTGATTTAAATTCTTTATTAATGACAAATCGGTTTTATTCAAATTTATTAATGAGATTAATAATATTATTAATAAAAAATAAATTTTATTTAATATCGTTATTGTGGGGGTTATGTTTTTTACCGCTATAAATATCGAGTTAAACCTGAGGTTGTAACACACTGAAAATACAAAATCGATTTCCTCTGCTCTTGCTCTCATCTCTCTGCGATTTCCCTCTACTGTCTTCCAGTTTTTGCATCTCTTCTTGCTTTATTTCTTGTTCTTAGTTGTTGGTACATGTTTGGCTATGTAAATGAGAGTCACTTAAAATAGAACTCAACGCAAGAATACACCTTGAACTACTATCGTCTCGTAACAAGTAATAATGATATGAGTACCAAGTATCGATCCCACAGGGAAGGTTGGCGAAAGCTCTTTCAAAAAGTCCGATTTGTAAAAAACCAATTTCAGATGGAGAATTCGAGGAAATATTTTATGAGGAGTTTGAATTGTGAGTAGTAAATCAGATTTAGAGAAAAGCTTAGGATGCAAACGTTTGTTAAGACACAAAGTAAATAATTCAATAAAAAGATGTTATAACACCTGGACAGTCCTATAGTATTGTCACAGTATCAACTATCGGGTCAGATGGTCTCCCAGGAGTACACATAGGCTTATGTGTTATCGATACAATATCATTTATGTTAGACCTCGTGAATCCTAGCACGACACAGTGTTACCATCCTACACCGTATGATTATAGCATTTGTCAGATGCTATATCTATTTGTAGCCTTCTTATATTATCTTAGATTTTTATATTTATCTTAACTCTGAAAGTTAATGCATTTTCATACACAAAACTAGTTGTCAATTAATTTAAATGTAATCTTCAATGAAACATTAGTCACCTGAGATAAATAGTAAATAATTGTGTTATATTTGATACACCTCTTTACCTTCATACTTATTGTGGTCTTAACTATGCCTTACATCCCAAGCTAAAGAGTTTAGCTCATGCTAGCTTGAAATGTAAATTGCGGGAATTGAAAGTACTGAAAACTAAAGTGCTGGAAAGTAAATAACTGAAAAGTAAATTGCTAGAAGTGTAAATGACTTGAAAGTAAATTGCTGGAAATGTAAATTGCAGTAAAGTAAATTGCTGGAAATGTAAATTGCAGTAAAGTAAATTATTGGAAACTAAATTGCAGAAAAATAAATTGCTGGAAACTAAATTGTAGAAATATAAAGTGTAGAGAAGTAAAGATGAAAGGAGAAAATGGAATTAAGAAAATTCAGAAAAATACTGCAGGACTGCTGCAGTAACTTACGCTTCAAGCTACGAAACTTGAAGCCCAAGTAATGTCACAAAAAGTGATTTATTGCCTTGAAACTTGTAGAAAACAGATTGTAGTAACTTGGGGAACACTTTTGAACTTTAGAAGAATGTTGGTTAGAGAAAAGAGAGTAAAAGCTTGAGATTGTAACTAAATGAATAACCGAGAATTGAGAAAACTAACTTGAAAGCTTGAAAGAACAAGAGAGCACCACGGATGGAACTAGGTTTCACAACACAACTTTTAAAATAATTTTAGTAACCGAAGACAAGAGAATTCCCAATAATTTCCAAAATACTTATATATTAAATCACTAATGAGATTAATCACAACCACGGCCTAACAACAATCCAATACTAGATGGAATCTAGTATTATCTACCACAAAGTGAAGTGAAGGTAAATCGAACCTCTTTTAAGTCATAACAAGGCATACATATTTATACTAAAAGCATATTTGGGTCCAAAGTAATTAAAATTACACAAAAGATAATAACCAAAAGGCAAGCCCCTAGTAATTTCCAAAAATTCAGCTTTCAAGCACATGGGCTTGGCCCAGTTATCACATGTCTTTGGCCCAATCATCAGTTGCGGCCCAAAAATGTAGCAGTCCATCTGTTAATCCTCCAGCACTCCTACAGCTTTGAAATCAGCATTCAACTAACTCCTCCAGGAAGTTGCAGGGTATTTCCATCATCTACAAACATTAAGATAAAAGACTAAATTAGACCGAATATTAAGATAAAAGCAGCATAAATAAATATAAACCTAAGGGACTACTAAAAAGCCTAAATAACACTAAAAAGAGACACAAAGGGACAAATTAGGCAAATAAAACAAGTGTAAAATCTACTAAAAAGTGACATAATAGGCTTAATAAACTAACCCTATCACATGCCCAAACTTAAATCGTTTCTTGTCCCCAAGCAACTAAAAAGACAAAATAAAGACTCAAATTTCCTACAAATCAAAGAAAAAAAAATTGGAAAGAAAATGCCTAAGTCAAGAACACTATGCACATACAGAGATGTTCATAACACCAAAATGAGACTCATAGCCCTTCATAAACCTAGCCTTATCATTTAAGTTCAAAACACGCCATAGTAAACTATCCAAGGTTCACCTTGTGCTAACCAAAATCATCATGATATTCAAAAATTTTGAAATTTGGAATGCATTTGGATTTTTCTTTCTTATGAAATGCTATGTCTTTTTCCTCAAACTCACTTTTCACTCAATGGTACAATTTTACTACCATTCATTTCATATTGAGGTATAAGGTGGACACTTTGGTCTCTTTTGACCCTTGGTGCCTTTGGCACATTTGTATGCAAAGAAAATAGAGATTTTGCTCTTTGAAATTTTTCTTTTTGGACACTTTGCATACCCCTACTGTTAAGTACAAAGGGTAAAGCATTTTTGGAATCAACAATGGGTTGAGAAGTATACTTTTCAACACATCAACCCTCCCCAAACTTGAGAGTGACAATGTCCTCATTGTCTAAAAGAACAGATGGGCTTAAAGGATTTTGAATGAAAGCCCAAAGAAATGTGGCCCAATGATGACTAAACCTAGCAGGTTAGTAAACTGTTGGAAAGTCCAAAATTGATGGTTCTTTGCTTAAATGGTCATGCATAAGATTATTGTGGCTATGATTTCAAAAAGATTTTTCCTATGAACATGCGGTGAATGAAAAGCTTGTTTACAAATGGAAACTTAGATCATCTATCCAGAAAATTAGAGCCTAAAATGAAACAGAAAAGCAAATATGAGAATGGGGAGTTTTAAGTCCTCAGTCTCATTAAAAACACGGCTTATAAATTTAAAACAGCAAAGAGTCAAAACATGACTTTGTCATAGACTCAAGGTGGTTCAAGCCAATGTTTAAACTTGTTTCTAGAACACAAATCCAAACAAATGTATTTTTACCAAAAATAAACACTAACTAAACTATCTAGACACACAAAAAGACACAAAACAACAAACAAATCCCAAAAGGGGACATACACATTCTAAAAACATGTAAACAGTCCTAAAGAGGACATACACATTCTAAAACATGCATATAATCTAAAAGGAGACATACACATTCTAAGATATTAAAAGATTACTACTAAAAATAGCAAATCATAAGAAAAATGACTATTAAAATTAAAAGGGTCAGAGGACAAAACTTGTCCTACTCAGAATGAGTAGGAGTGGGTGCAAGCTTCTGCAAGCATACTATAGCGAAGGGTGGTAGTGTCATCTGCTGAACCCTTCTGCCATTCTCTCTTCTTCACTTTGTCCTTTTATCTTCTGTATTTCATCCACTTAACTCTCTCTTCCTTGAGGGCACTTACTTCAACCTGGAGTCCATTGATCTTGCCTTTCAACTTATTTATCCTTGCCTTGAATGTTTTCTTGAGCTTTATTGTTGCTTTCTGAACTTCTCCCACAATGGTGTTCTTCATCTCCTCTACTGCTTCAATGTCACTTGGGGGTTTGGGATTGTTGGTGAACCTCATGATCCTGTCTAGAGTTTTCTTATCCATTTTGTTATTCTCCTTTACAAAACAATCAGTTGTGAGGGTCCTTATATTGGCTTGGGCCATTAGCCCATGAATGATGGAAGGATAGATTAGTCGACCATTGGTCCTATCTAAACACCCTCTTATGTTCTCACATATAAGCCTTCCCACATCAAATGGCTTCTGCTCTAAAACACAGTACAGAAGGAATACTCTCTCCATGCAAAGGTCAGTATCATGGGTAGTGGGATGGAGAGTGTGACATCCGTCAGAAATTAAAATCTTCAAGGTTAGAATCCTTTAAGATATTAGAGAATAGTTCATAGAATTTACTTTTCTAGAATCTGATTAGATTGGTTAGATTATAATTTTTCCCGAAATATTTCAGTAGTCGTTTAGAAAGCCCGGTTCGGATCAGTAACTGACTAAAACGTCCCATAAAATGCCAAATATTATGTCACATGTCTAAAATACCAAAATAAATGAGGTTTATATTATTTAGGTAAAAATATATTTATTTGTAAAAAATTTACTCAATTTAGAGAGAATTGAGAATTTATAAATTGTCGGTTCTCAATTTATCTGTTTTATTTGAGAATTTATGTTGTAATTCATTTAAAAAAAAAAAAAAATTGAAATGGGCTTGGAAGAGGCCAAGGCCGGCCCTCCTCCCTCCCCCTCTCTTTTTAAATTTTTTTTTCATTTGAAAGTTATTTTTTCAACTCAAAAATTTAGATATCAACTTTTCATCTCCTCATTCTCTCTCTCTTTCTCTCATTTTCGATTTCATCATCCAAAACACCATCAAGAACACAAATGTTTCCAGCAAATTAAGGATTTTTAAGATCAAATCATCAAGATTATTGAAGATTTCCAAGTATACTTCATCATCTACACAAGGTACAAACCCTATTTCTTCATTTCTTCAAGTTTTATTCAAGTTTATTGTTTTGAACTTTATAAAAATCCTCATGCATGTGTAGAAATATTTCATTTATGGTTTTAGAAGTGAAATGGACATCATTTATGAATAAAACATTCATAAAATGATGCCATAAGATGATCTTCCATGAAAAACCAAGTTAAAGAGTGAAATATTTGAGTTTCTTGTTGATTATGTCAATTTTATCATGGGTGCAACTTTGTGTACGAAAATCTTGATGTTTTAGTTGGTTTATAATCAACATTTTAGTAGTAATTTCAAGTTTAAACAAACTCTTATGATAAGATTATTCAATCTTGTGTGATTAAGAGTCTTGAAAATTGATAAGTGATGAAAAATCACTTATTTAGTGTTCTTTGTCTCATGCAATTCACTTTGGATGAAATTTTGTAGTTAAATGTGTCCAAGGTGTATGTTTTCATTCATATATCATTATTTAGTGAAAAAGGGTTTAAATCCAATTGGTTTCACAAGAAAATATGGAAAATGGACCTCTTATTGCTTAATACAAAAACCTTGTTCTACACAGCTTGCTGTCAAGAATGGAACTTCCACTTCCAAGCTGTGTATCTCAATATTTACTCCATGAAATTTGGGCATTTTGCTTTTATACACTAATTTGATGAGTTAGTTTTCAAATGAATCAATAATCACTAAAAATTATGAGGTTTTGGTCATTCAAATGTATTTTAGAAGAAAATTGTGCAATCTGTCCCGAGCTGACAGATTTGTACACCCTACTTCTAACGACCATAACTCCCTCATAAATCATCTAAATGAGGTGAATTCTTTTTCATATAGTATATTTTTGAGTTAGCTTTGCATCCATATATGGATCACTGAATTATGTTGAGTTTTGATCCTCCAAAAGCATGCCACAACATAAGTGCGCAACTGATTCAAAAATCAGTAACCTACTGTTTTGTAGAAATTATTTGGGGCATCAAAACACTTCCAAAATTTATGAAATTTTACCTTAGAGTTCTTAATTCAGTATTTTAGCTCTTATAAAAAAATGGTTAGGATTGTCAATTGGGAGGTTGTATTTTGAAGGCCATTATGTGGTTACAATTTCTGGACAGCAAGTGCTGAAATTCAGAAAGATGGTTCTAAAAACCTCAAATTTATGTATTTTGGTATAAGAATGTTATAATGATCACCAATTCTTATTTTGACAATAAAAATACATACATTGGCATTTTATAAGACGTGGGATTTGTTGGTTAGGCTTAAGGGCTGGATTTGACATTTAGCACTCTTTGTGCATCTTTCTCTATAGGAATTTAGAAGCTCTGGGATAAGAGATTTTGCTATTGCTTATCTTGCGTTATTATTCGAGGTGAGTATTCACAGCCCCACTTTTATTGTTTTGATTGAACTTGGGGTGAAAAGCATGTTAAAAATGGAATATTTAAAGATTCATGAGACTTTGATATAAAGCATTATGTATTGAAATTTATGAGGCTTTGTTGTAAAGCGGTTGGTGTAGAAGTTATATGACATGTATGCCAATGATATGTTGAGTTTTAAAAATAGTTAAGTCCCCGGGTACACTACTAGTTAACCCAGAAATGGGCCTATAGTATTAGTGGATAGCGCTATTTGGTCTGACAAGCCCACCTTATACTGACGAGTAGGGGTGCACTGTACTAGAGAAATATGACTACACATGTGGTTAAAGCCCACCTCTGAGGTAGATCATGGGGCGTTGATTTGGTCCGGAAAGGTTTAGTAGTGGCTCAACGTGGTTATATCAATGCATACCTTTTGTCAAATAAGCTAAATTATGATACTCATGAATCAATGGATTGAAGTTTGGTTTATGCGTATGATTTTCAAAGACAGCTTGCATATAAACTTGGCTTGTGCATATTTAAAAACCTGTGAACTCACCAACTCTCGTAGTTGACCATATTTTGAACATGCTTTTCAGGGAACAAGAAGGTACATGGAAGCGATTAAAGTTTATCTCGTGTGTAAACCGCATGCAATACTTTTAGAATAGAGACTTTTGTACTTCAACTTTTGATGATGTAATAGGATTGTAAACTTTTGGGAACATATTGTAAACAATGGTTGAATGTATGGTGGTATTTCTTTCTGTATCCTAAAGCTATGTCTATCGAACTGTCATGTTCCGTGTTTCCGCTTTAGCGGGGTGTGACAAGAGTGTGTCTAACAAAGTAACTCCATATGTTTGTCTCAGGCTTTAAGAGTTTGGTTTTAAGGGTCCTACATCTACCCATTATTTTCCAAGAGGCTCCCTGAACTGCAAATCCTATTCAAGATAGCAGTTAATTCATTGTTGGACACCCCAGCCTGCATTCTGTCAAACTCAAAATCTTCCGGGGGGGGTGTCAAGCCTAAGTATTCATTTATGGCTTTGGGAGAATAGAAGACTTTGGTCTTTCTCACCCTTAACTCTGATTTTGTTGTCACTTCCATCTTAGTATAGAATTCCTTAACCCAATCCTCATTGTAACTTTCAGGGACCTCACATAATTTATTCCAGCCTAAACCATCTATTATAGATTGAATAGATGGGTGGGCCTTGATGATTTTATTTGGAAATCCTTTAGGAGTTTGTCCCACTCTCTCAGCAAAAGAGGGGTACTTCCTAAGGGCCAAATTACAACTGAAAAAATTGTCTCTCAGAGGGTTAGAAGCTTTACCTTTACTCCCTCCAGCACTGGGAGACTTCTGTAGGACTGCCCTGTTGGAACCTTCAACTTGAGCCATGGATTGGGCTCCTTATCTTTTGATCCTCTTTGGTGGATAAATCTCTTCCACCTCTGTATCTTCTGCAACCTCCACCTCCTTAGCTGGCCTTTTCCTTTTCTTATCTTTGAGCTTCTTTTTGTACATTGTCCTCCTTCTTACCCTTGTCATGTCCACCTCTTCATCATCATCTTGTGCATCTCCTACAGTAGGTGGAGTAGTGGCAGTGTGAACAGGGGACACATGGCTCATAGATGGTGAAAGCTCAACCATCCTTGGACTGAATTGTGGTGGATCTTCATCAACAGGGCTATCAACAACCATATTCACAGAAGGGTTGTTCACAGGGGTTCCAAGTGGTTCGGTATTTTGGGAGGCTATAGGGCTTGGTTCCTGTGTTTCCTCACTTGGCTCATCCATAAGTTGATGGTGGGTAGGGGGTATGGGATTCACAGATTGTTTCTCTTGGTGCTTGGGAGTAAGATTAATCCCCAAGAGTTCAGAAAGTGTGTCATCTAGGATTTTGGAAGGGGAAACTAGAGGAGTGGTTTTGGTAACTTTAGGTGTTGCAACAGGGGTGATCAAAGGGGAGTTTAAAGGAGTGGGAATAGAAGTGGTAAGGGGTGTGGGTATGGGAGTTTCAAGGATTATAGGGGCTTCAACAGAGGGGTTTTTAGTGGGTTTGGTGATGGGATTTTCTGGGATTACAGGGTGTGTATTAAGAGTGTGGTTTGGATTGCTCTTCGACACAATAGCTCATCCATGGCAGCAAATGCCTTATCCACAGATGCTCTACGGGTGCTAATCTGAGCCATGGTAGAAAGGTTTGGCAAGGATGTTATTTGGTGCACTTGGAGAGGAGTAGAGAAATCATTACCTTCGATTGGAAAAGGGTTAATTGAAACACTTGTGGATTCTGTGGGAATGATCATGGTTTGAACAGTAATGGCCTCCGGCATCTGGACTTGTGCTTCGGCGACTGCAGCGAGTGCGTCCAGGGTGGTTGTCGAGAGTTTGGACACCACAGCCTCATAATCGACTTCCTTGGAGTTCTTCTCCCTCAAATCTTCTGATAAGGCAATAGCAGAGCCTTCATCTTCAGTCGTCGGTTTGGTTTTAAACCGAGTAAACCTCTTCATCGGTGATTGTTTCTCTTTTGCAATCTTCATGGAAGGAGTAGACTGTTTATTGGGAGTGTTTTCAGAAGAAGATTCAGCCCCTTTCATCTTTGCATGCGATCTTTTTCGAGGTGTAGATTTTGTGATTGTCATAGAAATCGAACCAGGGGTGGGTATTTAGAGAACTCAAGGATGAATGGTTGCTTGGGGGGGGGAGGATCGATTTATCAGTGACTTAGATAGAAAGGTTGTGAAAAGAGGGTTGTGATTTGATTCGAATAAAAGGAAGAAGAACCTTCGGATTTCAGAGCAAATTGGGCAGTTTTCGATGTTGAGAAGTACGGTTGATGGTTGGTTTTAGAGGATAAACGAGTTTAGAAACAGTTGGCACCTTCAATCGTACCACAATCGGGGTGTTTGGCCGGAAATGGTACAAGTCTGCGATGTAATTGCCTGAAAAGTGAAGAGTAGACAGGGTGATGTCATCACCCATCATCATCCTATTTCTGTTGTGGAGTTCCAAGCGACAGAGAAGAGAGATGGTCCGGGTCTTGGGTATGTGTTAATAAGATAACAAAGAAAATAAAATCAGCCCAAGTTAAACAAATAAATTAAGTTAATTACAATTGGGCTGAAACGTTTTATTTTGCGAATGACCCAAGTCGGATTGGTAATCTTAATAACAGCCCGATGATTTAAGGAATACACATACCTGATCTGGGCCCAATTAAATATATGCGTGAAGATGATGAGCCTAGTTATTTTACCTTCCCGATTTCAGCCCAAAATTAAATACTTCTACTCTAATTTAATTTTTAGACAAAACTATAAAAGTTAAGAAAAATCAAATTAATACTAACTATTACTAAAATTATTACTAAAAATTAATAATACTAATATTAATACTAACAATATAATTAATAATAATAATAATATAAAAATAAAAATAAAAATAAAAATAAAGCAAGACAATAATATTATACTAAAGAGGCAACAACCATGGGAGGTTGTTGTAGGGTTTAGGTAGGATCAAATAAATGTTTGACTCTGTGTCCATTGGCTTTGAAAGTAGTACCCCTCTTTGGATCAATCAACTCAATGACACCATAGGGGTATACCTTAGCAACACAGTAGGGTCCAGTCCATCTTGAGTTCAATTTTTCAGGAAAAAGTTTTAATCTTGAATTGAATAAAAGGACTTTCTGACCCTCACTGAAGTCTTTGGAAAGAATCTTTTTGTCATGCCATTTTTTTGTGTTTTCTTTATAAAGCTTAGCATTTTCATAGGAAAAATTCCTATGTTCTTCCAGTTCACAGAGTTGCAAAGTTCTTTTTCTCCCAGCCTCATCCAAACTCATATTAAGCTCCTTGATGGCCCAATAGGACTTATGTTCTAATTCCACAGGCAGATGACAAGCCTTCCCATAAACCAACTTATAAGGAGACATTCCTATAGGGGTTTTGTAAGCAGTCCGGTAAGCCCACAGAGCATCATCCAATTTGGAGGTCCAATCCTTTCGGTGTGGTTTGACTACTTTGGCTAAGATTCCTTTTATCTCCCTATTTGACAACTCATCCAAACCATTGGTTTGAGGATGATAAGCAGTAGCCACCCTATGCTGAATGTTGTACTTGTTAAGGACTTCTTCTAGCAAGTTGTTTATAAAATGAGTGCCTTCATCACTAATTAAAGCACGGGGTGTACCAAATCTAGTGAATATGTTCTTTTGCAAGAATTTGACAACTATCCTAGCATCATTGGATTGGCAAGCCACAACTTCCACCCACTTGGACACATAATCTACAGTTACCAAAATGTAGGCACAATTGTTGGAAAGAGGGAAAGGTCCCATAAAGTCTATGCCCCAGACATCAAACAGTTCTACTTCTAGAATTCCATTTAAGGGAATTTCATTTCTTTGTGAGATGTTTCCACTCCTTTGACACTCAACACAACTTTTTGCAAAGTCATGAGCATCATTGTTCAAAGTAGGCCAGAATAAATCAGATTGTAAAACCTTTGTTGCTGTCCTACTTCCTCCAAAATGTCTTCCACATGGTCCTGCATGGCAATGTTGTAGAACTGAAGTCACTTCTTCTTTTGGTATGCACCTTCTTATCATCTGATCTACACAAATTTTGAACAAAAATGGGTCATCCCATAAGTATTTCTTTGAATTAAAAATGAGCTTTTTTCTTTGGTGTTTATTAAATTCTTTGGGAATAATTCCACATGCCAGATAATTCACAAGATCTGCAAACCAAGGTATTGCAGAGTGTTGCATGGCCAAAATTCTTTCATCTGGAAATACTTCACAGATCTCACCATCATACACAGGTTTATCATGTTTTTCCAACCTTGGCAAATGATCAGCCACTTGGTTATCCACACCCTTTCTGTCAATGATTTCCAGATCAAACTCTTTCAAAAGCAAGACCCACCTTATCAACCTGGGTTTTGCATCTTTTTTAGCAATGAGATACTTGATGGCTACATGATCAGTATGAACAATCACTTTGGCACCCATCAAGTATGATCTGATTTTTTCAAAAGCAAAAACCACAGCTAATAATTCTTTTTAGTAGTGGTGTAATTGATTTGGGCTTCATTTAAAGTCTTACTAGTATAATACACAGGGTGGAATATTTTGTTTTTCTTTTGACCAAATACTGCTCCCACTGCCCAGTCACTAGCATCACATATTATTTCAAAGGGTTGGGACCAGTCGGGTGTTGTTACTATAGGTGCAGTGACCAGTGCTTCTTTCAAAGTGTTAAAAGCCTTTCTACAGACTTCATTAAAATCAAACATCTGGTCATGCTGTAACAATAAACAGAGAGGTTTTGAAATTTTGGAAAAAATCCTTTATGAATCTTCTGTAAAAACCTGCATGTCCCAAAAAACTTCTGATCCCTTTGACAGTTGTTCGTTCAGGTAATTTTTGAATTACTTCCAACTTTGCTTTATCAACCTATATGCCTCTTTTGGATATGAGATGCCCTAACATTATGCCTTCTTTAACCATAAAATGACATTTTTCCCAGTTTAAAACCAAGTCAGTTTCTTCACATCTTTTAAGACTCTTTTCTAGGTTTTGTAAACATAGATCATATGATGTCCCATAAACTGAAAAATCATCCATGAAAATTTCCATGGAGTTTTCTAACATGTCAGAGAAAATGGACATCATACATCTTTGGAAAGTGGCAGGAGCATTACATAATCCAAAAGCCATTCTTCTAAAAGCAAAAGTCCCATAAGGACATGTGAAGGTGGTCTTTTCCTGGTCATCGGGTGCAATAGCAATCTGATTATATCCAGAGTACCCATCTAAAAAACAATAGAACTCTTTCCCAGCTAATCTATCTAGCATTTGGTCTACAAAGGGTAAGGGGAAAATGGTCTTTCTGAGTGGCCTTGTTAAGCCTCCAATAGTCCATACAAATCCTCCAACCAGATACTATCCTATTGGGTATAAGTTCATTTTTCTCATTTGGTACTACAATAACTCCACTCTTTTTCGGTACACACTGCACAGGACTGACACATGTACTACTTGCAATAGGATAGATTATACATGCATCAAGCCATTTCAAAATTTCATTTTTAACTACCTCTTCCATCACAGGATTAAGTCTCCTTTGAGGTTCTACTGAGGTGAAATTTTTGTCTTCCAAGATAATCTTGTGTTGACAAATGGTAGGGCTTATGCTTTTTAGGTCAGCAATAGTCCATCCTATGGCTTTGGTATGAAGTTTTAGCATATTGACCAACTTTTCTTCTTGATCAGCTTTTAATGTGGATGAAATAATGACAGGCAACTTTCCTGGTTCTCCTAAAAAGGCATACTTCAGGTGTGAGGGCAGTTGTTTCAAATCTAAATCTGGTGCAACTTCTAAGGAGGGAACAAGAGTTTTCCTATCCCTATTTTCTAATACTTCAAAAGCAGCAGTCTCAAATGGTATATCTAGGTCATCAGAATCTTTTTCTTCTTCATCACTATCAGATTCAGCTATCCTAAGGATCCTCCCCAAACTTTTTTCTTGACGCCAGGTCTCAATCAAAGTTAAGGTAGAACACTCTTCTTTTTATTTAGGGTACCTGAGGAAATTAAATACATTAAATATCACATGCTGGTCTTGGACTTTCATGGTCAATTCTCCCTTTTGGACATCTATCAAGGTTCTTTCAATAGCTAGGAAAGGTCTGCCTAGAATGATGGGAACATCCTTGTCAGCTTCAAAGTCTAAGATGATAAAATCAGCAGGGAATATAAACTTATCAACTTGGACCAAGACATCCTCAATTTTACCTTTTGGGTAAGCTATGGACTTATCAGTTAATTGGAGGGTAACTATTGTGGGTCTCGCTTCACCTATGCCTAGAGTACTGAAAACAGTGAGAGGCATGAGGTTAATATTGCACCTAAGTCACATAAGGCTTTTCCTATTTCTTTTCCCGCTATGGAACATGGGATTGTAAAGCTTCCAGGGTCTTTCATTTTTGGAGGGATTTTACTGGATAACATTGCACTACATCCTTCTGTCAGAGCTACAGTCTCATATTCAGTCAGTTTTTTTCTTTTTGCTCAAAATGTCCTTCAAAAATTTTACATAACTTGGCATCTGCTCAATGGCTTCAACTAGAGGTATGTTTGTGTGTAGCTGTTTAAAAGCATCAAGAAATTTTTTAAATTAAACTTCTTCCTTTTGATAACTTTAACCTTTGGGGATAAGGAATGTAAGGACCAACTGAAGCAGAGGGTGGAGTCTTAGGAAGAGTAGGTGCTTGGATAGGTGTCTGAACAGGTTGCAAAATGGGTTCTAAGTCAGGTTCTTTTCTAGTCTTATAGGGAACTATAGGACTAGTCTGAGATGGTACTATAGGACTGCCACCAGAGTGTGACACATCAATTACAATACTCTCCTTAGGCTTTTGGACTGGTTCAGCTTTATCAGGGAACAGTGTTTTTGAAAAATCAGATCTCTTGGGAATAGTTGGGTTACTAATGGGCTTAGCTATGGGCTTGGGCTCACTAGTACTACAGGACTGGTTTACAGGTAATATAGTAGCAGAATCTGGTCTTATCTTTTTCTTTTCAGGCTCTTCCTTGTTTGGTTCTCTTTGGGTATGTTCTATGTTCTTTCCACTTCTTAAGGTTACAACCTGCATGCTCTTTTCCATCTCTGTGAGGCATCTCAGTATCACTTGGAAGAGTGTCTGTTGATCTTTTCCTCATTTCCAAAGCCATTTGCCCCATCTAAGTCACAAGATTCTTGATAGAAACCTGAGTTTGGGTTATAAACCCTTTCATCATTGCTTCCAAAGAAGTAGATGAGTCATCTTGTTGATTGGGCTTACTTTGGAAAGAAGATTGATGATGTTGAGTATGGGAATTAGTATGTTGGTTGTTTTGAGATCTATTAAGTGACTGTGGGTAATGATTGTTTTGCCCGTGTGAGTGATGGTTGTTCTGTCCTTGTGATTGTGAGTGAAAATTTGACTGGCCTTGCAGCCTTGGTAATGGTAGGTTAAGAGTAGGAATGTTCCAGGAGAAATTGGGATGTTTTCTCCATTCAGAATTATATGTTTGAGAAAAAGGTCCACTCTTGTTGTTATTGACATAACTGACTTGTTCAGGATTTCCTGGACAATGGTCAAATGTATGGTCATCACCACAGTAAGTACACTGCACATAATTGACAGTAGAAGTAACAGCATTAGATTGTACAGATGGATTAGTCAAGTTTTTAAGTAAAGATGCCATATGGGCCATTTGTGAAGTTAATTCTTTGTATGCATCTGTGTCCTGTACTCCTGCTGTTTTTCTAGGTGCACCTGACCGCGGGTCAGACCAATGTCCATTGTTGTTAGAGATCTTTTCAAGTATATCATAACCTTCATTATAGGTACTAGCTGTGAAAGTTCCTCCTGCAGTAGCATCAAGCATTTGTTTGGCAGTGGTGTTTAACCCAATATAAAATGTCTCTAGCTGTATGCAGTAGGGAATGCCATGGTGAGGGCATTTTCTCAGTAACTCTTTATACCTTTCCCATGCATCAGGAACTGCCTCATCGTCCATTTGTTTAAAAGTGCAAATTTCATTTCTGGACTTAGCATTCCTCGTGGGTGGAAAATATTTTTTTTAAAAAATTTCTGCCATATTGTTCCATGAAATCACAGAATTTGGTTTTAAAGAAGTATACCAGGATTTTGCTCTATCCCTTAGTGAAAATGGAAAAAGTTTTAGTCTTAGAGCATCCTCAGATACTTCAGGCATAAGAAATTAGTCTATGATCTCCATGAAAGATCTTAAGTGAGCATGGGGATCTTCAGATGGCATACCAACGAACTGGCCATTGGTTTGCAACATCTGAAACATTATAGGCTTGAGTTCAAAATTAGAAGTATTAATATTTGGTTTAAGATTACCTGTATGCAGTTGGTTTAAAATAGGGATAGCATAATCCATAATACCACCATCTTTGGAATTTACAAGCCTAAAAATGTTTTGTTCCTCTTCCTCAAAGTGATTTATTGGTGGTCATCATTATTATTTTCATTCCTAGGCTCAAAAATGTCATTCCTAGGAATTATCCTGGGACCTTCATTGTTGTTCCTAGGAATAGGTCCGGGGTGCATTTCTTCTTCGTTAACACATTTTCACATTCACCCATTTCTGGAGAGGTTAAAGCTAAAGCATCTCTTTGCGCTCTTCTTCTTTGTCTAAACGTTTTTTCTATGTCAGGATCGAATTGGAAAAAATTCCCGTGTGGCAATCTTGGCATGAACTAGTTTTCAAAAAGGTGGTAGAAAAATTAGTTTTTATAAACTTTACTTTAAAATGAAAAATCTTTCAGCGTGCTTCCCCGGCAGTGGCGCCAAAAACTTGCTTGGTTATGTAAATGAGAGTCACTTAAAATAGAACTCAGCGCGAAAATACACCTTGAACTACTATCGTCTTGTAACAAGTAATAATGGTATAAGTACCAAGTATCGATCCCACAGGGAAGGTTGGAGAAAGCTCTTTCAAAAAGTCCGATTTGTAAAAAACCAATTTCAAATGGCGAATTCGAGGAAATCTTTTATGAGGGGTTCGATTGTGAGTTGTAAATCATATTTAGAGAAAAGATTAGGATGCAAAGGTTTGTTAAGACACAAAGTAAATAATTCAATAAAAAGATGTTATAACACCTAGACAATCTAATAGGATAATCCTATAGTATTGTCACAGTATCAACTATCGGGTCAGATGGTCTCCCAGGAGTACACACAGGATTATGTGCTATCGATACAATATCATTTATGTTAGACCTCGTGAATCCTATCACGACACAGTGTTACCATCCTACATCATATGAGTATAGCATTTGTCAGATGCTATAGCTATTTGTAGCCTTCTCATATTATCTCATATTTTTATATTTATCTTAACTCTGAAAGTTAATGCATTTTCATACACAAAACAAGTTGTCAATTAATTTAAATATAATCTTCAATGAAACATTAGTCATCTGAGATAAATAGTAAATAATTGTGTTATATTTGATACACCTCTTTACCTTCATACTTATTCTGGTCTTAACTCTGTCTTATATCCCAAGCTAAAGAGTTTAGCTCATGCTAGCTTGAAATTTAAATTACGGAATTGAAAGTACTGAAAACTAAGGTGCTGGAAAGTAAATAACTGAAAAGTAAATTGCTGGAAATGTAAATGACTTGAAAGTAAATTGCTGGAAATGTAAATTGCAGTAAAGTAAATTGTTGGAAATGTAAATTGCAGTAAAGTAAATTGTTGGAAAGTAAATTGCAGAAAAAGAAATTGTTGAAAAGTAAATTACAGAAATATAAAGTGCAAAGAAGTAAAGATGAAAGCAGAAAATGGAAGTAAGAAAATTCAGAAAAATATTGCAGGACTGCTGCAGTAACTTGGGCTTCAAGCTACGAAACTTGCAGCCCAAGTAATGTCACAAAAAGTGATTTCTTGCCTTGAAACTTGTAGAAAACAGATTGTAGTAACTTGGGGAACACTTTTGTACTTTAGAAGAATGTTGGTTAGAGAAAAGAGAGTAAAAGCTTGAGATTGTAACTAAATGAATAACCGAGAATTGAGAAAACTAACTTGAAAGCTTGAAAGAACAAGAGAGCACCACGGATGGTAATAGGTTTCACAACACAACTTTTGAAAATAATTTTAGTAACCGAAGACAAGAGAATTCCCAATAATTTCCAAAATACTTATATATTAAATCACTAATGAGATTAATCACAACCACGGCCTTACAACAACCCAATACTAGATGGAATCTAGTTTTATCTACCACAAAGTGAAGTGAAGGTAAATCGAACCTCTTTCAAGCCATAACAAGGCATACATATTTATACTAAAAGCATACTTGGGTCCAAAGTAATTAAAATTACACAAAAGATAATAACCAAAAGGCAAGCCCCTAGTAATTTCCAAAAATTCAGTTTTCAAGCACATGGGCTTGGCCCGGTTATCACATATCTTCGGCCCAATCATCAGTTGCGGCCCAAAAATGTAGCAGCCCATCTGTTAATCCTCTAGCACTCCTACAACTTTGAAATCAGCATTCAACTAACTCCTCCAGGAAGTTGCAGGGTATTTTCATCATCTACAAACATTAATATAAAAGACTAAATTAGACCTAATATTAAGATAAAAGCAACATAAATAAATATAAGCCTAAGGGACTACTAAAAATACTAAATAACACTAAAAAGAGATAGAAAGGGACAAATTGGGCAAATAAAACAAGTGTAAAATCTACTAAAAAGTGACATAATAGGGTTAATAAACTAACCCTATCAATACACGAATTTGTACTGCATCAAATCCTGGGGTTATCGACGTGAGACTCTA
This sequence comes from Arctium minus, assembly GCA_954870635.1. Lineage (NCBI taxonomy): Eukaryota > Viridiplantae > Streptophyta > Magnoliopsida > Asterales > Asteraceae > Arctium > Arctium minus. The sequence continues at coordinate 33,348,410 of OX941092.1, forward strand.
CAGCCGTTTTAGGAGTGTCGCATAAACCTTGAAGGACGGGTTTATAATGTGCAGTTCTGCCCTCGTTCATCAAGTACATTTAGGTTAGTTTTTTACGTTTTTGTATAGTTTTGTTTTTCGTCCACTAGAGTGGACAGTCTATTTCTACCCCTTCTTCTAACGAATCTATCACGAAGGATAGACTCGTTATTAGGTTCGCCTAATAATCAAACTAAAACAGATTTAGTTTGGAAAATATTAAACTTCATAAATAAAGTTTAAAACTTCATAAATAAAGTTTAAAACTTCATAAATAAAGTTTAAAACTTCATAAATAAAGTTGTTTTTTATTTATAAAACTTGTTGTTTGATTTTAATTGAATTTTACTAATACAAAATTCAATAGAACATATATATATAAATTCATGCCAACCTAGATGCATATGTACATAGGGGCGGATTGAAAGCATTGTTGGGAAAGGCCCAAGTGTCACGTCCCGCTAGACGGCTCCTCGAAAACCCGAAACATTCCGGATCAATCAAAAGAATTGAGAAACCTTAGAGAAAGATCAAGAAGAGCCATGCTAGGATCAAGAAGGGAAAAACAAGATCTAGAAGGATCCACACATGGTTGAAGCTTGTGTAACTAGAAGTTTCTTGTAGATATTCTAGATAAAGTTCTAGAGAGATCTATATAGTAGTATAAATAGAGAAATCTGTTAGGTCTGATTTTATAGTAATCATTGTATTTATAGGGCTTGGTCAAATACTGTGTTTAGAGTCTATTAGTGGTGTATCTGACCAAGGGTATTTAAGTCCCTTTGGTCTTTCTCTTTGTAAGAACTTTCTCGCACACATCAATACATTCTCGATTTTGCGCATCCTTGCTCTCTCTCTCTACTTTCTCTCTCTACAGATTCATTGATCTTGGACTATCAATTGGTATCAGAGTCATCTGAATCTTGAGAGGATTGAGAGTTTGTGATTTTGAATCTGAATTTGTGATTGAAATCGAAAATTTGATCGATTTTCTTGAATTTTTCAAGAAAATCTCGTTTTCTTGATTTCTCATCAAATTTGGATGTGTTTGTGATCGAATTGTGTTGTTTTTGGATTCTTTAGATTCGTTTTTGATAATCGATCACATTTGTTTCAGGTTGTTTTACAAGAAAAACAGTTTTAGATCATCGATTTTGAGTTTTAAAAGTTTTCTGGAAAACTCGTTCTTGAGTACTGTTTCATTCTCAAATTTGTGATTTAGTGGTTTTTAATCAAATTTGTTGTTTGAAAGTTGTTAAACAGTTGTTTTCGATCATATATGTGTGTTTTAGTTTGTTTAATTACAAGGTTTTAATCGATTCTTGCATGTTTTTACTTGATTTACACTGTTTGCGCAAAATCTAAAGTTTGCGCAAGTTTCATGTTGGTTTGCGCAAGTTCTTAATACTTTGCGCAAGTTCTTAGTTGGATTTGCGTGTTCTACTAATTTTGTTCCTTTGTTTCAGGTTTTCGCATCGTGTTATATACGCAAAGTTAGTTTTGCGTATCCTGTGGCTTCCGAGAAATAAGGTTCTCGTATACTGCATCTTCCGCAAAGTTCCATTTTCGGATCATTCAGAATACGCAAAGTCAAGTTTGCGTATCCTCCTTAGTACGGAAAGTCAAGTTTGCTTATCCTCCTTTGTACGCAAAGTCAATTTTGCGTATCCTCCTTAGTACGCAAAGCACGGTTTGCGTATCAGCCTACGTGCGCAAAGTCTAGTTTGCGTCTTCTTCCTGTTACGCAAAGCTCAACTTTGCGTATCCCTCAGCATACGCAAAGCCTAGTTTGCGCATCCTTCTTGTTCCGAAAGGCTTGGTTCTCGCATCATTTGGCTTATGCAAACCTCAGTTTGCGCAACCTTCTGCTCTCATTTAAAAAAAAAGAGTCTGGAAAAAAAAATTCTCTGAAGATTGTCAACTATGGATTCTGCCAAGTTTGCTTTCCAAGCTCAGTTCTACAAGAATGATCTAATGATGTAATTGGGGACAGATACTCGTCCACCAGTCTTAATTAATGAAGATGAGTTTACACAGTGGCAAGATAGGTTCATTAATTTCATTGAACGTCAGGCTAACGGAGAAAATATGATGAAGTCGTTTACTGAAGGACCATTCATCAGACCGAAAAATGACACTCCTTTGACAGTTGATGAAATCAAACGTGAAAAAGCCGACAGAGAAGCAAAGTCCAATTTGATGCTAGCACTGCCTAACTCAATTTACAATAGAATTGATTGTTTCAAACATGATCCGAATATGATGTGGACTCAATTAGAAAAGATCATGCTTGGATCATCAGTTGCTACTCAAATACGCCAGACACGTTTCATGAATAATTTTGAGGAATTTAAGGCAAAGGACAATGAATCTTTGAAGGTGATCTTTGACCGATTATGCACTGTGGTTAATGACCTGAGAAAGATTAAAGTGGAAAAGACTGATCTTGAATTAAATCTGAAGTTCCTCAACACATTGCAACCAGAATGGAATAAAACATGCCACAGATTGAGGAACGATGTCAGAATCTCCACTATGCAAATCCAAGAACTATACGAGATTATGATGACTGATGAGAGCTTGGTGATAGAGAAGAAGGAAAAACTTGAGAAAAAGAATAAATCAGTAGACCCGGTTGCACTCCTCACAAAACAATTAACTGAACAAGCGTTGCCTGATAACGCTTACAACGGGTCAACTGATGACGATGGTGAGGCATTGCAGAAAGCTATGATCCTTCTCTCTCAGCATTACCAGAAAAAGTTCCAACCTTGGTCGAGTTCCAACACTTCTCGCTTCACTTCTGGTTCAACAGTCAAAGTGCCTGAGCCAAAATCTACTGCCTGTTATAACTGTGGAAAGTCGGGCCACTACTCAAAGGAGTGTCGAGCGAAGAAGGTTAGAGACTCAGCTTATTATAGAAAGAAAATGGAGCTAGCTGAAAAGAGAGAGAACGGAACTGCTCTGCTGGCCGAAGAAGAATTCTGGCCGGATCATTCCGATGATGAAGCTTCAAACGTCGAGATCGCTCAGATGTGCTTGGTTGGAGTTGATCAGTCAGACGATTCTGAAACAGATGAAGACGAGGTATATTCTGAATTTGATTATAATTTCATTACCTCTCAGATGAATATCATGATAACTACTTTATCTGATTTACGTTTAAAGTTATTATCTGAAAAGAATTTAAATTCAGAAAAGTCAGATTTGATTGACAAACTGAAAATTTCTTTGAAAGATGAAAAATCAATTTTAGAAAATACTAAAGACATCTTTCAAAAGAAATTGGATGATTTGGAAAATTCAAATAAAAATTATCTTGAGTCTTTGACTAAAATGACTTTTTAAAAAGATGAATTTTCAGATAAAATAAATAAGTTAGAAGAAAAGCTTTATCGAATAAACCAATCTGAACAAACAATTTTTATGAATAAGTCAAGGAGTGAAGAAGCTTTAAAACAAATGGGGACTTGGTTTTGACAATCCTCATTGTTTAAACAAAGTGATAAACGAAGTTCCTACTTTATATAAATACGATTATCTAACTCTTGCACACTATGCTCCTCAGTTTAAATTTCATTGGACTAGTGAAAAGGAAGTGTTAGATCTCGAAAATGAGAAAAGGACAAATAATAAGAAAATCGAAATTCCTTTTGTTTACACAAGCGAGAATGCAAAATATTTTCCTGAAAAATCAAGAAGAGGAAGAAAAATTTTAAATGATATATCTTCTATCAAATCTTCAGTTTCTGATGATTTTGTTTCTTCTTATGCCCCTGATTCTGATAAGGAAAATATTTCTCCTATCATTTATGATTCGAAGAAATATAGTCCTCTGTTAGTTTTAGAAGGCAAAATCATCGATCTTGAAGATAAGATAGAAGATCAAAATATTTTGAAGAAAATTGAATCTGATATTATTCTTTCTTTCATGACGTCTAGTCTTGAAGAAAAATTATTTTCTCAAAAATCAGATTCTATTTCTAATCTTTCTTCTGATTCTAAGGAAAACGCAAAGGAAGTTTCAAATTTTAAAATCTTTTCTCAATAAAGTCTATGATTGGTTTGAAGAGCGTCTCGAGATTCAGGCGATTGCGGATGATATAACTAGTAAATATGTTCCTCCCCATGTAAATATATTTTATTGTCTAGGGGGAATTACGCTTACTTGTTTTTTAGTACAATGCGGGTATATACTTCAAAAGAAACTTGTCTAAAACTACCTATAGGCGGTAGGGGTCGGGTTATTGATGTGAGATGGGTCCATAGTTCTAAGACAGATGAGACAGATAAGGCAGAAAGGATTCGTGTATATATTTTACAGAAACGTGAAATCAAAGTAGGCGATAAAGTAGCTGGAAGACATGGAAATAAGGGTATCATTTCAAAAATTTTGCCTAGACAAGATATGCCTTATTTGCAAGATGGAAGACCTGTTGATATGGTCTTCAACCCATTAGGAGATACGGTTCAAAAAAAAAAGAATCAATGTGTAGATTCCAATACTTTTTCTTTTTTCACAGCAAGTTCCTTCTAACTTATAATAAAAGGATTTTCTTCGATTTTTCACTAAACACGAGTTTTTCTTCCTTTCCTTATAACGTATAATATAAAAAAAGAATTCATTAAACTTATCCAATTAACTTCTCATTGATGGATTGTTTCATCGAGATTCAATCCAAATCACGATGTCATTTTCTTGTTCTTAAATGGGTCTCTTTATTTTCTCCAAATAATTCAGACTCCAAGGCAAATTCAGATTTATTAGTTGATCAGATTGGTTGCTTAGATAAATTTATTTCTTCTGATTTAAATATTAAGTCTAAAATTCTTGATGATTCTTTTACGCTCAATGATCAATATTATAAACCTAAGCGTAAAAGAAGACGGTCAAAGAAGTCGAAGAAACAAGATAAAGTTATTTCTGACTATTCTAATTTTTCCGATTCAATTCTTACAGATAGGACTTTGAGTCGGTCAAAGAAGCAGATCTGGAGAATGAAGCGGACATCTACTGATTCTATGATTGATGAGGATTTATATGTAGACAAATATTATAAAAGTGATTCATTTTCTTCTTGTAATAAGATTTCTAAATACTCTATTAAGCAAATGATTCAGATTTCCAAAAATGTCTCATATTCGTCTTCTGATTCTAGTTCAGATGATTATGCTTTATCTTCTGATGATTGTGCATATTATTCTGATGATTGTGCTTCTAGTTTCAATTCTTTCAAGTATTTCCCCATAAGAACTGCAACTAACAAACATGGGCCCAAATTTAAGTGGGTACCCAAATCTTTATCTGATTTAAAGTTGCAGGCATCACATGTTAAGGGGGAGTAAAGGAAATTGGTTTCTGCGTACTTCATCTCAGGACCCGTACTTCATAGACTACGACTTCTAAACAAATCAGTTTAGAACTCGTTCTTCAATGATTTAAGCTTCTGACTAAATGAGATACTGTGAGTACATCAATTTTATTTCCGCTGCATTTTATCTCTGATTATGATGTGTTCCAGTTTTTCTCATTATTTTTCAAGAATCTGAGCTTGTTCAACTATTTATTAATTTTGTATAACCCAATTTTTTAATTTGAGACACAAATTATTTTTATAATGTGAAAGATGAAATAACTGAATTTCATTTTGTTCCAACTAAATATTAATTTGCCGAATTCTTTACATTTTGTCTTTAAGGAAAATTTTTAACATCGGCATATTGAGTTTAAAAGTTTAAATCTTTACAAATTTTATTCTATAAAGTAAAGTTTTACATTTTTTCTTTCTTTTGAATAAAATATGTGTCTAGGATAAATTTTCAAGTTCTTTTGTTTATATTAAAGTTTTTATATGATCAAATTTCAAGTCTTACAAAAGTCGAAAAGTCAGCAACATGTTTGAAACTTTTATTACTGCTTTAAAGTTGTGTGATTCGAGATATTTATAGTTTACAATGCTTGGAAAATTCTAAAAAGTCAAAATTTTGATTGTAATGAAAATATGGGCTAAGTACTTTTATGTAAAACTGAGTGATTGAGATGAATATTAAATTCTTAAAATTCAGAAATCTCTAAGTTTAAAAGTTTGTACCTGTGGTCTTTCTGGTTTGGGAAAGTAAGTTCTTCAGGATGCTTGTCATCTGGTCCCCTAAGGTCATTTGATCTGGGAGTGATCGAACCCAAATCCTTCAATAGAATCAGATCGAAAGTCATGTTCTACTGGTATGAATGAGTTTAGGATATGTCGATGTAGCCTTTCTGATCTGGGATAGTAAGTTCCAAGGGGTGCTTGACACCTAGTCCCCTAAGGCCAACTGGTCTGGGAGCGGCTGACCCAAATCCTACAATAGGATCAGATAGAAAGTTACGTTTACGGCATGTTCTTTACTTAATAAACTTTTTGATCAAAAGATGCCAAAGTGCACAAGCTTAAAAGATGCCAAAGAGCACACTCATGTTAAGATGCCAATGTGCACACTGCTAAAAAGATGTCAATGAGCACACATCTCATGATACTTGGTAATATGTTTAAGTTGCGATAAACCTATAAATTTGTGATAATCTTAATTTTTGATGGATTAGTGTGAGTACATGCAAAGTTCTCTATTATATTTTTAGAATTGCATTTCTTGAAGCTAATCGAAGATTCGCATGTGAGCAGACTGAATAGATTGCTGGAAGTTTTTGAAACTGAACATGTTTTAACTTGATATGCAATAAAACTTGTTCTTGTATCCAACAACACACGCTTGATTTCAATTGATTGATAAATCTGTGATATTTTACTGAGTAGACTTTAATTTGTTTAGTGTTTAAAATTTTATATGTTTAGTCATTTCAAAATTTACATTCAGTATATTTTTCTTTCTACATTAATATTTGATCATTGTGTTCTCATAAATATATTTTAATGGGTTTGTGCATTATTCAAGGGGGAGTGAACAAAGAGAATATTTTTCAAAGATTATATCTGGTTTTGAGGGGGAGTATCTGATTTTCCCTTATGAATGCTAACTTGAATTGTCATATCTAGTGCATTTATGTAGGGGGAGTCAACGAACTTCAAAAGGTAAATTTTTTCTAAGTTTAAATCTTGCTTTGCGCATCAAGCATGACACGCAAACCTTGTTTTGCGCATCAAGCATGACACGCAAACCTTGTTTTGCGCATCCAGCTTGACACGCAAACCTTGCTTTGCGCATCCTGTGTGGTACGCAAACCCCAGTTTGCGCATCCTTCGTGACGCGCAAACCTTCCCTGTTTTTATCTGTTTCTTTGATTTTGCAGATCTTAAGTTGTCTCGTCTCCAACATTTGCATGACCAAGTTGATCCTGATCATCAAGGTCATGAGGGGGAGAATCAAGAGATGTTAAGGAGATGATAAAGAGACAAAGAGCACAAACGTTTATCTGTTGATCAAGATTCGCTCAAAGATTCTATTTTCTCAGCTACAACTTCTTCTTTTGCTGTTTCTGCTCCGATCACCACAGTTCATTCAAGGTCATTTAAAAGAGGTGTGTCGTCTAGAGCTCAAGCTGATGCAAAGAAAACTCAATCTGAAAAATGCTGAGAAGAAATTTTTTCTTAAAAGTCAGAAAGCTTCACAAAGTTGTTTTAATGGTTTGTGCTGTTTTAGAAGATGAATTTTGAAGACCAAAGTGTCAATGATTACTAAGGGGGAGATTGTTAGGTCTGATTTTATAGTAAGCATTGTATTTATAGGGCTTGGTCAAATACTGTGTTTAGAGTCTATTAGTGGTGTATCTGACCAAGGGTATTTAAGTCCATTTGGTCTTTGTCTTTGTAAGAACTTTCTCGCACACATCAATACATTCTCGGTTTTGCGTATCCTTGCTCTCTCTCTCTACTTTCTCTCTCTACAGATTCATTGATCTTGGACTATCAAAATCTTTCATTTGTAAAACACACTCCACATTTTCACAACTTGAGTAATAGAAGCATAGAGTTCTCCCAATCTCCTTAACATTCTTGTTTGCTCATCATTGTTCGGTATTCTTGTAATTTGGCTGACTTAGTTCGAGAATTAAGGCCGCACGCGAGCTTGTGAAGACAACTCCGTGACACAAGGCTCCCAACAAACCCATTGCTTCCTTGATTGAGTATTGTTTTTTACCTAAATTATGTTTTTAGTCAATTATTATTTTATTTTATATTATACCCTCAACGATAACTTTTTTTGAATCGGTCATTATATATACGCCTTTCAATCATATTTCTGTAGTGTGTAAACCTAACTCTTTGAGTGGATATTACCCAATAGTGTTTTCATTATCATCGCATATAGGGGCATCGAATTGAAGAGTGGAGAAGATGGATGAACATGAGTCCAACGATCTGGGAAGAAGGGGCATGATTTTGGGGCAATAAAATCGACTTCAAATCCATATTCGTATAGAAAACGATCACTATTTTGTTTAAATGTATTAAAAAGCGATGTTTAAAATATAAATTAAGGTTTATGGGAGTTTTCTTTTGAGAACTCACGAAATCGTGATAACCTCGTGCTATTTCATATGTTTTTTTTACCTAAGACTAGCATTTAGAATATTGATTAACATGTATTTGTTTCGCAACGTGTTTGGTTCACATGTATTTATTTCACAAAATGAACATTTTTAGTCTAATTGTAAAATAAAAGTTACATGTAAAAAAGTTTCACATTGTAAACTAAATACATATGAAACAAACAAATATATGTGCATCAATAAATTAAATGTTATTTTTAAATGGGAACGAATCATGTGAATCAATAACTTAAATTAAAGTTCTCACGAACTTCATAAATTATGAAGTTCTTAAATAATTAAGCAAGTTAATACATAATTAGTAAGTTGGTCCAAGTTTGTTTTGAATCAAAAATCATTGTTTTGATAGACGTTACAAGGGTTGGGTTCACGTGAGACCAACTTGTTTTCGTGAGACCGGTGAGACCAAGAATTTACACTTGAAACTTCACAAAAAAACACTGTGAAGGTAAAAAAAATCCGAACCTTCACAGTGTTTTGTTGTGAAGGTTTTTACCTTGCTGTGAAGGTTCAAGTATAAATTCTTGGTCTCACGGGTCTCACGAAAACAAGTTGGTCTTACGTGATCCCAAGTCGACGTTACAATGCTCATATAATGATTTGAGATTTGTTAAATAACTTATAAATTTATTTATTTTAAGTTATCTGGAAGAAATTTTAAATCATTTAATAATATCAAGTAACATCAATAATAATAAAATAATAATTTATTTATTTTATTATCTCCAAATGTAAGTGTTGACCAATAATTATATTCTCATATACTATAACATTGTTGTGTAACGGCTATAGTTGTCATGTGATTTTTGGCTTCTATTTTTCTATCGACTATTATTCTCAAAAAGACGTTGGTCAAAGCTTAAAATATAAAATTTTATATTTAATTGCTATTGAGTGATCCAATATCGTATTTAATATTTAATTAATCGTATTATTATTTTTGTTATTATTAAAGTGGAAAAATCTTATAATTTCACAAATAAACATTTGATTTATAAATTTCCAGACTTTTATCATACATATATAATACGTGTTACAAACTTTGTTTTAATTTTTATTTAATGTAGTATTTTTTTTTCTCATTCAACATATTAAAGTTTTGAAAAAAATTTGAAAGACAGAACTTTTACTAAAAAAACAAGAATAGAGCACAAGGTTTCTACAAGGTGTAGAAACCCAAAAACAAACAAAAGCAAAAAAAAAGCAATGAACAAAAGACAAAATGAATGCAAAAAAGGGGGGGCAGGGAAGGGCACAACATTACCTACGATAGTGGACTGCTATACCAGTCAAGCAATGAAAAAAAAGAAGCGAGAAATGCTAAAGAATTGTTGAGTTTCAAAGATCATATCCAAATGCCTCGATGAATGAGAATTAAACACAAGTTCATTTCTAATTTAATAAGATAATGTGGTTATGATTCATCAATGCAACAATGTCATCAACCAATTGCAAGCTAATATCCAACATATTAGGAGTGTTTACATGTAAAAAAAATATGAATATACCCCATAAAAAGATGAGATTTCATGGGGGGGGGAGGGGGGGGGGCAAACACAGTCAAAATGAGAACCCTGGAAAGGGCATGTGTAATTTGCATGGACGTGTAGAATGTGCTTGTTATTTGACACGACCATATGGGTGATGTTACATCTATGTGAGGCTTGTGAAGAATTTGGTATGGTTGTGTGACCCCTTGGAATGGTAATATGAGTTTTGTGAAGGACTTCCCTCGTCGTGTATTTTTGTGGCATGGTTGTGTGAGTTTGTGGTAGTGATAAGTAAATGTAACATATGTTTCAGTATATTAAATAAGATATGCATGTTATGTTTTTTACCTGCTTTTCTTAAATGATTTAACATGCAACGTGTGGTCCAATATGTTTCAACATTATGCATGAAAATGACTTCTTTTATGTGCGTATAGGTTCATGTACCATGGTCTTGGCTAAAATTGTAAGGAGAAATGGAGTAGATAGGTATGCTTGTGAGGATTAAATTGGTACATGCTAGGTAAGAATTTAGACCCATCTAAATCACCTTATAAGGAGTATCGATAACCCGTGCCATATAAGAAGACATGATATCTCAAAAAGGAGTTTACTTGATATGATATGATTTTGTATGCATAACCCTTTTTTGTGGAAAATATATCAAAATCATAAATTTATCGAGTTTTATAGTTGATTGGTGGTATACAGAGTCGACTTCCCTATTTGAAACGAAAATTGTCCCTCTTCTATGCGGGTCGGGACCTCATGGGTAGGATAATCATAGTAGACAAAGGCGAAAAGAAAGTCTAGATTTGCTTGACTTACTTTATTTCAGTTATGTTTCATATTTATTTTAATACTAAATTTTTAATTCAGTTAAGAACTCTTTTTCATTAGACTTATAAAGTTATCCAGGTCTCTAGTATTAATTAGTTTAAATTGGTTATAAGTTATTTTCACTACATATTGTCTAAGTCATGATGATATTCATGTTCTTCACAATGATTTACAAAATATGTATAATGTATGCCTTCATGAGAATTCATTGAGAGTGTTACATTTACAAGTGTTGTTTTGTATGAACTTAATAAGTTACAAAATTCCAAAAACAATGTTGATATCATGATGCAAACAAAAATAAATAAACAACTATTTTCATAAGTAAGGAAAAATAAATTATAATCAAGACTTACTAAAAACTCCTAATTTTTCAAAATTATTCTGAGCAAAAGAATATTTTATGTTTGGTATATATCTAAATAAATAGATTGTATTCAATTTTTAGTTATATATTAAATTAGAAACATGAGGGTTTTTTTATAACCTATGAAAATGTGATAACCTTGAGAGCTAATGTGTCATGTGTTATTTTATATGATTTTTTTTCTTCTAGAATATTAATTAACATATATTTGTTTCACAATGTGAATTTTTTTAGTCTGTTTGTGAACCAAAAGTTATACTTAAAAAAGTTTCATGTTACGAGCTGAATACATATGAAATAAACACATTGTGTTCATCAATACATTAAATATTAGTCTTAGATAAAAAAAAAACATATGAAATAAAACTTTATGATACAAGTTATCATAGATTTCACAAAATTTGAAATTATCAAATGATTAACACTCGTTATAAACATATATTTATATTTTATAACTGTATTAATTACTCTTTGGTTTTAGTTATGAATACTGAATAGAGTTATTAAAATTAGTTATTATTGATATAAAAATCAATAAATGGAAAACATAAAACATTAAGGTCCCAAATTAGAGGTGCTCAAATTTCCGACCAACCCGGCCAATCCAATCCGAAAAAACATAAAAAACTCAAACTGAGATAAACCGATACATAATCGATACAAATTTTGCTCAAACCACATCTATTGGGTTGGAAACGGGTTGAGCCAAAAGTAATCCGACCAACCCGTAAACCCGATGTTTTTTTTTATTTATGGTTTTAGACTTTTAGCGACTGTTCTTTCTATCAATTTTCAAGTCTTCCTATCTTAGCTATAATTTAGATCTGTCAACGAGACCACGTCGATTAAAATCGTACGAATCTAACCTTCAAGTTTTTAAAAATCTTCAACATCGATAGAATTATGAGGCAAGAAATACTCTTTGTCTACTCTTCTTTTTTCTTATTAGCTTTATTTTTATATTTCCTTTTTTATTTTAATTTTTTTAAACGTAATCACTTGGTTAGATTATAAAATGGTGTATTAAAGTTTCAACCCCCACCAACTCAACCCAACCCGCACGGTTTAAATTGGGTTGCGTTGCATTTTTGATTAGATTGGATTAGGTTGAGATTTTCTAAACCTCAAACATTGGATTGAGCTGTTCAAGTATCTTCAACTCGACCAACCCAAGTCGTAACCACCCCTATCCCAAACATTAATAGTTTGATTACTTAATTATTAATAAAATAGAAATATGATTGTCCCATGGCATGTGATTGATGCTGATGTCTATCATTCATCAAAGGGACCATGCGACTGCAATCCAATAAATGATGGGTCCCACTCATTCATAAAACCCGATCCCCAATACCCCTTCCTTCCTTCCTCACCCATCCGTACACAACTACATTTTTATTCAATCCCTTTTTACCAATGTTTTAAAAATCGGTTTTTTGGTTGACCCGGTGTGGTGACCGGGTCACGGTTCAACCGGGTGATTGACCCGGTTTTAAGAAATTTTATATATTTTTCATTTTCTTGCATATATATATATATGTATATATAAAACCAAGAATTTGATGTCCACAAGTTAAAACATTAAAAATACACATAACAAAAAGTTTTACATCAATCCAAAAACACAAATATAAGAAATTGATTTTTTTAACCGGATCAACCAGGGTTTTTACCGGTTCACAGGCCCGATCCTGACAAACTTTGGGCCCTCGATAAGTACGAAAAAAATTATTTAATATACCGCTTTGTATCATAAGAAATAACATTGAATTCAAGAAATACGAATAGTTTATATAAACTATTTTTCCGAAAATTCCTAGACACAAAATCAATCAATAATTATTTATAAATTGATATGATCTACCATATCATTTTTCCATAGCATCATTAATTTGTTCCAACGTCAAAAACATCCTTATGATATATATTTAATATATAGATTGACATTATTTGCGGTGTGACTATTCAAAGTACAACTCTATGTAAATCAATATAAATCAGTTGTGTTCCCATCTCACCTCATCCTAATGTTTTTCTATCACCATTTTAAACATTTAGGGTTAAAACAATCATTTTTTGAATCATCAATCTTAGAATCAAAAGCTCATGTTGGTTATAGTTTGAGATATTATTATTGTTTTTGAGATATAAGAGTACTTAAGATTCATCCATTTAATATTAGATTATTAGGTAATAAATAGTCAATAATGTCTGAAAAAACAATGTACAGATATAATTGGTAATTTTTTACATAAAGTAGGAATTCTCCCGGTTAATATGAAGAAATTTACCATATTCTTAAGGAAATATAGAATTCATATGGATTGAATAATCAAAATAGTCAATGGAAGATGAATGATGAATAATATATCAATGTTTTCTAGGTAAGTAATTTTAGACTTTGGTACTAGATATATAAAAAAAACCACTTAAAGAAACTATAATCAATACTGTAAAATGAACGACCAATTAACTTTTCACATATTTTTTTCATTTCGAGTGTAATTAGTTAATACATGTTTGGACCCTTATATAATACGAAATTCTTTGACTTATATTAGTACTAAAAAATTGTCTCTTTTGTTAACTAATTTTTTTACTACTATTATATACTTAAAAAAAATTGGGCCCCTATTTCTCGTTGGGCCCTGGGCGTACGTCCGGCCCGCCCTCCTCCAGGGACGGCCCTGCCGGTTCAACCGGTTCTATCGAAAAACCGACGGTTCAATCCGGGTCGTAATTTCCCAAAAAAACGGTCGTAATTGACCCGGTCTCTTCACCGATTCCCGGTTCAATCGGTTGAACCGACCAGGTCAACCCGGGTTTTAAAACATTGCTTTCTACTTCTTTCATATTTACATGCATTTATATCAAAGTCTTGTTGTGAAATACTTCTAATATTACAAAATTTCGAGTAAATTACGTGTTTCTTTTTTGTGATTAAGTGTTTTTAATGTTTCTTGTCTTTTCTTTTTTTAAATTCAACAAAATGTGTTTTTATAGTTGTGTTTTTTTAACGAGTTAAATTATCTTGGTTACAATATTTTTAATAAATAATTGTATTTTTTAATGAATTATATCATTTTAATTATATATTTTTTTAATGAGTTACATCTATATGATTACAAATTTTTAAAAAAAGACAAAACTATTTAAGACCATCTCCAACCCTTAAATCCATTTTCCTACACCAAAATGAAGTAAAAATAGAGTCAAAAAGTGATTCATCCCCAAAGCTCATTTCTAACCCAAAAAAGAATATTTAAAATATATTATATTTTTTCTAACCTATAAAGATTTTCTATAATACCTATTAATGCCAAAAATTGTCCAAAATGATAACTTAAGGTTGATGTGAAGATTTTAACAACTAAAGAAAATAACCAAGTGAAAAATCGTGCGACAGGGGTAAAAGTAAAGAGACATGATTTAGTGACGCGAAAAAACCTCAACGAGAAAAAAAATCGCGGACGATAAAGAAGAGTCGTCAGAACACTATGATTGCCAAACACGGGCGATGTCCTTACGTATTACAATGTTTCACTGAATAAACAAAAAGAACAAATATAAGACTGATAACAAGTGTTTGGGTAAAATTTCACAAGTCTCGACCGACGCAAGAAAACCAAACGTCTCCAGTCTAAGGACCATTCTTGTATTAAGATAAGGTCCTAACAATCACACACATCGAAAGACATTGTCGTCCCCGAAGATGATCGTCGGAGAGTTTCTTACATCTACGACCAAAAGGAACCCTTCGATAAAGTTATATCTCACAACCTATGTAACGTAACTAACGATCATTGATCATTTATTACATACAATCTTTTTTCCTTTGTGAATCTTTTATTATAGGTTTAAGACACATAATGACCAACGGATATAACGGACGAGCACCATCAAGATCAATATCAAGACCGTTGGACATTCAATGCTCATTTATGGCGACCAAAGCTATATATGCAAGCCTGAAGAACTACTCAAGGCATATAATTGACACCTGATTGATATCTGATCATCTCAACTCAATTTACAGATCTCAAGAACACTCTCAAGCAAATTCTCTCGACGTAGTGTTCTATCATACAACATTCAACGCAAGCGCACGATTTGTTTATTTATACTCGTAATATTGTCATTTGTACTTGTGATCACTCCTTCTAAAGGGCGACGTCCCTGTTTGACGTCCATAGTGCACTTGACGATTCTGCTATCATCCACGGTTTTTACCCTCGACGGGGTTTTCCGTGTCACCAAATTCTCTGCCTCTTATTTATTTTTTATCCTTGTCGTACGATTTGTCAATCGATCGCTTGCTTTAGTTGTTAAAGCTCCACACCGACCTTAGATCTTCCTTTGGACGATTTTTGGCATTAACAGTTTGGCGTCTACTGTGGGCCCCAACTAAAGTAAAATCCTCGACAAAGAGTATGGCTTACTAACGGTTTCATTGCAACTTTTTGATTAACAATATCATGGAAGCTCCGGGAACTCAAGCTCATATCATTGCATGCTCAAATACGCATGGAGCTCGATATTGCTCATAACCGTATTCACAATCTGGATGAGCAAAATCGTAGAGCAAACAAAGAACTCTTATCCATGAGAAATCCAGCAATGAGGAATCAAAACGTGGGCAACCAGTTTAGGCCGCAGTATGGTCCAAGACCACCTTTTTACAAGTTTTTTGCAGGTGTTCCACCGCCACCACCTCCATACCCCAGGCCGACGCAAGGTATTGAAGCAACCACCGAAGTCGCCACTTTCTCTATCCCGACGATGCCAACGATGCCTCCCCAACGACAGTATTTCCATCGATGTCCATGCCTTACATGCGCGCACCAATTAATGGTGATACTGGAGAGACATCGCAGCGCAACGGGTTTTTTCCTAATGCATGTGTCACGTATCAGGATTATGGGTTCGTACCAGCCCCGCTTCCTACCAGCAACGACTTCAATCTAGACGATCATGTCGCACGACGATTGAAACAGTTAGAGGAACATAACGAAAATATGTTGTCGTTACTTGCAAAGCTACCAAGAGTTGTTCTACCAGTGGACATTGAACCAAGGACCGGGTTCCAAGCGTCACCCTTTGTTGACGAGATCGTCATGGTCGACGTCCCAAAAAAGTACAACATCCCGACGTTCACTTCGAAGTATTCTGGAATCAGCGATCCGACTGAGCATATCGCATAATATAAATAGTTGATGTGGACTGTGTTGATACCTCATCAGTATCAAGAGGTCTGCATGTGCAAGAGCTTTGGTGCAACCCTCACAGGTGCTGCACTTCAGTGGTTGGTTAACTTGCGACCTAAGTCCATCGGCAATTTTGCGGAACTAGTCAATCAATTCTTTCAGCAGTTTGCTAGCAGTCGCAAGATGGTAAAGCAGACCAGCGATCTCTACTACATCATTCAGAAGACAGGTGAATCATTTCGAAACTACTTCAATCGCTTCAATTCTGAGATAATCAGCGTACGAAATTGTGACGTCCGTACCACGATCGAGGCTTATAAGCGAGGTCTCGACGACAGTTCTGACTTATATATGGACCTGACAAAGTACCCGTCGGAAAACTTTGAAGACGTTCGAGCTCGAACATTAGCTTAGATGCGGGTCAAGGATGATGCGACCTTCCGTCGCAAACACTCCAGTGACAAAAAGGCGTTGAGCGTCAAGAAGCCGGACTTCAAGACTAGATCGACCGCTCGGGTCGATACATCTAAGAAAGTCTCGAACGTGAGATTTGACAAGAAGAAAAATGCTCCAACAAGCAAACTTCCCTAGTATCCTAAGATTTCATCTTATGGATTCAAGGGAACGTCTAAAGACATGGTCGAAGCTCTCAAGAATGTCCAAACTAACGTTAAATGGCCTCCAAAGAATGAAAGAGACGATGCTATGAAAGAGAAATCCAAATGGTGTGACTTCCATAGCGACCATGGCCATTTGATGGACGACTGCATCGCCTTACGACGAGAATTGGCTTAGCTCGTGACAAAAGGCCACCTACAAAATTTGCTAGGCACGAACGCACGACCAGCTTCGCCTGAACATGCAAAAGTCGTTAATTGCGTAACCGGAAGTTCCGACGTCTATGGATTAACATACTCGACAGCTAAGCAACATGCTAGTCGAGGACCTGAAGAGCTTCTTGTTTCACGGTCATCACGACCAAAACATGAGCTGGAGTTGGAAGCCATGCCCATCACTTTTGATCAGGATGATCTCAAGAGCAATGGAAAAAATATCACGATGGCCTGATCATCCAGCTTACGATAGGAAATTGCTCGACTAAAAGGATCATGGTCGATGGAGGAAGTTCTGCTAATATCATCTTCCTTGACACCATCAAAGCCATGGGAATCGACAAGTCTAAAATCATACGACGTTCGACGGTCCTTGTGGGCTTCAATGGCGACATGGCTAACACTATGACTTCACTAAAGGGGTCAATAAGAAGACGAAGTTCAACGTCCTTGACTGCTCGTCAGCATACAACGTTATCCTAGGACGACCTTGGATACACGACATGAAGGTTGTGCCCTCGATATATCATCAGACGGTCAAGTTTCCAACAACTTGGGGCGTCCAGGAAGTCAAGAGTGAGCAAAAGATTGCTCCCGAATGCTAAAAAATTTCCATGAAGCCTAGAAATCAAAACATCTAGCAATTACAGAACCAGGTTGATCCTGAGACTGTCGACGACTATCGACTGGAAGAAGTCATCCTGGATCAGGAGAAACCTGATAGAGTAGTCTACATTGGTGCGTCCCTCGACCCTACCTTAAAGAAATCACTAATTTCTTTCTTGCAGGAATATGCCGATTGTTTCGCTTGGACGCATGAAGACATGGTCGACATCGACCCAGAAGTCATCACTCATCAACTCAACGTCGATCCTTCGTTTAAACCTATTAAACAGAAGCGTCGTAAGTTCGCTCCGGAACGCAACAAAGTAATCAACGATGAAGTTGGCAACTTGCTCAAGACAGGAAAAATCAGGGAAGTGAAATATCCCGATTGGCTAGCCAACGTCATAATCATACAGAAGAAAAATGGGAAGCGGAGGGTCTACATAGACTTCACAGATTTTAACAAGGCTTGTCCTAAAGACCCATTCCCATTACCTTACATCGACGTTATGGTCGACGCGACTACTGGTCATGAGTTACTCACATTCATGGACGCATATTCAGGATACAATCAAATTCTGATACATCGTGAAGACCAAGAGAATACAACATTCATGACAGACAAAGGGATATACTGTTATAAGGTCATGCCTTTTGGTCTTAAGAATACAGGATCAACATACTAACGACTAGTGAACAGGATGTTCAAAGAGCGTCTTGGCAACACAATGGAAGTATACATCGATGACATGTTAGTCAAATCAAAACAAGCGATCGATTATATCGATCACTTGAGACAGTCGTTTGATATCCTAAAAAAGTATCACATGAAGCTTAATCCGACAAAATGCTCTTTCGAAGTAAGTGCAGGAAAATTCTTGGGATATATGGTCACCCGTCGAGGGATCGAGACCAATCCCAACCAAATAAAGGAGATCATGGACATCACGTCCCCTCGTAACATTAAAGAAGTCCAATGACTTACTGGCCGAGTTGTTGCGCTAAATAGGTTTATCTCTCGATCTACAGATAAATGTTACATATTCTATAATGTCTTGAGAAAAAACAGGGGCTTCGAATGGATGAACGACCATGAGAACGCGCTCCAAGAGCTCAAAAAGTACATGGTGTCTCTACCCCTACTGTCAAAACCTAAGGACCACGAGGTCCTCCAGCTTTATCTAACAGTCAGCTCAAATACTATAAGTGTCGTTCTAACCCGAGAAGATGATAAACAACAATGTCCAATCTATCACGTAAGTAAATCAATTCTCGACGCCGAAACCAGTCTGTCTTAAGGAAACCTGAGCTGACATGTCGACTGGCAAAGTGGAGTATCTACCTTAATAGTTACGACATTGAATACAAACCCAGGACCGCGATTAAATCGCAAGCATTGGCTGACTTCGCCGCAGATTTCAACCTAGATCTAGAAATACTGACGGAACCTGTGGCAACTCTCGACGACCCCATTTGGATTTTACACGTCAATGGATCTTCCAACACCCGGGGACAGGTCTTGGCGTCATCCTCAAGTCGCCACAGGGGGGGGGGGCAAGATGGTGTACTTCATACGATGCGATTTCAAGGCCACAAACAATAAAGTCGAGTATGAAGCATTGATCGCAGGAATGAATATGGCTCACGACCTAGGGGCAACAAAACATCGCATCAAAAGCGATTCACGCCTAGTCGTAAACCAAATGAATGGGGACTTTGCAGCTAAAGACTCTAGAATGACGGCTTATCTTAAAATAGCCAAAGCCAGGTCCGAATAATTCCAAAAGTTTTTTATTTCACAGATCCCGAGGATCAAAATATATTAGCTAACCTTGGTTCAGCACTTGGACAATCCTCATTCGACGTTATTCCAATAATTCATCTGGCGACACCATCCTTCGACAACGAGCGACGTCCAAATGATTAAAGAAAAGACAACTGGTTGAGCGATATCCGAAGATTTCTAGAAAACGACCAACTTCCTGAAGACAAAATGGAAGCCCGAAAAATCCGATTTAAGGCATCCAGATACATTATGATCAGAGGGCAACACTACAGACGATTATCGACAGGACTGAACTTACGATGTATTACCAATAAGAATCAAATCCAAAGCATTTTGCGATAAATGCACGATGGTGAGTGTGGTAATCACTCGGGAGGTCGCAGCTTGGCAAATCATATCTCCTGACAAGGGTACTATTGGCCAACTTTACGACAGGACGCAACAAGGTACGTCCAAAGTTGCGAAGCATGTCAACGACATTCAGGTATGTCACATAAACCTTCTGAACCCTTGCACTCGACTTTAACTCCATGGCCCTTCATGTGATGTGGAATGGATATTTTCAGCAAGTAACCTCCGTCCCCCGGGCAAAAGGTATATCTTCTAGTTCTTACGGATTGTTTTTCAAAATGGATAGAAGTGGCTGCTTTCTCCCAAGTTCGGGACAAGGAAGTCATCTCCTTTATCCAGACTAACATCTACAGGTTCAAAATCCCATCCGAGATCGTATGTGATAACGGGTCGCAGTTCATAAGCGATAGAACCCAGTAGTTCTGTGAAGATTGTAACATCAAACTTATGACTTCAATGCCCCGGTATCCCCAGTCCAATGGATCTGCTAAGTCGAGTAACAAAACGATCATCAATTCGATCAAGAAAAGACTCAAGGCGGCAAAAGGCAAATGGGTCGAAGAACTTCCGCCAGTTCTTTAGGCCAATCGTACGACACCTCGTACATCTACGGGACAAACTCCATTCTCTTTGGTCTATGGTTGCAAAGCAGTCTTGCCTATCGAGACTCAAATTCCAGCCTCACGACATACGACAGTCGATCACAACTTAGTCGACCTAAGTTACGACCTTGACGCATTGGAAGAATTGCGGGAGTCAGCATTAATCAAAATGGTTTCACAAAAACAATTGGTCGAACGACATTTCAATAAGAATTTCAAGGCCAAAATCTTTCAGGCAGAAGATTACGTCTTACGATGTGTGTTTCAAAACACTCAAGAACCTAATTCAGGTAATTTATCTATCAATGGGAAGGTCCGTACCGAATAACCGAGGTTGTCGGAAAAGGAGCCTACCTATTGCAAACCCTCGACGGTCGTGACATCCCCCGAATTTGGAATGCGGTACATTTAAATAGGTATTTCTTCTATAACCCATTTCTTCTTTACTTACGATTATCTTCCTACAAACCTTACTGACTTAAGCATCTTAGAGTCGTTGACCCAGTCAACGACCCCTTCTAAGGTTATTTCATTGCAGGATTGGTCGATCATTCGACTATACTTATGGTTCATGATTATTTTACGACCATGTCGTACGACCTAAGGATCTAAGGTCAAAACTTTACCTCTATTGCGTGAATGGAAAGTTCCTTATGAGTTATCCTTAGAACAGGTTAAACAGGTTATCGTAAGATCTACAGTGATTGACAGGTTTACAATTTGCATCAGTCGCAAGTTCCTTGGTAAGGTTGCTTTCTTGCTCAATTGCAAGTCTAATTTGCGTTTGATCATATTTTATGACGTGAGTTGGTTGGATAACTAAGTTATATTTTTACTTCTCGTCATCTACGTTTGTCGTGAGTTACTTAGGTTTCTTTTAATCTTTGTTATCTCTCGATTACCCTTTCTATATCTGTCGTGGGTAACTTATGCGTTTATCCTAATGTTTGTATAGACAAAGTAAAGATGCGACAGTGCGATCTGTTCAAAAGTTTTCATTAATATTTAAAAAGATATTACAAAACATGGCACGACCACCAACGGTCGCCTGGTTGAAAAACAAAAAAAAATTACAAAGAAATGAAACTAAGGAGTCGGCTGCTCCTGCCCTTGTTGAGCCACGACCTCAGCATTGTTACCTTGAGGAATTTCATCCATCAGCTCGCGGTAGTGCTCATCCTCCGAGTCGAGGACTTCCTCATTTCCAATAGACTTCAAGAAGAAGGTTAGATCACCTTCTCTCGAAGCCAGAGGATCCTCTCCTCTTTGGCGACACCTAACCAGAGCCGCATGCGTCTTAAGACGAGTGAACGCCTCGACAGACGTTACTCTCTCCTCAAGATCTGCAACCAGCTGTCGGGCCATATCCCGCTCCAACCTCAAGATCTCGACTTCTTTTTCATTCGCAGCCGAGATCTCCTTGGTCGCGTCCAGCTCCGATCGATCTGTGGAGGCCTGGTCGAGAACTTCCTTTAGGCGACCTTGTAGTGCCACATTCTCACGCTCAACAGCTTCCAGCCTGCCGAGGGATTCGTTAAGGCGAAGGGAGATCTGTTCTCTCTTCTCGTCTGCTGCCTTAGCCCTGGTAGTGGCTTACGTCTCCAGATCAAAAGATCTAGAGACCAATGACTTCACGTCATTGAAACGTGAGTGAAGATCCAGTGACGCCTGTAAAAACGCATGACAATTGTTAAAACAGTTGACTAGAAACTAAAGAGAAACTCAAAAGTTTCTTACCATGAAGGAAAGCTCTGTGACGTTGGCTTCCACATCTTCAATCGCGAGGTCCTTGAAACGCTCGCGAAAGGTCGGCAGATAAAAGTTGTTCACATAAGGGAACAACTCCTTCCTACCCAAACGGTTGGACGACATAAAGTCGACCGACAGCTTGAAGTTTACCGACATCGTGTTTGGATCCTCATCCGTCTGAGGACCCTTCCCCTTGTCTTTCGACGAAGAGGCTTCTACCACCTGTAGTGGAACCGAAGAAACCGGTGTAGCTCCCACAACCGATGGAGGCATCGCCTCCTTGGAAACATCGACCTCAAGGTCGTCGTTAGTTGGAGACGGTTCCCTCGAAACCGTCTTGACTTTCCTTACCCCCGACCCAGCTGTCGAGAGGGCCCTTCTCTTCAACGCTCGACTCTGCCGAGCCAGATGAGACAATGTCTCCCTCTTCGAGAGACCCGTCGTTTGCGCTGATGGAGTTAAGTCTCCTACAAAACAACAAAAGTGTATCAGACGACTGAGTAAATGATGTCTTGAAAGACTAAACCTTACAAAAATTAACGACCCAAAGGTAATGTTTTACGACTAAACTCCTAAGTGGTCTCACGACTAGTGGGTAACATATCACAACTAGACACCATAAAAGTATCAAATGGTGATGTCTCACGACTAGACCCATCAATTACATACCCAATGGGTGACGTCTGTTCGACTAAACCCCACGAGATCTTACGATCTACAGGTAGTGTCCTACAAATAAAACAACTTACGTTTTAAAAGAAAGGACTTACCAGGATTGGCTTCACCAATGTCGCCATCCTCCTCATCTTCTTCGTCATCCTCCTCCTCATGAGCAGAGGCTTCGACGATAACCACATCGTCTTCATCCTCTTCGTCGTCCTTGTCCCTTGGCGACAAAGGAAAGAACGACCGCTCCTCGACGTTGTACTTGAGAAAACTCTCGACTTCCTAGACGAGTCAGAGTAAGGCATGACTCCAGAGAAGTCGATCGCTGAAAAGAGAAAAAATTACAACGAGGAAATAACAAAGGATCGAAGAAAATCAAAAAACTTACTCGTGGTATTCCACCCGTTGGTGAGCCATCGAGTATTCTCATCATCCGATGACACGCGACCAAAAACGTATCGCGTCTTCCACTTGCGATCATTTACCTCGGTCTCCTGGACCAAGACACGGTCTCCTCTATACCTTGAGAAGAGACTATACCTATGGTTCGTCTCTGCTTTTATCGAGTAGGCCAACAGCAGGTCGTTGACAGTAAATGGCGACGACCACTTAACTATCAATCGTTCAATGACTTGAACGATTCACCACAATTGGGGCATCATCTTCCCCGACGACAACCCGAAGGTTGTCAAAAAAGCCCTCGACAAGAGGGAAAAGGCCAAACGAAGCTTATCTTGAAGGGATACTCGTACAAGACAAAGTACCCATTCAGACATTGCTCCGGCCACAATTGGTCCGGAGCACTCAACCTCACATCAGCTGGAATCTTGGCAAGGCGCCTACAATTCCTCATCTCCACCTCTCCTCTCACAATGTTAGGAGGATCGATTGCCATTGAGGAATTTGATGTAATGCATCATGAGTTCACAGTTCTCAAACCACAGGGCACTTTTAAAGGAATTCTAAACTCGAAAAAAGGCAACATGTATCTTCTCTCTAATAAGAAAGGCGTAAAAAGGAAAGGATTCAGCCGAGATCAATACTTATACTTGATTCGATGTTAGGTCGGGACTACAAATGGTCGACACCTGTCATCGAACTTTCGTACGTCAGCCGTCGGATGGACGACACCTGTCCCTACGCCTGACACCACGTGCCCCACGTCGCCATGACATCACGGCCGTTAAACGGCTGCACGCTTTCCCTCAAAATCACTACGATTTTCGAGGAACCGATTCAGTAACTATTATCGACACGTATCCAATCTAGTTACAAAATTCAAAAAATCGACTTGTCGCCTAATTTCCAAATTTTGGGGGCAAACTGTTTGGGTAAAATTTCACAAGTCTCGACCGATGCAAGAAAACCTAACGTCTCCAGTCTAAGGACCATTCTTGTATTAAGATAAGGTCCTAACGATCACACACATCGAAAGACATTGTCATCCCCGAAGACGACCGTCGAGAGTTTCTTACGTCCACGACCAGAAGGAACCCTTCGATAAAGCTATATCTCACGACCTATGTAACGTAACTAACGATCATTAATCATTTATTACTTAAAATCGTTTTTCCTTTGTGAATATTTTATTCCGGGTTTAAGACACCTAATGACTAACGGATATAACGGACGAGCACCATCAAGATCAATCAATACCAAGACCGTTGGACATTCAATGCTCATTTATGGCGACCAAAGCTATATATGAAAGCCTGAAGAACTACTCAAGGCATATAATTGACACCTGATTGATATCTGATCATTTGAACTCAATTTACACCGCTCAAGAACACTCTCAAAAAAATTCTCTCGATGTAGTGTTCTATCACACAACATACAACGCAAGCGTACCATTTGTTTATTTAAACTCGTAATATTGTCATTTTTACTTGTGATCACTCCTTTTAAAGGACGTCGTACCTGTTTGACGTCCATAGTGCACTTGACGATCTCTGCTATCGTCTGCGGTTTTTATCCTCGACAGGGTTTTCCACGTCACTAAATTCTCCGTCTCTTATTTATTTTTTATCCTTGTCGTACGATTTGTCGATCGATCGCTTACTTTAGTTGTTAAAGCTCCACACCGACCTTAGATCTTCCTTTGGACGATTTTTGGCGTTAACAACAATTGTGTGTTGTATGATAAAACACTTCGGTCGTATGCAAAATATTGCGACCGTGTATTCTTTCAGACAGATACTTCTTTTGTTGTTAGTTTGTATTCTCCAAATTTTTGTTTCCTGAGTGAGTGTGTATCTTTGTATTTATAATCTTGATCCTCATAAATGCGTCATTGAATTCTTGGATAACGGTTGTGTCTTTTTAACGTTCTTAATGTCTCATGTCGGTTATAGTCGTTGGCCTTTAAGAGCATTGAACCTGCATTGAATGAACAAGAGAAGAACGTTCGATCGTCTGTTAGTATGGTCGTGAAGAAAGTGACGACGAGTATTGTAAATATAAATGGTCGACAGGATCTCATCTTAACACAAGATTAATCGTGCAAAAAATGTATCATAAATGTTCCTCTTCGTGGTCATGAATTTTGACTCAAACAATACCCCTTGTATTTATCAACTTTTTAAAAATATAATCCACATCTTTTTATTACTATAACTTCATTAATTAAAGAGTAAATTACATTTTTGTGGTGTAGTTGTCATTTACTATAAAGTCCCATATATATTTTGAACTAATTACACTTTTGATCACCGTGGTTGACATTTTGTTACACTTTTGGTCCTCTTAACTAACTGTTGTTAAAAAATGTCTCTTACTTAGGAGCATTTTGGTCTTTTATCATTTCTTTAACTTTTAATTAAAAATTAAATACATATATTACTATATTATTATAATTATTATATAAACATACCTAATCGAATGTCCGCCCATTCACATGACTCCCCCACCCTTCCCCCTTTTTTGGCGCCCCTTATCACAATCCCACATAAAAGCTTTGGTGGCTCCTTTATGCTTCGAATACCTCCCCGACCAAATGATTCCCTATGGAAATCTAAGCAGAAACGCCGCTAAAGGACCACCATCGAACCATCCTAGCACCATCGAACCATTACTGATGAATCCTTATACCTTTGTTTGCTTCAAAGACCTCCCTAAGGTGGCGTTTGTTTTTAAGAGGTCTGAAGTCTGAAGTCTTATTTCACTTCTGATTAATAAGAGGTGGTGTTGAAGTATGAAATCTGAATCAATAAGATTGTTTTTTTTTTTTAACATCTAGAGGCATCTTGAGAGAAAGACAAGCATATGAAATGAGACGGCGATAAGAGGTTTTAAGAATTTAGGTCACCACTTCTTATCTTAGATGTATTTAAGAGTTAAGAGGTTCTAAAAATTGGAAGAAAAAAACCGTCTGAATGTAAAAAGGTCTTACCGATTAAGACTTAAGAGCCATTAAGAGGTTTTTAAAACAAACAACCAGCCCCTAAGACATCTCAAGCTGCTTCCTTTTGGAAATACAAGCAGCATCGCCGCCAAAAACGCCACGGTCGAACCCTTTTACCAATGTCGTGCTTCTTCTTCCTCTTTCACTCTGAAATACCAAGAAATGACAAACCTCCATTCTTGTTGTTCTTCCCCTTTCTATTTGCTTCAACCCTTGGAAATGGTTGGGGGGATTTTAGTTTGATTCAATTATTGGTTTTCTAAAAATTTGTTCGATTTAGTTTCTATGGTTTTTGAATCTCAGTTAGGTTTTGTTTTCGAATTTCTGGTTTCTGAAATGAATTCAATTGGGGTTCTTATTTTGATTTGATTTTGGGTTTTTTGAAAACCCATTCAATTAGTTTCTAATGTTTGAATATAAATTAGGTTTTGTTTTTGAGTTTCAAGTTTATGAAAATCCATTCACTTTGGGGTTTTTGAATTTCAGTTTGTATGTTGAAGGGGTCTGAGGTGGTTTGATGTCATAGGCTTGATGATTGTAGCTGTTAAGGGCAGAGGAGTATGTTGGTGGTGTTGTAGGCTTCATCATAGTTGACGACAACTACAAAGAATGGGGCTTCGTTGGTAGGTTTTTAAGGGGTGAAAGGAAGTTTTATCGGTGTTAGACAGTCATGGAGGGATAAGAGAAGACGATTATTGAAGTGGAATATGGAATATACGGGATAACTATAATATAATAATATATTTTGTTTTTTAATTAAAAGAGTGAATTGTGGATTTGGTCCTCGTGCTTTGTTACTTTCTTTGACTATGGTCCCTATAGTATGTTTATTGTGGATTTAGTCCCTGTGGTATTCAATTTATCTTGGTCATGGTCCCTCTGACTAACGCATCAATTAACTCCATTAAATCAGGGACCATTTTAGTCATTTTGCCTAATTTGTGTCTTATTATGATAAGAAAAATAAAAAATATATTTTTAACACACACACACACACACATACATATATATATATATATATCAAAATAAATAAAATAGGATGTTATTTTATGACTTGATTCTTTAAATTTTTAAAAAAATTAATTATATTAAATATGATTTAATTTTATTATTTTATTATGATGGTGGAAAAAAATATGGTTTTATTGTTTTAATATAATTAAAATTTTAATTTAAACAAACTAAATCATAAAATTATATCTTATTTTATTTAGAACGAATAAAATAAGATATGTTTTTATGATTTGATTTATTAAATTAAAACTTTAATTATGTTAAAGGCGATATAATTTTATTTTTCTTTTACTATCATCACAACAAACAAGCTTATTATCGATATTTTGACACCAAAATCATTTAGAGGTTTCAATTTTCATATTGTTTTTCAGTCAAAAATTAAAAATCAACTGTTTAGATTTTAACGAAATAAAATATTTAAGTTACGAATATTTTAACCCACAATAAAATTAACAAGTGTAATAAACTAATAATTACACATTTCTAAAACCGTGTGCCTTTTTTATTATGAACATTTATTTTGGGACAGAAGGAGTACCGAATAATGATAAGACCATGTCGTATCTTTCTATTGATGGATGTTGTAGCTGATCTTCGCTATTTTCTAAATGCTAACATGTTTTCATGTTGGTGTTACCTGACATATGATGCTCTATGTTTTGCCTTGTGGCTGTGAGTTAAAATATTTGTAACTTAAATATTTTATTTCGTTAAAATCTAAACGGTTTGTTTTGAATTTTTTTATTGAAAAACAATATGAAAATTGGAACCTCTAATTTTAAGATGATAAAATTAGAGTTCATTTCTCAATGATTTTCAATGATTTTGGTGTCAAAATATCGATAATAAGTTTGTTTGTTGCAATAATAGTAAAAGAACAATAAAATTATATCTCCTTTAACATAATTAAAGTTTTAATTTAATAAATCAAATCATAAAAACATATCTTATTTTATTCGCTCTAAATAAAATAAGATATAATTTTATAATCTAGTTTGTTTAAATTAAAATTTAATTACATTAAAACAATAAAACCATAACTTTTTCCACCATTACATAAAATAATAAAATTAAATCATATTTAATATAATTATTTTTTTTTATTTAAAGAATCAAGTCATACAATAATATCCTATTTTATTTATTTTGATATATATATATATATATGTGTGTGTGTGTGTGTTAAAAATATATTTTTTTTATTTTTCTTATCATAAAAAGACACAAATTAGGCAAAATGACTAAAATGGTCATTGATTTAATGGAGTTAACGGATGCGTTAGTCAGAGGGACCATGACCAAGATAAATTGAATACCATAGGGACCAAATCCACAATAAACATACTATAGGGACCGTAGTTAACGAAAGTAACAAAGCATAGGGACCAAATCCACAATTCACTCTAATTAAAAATTAGAGAAATGATAAAAGATACTTTTTTTAAAAAGATAAAAAAAAAAAAATGATAGATTTTTAATAAAGTAAAATAGGATTATGAATAAAAAAATAAGATTAAAAAGGCAAAAAGACCCATGAATTAATGGATTATGTTAACAAGATATAGTCAAAGGTACCAAATTTGAAAGGAATTGACAATCACAATAACAAAAATTATAATTATTTTAAAATAGGGACAAGAATGATAGTGAGTGGCAAACACATGAATCAAAAGTGTAATTTACTCTTAATTCTATTACTCCATTCGTCGAAAAATAAATGCCTAAAATGGAAAAGGTAAACGAATGTGTAATTATTATAATTCTAAGGAGTAAACTACAATTTTGGTCCCTGTGGTTTACCACTTTCTCCGAAAGTGGTCCCTAAACTTCAAAAACTACACTGAGTGTCCTTCATGTATGCATTTTGCTTTGAAAATCGTCCCTGGTCACTAACTCCGTTAAAATCGTCCGTTAAGTCAGGGGTATTTTCGTCCAACCATGTTTTTTTCTATCTTTTTGCAATTTTTCTTTGTTTTTTTTATTTTTGTTTAAACCATAAAACATTAGGGACCTAATTGTAATTTTCTCTAATTTATAAAAATATTATATTAATTTATATATATATATATATATAAGACGGTAATCAAATGAGAACCGTAAAAATCTTGAGGACGGTGAGGACCAATCTCAATCATTCAAGGGGTTTTAATCAAAGGTCATTAAAAAGATAGGCAACTTTTGTAATATTAATAAAGTTTTGGAAGATCAAGGGCAAAGTTGTAATTTGAGATCTCAAACCCTAGAAAGTCTCAACAAAACCAAAAACTCGTTCTTTAATTCCCTCTCCTCCGCCTTCGTCTCCATCCTCAACATCTCCATTCTCTCTGACTCTTCCCTGTTCAAATCATCCATCAATCCACCTACAATTGAAACGCTAATCCAGGCTTCAATCCAACAATCCATACAACTATGTTGAAAAGGCGAAAATCACGGCGGCGAGAGAACCAACGACATGTCATGATTCGCGATTCAAGTTTTCTCCTCGTAATACTGTTGGTAATGTTCCAGAACACAAGCAATCAGATCACGGAGATCTTCATCGCTGGATTCATCGCAACTTCACAAAGCCGATCGGAACTCTTCCAGGTAATGTTCCCGACGAAGAAATTCTGGAACTCTCTTACATTGATGTTAGATGTTCTTTCGTGATTTCACTGTCATTTCTAATCAATGAGTGAAAATGAAACCCTAGATGACTGGAAATTGATCAAACACAGATCATCGTCACTGGAGGGTGTCATCCTAGTGAAAGAGTTGGAGAAGAAGAACACCCAACGATGGGGGGAACTGTCTCGCTCGAAGAAGGTGTGCGATGGCGAAGAACAGATTAGGAAAACATCTTCTTTGTTTGCGATTGATGTAATTAGGCATTTTTATTTTCATTTTTTTTTTTTGGATTTCATGAGGTGAAACATATTATAGATGAAAGTATAGTTTGATTTCATGTGGTGAAATATATTATAAATGAAAGTTGTATTTGATTTCATGTGGTGAAATAGATTAGAGATTAAAATTGTGTTTGGTTTCATGTGGTGAAATAACATGTATATGAACATTTTTGTTTAGATTTCATGAGGTGAAATATCTTATTTATGAAAAAATTTGTTTTTATTTCATGAGGTGAAATAGTATTTGTTTCATCTGGTGAATCTTTGTTACTAAAATGACGATTATGCCCTTTTTCATGTGGTGAAACACCTTTTAAATAAAACAATACGATTAAAACCAAAAAACGACTTAGATCGGTTCTCATGGTTCTCAACCTTTTTTTGGTTCTCCCATGATTTAACCCCTATATATATATATAGGGGTTAAATATATATATATATATATATATATATATATATATATGCATATATATACATACGCAGACAACTACCGATCACCACCTCCGGCCAACCTGCAACTCCGATCACCACCTCTGGCCATCCTGCAACTCCAATCAACCTCTTCTTCGACTCTGGAAACCACCCCAACCCTCCCTATCCCCTTCCAGTGAACCGCCGGTGAGAAGGAGCCGACGACCACCTCCATCGTCCCTCCTTCGGTGACATACACTCATCCCCTCCGACGAGCCCTTATCGACCATCGAATCTCTGCAACTTCCACTCAGATAGGGTTTTCTCATTTGGTAATCATCTTCTTCTTCATCGAAGTTGTAACCCAACCCCCATTTCCTCGGGTAAGTATCTCGGTCCATCACCACCCTCTTGATCTTCGCCACAACCCCATGATCGCATGTGGCCATCACGATGGAGGTGGTGGTGGTCGCCGGTAAAATGAATGGTTTGGAGGTTTTGGGTTTGTCGACCAGAGCAAGGAGGTTTTTGGGTTTGTCGACCGATAAAATGGAGGTTTTGTCGGTTGGGGCCTTCACAGATTGGAGGCTTTGTCTATCGATCGGAGGTTTTGTCGTCGGAGGAGGGACGTTGGTCCTCGCCGACGGTAGGTCACGATGGAGGTGGTGGACGTGGTCTGCGTTTGTATATATATGCATATATATATATATATATAAACTAATATATATATATATATAATATTTATATAAATTAAATAAAATTACAATTAGGTCCTTAATCCTTCATGGTTTTTACAAAAATAAGAAAAGTCAAAGAAAGATTACAAAAAAGAGAAAAAAACATGGTTGGACGAAAATACTCCTCACTTAACTGAGTTTTTTTAACGGAGTTAGTGACCAGGGACGATTTTCAAAGCAAAATGCATACCTGAGGGACGCTCAGTGTAGTTTTTGAAGTTTAGGGACCACTTTCTCCGAAAGTGGTAAACCACAGGGACCAAAATTGTAGTTTACTCTAATTCTAAGAGTAAACTATAATTTTTTTACACACACACGTTCCAGCGGTATCGGGCCTCCATTATGGGCAATCCCACTAATCCGCTGCGACCCGACCCGACCCAACCTTTCGCTGAACCCGACCGGCAGGGTAGAGGGTCCCATAGACTGGACCCACCCGGCCCCGGCCCTGAAGGACCAGACCTAGAGTATGGATATCTCAGGAAAGTGTCGTTCGTGGGAATCGAACCCGGGTAGTGTGGCTTTCACCCCCCACCCCAGGATATTACCTATCCAACTGAGTTAACCCCCTTTGATAGTAAACTATGATTTTTGACCCTGTGGTTTGAGAAAGATTATGATTTTCATCCCCATAGTTTGAAAATTACGATTTTCGTCCCCATGGTTTGTAATTTATTGTTGTTTTAGTCCTTGAGACTAAATATGTTAAAAATCCTCCATTAACTTAGGGGTAATTTAGTCTTTTTGATTTTTTTTCTTTTTTCGTTTATTATTTTTTTGATTTCTTTTTGATATTTTAGTACTTTTGATTTAATAAAAATATTTATTTTTTGAATAAAAAATTATATGTAAAAAACTATATTAATTTGTTATTGTTTGTGATAAAATAATTAAATATTTTTAATCCTATTAATTTTATTTTTAATCATCTTAGTTTTAGTTTCTTATGGTCTCTAATGAAGAAAGAAGAATTTAAAATACTATCATGTGACTATATGAGGGGTATTTAACAATTTGCACTTGAATGACTTAGTGGTAGAAATTGAACTAATAAGAAACCAAAACTATAATGACAAAAAATATGAAAAACAAAATGTATGGAAAATTTGTAGTTATCTTATCATAAACAATAACAAAACAATATATTTTTTTTATGTATTATCTTTTTATCAAAAAAAATATATAGTTTTATTAAAATCAGAAAGACTAAAATACCTGGTAGTGGATGTTTGCCTCTTGCAAACCTACTCCCACTAGTACAAAAATGACTTTTTGTGACGTTTTTGAAAAAATAGGTTTGTAACGGTTTGATAAAAACCGTTACAAAAAGTCACAGAAAAAGTTAGAGAATTGTTTTAGTAATGGTTTTTATAAAAAAATGTTACACTTACCAAAACACTAGAAACATAAAGCAACGTTTTAAGCAAAAACGTTAATAAAAGGTCCCCCAAGGTAACGGTTTATGACAGTTTTGAAAAACCGTTGCTTTATGTTGTGACGGTTTTTAAAAACCGTTGCCATCAAGGACCATTTAGTAACGCTTTTTGTCTAAACCGTTGTTTTATGTTGTAACGTTTTAAAATAACCGTTACCAAAACTAAAATATATATAGTAACGTTTATTTAAAACCCGTTTCCAAAAGTTACCAGGTTCTATTGCAACAGTTTTGCAAATTTTACGTTACCAAAATGTAGTTTATGACAACGGTTTTTGAAAATTTTACGTTACCATATATCATGCTACGGTAACAGTATTACTACATTTACGTCACCATATCTCAAGCTACATTTACGGTTTTGAATAATTTACGTCACCATATGTCATGCTATGGTGACGGTTTTGATCACATCATGATCTGTCATTCTATTGTAGCGGTTTTTAAAATAAACGTCACAATATGTCATGTTACCGTGACGTTTTTGAATAATGAATGTCATAACGATGACGATTACTATCACCACATATCATGCTATGGTGACTGATTGAATAATAAACGTCAACTTACGTTATACTACGATGACGGTTTTTTATAATAAACATGACCATATGTCATGTTATGATGACGGTTTTGAATAGTAAACGTCAACGAGCACCACACTACGGTGACGGTTTTAAATAATAAATGTCATTATATGTCATGTTACAATGACAACTCTGAAAAATAAATGTCACTGTACATCATGCTACGGTAACGGTTTTGAATTACAAATGTCACCATACGTCAACTACAGCAACGATTTTGAAAAAATAAACATCATTGTATGTTATGTTATGGTGACGATTTTGAATAATAAACGTCACTATATGTCTAACTATGGTGATGTTTTTGACAAATAAATGTCACTATATGTGATACTACGTTGACGTTTTTGAAAAATAAATGTCACCGTATGTCATAATACAGTGACGTTTTTGAAAAATAAATGTTACCATATGTCATGCTACAGTAACGATTTTAACTAATAATGTCATCATATTTCATGTTATAGTGACGGTTTTGAAAAATAAACGGCACCATATGTCGTGTTACGTTGATGATTTTGAAAAATAAATGTCACCGTATGTCCATGCTACGTTGAGGGTTTTGAAAAATAAATGTTACCGTATGTCCATGCTACAGTCGCGGTTTTGAATAATAAATGTCATCGTATGTCATACTATGGTAAACATCATCGTATGTCATCATTACAGTAAAATAGGATGCCAGAATGTCGAAGTGTCCAAATAAACTATTTTATAGGTTATTAAGTTTATAGGACCAAACAATTTAATAAACCATAGGGACGAAAAACGTAATTTACTCTAATTTCTTTATGAAAATGAGAGGGAAGTCAAAAGAGTAGAATCAATAAAATAGTTTTAGATAAGAAAATTAGGAAAGTAGGAAAAAAATGTGGGAACAAAATCAACTTTGAGAAAATTTATTTTAATAACAAGATTTAATCTTAAGATTCTAAAACATAATCAAAATAATCTATTACACCTGATTTTTTAAATCGTATATATTTTATATTTCAATATAGCTATAAATTTTACAATACAACTAAATCTTGTAGAATTTGGTGTTATTAAGTATATTTAATTAATTTTTATTGTTGTTATCGCTTTTATTATTATTGACTTGAGACTTATAACTCGTTAACATCTTTTTAATCTCTCTTTATAAATAACAATTTTGTAACGTTTTAATTTTTATTATTAATTTTTTATTTAAACTAATAACTTTTAAATAAAATGGTGATGTAATAAAATTTTAATATGTATTAATATGAAATTCAAACATTATATTTAAATTTTATTAAACTTTTATTTCAAAAATATCTGTTTGGATGCTATTACCAAAATATGTACATATGTAAAAATATATGTTGTTTATAACCTTTTAAGGTCTCTTCTTTTTACCTATTTGATATTTTTTTTGTTTTTCTAAAAAGTGCTAATCTAAAATGCGACTATTAACAACTATTTTAAAATTTGAATGCTACTACAGAAATAACATTTTTACACGTCCTGTTTTTACACGGTTATGGAAAAAACCGTGTAAAAGACTACCCGGAGACAATTTTACACGGTTATAGAATAAATCATATAACAAAATCAAACCATTTTACACGGTTTTGGCTTAAAAACCGTGTAAAGATATATCTGAACTTTTTTACAGGGTTTTGATTTAAAAATCGTGTAAAAAGGTATGATGATATTTTGACATGGTTTTTACCAGAAGGTTTACTCGGTTAAATTGACTTTTAAAAGGTTTCATTGGGTCTATCAAACTTTAAAGAATTCTATTAGGTTTTAAAGGGTTTCATTGGGCCTTAATGGATCTATCGGGATTTAAAGGGTTTCATTGGGCCTTAACGAATCTATCGGGCTTTAAATGGTTCGATTGGGCTTAAAAGGTTTCATTGGGCCTTAAAGGATCTATTGGGCTTTAAAGGGTTCTATGGGGCTCTAAAGGGTTCTGTTGGGCTTTAAAGGGTTTAATTGGGCCTTAATGGGTCTATCGGGCTTAAAAGGGTTCTATTAGGTTTTAAAGGATTTCATTGGGCCTTAATGGATCTGTCGAGATTTAAATGGTTTCATTGGGTCTTAAAGGATCTATTGGTTTAATTAATTATCCCGGATTTTAATCGGTTCTATCGGCCTTTAAAGGGTTTTATTGGGCCTTAACGAATCTATTAAGCTTTAAAGGGTTCTATCGAGCTTTAAAGGTTTCGATTAGGCTTAAAGGGTTTCATTGGGCCTTAATGGATCTATTGGGCTTTAAAGGGTTATATCGGGCTTTAAAGGGTTCTATTGGGCTTTAAAGGGTTTAATTGGGCCTTAATGGATCTATCGGGCTTCAAAGGGTTCTATCGGGATTTAAAGGGTACTATTGGGCTTTAAAGGGTTTAATTGGGCCTTAATGGATCTATTGGGATTTAAAGGATTCTATAAGGTTTTAAAGGGTTTCATTGGGCTTTAATAGATCTATCGGGATTTAAAGGGTTCATTAGGTCTTAAAGGATCTATTGGGTTTAATTAATTCGACCAGATTTTAATCGATTTAATTGGCCTTTAAAGGGTTTCATTGGGCCTTAATGAATCAATCGGTCTTCAAAGGGTTCGGTTGGGCTTAAATGGTTTCATTGGGCCTTAATGGATCTATCGGATTTTAAAGAGATCTATTAGGCTTTAAAGAGTTATATTGACTTTAAAAGGTTTAATTGAGACTTAATGGATCTATAAGACTTTAATTAATTCTACTTGACTTCACTCAGTTCTATTGGGCCTTAATGCCCAATATCCAATATAGTTCATTAAAACTCAATATAGCCCATGAAGGGCCACTGAAATTCATTATGTTAATTGTCTTTCTCGATTTTATTTTATAGTTTTGAGAAAGCTAGAGATATGTTGGTTATTATTTCGTGATTTAATGTTTAGTCTAGTTTGGATTTATAATAAAATTGTATTTTATTTTAGTTTAATTGTAATTTTAAAATAATGATAAAATATTTTGTTAGGGATCATTTAATTTAAAATTAAAGAGATAAAAAATTTAATAAAAAATTTATAATTATCTATACTATATTATAAAGCATTTATAAAAATCTCTTAAAAACAATTACTAAAGCTTAATGTACCGTTATTTAATGGTAATTACTTAAAATCTCTTAAAAACAACCATTAAAACTTTATGTATTACATTTTAGTGATATATATTAACTTTAAATCTTTATCTCTTGCCACTTTAACTCTTCTAAAATCACTCTCCACATAATTAAATACAGGATAAAAGTCAAATTTTAAATTAAAAAATCTAAAATATAATTAAGAAAATATAACAGAATATTTAATGTTTATTTTATATAAAAACAATATATTATTAAACCTAAAATAAATTACATTATTATTAAACTATCGAATAAACACTTAAAAACAAGCTTTTATATATTAAGTATTGTTCATTGATACATATTACTTAAAATTTAAGATTACAAGTTATGATGTATGAGTACAAATTTCTAAAGCTATATGTTTGAATTCATAACTAACGGATAAACATAATCAAAACAAGATAAACATCTAAATTGAAATATAAAAAATTTAAAATATATAAGATAATCATTGAATTCTAACAAAATACTTAATTTTTTTCATAAAAAAACATTATATTATTAAACCTAAATTAAAGAAATTTATAAAAAACATTATCACTTTCTTAAAATCATCCAAATCATACTGTAAATCGATAAAAAAAACAAAAAATAAAATGAAACATTAAAATCGTGATCTATTTCGCTGCATTATGCGACTACGCTTCTAGTATTTAGTTATAAGAAAAGTTTTAAATATTTAGATCCAAAAAAAATATTTATAATTTCCCTTTTAATTTTCTCTTAAAATTCTAATTTCCCTCTAAAATAGCCCCTCTTTATTTCCCCTAAAACAATATCTTAAATCGTACCCCTCTCCAATATTAAAAAACCCTGCCCTAAATCAGTAACTCACGCCTCCTCCCTCCGCAGTTAGACTCCTCTTTGTCTCATCAAATCGGCTTGACTCCTTTTTCACAACGCCTCATTCTTCTTCAGTTCAGGTGAAGATTTTCTACAGTTTTGGTGTTTGTTGATTTGGTTTTGCTAATTTCAATTTATTATATGGTAGGGTTTCATGTTTTGAGGAAATTATTTGGTCGGAATTTGGTTTGATTGAGTTTTAACATTTGCGGTTCATCGTTTAATCACCGTCTTAATCCGATTTCATGATTTTTGTTTGATTTGGATGTGTACGATTATCCGTTTGTTGATGGTTGTATTAATTATTACAAAAAAAATGATCAACGATTTGTGTTTTTGGAAAGTTTATGCGCAATTATAGAGTTGATTATTGTGTTATGTACAACTCTTTTTTGCAGTTTTGAAGTAATTTTGTTGGAATTGATGTTAGGGTCCTTGATTCATTATGTATTTCTTCTCCATGATGACGTAGTTATAATACTAATCAGAGGAGGCATATTGATCTAAAAGTCAGTTTAATGACTTTGATCACATATGTTCAATGCTTTTTTGCCCAATTTATGGTATAATGGATAAATTTGAGTTCAAATTCCACACTTATGGACTGCATCATGAATTTTTGAGGACCCAAGGTTTGTTAAACAACATTACGTTTAGGTTTCTTTATATTCAGTGGGTTTTTTGGATATTTAAATTGATTTATATTCAATTTTGATGTTTAAGTGTTGAAGTTTCTTAGTTATTTCTTGATTATTTAGATGGGATGCTTTTTATTTTCTGGAATCATTCATAATTTGGATGTTGTGTTTGATTAGAATCTTGACATCTGGATTATCGATCATCAATTATTTTAAGTTTCACATTTTTTTTCTTGAATTTCTTGGTTATTTTCTTGTCTTTTTTATCCTTCGATTTACTTTATTCGTTATTTTTGAATGTTTTCCCCCTGGATTTGAACAGGCAACAGATCATTTGATGGAAAATTAAATACACTGGAATAAAACAACAAAGGGAAATCCTCATATTGGTATGCAATATATCTCCTAGATTTGTAAAAGGGGCTAGATGAAGGTTCGGTTTCTACTCATCAGTCATCAACGTCAACTAATTTACTTGTTTATACAATACCCACATAGAAAATGGATTATTTCATAGCTAATAGCTTCTGTTGAATTTCCTAAATGTGAATTTTATGGTTTCTGCACAATTATGCATAAATCCCCATATTGATATGTCGACTACTTCTACTATTATTTTGAAATGAAATTGTTAATTTACTGGTCGAGATGACCTTATGGTCTCTAATCGACCATCCACCCTACTAATTTGAACAATAGAACTGTTGAATAAATATACAGCAACATCATAATGAAGAGTGAAGGATTAGGAATTACTTGTAACACCATCTTCTTTTTATTGCCTACCTCATTTAGTTTTGGATGATAGTTTAGTTGTTGTTGATCCAAAGATACATTGGATGAATGATTTTCTATGTTTTCGCATATGGGTATGAAAAGTTGTGTCTTAGAGAACTGAAAGTGCCTGTTATAACTAGGTGAGAATAACCATTTTGCTTCTAAGATATCTACATCTCTATATTTATTTTTAACTTGGTTTCTGCTTATGTTGAAGCCAAGTTCATTTATAATGTTGCTTTTGACTTTTATATGTTTTAGCTACCTTTTTTACATAACCTTTTGGATAGGTTATAGATTTGCATGACCTTTCAAGGAAGCATACCTAGCTATAAGTTGCTTAGAAAAACTTAAAAAGTTCTCATCTATATAATCCATACCCGTGAGATACATATCTCAAAAATGTGGCATTTTGTATTGAAAGAAATTCAATACTTATAAACTTAATAGTTAAAAAGAATGAAGTAACATTCTGGTACATAAAACATGGTTTAAACAACAATTATGACATTGATCTTGCTTACTTAATAAAACAATCAACCTATAATCCATTTATGATTTAACCTTATGAAACCTTGATTAATTATGAATTCATGATGCTAAACGGTTACATTTAACCGATTATTTTTCATCGATCCATAAACATTGTAAGCATTTGATCAATGTACTATTCTGACTAATCAAATGGCTATCCGTCTGTGATGATTTGTAAGGTGCCACTTCTGTTTTTATTGTATAAATGTGTAAAAGTTTTTATTGGCTAAAGTTTTGGCTTTAATGTTTAGAAGTCTGAACTTTTTTCATATTATGTTTTCTTTAATCATATGTAAAAAATTCGTCACTCTCTCGTGATTTGTTGTATTTATCGGTTGTTTTCTTATCTATTTGCAGGTACCACAAACAACTTCTAATCATAAGGGCTAAAAGCAAAAGGTTATAAATGGAAATAACAATTATGCAATTATTAACGGGATGGTGAAGAGATGGAAGCATGGGAGTATAGCTTAGATAAGAAAAATATTTATTTCAGATATATAGTACTTCTCTAATTAGTGTTCTCACACATCATTCTTATAATGTAATTATTACCCTATTGTTCATTAATCATTTGGTTCATATTCTGAGTTTTTGAATTCATTTTCATTTTATCGGCAAATGATAAAAACCGTCACCAAAAGATTGTTTATGTTTTATGGCAACAGTTTAATTTGATAATTTAACGTCACGGTATGTCAAGTTATGATGACAGTTTTGAGAAAATAAACGTCACCATTTGTTTAGCTAATATGACGGTTTTCAAAATAAATGTGATTGTATGACATGTTATTGTGACGATTTTAAAAGAAAGCGTCATCATAAGCTATTATTCAGTGACGGTTTTGAAAAATTAATGTTATTGTATGTCACTCTATGATGATGGTTTTGAATAAATATCACCATATGTAATACTACAATGACGGTTTTGGAAAATAAATGTCATTATATGTGATGCTACGATGATGGTTTTGAATATATAAATGTCACTTTCTATCATGCTACGGTGACAGTTTGAATATTTAAACGTCATCGTATGTCATTCTACAGTGACATTTTGAAACATAAATGTCACCGTATGTCATGTTTTGGTGACG
The DNA here is from genome assembly GCA_954870635.1 of Arctium minus. NCBI lineage: Eukaryota > Viridiplantae > Streptophyta > Magnoliopsida > Asterales > Asteraceae > Arctium > Arctium minus. Next base: position 33,388,974 of record OX941092.1, read on the forward strand.
ATTTTGACAAATATACATCACCAAATGTCATGCTACGGTGACGATTAAGGACAAATAAACGTCACCGTATGCATGTTATGATGACAGTTTTGAAAAATTAACGTCACCATATGTCATGTTGTGGTGACAATTTTAACAAATTAACGTCGTTGTATATTATGCTATGGTGATGATTTTGACAAATAAACGTAACCGAATGTAATGATACGGTGACTGTTTTGAAAAATAAACGTAATTGTTTGTCATGTTGCGACAACGGTTTTGAAAAATAAACATCATTTTATGTCATGCTACGTTGACGATTTTGAATAATAAACGTCACCGTAGATCATGCTACGGTGATGATTTTGAATAATCAATGTCACCGTATGTCATCCTAAGGTGACGATTTTTGAAAAATAAAGTCACTATATGTCATGCTATGGTGACGATTTTTGAAAAATAAAGTCTTCGTATGTCATGCTACGGTGACGGTTTTAACAAATAAACATTGTCGTATGTCATGCTAAGGTGACGGTTTTAGGAAAAAATTTGGTTTTTTTATACACCTAAGGTGACGGTTTTAGCTTATGGTAACGGTTTTTGATGTGATTTGGTAACATTTTTTAAACGTAACCAAAAGTGTACCAAAAGTGACGGCAGATAAGGTGACGATTTTTATGTCCATGAAAACCGTTACGGAATACCTATGGTAACGGTTTTTAACCGTCACTAAAGACCTTTTTTGTACTAGTGTCCTTGTTTAATTCTTCTAGTTGATCAATGGCAAGATGTTGGCTGTAATTTCATAGTTTGTTTCGTGGTTCTTGAGCTGTATTATGGACAATGTAATGGTGGCTATTGGTTTCCTTTGGGTAATATAATGATTATTGTTGTTAAAAAAAAGATTAAAATACCAAAAAAGAAACAAAAAGAATATTTAATAGACCAAAAGGAAAAAAAATAAAAAGACTAAAATACCCTATAAATGGAGGATTTTTAATATATTCAGTCTCAGGAACGAAAACAACAATAACTACAAACCATAGAGACGAAAATAGAATTTTCAAAACCACATGGACGAAACTCGCAATCTTTCACGAACTACAGGGACGGAAATCATAGTTTACTATAATTTTAGAATAAATTATATGACTGGTCCTATGATTTACACAAATCATCGTCCCTATATAAAAATAATTATGAAAAATCCTATGGTTTACATTTTCACGTGCCCTCAGTCTCTAACCCTACCTCCGTTAAAAAAATTAAGTTAAATGGGTTAACTCAAGAGGGCATCTAAGTCATTTCATTCTCTTTTTTTTTATTTTCCAAATAAAATTTTTAAGCAATTTTTAAATAAATATTTAAAAAACTATATTAACAAATTATATATTTCTTTTCATCCCAGTCTCACCGTCCTCTTCCCCTCACCCAATTCGTCATCTCATGTAGAAGTACCAGTTTTTAGTTGAATATTGTGTATGCTATGAATAAGTTCTCTAGGCGTTATATGACTACTTTAGTTGCTTAATTTTAGGTCTTTATGTTTGAGTTTAAGTTATTTAATAATTTTGTTTCCTGATGAACAAACATAATCTGGAAATCACTCAGAAAGGAAGTGTTTGTCACAGTAACATTTCTTATCAAGGTTTGATTGTAGAAATTAAGGTTTTTATCGAGCGGGGGTGCAGAAAAGTCTTGATGGTGATCATGTGGTTAAGGGGGGATATGAAGAAGGAGAGGGGGTTTTCATCGGTGCCGGAATGCCAGTGGTCGGGGTGGGAGGGGGGAGAAGATGAAAAAGGGGGTTTGTGATATGTGTATGTGAGGAGATGTCGGAATCTTCTTGGGGATTTCATCGAAGAAAAGAAGGAGGTCATAGGTAGGTGTAGCAGTTTAGCAGACGGTGGTCATGAAGAGGAGACGGGGGCTGCTTCACCGGGAAATTGGGGAACCGATCTGTTATAGATAGATATAGAAAATTACATTCTTGGTCCCTCTGATTTTTAAATCAAAAGATAAGTGTTTAATAAAAAAAATTGAAAAGTGATAAAAAGACAAAAATACCCTCTGAGTTCACTTACTTAACAGATGTCTTTAACGGTGTTAGGGCAAAGGGACCAAAGACGTGTGAAATGTAAACCATAGGGATGTTTTGCATAATTACTTCATTTTAGGGACATACAGTTTGATTCTATAAAGCACAGGGACCAAGAATGTAATTTACTCCTAAATGTAATTAACTAAATATACTTTTAACCATTAATAATAGAGAAAATATTGAAATTCTTCATTTCATAATTTAAGGGTAGAATTGGAAATTAGACATTTACTTTTGAAAGTGGACATTTATTTTAGAGTAAATTACATTCCCGATCCCTGTGGTTTGCTGATATTTTGGATATGGTCCATAAAACACATTTATTACACTAGGCGTCCCTATGGTATATAGGCAAAAGCGCACACAAAAGATCCCTCCGTCTAATGTCATCTAAGTTGTCATCGTTAGTGACCCCACGCACCTAAAAGTAGAGCGGCAAAATCGTCCATCCACCTTTTCCCTCTCACTTACGTATAACTAAACTAGATTAAACCTAACCTTTCATTTCTTTTCCTTAAACTTTACAAAAAATTGGTCATCAACTCCTTCAAACACTTTTTTTCATCTTCTTCATCGATTACTTAAGGAAGGTTCATCTCCTCGTGCACAATATGGTTCGTACGTTGTGGTTCGAAGCAAGAAAGATGCCACTTAATATATTGAAGTATATGGTATGTAATGCACTTGAAAGTTGATTTTTCCTCTTTTTAGTCTCCTGTGAAGGTAATGGCTAATAACAAAATATTTTTTTAACAGAGTTGTACCCTGTTTTGGTTAGCTTCAATATTCATCATGGAGGTTTTTTCACTAAGAAACCCAATAGGTGTTATCAAGATGGTAAATTACATTATGTTGATTTAGTAGACATGGACGAGTTTTCTGTACACGAGTTGGATGCGATGATGAAATAAATTGGCTATAGACAGCCAATACCAACTTATTATAACTTTAGCATCCATGGTTTGGACTTAGACTTTGTTCTAAAAACCTTAGGAAATGATCAGGATGTGCTAAATATGTCAAAGTATGTTCCTAGTTGAAAAGTCTTTGAAATATACATTGAACATTGGAAAAGCAAGGTGGGTACTTATTTGTCTAGTCCAAGGGGTACTAATGTTGTCATAGAAGAAATTGAAGAAAACCCTTCACCTGAATTAAAGAGACATAAGAAAAAGGTGCAGAAAAGGTTTCCTAACTCTTGCAAGAAGAGACTAATACTTGATTGGCATGATGAAATAAACATGTTCAAAGATAGGGGGTGTGATATTGGGATTGACAATAGTGATCAACAGAAAGATAATGGCATTGAATTAGGTCATCAAGAGAAAGGTAAGGGGATTGAAGTGGGTGACCAACAAAAAGATAAGGGCATTGAATTAGGTGATTAAAAGAATCATAAGGGGATTGAAGTAGGTGACCAACAGAAAGATAAGGGCATGGAATTAGGTGATCAACAAGCAGATACTGGCATTTTAGCCGCAGAACTCGCTGGAGCCTCCGGTTTGAGAGCACGCACAACCTACGACGCGACCACAAGGCTGCGGCCAAAACCGCGGGAAAGCATCAGCATGTCAAAATCAGGGTTCCCCCCTTGTCTCCCATTTTCTCACCTTGGAGCTTTTAGAAGTGCGGTTATGGTAAGTCTCTTGCCCTAGTTTCACCCCCTTCATTTATTGAGCTCCCATATGCATTAATGGGGATTTATGCACCTCTAGGGTTAATCTTTGTGAAGAACCTAGTTTGTAGCAAGCTCTCAAGCTCACTCATATACCTACCTTCTCTAGGGTTTTGATTTATTATCAGAAATCACCAAGGTGAGTGCATTCTTGTCCATTCTACTTTATATATGTCTAACAAGGGTTTTAATCCCTACATATCTTTCTACATCTTTGTCTTGGTTGTGTGATGCTTGACCTAAGTCCTTATGTTTGAAGATGATTGGATTTGATAAGTTAAGTTGGGAAAGGTTAAATGAGTGCATGATGTGAGCTTGTAAATGGATAGGAGGTTTCATGTTGTGTCAGGATCAAATTCTTAACAAGAATAAAGTCTCAGAAACAATATCAAAGAAGTTGCGGAATAACACTTTGATATTCAATGGAACAGTAAACAAACAGTATATAATAAACACTTTGCAGACTTGTATTAAAATCACAAGATTACACACACAACCTCAATCTTGAAGAACAAGCTCTTTCAAGACGAATTCTACTTCTCTAGAATTAGGAACTATGCCTTGAGGTTGATTCTCTCTAGAACTAAAAAAACTTTCGAATTAAATCTGTAAAAACTATTTTTGAACAATTCTGTCAAATCTATACATATACTGGACAAAAAGATAATTACAAATAAATAAAATATCTTCAGTATATCTTCCATGAATATCTTCAGAATATCCTTGTTTATCTTTAATCACGATCTCTTCATCATTATCTTCACATTACCTTATAAGCAGCATTAAGTCTTGACAGCATTAACTACTAAGCAGCACTAACCACTAGCAGTACTAACTAGCTAAGCAGTACTAACTTTGTTCAAGCAGCACTAACTTTGACTAGCAGTATTAATTCTACTAGCAGTAGTAATACTCAGCAGTATTAACTTTGGAGTCTTCTAGCAGTAGTAATTCTGAACTAGCAGCATTAAAGACTTGAGTTATTTCTCAGTTCCCAACAATCTCCCCCTAACTTGACTTTTAGGAAGAGAAGTCAAGTTCTTCAGATTTTCTTCAAGATGCTCCCAAAACTCTGTCATGACCTAAATTCCAGTGTTTGCATCCAACCCCAAACTCTGATTAATTGTTCTTTGGATCAAATATTTAGCCATTTCTGAATCTGGAACACATCCTAGCTTCTTTTTCAACATGGCATGAAGCTTTAATCTGCTATGGTTATATACTCTATCCACTAGAAAGTATTCAGTGTGATTTAAATCCAAAGTCACTGCATATACTCCACTAGTTTCATATAGAGTCCACTTGTTGACTGATTTGAACACATTCTTGATCACATGCTTTACTTCATCAGGCTTGAACATCATATACAGATACTCCATCACTAGTTTTGTAATTGAAATCCCTGAAGCCTTCAGTATATCTGCATACAACTTCATTCCTATCTCAAACATTTCTTCAAGATCTGACCTAGAGCATGTTCTGACAATCTTGACCCAAGTGTTGAATACCTCATACTTATCATCTTTCCTCTTGAGTCTAATTACTCCTTTCCATCCAATGTCAATGTATCCCAGTGAATAACTTCAGGAGGCTTTATACCAACAGGTTCTGCTGAAATTGGTTCAGGAACTTTGTCCATCACTACCATGTACATCCTTAAATCATCAGTACTAGAAGATTCTTTCTTTTCAGATGACTCAGGCTCCCCTTCTTCTTCAGCAACCTTATCAGCCTCTCCTTCAGCTATTCTAGGCTTCTTGATTGACTTTCTCCTTGCCATCATCTTGGTTCTCTTTAAAGTCCTTAGACTTTCACCCAGAGTGGCTTCTTTCTTTGATGGTGTTTCCTGCTCATCTGGAAAGGGCTTTTGTATCAGAAAGTCATTGCTTTCTTTCATCCTCTTCTCCATCTCCACCCTTGCAGTTTCATTCCCCTGAAGCTTTAACATCTATGAATCATACAGCTCTTTAATCTTCTCAAAAGACATCTTGGAGAACATCTCCTTTCTAACTCCTACAGCACCTTTGAGAAATATAATCATCTTGTTTCTCTCTTGGGTACCTAGGAATGTCTTTGAGGGTTTTCTCTTCTTTGCATCTGTTTTTACTACCACTGATTTCTTCAGAATTTCAGCTTTTTTCTGTGCAATTTCAGTTGCCAGGCTTTGTTGATAGGCTTCATTTAGTTCAGCAGCTAGAGCCTTTGCCATCTCCCTGTCCTTTTCAACCTGAACTCTTTCTTCCTTTTCAATGTCATCCTGCATCTTCCTGGCTAAGGCTTCATCTGATTCAACCAACCTTTGCTTTTTGACTGGTTGATCAGATTCCACCATCTTTGCTTTTCCTTTGTCTTTGTTCATTGCCTTCTTACTGTTATCTTTCTTGATCACTTCACCTTGTTCTTTGATGATTACTCCTTTGGTCTTTGAAGTGACCTTGGGAGTATCATTCTTGGCTTTAAGTAAGGTTTCTGCAATCTCAAGATCTGTTAATACTTCTTTCACTGTTTCTGCTGCTTTACTTGAACTAGCAGTATTAATGGTTTCTACTGCTTGCTCTGTTGTTACTGCTGCTTCTTGTGTTTTTATTTGCACTGATTTCAACATCAAATTTCTCCCCCTCACTACCATATTTCATGTTGATCTCCCCCTTTTTGGGAGCATCATTCTCAGACTTCCTTCTCCTTAGCACAAATTGTCTCTTCTTCTTTTTCTGTACTAGCTTCATGACCAATTTCTTGAGTTTAGTAATCTGCACTTGTTGGGACAAGATTACCAATTTCATTTCTTCAATTTATTTCCCTTGTTTGAGAACATCTAGATTGATGTTGCCCATTGTTTCCATCAATTCATAGTAAGAATATCTGTCCTCACCCTCTCCAGAAGTGTTACCTTCTTTTAAAGGATCATTGGATCTTTTTGTAGTGGAAGTCTTCTGCCTAGCAGAAGCACTGTCCACCCCCTTGGTTTCTTGGCACCAGGGACCTTTGAATGATTGCTCATTCAAAGTTGCCATGGGGGAGGTCTTATTTATGTTACCACTGTCCTTCTCTGTGCTAGCAGAAGTAGTGGCAGCCTCAGTACCCATATGCTCAACCTCCTCCTCAGAGAGCACCTCCTTGGGGTTGGGAGACACCCCTGTGGTTTCCCTATGGATATTCTCTAAGGGAGAATTCTCCCTTAGAGGGCTAGTAGGCTTAGTGGTTGTTGGTACAAGAAGGGAAGGAGCCTTCTTTACCTGTTTCCTTTTGTAAGTATGGGTGATTGGTGAAGTTGGTTTTTCAAGAAGAGACTGGGGAATTGATTTAGAGTGGGAAGGTTGGGATTGGCTAGCAGTGGGTTGGTCTAATGGGGTCCTTGACCCTGCTGCCATACCTTCATCAGTTTGGGACACCACCATCATTGTAGAGAACAATGGGGTGTCAACTCCTTCCGAGTCCAGAGGGGATCTTTTCATATTGGAAAAGACCTTACCTATGGGAATTTTGGGTACATATACCCCATCAAAATGAGGTATATCCGTCAATTCATGGTTAATAACTTCTTGGACAAACCTGGGGTACATATAAAAGCTCTTTTTGCTTCCCAGGTTTGAGACAAGATCAGTAAAAATCATTTGTGAAAAATTATACTTTCTGGCAGTGGCTAAGCATACCAAAGCATAAGCAATGGTGCTACTGAACTCACTCCATCCAGTAGTCTTTTTGGATATACAGTGCATGAGGATATGGACAAAGAAACGCCATTGGGGTGAAAATTTGGCTTTTGAGAACTTGAACACCCCCAATGGGCCTCCATACCCCATTCTTGTAAGAGTAGAAAACAGTTCATCATTAGAGATAGAAGTTATACCGGAGGCATCGTCTAGACGTAGACTAATGCGAAGTACCTCTTCAGTAACTGTCAAGGGTTTGTCACACACCCTTGTTTTGATCATTTGCGCACCATTTTCAGTAACAATGGTGGCATTTGCCCAGAAATGCCTCTGATGCTCTATGAAGATGGTAGGAGATAGAGTGAGAGCATGGGCAATATGGCTTGACTTCAGAAAGTCGACTATCTGGTGAAAACCTTCAGCTTGTTTTGGCTTTTGGAGCATCGCTATTTCATTGTGTTCGTCTATGAACGCCATGGATGCCATTGACCTTGAAGATTCTTTCCTGAAAACTTTGAACTTGAGAGAGAAAGGGTTTAGAGCGCAAGTGAACAGTATGCAAAGAGTCGTTATGAGCTTTTAGGCGGGCAAAGAGTATTTATAGTATTCGGGACATAAGCAGTATTAACCTAGAGCAGTATTAACTATTAGCAGTATTAACTGAAAGCAGTATTAACCGAAAGCAGTATTAACTACTAGCAGTATTAACTGAAAGCAGTATTAACCACTAGCAATATTAACTGAAAGCAGTATTAACTACTAGCAGTATTAACTGTAAGCAGTATTAACTACTAGCAGTATTAACTGAAAGCAGTATTAACTGAAAGCAGTATTAACTACTAGCAGTATTAACTGAAAGCAGTATTAACTACTAGCAGTATTAACTGAAAGCAGTATTAACCACTAGCAGTATTAACTGAAAGCAGTATTAACTACTAGCAGTATTAACTGTAAGCAGTATTAACTACTAGCAGTATTAACTGAAAGCAGTATTAATAATACACTGGCAGTATTAATAATACACTGGCAGTATTAATAATGCATTGGCAGTATTAATAATGCACTGGCAGTATTAATAATACACTGGAAGTATTAATAATACACTGGTAGTATTAATAATGCACTGGCAGTATTAATAATACTTACTCTTTTCAACTTATGATGAACTGAGGACTGCTATGAAGTCCCTGAAAAGAAAGATTAGGACCACCAAAAATACATAATATACAGGTAATGAACCACTTTTTGAGAAGGAGTTTATTCAGAGTTGATCATTCCCACACTTGTTACCAAGAAAGTGAATCTACCCACATCAAAGGCTTTGGTGAATAGATCAGCAAACTGGTTGTCAGTATGAACCTTTACAACTTGAATAAGTTTCTTCTCATTACAGTCTCTTATGAAGTGATACCTGATTTCAATGTGCTTTGTTTTTGAGTGCTTGACAGGATTATTCACAATGCTAATAGCACTGCTGTTATTAATAAAAATTGGAGTGTGTAGAAAGGTTACCCCATAGTCCAGCATTTGATTTTGAATCCATAAGACTTGAGAACAGCAACTTGCAGCTGCTATGTACTCTGCCTCTGTTGTAGATGTGGACACTGTGGTTTGTTTCTTGCACTGCCAAGACACTAGTCTTGCACCCAAAAACTGACATCCTCCAGAAGTAGATTTTCTGTCCAAGTTTGCTCCACCTAGATCACTATCTGAGTATGCAAGTAAGTCAAAGGATGAGTCATGAGGATACCAAAGTCCCAATCTGGGTTGCCCTTTGAGATATCTGAATATCCTCTTTACAGCTTGATAGTGAGATTGCTTTGGCCTAACTTGGAATCTTGCACATACACAGACTGGAAACATTATATCTGGCCTAGAGGCTGTAAGATACATGAGAGAGCCAATCATGGATCTATAATGATGAACATCCATATCCTCCCCCTCAAGATCTGCTGTTATCTGCTTGTGTGTCTCCATAGGTGTGCTGGCAGGTTTTGAATCTGAGAAACCAAACTTGGTTAGAATGTCCTGCACATACTTGGACTGACAGATAAAGATTCCATCTGACTTCTGTTGAACTTGGAGTCCAAGGAAAAAGGTAAGTTCCCCCATGAAACTCATTTTGAACCTTTGATGCATTAGTTCCTCAAACTCCTTGCACATGTTGTCTCTTGTGGATCCAAAAATGATATCATCAACATAGATTTGGACCAGCAAGATATCCTTCTTCTTTCTTTTGATAAATAGAGTCTTATCAATGACTTCTCTTTCAAAACCATTTTCCAAGAGATAGGATGACAGAGTGTCATACCATGCTCTTGGAGCTTGATGCAATCCATAAAGTGCTTTCTTCAATTTGTATACCCTGTCTGGATAGCTTGGGTTTTCAAACCCTGGTGGTTGACAGACATATACTTCTTCTTCAATTGAGCCATAAAGAAATGCACTTTTCACATCCATTTGATAGACTTTGAATTTCATATAAGAAGCATAAGCCAGGAATAATCTAATTGCTTCTATCCTGGCCACAGGTGCAAATACTTCATCATAGTCTATTCCCTCTTCTTGTGTATACCCTTGAGTCACCAACCTTGCTTTATTCCTTATCACAATACCTCTTTCATCTCTCTTATTTCTGAAGACCCATTTTGTTCCTATTGCTCTTTGGCCTTTAGGAAGGTCTACCAGATCCCAAACATCTTGCAGCTTGAATTGCAGTAGCTCTTCTTGCATTGCTTCTATCCAACTGGATTCTTTCATAGCATCATGTGCCTTCTTAGGCTCAAGCTGGGATAAAAAGCAAGAAAGCACTGTATGCTGTTGATCTTGCAATTCTTGCAACTTGCTTTGATTTCTAGTCATCATAGGAGAGGATATATCTCCTATTACCAGTTGTGGAGGATGATTCTTTTGAATTCTGGTGTGATGATTAGGTTCTTCATTAAGTACCACCTCTAGATTTGAGTCATTCAACTCAACTGAGGTGTTTTCAGCAGCTATTTCTGATTCCTCATTGACTTGAGTCTCCTCATCTCTACTTTCTTCTTCACTCTGACTTGGTTCAGTAGATGGTTCCTTTTCACAGTCTTCAACAGGATCCACTGTGGGTATGGGAAAGATCACAGATTGAGATAAGCTGTCTTGAACTTGTGTAGTTCCTGATCCTCCACTCCCTAAACCTGCATAATCATCACTACTGACACCAAAAGAGTTAGTTAGTGAATCAATGTCAAATAGCCACTGAGGACCAGACCCAATTGGATTTGGTATGTTCTCATTGCATTTGACATTGTCACTTTCTTCAATTATTCTAGAAGAAGAGTTAAAGACTCTGTAAGCCTTACTCTGAGATGAGTAACCAACAAGAAATCCATCATCTGCTTTGCTATCAAACTTACCTAAGTGAGATTTGGTATTGAGAATAGTACAAGGACACCCAAAAGGTTTGAAAAATCCAATAAAAGATTTTCTTTTATTTAAAAGCTCATATGGGGTCTTGTTCTTTGGCTTGACTACTAGAACTCTGTTTTGGACATAACAAGCAGTATTAACTGCTTCAGCCCAGAAGGTAATTGGCAATTTTGAATCAGCCAACAGAGATCTAGCAGCCTCTATTAGTGTCCTATTTCTCCTCTCAGCAACTCCATTCTGTTGAGGAGTCCTAGGGGCACTATATTGTCTCTCAATGCCTTTCTCTTCACAAAAGGTGTTTAGATCAAGATTTTTAAATTCAGTTCCATTATCTGATCTAATGACTTTTACTTTTCGATTAGTTTGGTTTTCAATTCTTAGGATAAAGGATTTGATCAGTCCACTTGTCTCATCCTTAGTCCTTAGAAAATATACCCAAGTAAATCTGGAGTAATCATCAACAATAACCAAGCAGTAAGATTTCTTGCCTATACTCATAACATTTGTAGGACCAAACAGATCCATATGCAATAACTGGAGACTAGAAGAAATAGAATTTAGCTCTTTGCTCTTATGAGAAGTTTTATGCTGTTTGCCTTTAAGACAAGCAACACAATGATCATCACATGAAAAGACTTTTGAAGGTAAACCTCTTACAAGGTTGTTTTTAACAAGTTTTTTCATAGTCTTGAAATTCATGTGACACATTCTTCTGTGCCATAGAGAGGATTCATCCACAGAAGCTTTTGAAACAAGACAGTTCAGGGATGAATCACTATCAACATTGTCCATATCTAGACAATAAACATTGTCCTTTCTTGGAGTTCTAAGTAGTATCATGCTTTCATCAACTACTTTGAACCCTGGAGCAAGGATCATACACTCTGTGTTTGTAAATAATATGCTATGTTGTTTGTCACAAACCTGTGATACACTTAACAGGTTGTACTTCAATTGATCAACATAGTAGACATCCTCAAATGTCATCTTACCTATTGTGACATTACCTTTGCCACTTATTTTACCACCGGTAAGATCATTTCCAAAAGCAACATGTCCTCTATTGATATGCTTGAAATCCTGAAGGCATGACATGTTGCCTGTCATGTGCCTAGAGCAACCACTATCAACATGCCAAATTCTCTTTCCCTTGAGCTGTTGGTTGCCCTGCACATAAGATAAATTAGTTAGTTTGAATTAGGAACCCAAGCCAAAGTGGTCTTGGGTACCCCTTTCTCATCAAAATACTTGCATTCTTTCTTGACAAGATTTTTAAACTTTGACTCCTCATTTCTGGAGTACTTTGTCACAATAATAGGCTTGGAAACACATTTGCTAGAAGTAGTACTGGTTTTAGAAGTACTAACTGCATTAGCAGCACTTGCATGCTTAGCAGTACTAACCTTATTAGAAGTAGTAACTGTTTTGGCAGCAGTAACTGTGTTAGCAGTATTTATCTTTGAGAAAGTACTAACAGTATTAGCAGCATTAAAATTTTCAGCAGTACTAACACTGGTAGCAGCAGTAATGCTTCTAGCAGCACTATCTCTGTCAGCAGCACTAACAGTTTTAGTACTTTTAGGTACCCACATTTTAATACTTTCAATCAAAACCTTTTTCTTTATGGGGCCTTTGTTTTCAACAGGTTTCTTCACCACATGTTTCTTTCCAGCCTTCCTATAACCAACAGGTTTTTGCACAAATCTTTGAAAGTTCATTTGTTGGTTAATAGGGTTAAAGTAACAGTACTTAGACAAATGGTTTAACTTTCCACATATGAAACAAGGCTTTGGTCTATTGATTTTACTTAGATCAATGCCTTGTTTTTGTGCCCATTGGTTGTTCCAGTTTCTTTGATTTCCCCTTGGTTTATCATGCTTTTGGGGCTTAGAAGTATTGCATGCACACTGCTTGCAAGGGATAGGGTTCACAACAGTGGTCTGCTTATAATAAATCTTCTTATTCTTTCCCTCAGTCTTCTCTATCTCATTGGACTTGATCCATTGCTTTCCACATCCCTCATTTGTGATTATGTGATTTTCTATAGGAATCTCACCACTTACAGTGTTGTCTTTATCCTTGACACCTTCTTTCTCAGTTTTATCCTTAACAACTACTTCATCTAAGGGATCTATCTCAGTGGCTCCCTTAGGTAGGTCCTTCCTATCCTTTGTTTCTAACAAATCTGAACTAGGAGGGATGTAGTTGTTGTTATAGGGTGGTGGTGTGGTATTGTACCCTATTCCTCTTCTAAGTTTGTCATGGATTTGAGTTTGGAGCAAAGAGTCCATTGCTTTAGAAGCATTGGAAAATTTCTCAATATCCAGCTTGGCTTTTTCAAACTCTCTCTTTATCTTCTCATTCTCTTCTTTGGATCTGGTCAGTTGAAGTTCTAAGTCATTCTTCTCCCACTTCCAGTAGTTTGTGTCATAAGAGTGTTGAAGCTCATTGGCTTGAAAACCCTTAATTTGCTCTTCAAATCTCTCAACTATCTTGACATAATCTTTTATGTCCTTTTCCAATCTCTTAAGGTTATCACTCATGTTCTGATTGTGATCCCTATACCTCTTAACAGTGTTAATGCAATTTTGAGAACAAAGATTGGAAGTTACCTCTGTTGGGAGATCAGACACCTCTGCCATTAGGGCTTGGTTCTGGATGGCCTCTTCAGCTTGATCACTCCAATCAAACCCCATGCCTTGTTGAGAGACAAGGGCTTGAGCAGAGTTTCTGTTACTATTGAAGCTTCCAGATTGAGCTTGTTGGTGGTTATTGTTTTGAGGCATTCCACTTCTGCATTCTCTAGCAAAGTGTCCCTTCTTATGACATTTATAGCATTCCACCTTTGACTTGTCAAAACCTGCTCCATCTTCTCTTCTTTGTGAGAAGTTGTTCCTTCCAGTTCTTTTGCTGAACTTCTTAACTCTCATAGAGAGCATAGCCATCTTCCATTTAATGTCCATCTCTTCAAGATCATCTGGATGGAGTTGTTCCAAGTCATCATTAATGAGAGAAGAGTTTCCATGACTTGCTAGAAAGGCTTCAAATACAGTTTCATTGCCTTTCTCTAAATTTGCTCCATTAGCAGCACTAACTGATTCAGAGTTGGAAGTAGAATCAGTTGATGCTGAAAGGAGTGCAGCATTGTGAACATACCCAGAAGGCCTCTTCTTAGCCTCTACCTCAGATTCAAAAACTCTTAGATCATTATATAGATCATCAAGTTCCTTTTCTTCCAGTTGATCATTCTGTCTGAAAGCCACAGTATACATAGTCCATTCATCACTCAGGGACCTTAGAAACTTTCTGTTCAGATCATCTTGATCAATTTGTACTCCCACTGTAGCAAGTTCACCAATAAGCTTGTTGAACCTGTCAAAAGTTTGAGTCATGGACTCATTCTTGGTTGACATAAAGTTCTCATATTGTTGCTTCAGAATGGCTTTCTGATTTCTCTTGGTACTCTTGGTACCTGAGAATCTCTTCTCTAGAGCATTCCAGAGCATCTCTGCATCAGTGCAGTTGCAGAACTGATGTTGATATTCATTGGGGATGGCCAAGAGCAAAGTGCTCAAGGCTTTCATCTCTGTCTGTCTAGCCTTTCTTTCTGCATCAGTTTTTGGTGGAGTTCTCTTTCCATCTGCACCAATCTTACCTGCTTCAGAAGGACCATTCTCTATGATATCCCACATAGAATAGTCAATGAGGAGTATGTACTGCTTGATTTTGATCTTCCACATATCGAATTCATTGGGTCTGAGCATTGGTACCTTTGAAACCAGAGTACTGTTTGATTCTGCAATGTTTTCCATGATGAAAGAATAGGTGTTTCTGAGAGAACAGGCTCTGATACCACTTGTCAGGATCGAATTCTCAACAAGAATTATGAATACTCAGAAACAATATCAAAGAAGTTGCGGAATAACACTTTGATATTCAATAGAACAGTAAACAAACAGTATATGATTAACAACTTGCAAACTTGTATTAAAATCACAAGATTACACACTCAACCTCAATCTTGAAGAACAAGCTCTTTCAAGACGAATTCTACTTCTCTAGAATTAGGAACTATGCCTTGAGGTTAATTCTCTCTAGAACTAAAAACTTTTGAATTAAATCTGTCAAAAACTATTTTTTAAACAATTCTGTCAAATCTATACATATACTGAACAAAAAGATAATTACAAATAAATAAAATATCTTCAGTATATCTTCCATGAATATCTTCAGAATATCCTTGTTTATCTTTAATCACGATCTCTTCATCATTATCTTCACATTACCTTATAAGCAGCATTAAGTCTTGACAGCATTAACTACTAAGCAGCACTAACCACTAGCAGTACTAACTTTGTTCAAGCAGCACTAACTTTGACTAGCAGTATTAATTCTACTAGCAGTAGTAATACTCAGCAGTATTAACTTTGGAGTCTTCTAGCAGTAGTAATTCTGAACTAGCAGCATTAAAGACTTGAGTTATTTCTCAGTTCCCAACATGTTGCTTACAGGAATACTCCTTAGATAACATGTTTGGGTGGTCAAAGTGGTAAATGTGGAATGACAAATGACTAAAGACTCGGTTTGAGTTGAAGTCCAAAATGAATAAAGACTCGGTTTGAGTTGAGGTCTAATATGACTAAAGACTCGGTTTGAGTTGAGGTCCAAAATGACTAATGACGCGGTTTGAGTTGAGGTCTAACGTGACTAAAGAATCGGTTTGAGTTGAATTCTAGTAGGACTAAAGACTCGGTTTGAGTTGACATCCAATCACGACTAAAGACTCGGTTTGGGTTGATGTCCCAATGTTTAAAGACCCGTTGGGGTAGATGTTAAGTATGCTTAATTACGGAATGGATTGGTTACCCTTATCGCCAAGAAGTCGTATGGTGTTTGTGTACAATGATTAGTACTTGGATAGTTGTTGAAGGCTACATGCATATAATGTCTTTATTTCATTGACTAAATTTGTCAATTGTGTGTTCTCACTAGGCTTTAGCCTAACACTTTTCTTGAATGACATGTAATTCAGGTCATGCTAGTGGCGGGGCTCCATGGGATTGAGCGGAGAGGCATAAGACCGTGTATAGATTTTGATGATTTATAGAGAAGGCGACTTTTGAGTTGCGGAAAGGAAATTCTTTTGGAAGAGATAGTGACACCCATTTATAATCTAGACTAGCATTGTTTAGATTAGTAGGTTGTCAATTTCACCTCTAAATTTAAGTGTTGTAAACGTCGTAATGTTTCCCGTTGTTGGGAAACTCTTGTTATTACAGGTCAAGGTTTTCTGACAATATTCAGGTTTTAATTTACCCTTATTTTTAGGGCGTTACAAGAAAGAAGGTCAGAACTCTAGTACATGCAAGGGACAAGCCCCATCAATTGGTTCTTATTTTACAAATGTCTTAAAAATGATTTGGATGTAGTTTTTGGATGTTAGTTTATGCAAACAGTAGCTTTTGGATGTTAGCTTTTGGTGTTAATCAGTATGTGATGACCTTTTGGATGTTTTCCTATATGCAAACATTAGCTTTTGTCTACATCAATGAAATGGTAATTTTGTTCTTATTTATTGGTTGCAATTGTGTCAATTACTCTTGTCAATTTCACAGAAAATGAAAGCTTTTGCAAGTTTCACAAAAAACATCAAATGAAAGATTTTGCATTACATTAAACCAAATTGAGCTTACATTTAACCAAAATCTACAAACAATATAAACCAAACTTGACCTATTACAACAAATTAGGTCAAGGAAAAAAGAAGTAAAATTCCAATTTCCAACCATGTGAGACACAACAGCAACTTCAGTCTGCGATATTGTTCTTTAAGATTGTTCTTTGACTTTAACAACGTTGGAATAATCATCTTTGACCGGTCACATAATGTTGGGTCAAACCAATTAATGAAACCACAGTTTCTTGCCTATTTATAACAGATGCAAATCAGTTAGGGCAAATCCTTGAACCTGCAAGAAATAGATGAAAAACAGTGTGTTACCTTTCTTGAATAATAATAAAAATGCCTTCCTGGGTTTGATGAGGTCCACGAAGTTCGAATTATTGCATCTGATCTACAACTGCATCTCTTCATGGGTGGTCTTGAACACGGGGTCGGGTATATTACTGTTGTGGGAGAAGTAGTCGTAATAGAGAGAGAGAAAGAGAAGTGGAGAGGGTGTATCTTGAAGATGAGATTTAAATGAGAGGGAAAAGGTGGATGGACGATTTTGCCCCTCTATTTTTAGGCGCATGGGGTCACTAACGGTGACAACTTAGACGGCGTTAGACGGAGGGACCTTCTACGTACGCTTTTGCATATCACAAGGACGTCCAGTGTAATAAACGCGTTTTAGGGATCATATCCAAAATATCAGCAAACTACAGGGACCAGGAATGTAATTTGCTCTTTATTTTAAAACAAACTAAAACATAAATGTGGATATTTACTTTGGGACAAAAAGGGTGTTATACAATTAGGGTCCCCTTCTTTTGTTAACCAAACCATTGGTATTAACCGTGTTAACCGATCTAGACCAATCAGATTGCACATTTTGTTTTGGTTTAAAATTAAATTGGACGGTTAAATAGGGGTAGAAATGGTATTTTCAATTTAATGATAATTATGGTATTAAAAATAAATTAATGATAATTAGCTTGTTTCCTTTTTTTTCTCAGTATCTTGTTTCCTTAATTAATTTAATGATAATTATGGTATTAAAAATAAATTAATTAATATTATTAGTCAATGAAAATATAAATTCCTTAATTAATTTAACGAATGATATTGGATACATGCATATCTATGAATATTCTAAAATTTCACACATGCACAACCATTAATCTGTCTAAAAATTGCATATATGCACAACCATAAATCTGTCTAAAAATTGCATATATCCACAACCATAAATCTGTCAACATGCATACAGGCACATCTTTCAATTACAATGAATATGAGTCAAAGTGCATACATGCACAACCTTAAATTTGTGTAAACAATGAAGATGTGTCAAAATGCATACAGGCACATCTTTCAGTTGCATATATGCACCTCTTAAAAATTGCTTCCTTTTCAGTTGCATATATGTACATTATGAACAAAATATTGCACTAAGTTCCCAAATCAGTGTAACCCATTTTGAACAAAATAAGAACAAGAATGAACTACCAAGAAACCCTAATTCAAAAATCGTTTGCACAACACGAATCTGGAATACTCAATTACAACATATTAATCGAATCATTCATATACGATCGAATTCAATGTGCAAAAATTACATTAAAATCAAATAAAACCTTTGATTGGAGACGCATTTCGAGAGAGATAACGAGGAACTTAAGAAATCAGAGAAGAAACAACAATCTGTATAGCCATCTTCAACCTCATTGTGGTCATAATCTGTAGAAAATCAAAATCTAGGTTTTTTCATGGGAGATAAATGAAGAACTGAAGAAATCGGGGAAGAAACAGCAATCTGTGTAGTTATCGTCAACCTCATCGTCGTCATAATCTGTAGAAAATCAAAATGTAGGGGTTTTTTGAGGGAGATAAACGAGGAACTGAAGAAATCGGAGAAGAAACAACAATCTGTATAGCCATCGTCAACCTCATCATCGTCATAATCTATAGAAAATCAAAATCTAGGGTTTTTGTGTAGATTGATGATGATAATGTTGGCATTTAATGAAGACGTGAAATCAGGAAACTGATTTCTTTCCTTATCAATTGTAAACACATTTTTAGCTTTATGACGGATTTGCCCTTGTTCATATGTGCATGTCATTTATTATAAATTAAAATAATTCAGTTAATCCAGTCCATTGATTATTAAGATGAGTAGTCTAGATCGGTTAACACGGATAATACCAATGGTTTGGTTAATAAAAGAAAGACTCTCTATACGATTATAACTACAATAAATTATTTGTATAATTAATTTTGAACTAATTATCATAAAATTAAAACAGATACTTAATTAAATAAAAACATTACCTTTATAATACACATTTAAGTAAATATTACACACATATTTAATTGCAACAATGATTTATGGGAAACGAAGGAAACCAACTTCAATTGCAACAATGATTCATCTTCTTATTCGAAGAACTCGTGGGAAACAATGGAAACAACGGTAGGATTTCACAATTTGAAGATCTCGTCTTTTGATTTCTGGGGAAACGATGACAAACCAAGTCCAGATATGAAAATCTCGTCTTCTAATTTAACAATAATAAAACTGTGATCATTTTAATGACTGCATAAAAAGATAATGCAAGCTTGACACCTGAAAAGTATCTCTAGCTCATGAGCTTGCTCCATTTTTGACAGGCCCCATGTCAATATGCCCATTCCTTTTTGCACAATTAGTTTGTGTCCAGTGAGAACACACATCACAACCAATCCATCGACAACTATTCACGTCAAAATCAAACTTGGTACAAATCACACAAATGCAGAGATTACAAAAACCATTCCTTTTTTAGCAAATCTCACAAGTACAACGAACGAACAACGAACGATCTAAGGTTTGATGTAAAAGTGGCTAGATTAGGTTTTAGGTTACGGTTTCCATTTGCATTTGAAGGTTTCTACTTCCTCTTTTATCTATGATGAACAAAATTTGGGTTTCCATTTGTATTTGATAACTATTTTCAATCTCATATCCCTGTTTTCTTCATCAAGTTTGAAGATTTATTAGGTTTTTCCGTGATTTGTTTTTCATTTTGGTGATTAGGTTTGAATTTGGGTGGATTAAGTGGAGTTTGGATTTGTGCCTCACCGTCGATCATCTTCTCCGCCCCCCGCTCCACTCTCACATCACCATTGGATTTCATCCATGTAAATTACATATTTGTTACATATATGTGAATGAAAAGCAAACCTGTGGACGAAATCAAATTGTGAACGAAGACCATCTGTAAATTACATATTTGTTATGGATCTCCCTTGTTATTCTGTAAATGTAGATTAAGTTATAGGTTTGAGTTTGATTTTGATGGGTCTTTTATTTTGATTAGGCACACCATATCTGATTCGATTACACTCACACTAGAACTTGCTTTCGTTGAAGTAGATGAAAGACTGGTGTATGTTTGCCATGATTACATGGAATAATAAAGAAGAAGATGATGAAAGTTGTTTTCGGTGAAGATGAAGCTGTTTTTTGTTGGTTTTCGTCGAAGACGAAACTATGATCTTCATCTTGGAATGGCCATGGAAGCTGGAGATTGAGGAAGAATGGGTCTAGCTGGAGATTAAGGAAGATGGCCAGGGACTTAGATGGAATATATATTACATTAATAAATATAATATGTTACAATTAAAAGGGAATGTAAATTGACCAAGTGATCCTTAGATCTAACGGAGTCAAGTTAATAAAGTTAGAGGTAGGGACCCAATCCATAACAAAATCAAAACAACAATGACCATACCTGTAATAACTTCATTTGGGGGACCTAATCCAAATTTACTTAAAACCACAGGGACAAAATCTATAATTTACTCTAACTTAATGTAACAACCCGACATTTCCAAATATCATATAACATAGATTTCACGTAAACCTAACCACATTGGGCTTGGGTCCCAAACTTTTAAAACTATACAACACATAAAAGTCACTATAAACTTTTTGCTAAACATACATTGTACAAAAAACTGATTGATAACTATCTAAAGCAACTTGCAGATATACTTCGATCAACTTGACATATAGACATGCGAACATATAAGCTCACAACTTTCCCTTTCCTTTACCAGTATTACACGTTTGCCCTGAATTCTGAAATGTATATTTTGAAAAAAAATGAGGGTTAGACCGAATGGTATAATGAGATAATCCTTGCCATTTAAATGATGTATCAAAATAGTTTATATAAAACTTTTGATTAACTACACAATCGTTGTCACTCGGGCACAACTTAATAATTTAAGTCGTTGGCGTTCTAGCACAACTGGGGTAATCATATCGTTGGCATTCAAGCACAATTTGAGTTGTTGTATTGTTGGCGTCTAATTAGCACAACACGTTAGTCGAAAGGTTGGCATTCAAGCACAACTCGTGGATAATTAATATGTTGGCATTCAAGCACAACCGATGTTAATAATTCATAACACATTCACGATAACCTAATCGTCATACCAAATATAACATCTCAATATATCAAACATTTGTTAATATATGCATTTCGATTTGAAAAGCTTATAAGTAAACTCACATTGATATGATATACGATGAATTAACACTTAACCAACCCAAAACGATCAAAATCGGTAACGAACTTCACAACTGAACACTTGAATCTGAATTACATAATCACGATTACAAACTAGAGGATTTAATCTAATCCATAACTCTTAACAAAACCTAATGACCCTAAACGATACCCCGAACGACCCCAAACGGGCCAAATAAAAAATGAAAAAACACAAACCACGGGGACTTAGCGACCTAGCCCCAGTGGCTAGTCGCGAAACCTTCTGCCCAGAACTGATTCGCAGTTCACCCCTGTTCTTGCCAGATTTCATCTAATACCCAAAACCAAACTTTTAGCTTCACAATTTACATATCCCAACATCCTAACATGATTAAAACCATAAACAAACATGAATAAAAACGAAGTTTAACAATCCAAAACTTCCAAGAATATCAAAATCCATGGGAGATTCTCATGAACACAAAGATCTTGAGACACAACTAAAGTGATGATTAAAATCACTTTAAACCAAGAAGCTTGATACCAAAATGATTATAAACAAGATTATTTCCACAAAAATAAAATCAAACACTAAAACACCAAACCATCCAACACCCCAAGAATGTTAATCAAAACCCTACAACTTCAACTATTAAAGACTTGCTAATGAAATATAGTAAGAGATTCTTACACTTTGTAACAAGAGATGAAAATAACCAAAGCAAAACTTAGGGGTGTTCAAAAAAACCGTTGGACAGTTCAAACCGGTCAAACCAAGTCAAACCGGACCGTTTTTGGCGGTTTAAGCAGTCTGGCGGTCCGATCTGGTTTGAAAAAAATGCCAAACCAGGTGATCTGGTCCGGTCCGGTCTGCGGTCTGGAAGTTTTTTTGGGCGGTTTGGACCAAACCGACTGCCAAATACATATATATTTTTTATTTTTTTATATATGCATTTATATCCATTATTCAACCCAATTTTATCTTAAATATATTTGATTAGTCCCAATGTTATCTTAAATCTAGCGCAAACATAAAATATATTTTGATTTTTTAAAACTTGAAAGCCCTAAATGACTACTATTCAGTATTCATTAACATCGGCCGACTTATTGTGTTCACTTTTTTTGTGGACTTTGTTAACTTTTTTTGTGGACTTTGATTTTTAGTGTTTTGCTGGGA
The DNA here is from genome assembly GCA_954870635.1 of Arctium minus. Classification (NCBI taxonomy): domain Eukaryota; kingdom Viridiplantae; phylum Streptophyta; class Magnoliopsida; order Asterales; family Asteraceae; genus Arctium; species Arctium minus. The sequence goes on from OX941092.1 coordinate 33,411,179, forward strand.
TATTTTATTTACTTTTTTTTTGTGGACTTTATTAACTTTTTTGTAGACTTTGCTTACTTCAAAGAACTCACCAATGAAGCTTTAAAATTCAAACATATATATGTTATTTTTTAAGTTTAAACTTTAAAGCCTATAAAAGGCCCAAACCGCCTAAACCGGTCGGACCAAACCGCCTAAGCCGCGGTCCGGTTTGACCGGTTTGGGCACTTGATGTCAAACCGCTCGGTTTGGAAATTTAATAAACCGCCACTTGCGGTTTGGTTTGTGATTTGAGGGGTTAAATCGCTCAAACCGGACCGCAAACACCCCTAGCAAAGCTTTCACTTTTCTGCACCCCAAGCCCAACCTACGATTCTCTTAAGGTTCTTACCAAACACTTCAAAAATAAAGTTGCACAAACTTTCTGGAACAAAAGTAAAGAGGTGGTGGTTTATATACCACAATTTCAAATTAAACCCTAAATAACTACTAAATAGCAATTAGACCCCCTTGACTTTTATCAACACGCCTAAGTGCGTTACCAATGTTATATCAATTAATATGAATTTAATTTTAATACTTACAAGAAATATATATTATAACTAAAATGGTTGAATAAACTACAAATATATGTAAAGTGGACTTGAGGGTAGTGGTGTACGCGGGTTGGGTTAGACGGTTTGGGACATTTTTACAACTCAACCCAATTATAGCGGTTTGGAAAATCTCAACCCAACCCAACTCATTCAAAAGTATAACCCAACCCAACTCTTACGGGTTATGGCGGGTTGGATTGGGTTGGCGGGTTAGTAATATACATACATAAATTTGCCGATTGAAATACGATAAATAATACTTAAAGTATTCTTAACAAAGTTATTTTTTTTTTTTGAACGGCAAGTTAATACACGCACACGTTCCCGGGGTATCCGGGCTCCCACTTAAGGGTGCCGCCCGACTAATCCCCGTCGATCACGACCCAGCCCAATTAAGGGTACCACTAAGTGTCTCAACAAAGTTATTAGTTATTACAATCATCCAAATATAAATTAAAATCCATAAGTATTAAAGTTAAACTTCAAAAGTCTAAATGATAACAACCAATTGAAATTCTCAATTAAATACGACTGTCTTGGATCTCTCCAACCCCAATGTTGCATTCTTCTTGAGTTTGTCTACAATTCGAAAACAATGATTATACATTCGATGAAGGATTTGTTCCACCTTGACAACAAGCTTAGCAACGGTAGACTTGATGAAAATCAATGTCTAAAAATGAAAATAAAAAAGTTTGATGCGGTAGATGCAAATTCATTCAAATCATACCCTAAATTCATCCACAATAAAACCCAAAACAATAACATCATTCTAGTGCAATTTCAATAGGTAAACATTACTTCTCGTTTTGACTTGGATGTCAAAAAAAACTTCAAATATTGATATGAATTTTAGAATGTCGAACATAAGGCATACGATTACGATTTACAAGGCTTGAAATAATTTGGTCCCTTAAAAGTTAAAGATTTTTAATTTTTAATTTGGGCTGTAAATATATATATATATAATATAATTTTATAAAAAAATATATTAGCGGCGGTTTGGGTTGGGTTGAGTTTTCCTAACCCAATTTCAAGTTTTCAACCCTTATAATTGGCGGTTCGACGGTTTCGTGGGTTGGGTTCAATTGGGTTGGTCGGGTTTCACGGGTTGAGGATTTTATATACACCCCTACTTGAGGGACTAGAAATGTATAGATGAAATTTTCACTCTAAACTAGAGTGGTTGAATAGTGTTACTCATTACTTAGAGTAATACTATTCATTTATACCAAAATATTGTGGGAAATGGAGTGGGGTTGGAGAAGAATTACTCCATTATGTAGTAAAATATGGGATATTGAATGGGGTTGGTGATGTTAGGTGTGTTTAAGGGTTGGTTTGATCGGGTTAAAGGTATTTAAATAACTTGGTTTAATGCTTGCGGTTAGAAAAACCTCAACTAATTTCATCCAAACCAAAGTGTAACTCAACCCAACCCAAATCGTATGGGTTAGTCGGGTTGATAGTTTGATACATCAAAATATTTTTCCAACTTGTTTTCTCTAGTCTACTCATAATTTCTTTTTCATCATCAACCATTTTGTACAACTTATTCATTCTTCTTAAATCTTAGGTATATCACATTCAATTTTTTTTCTCAATATATACATGTGTGTATGTGTTCACAGTTATTGAACATATATACAAAAGAGTTGTATAGAGATGGAGAATAGATTGAAAATATATGTATATGAAGAAGGTACATGATGGTGTAATTGTCTAATGTACATATTAATAGAAACTCAACAATCATATTAAGTTCACGAAACAAAAGGATATCGGGTTCAAATAAAAGTAACTCAATATCAACCGAATACTTACCGTTTGAAGAGTTTACAACTAGATTAGACATCAGGTTACTTCGGATTAAGGTATTTTGCGTTGGGTTGGGTTAGGTTGGTCGGGTTTTTACGAACCCCTAGGTGATGCTATAAAAACTTACAACTACAAGGACGAAAGATGTAATTTACTCTATAATTTGTTTTAAAATGTATGAATATATATATATATAGGGGAGCGATCAAATGGAAACCACTCTAATTTTGAAAACCGTGGAAACTCTCGATTTCATTGGTTAAGTTAATGAAATTGTTTCATGAAATCGTTTAATTTGATGAAATTGTTTCATATAATTCTTTTATTGATAAAATTGTTGCATATATTTGTGTTTTTTATGTAAAAATGAAAAAGTTTTATCAGACCGCGAAAATACATGAAACAATTTCATCAGAATGAGAAAAATAGATGAAACTACATAAGAACGCGAATATATAAAACAATTTCATTAACAAAAGAATTATATGAAACAACTTGATCATATTAAACAACTTTATGAACCAAATTCATTAATTTAACCAATGAAATTGACGGTTTCCAAAGTTTCCAATCTAATATGATTTTCAATTGAAATCACCTCTATATATATATATATATATATCAACACTCATATTACCCGTATTATGGCATTTGTTTAAGACTTAGGGGGTGTTTGTTTGCCTCTTAATGGTTCCATTAAGAGACAACATTTGAATCGCTAAGAAGTGAATCTTGTTTGGCAAAAAAATTGTTTGTCTCTTAATGGTTTCAAAACCCTCTGAATGATTTTGTATCGTGACCCTCCCTTAACCATTAAGAGCCCTGATTTTATTCTGAACAATTAGCAAACAATCGTATTTCATTTTACACTATATCATAAGAGCCTAATAACCATTCTGATCACTTAATCATTCTGTACCAAACCATTCAGCAACTGCCAAACAACCCCTTAATGGTGTAATAACTCAAAAATGTGATGTTGACAACAAAGAAAGTTCAGGGGCTATTTAATAATTTATTGATTTTGAAGGGACCATTTATGAAATTATTAGTTTTAAAAGAGGATATATACTCATTTTACTCGGCCGACTTATTTTTTATCTTCACTTCTTCCTTTTCTTTTACACCATTAGTGTGTGTTTTCAAGAAAAGCTCCATGGTATAATTTCTGAAGAGGAATCGCAAGGAATAAAAGTAGGATGAACGAATGAATGAACGTTCACGAAGGTAAATGAACGAACAAAACTATTGTTCATGTTCGTTCATTTAACTAAACGAACAAAAATAATGTGTTCATATTCGTTTATTTATTAAATAAACGAATATAAACGAGCTTCCCATTGAACGGTTCACTGAACGTTCGGTTCGTTTATAGCCCTACTTAAAATGAACCAAACGCCCCCTAAATGTTTGTCAAGACTCAAGAATCTATCCTAATTTGAAAAGGTGAGAAAATTAAGGGTGCTCAGAGGGTGGGTTGATCGGGTTGAAGACATTTGATCAACCCAACTCAATGTTGGCGATTTAAAAATTTTCAACCCAACCCAACCCCAACAAAAGTGCAACCCAACCCAACCCATTCGGGTTGTGTTTAAACAAAATAATACCAACATTGAAAACATAAAAATAAGGAAATATTACTTTGAGATACGATCAATCATTCAAGAGAATATACAAGTTCATCAAATATTTAAGTATTACATATAACTTTCAATAATGTTCTCTTATGAGTTCCATTGCTCGTTATTGTTGAGTTGTTTTTTATAACTTATACATATTAAAGATAAATACAAACAATTTTAGATAAGCCGCTAAAACTTTTATCGAGTTATCGGGTTGGTCGGGTTACTTTGGGTCTAACCCGATATCAACCCAATAATTTCGGGTTGCACTAAATTTGTATTGATTATATGTCGAGTTACCTCAGGTTTTTTTTTTTGGTTTTTCAGGTTAGGTTTGTCGGATTGGTCGAGTTTAGGGGTGTTCACGGGTTGGGTTGGCCGGGTTGAAGGCACTTCAACAACCCAACCCAATGTTTGCGGTTTGAAAAATCTCAACCCAACCCAACCCAACCCAATTAAAAGTGTAACTCAACCCAACCCAACCCAAACCGTGCGGGTTGGGTTGGTCGGGTTAGTCGGGTTGAAACTTTAATACATCATTTTACAATCTAACTAAGTGATTTCGTTTAAATAAACTAAAATCAAAATTGAAATATAAAAATACGACTAATAAGAGAAGAGAAAGAGTAGAAGAAGAGTATCTTTTGTTTCTTGATTATATCGACGTGCTCTCGTAGACAAATCTAAACTACGACTAAGATAGGAAGCCTTGACAATTAATAGAAAGAAGAGTTGCTAAAAGTTTAAAACCATAAAATAAAATAAAAAGTAAAAGCGTACAAATTTTGGTCGGATTGACGGTTTGGTCGGGTTACTTTGGGCCCAACCCGTTTCCAACAGAATAGATGCGGTTTGGGAAAAAAACTGTATCGATTATGTATCGGGTTATCTCGGTTTGAGTTTTTTTACGTTTTTTCAGGTTGAGTTGGCCGGGTTGGTCGAAAATTTAAGCACCCCCTAGTTGAGTTGGTCAGTTTTTTAAACACCCCTATAAAAATGCTATATCAGTAATTATATTTTTTTCTTTTTCTTGAGAGGGAGTAATTATATTCTTTAAAGATTATGTTTTGCTAAAAAGTACACCAACATTTTCCTTTATTTATTTGATTTTTCAATGAACCTAATAATGACATAAACATGTCTTTTAAAATGTTTGGTTGCAAAAAGACAAAACACGTAACACACCTATACAAATAGCAACTTAACCTCTCCAACAAATAAAATCTGTAATTGTATAAAAAGCAATATCAAGAAGTGAAAGATAATTTATTTTTACACCATTTTATATATTTATTTTTATTTTGTTAAATGTATAAATTTTAGAAATGATAATATATTAATTAAAAAATATTAAATATTGGACTCATTTTATAGATATTAAAGAGATTTTTATAACTGTGTAATTTGTAAAATAAAATAAATAGTTTTATTTATTTTTAGTTAAAATGTTAAATATTAATTAATAGAGTGAATTGTGGATTTGGTCCCCGTGTTTTGATATTTTCTTTGACTATAGTCCCTTTGGTATGTTTATTGTGGATTTGGTCCTTGTGGTATTCAATTTGTCTTGGCCATGGTCCCTCTAACTAACGATTCCATTAATTTCGTTAGATCAAGGACCATTTTAGCTATTTTGTCTAATTTTTGTCCTTTTACAATAAAAAAATAAAAAAAAATATTTTTACACACACACACACACACATATATATATATAGGGCATGTTCAAACGAGAAGCTAAACATTTTGCAAGAAGGCATATCATTTATGATACACAAACTTAATCATATATGATTAAACACATGTTACATTGGCAATATATAGATGATTAATCATTTATGATTAAACACACCCACATTCCGTGTAATCACATATGATATCACACTTCTCGCCTTCTTGCAAATTGTTTAACTTCTCGCATGATCCTTCCTCTCTATATATAACGATATCAAAATAAATAAAATATGATATTATTGTATGATTTTATTGTTTAATTTTTTTTTAAAAAATTAATTATGTTAAATAGGATTTAATATTATTATTTTATTGTAATGGTGGAAAAAGATATGCGTAGATCCCAGTACAGTGCAATCAACAGCAAATATTCAATGATGAACAGTATTTAAGCCACAACTACTAGTCATATGATTAATATGAAATCAAAGGGTTACAAGTTTACAGAAATGATTTCTGATCAGAGAAAGTAAATCTGTTGACTAGTAATCTGGAAATTATGAGACTAACTACTAAACTGTCGAACTGAATAAATGAACTAATAAAGCCTTTATATACTTAGGCTTACAACCATATTGGGCTTATGGGCTTCAGGCCCAACTACTAAAACAGCTATTAATTAATTACATTATGCACCCTTATAAATACTTTATTCCACTTTCAACACATAGGACTTTCAGTCCTAACAATCTCCCCCTAAAGTTGAATAAAGCATTTAACCACTTGAAAAACTTCAGGCCTTGATCTTCTTTCCCTCTTGAATCTTTGAAGAACTTTGGTGTTGCTTGACTTCATGTCTTTCAACGCTCCCCCTTGAATAAAGCTCTTGGTCTTCATAGTATCAACTTTGTAACCAGATTCAATGTACAGTAGCCTCGACTAAATGCACTATCATGCAACTTTTAACTGTAGAAACTCAATCACATCGGATCAGCACACAAGAAAGATAATGTGAGAGTAACGTGACTTTCCACGGTGCATCTTCAGTTTAAAACAAAGAATCTGTCTTTGACCCGCGAGTTGAATAGACTTTCAGCTTAAGAACTTGTTTCAATCAGCTCGTAGGAGGAAATGACTTAGCAAACACCATATGATAGCAAACACCATATGATATGGGATAGAAAAATTACAATAAAACCTTTTGAAATCCTCATCTTTGAAACATTGAAACAACATCTTCATCTTTTTGATCTCTAGACTGTCTTCAGAAAAACAAACTTTCACGAATCATCTTCATTCAGAACCAATCTTGAAAAACTTGAACTTTCTTTCTTTAAAACTTTGAAATTGAACTTTGAAAAATTTTCTCCCCCTTTTTGATGATTGTGAGCATCAAGATCATCAAAACTCTTCAATTTCAACACATTCTTTGATCTCCCCTTGATAATATTACATTCTCCGCCCTGTGATCTGAGTATCCGTTAATTCATGAAATGTATATATCTGAACCTTTTCAAATTCAGATATACTAGGAATTAGAAACCTGAATCAACAAATGATACAGTTAGTATGCCTGTAAGTAGCACTGAGCCACTTTGTACAACGGATGTACATTGGAAAGGAGTTTTTGTGATGATCACTCCCCCAGGGCTTCCATTCAATCATCGAAAAAACCACAAAGGAATTTTCTATGAATGTTATGACAAGAAAACTCATTCCTTGTGTGCTCGTCCAAGTGTATGAATGATTGAAGCTACTTAGCTTGATCGGGCTCAAATTGTGTAAACTGTTGAGACAGCAACAGATATTACACGGACTCAATGTGCATGAAAGAAGGTGCGAAGGTGGGGCAACTTTCCTTCTTTTTCAATATCTAAATCTTCCGAGTGAAGACTAGATAGCAGATATGTTGCGTCCCCAAAGAAAATGAAACATTTCTTTGTTAAGAAAGAAACGAGTGGCTGGTGGGGTTATAGCAAGAGTTGGCATGGGCTCACTGCCTGTTTCAATGATGGTCACCAAAGAATGTGAACCAATCAGAATATGTGGCTGCCCAGCTCAGAAAGTGGTTGGTGCAGAGTTCTAATATTCTTTTAACTCTGTTCTCACACCCTCTTTCTTTTTAACATTAAAGCTCACTTCTAACTAAACTCTCTTTTTCATTTTTCCGCTCAGCACAATGAGAAAAACTCAACCGGATGAGTTATCTCCCCCACTCTTTGATTTATGACCCCTCACACCTTAATCACTCTAGGATAACTTCCGGGGTAGGAAACACTGGTTAACGTGAATCCATGGAAGTTATGTTTAAGTTCTCACACAAATCCCATGTAAGTCCTAACAAAAATAGTTGCTCAACAGTTTAACTTAACAGTTAAGTACAAGATGTATGATAACATTGTCAAAATGTATGCTCATGAGATTTGAGCAATTGAACTTTGAAGATTTCTCAAAACAAAGATATGGAATGAATGAAATGAAATCAAGAGAATTGTTTTGAGAAGCTGACAATGTATCAATCAGATCAAATAAAATGGTTAGGCTATCAAAGAACTGGATATTTTGTTTATATGAACGAATATAAACAATTTTGCAATGAAAGCACAAGATTAGAAATTATGATTGATGCTCAACAACATTGAATTGCAAACGGGGGTATTACCATCGAAAAATTGTTTCTTTATGAGACATGGTAATAACAAATACAAATGAAGTACTGAACCTGTGTGTGTGAATACGTTACAGTATAAAGACAAGATAATACGCAATTATTGATCTTTAGAAACACACAGTCAGTTAAACATTAAAGCTCAAAAAATGAAAAACTTTTAAATTCACACTTCTCAATTCATTAAATCTTTTTAATAATCAGAAGTGGTTTGAACATTTCAGAAACCATTTTTCATGTTCGAAAGTTGGTCTTCTTTCAAACAATCAGAGATCTAGATCAAAAGATATTTACCTTTAAGCTCCCCCTCAAATCATGATATAATGATTTAGGTCTTTTAAGCTCCCCCTGGATATTTGCAAAATATCCAAGTCTAAACGTTGAAGAACGGGTCATGATCTGTCATATGATCAGAAGCCATACTCCGTTGAAGTACGGGTTCTAAGCTGATTTACTTAGAAGCCTTCTTTCTTCTACTCCCCCTTGACAGTAGGTGCCTGCAACAAAGAATCAGTTTTTGGCTTTGGTACCCACTGGTATTTGGGTCCGTGAATGTTAGTTGCAGTTCTTGTGGGGGTAATAGAATAAGAACCATACCAGAAATGATCACTGGTTTTGTGAAAGTGATCATGTGTGCGACAATAAGAACAATGGTATTTCTTACCTGACAACCTGAGTAATTGATCTCTCGAGTAGATATGATCAGGTTTCCCTTTACGCATATTGTTCCTTTTGGCATTAAACGCATGTACACATGATTCTCTTTCTTTCAGCTCATCTTTAACTGGTTTCTTCTTCCAGACCAGTTCCTCATCTTTGTATCTTCTTCTTCTAGGACGTGTACCTGAACCATCTATATTTCTATCATAGAAAAGGTTAGTCTTACGAATCTGATCAAAAGATTTAACTGACCTTTGTGAAGAGACAAGTTTCTGATTTGAACTTGATACATACTTTTCAAGCACTTTAATCGTTGAAGCGAAGTTGTCTCTTTCTTGAACAAGCAGGTCAATCTTCTTCGTGAACTCAGACTTCGTTTTCTGCTCTTTTAGTGCACTTTCAGATAGTTCAGATAACTTCTTAGTAAGCTTTTTGATCTCCGCCTCAAACATACTTCGTTCTTCTTCAAATCCCTTCTCAGCATCATTTCTTTGGCCGGATATTTTCTTGAACAATCCAACATTCTTCTGTTCAATAGCCTTCTTTTCTTTTTCAAACTTTTCTCTTTCAAGGATGATTACTTTCTCGAAAGCAGAAACTTGCTGAGAAAGTTTTATGCATTTCAGCTCAACTTCTTTCTTCTCATCAGCACATTTTCTCGAAAAATCTGAGAACTTCTTTGCGAAAGATTTTTCAAACTCGGATTTTTCTTTTGCATGCTTTTGCTCCAAATTAGATATTGTCTTTTGAAGCTCAGTATTAGCATCCGTCAGACGCTTAATCTTTGCCTCATGACTTTCAACGGATGCTTTCTGGATTTGGACAATCTGATCTTCCAATTTCAAGATTGTTCTTGTCAGCTCTTTGTTCTCAGTTTCCAAACTCAGTATTTTCTTATTATTCTGCCCAGAAGTCTTTTTCAGAAGATCTTCATTAACTGCCTTTAATGCACTAATTTCTTCTTTCAGTATGTTGCTTTCTATCATATATTGTTCTGATCTCTTCAAGTAGAAATTAACAGATAATTGGAGATTTGTGTTCTCCAATTTGAGGTCTTGAACTTCAGAAAAATATCTCATTTCGACTTATCTAATTCAAGCTTTTGAAAAACTTGACAATAGATGAAACTTGAAAGTGCAAGGACCAAAAGTGACAAAGTGTGAAACTTGAAAGTTTAGGGTCACAAATGACAAACTACTGAAACCTTGAAGTACGGGGGCTAAAAGAAATGCACTGCAAAATGATCGTGAGACAAAAAATTTGACTAAATCCGGTCGATCAAGGGTCCGGTCAAAGCAAAGACCCGGTCGAGCAGGGGTCCGGTCGAACAGAGGATACCGGTCAAACAGAATACCGGTCAAACAGGGTAACAGCCGAACTGAATACCGGTCAAACAGGGTACCGGTCGAGCTGGGTACCGGTCAATCAGGGATATCGGTCGAGTCTAATACCGGTCAAAGAAATGTACCGGTCTAACAAAGATTATCGGTCGAACTTAAGTATCGGTCAAAGCAGTGTCCCGGTTGAACTTATATCGGTCATTAGGTATCGGTCGACAAGAGAGGACCGGTAAAACAAAATACCGGTCGATAACCACAAACAGATAAGGACCGATAAAATCGAATAGATAAGATTAATCGCCCGATAAAATCGAAGAACAGATCGATGAACTCGATCAAATTCAAGAACAATCAACCCAGAAACTGATCACTTTACCCAGAAATTCAATCGATTATCCATGAAACAGATCAAATAGCAGATTTATTCACGAATTCAATTAAGCAGATCGATAAACATTAAACTTAGACCGATAAAGACCAAACTCAACAGACCGAAAAACTCAAAACCACAATAATCGATAAACCCAGAAAAATATTCGACCGATAAACAGATCGATCGACTACTGTCACTAAAAAAAATCAAATTTTCAGAAAAACAAATTAACAACTAATCAACCAACTAAAACCAAACCAGACACCAGATAATCGACAGAAAAAATAGTAATAAAGAGTTTTAGACAAACCTTTTCTGGATCAAACCTTCAGTCTCTTTGCTCTGATACCAATTGTAGATCCCAGTACAGTGCAATCAACAACAAATATTCAATGATGAATAGTATTTCAGCCACAACTATTAGTCATATGATTAATATGAAATCAAAGGGTTACAGGTTTACAGAAAGGATTTCTGATCAGAGAAAGTAAACCTATTGACTAGTAATCTGGAAATTATGAGACTAACTACTAAACTGTCGAACTGAATAAATGAACTAATAAAGTCTTTATATACTTAGGCTTACAACCATATTGGGCTTATGGGCTTTAGGCCCAACTACTAAAACAACTATTAATTAATTACATTATGCACCCTTATAAATACTTTATTCCACTTTCAACACATAGGACTTTCAGTCCTAACAATATGTTTTTATTGTTTTAATGTAATTAAAATTTTAATTTATACAAATAAAATCATAAAACTATATCTTATTTTATTTAGAGCGAATAAAATAAGATATGGTTTTATGATTTGATTTATTTAAATTAAAATTTTAGTTATGTTAAAGACGATTAATTTTATTGTTCTTTTACTATCATTGCAACAAACAAGTTTATTATCGATATTTTAACACCAAGATCATTGAAAACCGTTGAGAAATGAGTTCTAAATTTATCATCCTAAAATTAGAGGTTCCAATTTTCATATTGTTTTTCAGTAAAAAAAACTTAAAATCAACTATTTAGATTTTAACAAAATGAAAGATCCGTACATAATATCATCTTCATAACTTAAAATTGAACTAGTCATGTTTATAAAGTTCAACCAGATTTTCATACTCAAATAGGCAAAAGTACTAAAATAATAAAATTAAATCATATTAAATATGATTAATTTTTTAATTTTAACAAATCAAATTATAAAATAATATCTTATTTTTATTTATTTTGATGTTATATATATACATATATTTGTGTGGATAAAAATATTGTTTTTGTTTTTTTATAATAAAAGAACAAGAATATGCAAAAATGCTAAAATAACCCTTGATTTAACGGAGTTAACGGAGGCGTTAGTTAGAGGGACCATAACCAAAATAAATTGAATACCACAAGAACCAAATCCACAATAAACATACTATAAGGACCCTAGTCACAAATAATATCAAAACACAGGGACCAAATCCATAATTCACTCTAATTAATATTACTAATATCATAAAATGAAAAATGAAAAAGATAGAGAAGAAAAATAAAATAAATGAAAATTTATTATGATATAAATTTGTAAATTTAAAAGTAAAAGTGAAATACATTAATAATTTCAAGTATTAGGTGGTCATCTTATAAAATACAATAGAAAATGCATTTGTTTGTTATATGAACACTTCTAAAGATCATTATTGTAATTTTTTGGTGCATGGTTTAACAATTTTTAGACAGATGTTAGTACATGGACATAATACAAATAAAGTGAAAGTCACAGTGACTATAAATGTAATTCTGAACCACACGGACGAAAATATAAAGTTTTGACAAACCACAAGAAGGAAAGTAACCAAATGGCCTTTGGCCTAGCGGTATCGAAACCTCTGGTCTCGTAGGAGATTAGGGATTCAAATCTCACCAAAGATAAGAAGGGTGTATGAGTTTATTTGTTATATTTGCCGTATATAAATATTATGTACTTAGAAAAAACGAAAGTCGTAGTTCACTCCTTTCAAAATGAAAAATTAAAACTTCAAAATTTTTAAAAAATGGTTATCCATTTTGTAGAATACAAAATTGATTATATTATATACTTAATAAAATATCATTAATCTATCATAAAATTCAATTTTAAAGTTTTTTATCGACAAGAATATAATAAAAAAATATTTTTCTATAATTTCTCTCTCTCTTACTTTCTTTATTTTGAAAAATCTATTAAGTAAACACTTGCTCAAAATCTATATATTCTTAATTTTGAAGAATTTGTTAAAAAAAATTCTTAGGGGGTGTTTGGTTCACATAATGAAATTTGAGGGAATTGGAATTCATCGAAGAAATTTGACTTTAAAGGAATTGGAATGGAATTTGATGGAATTTGACCAGACGTTTGGTTAGTAGGAATTCAATTCCTTCACTTAAGTCAATGAATGATGAATTCCTTAAAATGTGGAATTCAATGGAATTTGAAGGATTCCATCGCTTTCATTTCGCGAACCAAACATAGGCTTGAAATTTGGTCAATGGAATTGGTCATTCCAATTTTTTCAAATTCCTTCCAATTCCATGAACCAAACAACCCTTTATAATTTAGAAATGTCATGATTTGACCAAGACTTTAATTGGTAAATAAAAACTATGTGATGATCTTAACCTAGAGTTTAAACGTTAAAAGCCTTGGGAATCTTTTTCACAGATTATGTTTTTTCAAATTATTGGAAATTCTTCTAACTATTATCCCACATAAATATTTGTTATGATATATACACTCTTACATCTATAATTAAAAGAAAAAACAACTTGAAATATCAAGTTTACATCAATACAACCTAGGTTAGGATTCTTTTGGAAATAAAATTTTTTATTTATACGAATCACTACTAAAAAAAGGGGTATCAGTGACGAAAACCAAATTTCCGTCACTAATTAGCGACGGATTACCAATGGAAACAATTTCATCGCTAATTCGTCACTAATTAGCGACAGATTAGTGACAGAAATGATTCCGTCGCTAAGTAAAAAGGTTTATTGGCGGGGACCCAAGGCCCCGTGGTCGACTTTTGTGGACCCTACAGGCCCTACCTCTATAAGCCTGCACCGGAAAAGACATTCTGTCTCCCCCCGGATTCGAACCCTAGTACGGGAACCCCAGGTAGAAGCGTTTACGGAAGAGAGGTGACCACTAGGCCAAAGACCTAGTGGTTATTCCGTCGCTAAGTAGTGACGGATTAGTGATGGAAAAAATATTTTTCTCATTCGCCTGTGTTACATGTTTATTTGTATGTGTTACATGTGTTTGTCATGTATTCTTCGGTCCGTGTTGGTTGGTAACCACGATTGAATCTATTTGCTTATATGTTGTATATATAGGTGTATGTATGTGTGTGTACATGTGTGTGTTTATACCCATGTGTATATGTGAATGTATTAATAATATATGTTTGTGTATTGTTTATTGATAACCGCATATGATATACACATGCATGTCTTAGTAAACCCCATACTATATGTTATTATGAATGTATAAATAAGGTGTATAGGTGTGTATGTGTGTATGTAATCACATATATCAATATAAGTAATAAGTGACCATTGTTGTTTATCACTTTAAAATCACTCGTAATCTTAGTGGTCTTGTTGTACTATAATGGATCTTATTGGGTCTTACTAAGCTATAGTTGGTCTTAGTGGTGTTGTCGAGCCCCAATAGACATCACATGTAACATGCAACACACACTTGGATACATGAATGTAATAAGTCAACAAGGATAAAAAAACGAGTCTTATTGGGCTTTAATAGATCTTAGTGAACATAATGAGTTGTGTTGAGCTTTAATGGATTTATTGGACTTTAAACGATTTCATTGGGCTTTTATGAGTCTATTAGGCTTTATTCGGTTTCATTAGGCTATAATGGGTTATATTGGACTTTATTCAATTATATTGGGTTTTATCTGTGGTATATTGGACTTTAATCGAATATATTGGGCCTTATTATATCTTATTGGGCTTTCACGGATCTTTTGGGCTTTAATAAGTTTTATTCAGTTTTATTGGGCTTTATTGGGCTCTATTGGACTTATTTGTGTTTATTGGGCTTTATTGGATTTATTAAGCTTTAATTGATTATATTAGGTCTTATTCGGTTTTATTGGGTTTTACCGAATATTTGAGCCTTATTCGGTTTTATTAACGGATCTTTGGGCCTTATTCGGTTTTATTGGGTTGTAACTGATATTTGGGCCTTATTCGGTTTTATTGGGCTTTATTTCGGTTTTTTTTATAATTAAACAATCCAATTAATAACAATAAATAAAATGATTCAATAACATAATAATAAACCCATAAGTAAATAATAATACTATGATTTTTTAATAATTAAATAATCCAATTAATCATAATTAAAAATGATTTAATAAATAAAAACAATAATAGAATAAATAAATAATAATTACTTAATTATTTAAATAATTAGATAATCTAACTATTAATAATCAGTAATAATTAACAACACTTTTAATTTAGTAATTAATAATAATAATAATAATTTAGTAATAATTATTAATAATTAATAAAATAAAAACGAATTCCGTCGGAAATTAGCGACGGAAATATTCGGCCGGTAATTAGCAACGGAAATTCCGTCGGAAATCTGTCGTTCCTACCTTTTTAACCTAAAAATTAACGAGGCATGTATATAGTTAAAGAGCTCTCTGTATATACCTTTTTAACCTAAAAAATCGTCGTTACCGCTCACCATTGCCAACTCTCCATCGTAACCACATCTCCATCGTCACGACCGCCGGCTGCACCACCGTCACCATCGCCGGCTGCACCACCGTCTCTACCGCCGGCTTCCTCTCACGTCACCACCGTCGGCTGCCTCTTCGATTTCGACTCTCAATCAGGTTGTATAAGGCCTTATATTACTTAATCAACTGATTTAAATGGCTTTATGTTGTATAATTTTTAATTGTGTAGGTTTCTTGATACACATGTCGTCAGAGATGACCATGATTTTTAGAGCTTTGTTTCGTGGACCGTGGCATAGTTGGAGGAGAGTCCCTCAGGCTGATCGTGAACGTATGTACCAAAGCTTTTCGGGTTGGTAAATGAATCACTTTTAATTGTACATATCATATTATTTTTTACTTTGATACAAATCTTGTGCATGTAGGGAAAGTACCAGTGGGACGATGATCAGGAGGTAGAGGTGCATGCTATATGGAAGCGTACCATGAGCGTTAGGTACAAGGACTGGATGAGGGCCGCATGCGAATGGGTCGCGGAACAGGCCCTACGGATTGATGGTGTGACTCGGGACAAAGAGGATTTCTCGGTCATTAGACCATACCACCCTGACTGGATCCCAGAGCCCTATTGGCACAAGATAATAGATCAGGTTTTTATCTATAGTTTGTCGTTTGTGCATTATCTTTGTTTTTATATCCACTTGTGTGTTATGATTTTAACAGGTGTGGGATACTGAGCATTGGAAAGCAAAGTCTAGGTCCAATAGGACCAATCGGTTGACCGAGTTTGAGGGGTGTCCTTAGGGCATGTGGGGGGGATCGATTAGTACTGGACAACACCGATACAAGATGGTAAGTCTACAATTTTTTGAATATGTACCGAGATTAGTTTGTATGTTTACTAACAACTTATCTTAATTTTCTATTGTAGGTACAGGCATGGGGTCGCGGCCCCACCTCTAGTGAGGTATATGAGCGGCTCCACTGCATGAACTGGATGGGCCCTCCAGGTGCGTCCGATCCGCCTACTGATCCTCCGGTGTACGTTTATCCCAAAGCGGCTAGAGTCCAAGTAAGTTTTCTAAAACCATTACACTTTGTATATGTATCGTATATATATGTTTATATGCATGTGTATACAAATATGTTCAACGTGTGTTTTGCATGAGTACAACCTTTTAAAACATGTTTGAATTCATATAATTAACGGATAAACATAATTAAATACATGATAAATATCTCATTTTAAATATAAGGAATTAATCTGAAATATATAGGATAATCATTAAGTTCTAACATAATATTTAGT
Organism: Arctium minus; assembly: GCA_954870635.1. Taxonomy (NCBI): domain Eukaryota; kingdom Viridiplantae; phylum Streptophyta; class Magnoliopsida; order Asterales; family Asteraceae; genus Arctium; species Arctium minus. Next base: position 33,427,959 of record OX941092.1, read on the forward strand.
TATTATATTTATATAAAATATATTATATTATTAAATCTAAAATAAATTACATCGTTATTAAACTTAGATTAAATTATAATAAAAAATTGAATTTAACAAAACTGTTAATTTGATACTAACATCGGCACACTTTTTTTAATTTTTATGGGATCTTCAAATTATATATTATTCAAACATAAAAACAATTATCGCTTTTTTTAAAACCACATAAAACCATATTACAAAATCGACGAAGACAAATAATAAAACAAAACATTAAAATCAAAATGTATCGCACTGTCTTGTATGAGTGCACTTCTAGTCTGTAAAAATTAATGAAATGTCTACATACATTCTATGATCGTTAAAACTTTATCTTTAAAAAATATAAATCTGTTGAAGGATAAATGTGTAATAGTATAAAAGAAATAAATATAAATCATTAAAGTTATTAATAAAGTAATTTTTATTTCTATGTTTATCATAATTTATACGTAATCCTCTTATTTATAATAGTTATAATCAATTAAAAATTACAGTTTTTATCCTCCTATATTTCTTTGTTCTTTTACAAATCCAATATATTGTGATTTATGGTTTTATGATAACGTCCTTTTTCTTTTTTTTTTCCTTTCAAAACAAAAATGTTGGATTCGCATAAAACGACATTTTATGTAAGGGTGTTGTCATATGCACCCTAGTCTATATGTCTAGGGTGCAATTGGATCGGAAAACCAAGCATTCACTATCCCATCATTCTTCACAACCGTTCCTTTTTTTGTTTTTTAATTATAGTTACAATTTTGGTCCCTGAACTCTTTTTATTAATTTACTTTATATCTTTTGGTTTTATATTTTATATTTTATATTTTATATTTTACATTTTACATTTTTATTATATTAACACATATAAGCGTATATTAACTAATATACGTTAAAAAAGTAAATTTTAATTTTAACAAGTTACACCATTATAATCGTCTTGTCAATACCTTCGAAATGAGTCCAATATTGAATATTTTTTTATTTAATTGTTATAAGAAGAAAAATACATTTTACAAAGTCCAAAATTAATTTTTAAAAACTAATCCGCTATATTTACAAAAGTTTTTTGAGTTGGTTTGAGTTGCTTATAGAATTCTAGACGTGACATATATATGGTTTGCCATCCAGCTGCTGACGGGATTTTGTTACGGGTCCATAATGCTGAAATGAGAGGTATTGGGTACTCTCCTTCTAACTGGACCATCACATAATGATTGTTGTTTACGTGTGAAATTGTAAGGACCCAATGGTATTGAAACTCTTCGGGACCTTTCCAGAGAGGAAAACAAGTCATACAACCTCCATTGGTTAAAAGGTGAAAGATCACACCAAACATGTTGGCTATCAATATACCTGTCTCAGGCATAGTCATCCAGTGTTGCTCTGGTACTAGCGATTCCCAAAAAGACAACGAAGTAAGTATTTCATCGATTCCATAGAAAATTCCAAAGTATGCCGCATATGAACTCATTAACTCATCTAATAATTCATGACGAACATAGGGCCATTGGTCTTCGCCATACCCGAGACAAGCAGCTATTAATCGGAAATCACAATTCCCATCACCCCTTACATCTTGTATATTCGTGATGTATGGATGAAAGATTTCTGGAATTTGCTTCAACAATAAACTATGTCCCTCCAGCAGTATCTCGTTTAAGTCAATCTGGTGTGAACATTGGCTTATTGGTTCCTCGTTCAAGTCCATGAAGCTATGCCTAGGTGGTTCCTCGTTCAAGTCCATGAAGAATGAACTATGTCTAGGCAGTTCTTGATCCAAGTCCGAACAACTGTATCTGTGAGGAACTTGAGTTTGATGATGAACACGCTTCACTTTTGGGCGTCCACGAGTGTTCTTCTTGACCGAAGGTTCACAAATCAAGATTTTTGATGGATCCATTATCCCCCTCAACTTTCTTAAAAAACTGAACAATATGTTGAAAGTCTCTAATCACACATATATATAGAGTAAATTACAGATTTGGTCCCTAACGTTTGGCGTTTGTTACAGAATTGGTCCGTAAAAGAAAAATACATTTTACAAAGTTATAATAAAATGTAATTGCTACAAAAAGAAAAATACATTTTACAAAGTTATAAGAAAATCAAAAGTTACAAATTTATAAAATAAAATAAAATCAAAAGTTACAAATTTTATAAATTTATAAAATCAAAACACACATACACACACACACACACACACACACACACACACACACACACACACACACACATATATATATATATATATATATATATATATATATATATAGGGGAGCGATCAATTGAAAACCAATATTACATTGGAAACTTTGAAAACTAAAATCAATCAATCAGTGAATTTCTTTTTTTTATTTTTATTTTTAATTGAAAAGGTTATTTTTGTCTTTTACATTATTTCATAATATATATGGTAACTGTTATTATTATTATATTAATAATTATTTAATTTTAATTTAGCTTATATATGGTAATAATAATCATTGATTAATTTAAAAATGAGATATTTAATTTAGGTAAATTATTTAATTTTAATTTAGCTTATATATGGTAATAATGAAACAATAATGCTAACACGATGAACCTGATGAATCTATTTTCATATACGGATATGCAACTGAACAGGTAATGAAACAAAAATGGGAAGTTAACAAAAATGGCACAAATTCATCATATTTCATTATGAAACAATAATGCTAACACGATGAACCTGATGAATCTATTTTCATTATGAAACAATAATGCTAACATGATGAACCTGATGAAATCTATCATCCAATGAAATCTGTAATCCACAAATTCATTCTGTTTCATCACAATATTAGATTGCGTGAGAAATTTTATAATAAAATGAAATTAAAAAAAATATTTTCTTACATTTTAAAAGAAAAATAATTTTTTTGATGAAAAGACAAATGCTTCTCGTTTTCATAGTAAAAAAATAACAAAATTTATATTGCGTGAGAAATTTTATTTTTGGTTTCAAGTAATCTAAATAAAATAAACATTTCTTGCTATATTTGAGACACAAAATCAAAAGACATATTTACCCTTTTCATCTATTATTTTTATTTATTATTAATAAATTAATTAACTTACTACCATATATAATTCAAATGAATCTTAACCATTGATTATAAAGATCAATGGCTAAAATTTGGTTTCCAAAGTTTCCAATGAAACTTGGTTTCCAAATGATACCACCCCTATATATATATATATATAAAGATAATATATATATATATAAAAGTGAAATGACATTTATTAAAAATGATTGGATTGAAAAACCAAACATTCACTATTTACACTTTTATTAGACTAGGGTGTAAATGAAAAATAGACTAGGGTGCAATTGGAACCACCTTTGTGTAAAAAAAACAAAAGCCAATCCGATTCTGAAACCTGTCTCCCTCCTTCTCCATGAATCACCAAAATAAAATTAAAAGCAGACAAATGGAGTCTCTGACACCCACTCTGCCCCGTGATCTTAAAACACCCCCACTCACTCACTCACTCACTCACACTCTATTTTCCCCCAAAAATAAATATATAGTATATCATCTTTCTGAATTCACTGTCAAATAAATTATTGTGCTCAAATGGCTACTTTCTTCCTTGTGATTCTCAATCTCATCATCGTTTTCATGGACCTCTGTTTTCATGCCAACTCCATCACTCATTGGGAAGATGTTCAAGCTCTCAAACTGTTCATTAATGGCGTCCATTCCGACTCCGCGAGTCCCGGCTCCTGTTTAGCTTCCTGGGATTTCTCCGTTGATCCATGTGACTCCCTTTCCGGCGACAAATTCACCTGCGGTTTACGATGCGACGTCGTAATCTCCGGCGTTAGCCGGGTTACCGAACTCACTCTCGACCAAGCCGGTTACTCCGGTTCACTCGCCTCCTCTTCTTCTTCTTCATGGAATCTTCCTTATCTTCAAACCCTAGACCTAACTAACAACTACTTTACCGGTTCGATTCCCGGTTCGTTTTCCCGGTTAACTCGTTTGCAGCGACTCAGTCTCTCCACCAACTCACTCAACGGGTCACTCCCTGACTCAGTTGGGTCGTTACCTGACTCGCTCGAAGAGCTTCTTCTCGATAACAACAACCTCCAGGGTCCCATTCCACCAACTTTCAACAGTCTAACGAATTTAAAAAGGCTCGAGCTCCAAGGTAACAGACTCAGTGGCGAGTTCCCCGAGTTGAGTCAACTCAGTAACCTTAACTTCCTCGACGCCAGCAACAATGCAATTTCCGGCGAACTTCCGACGACTTTCCCTGGCAACCTCATCGAACTAACCGTCAGAAACAACTCGCTACAAGGGAATATTCCGGCGAGTTTACTCAATAACTCGGTTTATCTCCAAGTATTAGACCTGAGTTACAACAATCTCACCGGAACCCTACCGCCGGAGCTTTTCACACACCCATCTCTAGAACAGCTGGCACTAGCGTACAACCGGTTCCGGTGGGTTCAAATTCCGGGCAATTGGGGCCGGAACAGCGAGCTGATTGCCGTGGATTTGAGTAACAACGATATCCATGGGTTTTTACCCGGGTTTTTGGGTTGGATGCCGAAGCTATCGGCATTATCTTTGGAAAACAACAAGTTTTCCGGTATGATTCCGACGCAGTATGCGTTGAAGGCGGTGACGGCGGGTCCCGGAGGAGTGGCTCCGTTTGAGAGACTGTTATTGGGTGGGAACTACTTGTTCGGGTTGATACCGGGTCCGTTTTTGCAGTTGAGATCCGGGTCGGGTGTAACGATCCGGTTAGGGGATAATTGCCTGTACGAATGCCCACAGAGCTTTTACTTCTGTGGAGGAGGGGTACAGAAGAGTCTGATGGAATGCAAGACTTTTAGTCCAGTGATTCCGTGATGTGGGGTCCATGGAGTTGTACCCTGGATAATTCAAATTTTATTTTGTTTCTAGTAGAATTATTTATTTTAGTGTCAAATAATGATTTTTTTAATTTTATTTTAGTTTGTTTGAACCTTTTTTTTATAACAAAAAAAAATGTATATTTTTTTCAATATAAATATGTGTGCTTGGGATGATTTGTGCATGTATCGATTAATTTCATCGGACGTCAATTCCTGATAAAGTTAACAATCAGAGTAAGTGGACTTGAATTGGTGGTCTATAAAGAACGAAATAAAAGTCTTACGAGGTAAACTGTTTATTTGAGTCGTGAAAGTATAACTTTTCTTTAAACAAAACTCTAAAAAAGCGTCAAATAAGTTGATCGATTTTTAACCATTTGTCATTTATATCAAAATGACAAGAGAGAAAGAGAGAGAGAGAGAGAGAGAGAGAGAGCTACGAACGGGAGGAGGGTGGTGGTACGATGGGTCGATGGCAATCAACATCGGTGATTTTTGGAAGAGTTTATTATGATTTGTGTTAAATAAGTTATACACTACAAAGTTACTATGTACATATAATTTTCGAAAGGGTTTATTCTGAAATATAATAATAAAAAATCCTTACTCTTTAAAAGCGAAGAAACCTAACGAAGTTTTATATATTAAACGATTAAGTTCCTAGATATTTTTTGAAAAAAGTTGTTACATTTATAAACGGAATGTATCAATAGTTGAGTAATAAAGTACAATACCAATAAAAGAAAATTTCTATATTCCATTTCCATAATCCATTATTTATTTTTCATATTCAAATGAGAAACATAAAGAAGCTAATAATTATATTTTTTTCAGATTAAAATGAAAATCAGTTAATTACAAGATCATAACAAACACTTGTAATTATTATTTAATAAGAAAACTAAGTAAGGGTTACTAAAAACCAGTGTTTTCCCACATTTTTATTGGTTCGTTGTAATTTTCATTTGGTTTGGTTTAAATCTCTGACCGTTTGGGATGACAAATGCCCGAATACCGCTAAGCTTGTTAGATACTAGAGATGCACCCAAAAAAAAAAAAAAAAAAAAAAAAACAATCACAAAACCCATGCCTAATAAGCCCAAGCCCATGCACAACCTTAATACCCGATTAGACCAATTTTGTTTAAAGCCCAATTAAATTTAGCCATAAAATATCTAGGGATGACAAAAAGTGATCCAACCCGCCATACCAATCGGAATCCAACCCAAAATTAGCAGGTTGGATTGAGATTTTTAACCCATTTAAGTTAAATGGGTCAATCCGTCTAACCCAATAATGTAAATAGGTTGAGTTGGGTTGAAATTTCTTACTCGTTTTCAAGCTGATTTCAACCAATTGTCAACTTGTTTTCAACCCATTTATTATACTACATAATTTTCTTTTATTTTTATATAATTATCATTATTTAATTATAATTAATATCTTTTTATAATTCTAAAATTAATAGAAAAAAATACGCTTTCTGTCCGCGGCTTTTCGTGTTTACACCTTTTTAAAATGCAAGAAAATAGATCTCGACGCAAATATACATCTTAATCTACTGCCGTCTGTTAACAAGTAATAATGGTACAAAGTACCGAATATCGATCTGTCGGTCCAACAATACTTATCAAGTTTATAGAAACAACAACACAAAATGATTACCAACCTGTATTGATTATAACAAACGAGTTACAAGGTTGATCGATTAAGCTTTGATTGTGTTCTCTATGTTTTTCTCTCAAATACACCTTTAAGTGTGTGTTTTTATGTGTGAAAAAATATTATCTGATCTTTAGAGAGTTACTTGATAAACACAATATCTAAACTTAGTGTGTTAGACACACTTCCTACAACTTGCAATATTAAACTATAAACCTACCTAATATCTAATCTAATAATATACATAATATCTAAACTAGATATTATGTAAACTAACTAAATACTAGAAACTAACCAAGTTAACTTTATCTAACTATTACAATACTATAATTTAGATATTTAAATCTAAGTAAACTAAAACAATTACATTGACATTTATTACAAACGACATAGACTTTAATATCGAGAGTCGACGTTCCGGCTTTAGCTTCAGATTGCGATCTTCAGATTGGATGATCTTGAATCCAATGAGACTGTGTCTTAACAATCTCCCCCTTTGGATCAAGATCATTACGAAAATGATTTTAGCAATTCAGTCTTCTTGTTCAGCTCAGAAGATGCAATCTCTTTCTCTAGCTCTGAAATCAACATGTCTTCAATCTAATAATCTCCCCCTTTGAAGAGTGGACGTGATTCTTGAAACATGTGATCTTTGCCATTTCTTGTGTAGTCATTCTCCCCCTTTTTGATGTTAAGTGCAACGACTTCATCAAAATTATTTGTAAGAAATGTCTATCTTGCAGTTAGAGCCCCTGATCTGTCAATTCAAAAGATATTCATCCAGATCTTTTCAAATCCAGACAAAATAGTCGTGTAACACCTGAATCAACTAATTAATCAGTTAACATGCCTGTCAGTAACACTAAGTCAATGTGTGTAACGAATACACATTGGAAAGGAGCTGTTTGATGTTGACTCCCCCAGGGCTTCCATTTAATCATCGAAACACCACAAAGGTTATTTCTATAAACGTTATGACAAAGAAACTAATTCCTTGTGTGTTCGTGCTTGTGTTAGAAAGAATTAAGCACAGATGATTGCTTATAAGGCTCAAAATTGTGTAAACCACTGAGACAACAGTAAGTTAAACACAGACTCAATGTGCATGATTGAAGTGCGAAGGTGGGGCAGACTTCCTTCTTTTCAATATCCAGATTTTCCAAATGAAAATCAGATAGCATATGTGCTGCGTCTCCTTTGAAAATGTGAAACACTTTCTTGTTGAGAAGAAAATGAGTAGATAGTGAGGTTTGATCAAGAGTTGGCATGGGTTAGTTCCCTGTTTCAATAATGTTCACCACAGAATTGTGAAACACTAGAATGGTGGCTACCTGGCTCAGAAAAAGTTGGTGCAGAGTTGTGATATTCTTTTAACTCTGTTCTCACACGCTCTTTCTTTTAAACATTTAGCTTTCTCTAATCACACTCATTTCATTTCGCTTTGCACACTCAATCACTAAGGATTAACTTCTTGGGTAGAAATCACTGGTTAAGGTGATTCCATAGAAGTTGTGTTAATTCCTAGCACAATGATTCTTGTTTTCCTATGAAGCATGTGATGCTCAGATTGGTTTAACTATTTCAGTTAAAGCACAATTTAGATCATGAAAACATTTAAAGTCGCACTTCCAAATCATGAATTCGGTTTAAGAATCGGGAAGTGGTTTGAACATTTGATAACAATGTTTTCTATGATTGAAAGTTGTCCACTTATCAACCATATATGAGATTAAGATAAAGGATTATACCTTAACGTGCGATCTTATATCTCATGAAGCTAAGCTTAAAGTCATAAACATATGAACTTGTAAGCTTCTCTCAAAAATTCTGCAAAAGTCTTATGTCAAGTCAAAGTAAAATTTATTCACTTAAAATGAAAAGACAAAAAGCAATAAAACTTTTTAAAGTACGAGTTCTGATCAGAAATAATCAGAAGTCATATCCGAACTCCTTGACTTGAAGAGCTCCCCCTAAATTCTTGCATTACAAAATTTTTTTGGCATTAAAAGGTACATGCAAAATTTTATGAGCTCCCCCTCGAAGTAATATTGACCAGATGTCAATTTCTTCTCATTCTCCCCCTTGGATCATGAACATTAGATAGAAGTGCAGATATTAATCAGAGTTAAGAATGAAGAAATGATGAAAAAGTATACAATTTAGAAAACTTTGTTAGGTAACTACTGATTATATCTTAAGATTTAGCATACCAAGCTTAGAGACAAGAAAGTTAAACCTCTTTTCGTCTAAGGGTTTGGTGAACAAATCGGCAAGCTGATAATCAATTTTTATAAAGAAAAGTTCAATTGTTCCTTTTTCAACATGATCTTTAATAAAATGATACCTGACATCTATGTGCTTTGTCTTTGTGTGTTGAACAGGATTCGCCGTAATTGCAATGGCGCTCTTGGAGTCACAGTATATCGGGATTTTGTTGAAGTGGAAACCGTAGTCGCGTAATTGAGTTCACATCCATAAGACCTGAGAACAGCAGCTAACAGCAGCTACATATTCTGCTTCGGCCGTGGACGTTGAAACACAAAGTTGCTTCTTCGATGCCCAACTTACGAGTTTGTCACCGAGGAACTGTACATGTCCCGACGTGCTCTTCCTGTCTAACATACAACCTGCATGATCTGCATCTGTGTAGGCTGTTAGTTCAAAACTAGTATCTTTAGGATACCACAGACCAAGATCTGCAGTGCCCTTTAGATACCTAAATATGCGCTTCACAGCAGACAAATGGATTTCTTTAGGATTGGCCTGATATCTTGCACATAAGCATGTTGAAAACATTATATCTGGCCTACTTGAAGTAATATACATTAAAGAACCTATCATCCCTCGATAAGTCCTAATATCAACAGCCTTTCCCGAAGGATCGGTGCCAATCTTAGTACCTGGTGCCATTGGGGTACCAATCGGTTTTGAATTTTCCATTTGGAACTTCCGAAGAATATCCCTAATGTATTTTGATTGATTGATAAAAATACCCGATGAAAATTGTTTTACTTGTAAACCGAGAAAGAAATTCATCTCTCCCATCAAGTTCATCTGAAATCTAGACACCATAAGGTTTGCAAAATTCTTACAGTACTTTAGATTTGTAGAACCAAAGATAATATCATCTATGTCAGGATCGAATTCTTAACAAGAATAAATTCTCAGAAACTAATATCAAAGGAGTTTGCGGAATAACACTTTGATATTCAATGAAACAGTAAACAAACAGTAAATATGATGGTTAACTTGTAAACTTGTATTGAATGCTTTAAATCACAAGATTACACACACAACCACAATCTTGAAGAACAGATTCTTTCAAGACGAATTCTACTTCTCTAGAATTAGGAACTATGCCTTGAGGTTGATTCTCTCTCTAAAACAAAAACTTAGAATGAACTGTTATTTTTAACTATTCTAAAACAATTCTATACATATACTGAACAAAAGATAATTACAATTAATAAAATATCTTCAGAATATCTTCCATGAATATCTTCAATCTATCCAGCTGTCATTCTTGCAATTCGGATCTCCATCTCATAAGCAGCACTAATCACCTTGGAAGTATTAACTCAAACTTGGCAGCATTAACTACTAAGCAGCACTAACCTCTAGCAGTACTAACTAGCTAAGCAGTACTAACTTTGTTCAAGCAGCACTAACTTTGACTAGCAGCATTAATTCTACTAGAAGCAGTAATACCTAGCAGTATTAAACTTGAATTCCTCTGGCAGTAGTAATTTTGTACTAGCAGCATTAAACACTTAAGCTTTTCTTCAGTTCCCAACAATCTCCCCCTAACTTGACTTTTAGGAAAAGAAGTCAAGTTCTTCAGATCTTCTTCAAGATGTTCCCAAAACTCCATCATGACCTAAATTCCAGTATTTGCATCCAATCCCAAACTTTGATTAATTGTTCTTTGGATCAAATATTTAGCCATTTCTGAATTTTCAACACATCCAAGCTTCTTCTTCAACATTAAATGAAGTTTCAATCTGCTATGGTTGTATACTTTATCCACTAGGAAGTATTCAATGTGATTTCTATCCAAAGTCACAAAATATACTCCACTAGTTTCATACAAAGTCCAATTTGTAACTGCTTGAAAAACACTCCTTATGATCTCCTCCACTTCATCAGGTTTGAACATCATACACAGATACTCCATCCCCAGTTTTGTAATTGAAATCCCTGGAGCTTTCAACTGATCTGCATACAACTTCATCCCTATATCAAACATTTCTTCAATATCAGACCTTGAGCATGTTCTGACAATTTTAGCCCAAGTACTGTAGACTTCATACTTTTCATCTTTTCTCTTCAGTCTGATATACTCCTTGCCATCTACTTCCAAAACATCCCAGTAAATGACTTCAGGAGGTTTAACTCCTGTAGGTTCTGCTGCAATTGGTTCAGGCACTTTGTCCATCACAACCATGTACATCTTGACATCCTCAGTACTTGCAGGTTCTTTCATTGTAGATGACTCAGGTGCCTCTTCTTCTTCAGCAACCTTTTCAGCCTCTTCTTCCACTAATCTAGGCTTCTTTGTAGGCTTTCTCCTGGCAATCATCTTTGTTCTTTTTAAAGTCCTTAGACTTTCACCAATTGTTGTTTCCTTCTCTGGAGTTTCTTGCTCATCAGGAAATGGTTTTTGTAAGAAATCATTGATTTCTTTCATTCTTTTCTCCATTTCAACCCTTGCATGATCATCCCCTTGAAGCTTTATCATCTCAGCATCATACATCTTCTTGAGCTTCTCAAAAGACATCTTTGAAAACATTTCTACCTTGACACCTACTGCACCCTTGAGGAAAGTAATCATTTTCTTTCTCTCTTGAGTACCCAGGTATGTCTTTGAAGGTTGTCTTTTCCTTGCAGCCATTTTGATCTTAGCAGGCTTCCTCAAAGATGTGGCTTTCTGCTTGGCTTGTTCTGTTGCTAAGCTTTGTTGATAGGCTTTGTTTAACTCTGCAGCCATTGCTTTAGCTATCTCTCTATCCTTTTGCACTTGCATGGTTTCTGCTTCTTCAAGTTCATCCTGTATCTTCCTAGCTAGAGCTTCATCTGATTCAATCAGCTTCTGCTTTTTCATTGGTTTATCAGATTCAACTAGTTTTGCCTTACCTTTCTCTTTACCCATCACCTTCTCAATGCTAGAGTTCTTTGCTGCATCACCTCTTTCTTTTATGACAACTCCTTTGGCCTTTGAGGTGACCTTGGGAGTATCATGTTTGGCTTTGATGAGTGTTTCTGCAATCTCAAGCTCTGTAAGGACCTTTTTTACTGTTTCTGCTGCTTCTTTCAGCTCAGCAGTATTAACCATTTCTGCTGCTTTACTTGAACTGGCAGTATTAATAGTTTCTGCTGCTGGCTCTGTTTCTGCTGCTTGCTTATTCTCCCCCTCAACATCATGTTTTTCCTCTTGCTCCCCCTTAGCTTTGGCATCAGCTTCTGACTCCCCCTTTTTGGGAGCATCAGTCACTGGTATCCTCCTTCTGAGCACAAATTGTTTCTTCTTCCTTTGCAGAATCAGTTTCCTTACCATTTGCTTCAATTTGATGATTTGTTCTTGTTGTGACAGAACTATGAGTTTAAGCTCTTCTATATCTTTGCCCTGTTTGAGTACATCCATGTTGATGTTGCCCATGGTTTCCATCAATTCATAATAGTTATATCTGTCCTCACCTTCTCCAGAAGTGTTACCCTCTTTTGAAGGATCATTGGATCTTTTTGTAGTGGAAGTCTTCTGCCTAGCAGAAGCACTATCCACCCCCTTGGGTTCTTGGCACCTGGGACCTTTGGATGATTGCTCACCCAAAGTTTCCATGGGGAAGGTCTTAGAGATGTTACCACTGTCCTTCTCTGTGCTAGCAGAAGTAGTGGCAACCTTCTCACCCATATGCTCTTCCATCTCCTTAGAGAGCACCTCCTGAGGGTTGGGAGACACCCTATTGGATTCCCTTTGGATATTCTCTATTGGAGAATGCTCCAATAGAGGGATTAAAGGTCTAGTGGGGGAAGGTACAAGAAGGGAAGGAGCCTTCTTGACCTGTTTCCTTTTGTAAGTTTGGGTAATTGAAGAAGTGGGCTTTTGAAGTAGAGACTGGGGAATAGATATAGAGTGGGAAGGTTGGGATTGGCTAGCAGTGGGATGGTCTGAGGAGGGATTTGACCCTGCTGCCATACCTTCATCAGTGTGGGACACCACCATCATTGTGGAGAACAATGGGGTGTCTTCTCCTTCCGAGTCCCCAACAGATCTTCTCATGTTTGAGAAAACCTTGCCTTTAGGGGGTTTAGGTACATATACCCCATCAAAGTGAGGTATATCCGTCAATTCATTAGTGATAACTGCCTGTACAAACCTGGGATACATGAAGAAACTCTTCTTGTTGTCCAGATTTGAGACAAGATCATTGAAGATCATTTGAGAAAAGTTGTATTTTCTAGCAGTGGATAAACATACCAATGCATAGGCAACTGGACTGCTAAATTGGCTCCAGCCAGTTGTTTTCTTAGAAATACAATGCATCAAGGTATGAACAAAGAACCTCCATTGGGGTGAAAACTTAGCTTTGAAAAACTTGAAAATCCCCAATGGGCCTTCATACCCCATTCTGGTGAGGTTTGAAAACAAATCCTCATTTGGGATAGAAGAAATACCTGAAGCATCGTCTAGACGTAGACAGATGCGAATAGTCTCCTTAGTAACTGTCAAGGGTTTGTCACACACCCTTGTCTTGATCATTTGGACACCATCTTCAGTAACGATGGTGGCATTGGCCCAGAATTGCCTCTGATGCTCTATGAAGATGGTAGGAGACACAGTGAGAGCATGAGCGATGTGGCTGGACTTCAGAAAGTCGACTATCTGGTGAAAACCTTCAGCTTGTTTCGGCTTTTGGAGCATCGCGATTTCATTGTGCTCGTCAATGAAAGCCATGGATGCCATTGAACTTGAGTGTTCTTGCCTGAAAACTTGGTACTTGAGAGAAAAAGGTTAGAGCGCAAGTGAACAGTATGCAAAGAGTCGTTATGAACTTTTTAGGCGGGCAAAGGGTATATATAGTATTCGGATTAAAAGCAGTATTAACCTTAAAAAAATAGTGAAAGCAGTATTAACAGAGAGCAGTATTAACCACTAGCAGTATTAACTGAGAGCAGTATTAACCACTAGCAGTATTACCTAACTAACAGTATTAACTGAGAGCAGTATTAACCACTAGCAATATTAACTAACTAGCAGTATTACCTAACTAGCAGTATTAACTGAGAGCAGTATTAACCACTAGTAGTATTAACTAACTAGCAGTATTAACTGAGAGCAGTATTAACTACTAGCAGTATTAACTGTGCACTGGCAGTATTAATACTGTACTGGCAGTACTAATACTGTACTGGCAGTATTAACCATACTTACACTTTTAAGCTTGTGAAAAACTGAGTACTGCTATACATTTCCTGAGAAAGAAAGTTAGTAACACCAAGAATAAACTATATACAGGTAGTGAACCACTTTTAGGAAGGGGCTTATTCAGAGTTGATCATTCCCACACTTGTTACCAAGAAAGTGAATCTACCCACATCAAAGGCTTTGGTGAATAGATCAGCAAACTGGTTATCAGTATGAACTTTTACAACTTGAATAAGTTTCTTTTCATTGCAGTCTCTTATAAAGTGATACCTGATCTCAATGTGCTTTGTCTTTGAGTGCTTGACAGGATTGTTAACAATGCTAATAGCACTGCTATTATCAATAAAGATTGGAGTGTGTAGAAAGGTTACCCCATAGTCCAGCATTTGATTCTGAATCCACAACACTTGAGAACAGCAACTTGCAGCTGCTATGTACTCTGCTTCTGTTGTAGATGTGGACACTGTGGTTTGTTTCTTGCACTGCCATGAAACTAGTCTTGCACCCAAAAATTGGCATCCTCCAGAAGTAGATTTTCTGTCCAAGTTTGCTCCACCTAGGTCACTGTCTGAGTATGCAAGTAGGTCAAATGATGAGTCATGAGGATACCAAAGTCCCAATCTAGGTTGCCCTTTGAGATATCTGAATATCCTCTTAACAACTTGATAGTGTGATTGCTTTGGCCTAACTTGAAATCTTGCACACACACAGACTGGAAACATTATATCTGTCCTAGAGGCTGTAAGGTACATGAGAGAGCCAATCATGGATCTATAGTGATGCACATCCATATCCTCCCCTTCAAGATCTGCTGTTATCTGCTTGTGTGTCTCCATAGGTGTGCTGGCAGACTTTGAATATGAGAATCCAAACTTGGTTAGAATGTCCTGCACATACTTGGACTGACTGATAAAAATACCATCTGACTTCTGTTGGACTTGGAGTCCAAGGAAAAAGGTAAGTTCCCCCATGGAACTCATTTTGAATCTTTGATGCATTAGTTCCTCAAACTCCCTGCACATACTTTCTCTTGTGGATCCAAAGATGATATCATCCACATAGATTTGGACCAGCAAGATGTCCTTCTTCTTTCTCTTGATGAATAGAGTCTTATCAATGACTCCTCTTTCAAAGCCATTTTCCAAAAGATAGGATGACAGAGTGTCATACCATGCCCTTGGTGCTTGATGCAGTCCATAAAGTGCTTTCTTCAGTTTGTATACTCTGTCTGGATAGCTTGGGTTTTCAAACCCTGGTGGTTGACAGACATATACTTCTTCTTCAATTGAGCCATATAGAAATTCACTTTTTACATCCATTTGGTAGACTTTGAACTTCATATAAGAAACATAGGCCAGGAACAATCTGATTGCTTCTATCCTAGCCACCGGTGCAAATACTTCTTCATAATCTATTCCTTCTTCTTGTGTATACCCTTGTGCTACCAATCTTGCTTTGTTCTTTATTACTATCCCTCTTTCATCTCTCTTATTCCTGAAGACCCATTTTGTGCCTATAGCTCTTTGACCTTTAGGAAGGTCTACTAGATCCCAAACATCTTGCAGTTTGAATTGTAGCAGCTCTTATTGCATAGCTTCTATCCAGCTGGACCCTTTCATAGCATCATGAGCCTTCTTAGGCTCAAGTTGGGATAGAAACAAGAAAGCACTGTATGCTGTTGATCTTGCATATCTTGCAGCCTGCTTTGATGTCTAGTCATCATAGGAGAAGAGATATCCCCTATTACCAGCTGAGGAGGATGATTCTTTTGTGTTCTTGATTGATGACTAGGTTCTTCATTGAGTTCCACCTCTAGATTGGAATCATTCAACTCAACTGAGGTGATTTCAACAGCTACTTCAGGTTCTTTATTTGCTTGAGTCTCCTCATCTCTCCTTTCTTCTTCACTCTGATTTGATTCAGTAGATGGCTCCTTTTCACAGTCTTCAACAGGATTCACTTTAGGTATGGGAAAAATCACAGACTGAGATATACTTTCTTGAACTTGTGTAGTCCCTGATCCTCCATTTCCTGAACCTGCATACTCATTACTACTTAAACCAAAAGAGTTAGTTAGTGAATCAATGTCAAATAGCCACTGAGGACCAGACCCAATACGATTTGGTATGTTCTCATTGCATTTGACATTGTCACTTTCTTCAATTATTCTAGAAGAAGAATTAAAAACTCTGTAGGCCTTACTCTGGGATGAGTAACCAACAAGAAATCCATCATCTGCCTTGCTATCAAACTTACCTAAGTGAGATTTGGTATTGAGAATTGTACAAGGACACCCAAAAGGTTTGAAAAACCCAATAAAGGGTTTTCTTTTATTTAAAAGCTCATATGGGGTCTTGTTCTTTGATTTGACCACTAGTACTCTGTTTTGGAGATAACAGGCAGTATTAACTGCTTCAGCCCAGAAAGTAATTGGCAATTTAGAATCAGCCAACAGAGATCTAGCAGCCTCTATTAGTGTCCTATTCCTTCTCTCAGCAACTCCATTTTGTTGTGGAGTCCTAGGAGCACTATATTGTCTCTCAATTCCTTTTTCTTCACAAAAGGTGTTTAGGTCAATATTTTTAAATTCAGTTCCATTATCAGACCTAATGACTTTTACTTTTTGATTAGTCTGGTTTTCAATTCTTAGAATAAAGGATTTGATCAGTCCACTTGTCTCATCCTTAGTCCTTAGAAAATATACCCAAGTAAATCTAGAGTAATCATCAACAATAACTAAGCAGTATGATTTCTTCCCTATACTCATCACATTTGTAGGGCCAAACAGATCCATATGTAATAACTGGAGGCAAGAAGAAATTGAATTTAACTCTTTGGTCTTATGAGAAGTTTTGTGCTGTTTGCCTTTAAGACAAGCAACACAATGATCATCACATGAAAAGACTTTTGATGGTAAACCTCTTACAAGATTGTTTTTAACAAGTTTGTTCATTGTCTTGAAATTCATGTGACACATCCTTCTGCGCCAAAGAGAGGATTCATCCACAGAAGCTTTTGAAACAAGGCAGTTCAGGGATGAATGACTTGAAACATTGTCCATATCTAGACAATACACATTGTCCTTTCGTGGAGTTCTAAGTAGTATCATGCTTTCATCAACTACCTTGAACCCTGGAGCAAGGATCATACATTCTGTATTAGTAAATAATATACTATGTTGTTTGTCACAAACCTGTGATACACTTAACAGGTTGTACTTTAGCTGATCAACATAGTAGACATCCTCAAATGTCATCTTACCTTTTGTAACATTACCTTTCCCACTTATTTTACCACCTGTGAGATTGTCTCCAAACGCAACATGTCCTCCATTGATAGGCTTGAAATCCTGAAGGCATGACATGTTGCCTGTCATGTGCCTAGAGAAACCACTGTCCACATGCCATATGCTCTTCCCCTTGAGCTGTTGGTTGCCCTGCACATATGATAAATCAGTTAGTATGGAATAGGAATCCAAGCCAAAGTGGTCTTGGGTACCCCTTTCTCATCAAAATATTTACATTCTTTCTTGACAAGATTTTTAAACTTTGACTCCTCATTACTGGAGTACTTTGTTACAATAATGGGTTTGAATGCATATTTGCTAGAAGTAGTACTGTTTTTAGAAGAACTAACTGCATTAGCAGCACTTGCATGCTTAGCAGTACTAACCTTGTTAGAAGTATTAACTGTTTTAGCAGCAGTAACTGTGTTAGCAGTAGTAATCTTTGAAGAAGTACTAACAGTGTTAGAAGCATTAAAATTCTCAGCAGTACTAACACTGTTAGCAGCAGTATTGCTATTGGCAGCATTATCCCTGTCAGCAGTACTATTTGATGTAGCAGTACTAACAGTTTTAGTGCTTCTAGGCACCCACATTTTAATACTCTCTTTTAAAACCTTTTTCTTCATTTGGCCTTTGGTTTCAACAGACTTCTTAGCCACATGTTTCTTTCCAGCCTTCCTATAACCAACAGGTTTTTGGACAAATCTTTGAAAGTTCATCCTTTGGTTAATAGGATTAAAGAACCAGTACTTAGCCAAATGATTTAGCTTGCCACATATGAAACAAGGTTTTGGTCTGATTATTTTATTCAGATCAACTCCTTGTTTCTGAGCCCATTGATTATTCCAGTTTCTTTGGTTACCTCTTTTTATACCAGAATTTAGGCTCTCAGATTTATTGCAAGCACACTGTTTACAAGGGCCAGGATTCACAACAGTGGTCTGTTTGTAATGGACCTTGTTACCCTTTCCTTTGGTCTTCTCTATCTCTTTAGACTTTAACCAGATCCTTCCACCACCCTCATTGGTAACAATGTTGTTTTCTAAGGGTATCTCTTTACTCACATCATTGTTCCTCTTCTTACTGGCTTCTTTCTCAGTCATATCCTTAACAACTACCTTATCCAAAGGATCTATCTCAAAAGCTTTCTCAGACAAGTCCTTTTTCTCCTTGGTCTCTAACAGATCTGATGTAGGAGAGATATAGTTGTTGTTGTAAGGAGGGGGTGTGTTGTTGTATCCAACACCAGACTTCATCTTATCATGAATCTGAGTCTTTAGAAGAGAATCCATTGCTTTTGAAGCATATGAAAACTTTTCTATATCAAGCTTAACCTTATCTAATTCTTCTTTCAACCTATCATTCTCTTCTTTGGACTTAGACAGTTTGGTCTCTAACTCATTCTTTTCCCACTTCCAGTAGTTTGTGTCATAAGAGTGTTGAAGTTCATTGGCTTGAAAGTCTTTGATTTGTTCTTCAAACCTCTCCACTATCAACACATAATCTCTTCTGTCCTTTTCTAATCTTTTGAGGTCATCACACATGCTTTGGTTATGATCCCTGTACCTTTTGACAGTGTCTATGTAAGATTTAGTGCAAAGATTTGAAATTACCTCAGAAGGGAGATCAGACACTTCTGCCATAAGAGCTTGGTTCTGAATGGCTTCCTCAGCCTGGTCACTCCAGTCAAATCCCATTCCTTGTTGAGAAACAAGGGCTTGAGCAGAGTTCTTGTTTTGATTGAAACCACCATTTTGGGCTTGTGGTGGTTGTTGTTTGGCATACCACTTCTGCAC
Organism: Arctium minus; assembly: GCA_954870635.1. NCBI lineage: Eukaryota > Viridiplantae > Streptophyta > Magnoliopsida > Asterales > Asteraceae > Arctium > Arctium minus. The sequence continues at coordinate 33,447,038 of OX941092.1, forward strand.
TCTTTAGCAAAGTGTCCCTTCATGTGGCACTTGTAACATTCCACCTTTGTTTTGTTGGGAACTGAAGATGTGAACAAGTCTTTAATGCTGCTAGTTCAGAATTACTACTGCTAGAAGTTTTCAAAATTAATACTGCTAGTCAAAGTTAGTGCTGCTTGAACAAAGTTAGTACTGCTTATCTAGTTAGTACTGCTAGTGGTTAGTGCTGTTTAGTAGTTAATGCTGCCAAGACTTAATGCTGCTTATAAGGTAATGTGAAGATAATGATGAAGAGATCGTGGGTAAAGATAAACAAAGATATTCTGAAGATATTCATGGAAGATATACTGAAGATATTTTATTTATTTGTAATTATCCTTTTGTTCAGTATATGTATAGATTTGACAGAATAGTTTAGTGAGAGAGATTAACAAATTTAATTCTAAAGTTTTTTTTGAGAGAATCAACCTCAAGACATAGTTCCTAATTCTAGAGAAGTAGAATTCGTCTTGAAAGAGCTTGTTCTTCAAGATTGAGGTTGAGTGTGTAATCTTGTGATTTTAATACAAGTTTGCAAAGTGTTTATCATATACTGTTTGTTTACTGTTTCATTGAATATCAAAGTGTTATTCCGCAACTTCTTTGATATTGTTTCTGAGATTTTATTCTTGTTAAGAATTCGATCCTGACAAGTGGTATCAGAGCCTCTTCTCTCAGAAACATCTATTCACTCATCATGGAAAACTTTGCAGAATCAAACAGTACTCTAGTCTCAAAGGTTCCAATGCTCAGACCCAATGAATTCGATATGTGGAAGATCAGAATCAAGCAGTACATACTCCTCACTGACTATTCTATGTGGGATATCATAGAGAATGGTCCTTCTGAAGCAGGAAAGATTGGTGCAGATGGAAAGAGAACTCCACCAAAAACTGATGCAGAAAGAAAGACTAGACAGACAGAGATGAAAGCCTTGAGCACTTTGCTCTTAGCCATCCCCAATGAATATCAACATCAGTTCTGCAACTGCACTGATGCAGAGATGCTCTGGAATGCTCTAGAGAAGAGATTCTCAGGTACCAAAAGTACCAAGAGAAATCAGAAAGCCATTCTGAAGCAACAATATGAGAACTTTATGTCAACCAAGAATGAGTCCATGACTCAAACTTTTGACAGGTTCAATAAACTTATTGGTGAACTTGCTACAGTGGGAGTACAAATTGATCAAGATGATCTGAACAGAAAGTTTCTAAGGTCCCTGAGTGATGAATGGACCATGTATACTGTGTCTTTCAGACAGAATGATCAACTGGAAGAAAAGGAACTTGATGATCTATATAATGATCTAAGAGTTTTTGAATCTGAGGTAGAGGCTAAGAAGATGCCTTCTGGGTATGTTCACAATGCTGCACTCCTTTCAGCATCAACCGATTCTACTTCCATCCCTGAATCAGTTAATGCTGCCAATGGAGCATCTCAAGAGAAAGACACTGAAACTGTATTTGAAGCCTTTCTAGCAAGTCATGGAAACTCTTCTCTCATTAATGATGACTTGGAACAACTCCATCCAGATGATCTTGAAGAGATGGACATTAAATGGCAGATGGCCATGCTCTCTATGAGAGTCAAGAAGTTCATCAAAAGAACTGGAAGGAACAACTTCTCACAAAGAAGAGAAGATGGAACAGGTTTTGACAAGACAAAGGTGGAATGCTATAAATGCCATCAGAAAGGACACTTTGCTAGAGAATGCAGAAGTGAAATGCCCCAGAACAGTATCCACCAACAAGCTCAATCTGGAAGCTTCAATAGTAACAGAAACTCTGCACAAGCTCTTGTCTCTCAACAAGGCATGGGGTTTGATTGGAGTGATCAAGCTGAAGAGGCCATCCAGAACCAAGCTCTAATGGCAGAGGTGTCTGATCTCCCAACAGAGGTAACTTCCAATCTTTGTACTCAAAATTGCATTAATACTATTAAGAGGTATAGGGATCACAATCAGAACATGAGTGATAACCTTAAGAGATTGGAAAAGGACATAAAAGATTATGTCAGGATAGTTGAGAGATTTGAAGAGCAGATTAAGGGTTTTCAAGCCAATGAGCTTCAACACTCTTATGACACAAACTACTGGAAGTGGGAGAAGAATGACTTAGAACTTCAACTGACCAGATCCAAAGAAGAGAGTGAAAAGCTAAGAGTAGAACTAGCTAAAGTCAAACTAGATGTAGAAAAGTTTTCCAATGCCTCTAAAGCTATGGATTCTTTACTACAATCTCAGATTCATGATAAACTGAGAAGAGGAATAGGGTACAATACCACACCACCACCCTATAACAACAACTACATCCCTCCTAGTTCAGATTTGTTAGAAACAAAGGATAGGAAGGACCTACCTAAGGGAGCCACTGAGATAGATCCCTTAGATGAAGTAGTTGTTAAGGATAAAACTGAGAAAGAAGCTGTCAAGGATAAAGACAACACTGTGAGTGGTGAGATTCCTATAGAAAACCACATAATCACCAATGAGGGATGTGGAAAGCATTGGATCAAGTCCAATGAGATAGAGAAGACTGAGGGAAAGAACAAGAAGGTTTATTATAAGCAGACCACTGTTGTGAACCCTATCCCTTGCAAGCAGTGTGAGTGTAATACTTCTAAGCCCCAAAAACATGATAAACCAAGGGGAAATCAAAGAAACTGGAACAACCAATGGGCACAAAAACAAGGCATTGATCTAAGTAAAATCAATAGACCAAAGCCTTGTTTCATATGTGGAAAGTTAAACCATCTGGCTAAGTACTGTTACTTTAACCCTTTTAACCAACAGATGAACTTTCAAAGATTTGTGCAAAAACCTGTTGGTTATAGGAAGGCTGGAAAGAAACATGTAGTGAAGAAACCTGTTGAGAACAAAGGCCCCATGAAGAAAAAGGTTTTGAATGAAAGTATTAAAATGTGGGTGCCTAAAAGCACTAAAACTGTTAGTGCTGCTGACAGAGATAGTACTGCTAGAAGCATTACTGTTGCTACCAGTGTTAGTACTGCTGAAAATTTTAATGCTGCTAATACTGTTAGTACTTCCTCAAAGATGAATACTGCTAACACAGTTACTGCTGCTAAAACAGTTACTACTTCTAATAAGGTTAGTACTGCTAAGCATGCAAGTGCTGCTAATGCAGTTAGTACTTCTAAAACCAGTACTACTTCTAGCAAATGTGTTTCCAAGCCTATCATTGTGACAAAGTACTCCAGAAATGAGGAGTCAAAGTTTAAAAATCTCGTCAAGAAAGAATGCAAGTATTTTGATGAGAAAGGGGTACCCAAGACCACTTTGGCTTGGGTTCCTAATTCAAACTAACTGATTTATCTTATGTGCAGGGCAACCAACAGCTCAAGGGAAAGAGCATTTGGCATGTTGATAGTGGTTGCTCTAGGCACATGACAGGCAACATGTCATGCCTTCAGGATTTCAAGCATATCAATGGAGGACATGTTGCTTTTGGAAATGATCTTACTGGTGGTAAAATAAGTGGCAAAGGTAATGTCACAAAAGGTAAGATGACATTTGAGGATGTCTACTATGTTGATCAATTGAAGTGCAACCTGTTAAGTGTATCACAGGTTTGTGACAAACAACATAGCATATTATTTACTAACACAGAGTGTATAATCCTTGCTCCAGAGTTTAAGGTAGTTGATGAAAGCATGATACTACTTAAAACTCCAAGAAAGGACAATGTTTATTGTCTAGATATGGACAATGTTGATAGTGATTCATCCCTGAACTGTCTTGTTTCAAAAGCTTATGTGGATGAATCCTCTCTTTGGCACAGAAGGATGTGTCACATGAATTTCAAGACTATAAACAAACTTGTTAAAAATAACCTTGTAAGAGGTTTACCTTCAAAAGTCTTTTCATGTGATGATCATTGTGTTGCTTGTCTTAAAGGCAAACAGCATAAAACTTCTCATAAGACCAAAGAATTAAATTCTATTTCTTCTTGTCTTCAGTTATTGCATATGGATCTGTTTGGTCCTACAAATGTTATGAGTATAGGCAAGAAATCTTATTGCTTGGTTATTATTGATGATTACTCCAGATTTACTTGGGTATATTTTCTAAGGACTAAGGATGAGACAAGTGGACTGATCAAATCCTTTATCCTAAGAATTGAAAACCAAACTAATCAAAAAGTAAAAGTCATTAGATCAGATAATGGGACTGAATTTAAAAATTTTGATCTAAACATCTTTTGTGAAGAGAAAGGAATTGAGAGACAATATAGTGCCCCTAGGACTCCTCAACAGAATGGAGTTGCTGAGAGGAGAAATAGGACACTAATAGAGGCTGCTAGATCTCTGTTGGCTGATTCAAAATTGCCAATTACCTTCTGGGCTGAAGCAGTTAATACTGCTTGTTATGTCCAAAACAGAGTTCTAGTAGTCAAGCCAAAGAACAAGACCCCATATGAGCTTTTAAATAAAAGAAAACCATTTATTGGATTTTTCAAACCTTTTGGGTGTCCTTGTACTATTCTCAATACCAAATCTCACTTAGGTAAGTTTGATAGCAAAGCAAATGATGGATTTCTTGTTGGTTACTCATCTCAGAGTAAGGCTTACAGAGTCTTTAACTCTTCTTCTAGAATAATTGAAGAAAGTGACAATGTCAAATGCAATGAGAACACACCAAATCCAATTGGGTCTGGTCCTCAGTGGCTATTTGACATTGATTCACTAACTAACTCTTTTGGTGTCAGTAGTGATGATTATGCAGGATCAGGGGGTGGAGAATCAGGAACTACACAAGTTCAAGACAGTTTATCTCAATCTGTGATTTTTCCCATACCCACAGTGGATCCTGTTGAAGATTGTGAAAAGGAACCATCTACTGCACCAAGTCAGAGTGAAGAAGAAAGTAGAGATGAGGAGACTCAAGTCAATAAGGAATCAGAAGTAGCTGCTGAAAACACCTCAGTTGAGCTGAATGACTCAAACTTAGAGGAGATACTTAATGAAGAACCTAATCATCACACCAGAATTCAAAAGAATCATCCCCCACAACTGGTAATAGGAGATATATCCTCTCCTATGATGACTAGAAATCAAAGCAGGCTGCAAGAATTGCAAGATAAACAGCATACAGTGCTTGCTTGCTTTTTATCCCAGTTTGAGCCAAAGAAGGCACATGATGCTATGAAAGAATCCAGTTGGATAGAAGCAATGCAAGAAGAACTACTGCAATTTAAGCTGCAAGATGTTTGGGATCTGGTAGACCTTCCTAAAGGCCAAAGAGCAATAGGAACAAAATGGGTCTTCAGGAATAAGAGAGATGAAAGAGGAATTGTGATAAGGAATAAAGCAAGGCTGGTGGCTCAAGGGTATACACAAGAAGAGGGAATAGACTATGATGAAGTATTTGCACCTGTGGCCAGGATAGAAGCAATTAGATTATTCCTGGCTTATGCTTCTTATATGAAATTCAAAGTCTATCAAATGGATGTGAAAAGTGCATTTCTTTATGGCTCAATTGAAGAAGAAGTATATGTCTGTCAACCACCAGGGTTTGAAAACCCAAGCTATCCAGAGAGGGTATATAAATTGAAGAAAGCACTTTATGGACTGCATCAAGCTCCAAGAGCATGGTATGACACACTGTCATCCTATCTCTTGGAAAATGGCTTTGAAAGAGGAGTCATTGATAAGACTCTATTTATCAAGAGAAAGAAGAAGGCTATCTTGCTGGTCCAAATCTATGTTGATGATATCATTTTTGGATCCACAAGAGACAACATGTGCAAGGAGTTTGAGGCACTAATGCATCAAAGGTTCAAAATGAGTTCCATGGGGGAACTTACTTTTTTCCTAGGACTCCAAGTTCAACAGAAGTCAGATGGAATCTTTATCTGTCAGTCCAAGTATGTGCAGGACATTCTAACCAAGTTTGGTTTCTCAGATTCCAAACCTGCCAGCACACCTATGGAGACACACAAGCAGATAACAGCAGATCTTGAGGGGGAGGATATGGATGTTCATCATTATAGATCCATGATTGGCTCTCTCATGTATCTTACAGCCTCTAGGCCAGATATAATGTTTCCAGTCTGTGTATGTGCAAGATTCCAAGTTAGGCCAAAGCAATCTCACTATCAAGCTGTTAAGAGGATATTCAGATATCTCAAAGGGCAACCCAGATTGGGACTTTGGTATCCTCATGACTCATCCTTTGACCTACTTGCATACTCAGATAGTGATCTAGGTGGAGCAAACTTGGACAGAAAATCTACTTCTGGAGGATGTCAGTTTTTGGGTGCAAGACTAGTGTCTTGGCAGTGCAAGAAACAAACCACAGTGTCCACATCTACAACAGAGGCAAAGTACATAGCAGCTGCAAGTTGCTGTTCTCAAGTCTTATGGATTCAAAATCAAATGCTGGACTATGGGGTAACCTTTCTACACACTCCAATTTTTATTGATAACAGCAGTGCTATTAGCATTGTGAATAATCCTGTCAAGCACTCAAAAACAAAGCACATTGAAATCAGGTATCACTTCATAAGAGACTGTAATGAAAAGAAACTTATTCAAGTTGTAAAGGTTCATACTGACAACGAGTTTGCTGATCTATTCACCAAAGCCTTTGATGTGGGTAGATTCACTTTCTTGGTAACAAGTGTGGGAATGATCAACTCTGAATAAACTCCTTCTCAAAAAGTGGTTCAATACCTGTATATTATGTATTCTTGGTGGTCCTAATCTTTCTTTTCAGGGAATTCATAGCAGTCCTCAGTTCATAATAAGTTGAAAAGAGTAAGTATTATTAATACTGCCAGTGTATAGTTAATACTGCTAGTAGTTACTACTGCTTTCAGTTAATACTGCTAGTGGTTAATACTGCTTTCAGTTAATACTGCTAGTAGTTAATACTGCTTTAAGTTAATACTGCTAGTGGTTAATACTGCTTTCAGTTAATACTACTAGTGGTTAATACTGCTTTCAGTTTAATACTGCTAGTAGTTAATACTGCTTTCAGTTAATACTGCTAGTAGTTAATACTGCTTTTAGTTAATACTGCTAGTGGTTAATACTGCTTTCAGTTTAATACTGCTAGTAGTTAATACTGCTTTCAGTTAATACTGCTAGTAGTTAATACTGCTTTAAGTTAATACTGCTAGTGGTTAATACTGCTTTCAGTTAATACTGCTAGTGGTTAATACTGCTAGTGGTTAATACTGCTTTCAGTTAATACTGCTAGTAGTTAATACTGCTTTCAGTTAATACTGCTATTGGTTAATACTACTCTAGGTTAATACTGCTTATGTCCCGAATACTATAAATACTCATTGCCCGCCTAAAACTCATAACGACTCTTTGCATACTGTTCACTTGCGCTCTAAATTCTTTCTCTCTCAAGTTCAAAGTTCTCAGGCAAGAATCTTCAAGGTCAATGGCATCCATGGCGTTCATAGACGAGCACAATGAAATCGCGATGCTCCGAAAGCCAAAACAAGCTGAAGGTTTTCACCAGATAATCGACTTTCTGAAGTCAAGCCATATTGCCCATGCTCTCACTCTATCTCCTACCATCTTCATAGAGCATCAGAGGCAATTCTGGGCAAATGCCACCATTGTTACTGAGAATGGTGTGCAAATGATCAAAACAAGGGTGTGTGACAAACCCTTGACAGTTACTGAAGAGGTACTTCGCATCAGTCTACGTCTAGACGATGCCTCTGGTATAACTTCTATCTCTAATGATGAACTGTTTTCTACTCTTACAAGAATGGGGTATGGAGGCTCATTGGGTGTGTTCAAGTTCTCAAAAGCCAAATTTTCACCCCAATGGCGTTTCTTTGTCCATACTCTTATGCACTGTATATCTAAAAAGACTACTGGATGGAGTGAGTTCAGTAGCACCATTGCTTATGCTTTGGTGTGCTTGGCCACTGCCAGAAAGTATAATTTTTCTCAAATGATTTTTCATGATCTTGTCTCAAACTTGGGAAGTAAAAAGAGATTTTATATGTACCCCAGGTTTGTCCAAGAAGTTATTAACCATGAATTGACGGATATACCTCCTTTTGATGGGGTATATGTACCCAAAATTCCCAAAGGTAAGGTCTTTTCAAACATGAAAAGATCCCTTCTGGACTCGGAAGGAGTTGACACCCCATTGTTCTCTACAATGATGGTGGTGTCCCAAACTAATGAAGGTATGGCAGCAGGGTCAAGGCCCCCATTAGACCAACCCACTGCTAGCCAATCCCAACCTTCCCACTCAAAATCAATTCCCCAGTCTCTTCTTGATAAACCTACTTCACCAATCACCCATACTTACAAAAGGAAACAGGTAAAGAAGGCTCCTTCCCTTCTTGTACCATTGACCCCTAAGCCTTTAAGCCCTCTAAGGGAGGATACTCTCTTAGAGAATATCTACAGGGAATCCACAAGGGTGTCTCCCAACCCAAAGGAGGTGCTCTCTGAAGAGGAGGAAGAGCATATGGGAGAGAAGGCTGCCACTACTCCTGCTAGCTCAGAGGAGGTCAGTGGTAACATACATAAGACCTTCCCCATGGCAACTTTGAATGAGCAATCATTCAAAGGTCCCCGGTGCCAAGAAACCAAGGGGGTGGATAGTGCTTCTGCTAGACAGAAGACTTCCACTACAAAAAGATCCAATGATCCTTCAAAAGAGGGTAACACTTCTGGAGAGGGTGAGGACAGATATTCTTACTATGAATTGATGGAAACAATGGGCAACATCAACCAAGATGTTCTCAAACAAGGGAAAGAAATTGAAGACATGAAATTGGTAATCTTGTCCCAACAAGTGCAGATTACCAAACTCAAGACCTTGGTGATGAAACTAGTACAGAAAAAGAAGAAGAGACAATTTGTGCTCAGGAGAAGGAAATCTGGGAATGATGCTCCCAAAAAGGGGGAGATCAACATGGAAGAAGCTACAGAAAAGGGGGAGCTTGATGGGATGAAATATGATGGTGAAGGGGAGAGATTTGATGTTGAGGGGGAGCAAGAAGCAGAAACAGAAAGAGAATCAGTGCAAGCAGAGATAAAAGAACAAGCAGCAGTAACAGAGCAAGCAACAGAAATCATTAATGCTGCTAGTTCAATCAAAGCAGCAGAAATGGTTAGTACTACTGAAATAAGCAAAGCAGCAGAAACTGTGAAAGAAGTTTTAACAGATCTTGAGATTGCAGAAACCTTACTTAAAGCCAAACATGATACTCTCAAGGTCACTTCAAAGACCAAAGGAGTAGTCATCAAAGAACAAGGTGAAGTGATCAAGAAAGATAACGGTAAGAAGGTAATGAACAAAGACAAAGGAAAAGCAAAGATGGTGGAATCTGATCAACCAGTCAAAAAGCAAAGGTTGGTTGAATCAGATGAAGCCTTGGCCAGGAAGATGCAGGCTGACATTGAAAAGGAAGAAAGAGTTCAGGTTGAAAAGGACAGGGAGATGGCAAAGGCTCTAGCTGCTGAACTAAATGAAGCCTATCAACAAAGCTTGGCAACTGAACTTGCACAGAAGAAAGCAGCATCTTTGAAGAAATCTGTGGTGATGAAAACAGCTGCAAAGAAGAGACAACCCTCAAAGACTTTCCTTGGTACTCAAGAGAGAAACAAGATGATAATTTTTCTCAAGGGTGCTATAGGAGTCAGAAAGGAGATGTTCTCCAAGATGACATTTGAGCAGATCAAGGAGCTGTACAATTCTGAAATGACTAAGCTTCAAGGAAATGAAACTACCAGGGTGGAGATGGAGAAGAGAATGAAAGAAAGCAATGATTTCATGATAGAAAAACCTTTTCCAGATGAGCAAGAAACACCACCAAAGAAACAAGCCACTCTAGGTGAAAGTCTAAGGACTTTAAAGAGAACCAAGATGATGGCAAGGAGAAAGTCAATCAAGAAGCCTAGAATAGCTGAAGGAGAGGATAAGAAGGTTGCTGAAGAAGAAGGGGCACCTGAGTCATCTGAAATGAAAAAATCTTTAAGAACTGATGATTTAAAGATGTACATGGTAGTGATGGACAAAGTTCCTGAACCAATTTCAGCAGAACCTGTTGGAATAAAGCCTCCTGAAGTTATTCACTGGGATACATTGACAGTGGATGGAAAGGAGTATATTAGGCTCAAGAGGAAGGATGATAAGTATGAGGTATTCAACACTTGGGCTAAGATTGTCAGAACATGCTCTAGATCTGATATAGAAGAAATGTTTGAAATAGGGATGAAGTTGTATGCAGATCAGTTAAAAGCTCCAGGGATTTCAATTACAAAACTGGTGATGGAGTATCTGTGTATGATGTTCAAACCTGAAGAAGTAGAGCATGTCATAAGAAATGTATTTCAAGCAGTCACCAATTGGACTCTATATGAAACTAGTGGAGTATATGCAGTGACTTTGGATAGAAATCACATAGAATACTTCCTAGTGGATAGAGTATACAATCACAGCAGACTTAAGCTTCATGCAATGCTGAAGAAGAAGCTTGGATGTGTTGAAAACTCAGAAATAGCCAAATATCTGATTCAGAGAATGATCAATCAAAGTTTGGGGATAAATGTTGATACAGGGATCTGAAGAATGGTATTTTGGGAGCATCTGAAGAACTTGACTTCTTTTCTTAAAAGTCAAGTTAGGGGGAGATTGTTGGGAACTGAAGATGTGAACAAGTCTTTAATGCTGCTAGTTCAGAATTACTACTGCTAGAAGTTTTCAAAATTAATACTGCTAGTCAAAGTTAGTGCTGCTTGAACAAAGTTAGTACTGCTTATCTAGTTAGTACTGCTAGTGGTTAGTGCAGTTTAGTAGTTAATGCTGCCAAGACTTAATGCTGCTTATAAGGTAATGTGAAGATAATGATGAAGAGATCGTGGGTAAAGATAAACAAAGATATTCTGAAGATATTCATGGAAGATATACTGAAGATATTTTATTTATTTGTAATTATCCTTTTGTTCAGTATATGTATAGATTTGACAGAATAGTTTAGTGAGAGAGATTAACAGATTTAATTCTAAAGTTTTTTTTGAGAGAATCAACCTCAAGACATAGTTCCTAATTCTAGAGAAGTAGAATTCGTCTTGAAAGAGCTTGTTCTTCAAGATTGAGGTTGAGTGTGTAATCTTGTGATTTTAATACAAGTTTGCAAAGTGTTTATCATATACTGTTTGTTTACTGTTTCATTGAATATCAAAGTGTTATTCCGCAACTTCTTTGATATTGTTTCTGAGATTTTATTCTTGTTAAGAATTCGATCCTGACATGTTTTGTCAAAACCAGCTCCATCTTCTCTTCTTTGAGAGAAGTTGTTCCTCCCAGTTCTTTTAATAAACTTCTTTACCCTCATAGATAACATGGCCATCTGCCATTTAATGTCCATCTCCTCCAGATCATCAGGGTGAAGTTGTTCCAGATCATCATTAATAAAAGAGTTGTTGCTGTAACTGGACAAAAAGGCTTCAAAGATAGTTTTAGTGCCTTTTTCTGAATTCACTCCACTGGCAGCACTAACTGCTTCAGGGTTGGCAACAGTATCAGTAGATGCTGATAGAAGTGCAGCATTGTGAATGTACCCAATGGGCTTTTTCTTGGCTTCTACCTCAGTTTCAAAAACTCTTAGATCATTATATAGATCATCAAGTTCCTTCTCTTCCAGATTGTCACTCTGTCTATATGAGACAGTGTACATAGTCCATTCATCTCCAAGAGATCTGAGGAACTTCCTGTTGATATCATCTTGCTCCATCTTTACTCCAACAGTAGCCAGTTCACCAATAAGCTTGTTGAACCTGTCAAAAGTTTGAGTCATAGACTCATTCTTTGAAGAAGTGAAGTTCTCATACTGCTGCTTCAGAACATCCCTTTGATTTCTTTTGATGCTTTTAGTTCCAGCAAATCTTTTCTCTAGAGCATTCCAGAGAATCTGAGCATCAGTGCAGTTGCAAATTTGATGCTGATATTCATTTGGGATGGCCAAGAGCAGAGTGATTAAGGCCTTCATCTCTGTCTGTCTGATCTTCCTCTCACCATCTGTCTTTGGTGGAGGTCTTTTCCCATCTGGTCCAATCTTTCCTGCTTCAGAGGGTCCATTCTCAATGATGTCCCACATTGAGTAGTCTGTGAGAAGAATGTATTGCCCGATTTTGATCTTCCACATGTCAAACTCACTGGGTTTGAGCATTGGGACCTTAGAAACAAGAGTACTGTTTGATTCTGCAAAGTTTTCCATGATGAATGAGTAGATGTTTCTGAGAGAACAGGCTCTGATACCACTTGTTAGGATCGAATTCTTAACAAGAATAAACTCTCAGAAACTAATATCAAAGGAGTTTGCGGAATAACACTTTGATATTCAATGAAACAGTAAACAAACAGTAAATATGATGATTAACTTGTAAACTTGTATTGAATGCTTTAAATCACAAGATTACACACACAACCTCAATCTTGAAGAACAGATTCTTTCAAGACGAATTCTACTTCTCTAGAATTAGGAACTATGCCTTGAGGTTGATTCTCTCTCTAAAACAAAAACTTAGAATGAACTGTTATTTTTAACTATTCTAAAACAATTCTATACATATACTGAACAAAAGATAATTACAATTAATAAAATATCTTCAGAATATCTTCCATGAATATCTTCAATCTATTCAGCTGTCATTCTTGCAATTCGGATCTCCATCTCATAAGCAGCACTAATCACCTTGGAAGTATTAACTCAAACTTGGCAACATTAACTACTAAGCAGCACTAACCTCTAGCAGTACTAACTAGCTAAGCAGTACTAACTTTGTTCAAGCAACACTTACTTTGATTAGCAGCATTAATTCTACTAGAAGCAGTAATACCTAGCAGTATTAAACTTGAATTCCTCTGGCAGTAGTAATTCTGTACTAGCAGCATTAAACACTTAAGCTTTTCTTCAGTTCCCAACAATCTACATAGATTTGAATTAAGATGATATCGCCTTTTTCCTTTTTGATAAACAAAGTGGTATCCACCGTACCTTTTGAAAACCCAGACTTGACTAGAAAAGTGGAAAGGACATCATACCAGGCTCGAGGTGCTTGTTTCAGACCGTAGAGTGCTTTGTCGAGAATGTAAACATGATTCGGCTTCTCTTGATTGACAAAACCCTCTGGCTGAGAGACGTAGACTTCCTCCTTCAGAATTCCATTGAGGAATGTTGTCTTCACGTCCATTTGAAAGACCGTGAAGTTCTTGTGGGCTGCGTAGGCTAGAAACATTCTGATTGCCTCTAATCGTGCCACAGGAGCATATGTTTCGTCATAGTCTATTCCTTCCTCTTGTCTGTATCCTTTGGCTACTAGTCTTGCCTTGTTTCGAATAACGGTACCATCTTCGTCTTTCTTTATCTTGAAAACCCATTTCGTACCTATAATGGTTTTACCTTTAGGCTTTGGTACTAGTCTCCAGACTTGAAGTGCATCGAACTGATTTAGATCTTCTTGCATTGAGATCACCCATTATGGATCAGCAAGTGCTTCCGATACGCGTGTTGGCTCGAACTTGCTCAGAAAGGAGTCATGCATGCACATATTCATTGATGCTGACCTAGTTTGCACCGGTTTTGATGGATCACCAATGATCTGGCTTAGCGGGTGCTCTTTGGTCCATTTATGTTCATAAGGTAATGGATTAGATGATTGTATGTCGGTTGTATCATCTACAAATCCACTTGTACCTTCTTCTGATTGTTCAGGAGGAATGATGATTTCAGTTGAAGTGATAGGTTCAGAAGGCTCAGCAGGAACAGCTTGATCTGGCTGTATATTGATCTGTACAGAACATCCTACTGTTTCAGCTACTTCTGTCTCTTTATCATTTGTCACTTCTTCAACTATTGGAGTCGAAATTTGAATTGTAATTTCTTGTTGAATCGGGGCGTTTGATTCAATAGAGTCATCTGAACTGGTTGGATGAGTAGTCGTTAAGTCTTCCATCCTGTCAACCACAACAAATTTCTTTACATTAGATCCAAGAAATTCATCATTAAATAATTCAAATAATAAATCTAAATCAGATAAGTGGTTAGTAGAAGTTGATGCTTCATCTGATTTATTCTTTTGAGACTCATGTCCTGGACTGAGTTGCCCAGAAGCTAGCATTCCTGTTATAACGGGTTCTGAACGTTGTTGTTCGGAAGCCATTTCTTCATCAAAGGTGACGTTGATGCTTTCAATCACCATTCTTGACTTCTTCAGATAAACACGGATTGCAGTTGATGTCGAGGAATAACCAATAAAGATGCCTTCGTCTGCCTTAGCACTGAACTTGTTGAGATTCTCCCTATCGTTTAGCACGAAACACTTACATCCAAATATATGGAAATATTTGATTGTCGATGTTCGGTTGTTGATTAACGCATAAGGAGTCTTCTTGAACCTTCGATGTACCATGGAGCGATTCTGTGTGTGGCACGCGGTCGAAACAGCTTCTGCCCACAAAAATAGACGTAAGTCTGATTGACTTAGCATAGTACGAGCAGCCTCGACTAGCGTCCGATTTCTTCTTTCGACCACTCCATTTTGTTGAGGCGTACGAGCAGCAGAGTATTGATGTGAAATCCCGACAGATTCGAGATATTCTTCAACTTTGTTGTTCTTGAACTCTGTGCCGTTGTCTGTTCTTAGAAACTTGACCGGTTTCTGCAGATTCACCTGGGTCGTCTTTAGGAATGTAATGATGACATCTGGTGTCTCATCCTTTGAACGTAGAAACTTGACCCATGTGTATCGTGAATAATCGTCCACGATAACAAGTATGTACTTCTTGCCGCCTAGACTTTGAGTTCGCATCGGACCGCATAAGTTCATATGCAATAACTCTAACGGAGCATTAGTACTTGGCTCAAGCTTAGGTTTATGAGGTGCCCTCTTCATCTTGCCCTTTTCACAAGCTGCACAAAGATGTTCTTTTTCATACTTGAGCTCTGGAAGTCCTTTGACGAGCTTTCTACTGACCAGATTGTTGATGTACCGAAAGTTGAGGTGAGAAAGACGTCGATGCCATAACCAACTTTGTTGCATCGAAGCTTTCGAAAGTAGACAAACTTGCTTGTCAGTCTGGACATTTGATAAATTGATCGTGTAGAGGTCGGATTCTCGAGACCGACCAAGAGTTCTTCGCCTTCTTCATTGTGAACTGAACATCTCTTGGCTTTGAAGTTGACCTCTAAGTCTTTGTCGCAGAACTGGCCTATACTAAACAAGTTGTGTCCTAAGCCTTCAACATAGCTCACCTTCTTGATAGTGATATTGTCATGTTGTACATCACCGTATCCCATGATTGGAGAAAACTGGTCGTTGCCAAATCTTACTGTTGCACAAAATTTGTCTTTGAAATTGGACAGTATCTCTTTTTGCCCTGTCATGTGCTTGGAACATCCGCTGTCCAAGAACCATGTATGACTAGTCTGCATAAGAGAAATTACAAATTTAGATATTCATACGACAACATTGGAATTTTCACTTTGATTATCGAAGTGCGGGTCTTGAACTGATTTGTTCAAAAGCCTATTTTGACTTTGATGTTCGGGTTTTGAACTGCATTATCCGAAAACCTATTTTTGACATTGAAGAACGAGTCCTGATATGTACATAATCAGAAGTCGCTTTCTCTCTAAGCTTTGTGTGCCTGCAACACAGATTTAGCTTTAGGTACCCATTGGAATTTGGGTCCTTCTGTGTTAGCACAAGATTTTGGTAACCATTTCAAATTGGTTCCTCTTTTCTTTTGAAATGCATGTGAAGAATTGGTATGAGATGAATGCACATGATAATTACCAAACCAATCTCCAGAATCTTGACAAGGAATAGAAACATGTTTATCATAAATAGAAGACTTTCTAGCAGAAAAGAGAACTGAAATAATTGCTTCATTGTATATTGTTTACGGGAAACAACAAGTTTTGAGTTCAAAAGATCAACATCAGCAATTAAGACATCTTTACTAAGCGAAGTCTTGCTACAATTAACACTACTAAACGATAAAACGGTCTTGTCAAGCTTCTGTTTCGGTTTCCATTGAGAATTTACTTATGGCCTTTGCTTGCTCAGATCTGTAACATGTGAAACTGGTGAGTTAGACTTCTGAGCAACAAATGAATGCTTCTTCTTGGAATTACCAGTAGTGGTCGGTTTCTGTGAATGCTGAGATAAATTCTTACCTTTAGCACTCTTAGCGTTCACAGAGACTGATTTATCAACGAAAGCTTTCGTTGATTTTGCACTGTTCACAGGCTTACTGGATTTTCTTAAAGTTTTCTTAACAAAAGATGAATGGTTGGGAAGTTTTGCATTAAAGTCAAAGAGATTTGAACCATTATCTAAACCACCATCAGAGTTCAAAAATTCAAATCCTTTATTTGAAGTACCAAACATATCCTCAGAGTTTGAAGCTTTTGAAAGAACAGAATTTGAAAACACGGTTGAAAAAACGTTTTGCTCAATATTTATCAAAAGTCTTGCATCTGATAAAGAATTCTCGAGTTCAGAAATTTTGCGTTCTAAAACGAGAGGAGGGACATATAGTTTACCTTTAATAGGCTTCGCCTCCATTTCCTTTTCAGAATAACTTGGAAAGAAATCACTTGAAAGAGTTTCCTTCTTTTTATATGTTGGGTTTTCATCATAACTATTATTCAACTTCGCATAATAAAATGGAAGATGAACTTTAGCTGATTTCATCCGTTTTTCCGTTTCATTGGCTTCATCCTCTTTTGACAGTTTAGTCCAAAAAGTTTTAAACGCGGGGAGTCTGCGAGCTAATTGCATATTAAGATGATCATAAAGTCCTGGCACTTCAGACATCCCTTTTGTAGACAGTGAGGATTGTTATAACCAATTCCCCATCTCTCTATTTCCTCTTTAGGTTTGTTCAGAAAAATAGTCTGTTCAGTTTGACCCATTTTATACAACTTCTCTTCCAAACTTTTTAATTTTCCGAGCAAAGAAAAGTTTTCTTTTGTACAAGAAGCATGCAACTTTTTAAGCTCATATTTTTCAATCTCACAATTTAGCAGTTGAGACTTAAGATCAGAATTCTCTTTTAGAATTATTGTCTTTTCATTAGCATTGGTGTCATTATCTTTATGTAAAACCTCAATTAATACTTTCTTCTCAGCAATTTCATTGCTAAGTTTCTGTATTAATTGGTTTTTGTCTGTCATGACACCATTATCTTGCTTAAGATTAGATTCTAACTCTCTTTGTTTCATACTCATGGCATGCATTTTATTCATGAATTCTAAATCTGATAAATTACATACCTCCTCTTCTTCAGTGTCTGAATCAGCTTCAGCATCTGATTCTATCTTGACCATCAAGCACATGTTGACGGCTTCATCTCTCTCTTCCTCCTCTTCTTCTTCATTTGAGTGATCGAGCCAGTATTCGTCCTCAGCCATCAATGCCTTGCCTGCCTCTTGTTGTTTTGCAAGAAGCATCTTGTTCTTGTAGTAGTCTGAATTTTTGACTTTTGATCTGCGGCAGTCCTTGGCAAAGTGACCTGGTTTGCCACAGTTGTAGCACGTAGGCGGTTCTGGCTGACTTGATCCTTCAGCTTTGAATTTTCTTTCTTCCGGTCTCCTCTCCTCAATCCTCTTTCCTTCCGACTGAAACCTTCTTTCTTCAGGTTTCCTCTCCTCTAATCTTCTCCCTTCAAATCTTCTTCCTTCATACCTGCTTCCTTCAATCCTTTCTTTGTAGATGTAGTTGTTCGGACCAGATGAATATCTCTGATTATTTGATGTTGGCTTTGTGTAGAACCTTTTCTGAAAAGCACTAGTCAGCAAGCAAACAGCTGATCATTTTCATCTGATTCTGAGTTTGCACACCCTTCATCTTCTTCATCTGATTCATATACAGTCGCCTTGTTCTTCTTCTTTCTGACTACAAGTGCGACTGTGTCTTCAACTACCTTTCCTTTCTGTCTATTCTCAGCTAGAATTTCATCCACCTCTTCTTCATTCTGACGGAGGGTTTCATACACCTCGTGAAGTGGAATCTCATTCAGGTCTTTAATCTGCTTCATCTGCCGAGCAAATCTTTTCCATTCAGGTTGAAGAATACTAAGGAATTTGACGTTCAGCTCTATTTGAGATTTGTGAACTTTGTTCTTGCTAAGTTCATTCAGCAACGTCACAAACATGTCATAGGTTTCTTCTAAGGTTTCTCCCCCCCTGCCTCTAAATTCTTCATAATTATTTAGGCAATTGGAGATTTTCAGCTGATTTCCCACTTTTGAACCCAGCATCATCTTTTCGAGCTGATCCCACATTTCTTTACCTGAAGCCTTGTAGCTGTCAATATTTACGTATATTTCATTTGGGATTCCTTGTAAGATGTATGACTTGGATAATTTGTCGCTTTTGGCTCTCTTGAGGTTATCATCTTGTAGCTCGTGAAGCTTAAGTTCAACCTGAGTAGGTACATTATCAACTACACGAGTGGTCATTGGTGGTTTCATAACCCCTTCTTCTATAGATGTTCTGATAAAATCACCCAGCTCGTGTATGTCAATGAAGTTCAGAAACCTATCCTTCCACTGTTCGTACTCTCCTTTGAAGAGAACTGGTGGCTTGGTGTCAGTTCCTATTGCGAGAGCTTCTCTGGATGTCATTCTGAAGAAAATTCTAAGTATGGATTTTAAGTGAGGAGCACAAAGTTGAGATATGCGGGTCTAGTGAGGAGCGCACACTGAGGTATGCGGGTCTAGTGAGGAGAGCACACTGAGGTATGCGGGTCTAGTGAGGAGCGCACACTGAGGTATGCGGGTCTAGTGAGGAGCGCACAGTTGGACTTTGCGTTTCACTTGAGACGCGCAAAGTGGGACTTTGCGTTTCACTTGGGACGCGCAAAGTGGGACTTTGCGTTTCACTTGGGACGTGCAAAGTGGGACTTTGCGTTTGATGTGAGACGCGCAAAGTTGGACTTTGCGTGTGTTCTTCTTTTGCTTTGCGTATGTTCGTCCTTAAACTTCGAAAATTGACTAGAACTTGATCCTGAAACGATTAGCAGTACCAAACCCTACCAATGTGTCCAGAAACACTTTTAGAAATGAAAGTAAGCACTCGATCTCTCTAAAACACACTTTTTCGAAATAAAATTGATGGCACAGTGAACTTACCCACTTCGACTTTTTCACATAAAATCCAGAAATTGGAACTCGATTTAAGCTTAAAAGTGAAATCAAATATCAACAACTCGATCTAGCATGTAGTACGATCACAACCTGATCAATTCTAACACCTAAAACACTCAAAATCACAAAATCAATTTTTCTTGAAGAACACAGAGTCGTTTTTCTGAAAACTTGTTTTGATCTTAATCAGGCTCTGATACCAATTGTCGGTCCAACAATACTTATCAAGTTTATAGAAACAACAACACAAAATGATTACCAACCTGTATTGATTATAACAAACGAGTTACAAGGTTGATCGATTAAGCTTTGATTGTGTTCTCTATGTTTTTCTCTCAAATACACCTTTAAGTGTGTGTTTTTATGTGTGAAAAAATATTATCTGATCTTTAGAGAGTTACTTGATAAACACAATATCTAAACTTAGTGTGTTAGACACACTTCCTACAACTTGCAATATTAAACTATAAACCTACCTAATATCTAATCTAATAATATACATAATATCTAAACTAGATATTATGTAAACTAACTAAATACTAGAAACTAACCAAGTTAACTTTATCTAACTATTACAATACTATAATTTAGATATTTAAATCTAAGTAAACTAAAACAATTACATTGACATTTATTACAAACGACATAGACTTTAATATCGAGAGTCGACGTTCCGGCTTTAGCTTCAGATTGCGATCTTCAGATTGGATGATCTTGAATCCAATGAGACTGTGTCTTAACACAATCCCACAGGGAAGCGTGGAAAAGTTCTCCTCGAAAGTCGGGTCTGTAAAAGCGAGTTTCAGATGGCGATTTCGAAAACAATATTTTTGTTTGGGGGTTTTGATTAACACTACTGAACAGTAATTAAAAAGAAACACCTGACACAATGTTCTACTGGGGTAAGATTAATTTATGGATAAGAAGATGAGATCACATTCCTTTGTTATCTTAAGGTTGATATTTCATGAAACTCAAATGAGCCGTCGTACAATAAACCAGTTGTCAATTGATTAATTGCAGTCCACCATAAAATATAACTTTAAATTAAATAACTTCGGACAATCATGCGATACGATACACCGTTTTATCTTTTGATCAGTCTCGGTCCCAACTTAACTTCGTACAGATTATAAATATAACAGAAACGGAAATGTAAATTTTAACTAAAGATTGGAGACGGTTGGCGTTTTCAAACACTCAACGATAGAAACCGTAGAAGTGTTGTGCCAACAACGTGTCCTTGGACAGAAATTATTATGATTAACTAAAGGAGACGGTTGACGTTTTCAAACACCCAACGATAGAAATCGTAGGAGTGTTGTGCCAACAACGTGTCCTTAGACAGGAAATATAATCACTTGAAATATAAGACTGAAAATATATGATGTGAATTAAATTGCAGAATTAAATTAACGGAAAGTAATAACTGAAATGAAAGTGCAGAAAATAAATTGCGGAAACTAAATTGCGAGAATTAAAGTGCGTTAAAATAAACAATATTAACGTAAAATGAGAATTATAAATTTAAGACATTATCGGAAATGGTGACGGGAAATCTTGTTTCAAATGTGAGATTCGAACTTGAAGGTTTCATGGTGTTTTGACGATGTAACGACGTAAAGGAAAACTAACCAAAGTACAATTGATTTTTATAAAATTGGAAACATAAAACGGATTTAATAAACTACAACAAACCGTGAACCAACAAAAGTTGGGAATCCGAAATTATTTTCCGGACTTCCGGTTTGTAATAGAACTAAAGCCGTAATGAGACCAAAATAAAAACCAAATCGTATCAAACCAACAAGATTCTTGGATTGTAACGAGAACACGCGCAATTAACACAAAATGATCACGAGATATCGTAACTTGAAACGGAGAATGACATATATTTATATAATTAGGATCCGAATTGAATCATGAGCCAATGCTTAAACCAATCACTAATGGCTCAATTCTTCAATTCTAATACAAAAGATTAAGGAAGGAAGCTACAAAATGTCTAGGTTCAATGTACCTAGCACATTTTCATCCCAAAAGAGAGCATACGTGAGGAAGGAACAAAGGAAGAAGCAAATATTAGATGGATGGGATTTTCTCCTTACACTACATGGCTATTTATAGTTAAAATCAACCTTGGGGCCCAAGTTTACAACAATGGGGGCCCAAGGGAATTGTAGGTAGATGAGCCCAAAACAAAGTATCCATCCAAAAAGTCCACACTTTCGGCCCAATCATGCAGTCCAAAAAGATTCGGTCCATCGATGTGTCTTGTAATACGGCCCAAAAAGGAGAAGTCATAGTGTTGGTTTCGCGCCATCTCGATATGTTGACTTCTCACGACCTTCGCATCGATCCTAGAATAAAAACATAAGATAAAAAAATAAGATCTTTCCGAAAATTTTCTAAAATTAACCATTTAAAAAAACTAAATCTAAAACATTTATTTTAGACGAAAATCACTAAAAATACCCAAAAAAGACTCAATGGGGAAATAAAAATTTGCTCAAAATTATAAAAACGAGTAAAAAAATAGGGTAAATAAAATTACCCTATCACAACCCCAAACTTGAACTCTTGTTCGTCCCGAACAACTTTATTTAAAGGAAAAAAATTAATTTTTGAGCAAAGATTTATTAAAAAGAGACTCATTCCCATACGAATCATCATCGTCATAGTCACGGCTTATCTCAATCAGTTCAAAAAAAATGATAGCCCTTCATACATCTGTTTCTCTCAACATGATAAAAAAAATATCAACCACAAGTTAGGCAAACAACTTTATGATGAATTGGGATCAACAATGCAACAAATGGCGTATGTATTTGGCTGTTTTGGTTTCTTTTTTTTTTGTATGGCACACAATTTTACTACCATTTTTTTTTCTTTGGGGAACATAATTGAGCACACAAGTGCTTTGGTGTCTATGACACTTTCTTTGGTATGATTATGAGAACAAGTTTGAAGCTTTGCTTGTTTTCTTTTGTGCACATAGTTCTCATAAGTGCATTTCTTTTGCTTTTATGGCGTGTGCCTTTTTGGTGGTGTTTGTGAACAACAAAAGACATGGTTAAGAATAGAATTGGGTGACCATGTCTTCCCCTCCCCAAAATTTAGAAGGGTTCGGTGTCCTCATCGAACAAGAACATTTCAAATGCCAACACAAAAAGTTGTAAATGCAATGAGGTGCAAGAATCCCAACAAAAACGGTTGAACCAAAAAGTTGCAAGCCCATGTGTGGGTGGATATGCAAAAATCAATGCGTGAAAACCAAGAGTATTAGGGTTATTACTAAGGTGAACCAATGCCAATGAACCATAAACCATGGAAATGACGTTGTATGAAACAACAAGACTCCTTAAAAAACGACCGAAAAATCCCAGACTCAAACATAAAATCTAGACTAGAACAGTAAGTAAAGAGGGTTGTAGAATACTGAACCTCCCTACTCATTATGAGTAGGAGTCGATCCCGCCGATCTCCAAAGTGTGTCCAAAGGAAAAGGAGGCCATAAGTCTGCAGACTCCGGATGGTGCCTCGTCCACCATGATCTCAGCATGTCATCTCGCGCCTTTTCGAATGTCAAAAGTTTCATCAGTTTGTCCTTAATTTCTTCCTCTATCCTTTCACTGCGTTTAGACCTTTTTAAGAGCAGGTCCAGCTTTTCATCAATGCCTACTGCTCGTCCAACCACCTGTTTGGAAATTAGTTTCCGTTGTTCTTTTAAAACCGTTTTGACTTTCCTCATAACCGGAGGTGGTGTAGTTGATTCCGTATGGTGGTGGTGATGAGCAAAGTAGCCTCGACAGTGCTCCATTGCTGTGAGATCAAGCGATGTAGAGAGAGTGGTGGTATCGAAGGCAGAATCTGGTGGTGCGCGATTGGAACTCGCAGGCTGTCGATCGATATTGGCAGCGGTCAACGGAGGTGGGTTTGGGATGTCGACTCATACGCTATTGTGGAGTAACGATGGTGGCTATGGTAAAGTGTGGGGGTTAGGCGGGGTTAGGGTTTCGAAGCTTCGGAGGGGACGGGGTTGCAATGATGATGTGTCGGGTGATGGAGGGAAGGGTTGCGACGATCTTAGGGTTTCAGTAGGGGTCGTCGATGGGTGGTGATTGGGTTTCCAGCGGGTGCAGCGGCGGCAGTGTGGTTGATGTGCCGGTGGTCGAGAAAATCAAAACTGGATGGGGGTAGTTGTAGGGGTTCGAAAGGGTTTTTGCGGGTGGGGTGCGATGGTGTGGATGAGGAAGGGAAAGGGTTCGGCGGGGTTAGGGCGTCGATAGAGGTGGTCGCCGCAGGGGGTATCGGTCGACGATTGGGGTTTTTGGAGGTGGTGGCAACGGTGATGTAGTGATGGGTTTGGTGGTCGAGAAGCTCGGCGACCGTAGCGAGGGTAAAAAGAGGGGTGATCGCCGATTGGGTTGTGATGGGGTGAGCAGTGGCGGAGGTTACGGTGGTGTGTGGTTGGGTCTCTTTGTCGCCGGTGGTGGAGTGAGCAGCGGCCGATGATGATGCTGTGGAAGCTTCTTGGGTGTGGGATGAAGATGTTGTAAGGCTAACAACAATATGAGGGTGAATTTGGGATGAAGAAACAGAAATCGAAGGGTTTTGTGTATCCATTGGTTGAAATTCTTAGATAATTTCAATCTGTAGGATGTTGGATCCATGATGAATTCAAAAAATTTTATAACAGAAAATTGAGATGATGGGTGAAAGATGGTTTGCTGCTTGTCAGTACTAGGATTGTACTGTTGCCGGCGGTGATAAGAAGAGGAAGAAGAAAATAGAGGAAGAAGAAGAAGAAGAAGAAGGAGAAGAATGAGAGGAGAAGAGGGATAAGGGTTTGTTAGAGGAATGATGTCACATCTCTGAAATTAAGTACCTGATTAAATAATCTTTGGAAACATAATTCAATCTAAATCAGATTTATGTGTATCTGATTTAGATATAATCTGATTTTTTTTTAAAAAACAATACTAATACTAATTCTAATATATTTATATATATAAATGTATGCTATATATTTATAGAATAGTTCTAACTTATTTTGCATACATATATATATATATATCTATATCTATACCTATATATATATATTTATATTTATATAATATTTTTTCTTTTTTTTTTCAAAATTGACGTTTTTCTTGAGTTAGGACAGAACTCAAGAATATACAACGTCTTTTCTATTCCTGAAAATGGAAAACCTCCACAGGTTGTTGCATTAATGCTGACGGTGGCCACCTCTCTTCCGTAAACGCTTCTACCTGGGGTTCCCGTACTAGGGTTCAAATCCGGGGGAAGACAACATGTCTTTTCCGGTGCAGGCTTATAGAGGTAGGGCCTGTAGGGTCCACAAAAGTGGGCCACGAGGCCTTGGGTCCTCGCCAATAAACCTTTAATGCTGACGGTTCAAGAAAATGTTTTACCCTCTGTCCGTTTACCTTAAATGTGGTACCCCTTTCTTGATCTATCAATTCAACCACTCCGTAGGGATACACTTTTGCGACCTCAAATGGACCTGTCCATCTAGAGCTTAATTTCCCGGGAAATAACCTGAGCCAAGAATTGAAGAGTAGGACCTGTTGTCCCTCACTGAGCTCTTTTGGAATAATTTTCCTATGATGCCATCTTTTTGTATTTTCCTTATATAGCTTCGCATTTTCGTAGGAAAAATTCCTATGTTCCTCCAATTCACACAATTGTAAATCTCTTTTATTTACGACTGTATCTAAACTCATGTTAAGTTCCTTGATCGCCCAATAGGCACTGTGCTCTAACTCAACAGGCAGGTGACAGGCTTTTCCAAAAACCAATTTATAGGGAGACATGCCAATAGGGGTTTTGTAAGCAGTCCAGTAGGCCCACAAGGCATCATTCAATTTGGAGCCTAGTCTTTTCGGTGTGGCTTGACTACCTTAGCTAAAATTCCTTTGATCTCCCTATTGGAAAGTTCAGCCAATCCATTAGTCTGAGGGTGATAAGCAGTGGCCACCCTATGTTGTATGTTGTACTTTTCTAAGACTTCCTCTAACACATTGTTTATGAAGTGAGTGCCTTCATCACTGATTAAGGCACGTGGTGTACCAAATCTGGTGAAAATGTGCTTCTGTAAAAATTTGACAACTGTCTTAGCATCATTAGAGTGGCAAGCCATAGCTTCCACCCATTTAGACACATAATCCACAACCACCAGAATGTATGCACAATTGTTGGAGAGTGGAAAAGGTCCCATAAAGTCAATGCCCCAAACATCAAATAATTCTACTTCTAGAATTCCATTCAGGGGCATTTCGTTCCTCTGGGAGATATTTCCACTCCTCTGACATTCATTGCAGCTTTTTGCAAAATTGTGGGCATCATTGTTTAGAGTAGGCCAATACAATCCTGATTGTAAAATTTTTGCGGCTGTCCTATCTCCTCCAAAATGCCCACCACATGGTCCTGTGTGGCAGCGATGTAAAACAGATGCCACTTCTTCTTTTGGAATACACCTTCTTATTACCTGGTCTGCACAGATTTTAAAAAGAAAGGGATCATCCCACAAAAACTTTTTGGAATCAAAAATGAGTTTCTTTCTTTGATGCTTATTGAATTCCTTGGGGATAATCTCATAAGCCAAATAATTCACAATATCTGCAAACCAAGGTGTTGCAGTATGTTGTATGACCAAAATCTTTTCATCAGGAAATGACTCACAAATATCCCCACTGTCTTTATCCTGCTCCTGTTTTTCCAATCTTGACAAATGGTCAGCCACTTGATTATTTACACCCTTTCTGTCAATGATTTCCAAATCAAATTCTTGTAACAACAAGACCCACCTGATTAACCTAGGTTTTGCATCCTTTTTAGAAATGAGATACTTGATGGCAGCATGATCAGTATGCACAATCACTTTGGCACCCATCAAGTATGATCTGAATTTTTCAAAAGCAAATACCACAACTAATAATTCTTTTTCAGTGGTGGTGTAGTTGATTTGGGCTTCATTGAGAGTTTTACTAGCATAGTAAATAGAGTGAAATATTTTATTCTTCCTTTGCCCTAGAACTGCTCCTATTGCCCAATCACTTGCATCAGTCATTATTTCAAAAGGCAAGGACCAGTCAGGTGCCACTATTACATGTGCTGTGACCAATGCATCTTTTAAAAATTTAAAAGCCTTCTTACAATCTTCATCAAAATTAAAGGCATGGTCATGCTGTAATAGTGAGCACAGAGGTTTGGATATTTTGGAAAAATCTTTTATGAACCTCCGGTAAAAACCTACATGTCCGAGAAAACTTCTGATACCTTTTACAGTAGTTGGTTCAGGCAACTTTGCAATTACTTCCAACTTTGCCTTATCAACCTCAATACCTCTATTGGAAATGAGATGCCCTAACACAATGCCCTCTTTAACCATAAAGTGAAAATTTTCCTTGTTGGTCCCGAAAGTGCTTAACAAGTTATTGATAAATCAAATACAATTTACATGTTTGTTGCGGAATAAGATTAAGACAAACTCAATCTAAACAAACTTAAGAAACACTAAGATGGTTGCACAAGAAATTCAGAGAAAGGAGGATTAAGAGATATAGAAAACAAAGGTTTCTATTTGGAGTTCAAGGATTGAGCACACCCTCAGATGGAGGGGTGAACTTCCTATTTATACCCTATACATTAAATGCATGGCAGGGCACTTTACACGTGGCGTTTAGTGATTGGCTTTGAATGTCTGACTTTGGGAGACATGCTTTCGGCCGGATCATGAACAGTGTAGTTGACAGAGTTGTCGTACGAATTGTGGCAGAGGCATGTCCGTTCTGACACATCGTACTGAGTTGTGCAAGGTTAGACAAAAAGAAACTTGAGGTATAAGCTAAGTGATCATTCAATCGCTGAATATCTCTTTCAACAGAGATATCAAGAGTTCAGCGATCGCTGAAGCTTTACTCATGTTCCTTCGCGTATAAGTAGAGTTGTCTTTTCTTCACTGATATCCGAATCAGGTCACTAGTAGACTTCTCTTTGTTCAGCAGCTTCGTCTTCGATTCAACTATGAATATCTGTTGACGCGAGACTTGTCTTCAGGGATTACATTACTGTTTACATCAGAACTATCAGCGATAACTGAACAGACTCAGTTTGATCACTGATAGTGAAACACTAATACATATTAAATGTTTGAGAAAGACTATCAGCGATAACTGAACAGACTCAGTCTGATCGCTGATGGTGAAACACTAATACATATTAAACGTAATTTTCACTAAGTATAGAAAAGGGTCGTTATCAAATCACTGAGAGAGCTTGGATCAACAATCTCCCCCTATTTGATAATGACAAAGTAACTGAAGAAAATTACTTTATAATTCAAAATGATGGAATAATCAGGACTCATAACATACATGTCCCAATTACTATTTTGAGGGATCTTTTACAGTACTGATAGAGTTAAGTACTTCACTGAAATTCTCATTAATCCAAGAAAAAAGATTACAAGGTATGAAAATTACAAGTACAAGTGATGTATTAACTGCTGTAAGTTAAACTAATAGATTACAAGAAAGAAAACTAATCTATCAGCTATCTAAAGAGGGTTTAGGAGGATTGATCAAATACTCATGTATTTCTTCTCCTTTTTGCCTTCGCTATAAAGATTCTTTGCAGATGATCGCTATGATTGGCTCAGCAGCAGGAGAGAGAGAGTACACCATAGGCACATGAGATCCTTGAGAAGAGCGAGGGGACAGATAGGGATTTCAGAGACTCTTTGAAATATGAGCTGTTCCTCGTCATCTCTAAAGAAGATTACAAAAGGTTCTTCAAGAACTTGTCCCGCAACATATGGTCCGCCAGGAGGCAGAGAGAGATCCAGAACTGAAAGATCAGGAGGAGGACCGAACAGAGCTTCTCTTGAGAATTTGATGGAGGTTTCATTTCTGATCACTGCGACATTATCAGATTAGGAGGAGACAGGCTTTCTCTTGATTTGCTTGGACTTTGGAGGAAGAGTAGATGACACGTTTAGTATAGCAGCGACTCTGTTGATGAGGGCATCATTTACCCTTTCAACATAGCCTCTGTATGTTGACTTTGATTTCTTCAGCACATCTTTGAACTCAAGCCACTCCATGTAGCCAAATTCTTCCAGCTTTGAAATGAACATAGCCTTGCAGCTTCCATCCTCTCTGGTAATCTCCATTGTGACAGAGAGTTTATCCTTCTTCTTTCTCCTAGAGATAGCAACAGCTACGATTTTCATTGGGTCAGAGCGATAGTCAATTTTGTGTTTGCACCAATCGACTGTATTATCGCTGACCGCTTTTTCTTTGGAGCGTTCCTCTTCAATCTCTTTCAAAAGAGCTGCCTAGACTTCCACTGGTTTGCTTTTCAGCTTCTTGTCTTTGACTTGAGAGGACTGAATTTTGAGAGCTAGAGAGGCATCTCTTTGACAGTCAGCAATCAGCTTCTCAGCCCTGACGGATTCTTCGATTTCAGCTTCAGTTAGGAACTCCAGATCTGATGATTGAGAGGGGATCTTTCGTCGTTGACTCTCCAGATGAGAGATCATCTCTGTTCTTTTCTTTATCTCTTCCTCTGACCAATGAGAGGGTCTAGAGGGCCTTCCATGATGTTGCAGGGACTCTTCTTCTTCTTCATCCTCTTCATCAATCTCTCTTACAGAGATTGGAATTATTTGATCATCAGCTTCAGCAGCAGGGATTATTTGGAGTTCTTTACCCTTAAGCAGGGGAGAGAACTATCTGGTCAGAAAAATAAAAAGGTTAGATTTAGTTTTAGGGAAGGAGAGAGATAAAGGCTAGAAAGAAACAGGGATTGGATTTTTATAGAAGGATAAGGGAACAAGAGTAAGGCATACCTAAGAAGGATTCTCCTCAGGTAGTGAAATCATATTCAGGGTTCCCTCAGCAGTTGCACCTTTGCTTTGGGAAGGGGTTCCTGAAGGTGTCTCTTGACTCCCCCCTGATTTGATAACTTCTTTCGAAGCTATCGCTGATGAAGTGACGGCTGAAGAACACCATAGAGATTGACATTCATCATCATCATCATCTTGATGAGAATCTTCCTCTTGATCTTCAAGATCAAGGTCTTCATCATCATCGTCTTCTTCTTCTTCATCATCGATTAAATCTTCGAGAGAAGGAGGGGCTTTTTCAACAACTATCTCCCCCTCAACCTGAGAGGGAGTTTCCTTCTGTTGGACCTCAACAGCGACTTCAAACTCCGTATTTTCTTTAGCTGCTTTCTCCCCCTCTTTGTCATTATCATCGAGGGAGAGATCTTTGGAAGGAGATGAAGCTTTTGCAGCGGCCAACACCTGAACTTCAGCCTCCAAACTGTCCAGTCGGCCTTCAAACGCAGGAAGATCTGACGTAGCCTGATGAATAAACTCCACGACAATGTTCAGCGATGTACGATCGTTCTCTGTGAATGAGGGAGTAGGAGTAGGAGCTGGTGCCTTCAAGTGAGTCAGGATTTGCTGAAGAAGGACTTCACAAGAATCAACCTTTGTAGTCAGGGCTGCAAACTGTTGTTGTGAGTCTTCTCTGACTTTGACAATCGCTTCTTGGAGAGTATCGATGTGAGAAACGTCAGCTTTGGAGGCGCAGGTGGCAGTCAACGTCTTCAGTGCTTCACCAGCTGATTGAACATCGTTGGTGGTGTTGTTGAGAGAGGCAGTCAGAGATTCCACCTTTGCACTCAGATTGTTGACATTTGTGTCAACAGACGCCAAACTAGGACCTGAAATATAAGTTAGTTTTTGATAAACAGGCCTATATGGTGAGTTGGGAGAAGTGTTTAAGGTTATAGGGATACCTGAATTATCAAACATTTTGTAGAATTGTAAAGATTCCTCAAAAGATTGATGTTCAGGTCCTATGGGTCCAAACTGTGGAGTAGAAATAGATGGAGGGTTAGAGATCAAAGAAATAGAAGGACTAGAGATGGGGATAGAAGATGTAGGGATAGGGGTAGTTACCTCAGGTTGTTGTTGAACTGAGATTGTAGGTTGCGTCACTGTTGTTGTGACAGCGACCGAGATCGCTGGCACGGTTGAAGTGGTTATAGCTGAGGATGTGGAGGAGAGACCCACGAAAGCATCCAAGGAAGTTTGTTGATAAACATCCTTAGGTATAGAGCTAGAGGTAGCTTTCTCCTTGGTGACCTTGGCCTTCTTCGAAGGACCAAGGGAGCCAGTTGATG
Organism: Arctium minus; assembly: GCA_954870635.1. Taxonomy (NCBI): domain Eukaryota; kingdom Viridiplantae; phylum Streptophyta; class Magnoliopsida; order Asterales; family Asteraceae; genus Arctium; species Arctium minus. The sequence continues at coordinate 33,477,435 of OX941092.1, forward strand.
GTCGTTTGGAAGGGGTAGCGGCAGGGATAGCAGAAGAAGGAACCTCCTGCGTGGCCGCTGAAGTAGAAGAAGTGAGGAGAGAGAGTCGGGAGCGAAGTTCAAAGATACTTACCTCGTTGGGGAGCGTCTTGACCTCCAGTGAGCGCTGACCCACTTTTGGAAAAGATGCATCCGAGTTAGTGGGGTAAGTAGCAGGGTAGAGGAACTTCAGGTACGTGCAAATAAAGCATACGTAGGGGACCTTAGGATCCCTTTCGGTCTTCTCTATCTTTGACTTGAGATCGTCAAAGATAGCTGTTGCGTAGTCGAAGTTTCATCCAGTGATCACTGAGTAAGCCATCTGGACCTGAATCTTGCTTGCTTGGTCCAGTGACCCACTCTTCCCACTCATACACTGAATGAAGTGTGAGAAGATGTAGTTAAGCTGAGAAGGCATCAGTGCCTTCTTCACAAGAGTCAGCTTCTTGTTTGGAATCGTCGTCCTTGGCTTGGGTTTCCAAGAGTATTCCATGGCATCCAGAAATTGGATGAGTTCAGCATCAGTTGGCAAGGCATCGAATCCATTCCTGGGTTTGTCAGGAAAACGCAGAGCTTTCCTCAGGCCTAAAGCAATCATCATCCCTGAGCCAAGTTGAGTGCTGAAGGAGATAGTAGGAACCTATTCACCCTTTTTGTTGGTGATAGAGGTTTCGTCAGCGGTAAACCAGAATTGCTGGAGAAGATCTTTGGAGGGTGTTGGATCCACAGTGATAGCATAAGAAATGCAAGATTGCTTTAGAAACATTGCAGCTTCCTTCAGATGTGGGTACTTAACACCGTCAAAATCGAGGCGAGCGAGATGATTGTTCTTTGGAAGCTCCGAGTCAGTGATGGCGAACTTGACGTTCTTAGAGGCGACAAGTGCAGATTGAGCCATTCTGAGCTATGAGTAGATAAAAGAGTAGAAGAAAGGTTTTAGTCTAAAAATAAAGAAGATTTGTCCAGTTTCTATTTTGGGAAAGAAAAAGAGGGAAATCAACAAATTTGAAGATTAAAAAGGTGTTCTTGACAGAAGATACAAGAACAAGAAGAAAAACCAAGGATTTTGAATGAAGAACAATCAAAATAGAATGGTTTTTAAAGAATAAAATCAAAAATGAAAATGATTTTATGTGATTAGAATCTTATAAACCCATAAATGGAGTTTTATGTAAAAAGATTTAAGATAAGAATTTGAAAAAGATCAAGAATAACCTGTTGATCTTTGAAGAAGATGATGCAAATGCTTGAGAATGCTAGAATGCTTGAGAGAGTATTCTTGCTTTGAAAGTATTTCCAGAAAGCGTAAAATGATAAGAATGGAAAAACATTCCTTTTATATGTGAGAGAGAGGAGAGAGAATGTGAGAGGCGGGAAAACAAATGCTCATCATGACATGGACACGTCCCACGAAGTTGATTGGATAGAAGGGCAACGGACGAACGTGTCAGAAAAAGGCATGTCGTGGATTGTCGGTTCAAATGACGTCATAGAAAGGAGACTGTTCATTTGTCCGTTTTGAAATTATCGCTGAAGAAAAGTCAGCGATAGATTTTTCTTTTTGAAAGTATCCCTGATGGTAAAGATAGGGATAGATTTTCTTTTAAAGGATCACTGATTAGAAATATCAGTGATAAATTTATTTTTCAAAAAGCTTTTAATCATTTGAAGAAAGTTCAGTGATTAAGGTTTATATTTTGAAAAACAACTGAATGAAGATTCAGTTGTAGGGATTGAGAGAACATACCTGAGAGTCAGAATATTTATCAGAGAATGATAAAAGGGGAACTTATGAGTACTGACACAATGCATTAACGCTGAAGAATTATTCTTCGAGATTCAGCATTCCAAGCTTACTGATGAGAAAGTTGAACCTTGTCTCATCAAGAGGTTTGGTGAATAAATCAACAAGCTGAAAGTCAGTAGGGATAAAGTGAAGTTCAATATCACCATTCATCACATGATCTTTGATAAAGTGATATCTGATCTCTATGTGTTTCGTCTTTGAATGTAGCACTGGATTATTTGCTATAGCGATAGCACTAGTGCTGTCGCAATATATAGGAATCTTTGACAGATGAAGGTCATAGTCTAATAGTTGATTTCTCAACCACAAGATTTGAGAACAACAGCTTCCAGCGGCTACATATTTAGCTTCAGCTGTGGAAGTGGACACTGAATTTTGCTTTTTGCTTGTCCAGCTTACCAGCTTTCCTCCGAGGAGTTGACATCCACTAGTGGTACTCTTTCTGTCAAGTTTACATCCTGTAAAATCACTATCAGAATAACCAGTTAGATCGAACCCTGAGTCTTTGGGATACCAAAGACCGAGGTTAGGAGTTCCTTTCAGATATCTGAATATACGCTTAACAGCGATCAGATGGGATTCCTATGGTTCAGATTGATAGTGTGCACATAAACAAGTAGAATACATGATGTCAGGTCGGCTCGCCGTAAGATACAGCAGGGAGCCTATCATTCCTCTATAGGCAGTGACATTAACAGGTTTTCCAGAAGGATCTTTGTTAAGTGTCAGGGGTGGTGCCATAGGAGTTTTCATTGATGAAGTTTGTGTAAGATCACACTTCTTCAGCATATCTTTAACATACTTACCTTGGCTGATGAAAGTACCTTTATCATATTGTTTAATCTGAAGACCAAGAAAATATGTCAGCTCACCCATCATACTCATTTTATATTCTTTCTTCATTCTTTCAGCGAAGCGAGTACATAGAGATGGGTTAGTAGAACCAAATATTATGTCATCGACATATATTTGTACAAGAATTATATGACCTTTTATCTTTCTGAAAAATAACGTATTATCAATCTTGCCACGTTCAAAATTTTCAAAAATAAGAAATGATGAGAGAGTGTCATACCAAGCACGAGGGGCTTGTTTTAGACCATAGAGAGCCTTATCCAATTTATAAACATAATTTGGATACTTAGGGTCATAGAACCCTGGTGGTTGTTCTACATAGACTTCTTCATTCAGCTTTCCATTGAGGAACGCTGATTTTACGTCCATTTGATAAATGATGAAGTCTTTATAGACTGCATAAGCTAAGAATAGTCGAATTGCTTCGAGCCTAGCCACAGGGGCAAAGGTTTCATCATAGTCTATGCCTTCCTCTTGTCTGTATCCCTGAGCAATAAGTCGAGCCTTGTTGCGGGTTACAGTTCCATGTTCATCTAACTTGTTTCTAAACACCCATTTGGTGCCTATAACAGTTTTTTCAGATGGTCTAGGAACGAGATTCCAAACTTTGTTACGGGTAAACTCAGTCAGCTCTTCTTGCATAGCGCTGACCCAGTTTGGATCTCTGAGGGCATCATCAGTCTTCTTTGGTTCTATTAAAGATAGAAAGTTGACAAAGAGACAGATATTACCTGAGCTTCATCGTGTCTGAATACCTGCATCTGGATCACCAAGAATTTGATCTATTGGATGATCTCTGGTCCATCGCTGAGCAGGAGCATGATCTCTCAACTCAGAGGTTGAATCAACAATTGGGATGTTTACTGATGAGGACGTTTGAGGTTCATCAGCAATTAACTGTTGAGTAGTGGACAACCTGTTGTTATCAGAGAGGTTTTCAGACAAAGGTAGATCTGATGGTAGCATAGAGGTTCAGCTGAAACCCATGAGTTGGATTCAGCGCTAGGAGGTATAATGTTTGGATCATCATCAGCGGCTGGAGAATCTGAATGCTGATGGTTTGAGAAGAAGGGTTCAGTTTCCTTGTAGTGAGAAAACATCCAAGCATTTAACTCTTCATTGTCAGTGATTGGTTTGGAGTTCGCTGAGCGAGTTTCATCAAAAGTGATTGTCTTCGTTTGTTGAAAACTCTGTAGGCTTTTGAGATGGAGGAATATCCTAGAAATATTCCATCATCAGCTTTTGGGTCAAACTTTCCAAGATGATCTTTGTTGTTTAAGATAAAGCACTGACAACCAAAGATATGAAGAAAGCTGATAGAAGGCTTCCTTCCATGAAAGAGTTCATAAGCTGTCTTACCAAATCGCTTTACTATCAGCGATCTGTTTTGAGTAAAACATGCAGTGTTTACAGCTTCTGCCCAAAATTGAGTAGGGAGATGAGAATCGCTGAGCATTAATCTAGCAGCTTCAATGATCGTTCTGTTTCTTCTTTCAGCGACTCCGTTTTGCTGAGGTGTTCTTACTGTAGAGAAGTTATGAGAAATTCCCTTGTTTTCAAAGAAATTGTTCAGGGAACTGTTTTTGAATTCATTTCCATGATCACTTCTTATTGAACGAACAGTAAGATTATTCAGCACTTCCATCTTTTTAACAAAAGATATTAGTTCTTCTGGAGTATCACTCTTACAGCAAAGAAAGATAACCCAGGTATAGCGAGGGAATTCATCTACAATGACAAGCGTATATTTCTTTCCAGCTATTGATTGGATATTGACAGGGCCAAACAGATCCATATGCAAGAGCTGAAGAGGACTTGTCACTGAGGAAACATGTTTAGACTTGAAACTAGCTTTTGTTTGTTTTTCTTTTTCACATGCTAAGCAGAGAGATTCTTTAGCATATGAGTGCTGAGGAAGACCAGAAACCAGTTCCTTAGATGAGAGAGAATTCAAGGTTTTGAAGTTTAGATGAGAGAGCCTTTTGTGCCATAGCCAGTTGACATCAGAAGAGGCCTTAGAGAGAAAACATAAGTTTTCAGTGGTAGTAGAGTCCATATCTATTACGTAGACATTTTCTCTGCGATAACCACTGAGAGCAAGTTTTCCTTTCTCATCCACCACTGAACATGCTTTTTTAGAAAAGCAAACTTCATAGTCTTTATCACATAGCTGACTGATGCTTAGAAGGTTGTGCTTCAGTCCATCTACATAAGCGACTCTTCGAAAGGTAGTTGTCCCATTGCTGAGGACACCAAACCCTCGGGTATATCCTTTTCCATTTCCACCGAAGGTCACAGAGGGACCTTTCTCTTCCTTGTATTCAGTGAGCAGGTCTTTTTGTCCAGTCATATGACGAGAACATCCACTATCGAGATACCAGATGCCCTTTGATCCCTGCACACATAAGGAAGATTAAGCATTGTTTGGTATCCACTTTTCAATGGGTCCTTTAGAGTTAGTGGATGTGGAAGCTTCAACAGTCTTCACAGCAGATGAAGATTCAGCTTCAGTGGTGATCTTCACTTTGATTAATTTCTTAACCTTAGTGGTTTTCTTCACTGTGGTTGATTTTTCAGCTTTAGTGACCTTTTCAGCCTTGGAGGCATTCATCTTCACTTTAACTGATTTATCAGCTTTAGTGGCAATTGGACATTTGCTTGCAATATGGTCAGTAAAACCACAGTGATATCATTTTCTATATTCGAAAATGGTTTTAGGACCAGAAGTAGAAGGTTTTGCAAGTTTAAGATGAGCAGGGCCAGGTCCAAGAATGTTTTTCTCATGAGATCTGGGAGGAATTTTCATTTCTTCAGATTTCATGGGTCTTAGATCAATCTTTAGCTTTGGAGGACAGATATCGAAGATTTCTATCACAGAGCTAGAAGATTGATTTATTGAAGGTTTAGAAGGAACTTTCAGTTTTGCTTTCTTGGTAGCCTTCTGGGGACGAAGAATGGACTTTCCTTTATCCGCAGACTTAGTGTCTTTGGATTTTTCCTCAGGGATAGAATTAGAAGAAGAAGGATAAAATTGATCATACGAAGTGTCAGAGATAGGAGTGACAAACGTTCCAAACTTAAGCATGGAACTTTCTTCTTTAGGCTCATCCTGTGGTGTCCAAAAGCCAAGACCAGTTTTATCACTTTCAGGAGTTTGAGCATTTATTATCTCAGAGATCTTTGTTGATGATTTGCACCATTTTTCAACATGAGCCTTTTCTGCTTTTAGAACAGCGATGACTTGTTCGCGTTCAATGCTGATGATTTCATTTATAATGACTTGATCTTTCAACTTTTCTTCTAAAAGATTTAGTTCTCTGATCTTTTCATGACATTTCTCTAGCTCTTGAGTTAAATGAACATTTTTATTCTCAACTTGAGTTTTGTCGTTTAGAGCATTATAAAGGTCAATCGTCAGCATATCAACAGCGCGACTTCTCTCAGCTTCAGGCAGATAGGGATTTGTAGAGATAGATACCTGAGATGATATGTAGCTCATAGAAGGTTCAGATGGTTCTTCCACTTCTTCTTTAATCTCGGCCATGAGGCAAAGATTAGCGACTTCTTCTTCATCAGAACTTGATTCTTCTGATTCAGCCCAGTCATGTTCTTCAGCGATGAGACCTTTACCTTTTCGCTTATAGCTTTTCAGCTTTTGATATTTGTTCTTCAGCTTTAGGTATTTGTCATCACTGGATCTTCTTGAGGTAGAAGGTTTGAACACCTTTTTCGATTTGCACTCACTAGCAAAGTGTCCAATCTATTTCGATCTGCACTCACTAAACTGGATCTTGCATCTATACCTACCTTTCTTTTTGTCTTCATCACTTCACTGTCTTATTTCCTTAACGACATAGCGTTCAGGGACAACTTCAGTGGTGTCAGTAGCGGGAACTGCAACTATAATTCTAACAGGTTCATAGGGTCCATTTTCTATATATTCAGGTATAGTAGGATCAGCACCTTCAAGAAATAGCATCATTCGATTTTTCCATAGAGAAAAGTTATCACTGCTAAATCGAGGAGGTTTAGAAAGTGAACCATTATCATAGTAGTTTGTGTTTGTGTTAAGTGCCATTTAGAATAGCAAAGAAGAGAATAAAGCAAGATCTTGTTTATTAGATTAAACAGACTGCTCTGATACCACTTGTTGGTCCCGAAGGTGCTTAACAAGTTTGTAGAAGGGGGGGTTGAATACAAACACAGAATTTAAAGTTTAATAAATTGTTTATTGATAAATCAAATACAATTTACAAGTTTGTTGCGGAATAAGATTAAGACAGACTCAATCTAAACAAACTTAAGAAACACTAAGATGGTTGCACAAGAAATTCAGAGAAAGGAGGATTAAGAGATATAGAAAACAAAGGTTTCTATTTAGAGTTCAAGGATTGAGCACACCCTCAGATGGAGGGGTGAACTTCCTATTTATACCCTATGCATTAAATGCATGGCAGGGCACTTTACACGTGGCGTTTACTGATTGGCTTTGAATGTCTGACTTTGGGAGACATGCTTTCGGCCGGATCATGAACAGTGTAGTTGACAGAGTTGTTGTACGAATTGTGGCAGAGGCATGTCCGTTCTGACACATCGTACTGAGTTGTGCATGGTTAGACAAAAAGAAACTTGAGGTATAAGCTAAGTGATCTTTCAGCAGAGATATCAAGAGTTCAGCGATCGCTGAAGCTTTACTCATGTTCCTTCGCGTATAAGTAGAGTTGTCTTTGCTTTAATGATATCCGCATCAGGTCACTAGTAGACTTCTCTTTGTTCAGCAACTTCGTCTTCGATTCGGCTATGAATATCTGTTGACGCGAGACTTGTCTTCAGGGATTACGTTACTGTTTACATCAGAACTATCAGTGATAACTGAACAGACTCAGTTTGATCATTGATAGTGAAACACTAATACATATTAAATGTTTGAGAAAGACTATCAGTGATAACTGAACAAACTCAGTCTGATCGCTGATGGTGAAACACTAATACATATTAAACGTAATTTTCACTAAGTATAGAAAAGGGTCGTTATCAAATCACTGAGAGAGCTTGGATCAACATTCCCAGTTTTAAACCAAATCTATTTCTTCACATCTTTTAAGACTCTTTTCATGGTTTTGTAAACACAGATCATATGATGTCCCATAAACAGAAAAATCATCCATGAAAATTTCCATGGATTGTTCAAGCATGTTAGAAAAAATGGACATCATACATCTTTGGAAAGTGGCAGGGGCATTACAAAGTCCAAAAGGTATTCTTCTAAATGCAAAGGTCCCATAAGGACAAGTAAAAGTGGTTTTCTCCTGATCCTCTGGTACAATGGCAATTTGATTGTAACTAGAATAACCATCTAAGTGTTATCCCAGTTTAATCTAGTTGATTATTAATACACAAACACAATATAGATCAAGAGATATAAAGATTAGAATAACATACCAATCCCTTGAATAAACAGTTAAACCTTGTGTGTTCTTGATACCTTGAATGTAGGATTACAGAGAAAACGTACGACCTCTCTCTATATGATTATGAATAATAATGAGGATTAACCCTAAAAACCTAATAAACAAAATATTAAATACTTAGGCCATATGGGCTTCCTAATGGGCTTGGGCCCAACAACTAATAACTATTAGCTTATTACAAAATAAACCCTCTAACTTCAACTATCAAATAAATACAGTTTAGACCCTTTAATCTTGAATACAATTATTTGATCCAACAATCTCCCCCTTTGGATTCAAGATTAAATTTTTTTTGGCAATAGTCTTCGGGTCTTCACTTGTCTTCACTTTTCTTGAAAACTTTAGAAACAGTTTTCATCTTTATCTTTGATATCTTCAAATTAGCTCAGATACTTTGATATCTTTGAATTCTTCAGCAGTCTTTACTTCAAAAATTCTTGTAATCTTCTTGTATTCTCCCTTTTTGAATATTCTCCCCCTTTTTGATGAGTGGTGAGAATCATCATCATCAAAACTTGTCAAAACAATCTTCCCCTTTGAGTATGATCATCAGTAAGCACTGTCTTCATGTAATAAGCCCTGTGTGAAATAAGAGCAGTCTCTCCAAGTGGAGAAAGTGATTATTTCAATCTTTTCAGATTCAAATAAATGTGGTAACCCTGAATCAACAAATGACTCAGTTAGAATACCTGTCAGTAACACAAAGTTACTGAGTAACACGAAGTTACTATATAAGGAGCTGGTTTGATGTTGGCTCCCCATGTCTTCCATTCAATCATCGAATAACACATGGTTATCTATGAACGTTCTGACAGAAAACAAATTTTTGTGTGCTTGTGCATGTGTATGAAAGAATTTAAGCATAGATGATTGCTTTTCAATATAGGATCAAATTATGTAAACTTGTTGAGATAACAACAAATTATACAAAGACTCAATGTGCATGAGAAAGGGTTCGAAGGTGGGGCAACTTTCCTTCTTTTTCAATATTAGTATCTTCCAAATGAAGAACCAATAGCATATGTGTTGCGTCCCCAGAAAATGTGAAACATTCTCTTTTTGAGAAAAGAATGAGTAGCTGGTGGGGTTGTATGCAAGAGATGACATGGGCTAGGTGCCTTTTTCAATGACGGTCACCAAAGAATGTGAACCAATCAGATTATGTGGCTGCCCGACTCAGAAAGTGGTTTGGTGCAGAGGCTAATATTCTTTTACTCTGTTCACTCACCCTCTTTCTTTTAATGCTCACTTCTAACCAATCTCTCTTTTCCATTTTACCTCTTCACACACCATCACTCAAATCTTTTGACCCCTCTCCCCTCAATCACTCAGGGAATACTTCCTGGGTAGGAAACACTGGTTATCGTGAATCCATGGAAGTCCTGTTAAGCTCTCACACTGAATCCCTTATAATTTCCTAAAAAGAACATGCCGTTCAACAGGCTATTGTACATGAAAACACAAATAAGCACAGAGTTACATGAAGAATAAAAAATTTCGGAGAAGTCAAAACAATTATTTTTGACGATGCAATTCTCCCCCTCAAACTAAAAAAAGTTGACAATTAAGATCATAGACGATTAAGCTCCTTAACAAGTAAGCTCCCCCTCAACTTGAAGATTTTTATTTATTTTTTAACATAAAAATAAAGCACTGAAGTGCGGGTTCTAATCAGATGCGATTAGAAGCCATTGTTACTTTATCCTTGAAGAACGGGTCTTGAACTGAATTATTCAAGAGCCATTATACATATTCTCCGGTGAGAATAGTATTTAATCTTTTCTTGAAACATCAGAAAACACATCAGTAAAAGTATAAAGCATATAAGCTCCTCCTTAATATGTGCATAATCCTTAATCATGAAACCAAGTTCTGAATTACTAGGATTAGAGTAATTTTAGAAATCAAACTCTTTGACATTGAGTTCGAGTCCTAAGCTGTTGTACTTAGAAGTCATTCTCCGTTGAAGTACGGGTTCTAAGCTGATTTACTTAGAAGCCATTATTCTTTCTCCCCCTTAAACCTTGGGTGCCTGCAACACAGATTTAGCTTTTGGTACCCACTGGTAGTTAGGTCCTAAAGGGTTAGTTGCAGTTCTAGCAGGAGAGATGAAGTAAGAACCATACCAGTTATTAACGTAATCTTTTCTGACAAAATCATTTGAGCCACAGTAGGAACAACTAATTTTCTTTTGTGCTAACCTGATCAGTTGATTAATAGTGTAAACCAGATCAGGTTTGCCAAAAGTTTTACCTTTTGAGGCATAGTTCCATTTTGCATTTGATGTATGCACAAATGATTTATCTTTCATCTTTTCCTATGGAGATCCTTTAACTTTCCAGATCCAATTTTCTTTAACTCTTTCATCATTCCTTCTCCAGAAGCTTTTCTTCTGAGACTTAGTCTTCTTGAAGTTACCTGAACCATCAACATTTTTGTCATAGAAAAGGTTAGAAGAACGAATCTGATCTTTATGTTCAGAAGAATGATCATCAATTACATCAAACAAAGGATTGTTAGAAACATTAGTAAAACTTGAACTTGCTGCTGAAGTGAATGAGCATTCGAATGCAGCTAGATCATCTCTCGGTGATTGAGCTATTGAGTCTGGCGTCTTGTGCTCAGTCAACTTCACTTTGAATACGATCTCTTCAAGTTCCTTTATCTTTGACGAAAAACTGTTTCTTTCCTTTGCAATCAGATCAAACTTCTTTTGCAATTCAGATTTCGTCTTCTTTTCCTCCAGAATGGTTGTTGACAACTCAGATAACTTTCCTGTCAGCTTAGCTATCTCAGTCTCTAGATATTTCTTTTCTTTAGAAAAGTCTTTATCTATATCCTTCAACTCAGCTTTCTTCTTCTCATTCTCAGCCTTGTCTCTCTCCAGAATGATAACTTTCTCAAAGTCTGAAACTTGTTGAGAAAGCTTAACACATTTAATCTCTAAAGATTTCTTTTCTTCAAAGGCTTTTCTTGAGAAATCAGAGAATTTCTTAGCAAATTCTTTTCTTTCTTTCTCAATCTTCAACATCTCATCTTGAACTTTTGTATTGTCTCTGTCTTGGGTTGCCTTTTCTTTCAGCATATTAATCTCAACCTCAAGACTGAAGACTTGATCTTTCAGTTTATCTTTTTCCGCAAAGATTTGAGAGTTTGTCTTTCTAAGCTCTTGAGATGTCTGAATAGCAATGTTTGCTCTTCTTCTAAGCTCATCAAGCTCTTTTTGCATTAACTCCTTCTTTGACCATGTAGAGTTTGAATTAAGACATTTTACTTTATCTTGAAGATTTAAGATCTCTTTCTCTTTAGACTCCATAATTCCTGCAAAGTCAATTTTAGAATCAGAATCTTTTGAATTTTCTTTTAAAACATTGATCTGTTTAAGAAGAGATGAGTTCTGAATCTTTAAATCCTTGTTCTCAGCTTTGAGAGGAAACATCTCGGATTTGAGCTTTTCATTCTCCTTTTCACAATCATAAGCCATGCTTGTATATCTTGACAACTGTCCAGCAAAATGTTTAACATTTGCTTTTGCTTCAGAAAGAGTCATCTTGTCATAATCAAGGATAAAACTTTTAGACATCTTTAGCTTGTATTGTTAGATATCAAACTAATCTGTACCAATAGAATCAACTAGAAGAGATCGTTAGAATCAAGTATAAGATAAAAACTACACTAAAATTTTTTCAGAAAAATAAATTTCCAAAAATAATTAAATACAGAATTATCAAACAGTAGATAAAATCAAACAGAGTAATACTGAAAATAAGAAAATTTTGATCACGAACATGACTTTGTCCCCCTTCGCAGACTTAGCACAAAAGTCTGATATGCGCCCAGGGTCTGGAGATTTGCGCGAGTAAAGGATGGTGCAAAAGTGAGATTTGCGTGAGATGTGGGTCGCACAAAGTAGGATTTGCGCGAGCCTTGGTGGCGCAAAGTGGATGTTTGCGTGAAGAAGCACTGGCGCAAAGGGAACAGACCGAGGTCTTGCGGTCGACCGGTGACTTGCTTCGACCGGTAAGATGCACGACCGGGAAACTTCTTCGACCGGTATTGGTTGTGGACCGGCAACTTGCTCGACCGGAAACTTATCCGACCGGGAAGGACTTTCGACCGGGGAAGTTGCTTTGACCGGTAAGATGTCGACCGGACAAATATATGGACCGGTATTTGTTATGTGGAAAGGGTGCGACCGGTATGGTGTATTTGATGAGGACCGGTATTGAATTCGACCGATAATAAGTGATACGACCGATAATGATTGTGAGTTTTCCGGGCGACCGATAAACTGCCTGGACCGATATTATGTATGGACTGATAAGGTATATTGACCGGTAAGTGACTAAGACCGGAACCGATATGGACCGATATGATGTGGTCGACCGGTATGTTCTTAAGGGTTCGACCGATATGTTCTTACAGGTCGACCCAGAACGATGATGTTCGGCCCAGAAATCACAGAAATCACAATCAAACACTCAAATTGAAGGCATAAATTAGACTTATGTACCCACTAGCATGCATCGATCACAACATAATCAAAATTAACAACTAAACTGTTGGGAACTGAAGAATTTACCAAGTATGGTTAATGCTGCTAGTTCATCATGGTTACTACTTCTGTGGTTAATGTTGCCAGTTGTAGTTAATGCTGCTGGAACAAAGTTAAGGCTGCTCTTCAAAATTAATACTGCTGGAGTTACTACTGCTCAGAGTATTAATGCTGCTTATGATTAGTACTGCTTATGAGATGGAGATCCGTATGGAGAGGATGACAGCTGGATAAACTGAAGATTATGGAAAGCTTAGAGATAATGATAGAAGATATTATGAAGATATTTTATTGATTGTAATTATCTTTTATCTTTAGTATATGTATAGAATGTATAGAATAGTTTTATTTTTATTTTATTCTAAGTTTTAGTTCTAGAGAGAAAAATCAACCTCAAGGCATAGTTCCTAATTCTAGAGAAGTAGAATTCGTCTTGAAAGAGTCTGTTCTTCAAGATTGAGGTTGAGTGTGTAATCTTGTGATTTTAATCATTCAATACAAGTTTACAAGTTGTTAATCATATACACTGTTTGTTTACTGTTACATTGAATATCAAAGTGTTATTCCGCAACTTCTTTGATATTGTTTCTGAGTATTCATAATTCTTGTTGAGAATTCGATCCTGACAAGTGGTATCAGAGTCTGCTCTCTCAAAAACAACTATTCTTTCATTATGGAAAACTTTGCAGAATCAAACAGTACTCTGGTCTCTAAGGTCCCAATGCTCAAACCCAGTGAGTTTGACATGTGGAAGATCAGAATCAGACAATACATTCTTCTCACTGACTACTCAATGTGGGATATCATTGAGAATGGTCCTTCTGAAGCAGGAAGGATTGGACCAGATGGGAAAAGACCTCCACCAAAGACAGATGGTGAGAGGAAGATCAGACAGACAAAGATGAAGGCCTTGAGCACTCTGCTCTTGGCAATCCCCAATGAATATCAGCATCAATTTTGCAACTGCACTGATGCTCAGATTCTCTGGAATGCTCTAGAGAAAAGATTTGCTGGCACTAAAAGCATCAAAAGAAATCAAAGAGATGTTCTAAAACAGCAGTATGAGAACTTCACTTCTTCAAAGAATGAGTCTATGACTCAAACTTTTGATAGGTTCAACAAGCTCATTGGTGAACTGGCTACTGTAGGGGTGAGGATGGAGCAAGATGATATTAATAGGAAGTTCCTCAGATCTCTTGGGGATGAATGGACTATGCACACTGTCTCATATAGACAGAGTGACAATCTGGAAGAGAAGGAACTTGATGATCTATATAATGATCTAAGAGTTTTTGAAACTGAGGTAGAAACCAAGAAGAAGCCCACTGGGTATATCCACAATGCTGCACTTCTATCAGCATCTACTGATACTACTGCCAACCCTGAAGCAGTTAGTGCTGCCAGTGGAATAAATTCAGAAAAAGGCACTGAAACTGTCTTTGAAGCCTTTTTGTCCAGTCACAGCAACAATTCATTGATTAATGATGATCTGGAACAACTTCACCCTGAGGACCTGGAGGAGATGGACATTAAATGGCAGATGGCCATGTTATCTATGAGGGTGAAGAAGTTTATTAAAAGAACAGGGAGGAACAACTTCTCTCAAAGAAGAGAAGATGGAGCTGGGTTTGACAAGACAAAAGTGGAATGTTATAAGTGCCATATGAAGGGACACTTTGCTAGAGAGTGCAGAAGTGGTTTGCCAAATAACAACCACCAACAAGCTCAGAATGGAGGCTACAATCAAAACAAGAACCCTGCTCAAGACCTTGTTTCTCAACAAGGAATGGGGTTTGACTGGAGTGACCAAGCTGAGGAAGCCATTCAGAATCAAGCTCTTATGGTAGAGGTGTCTGATCTCCCCTCTGAGGTAATTTCTAATCTTTGTACTCAATCTTGCAAAGACACTGTCAAAAGGTACAGGGATCACAACCAAAACATGTGTGATGACCTCAAAAGATTAGAAAATGACAGAAGAGATTATGTGTTGATAGTTGAGAGGTTTGAAGAACAAATCAAAGGCTTTCAAGCCAATGAGCTTCAACATTCTTATGACACAAACTATTGGAAGTGGGAAAAGAATGAGTTAGAGGCCAAACTGTCTAAGTCCATAGAAGAGAATGATAGGCTGAAAGAAGAACTATCTAAGGTTAAGCTTGACATAGAAAAGTTTTCATATGCTTCAAAAGCAATGGATTCTCTTCTAAAGACTCAGATTCATGATAAGATGAAGCCTGGTATTGGATACAATAACACACCCCCTCCTTACAACAACAACTATATCTCTCCTACTTCAGACTTGTTAGAGACCAAGGAGAAAAAGGACTTGTCTGAGGAATCCTTTAAGATAGATCCTTTGGATGAGGTAGTTGTTAAGGATATGACTGAGAAAGAAGCCAGTGAGAATAGGAACAATGCTGTGAGTAAAGAGATACCCTTAGAAAACAACATTGTTACCAATGAGGGAGGTGGAAGGATCTAGGTCAAGTCTAAGGAGATAGAGAAGACCAAAGGAAAGGATAACAAGGTCCATTACAAACAAACCACTGTTGTGAATCCTGGACCTTGTAAACAGTGTGCTTGCAACAAATCTGAGAGCCTAAATTCTGGTATAAAAAGAGGTAACCAAAGAAACTGGAATAATCAATGGGCTCAGAAACAAGGAGTTGATCTGAATAAAATAATCAGACCAAAACCTTGTTTCATATGTGGTAAGTTAAACCATTTGGCTAAGTACTGTTTCTTTAACCCTATTAACCAACAGATGAACTTTCAAAGATTTGTGCAAAAACCTGTTGGTCATAGGAAGGCTGGAAAGAAACATGTGGTTAAGAAATCTGTTGAAACCAAAGGCACCATGAAGAAAAGGGTTTTAAAAGAAAGTATTAAAATGTGGGTGCCAAGAAGCACTAAAACTGTTAGTACTGCTGACAGGGATAGTGCTGCTAGAAGCATTACTGCTGCTACCAGTGTTAGTTCTGCTGAAAATATTAATGCTGCTAATACTGTTAGTACCTCTTCAAAAGTTAATACTGCTAACACAGTTACTGCTGCTAACACAGTTACTACTTCTAACAAGGTTAGTACTGCTAAGCATGCAAGTGCTGCTAATGCAGTTAGTACTTCTAAAACCAGTACTGCTTCTAGCAAATGTGTTTCCAAACCAATCATTGTGACAAAATACTCAAGAAATGAGGAGTCAAAGTTTAAAAATCTTGTCAAGAAAGAATGTAAATATTTTGATGAGAAAGGGGTACCCAAGACCACTTTGGCTTGGGTTCCTATTTCATACTAACTGATTTATCTTATGTGCAGGGCAACCAACAGCTCAAGGGGAAGAGCATATGGCATGTTGATAGTGGTTGCTCTAGGCACATGACAGGTAACATGTCATGCCTTCAGGATTTCAAGCATATCAATGGAGGACATGTTGCATTTGGAGATAATCTTACAGGTGGTAAAATAAGTTGAAAAGGTAAGGTTACAAAAGGTAAGATGACATTCGAGGATGTCTACTATGTTGATCAGCTAAAGTACAACCTGTTAAGTGTATCACAGGTTTGTGACAAACAACATAACATATTATTTACTAATACATAATGTATGATCCTTGCTCCAGGGTTCAAGGTAGTTGATGAAAGCATGATACTACTTAGAACTCCAAGAAAGGACAATGTTTATTGTCTAGACATGGAAAATGTTTCAAGTGATTCATCCCTAAACTGTCTTGTTTCAAAAGCTTCTGTGGATGAATCCTCTCTATGGCACAGAAGGATGCGTCACATGAACTTCAAGACTATGAACAAACTTGTTAAAAACAACCTTGTAAGAGGTTTACCATCAAAAGTGTTTTCATGTGATGATCATTGTGTTGCTTGTCTTAAAGGCAAACAACATAAAACTTCTCATAAGACCAAAGAGTTAAATACAATTTCTTCTTGTCTCCAGTTATTGCATATGGATCTGTTTGGTCCTACAAATGTTATGAGTATAGGCAAGAAATCTTACTGCTTAGTTATTGTTGATGATTACTCTAGATTTACTTGGGTATATTTTCTAAGGACTAAGGATGAGACAAGTGGACTGATCAAATCCTTTATTCTAAGAATTGAAAACCAGACTAATCAAAAAGTAAAAGTCATTAGATCAGACAATGGGACTGAATTTAAAAATCTTGATCTAAACACCTTTTGTGAAGAAAAAGGAATTGAGAGACAATATAGTGCCCCTAGGACTCCTCAACAGAATGGAGTTGCTGAGAGGAGAAATAGGACACTAATAGAGGCTGCTAGATCTCTGTTGGCTGATTCAAAACTGCCAATTACCTTCTGGGCTAAAGCAGTTAATACTGCCTGTTATGTCCAAAACAGAGTTCTAATGGTCAAGCCAAAGAACAAGACCCCATATGAGCTTTTAATTAAAAGAAAACCCTTTATTGGATTTTTCAAACCTTTTGGGTGTCCTTGTACAATTCTCAATACCAAGTCTCACTTAGGTAAGTTTGATAGCAAAGCAGATGATGGATTTCTTGTTGGTTACTCATCTCAGAGTAAGGCTTACAGAGTTTTTAACTCTTCTTCTAGAATAATTGAAGAAAGTGACAATGTCAAATGCAATGAGAACACACCAAATCCTATTGGGTCTGGTCCTAAGTGGCTGTTTGACATTGATTCATTGACTAACTCTTTTGGTTTCAGTAGTGATGATTATGCAGGTTCAGGGAGTGGAGGATCAGGGACTACACAAGTTCAAGACATCATATCTCAATCTGTGATCTTTCCCATACCTACAGTGGATCCTGTTGAAGACTGTGAAAAGGAGCCATCTACTGAACCAAATCAGAGTGAAGAAGAAAGAAGAGCTGAGGAGAGTGAAGAAAATAAAGAATCTGAAGTAGCTGCTGAAATCACCTCAGTTGAGTTGAATGACTCAAATCTAGAGGTTGGACTCAATGAAGAGTCTAGTCATCACACCAGAACTCAAAAGAATCATCCTCCTCAGTTGATAATAGGAGATATCTCTTCTCCTATGATGACTAGAAATCAAAGCAGGCTGCAAGAGATGCAAACCAACAGCATACAATGCTTTCTTGCTTTCTATCCCAGCTTGAGCCTAAGAAGGCACATGATGCTATGAAAGAGTCCAGTTGGATAGAAGCCATGCAAGAAGAGCTACTGCAATTCAAGCTGCAAGATGTTTGGGATCTGGTAGACCTTCCTAAAGGCCAAAGATCAATAGGCACAAAATGGGTCTTCAAGAATAAGAGAGATGAAAGAGGCATAGTAATAAGGAATAAAGCAAGGTTGGTGGCTCAAGGGTATACACAAGAAGAGGGAATAGATTATGAAGAAGTATTTGCACCAGTGGCAAGGATAGAAGCAATTAGATTATTCCTGGCTTATGCTTCTTATATGAAATTCAAAGTTTATCAAATGGATGTAAAAAGTGCATTTCTATATGGCTCAATTGAAGAAGAAGTATATGTCTGTCAACCACCAGGGTTTGAAAAGCCAAGCTATCCAGACAGGGTATACAAATTAAAGAAAGCACTTTATGGACTGCATCAAGCTCCAAGAGCATGGTATGACACTCTGTCATCCTATCTCTTGGAAAATGGCTTTGAAAGAGGAGTCATTGATAAGACTCTGTTCATCAAGAGAAAGAAGAAGGATATCTTGCTGGTCCAAATCTATGTGGATGATATTATCTTTGGATCCACAAGAGACAACATGTGCAAGGAGTTTGAGAAACTAATGCATCAAAGGTTCAAAATGAGTTCCATGGGGGAACTTACTTTCTTCCTTGGACTCCAAGTTCAGCAGAAGTCAGATGGAATCTTTATCTGTCAGTCCAAGTATGTGCAGGACATTCTAACCAAGTATGGTTTCTCAGATTCAAAACCTGCCAGCACACCTATGGAGACACACAAGCAGATAACAGCAGATCTTGAGGGGGAGGATATGGATGTTCATCATTATAGATCCATGATTGGCTTTCTCATGTATCTTACAGCCTCTAGGCCAGACATAATGTTTCCAGTCTGTGTATGTGCAAGATTCCAAGTTAGGCCAAAGCAATCACACTATCAAGCTGTTAAGAGGATATTCAGATATCTCAAAGGGCAACCCAGATTGGGACTTTGGTATCCTCGTGACTCATCATTTGACCTACTTGCATACTCAGACAGTGATCTAGGTGGAGCAAACTTGGACAGAAAATCTACTTCTGGAGGATGCCAGTTTTGGGGTGCAAGACTAGTGTCATGGCAGTGCAAGAAACAAACCACAGTGTCCACATCTACAACAGAGGCAGATTACATAGCAGCTGCAAGTTGCTGTTCTCAAGTCTTATGGATTCAGAATCAAATGCTGGACTATGGGGTAACCTTTCTACACACTCCAATTTTTATTGATAATAGCAGTGCTATCAGCATTGTTAATAATCCTGTCAAGCACTCAAAGACAAAGCACATTGAGATCAGGTATCACTTCATAAGAGATTGCAATGAAAAGAAACTTATTCAAGTTGTAAAAGTTCATACTGATAACCAGTTTGCTGATCTATTCACCAAAGCATTTGATGTGGGTAGATTCACTTTCTTGGTAACAAGTGTGGGAATGATCAACTCTGAATAAGCTCCTACTTAAAAAGTGGTTCAATACCTGGCTATTGTTTATTCTTGGTGGTCCTAATCTTCTTTTTCAGGAAAAGTATAACAGTACTCAGTCCTTCACAAAGCTTAAAAGTGTAAGTATGATTAATACTGCCAGTACAGTTTTTAGTACTGCCAGTACAATTTTACTACTACCAGTGTTCAGTTAATACTGCTCTCAGTTAATACTGCTAGTTAGTTAATACTGCTAGTGGTTAATACTGCTCTCAGTTAATACTGCTCTCAGTTAATACTGCTAGTTAGTTAATACTGCTAGTGGTTAATACTGCTCTCAGTTAATACTGCTTGTTAGTTAATACTGCTAGTGGTTAATACTGCTCTCAGTTAATATTGCTAGTAGTTAATACTGCTCTAGGTTAATACTGCTTATGTCTCGAATACTATAAATACCCTTTCCCCGCCTAAAAAGTTCATAACGACTCTTTGCATACTGTTCACTTGCGCTCTAACCCTTTTCTCTCAAGTACCAAGTTTTCAGGCAAGAACACTCACGTTCAATGGCATCCATGGCCTTCATTGACGAGCACAATGAAATCGCGATGCTCCAAAAGCCGAAACAAGCTGAAGGTTTTCACCAGATAGTCGACTTTCTGAAGTCCAGCCACATTGCCCATGCTCTCACTGTATCACCAACTATCTACATAGAGCATCAAAGGCAATTTTGGGCTAATGCCACCATTGTTACTGAAAATGGTGTGCAAATGATCAAGACAAGGGTGTGTGAAAAACCCCTAACCGTTACTGAAGAGGTCCTACGCATCTGTCTACGTCTAGATGATGCTGTAAGTATAACCTCTATTCCTAATGAGGAACTTTTCTCAAATCTTTCAAGAATGGGGTATGAAGGCCAAATGGGGATTTTTAAGTTTTTCAAAGCTAAATTTTCACCCCAATGGAGGTTCTTTGTTCATACCTTGATGCACTGTATTTCAAAGAAAACAACTGGATGGAGCCAATTTAGCAGTCCCATTGCATATGCTTTGGTGTGTTTATCCACTGCTAGAAAATATAATTTTTCTCAAATGATCTTCAATGATCTTGTCTCAAATCTGGACAACAAGAAGAGTTTCTTCATGTATCCCAGATTTGTTCAGACAGTTATAACTACTGAATTGTCGGACATACCTCACTTTGATGGGGTATATGTACCTAAACCCCCTAAAGGCAAGGTTTTCTCAAATATGAGAAGATCTCCTAGGGACTCGGAAGGAGTTGACACCCCATTGTTCTCAACAATGATGGTGGTGTCCCAACCACAACAAGGTATGGCAGCAGGGGAAAGACCCCCATTAGACCATCCCACTACTAGTCAATCCCAACCTTCCCACTCTATATCCATTCCCCAGTCTCTCCTTCATAAGCCAACTTCTCCAATCACCCAAACTTATCAAAGAAAACAGGTAAAGAAGGCTCCTTCCCTTCTTGTACCTTCACCCACTAAGCCTTTAAGCCCTCTAAGGGAGGATTCTCCTTTAGAGAATATCTACAGGGAAACCACAGGGGTGTCTCCAAACCCCAAGGAGGTGCTCACTGAGGAGAGGGTTGAGTATATGGGTGCTAAGGCTGCCACTACTTCTGCTAGCACAGAGGAGGACAGTGGTAACATAAATAAGACCTCCCCCATGGCAACTTTGAATGAGCAATCATTCAAAGGTCCCAGGTGCCAAGAAACCACGGGGGTGGATAGTGCTTCTGCTAGGCAGAAGGCTTCCACTACAAAAAGATCCCATGATCCTTTAAAAGAGGGTAACACTTCTGGAGAAGGTGAGGACAGATATAACTACCAGGAATTGATGGATGCTATGGGAAACATCAACCTAGATGTCATTCAACAAGGAAAATCCATAGAAGAGATGAAGCTGGTGATCTTGTCACAACAAGTACAGATTGCCAAGTTAAAGAAAATGGTGACAAGGCTTGTGCAGAAGAAGAGGAGAAAACAGTATGTGTTGAGGAAGAGGCCAACTGATAAAGATGCTTCCAACAAGGGGGAGAAAGAGACTGAAAAAGAGAAAGAAAGGTCTCCTGAAAAAGCTGCTGAGGGAGTAGAAGTTGAGGGGGAGAAAGAGGAAGGAATAGAAGCAGAAACAGTTAATGCTGTTGAGGAAAAAGTAGCAGCAGAAACAGAAGCAGCAGAAACAGGGCTCTCTGTAGAGGAAATAGAGATAGCAGAAACCTTGATTAAAGCCAAGAATGATACTCCTAAGGCTACTCAAAAGGCCAAGGGAGTAATCATCAATGAAGGAGGAATTTCACAGAAGTGAAAAGAAAAAGCAACTTTAAAGGAGACAAAGGAAAAAGGGAAGGAAAAGATGGTTGAAGCTGAACTGCCTGCAAAGAAGAAGACTCAGATTGAAATGGATGAGGCAATAGCAAAGCAGCTTCAAGACCAAATGGAAAAGGAGGAGCAGATTCAAACAGAAACAGATAGAGAACTTGCAAAGCTCATGGCTAGAAAGTTAAATGCAGAATATCAGAAAAGCATAAAAGAAGCAGCTCAGGCCAAGAAACTTCAAGTGAAAAAGATGCCAATTCAAAAACAGAAACAGAAAAGACAACCCTCCAAGACATTTTTGGCCAATCAGGAAAGAAGAAAAATGATAAATTTCCTGAAAGGTGCAATTGGTGTCAAGGGGGAGATGTTCACCAACATGGCATACACTCAGGTTGAGGAGTTGTACCAGAAAGAGATGGCTAAGCTTCAAGGGGATTTAGCCCAAAGGGAAGAGGCTGAGAGAAGAATGAAGGAAAGGCATGATCTTAACATTCAAAAACCATTCCCTGAGGAGACCACACCCTCAAAAGACAAAGCTGAAGAGATGAAGGAAGAACCTGAGAGTGTTGGTGTAGAAGCCAAATCTGGAAAGAGGGTGAAGACAATTGCTTCCAAAAAGCAGCCTAAAAGGCCTAGAATGGAAGAAACAGCAGAAACTGCAGCAGAACCTTCAGGTGTACCTTTAGCAGAATCAGTGCAAAATCCAGAGCAGTCTAATAAGCAAACTGATGAGAGTATGGATCTGTACATGACCATAGTAGAACCTATGAAGGCTGTTCCAATCTCCATGAAAGCTCCAGAGATCATCTTCTGGGACATTCTAAGAGATAGTGGAAAGAATTTCTTCAGAATCAAAAGAGTAGGTGGTACATTTGAAGCATATTCAACATGGGGGGGAGTTATCAGAAGCTGTTCAAGAGCAGATATAGAGGAAATGTACAAAGTGGGGATGAAACTCTATGAGCCTGTGTTGAAAGGTAATGAAGAAAATCTTCTCAAGGTAACAATGGAATACTTGTGTATGATGTTTGATCCAGAGAGAGTGGCATATAGGATTAAAGATCATAATCATGAGTTTTTATTCAAGAAGATTGATAAATGACTAAGACCGGAACCGATATGGACCGATATGATGTGGTCGACCGGTATGTTCTTAAGGGTTCGACCGGTATGTTCTTATAGGTCGACCCAGAACGATGATGTTCGGCCCAGAAATCACAGAAATCACAATCAAACACTCAAATTGAAGGTATAAATTAGTCTTATGTACCCACTAGCATGCATCGATCACAACATAATCAAAATTAACAACTAAACTGTTGGGAACTGAAGAATTTACCAAGTATGGTTAATGCTGCTAGTTCATCATGGTTACTACTTCTGTGGTTAATGCTGCCAGTTGTAGTTAATGCTGCTGGAACAAAGTTAATGCTGCTGTTCAAAATTAATACTGCTGGAGTTACTACTGCTCAGAGTATTAATGCTGCTTATGATTAGTACTGCTTATGAGATGGAGATCCGTATGGAGAGGATGACAGCTGGATAAACTGAAGATTATGGAAAGCTTAAAGATAATGATAGAATATATTATGAAGATATTTTATTGATTGTAATTATCTTTTATCTTTAGTATATGTATAGAATGTATAGAATAGTTTTATTTTTATTTTATTCTAAGTTTTAGTTCTAGAGAGAAAAATCAACCTCAAGGCATAGTTCCTAATTCTAGAGAAGTAGAATTCGTCTTGAAAGAGTCTGTTCTTCAAGATTGAGGTTGAGTGTGTAATCTTGTGATTTTAATCATTCAATACAAGTTTACAAGTTGTTAATCATATACACTGTTTGTTTACTGTTACATTGAATATCAAAGTGTTATTCCGCAACTTCTTTGATATTGTTTCTGAGTATTCATAATTCTTGTTGAGAATTCGATCCTGACATAAACTCTACTTTCATGCATCAATTCGAAGAACACAGTGACCGATAGATATTTGAACCCAGATGCTAAAAACTCATAAAAATCTAATCACTTGATGATCTACAATTCGATTAACCAATCAGATTGTGTTCAATCGCATAAAACTTATCTAATCAAATCAACTTTAAGCATAACAACACATAATCTTGAGGAATCGATTAGAGCACAGTGCGTTGTCGATGAACAGTAAATCGATAAACAGTAATATCTAATAAACTTGATTCTTTTGGCTCTGATACCACTTGTTATCCCAGTTTAATCTAGTTGATTATTAACACACAAACACAATATAGATCAAGAGATATAAAGATTAGAATAACATACCAATCCCTTGAATAAACAGTTAAACCTTGTGTGTTCTTGATACCTTGAATGTAGGATTACAGAGAAAACATACGACCTCTCTCTATATGATTATGAATAATAATGAGGATTAACCCTAAAAACCTAATAAACAAAACATTAAATACTTAGGACATATGGGCTTCCTAATGGGCCTGGGCCCAACAACTAATAACTATTAACTTATTACAAAATAAACCCTCTAACTTTAACTATCAAATAAATACAGTTTAGACCCTTTAATCTTGAATACAATTATTTGATCCAACACTAAGAAACAATAAAATTCTTTCCCTGCTAGTCTGTCCAACATTTGGTCAATGAAGGGTAATGGACAATGGTCTTTTTGGGTAGCTTGGTTAAGCTTCCGATAGTCCATACATATCCTCCAACCTGATACAATCCTAGTGGGTATTAATTCGTTTTTCTCATTGGTTACCACAGTAAGTCCACCCTTTTTGGGTACACATTGTACTGGACTGACACATGTAATACTGGCAATAGGATAGATTATGCCAGCATCAAGCCATTTCAAGATTTCTTTTTTCACAACTTCTTTCATCATAGGATTGAGTCTTCTTTGAGGCTCAACTGAAGTGAAATCTTTGTTCTCTAGAATGATCTTATGTTGATAAATGTTAGGGCTTATGCCCTTTAAATCAGCAATGGTCCATCCTATGGCTTTGGTGTGTAGTTTCAACATGGCAATCAGCTGTTCCTCTTGATCAAATTCTAAAGATGCTGAATAATGACTGACAACTTCCTTGGATCTCCTAAAAAGGCATATTTCAAATGTGAGGGAAGTTGTTTCAGTTCTAAGTCTGGAGCACATTCTATGGAAGGAAGAAGAGTTTTCCTATCCTCACTTCCTAAGATTTCAACAGCAGAGGTGACCTGTATGTCTTCTAACTCCTCAAACTCTGCTGTACATTTCTCACTATCATATTCCTCAATTCCCAAGACCTCCCCAAAACTTTGGTCTTGACACCAAGATTCAATCAAACTTAAAGTAGAACATTCCTCTTTCTCTTCAGGATATCTAAGGGAATTCAACACATTAAAAGTCACTTGTTGGTCTTGAACTCTCATGGTGAGTTCACCCTTTTGGACATCTATTAAAGTTCTTCCTGTTGCCAAGAATGGTCTTCCTAAGATAATGGGAATGTCTTTGTCAGCTTCAAAATCTAAGATGATAAAGTCTGCTGAGAAAAGAAATTTATCAACTTGGACAAGGACATCCTCAATTTTACCCTTTGGCCAGGCTATTGACTTGTCTGCTAATAAGAGTGAAACAGTGGTAGGTCTAGCCTCACCTAAAGTGTTGAAAACAGATAAAGGCATAAGGTTTATGCTGGCACCTAAGTCACATAGGGCTTTTCCTACTTCTTTTCCTCCTATGGAACAAGGGATTGTGAAAGTCCCAGGATCTTTCAGCTTCGAAGGGATTTTGCTAGACAACATAGCACTGCACTCTTCTGTCAGAGCTACAGTCTCATACTCATTCAACTTTTTCTTTTTGCTTAAAATGTCCTTTAAAAACTTTGCATAGTTTGGCATTTGTTCAATGGCTTCCACCAAAGGTATGTTGATATGCAATTGTTTGAAAACATCTAAAAACTTTTTGAATTGCAGCTCATCCCTTTGATTCCTTAATCTCTGGGGATAAGGAATATAGGGAGGAACTGGAGTAGGAGATGTAGTCTTTTGAGGAGTAGGTGTTGGGACAGTCGGTGAGATTTTGTCCACCTAAGTGGATGGTGTAACTTTAACTGGTTTCACAGGTCTGGTTTCACAAGGAATTTTGGGACTGTCACCAGATTGTGACACATCCAAAACAGTTTGTTCATCTACTTTTTGATCTTCCTTGGGTTCATTTGGGAACAATGTTGGATAGTCTGATCTCTTTGGAATGGGTGCAACAGTAATGGGCCTAACATTGTCTTCAGGCCCAATGCTTACACCGGCTTGAGCATAATCTGAAACTGTGTTTTTCTTTTCAAGCTCTGCTTTGTCTGTCTTCAGTTCTTTTTGAATATTTTCTGGCAAATCCTGTCCACTTCTCAGTGTCACAGCTTTCACATGTTCTTTTCCAATTCTCTGAGGTGTTTCTGTGTCACTAGGGAGAGAACCTGAAGGACGCTTCCTAATTTCCAAAGCCATTTGAACCACCTGGGTCTCTAAATTTTTAATTGATGCCTGTGTTTGGGTCATGAACGCTTTCATCATTGCTTCCAAAGAAGTAGATGAGTCGGCCTGTTGGTTTGACTTTTGTTGATAACCAGGTTGATTATTTTGAAAATTTCCATGCTGGTTATTTTGAGGTCTGTGATAAGGCTGTTGGTGAAAATTTGGTTGTCCTTACAACGTTGGTGGTGGTGGATTTTGGGCAAGACTGTGCCAAGAAAAATTTGGATGGTTTCTCCATTCAGGATTGTAAGTTTGAGAAAAAGGCCCACCCTTGTTGTTACTGCTGACATAATTGACTCTCTCGGGGTTTCCAGGACAATGTTCAAAGTGATGACCCTCTCCACAATAGGTACACTGTATAGATTGCACAGTAGGGATAGGTTCCACAGTATTAACTTGCACAACATTAAGGTTTTTGATCAAAGATGCCATGTCGGCCAACTGTGAAGATAATAATGCATAAGCATCTGTGTCTTGTACCCCTGCTGCTTTTCTAGGTAATGCACGTGGGTCAGCCCATTGGCCATTGTTGTTTGAAATTCTTTTAAGGATTTCATATCCTTCATTGTAGGTACAAGCTGTGAAAGCTCCGTGTGTAGTAGCATCGAGCATTTGTTTAGCAGTAGTATTTAAACCACTGTAAAACGTCTCTAGCTGAATGTAGTACGGAATGCCATGATGAGGGAATTTTCTCAGTAGCTCCTTGTACTTATCCCATGCATCAGGAACTGCTTCATCGTCCATTTGTTTAAAAGTACAGATTTCATTTCTGGACTTAGCATTCCTCGTGGGTGGAAAATATTTTTTTAAAAACTTTTCTGCCATTTGGGTCCATGTAATTATAGAATCTGGTTTCAACGAGTTGTACCAAGACCTTGCTCTATCTCTTAGAGAGTATGGAAAAAGTTTTAATTTTAGAGCATCGTCTTGTACACCTGGCAGTTTAAAAGAATCTGTAATTTCCATGAAAGACCGAAGATGAGAATGAGGATCTTCAGCTGGCAAACCAACGTACTGGCCGTTAGTTTGCAACATCTGAAACATTATCGGTTTTAATTCAAAATGGTGGGTTTGCAGAGTTGGTTTAAGAATTCCTGTATGTAACTGGGTTAAAACAGGAACAACGTAAGACATAATGCCACCATTTTTGGAATTTGCTAGCCGAAAAATGTGTAGTTCCTCATCATCATTATTTATATTCTCTTCATTTGGATCTTCGTGATCATTGAAATTTTCGCGGTCATTGGGAATTTCCCTATCACGATTTCTTCGGTTATTATTATTTTCTCGATCATTATTATGCCCATTTAGATTCACCTCGGGCATCGTTTCCTCATCCGTCATATATTCACGTTCAGACATTTCGAAAGAATATAAGACTAAATTAGCTTTTTGGATTCTTCTTCGTTGTCTAAATGTTCGTTCAATATCGGGATCAAATTGGAAAAAATCACCGTGTGACAATCTTGGCATGCACTTTTTCGATTTTTTTATGTATTATTTTTTTTCTACTTTTTTTTCTTTTCAAAATAGATGGAAGAAAAACTTGCTTTTATAAACCTTACTTTAAAAAGAAAAACTTCTAGCGTGCTTCCCCGGCAATGGCGCCAAAAACTTGTCCGCGACTTTTCGTGTTTACACCTTTTTAAAATGCAAGAAAATAGATCTCGACGCAAATATACATCTTAATCTACTGCCGTCTGTTAACAAGTAATAATGAAATAAAGTACCGAATATCGATCCCACAGGGAAGCGTGGAAAAGTTCTCCTCGAAAGTCGGGTCTGTAAAAGCAAGTTTCAGATGGCGATTTCGAAAACAATATTTTTGCTTGGGGGTTTTGATTAACACTACTGAACAGTAATTAAAAAGAAACTGTTAGATTAAATTAGCCCCTAATTTAATTGAATGTTTTATAAAGAATTGTATTTTGGGCTTTTAAATTAGTTGTATGGGCTTGAGCCTTTTTATTGTAAATGGGCCCTATTAATAGGTGCCCATGGCTCATTTGTTCTTTTAGGTTTTGGAGAGAACACTTTACACACACATATCAGGTGAATCTCATGAGAGTCGTTTAAATTCCTAGTGTGGTGTTCTTCCAATATCCCCTCCATTGTTAATCAATCTAAGCATATGAGATGTGATTTTGATGAATATTGTTCTTCATTTCTCTCTTGTATCTTCTATTATATGGAGTTCTTCATTTGTTGTCTGTATTGGGATCTAACAATTGGTATCAGAGCCTGATGAAGAAACTCTTCTTCATTTCGGTCATCTATGGAAACAATTGAAGATTGGATGATTATTTGTTGTTTTGGTGCTTAGATTGATTCAATCACATGAGCCTAGACACAAATATCATTTTTGTGATTTATTCACTGTTTTGTGCTTATTGCAAATCTATTTCTTCATTTAAATGAGATTTGGATGATCTTTGATAAAACATTTGATTGATATCTCACAAAATCTGTTTCTGCACACCACATGTTTGATGAAATGCCTATGAGAATATTTAATTTCATTTTGGTTAAATCTGACCAATTTTTATTACATGTGTGTGTTTTTGATCCTTTCTCATTATTGGTCTAATTTGATAAGCACTAAGTAGATGGTTGATCAATGATCCCCTCCTTGTGTGTGCTTTAGTCCATTGCGATTTTAGCATCTTGATAGTTAGGTTGTTGATCTCAGATCTGACCTTGATATAATTCGAGATTGGACTCTCTTTCATTAGATTCAGATTTTGTTTATTTTCCGCTGCTCATAATTGATTCAATGAAAGACTAAGTCATTTGGGTCTTGGAAAATGTTGCTTGATTCAAATTCGGAGAAATAAGGATGGAGAGTTAACTGTGCACCAGATTTCACAGCATAGAACAAATTGTGAATAAGCATAGAACAACTTGTTCTTATGAATATTGTCCTGTTGATAAAGAACTTGGTATCATGTGTTCAAGGCAGTAGTTGTGGTAGAGTATTTGGTGGCAAATGACTTTGAACGTGCATCATCATGTTCTCTACTTTTGTGCAAAGTGGAATATGTTAATTCATTTGTAGTGGATGAATCCATAA
The DNA here is from genome assembly GCA_954870635.1 of Arctium minus. NCBI lineage: Eukaryota > Viridiplantae > Streptophyta > Magnoliopsida > Asterales > Asteraceae > Arctium > Arctium minus. The sequence goes on from OX941092.1 coordinate 33,506,666, forward strand.
ATCACCGGGAAAATGCCAAGATGCATTTTAATGTAGCATTGTCAACAAGATACAAAAGTGGAGGCTCTACTAACTTGTCACCATAGGTGTGAGTGGAAAAAGTGCATCACAATTTCCTGCCAAATTTGCACAACAGATACATGAACTTATCAGTCCAGAAAGTGCCTCAATGTGTAATAAAAAATTGCTATCATGAATTCTACAAGTGTAACAGAAAGAAGTTTGATGTGGTGTGTTGTGATCAAGGGTTGTCTTCCTGTCTTGCATATGTGCAGAATTAAATTTGTGCAGATTTGTTGCTGTCCCAAACAGAAAGGTGTTGTTGAGTTGTTCAAAACAACAAGTTGCTGTCAGATTTGCACAGCTGTAGAACTTTGATCATATCTCTCTCAATACAACTCTAAAAATGATGATTTTAGATGCGTTGGAAACCTAAGACATAGTTTTATGACTTTCATGTTTTGAGTTTTCTCAAAATCAAGCTGATTCTATGTCAAAAACTGTCTTGAACACAAGTCATAGCTGCTGGACAGAAAGCTGCTATCTGCTGTTGGTTGCTGTCCAAATTTAAAGATCAGAGCTGTTGTGTTTAAATCATGAAGATCGAAGGATTTTGTACCTCAGAAGCAACGTAGAGATGCTGTCAAATGTGCAGACGACCTCTGTTCATTTGATCAGAGGTTGTCCAGAGATATGCTCTGCAGAGACAGCAATCAGTGAAGAAGTTCAGAGGCTAGAAGTTCATATCAGGAGATCACAGAGCCTCTGCAGGCTATCCAGAGTTCGGACTTACAGAAAGACTTCAGAGGACGAAAATTTCAGAGGACACACCTGTCTATGAAGTACCTATCAGAGGAACTCAGCATACATCAGAGATGGCTTTATCAGAGGCTCTGACGTTCTCACCAGAGCTCTGAAGACATTCTCTGAAGACAGAATTGAAGAAACAAGCTCAAAACTGACAGAGCTGCTGTGTTCTTCCAGATTTGTGCAAATGGAATTTGATTATGTTGATTAGTCAAGAATTCAACCAAGACTTACTCCAGAAGTTGATTCAAACGAGTTTGTTGCTGTCATGATTTCAGCCCATAATCAGTTTCAAAATCGCAGAAGTGCTGTCACATTTGCGCAGCTGTAGCATTTTGATCATATCTCTCTCATTATCGCTCCAAATTTCAAGATTCTGGATGCTTTGGAAACCTAAGACACAGTTGCACAACTTTGATGTTTTGCTTTTTCTCAAAATAAAGCTTATTGTAGGTCAAAAACAGTGTTGAAGTCGAGTGATAGTTGCTGGACAGAAGGCTATTTGCTGCTGTTTGCTGTTTGTTGCTGTCATGCACAAACTTGCTGTTGTTCAGTTTATTATGTGCAGCACTAGTCGGATCCAATGACAGAGAGGCTTCTATTTTGAAGTGTATTCAGAGTTTGATCATGAATGTTCAGACATCAAGACTAATCAGAGTTTACACTTAGCCTACTTCATAGCAAAGTCGATTTTTCAGAAATACTTGACAGCTTTGCGCATCTGTCGAATTTTACTCAGATCTCCCTCCTCGAAGCTCCAAATTTGACGAGTCTAGATGTGCTGGATTTCTAAAAGACAGATGAACATTTTTCATGTTTTGAGCTTGGTCTGAATCAGTTTGCTGATTGGCCAAAATCTGCATCGAAGTCAGTACATAGCTGCTGGACAGAAAGCTGCTGTTAACTTTCAAAACAGCAAGTAAAACATATATGTTATTGTCCTTGTTGTGCAAAACGGATTTGTATGATAGATAATTGCAGAGGTTAACCACAGAGGATGAAACCACAGAAGATATATGCACAGAGGCAACAATAGATGTTAATTAAATATGCACAGAGGTTGTTATGCACAGAGGCATGCGCAGAACTTCTGTGCACGTGCAGAAGATGAGGTGCAGAAAGTGTTCACATCAGAGGACTTCTGCAGAGCCTCTGTAAGGGTGTCCAGAAGTAAAGAATGTGCAGAGGATAGAAGTCCACAAATTCTCTTTGCACGTGCAGAGGTTGTCGTGCAGAAGCATACGTAGAAATGCTCTTAAGAGGCAAAGAGATACTATTTGGTTGTCCGCAGAGGCTCTGACCAAGAAAAACGCAGAAGCATCCATAGAGGCTCTGTGGAAAAAAATCTCAGAGGTACGAGTAGGTACCAGAGGGGGGGATCAGAGGTTGAACATCAGAGGTCGCGATGAACCAAGTGACCGAAGCCCGAAATTTTCGAATTTTCTGACAGCATTGCGCTGTTTCAGAAACACACGCACAACTTTTTACTCGAAACTCCGATTTACATGAGTCCAGTTGCGCTGAATCGCTAAAACACAGACGTACGACTTTGATGTTTTGAGTTTTCTCAAACTCCATGAGTTAATATGCCAAAATCTGTTTCAAAGTCTGCGTTAGAGTGCTGGACCAAAAGCATCGTATTTCACTCATGCTCTTTCCGCTTTCAAGAACGGTGTTCTCTCATCGGTTCTTTATGGTTTCAAGATACATATGTGACACATTGTTTGTCACTCCCTCCTCCGTTATTCAAGTTTAAGGCTCGGTGCTTAACGTTTACTCAACGAGGTTTGAAGAGTCAAATTTTCTGTTTTGACGATCATTTTGCGTAGCTGAGGGAAATCTTGCACAACTCACTCAATTTTCATCCAAAATGGATGAATCAAATCTTGTTGAAAATCTAAGAGGCTGGAGTTTAATGTGCATGCTTTATGTTTTCTCTCAATATAAATCCTTGATGGTCAAAAGCAGCGGTGAAGTTGAGACATGAAAGCTGGACAAGTTGGGATAATTCGTCTAAGTCTTTCAAGAAGATGAGCCTACATTTGAGGGGGAGCTTATGATGCTTTGAAGACTCGAAGAACGACACACGAAAGATTCTAAAGAAAGCAAGGGGGAGACTATATGATGATGCTTTCTTTATAAAACATTAGGGGGAGATTGTTAGATTAAATTAGCCCCTAATTTAATTGAATGTTTTATAAAGAATTGTATTTTGGGCTTTTAAATTAGTTGTATGGGCTTGAGCCTTTTTATTGTAAATGGGCCCTATTAATAGGTGCCCATGGCTCATTTGTTCTTTTAGGTTTTGGAGAGAACACTTTACACACACATATCAGGTGAATCTCATGAGAGTCGTTTAAATTCCTAGTGTGGTGTTCTTCCAATATCCCCTCCATTGTTAATCAATCTAAGCATATGAGATGTGATTTTGATGAATATTGTTCTTCATTTCTCTCTTGTATCTTCTATTATATGGAGTTCTTCATTTGTTGTCTGTATTGGGATCTAACAGAAACACCTGACACAATGTTCTACTGGGCTAAGATTAATTTATGGATAAGAAGATGAGATCGCATTCCTTTGTTATCTTAAGGTTGATATTTCATGAAACTCAAATGAGTCGTCGTACAATAAACCAGTTGTCAATTGATTAATTGCAGTCCACCATAAAATATAACTTTAAATTAAATAACTTCGGACAATCATGCGATACGATACACCGTTTTATCTTTTGATCAGTCTCGGTCCCAACTTAACTTCGTACAGATTATAAATATAACAGAAACGGAAATGTAAATTTTAACTAAAGATTGGAGACGGTTGGCGTTTTCATACACTCAACGATAGAAACCGTAGAAGTGTTGTGCCAACAACGTGTCCTTGGACAGAAATTATTATGATTAACTAAAGGAGACGGTTGGCGTTTTCAAACACCCAACAATAGAAATCGTAGGAGTGTTGTGCCAACAACGTGTCCTTAGACAGGAAATATAATCACTTGAAATATAAGACTGAAAATATATGATGTGAATTAAATTGCAGAATTAAATTAACGGAAAGTAATAAACTGAAATGAAAGTGCAGAAAATAAATTGCGGAAACTAAATTGCGAGAATTAAAGTGCGTTAAAATAAACAATATTAACGTAAAATGAGAATTATAAATTTAAGACATTATCGGAAATGGTGACGGGAAATCTTGTTTCAAATGTGAGATTCGAACTTGAAGGTTTCATGGTGTTTTGACGATGTAACGACGTAAAGGAAAACTAACCAAAGTACAATTGATTTTTATAAAATTGGAAACATAAAACGGATTTAATAAACTACAACAAACCGTGAACCAACAAAAGTTGGGAATCCGAAATTATTTTCCGGACTTCCGGTTTGTAATAGAACTAAAGCCGTAATGAGATCAAAATAAAAATCAAATCGTATCAAATCAACAAGATTCTTGGATTGTAACGAGAACACGCGCAATTAACACAAAATGATCACGAGATATCGTAACTTGAAACGGAGAATGACATACATTTATATAATTAGGATCCGAATTGAATCATGAGCCAATGCTTAAACCAATCACTAATGGCTCAATTCTTCAATTCTAATACAAAAGATTAAGGAAGGAAGCTACAAAATGTCTAGGTTCAATGTACCTAGCACATTTTCATCCCAAAAGAGAGCATACGTGAGGAAGGAACAAAGGAAGAAGCAAGTATTAGATGGATGAGATTTTCTCCTGACACTACATGGCTATTTATAGTTAAAATCAACCTTGGGGCCCAAGTTTACAACAATGGGGGCCCAAGGGAATTGTAGGTAGATGAGCCCAAAACAAAGTATCCATCCAAAAAGTCCACACTTTCGGCCCAATCATGCAGTCCAAAAAGATTCGGTCCATCGATGTGTCTTGTAATACGGCCCAAAAAGGAGAAGTCATAGTGTTGGTTTCGCGCCATCTCGATATGTTGATTTCTCACGACCTTCGCATCGATCATAGAATAAAAACATAAGATAAAAAAATAAGATCTTTCCGAAAATTTTCTAAAATTAACCACTTTAAAACAACTAAATCTAAAACATTTATTTTAGACGAAAAGCACTAAAAATACTCAAAAAGGACTCAATGGGGAAATAAAAATTTGCTCAAAATTATAAAAACGAGTAAAAAAATAGGGTAAATAAAATTACCCTATCACAACCCCAAACTTGAACTGTTGTTGTCCCGAACAACTTTATCTAAAGGAAAAAAATTAATTTTTGAGCAAAGATTTATTAAAAAGAGACTCATTCCCATACGAATCATCATCGTCATAGTCACGACTTATCTCAATCAGTCCAAAAAAAATGATAGCCCTTCATACATCTGTTTCTCTCAACATGATAAAAAAATATCAAGCACAAGCTAGGCAAACAACTTTATGATGTATTGGAATCAATAATGCAGCAAATGGCGTATGTATTTGGCTGAACCCGAACCCAACATGACCCATTGCCACCCCTAGAAATATCCACAATCAGACCCTCCATCAACCTGTAACACCCCAAAACGTGCATAACATATAATAAAGATAACACCCAAAAGTGGGTCCCAATAAAATGCGTACAAAAATAAAATTAACATAGTTCCTAAGGAAAAAAAAAGTTCTATCACAGCCGAGATACTAAGAGTCTATAACTATCACCGCCTATAATCCGACTGCCTCCGACTCTATCTCTAGCTTTTAACACTTCTCCTTTCCCTTTGACGAAGCCTCAAAGACTCCCAAACCTGAAAATGGGTTTTAAGAAAATTGAAAGTGAGGGTTAGACTAAAAGGTCTAGTGAAGTCCTACCCTTGGCAATTCAGAATAATATAGAAATTAAAATGATAAAGTTTGAATTGACAAATACCAATCATCACACATTCGCGAACGATTCCACGTCTGGAAGCGATTTCCGAGAATTTACCGCATAATCACACTTGGTGTAACACCCTCAAATTTGGTAAGAGCAACTAATAAATTTTTTTGATATAACATCAAATAAAGACAACACATCAACCTACAATTCAAAACTCAATCTGCCTCAAAACATAAAATTCGATAAATAACCTCAACAAATACAAATCCAATAATTTACAAGGACTAGACTGAAGTCGGGTGTTACTCAACCCAAATACAGTTGCTCTCCGCAACCTAATGCGGAAGACTTCACCAAGCTATTCACTCCTCGAGCACACAACCAACACTCCTCTCTTCACAGTGTTACTAGAATTATTCCCAACCAGAACCTATTGCACATGCCGACAAATAAAAAGGTTAGGTTAACGCCTAGTGAGTTCAAGAGTTTTACAACATGGATAATTATATTGTTAAAAGAGAAGAATACAACCTAAATCATAGTCTTTCAAAATGATTCACTTTAAGTATGAAAAAACTCGTTCTCCAATAGTATGCATTTTCAAAGATGAACACCTCAATACAACACATTCTTATAAAATAATGAATCCCAAAACTCACTCAAACGAGAGTAGAATCGATTTCCATTTATGAAAACATGAATAATAATTCATATTCCGAAACACACAAAAACAAGAGTGGGACCCAAAACTCTACACACAAAAATTATGGACAATGATCCACCCATAAAAGACATCACCGAAAACATAAATATAAAAGACCCAGCCCGAATACAACACCTTTCGGTGACGGAGGAGACCCGATTCTATATAATGCGACGGACACAAAGTAAGCCACACATTATGTTATTAACACCATTTACATGGTCATATCGGAATTAAGTATCGGGCTCGACATCTTTCAGCGTACCCTCATAGATACTTGCACGGAGGACTTACACCATACTGTAGATTCCTAATCGTGCCGCAATGGGGAAAACTAGCGTTCCACCATCAGACAAAATAATTAACGTATCGAGCTCAGAATTTTTCAGTATGCATCCATAGATACTTGCACAAAGGACTTACATCCCAATCCGATGCCTAACGTGCCACAATGTGGAAACCAAGTCGTTCCATCATCGGACAAAGTGATAAAAGTGCTCATGGATCCATAGCAGACGGGCTAAAACATTACATGACCCCAAATTGAATGACACACGCACTCAAAGTATGTAAAACTTCAATAATCATAAATGTGACCAAAGCTCTACGTTGAGCCATCAAGATTGGACAAATGTCTCCAAAACCCAATTGTAAGCGAATACCGAGCCACGGGCTCAAAACCCAATGACTCATTGTCAAAAGCAAATAAATGCACTAAAACGCACTCGAACAACGTTTATGCAAACCCATGCTCCAAAGTACACGACCAAACTCCAATACAACTTAAAATAAGACAGATTGTTTCCCAAACATGGTTATACCATTGACCTCTTTTTAAAACGTCTAATAACACAAGCTATGCATATTTCCAACAAACACTAAAAATGAATTTTTAACAAGAAATCTCCGTTGATGCAATAAATTATTTAAAACACTCCCATTCATGGCTTATTTATCAAGATGTCCAAAAGTCCCAACTTTTACAAAGTTTATAAACCTAAACACCTCAAGTCATCACAAGTTACCAAATAACTCCACACTTGATAATTTAATGTAAAACACATAAATACTTTAAAATATACATTTTGGCATGTACAACGTTTTCACAAATCAACTTGAACTCACCTTGCTAGATTTAGGTTAAATCTAGATTTTACCCCACTTTGAGCTTCCTTGAAGAAACTTGAATCTACAAACAAATCCTTCCAAAAACCTAGATCCACAAGTTTCCAATCATAAATAATCATATTCAACCATTTAGAATCGTTCCCCAAACATTATACATGAATATCTCGACTTATGTCAAAACCCTAATTTCCATAGATGAAGAAAATAGGAGGTTACCTTATCCATAACTTCAATCCACCAACCAAAATACTTCTAGGTCACCAAGTTGAGCCATAAACTCCCAAACTTCCAAACTGATGAAAAGGGTTAGGTGAATACCCTAGAATTGATGAAGATGATGAAGAAGATGGAGAGGATTCTAGTTCTAGCTTCCAAAACCTTGCTAGATGATGAAGGATTACTTGGAATTCCAAGTCTTGGTGCCACAAATGCTTAAAATCACAGTGGAAGCAAAAGGGTTTGGTTGAGAGAGTTTTAGGAGAAAGTTGGTGAAAGAATGAATGAGAAAAAACGCCAAAATCCGATTTATTAAATCCTGCACCCTGCCGGCGATTGTGCCATGCGATAGTGACCAGGGTACTGTCCTGGGTCACTATCACGACACATGTACCGTGACCATACCCCTTTTCGCGATTGTGCCATGGCAAGAGTGAAAATGTCACAATCGCCGGGCACCCTCATTATAAATGTACCGAAGGCCCTTCAGACCCCGTGACATTGCCATTGGCGACAGTGACTCTGTCACAATCGCTGGGCATAGTCGCGCCACCCCTGCTGAAGCCCGAAAATCCTATTTTTTGTGCACAAGTGACATTTGAGGATTAGAGGGGTCTATAAGCTTACTTGAAATTGCGGGTGTTACAATCCTCCCAAACTTAGAATGATTTTGTCCTCGAAATCTAATTCCTATACCCAACATGTCGTTACCTCTCTCAGCACTTATTGGGGTTCTTTGGTTCTCAAAAAGGTAACAAACCAATCATAAACTTCAACGATGTCATTCTCCCAAAACCACCATTTCTTTTCCCAAGAGATTGTCTCTAATCCTTTTTATCCTTGAGCTAAAACTCGGTGACCTCCCGACACAACTGCCATACTGATTTTCGTGAAGGTTCTCACATTCCATAACCGCCTTCATACGTTACATTCATACTAGAGTGAACATCGAACCTTACTGGAGCAATTTCTAACCATACGATCCTGGTTGCCTCCCAACCTTAGGTGGCACGTACTACCTCAAGTGCAACCGGTGACCTCCACTTTCCATTGACTAATTCGTCCCAATTCAACACGATTCTGTATCCGTGTTCGAAAGATCAACACCAAGCCTATAGAATTCCCAAAACTCTCTAATAATTCACCATTGAAATGGGTAAAGCCTTCTTTCCAAGGACGTACCAATACGCTATCCGGGGAGTTGATTAGTTCAAATCAGGCTATCACACAACTCCGATCTATTCTCAAACTTTAATCATTCAGCCAACATGATCCTTTCCACATCAAGAAAATCATACACATCAATACTTAATTACCAATATCACATCCCCTTAGAACTCTATCATTGTGAGGCAACACTTCTTATAATCCAACGGGAGCACCTGCAACCTTCCAAAGATTCATTGACCTCAAAAGAACAAGTTGACGCCTAAAAGCAAAATGGTAATACCAAAAACGTAGATATACCGTCAAATATTCCATTCCAGGTGGCATTGTCATGTTAAAGTTGACACCTAATATGGCGCTAAAATTCCAAATCTTACATCTCTAACAAACGAACCACAATATTATCTTTATTCACCGAGGCCCATTAGGATGTACATCACCAATACATAACATGATGTCGAGCGAAACAGCAACCTATCAAATTAAATCCAACCATACGCAAATAATCACACCAGGTTTGAACCCGAAAACTTATCGGACCACCACTTGCATAACTAGGATAATAATATAAATCTATTACCTTAAATAGTCATATCTGGTCGGCCTTCATGAGGTTGAATTCCCTTAATTCAAGTCTGCCAACAATTCGATTCATTTACATTTTCAATTCCCAAGGGTGTCTCCAATCCCTTATTACAACTTTTTCTCAAGAGGGTTTAAATCCATAGCTCTAATAAGTTAAAGACTTTTCAACTATAGGACTCAACACATATGGCAATTGAAATTTTACAAGACTTTCAAACGCAATTCTTTATAACAATTAAGCATGCATGTAAAAATTCACTACCACTTACTCGGTAGTTGTGCGAAGTGGTCCCAAACGCCATTCATATAACACCATTTCGAAAACCGTTTGATTATTATCCAAGCTAATAATGACAATAACAGAAGATGTGCCACAAACTTTTCAAATGAACCACAATGGTCCTAACTTGCATCAATTTATGTTGTGTATGTGAAATAATTTTCTGTACAAAAAAAAAAAAAACAATGTGTAACAAATAATTACAAACTGCAAAAGGGGAATTTCACAAGATGACATGGGATCAAATTTCCCAACAGACCCGCATACCGCAGTTTATTTCTCAAACTTAGTAAAACGATAGGTGCATGCGATTGGGCAAACGTAGAATAATTTAAATCAATTTTCAAACTTTAGACTGTACAAATAAAATGATCTTGTCCCAAAAATAGAGGCTACAATGACATGTATACCGATGACCCATTTATTGCATTGCGGGAAATTTATAACAATAAAATCAACAACCGAAGAATGTTCAAAACTAAAGTTCAACACAGAATACCCTTGTATAGAAACCCCAAAAGCGCAAATATGCAATATGAAGACTCTCAAGATGCCTCGTGCGGTTGCGAAATGACACGTGCAAAACCCGTGTGAGACAATAATGTTAATCAACAACCCAAAAGTTAATGCTCACAATAATTCAATATACGTGTTTCAAGGTCCATTTATGTGACGCAAAATGTCGTAAAACAAAACTCCATAAGACCCAACTAAATTTCCATAAAACTCATTGACACTAAAATCAAGCGGAGTCAAAATCTTCGTTTCCCAGCATGAAAAGCATAAGACGAAGATATGTCTAAAATGTCAAAATTCTAAGAGTTTCCTTTTTATCGCAATATAAAATAAAGTGACACTTTTCAACAAAACTTGCATGAGACACGACGCTTAATAAACTCATAAATTTACACGCAACATAATTAAAACTTACGCATTCCAAAGTTTACTCACGCGTCGAAAAACATCGTAAAATAAAACCCTATAAAACTCAACAAGACTCGTATAGACTAAAATTCCTAAGAAAACTCATACGCAAAATATGGGAATAACTTTTCCTTTAAACCCTTAACATACGTGGAGGAGATCCAATGTCAAGGTTAAAATTTCGCAGTTACTTGCCTAATACCCCATATAACATTAAAACACGAATATTACAACATCCGAAAATAGCGTTAGACACGAAACAAGAATGAAGAGATTTTCAATAAAAATTTGCAATCACATGCAACAAACAATTTCATGCATGCTTGAACTCATGGTTTAAAATTTGATGCGTGCTAAACGTTTTTCCAAAATTTCATAACATATTTTGCTTTATGATTCGGGAAACATGATAAATAATTTATGCAAACTTATTTCAGAAATAAATTTCCTGCATGAATTTTGGTCGGCAGTCAACATCATAGAACCACACTTCTCAATTTCTTAGTCACACTATCGTCATCCGTATGCTCAAACATCTTATAACAACAATCACACTAATTTGATTAACTTACAAATTCTTCTTGAAATAAAGCTAATTCAACAAGCCTATGGTCCTAATCCGGCCAATAACTCTGACCCAGAATGGTCAACTTAGTGCATTCATCATTCTTAACCGTCACTCCAAGATGACAATGCTATATACATCAACCTTTCTATCGGTTACTCACTTAGAAACTTTCTCACTACCCCAACGGTCATCATACCAAGGCAGTTCAAGTGTACACATGTAACATGTAAGTTCACCATGACACTGGTCATGTGCCATTATGAACGTACCGTACATGACCATCCTTGTTATCCTCGACAAGTTTCCCGTTTCTAGCGACTCAATCAACCCCAAAATATCATATCTTAAGGTACCTCATAGCGCAATTTCACTTTAAATCGCTTAAAAGAAGGCTAGTTTGAGTCTAGGCATCCAAAATCAACACCTAATTCTCTCAAACTTAGGCTCTGATACCAACTTGTAACACCCTCAAATTTGGTAAGAGCAACTAATAAATTTTTTCGATATAACATCAAATAAAGACAACACATCAACCTACAATTCAAAACTCAATCTGCCTCAAAACATAAAATTCGATAAATAACCTCAACAAATAAAAACTCCAATAATTTACAAGGACTAAACTGAAGTCGGGTGTTACTCAACCCAAATACAGTTGCTCTCCTCAACCTAATACGGAAGACTTCACCAAGCTATTCACTCCTCGAGCACACAACCAACACTCCTCTCTTCACAGTGTTACTAGAACTATTTCCAACCGGAACCTGTTGCACATGCCGACAAATAAAAAGGTTAGGCTAACGCCTAGTGAGTTCAAGAGTTTTACAACATGGATAATTATATTGTTAAAAGATAAGAATACAACCTAAATCATATTATTTCAAAATGATTCACTTTAAGTATGAAAAAGACTCGTTCTCCAGTAGTATGCATTTTCAAAGATGAACACCTCAAAACAACACATTCTTATAAAATAATGCATCCCAAAACTCACTCAAACGAGAGTAGAATCGACTTCCGATTATGAAAACATGAATAATAATTCATATTCTAAAACATCAAAAAACACGAGTGGGACCCAATACTCTACACACAAAAATTATGGACAATGATCCACCCATAAAAGATGTGAATCCCAGATTGCTCAAGTAACAATGAATAATTGAAAGATTAATTGTATTGAATGATTGAGAGAGTTACAAACATAGGATTAAAAAGCAAACTCTCTCTCTAAACCTATTACACACCATCTTTTTCTCTAAGTCTAATCCTTAACCCTAAAGATTAGAAAACAAACTTTAAATACTCAGGCCTAAGGGGCTGTTTGGCAGTTGCTGAATGGTTTGGTGCAGAATGATTAAGGGGTCATAATGATTAAAAGGCTATTATGATATAGTGCAATATGAAATATTTTTGTTTGGTAATTGTTCAGAATGAAATCAGGGCGCTTAATGGTTAAGGGAGACCCAAGATACAAAATGATTCAGAGGGTTTTGGAAGCATTAAGAGGAAACCTTTTTTTTCTGCCAAACAGGATTCACCTCTTAATGATTAAGATATTGCCTCTTAATGGAACCAATAAGAGGTAAACAAATAGCCCCTAAAACCCTAAAGGCCCAAGGCCTAATAAGCAAAACTAAGCCCAGTAATAAAATAAGGCTTTTACAAACGCTTAAATAAATAAATAAATAAACAAATAAACTATATAAATACTTTATATAACTTTCCACGCACTAGGACTTTCAGTCCTAACAATCTCCCCCTAAAGTTGTATAAAGGCTTTATCTCTTTGAAATCTTCAGACCTTGATCTTCTCTCTCCTTCTTGAATCATTGAAAAACTTTGGTGTTGCTTTTCTTCATGTCAATCCTAACTCCCCCTTGAATAAAGCTCTTGGTCTTCATATTTCAACTTTGTAACCAGATTCAATGTACAATTGTCTCGATTGAATGCACAATTGAGCAGTTTTCAACTGTAGAAACTCAACACATCGGATCAGCACACAAGAAAGATAATGTGCGAGTTACGTGACATTCCACAGTGCATCTTCAGTTTAAAAACAAAGAATATGTCTCTTAATCGTGAGTTGAATTGACTTTCAGCTTAAGAACTTGTTTCAATCGGCTCGTGGGAGGAAATAACTTGAAGCGAACACCATATGATGAGGGATAGAAGAACCAATGCAATCTTGAAATCCATGGCTTTTCAACCTCAGATTTAAGAAATTATGTTACTCCCCCATAGCTTTTGCTAACTTCCCCTCAACATGATAATCTGTCTTTGAAACTTGTGTCTTTGTTATTGCATTATCCCCCTCATGATGATTAGGAGAATCCTGAGCATCTTGTATGTTCAAAGACTAAATGGATGAGTAGCAAAAGATAAGATAAAACATATAGTAACCAAGATGGGGTAATCAACTAACACAGAAACACATTAGTCACTGTTATCACAACAATTAAAAATAATTGTGTGGCCAATTTTCAGAGTTGGCATCGATGTATCTCTGATAGGACTTCCAATTATCACCAAAGTAAAATACTAAAAATTACTTCTCAAACTATTACGGCGATATCACGAAGATATGCTAGGGGAATCACAAAGATTCGTGCGTGTGTGAAAGAAATATAAATATGTATCTGTTAGGCTCAAAGATTGATTCAACCTGGGACGCAGGTTCATAAATAAATAGACATAGTGAGATGAATATGAAGTTCGGAGACCGGAGCTGATGTCTTCCTTTTTCAATATCTAAGACCTCCGAGTGAGGAATAGATAGATTATATGCTAAATCTCTGTGAATATATGAAACAAGTATCTTTTGTGAGATACTTGAGTGGCTAGGTGGGGTGACACGAGTTATCGACACTAGGTCCATATTTGTTTCAATATCCATCTCCAAAGAACGAGAATGAATAGATTGTGTGGTAACCCGGATAACTGACTCTGTTTGGTGAGGACCAATATTTCTTTTAAGTCCTGTCACATCCTCACCATATTATTTTCACTCTGAACTCCTCTATCAATCTAGACCCCTCACTGATATCTATGAAAAGGATGTGTTTCTTGGGTAGGTCCTTCCGGTTCTAGATTGACCATAGAAACATTATAGGCCCTAACACTCATTCAACTCACTAAAATAAAACATTGAAGTATAATTTCTGATTTGAGATAATCAGAAGTCAAAAGCATTTAAGAACGAGTCCTGAACTGAAGTGTTCAGAAGTCGATATGAAAGTATAAAGAAAAACCTGGTACTCCCCCTCAAAAGATGGCATAACCCTGTATTGTAGTCATGTGACGTGAATAATCTGAATTAAATCCCACATGACATTCCTGCAAAACAGATTAGACAGATTTTGGTTTTGGTATCCATCCTTTGATGGATCCTTGATGATTAGTTGCCTTAGCTTTAAAGCTATGAAACTAAGGATTGGGGATACTATAAGTACCATACCAGCTATTGACATACCTGGAACTCACAAAGTCACTATTTCCACAATAAGTGCAACAAATATTTGCTCGGTTTAGACTAATCAACTTAGTTGTGGAATAGACATGAGTCAGTGACTTTGGATCAACTACAGAAGATTTGTATGACGTGTTTCCATCACTGTCTTCTGTAGTTGATTTATTTTTCCAAACCATTTTGACTTTTCGAAACACTTGATTATCTGTATTATCAACAAGAGAATTACAGAAAAGATTTGAAGTGAGAATCCGATCTTTTGAAGTTTCATTTGATTTGACACAACTCTTCGAAGAAATAGTTGTGGAAGTTGAACTTGAAGAATAAGGAGACTGAACAACAGTATTGGGACTGACTTGTTCAGATAAATTGGCTTTGAAATTGAGTTCTTCAAGTTTCTTGACTTTTACGGATAAATCATTTATTTCTTCGAGAATTGAATCAAATTGTTTTTGTAAATCGGATTTTACCTTAAGTTCTTTCAAAATCTTTGTCGTTAATTCAGACAATTTCTGTGAAAGCTTACAAATTTCAGTTTCGAAAAACTTCCTCTCACTCTCAAAGTCTTTTTCAATATTGTTGCGTTTATCAAATATTTCTTTGAAAACAACAACATTTTTCTTTTCAAGTTCTTTCTTTTTATGCTCAAAGTATTTTCTTTCTATGTCAAAATTATTTCGCTCAACTATCAAAATCTTTTCAAAATCAGAAATCTGTTTTGAAAGTTTAGAATTTTGAAACTCAAAAGTCTTTCTTTCCTCGAAAATCTTCTTTGAAATATCAAGGATTTTTCGTTCAAACCCCTTTCTTTCATTAGAGAAACCACTCATTTCCTTCTCAAAATCTTTTCTGTCCTTCTCAATCTCTTTCTCAATATCAACAATCTTTTGTTTCAGTTTGAGATTGTTATTCTTTAAAGCACTGATCTCATTTTTTAAAGAATCATCCGAAGCTTTGCTTTTATTTTCAAGATTTTTCAGATCTTTTTCAGGTTCGGGATCTTCATATGATTTTACGAATTTACCATTCACATACATATATGTTTTTCCCATTGTTACTTGAACAAAATGATCGTAAGACGATCACGATTTGATTAAATAAATTCAGACAGAGTAATACACAGAATACGTAAAAATGTCCCCCTCCTGCGACTTGGCACGGGGTCCCGAGATTTTTTTTTCCGGATAAATACCGGAGACCTTGATCCGCGTTAAAAAAATGGCTCGCTGATTCAGGGGTCACGGGCCCGGATGGTGCGGTCCGGGAGTCTGATGGTGCGGGGACGACACGGGGCGGTTAGGTGGTATTGGACCACGACACAGGTGGTGCGGAGACCGGGCGGAGTCGCGGCATAGGCGGTGCGAGCGGGTGGAGCCACGGCGTGGGCGTCGTGGACCCGGGTGTGATGCAGCGACGCGGGCGGCGTGGGGACCAGTGGAGCCGCGACGCGGGTGGCGTGGGGACCCAATTTAGGGATAGGTGGGAACTAGGTTTGGTGAGGGCTTGGGAGTAACCGGGGTTGGGGTGGAAACGGGGTTGGGATGGAACCGGGGTTGGGATGGAACCAGGTTTGAGAGTCACGCCCGGGTAGGGTAATAAAGTCACACCCGGGTTATGCAAGATCGGGTTTAGCGGCGCTGAGTTTACAATCGACCCCAAACACAGAACTCAAAATCTTTTAATCGAAAACTAATGAAATTTAGCAATTTTAATTGATTAAACCCAAAATTCTAACACCCTTTCAATCGATTTTCGATCCAAAAACAATGATTTTCAATAAAAAAAAACTCAAGAACACAGACTAAAACTTTTAGATCTATAAAAACCCAAAATTCAAGATCAATACTCCGAATCAGAAGATGAAACTTTACCAACCACTTACTCTAACTAGATTAAAGAGATTTGGAGCAACCAGACTCAAATATTTAGCAAAAATCAACAAGCCCAAATAACCTCAGACAAAAAAAAACTCGATCGACAGAGAGAGAAGAGAAATTTTTTTACTTTTTTCGAATCAAATCTTCGTCTCTTGGCTCTGATACCAATTGTGAATCCCAGATTGCTCATGTAACATAGGATTGAATAACAAACTCTCTCTCTAAACCTATTACGCACAATCTTTTTCTCTAAGTCTAATCCTTAACCCTAAAGATTAGAAAACAAACTTTAAATACTTAGTCCTAAAACCCTGAAGGCCCAAGGCCCAACAAGCAAAACTAAGCCCAATAATAAAATAAGGCTTTTACAAAGCTTAAATAAACAAACAAATAAACTATATAAATATTTTATATAAGTTTCCACGCACTAGGACTTTTAGTCCTAACAAAAGACATCACCGAAAACATAAATATAAAAAACCCAGCCCGAAGACAACACCTTTCGGTGACGGGGGAGACCCGATTCCATATAATGTGACAGACACAAAGTAAGCCACACTTTATGTTATTAACACCATTTACATGGTCATACGGTATTAAGTATCGAGCTCGGCATCTTTCAACGTACACCCATAGATACTTGCACGGAGGACTTAGACCATACCGTAGATGCCTAACCGCGCCACAATGGGGAAAACTAGCGTTCCACCATCGGACAAAATAATTAAAGTATCGAGCTCAACATCTTTCAGCATACACCCATAAATACTTGCACGAAGGACTTACATCCCAATCCGATGCCTAACGAGCCGCGATGTGGAAACCAAGTCGTTCCATCATCGGACAAAGTGATAAAAGTGCTCATGGATCCATAGCAGACAAGGCTAAAACATTACATGACCCCAAATTGAATGACCCACACACTCAAAGTATGTAAAACTTCAATAATCATAAATGTGACCAAAGCTCTACGATGAGCAATAAAGATTGGACAAATGTCTCCAAAACCCAATCATAAGAAAATACCGAGCCACGGGCTCAAACAACCTAAGGACTTATTGTCAAAAGAAAATAAATGCACTGAAACGCACTCGACCAATGTTTATGCAAACCCGTGCTCCAAACTACACAACCAAACTCCAACACAACTTAAAATGAGACATATCGTTTCCCAAACAAGGTTTTACCATTGACGTCTTTTTACAACGTCTCATAACACGAGCTATGCATATTTCCAACAAACACTAAAAATGCATTTTTACCAACAAATCTCTGTTTATGCAATAAATTATTTAAAACACTCCCATTCATGACTTATTTATCAAGATGTCCAAAAGTCCCAAATATGTGTGTTTTACAAAGTTTATAAAGCTAAACACCTCAATTAATCAGAAGTTACCAAATAACTCCACACTTGATAATTTAATGTAAAACACATAAATACTTTAAAATATACATTTTGGCATGTACAACGTTTTCACAAATCAACTTGAACTCACCTTGATAGATTTAGGCTAAATCTAGATTTTACCCCACTTTGAGCTTCCTTGAAGAAACTTGAATCTACAAACAAATCCTTCCAAAAACCTAGATCCACAAGTTTCCAACCATAAATAATCATATTCGACCATTTAGAATCGTTCCCCAAACATTATACATGAATATCTCGACTTATATCAAAACCCTAATTTCCATAGATGAAGAAAAGAGGAGGTTACCTTATCCATAACTTCAATCCACCAACCAAAATACTTCTAGGTCACCAAGTTGATCCATGAACTCCCAAACTTCCAAAATGTTGAAAAGGGTTAGGTGAAAACCCTAGAATTGATGAAGATGATGAAGAAGATGGAGAGGATTCTAGTTCTAGCTTCCAAAACCTTGCTAGATGATGAAGGATTACTTGGAATTCCAAGTCTTGGTGCCACAAATGCTCAAAATCACAGTGGAAGCAAAAGGCTTCGCTTGAGAGAGTTTTAGGAGAAAGTGGGTGAAAGAATGAATGAGAAAAAAACCCCAAAATCCGATTTATTAAATCTTGCACCCCGTCGGCGACTGTGTCATGCGATAGTGACCATGGCACTGTCACGGGTCACTATCGCGACATATGTACCGTGGCCATACCCCTTTCCGCGATTGTGCCACGGAGAGAGTGACAATGTCACAATCGCCAGGCACCCTCGCCCTAAATGTATCGAAGGCCCTTCAAACCCCACGACATTGCCCTTGGCGACAGTGACTCTGTCACAATCACCGGGCATAGTCGCGCCACCCCTGCTGAAGCTCGAAAATCCTATTTTTTTGTGCACAAGTGACATTTAAGGATAAGAGGGGTCTAGAAACTTACTTGAAATTGCGGGTGTTACACTTGGGGCCCCTAGTAGATCCCCATTTGCCCCCCTAGTAGATGTCATCTCCGAGTGCACAAGAAACGAATCCCGGGTACACAGTTCAACCATCCCTGATGGTCTCAAGTAAGCCATGGCGCACACTCCATAGGATATAATACCCTTTCATATTCAATATGACACATAGGAAACATATGCATGACATCACTAACAATTTGAATAATTAATAGTATTAAAATGTTGTACTTATTTCGGCAAACATACTAGAAACCGTCACGGTACACCATTTCCAGTTTATTAAAGATTTGAAACAGGGGAACTCACCTGGTGGATTGAATTTCGGCATACACATATATTGATCCTAGAAAGACCAATCCCCTACATTTTAATAAAGCTCACAGTTAAACTCCGTCTAAAAGGTCCCCTAAAAAAACTTCTCGGTTCCGCTAAAAAGTAAATAATCAAGATTTTCAACTCAAATTGAAAGCCCAATCGAGTTTTGGACCACGACCCATGCAACTGGGTCCGACACCCACTCACTCATCGGGTTTAGCACCATCTGGGGCCGCCCGGGTCTGGGTCAGGCTGCTCCCGGGTGCCTCATAAACTCCTGGTTCGAGTGATACCCCGGTACCCGGGTTGAGGGAAATCTTGGTACACCCGGGTTGAGGAACTCCCGGTACATCCGGGTTGGGGAACTCTCTGTGAAACCAGGGAGGGAACTCCTGGTGCAACCGGTTTGAGGGACTCTCGGTGCACCCGGGTTTATCCGGATTGTGCAGCAACGAATAACCAACCATCGATCCCAAGGGTTTTTACTCCGTTTTCGATCCATTAGTCCAACTCGATACAATCTCCAAAGTAAAAAGAATAGGGAATGCTAACTCACGCAATAACAACTTTATACACTAATTTACTATCCCAAATCCAATCAGAATACTAAAAACACACACGTCCCTGAGGTGTGGATTTCCTTCCAAAAATCAACTTCCTATAAACTAAACTTTACCATTATATTAAGAGGGAAGCTAAGATGAAGAACTCATACCTGCAAACAATGGAGTCTTCCCCAAAACTTCCAATAATCTCCTTTTGCTAGACACCCTAGCTTCTTCCCTCTTCTCGATGGCGACTCCAAAAATGATTAGGGAATTAGGTCTCTCTATTCCTAAAATGTTACAATTCACCAATTTGTACCATAGTCCTCAACTTTTTTCCTCTTTTCACTTTTACCCTCAAATTCAAAAGGTTTAGTATTAGGGCTCGGTTATTACACAACCCCAAAGCTGGCCCACGCCCAAGAAAAAAGTATGAGCTTTTTATTTGCTTACTGAAATCAAGTAGGGAATTTTATTTTCGAAGTGATAAAAGCCCAAATAATCGTACAACTAAACCATTCTTAGATAATAATTAATTAACCAAGATGTTAATTAATTGAGATTAGTAATTATTTAGTCAATGTGATTAACTAAATAAATAATTAAAACCAAAAAGGTTCCAAAAAGAGAGATGAGTCATGGGCCCAAACTCTCGAGGTCAGAAAACACAAATGAATTTAGGTGTAAATCTAACCCCAATTTAGATGTAAATTTAACCCCAATTTAGGTGTAAATGGTCTAAGCATCAAATTTGGATTCATATAATTGGGTGTGAACATACATCAAACACACAAATCAATTTGAGTACTAGTATATTTGCTCTGTCATAATATTGTAATATAAAATTGGGAGTGTATTTGTAACAGTGTAAAATAGTATTATATTATTATAATCTTAAACAAACCAAAACATTGAACAAAAGAGACTTGAAATATGTCAAGTAATTCACTGTGTTTCAAAGCTTATATTCAATATGATTCATCTACGAAGTTATTATTGGATCATAAACTTATTATTTCTTATCACATGAAATCGTTTCATCTCCTAAATTATCTTTCATTTGTCTAGGTTGATGACTTTTTTTTGAAGTCTGACGTTACCTCTCATGAAGTTGGCTAGTATGTGATGAGCTTCTTGTTACAACAACGTATTGCAGTAGTAGTCCACTTGTGTTTGGATCTGTGTGATATTTTCGGCAATAAGAAATGAAAAACTTCTGAATTGCAGTAGTAGTCCACTTGTGTTTGGCCCTGTTTAATATTTTTCGGCAATAAGAAATGAAAAACTTCTGAATGTCTTTGTTATCAACTTTTATGCAGAGAATTCCGACTTTTAATTTGTTTTATTCGAGATGTATAACCAAATTCTTCAGTATCCCTCTTAAAAATCTCAATTGACAAGTCATCTTGAAATTGAAATATTTTATGTGAACCATTTTTTCGAACTTTATACTGAAATATAAGCTTTTATGAAATGAATCAAAACAATGTCAACCCAAAACAAGTATAAATACATTGAATTGTATCCACATATTTTTTAAACATGATTATGTGATATTAAATATTTGAAATCAAACACTCAATTATAATTAAATTTGTTACATGAGATAGTGTACACCAATTTTTTGGTGTATGTGTGAAGTACAATTGTCATGGTTGAGGATTTTCTTGTAAACAACATCCCTATATTTTGGCACATATGTAATGTTTTTGTATATTTGACCTATCAAATCCGATATTTGAATGAGACATACATGGAATGTTTGGTTTGATTTTATATATTTGTCAAATTTTGCTAACAACAAATAAGGCTATAGTTTTTCTTTATGGGTGGACCTATTAAGGGTCGAGCGAGCCCTCCCGTACACCTGTTCACTCGATTATTGTAAGAGAAAAAAATGTAGACGTCTGAAAGGTACAACAACTTAATTTAGAAAGGTACTCCCAAATATTTTGAAATCAAATTTATAACACATCAAACCTTGGTGAGAATATGATTTAGATTATTAGGTAGGTTACAATAGGTGGTAGGGTTTGATTCTTACGTCTAACAAATATTTAATTTTTCATCTTTTAATTTTCAGCTCCTTTTTCAAGTACAATAATAGACATAACTACCGATACACCATAGCAATTTTTTGTTTATGTTTCTCCCATTTTGATTTTATTACTTTTCTTCATGATTTATTATCCTTTTTGTTACAAATTCATCTTAAAAGTCTCTTTGTAATCTCGTTTTCAAGGCTACATATATTTATTTTCAAGGTCTAGGTCGATTTCTTTTGAAAAAAATGTACATATATTCTCCAAATCAACACAATTGATTTTTCCTCAAGTCAAACCATGTTGACTTTACCCCCATGTCAAACCGCTACTTTGTAGACCCTTGATACACCTTAAAGATGCGACCGCTCAAAGAAAATATTGGATCTGCTACTGCATTTTTTAATATTTAAATTTATTTATATCCTCCCTTAAAATGTATTTTCTCAAGATGTAACATTTACCTCATTTTTAATTCACAATGTACATTACTTTGAATATTTGTATGTGTTGGTTGGAACTTCATCTTTTTAGACAACATAACCTAGAAAGAATTTTCAAAATTTACATAACTACTTAAGAAAGGAATTTAAGTAAAGAGTATCTTCATAACATTATTTATTTTTGCTTTTTTATTAGATAACATATGCATAGGGAATGAAGATCTTTCGTCCAACTGTTTGATTATGTTTTTTTTCCTTATCATACATGTTAGATCCATATAATAAAGTATTTGTAAAATATGTCTTACTATAATTGATATTAAATGAGTTTTCAGTTAATGGTCATAAAGGTGAAATGGGACCATCATAGCCATTGAGTGTGTTAGATCATAAATATGTTGGATGCAAGATCAAAGAAGACTGGAGGTCAAAGTCAAAGAAAGTCAAAGCTCAAAGGTCAACTCTCTAGCATGAAAGTCAAAGTCAAATGTAATAAGTCAAAGTCTTGTTTGTGTCTTGTTGTGTAAGCGTGTGTAATTAGTTTAGTTTTTCCTTTTATAGACTTGTAGCTTAGTTTAGTGTGTGGAACATACTTGTAACAGAGAGAACATACGCAGATTGTAGAGAGAGAGAGAGAGAGAGAAAGTGATTTGTACGAATTGTTTGATTGGAATTGCATAACAGGTTGATTTGTTAATCTGATTAATTCATCTTGTTTGTTTGTTTGAATCGATAAGAACTTGAAACAGGGACATTATCAATTGGTATCAGAGCAGATTCAATTTGAAATCAAGAAAATCAGAGTTCGGCACTGTTTCATCGAGTTCAAATTCAATTTTGAGTTTGTGTTGGTAATTCGAGTTGTAATTGATTGTTTTGTGTTCGAATTGAGTATTAGATTGAGTTTGTATAGGTGAAATTTAGTCTTGCACTGTAATTTTTCATCAATTTGGTGAATTTGTTGGTTTTATCATTCACGAGTTCGAACACTGTGTCATAGATCTATATGTACATTTGAGTGAGTTTTGTTGAAAATCTCCGATTGTAATATGTTCTAGATGTATTAGGGAACATATTGTCAAAGTTTCAGTTTGTAATTCGAAGAATAGATAGGATTTGGAGTGGTTCAGAGTGGTTTTTCATTTGAGATCTGAAGAACTCGCAGATATTATCAAGAACTCGCAGACTGTTTGGATTTCGCAGGATTCATAGTGGATTTCGCAAAGTTTGGATTTCTGAAAATTCACAAGTTTAGAATTCACAAGTGTGTCTCTTGCGAATTTCGTAGATTTCGCATATCTGTGTGCTAAGAATTCTTCAGAATTCACATTGTTTTATCTGCGAATCGCCAAGAATTCTGAGGAAAAGTTCTGAGGATTCGCAGATCTTGTGTACGAAAAGTGATGTTAGAAAAACTTCCAAGGACAGAATTCGCAGATTTCTTGTTTACGAAAACTCAGAATTCGTAGGTGTCTTTATGGGAAAAGTGTTTTGAAAGTTATAATAAGTATAGAATTCGCAGATCTTAGTCTTGCGAAAAGTTGTTGAGAAAACATTTTATATACAAGAATTCGCATAGCTTCTTATACGAATTCTTAGAATTCGCATAAGACTATTCTACGAATTCATTGATTTTCGCAGAACAGTGTTTTACGAATTCTTGAGGTTTTTACGAAAAGTGTTTAATTTTTTTTTCTTTTCTAAGTGTTGGATTCGTAAGTGTCTGTCTTACGAATTCTGATAGCTTTAGAATTCTTGATTTCTTTACTTGCGAATTCTGAAGTTTGGTGTTATACGAATTCAGTGTGCGAATTCTGTGGTTATCTTTGTGACTTGCGAATTCCTTGTACTTCTTTGCAGCTTGTGAATTCCATACTTGTAGATTTTTGGAAATTATATTTATGATTTTCTTTCAAGTTTTCTGTATTTTGTGATTTCAAATTGGACTAACGATTAGTTTCAAGTTTCTTATTGAATATTTCACATAACAGGATGACTTCCGGAGACGCTCTCTCGATTGGTACTGATGTCAAACCTCTTGTTCTATTCAAGGTAGAATATGATAGTGGAAGGATAGATTTCTCGATTTTGTTGACCGACACGCAAATGGAGAGAATATTATGTCGTCGATCACAAAAGGTCCTATGAAAATACCTACTGTGGAAGTTCCTGATGGGAATATTGGATCAGATGATGATGGAGTTCATAAAACAAAGACTATTGAGAAAGAATTTCATCAGCTTTCTGAACAGCTGAAGATCCAATATAAAGCTGACAAACAAGCCATATCTCTACTCCTACAGAGCATTCTGAACGAAATCTATATCAAGGTTGACAGTTACAAAGACTCTGCCAAGACAATGTGGGATCAATTCGAGAAAATGATGATGGAATCAAAGGTTGGGAATCAAATGAAGATAGCAAACTGCATAAACAGCAACGAAGAGTTTAAGGCTAAGGAAGATGAGATCCTTGAGGATACTTATGAACGATTTGTGCTTCTATTGAATGAACTTTCAAAGAACAAAGTCACAAAGAAGCAAATTGAGAACAATGTCAAATTCCTCAGCGTTCTGCAGCCCGAGTGGAAAAGGCACACTTGCAGGATGAAGCAAATGAAAGATTTGAGTGACATACCCCTCCATGAAGTTTATGAGATTTTGAGACAAAACGAGGAGGAGGTTGACGAGAAAAAGAGTGAGAAGAAGAAGAAAACTGAGAAGGTTACAGATCCCATTGCTTTGGTAACTGATCAGAAGGAGAAGGAGAAGAAAGAAAAGAAGAAGAAGAAAATAGTTTTCTCAAGTTCTGATGATTCTGATGATTCAAATTCTGATTCTGGCGATGGAGAGAACCTCAAGCAAGCCATGTTGCTATTGACCCGTGCTTTTCAGAAAAAGTTTTACAAGAAATCGGGGTCAAACTCTCAAAGGTACTCTTCTTCTAGTTCCAAGAATCATGAGCATCGAGAAAGGATAGAAAGAAAAAGATTTGAAGAGAAGATATTTGGAGATAGAAAGCCCGAAGAGAAGAAGAGATATGTGAATGAATATGGATCTGAGAAGAAAAGTGAAAACCTCATAAAGTGCTACAATTGCGGAAAGGTTGGTCATTTTGCAAAGGACTGTCGGAAACCAATTGTCAGAAATGCTGAATATTACAAGCAGAAGATGTTACTTGCTACACAAAAGGAAGCAGGGAAAGCCCTTATGGAGGAAGACGAGTTATGGCTAGACTATTCCGAGGACGAACAAGAAGAGACAGCACACATGTGCTTGATGGGCAGAGAGGTGAAAGATGATGAATCTGATGAAGAGACATCTGATGAGGTACTAAACATGTCTAAATCTGATTATTTAACCAAAATGGAAGCCATGATGGTCGAACTTCAAGATCTTCAATCTAAATTGAAAAAGGAAAAAAGCAGAGTTGTAAAAAGGAATCAAACGATTTTTGAACTCAATAAGGAACTTATTGGGAACAAAGATCTGCTTGATTCTCTAAACAAATCTGCTTCTGATTTTAAATTGCAAAAAGATTGTTTTGAAAGTAAGATTTCTGAATATGATTCTAAGCTTTCAAAGTATGATTTAGAAAAACAAGAATGTGAACTAAAAGCTTATAAATTGCAGATTGAGAACAAGAACTTAGAGAAAAAGTTAAATGGTTTGGAAGCTAAACTGTATGCAAGAGGCCAAACATATCAAACTATTTTCCTGAATGCACCCAATGAGGAAGCTGATTTTAAAGAGAAGTGGGGACTTGGCTATGATAACCCCCACTACTTAAAGAAAGCAATCAGAAAATAGCCAGCTTTATATAATTTTGATTTTCTATATGTGGCTGCTAAATATCCTCATTTGAAACCCAAATTTGTTACCAAATCATCGGATGAGGTTGAGGCCAAAGAAGAAGAGAAAAGGAAGAATTTAAAGAAAATGCAACTACCATTCTGCTATAAAAAGTTGAATGATAGTTATCTTTCAGAAAAACCAAAAGTTCTTTTAAATGATTATTTTGTTAGCTATTCTACTATTGATATGGAGGCAAAACCAGTTCAAGATAAAATTTATGTTCCTTCACTCATTCTAGAAAGCAAAATAGTCGAGCTTGAAAATGTTTTATTCGATGAAAGAATTTTGGTTGATATTGAACAAAATGTGTTTTCAACTGTTTTAAAGAACATTGTTTTCAAAACTGAATCTAATGAGTGTTTAACATCTTCTAAGGCACCTCAAACCTCTGAAATTGATTTTGTTGACTTATTTGCGTCTGCAAGTGATTTTTTTAATTCTGATGATGGGTGTGTTGATGAAAGTATTGATATGTTTGATTTTAATGCTAAACTTCCAGATCATTCTACTTTTGTTATAAATGGGCAAGATTTACCAAGTGTGCATGGAATAGGTGAATTATCAACTAAGGTTGGTGCATCAGTTCCTGTGAATGCTGATTATTATGCAAAAGGTAAGAGGCAAAAGAAACAACACTCATAGAAAGGGAAAAACACTGGTAAGCTAAAGAAAAGACATTCTCATAAATTTGATTTTCCTAACAAATCTAAATCTTTTGTTTCAGATTTACGAAAGAAAAGGTCAGAAGGTCGAACTGAATGGCGACCAAAACAGAAGATAGATGAGAGTTCAGAATCAATTCCTGATATGGATTGTAATAGATCTATTAGTTGTACTTCTGATATAGTTGGTAATGTTGCTTTGAATAAACAAAACCTTGTAACTTCTTACAAGAGATATACAATAAAGCAATTATTCCAATTATCTCGATTTGCTACTAAGTCATCTACTTATAAACGGAATGATTTTGTTTCTCACCGATATTCTAATGATTGGTTTGGTACTTATCATGTTTGTTCTTCTAAGTCTTTTACATCAAAAGTTTTTCAAAAGTTCAGAGGATCCATATATAAATGGATGCCAAAATCTTGTGCTAATCCGTTGGGACCCACTTTTAAATGGGTACCTAAAGTTGTTCTTCCCTGATTTCTCTTATGCAGACCTGTCATATGTGGTACTTGGATAGAGGGTGTTCCAAGCATATGACCGGGCAAAAGGATTTATTGTCTAATTATACAGAGAAATTCTGCGGGAATGTACGATTTGGCAACGACCAGTTTTCACCAATTTTAGGCTACGGTGACGTGATTAATGACAAAGTGACGATTACGAAGGTGAGTTACGTGGAAGGATTAGGACATAACCTATTAAGTATTGGACAGTTCTGCGACAAAGATTTAGAGGTAAATTTCAAGGCCAAGAGGTGTTCTGTACGCACTGAAGATGGTAAAGAACTCTTGGTCGGCATTAGAAAGTCTAATCTCTACACGATCCATTTGTCAAAAGTCCAGACTGACAATCAAGTTTGTCTACTATCAAAAGCCTCACTGCAACAGAGTTGGTTATGGCACCGAAGGCTGTCTCACCTGAATTTTCGTTATATCAATAAACTGGTCACGGGTAAGCTAGTCAAAGGACTTCCTGTGCTGAAATATGAGAAAGAACACCTATGCGTAGCATGTGAGAAAGGAAAGATGAAGAGAGCCGCACACAAGCCAAAGCCTGAACAGAGTACAAGTTCTCCACTAGAATTATTACACATGGATCTCTGTGGTCCAATGAGAACGCAAAGCATTAGCGGCAAGAAATATGTCTTAGTTATTGTGAACGATTATTCAAGATATACTTGGGTCAAATTTCTGAGATCAAAGGATGAGACGCCCGAAGTCATCATCAGTTTCTTAAAGATTACTCAAGTAAATCTACAAAAGACAGTCAAGCTTCTAAGAACAGACAACCACACAGAGTTTAAGAACAAAACTGTTGAAGATTATCTCGAATCGGTCGGGATAACATATCAATTATCTGCTGCTAGAACGCTAGAACAGAATGGAGTAGTAGAAAGATGAAATTGAATGCTAGTCAAGGCCGCTCATACTATGCTAAGTAAATTTGATCTACCTCTGTTTTTGTGGGCATAAGCTGTTTCGACTGCATGCTATACACAGAATCGGTCCATAGTACATCGCCGGTTTGGTAAAACACCTTATGCTTTAATAAACAATCGTGCACCTACCATTAAACACTTTCATGTTTTTGGATGCAGGTGCTTCATATTGAACGATAGAGAGAACCTGAACAAGTTTGGACCAAAGGCTAATGAAGGCATATTCATTGGTTACTCTCAAACATCTGCTGCATACCGGATGTACTTGAAGAAGTCCAAGACTATGATAGAAAGCGTTAATGTCACATTTGATGAGGAGATGGCTTCTGAACAAAGCAGTTCAGAACCCGTAATTACTGGAGTATTAGCTTATGGGCAGATCAGTCCAGAACATGTATCTACTGAGAAGAAATCATATGACGCGTCGTCATCGACATCTCATTTATCTGATTTAGATTTGTTATTTGAACTGTTCTATGATGAATTTCTTAGATCTAAAGTGTCTAAACCTGTTGTGGTTGACACGATGGACGATTCAACAAATGATCATCCAACTATTTCAGAGTTATCTACTGAATCTAATTCCCCGGTTTAGCAAGAAATTCCAGTTCAAACACCTACTCCAACAGTTAAAGTTGTGAACGTTAATGGCGAGCCAGAAGTTGTTGAATCGGTTGGTTATACTGTAACGATAAATCAACAGTCAGAAACTACTATTCCAACTGAAGCTTCTGCACAAGAAACTTCAACTGTACCCCCATCAATTCCTGAGCAAATTGGTGAAGCTGAAAGTGGATATCTAGATGATAATCATGATCAATCTACATCGAATCCACTACCTCACGAACATAAGTGGACCAAAGAGCAGCCGATAAGCCGGATAATTGGAGATCCAACTTTACTGGTGCAAACTAGGTCTGCGACATTAAACATGTGTATGCATGATTCCTTTTTGAGAAAGATAGAGCCCACTCATGTATCAGAAGATCTAGCTGACTCGGATTGGGTGACTGCCATGCAAGAGGAGCTGAACCAGTTCAAAGCTTTAAAAGTTTGGAGACTTGTACCAAGACCTGACGGTAAATCTATAATTGGTACAAAATGGGTATTCAAAAATAAAAAAGATGAAGATGGTATCGTTATTCGAAATAAAGCACGACTTGTCGCAAAAGTCTACAGGCAAGAGGAAGGCATTGATTATGACGAGACTTACGCTCCAGTGGCACACGTTGAAGCGATCAGAATATTTCTTGCGTATGCTGCTCATAAAAACTTCACCGTCTATCAGATAGACGTGAAGACTGCCTTTCTGAACGACATTCTTAAGAAGGAAGTTTATGTCTCACAACCTGAAGGCTTTGTGAATCCAGACAAACTAGATCACGTCTACATCCTGGATAAAGCACTTTATGGTCTTAAACAAGCGCCTCAAGCCTGGTACGAGATATTATCAAAGTTTTTGGTCAAGTCGGGTTTCACAAAAGGTAAAATTGATACTACTTTGTTCATCAAAAAGGAAAAATCCGATATTATTCTTATTCAGATATATGTGGATGACATTATATTTGGTTCAACTAATCCTAAATACTATAAGAATTTTTCAAACCTCATGGTGTCCAGATTTCAAATGAGTATGATGGGAGAGATGAACTCCTTTCTCGGATTACAAGTAAAGAAATTTTCAACGGGGATTTTTATAAATCAATCCAAGTACATTTTTGATATTCTGAGAAAATTTAAAATGGAAAATTGTACAACAATTGGAACCCAGATGGCACCGGGAACTAAGATTGGCATGGATCCTTCGGGAAAATCTGTCGATGTTAGAACCTATAGAGGGATGATTGGTTCTTTAATGTATTTAACTTCTAGTAGGCCAGATATTATGTTTTCTACATGTTTATGTGATAGATATCAGGCTAATCCAAAAGAATCCCATATGTCTGCAGTAAAAAGAATTTTTAGATATCTGAAGGGGACTGTAGATCTTGGTCTGTGGTATCCTAAAGATACTAGTTTTGAACTAACAGCTTACTCAGATGCAGATCATGCAGGCTGTATGTTAGACAGGAAGAGTACATCGGGTCATATACAGTTTCTTGGAGATAAACTTGTAAGTTGGGCATCAAAGAAACAACTGTGTGTTTCCACTTCAACGGTTGAGGCAGAGTATGTTGCTGCTGTAAGCTGATGCTCTCAAGTCTTGTGGATGAGGACGCAACTACGAGATTATGGCTTCAAATTTGACAAGATCCCGATATACTATGACTCTAAGAGCGCTATTGCAATATCAGCAAATCCTGTACAACATACAAAGACCAAACACATAGATGTACGATATCATTTTATCAAAGACAATGTCGAAAAAGGTACAATAGAACCTTATTTTGTAAACACTGATTATCAGCTTGCTGATTTATTTACTAAGCCTCTCGACGAAAAGAGATTTAATTTTCTTGTCTCGAAACTTGGTATGCTAAATCTCAAGACATAATCTGTGATTACCTATTAAAGTTTTTCTTATTGTTATTTTTTCTTCATTTCTTTATCTTTATTTTTGCACTTTACGACTTTTGATTTTTTGCAGAATTAAGAGGAGGCTTAATGATCATATCATTTTGACTTAGAGCTGACCTCATGAGATTTAAGACGGAACAACAGGTTTATTTCTACTCCTAATCTCATAAGTATTTGAAAGATGGACAACTTTAAGGTATGAAAACATGTTTTTAAATGTTCAAACCACTTCTAATTCTTAAACGATTTCATGAATATAGAAGTGTGATTTTCAATGTTTTCATTGTTACTTGTGTTTCAATATTATACAAACCGTGTGTTTCCAAATATTAATACTTGTGTATTATCTTTTCTATATACTGTCAATTATTCACACACACCGGTTTAATTTTTGTTGAATTCGTTCTTACCATGTCTCTAAATTGAAACAAATTTTCGATGGTAAGACACCCCGATTGTTATTCAAAGTTTGAGCGTGATTTCATTTCTAAACGTTCTTTCATGAATGTCTATATTTTTGGTTCATATAGACAATATCCGATTTTTGCTGACCTAAGCCTTAATCGATAAATCATTTCAATAATGATCTTTTTGATACAATGTCAAAATTTCAAACAAGTTTCTTGTATTCATTTCATTCATTCAATATACTTGTTTTGAAAAGTCTTCAATGTTTAAAATGCTCAAATCTTCATGATTATATTAGTGAGCATACAGATATCTGACATGTATTTCATATTTTGTGCTTCATTGCCAAGATAAACCAGTTGAGCAACATGTTCTATTAGGATTATACATGGGTTCATTGTGTGAGGACTTAATTGAAACTTCTATGGATTCACGTTAACCAGTGTTTCCTATACAAGAAGTTAATCCTTAGTGATCGAGTGTGAGGAGTCAAAAAGAAATGAGTGTGGGTTGTGTGACAAGGTAAAATGTAAATGAGAGTTTGGTTAGATGTGCGCTCAATGTTTAAAAAGAAAGAGGGTGTGAGATCAGAGTAAAAGAATATCAAACTCTGCACCAACTTTTTCTGAGCCGGGCAACTACATTGCTAGTGTTTCACATTTCTTCGTGAACATTATTGAAACAGGCAACTAGCCCATGCCAACTCTTGCTAAAAACCCCACCAGGTACTCATTTTCTTCTTAACAAGAAAATGTTTCATATTTCAAGGGGGTGCAACACATAATCTATCTGATTTTCATTTGGAAAATCTGGATATTGAAAAAGAAGGAAGTCTGCCCCACCTTCGCACTTCGATCATGCACAATTGAGTCAATGTTTAATTATTGTTGTCTCAGTGGTTTACACAATTTTGAGCCTTATATAAAAAGCAATCATCATGTGCTTATTCTTTCTAATACTTGCACAAACACACAAGGAATTTGTTTTCTTGTCATAACGTTCATAGAAATTCCTTTGTGGTGTTTCTATGAATGAATGGAAGACCTGGGGGAGTGAACATCACAAAAGCTCCTTTCTAATGTGTATTTGTAACACACAGTATTGTGTTACTGGCAGACATCTTAACTGATTCATTTGTTGATTCAGGTGTTACACTCTAATTTTTCTGAATTTGCAAAGATTCGGATAAATATCTTGTGGATCGACAGATACTCACTATGAAAGATCCATGGTCAGTTCAGATTATATCAAAGACATTTCTTGTTGAAAGTTTTGATGATCTCGATGCCGCAATCATCATAAAGGGGGAGAGATAATAAAGAAATGTTAAAGATGGGAGTGAAGATCAAGAAAGTTATTTGGAATGTGTTAAGTGCATTTTATGCATTCATCCTTTTAGTTTAAAATTTCATTATGTGTCGTGTTTAGTCGTTTGCATATAATTTTTATTATATTTTTAGTTAATTTTCGTATAATCATCGTTGGGGATATTACACTTGTAATTATTTTATTTTATTTATTTATTTTTTGTTTGTTTGAAGTTCTGACCAAACGGCCCGGGCGTGAATATTCCGGCCCGGGCGTGAAGTTAGAAGTCCACACTTTCTGCCTAAGGTTCACGGGCGTGAAGATTACGACCCGAGCGTGAAGTCTGAAGTCTTAACTTTCAGCCTAAGGTTCCCGGGTGTGAAGATTTCGGCCCGGGCGTGAAGTAATCCAAAAATAAAAAAGATTTTTATTAATTTTTATTTCTATTTCTATTATTATTTTTTATTTTTACTTTATCTAAAAAAAAAGGGTTTTTATTTATTCTTTTTATTTATTTGGTTGATTTTTTTTACTTTATTTTATTTCTAAGAAAAAAAACTAAAAAAAAAAAAGTTTTTATTTATTTTTTTTCTTTCTTTTTTTCCCCTTTTCTTTTTCTCCTTCTCGCTATTTTTTTTCCTTTTTCCCTTTTTTTTAAAACCCCTTACTTCTAATCTCATCCTTCAAAGTGCCTTCTCTTTTTCATTTCCCCTTCGACTATCTAAATTTGGCATCCGTCATCTCCCCACCGTGGCAGCGCTGACAACCGCCAAATCCCCCTTTGTTTATGAATCATGTTTTTTTCAGGTGATCAACTACTTCTAAGAGCTTCAGAGCATAAAAAAGCAACAAAGTCTTCGGTTCAACACCCGGTAAATTCGTTCTTTTAACATTATATGAATACGTTGACTTGTTGTTTCATTCGAGTAGTACTTGATATGCATGATTCTTGTATTAGTTGGGTTACCACCACTGGGCAAACAATAGGATTTGATCACTTTGCACTGAAATGCATCCATTATTCATCATGTAGCGCTGTTATATATGTGATTCTTGAACCATGCTCCCCACGTTGATTTTGATTCCCTTACCCGTAGTCAAACATTGAGGACAATGCTCATTTTTAGCTTGTGGGTGGGGTATTTGTTTGTTTTTTTTTTACTTCTTTTCTCTTTTATTTGAGCATTCATGCATTTAGTTATAACCCATGCATTTTTTTCCCATTTTTGTTGCATTTTGCATCATATCATTTCATTGCATAAAAAAAAATTAAAAATCCAAAAAGATTTTTGGCGTTTCTCCACGATTTTAGAGCTCGTAGTAACCACCTCTCACTTAAGATCAATCTTTTAATTAGGTGTACTAATGTACTTTTCAACGACTTTAACCATGATATAAGGATTTTTTTTTAGAAACACATTTTTCCCTTAGTTAGTCACTTGCACGCACTACTTTGCATATTGTTCCACGTAACTTTTAGGATTAACTTTCTTACCGTAGTTACCCTATATTACGCATATGACTACTTGGATGGATTTTACCTTGTGAGAATTTGGGCCGTATTGGATTGACACATATATAATCGATCCCATTTTCTTTTCTTGTGTGTTACCACCCATCGAGGTGTATTTCTAGGTTTTTGATTCGTTTCTCGTCTAAATTTTTTATAATATTTGCATAGAGGCCTTCTTTTTTCATAAATAATCCTTATTAAAAAAAAAACACAAAAATATTTTCCTTTTGTACCCAACTTTGAGCCTAAACAATTACCCTTTACTTGAAAACCATACATACCTATATCACCCAAAAATGTACATATTCTTCTAATTTCCAAAAATTGATAACGGATTGAAGCATATAGTAGAGTAGTATACACAAGCATAGCTTGTGGGTTGATAGAACTCCATAGACAAGCATAGCTTGTGGGTTCGTAAAAAAAAAAGTCAAAAAAAAAAGTCAAAAAGAAAAAGTCAAGAAAAAAAATAGAATAATATGCATTTATATAGTTGCAAAGAATAAGTTGAGATCCGTTGGAAATTGTAGAAATGAGCTATTATGTACACAAAAAAAAAAAATTCTTTGAAACCGAATAAATCTTCAAACCCCGGTAACCAAACCCAAGCCCTACCTTAACCCTTAACCTTACCCGAAAGTCCTCATCTTATGCAATTTTTATGAATATCTTTAGACTTGAGAATTGTTTCAAACGCGTCAAGAATGCATTTCATATTTCTCGATTGGGTAGGCGTTGAGCGTATACACATCCTAAACACACTAGAGTGATTTGAGCGAAATCGTGAGTTTCCATCCATGTAGATCATCTTTCCCTTCCCTTAGCGGCTACGGTAATGTTTGTAAAATTCTATTAGGTGCGATTTTTTGTGATATGCTTTGTTTGGTGTTGTGTTAGTTTGACATTTTGGTGAAATATGTGTTTCTACTACTATTTTCATCTGAACACATGGTAGCAAGTTGCATTTGTACATAGGGAAGTCTAACATTAGATTGTGCCTAGTGAGATCGTGTATTAACTAGCTAGAATTTTTGTGGAGATCGTTGCTTGTTTTTTTTTCCACCCATTCCGTAATAAATTCTAATCTCTTTCTTGGGGACAAGAAAGGTTTAGCTTGTGGGTATTTTGTTAAGTGCATTTTATGCATTCATCCTTTTAGTTTAAAATTTCATTATGTGTCGTGTTTAGTCGTTTGCATATAATTTTTATTATATTTTTAGTTAATTTTCGTATAATCATCGTTGGGGATATTACATTGACATTTTTGTGGTTTTCTCGGGTTTTGACAGGTAATTCACATTGAAAGCGTGAAATGGATGACGATGGATTTAAAGTTTCTGATCATTCTTTATGTGGTGGGCAAATCCAAGAAGAATGTTAAAAGTTGGACCAAAGTCGAAAAAAATATAATTCAACAAATGAGCTTTTAAAAGAAAAGAAATCAAGAGGGGCGTTTTCGAAAGAGCTGCAAAGTTGAGGGGTTGATTGTGGAAAAATTTCTTTATTTATAGAAAATTAGATTTAGGTTTTGACTACTTTTTTTTTCTCTTCCTCTTCACCCACGCCGTTTTCTTTTTCTTTCTTTGTTTTCTTTTGTTTTTTAGTTTAGCCTTTGTTTTTGTTTAGGATTAATTGTTAGGTTTTAGTTTTTATCCTTTTTCTTGTAAGTTCTTTATTTTAGATTTTAGATTTTAGGGTTAGTTTAGTTTTTCATTTACTTATAATTCTTCGTTCCTTGAGTCGATGAATATGCGATGTTTCGGCGGATCGAAGATGAAGATGGAATGTGACAGATTCTCATCAACATTCAACACCGTTGTAACGTTTCGTTTCTCTATTTTTTTATTTATATGTTTGGATCTTTCTCCCTATTATTTACTTCTCCCTTTTTAGTTTCTTGCAGTGCTCTTAATTTTATTTACCGCTTTCATAGGCTAAAAACGATTCTTGGAGAGTGACACTCCTTGGATCGATCTTTACAGCTTTCGTAGATTAATTTTATTGCTTTCGTTAGATTTAGATTTATGTTTACGTTTTATTTCGTAGTTTAGTTATCGTTCATTTGGGTAATCGTCTCTTTGGATCGAAGTTGTGGTATTGACCAATTATTATTTTAAAACGGATGTTGAGTTTTAATCCATTTCGATTTTAACGAAAGTTGAAATTGATTTAATTGGCTTTTAACAAATCATTTAGTTAATTCGATTAGTTTGAGATGAAACGAAAGTTTTAATCTTTTACTTGGATTAAATTGATCGGTGACAACGGTCCTAACATGATAAATAGTTGGGGACGTTGATTGGGAAAAATATTCGTTTTAAACCTTAAGGTTTCTTCCCTACATACACATATTGCGAAAGTAAATATGGGTCTTGGGTTAGAAAAACTTTTCCACCTTGAAAGAGGGTTGAAGTAATTTTGCATAACGAATTCCCACCATTACCAAAATCTGAAGCTGACATTACCCAATGTCCGTTAGTTTGTTTTTCTTCCTTCGTTTATTTGTTTATTTAATTAGTTTTATTATAAAAATCAAAAGATTGATAATTCCCGTAGCTAGGCCATAGTCTAGAACGAGTTTGTGTTTAGTCCATCGCCTCCCTGTGATCGACCCGTATGCTACACACCTGTACGCTTGCGGTTATAAATTTAAAACAACATCAGAATGTTTTCAAGAATTGTTGGTTTGAGAAAGATTATTGAAAGCTGAAAGAGAAAGTTCAAAGAGTTCTGAAGATGAGCTGATTTTCCAGAAATTTTCTTTGGAGATAAATTTGTTGAAGCAAATCATGCTGAAACTGAAGATAATTTCTTTCCAGTGTCTGAAAGAGGTTTATACCAACCTTGGGGGAGAATGCTACTATTTTTAAAGATCAGACTTTGGAAAGATTGCTGACAGATGTAAAGATTTTATGTCAAAGAAAAAGGGAAATTGTTTTGAGCTTAACGAGAGAAGATTGAATTGCAAAATATTTTAAAAACGATCTTGAATCCAAAGGGGGAGATTGTTAGATCATAAATATGTTGGATGCAAGATCATAGAAGACTGGAGGTCAAAGTCAAAGAAAGTCAAAGCTCAAAGGTCAACTCTCTAGCATGAAAGTCAAAGTCAAATATAATAAGTCAAAGTCTTGTTTGTGTCTTGTTGTGTAAGCGTGTGTAATTAGTTTAGTTTTTCCTTTTATAGACTTGTAGCTTAGTTTAGTGTGTGGAACATACTTGTAACAGAGAGAACATACGCAAATTGTAGAGAGAGAGAGAGAGAGAGAGTTCTAGAGAGAGAAAGTGATCTGTACGAATTGTTTGATTGGAATTACATAACAGGTTGATTTGTTAATCTGATTAATTCATCTTGTTTGTTTGTTTGAATCGATAAGAACTTGAAACAGGGAATTACATTATCAGAGTGCACTACGTCAAACATATCGATGTAAAAAACCTGACCAATCCAACTCGAAGTCACCTAATGCATAATTGAGTTGTAAAATGTCAATCCATAGGTATTGGCTCAGGCTTATTTCATCCCAACCTAAGCTGAAGAACCCGATAGCTCTTTATATGTTACAGACATGTTAGTTTTACCTTCGATTTGCATGGTCATAACAAATAACTGTTTAGGTCTTTTTCATAAGTGTATTACAATCCCATCTATAATTTTACTTCCTACTTGCAAGAATCTTCAATTTTCTTCTAGGTGTTGTTTTGGCTTTCTCTTTGCTGCTCATATAGCATAAGAAGTCAATTAACTGGTACTAATGGTTGTTTAAGTATGCTACTGTTATGCCACACCCGACCAACCACCCCGAACGGATTAGATTAAAATATTCTTTAATGGGTTGAGATTTTTTAAACATCATTAGTTGAGTTGAGTTGTTCAAACGCCTTTAAACCCATCAACCCAAACTATGTACAACCCTACTTATGCCATAGACATCATACAATCTACTAGTCTACAAATCACATGGATCAATAAATGGAAATGGAATTAAACCTCCTCGTATAAATAAATCCAGTTTGTTCTATCCCACTTCCTTTAACACGAAAGTTATTCTTTACACATATCAACGATAATTGTTGAAAAATTGCTCAAAATAATTATTGTCGAGTCAACTCAATTCAACTTGTTTTGATCCATTCTAAAAAACTACTCATTTTTACTCGTACCTATTTTAACATTAATTTTTCGATTATTTTACTTTGCTAAGATATATTATTTTGTTACCTCAAATAAATTGGAAAACTAATATATATTTGAATATTGAATTTGAGAAACATCTTGAATTTTTTATAAATAAAGAATAATATAAATTGCTTTTTTTTTTGTTACCATTGGCATGATATTTCAATCATTTGGCCCTTTACGGTTAGCCGCCCATCACATACCGAAGAATTGGGCCGTTGGCGTGAGCGATTTTAACCCTCTAACTTGGTGTCAAAGACTCCTTACACGCTACAACTTTGAATTATGTATTTATGATTTTTATTGATTTTTTTGTCAAAATTAAATGAATTAAACTAAAAAAATTAGTAAAAAAGCCAAATAAGTCAAACGGGTTGAATGTCAGGCAAAAAATATATAAATACTTGCCACATTTTATATTGTTTTATTAAATAAAATTGTATTATTATTTTTATAATAACAAACTTTTTTATTCTTATTAGTGCTTAATTGTTATAAACTTAAAAAATAGATAATAAAATTATGCACAATGCACCCTTACAAAACATATTATTATCTTAAACTAGTGTGTGACACGGTGTGTTGTGCGGTGACGAAAACTTTTTGTTAGAAAATATGTGATTAAGTTAAGATTAAGTATACTTTGTTAATTAACAACTATTGAAATAAAATGTAAAACAATGTATGTGCTGAGAGGGTTTTAGAAGTCAATAATTTTTATTAATTTAACACTATACATTTTTTCGAACCAAAAGAGCACAAAACATTTGCAAGTTTAATTTTAGTTGAGATGCATCACCAAACATTTGCATACCAAAAATGGGAAAACCTGAAATAGATCTATGATAAGATCGTTTATTTACAATGAGATGGTATACAAAGACAACAATTTTCAATGAACACAATAGAACTTATGTAATATCTGGGTTCGAATTGATACATTTTAGAGTTTGGGTGAAAAGTTGTTCAAGACCCAAAGTGCAAGGGGCTAAGTATAAATTTAGAATAAAAAGGTTTTAACCTAGGGATTTTTCCCTTTTTCTTTGGCGGCTGCATTCTGGTTAGAGAAAGGAGCACGGAGCATTTCTTTGGGAGGTTGGAGGAGAGAACGAAATCTGAAGGGATCGTCATATCAGCTTCTTCAAGGTAAGGTTTCTAAGACCTCGATCTCCCTGTATGAAATAGTAGGATAAGTAAGACCCCTTCTCAAAAGAGTGGAGTCTGATGTTTGATTTGTAGGGTTGAGTGAGATCATTGAAAAACCCTCTTGTTGCTCCTTAAAAATCATCCTGATGAATTGGGATGTTAATGGGTTGATTATTGTCGTTTGGAGTCCAAATCCTACATAGTTTGTTAAGCGAATCGGTGGGATTAAGGAGTTTGGGTTTTTTGTTCGAGGCCTGGGGTTCATGCAGAACCCTTAATCGCCTCTGGATGATTGAGTCGAGCGCCCGGTGTCGAGGTCCCGTGCGGAATGGTACCGGGGGTGATCCCAGGGATAGTCATCCTGGGCCGTGACCCCGGGAGGCGGGGAGACCGGGAGGGGATTGGTGACCCTAGGAGAGGGGGGAGCCCGGGGGGGGGGGGTCGTTCCACCCCGGGCCGTGACCCCGAGAGAGGGGGGAGCCCGGGGGTTGTGTAAACCGGGTCGTGACCCCGGGAGGCGGGGGAAGCCCGGGGTGGTGTAAACCGGTCGGGGTAACCCAAGGCTTTGTAGTTTTAAGAATCTGGGGTTTTGAGCAGTTCTTTGGGGAAGTTCCGCTATTTAAGATCTAGAGAGAGTGAGAGAGAAAGTTATCTTACCTAGGGAGAGTGCCTTACCATATTATCAATGCTATTGTAGGTTGTGAGAATTGCTAGAGCGCGAAATTAAGCAAGGACCAAAGATGAGTTTTTCTACCTATATGCTTTGTGGTATTAAAGCAGTTTATTGCATGTGGAAGTTACTTTAAAACATATCTTAATTTTACGTGAGCTTTATACATGCAAGTTTTCTTGTAAACGTGGTTTATGCTTTTATTACTGATTAAATGTATACATACATTGTTGTGAGTTGTATGGCCAAAGTCGGGGGGTGTGGCCCACCTGTGCTCGTACCGGGGGGTGTGTCCCGTTTATGCCAATTGGGAGGTGTGACCCAGCTAAGGCAATATGAGCCAGACACGCCGTTACTTTCGAGCAACGGTAGTATGTGCCAGAAGCGAATTTTGAACGAGGTTATGTTTACAAAGCTGAATGGGTTGAGTTTTTTATTATAAACTTTTCTGTATCATGTTTTTCGAACTGTGTTTTGAGGGGACTCACTAGACCTTCGATCTAACCCTTGCTCTTTCAAAAACTAAAAACCTTTTCAGGTCGACGTGAGGTAAGAGGCTCATGCAAGGGTAAGGAGAAGGTGTGATCAGGTGCCGGAATAGAAGACCACCTTTTAGTACTTTTACTTTTATTTTCAGTTGTAATAGGTTGCCTTTCCGCAAACCTTGAAGAATTTTAATAGTTTGTATTGGGGCCGTTTTGGCGTACGTTTCTTATATTAATAGTATGCTTGTTACTATTGTTTAGGTTGTTACAATTGGTATCAGAGCCATAGTTTAAGGGATCTAGGTGACCGGACGGGCCTAGACTTAAACTAGGAGAGTATAATACAACTGAGAAATAGGATGACCTTTGGAAGACGAGCGATAGGGTAGTGAGGGCTAGCATATAAGGTAAATTTGGAATTACATCCGGCCAGTGTAATTGTGAATTTACAGGTACATATGGGTGCTTAACTTGCCTTATTTCTTTGGACCTATCGTTTTGATTATGGTGTGTTTATGTCTTATCTGTCGTCATGTCGGAGCGGGTGACAAGGAGTAGATCAGTGTCGGTAGCTGAGGCAGCACCGGTGAATGAAGCTGTCGTGGACGGGCCAGTCGTCCCTCCTCGGCCAGCTGCCACGCGAGAAAAGGGGCGTGGTCGACCTAAGGGGAAAGGAAAGACGACCCGAAAGGCGGCCACTCAAGTGGATGAACCAGAAACGAGAATTCAAGGGAAGAGAACGGTTACGTGTTGCCCGTCGAGCCAGAAGTGTGGAGGTGATGGCTGAACAGGAATCCTCTCTTCAGGAGAGTTCAGCTACTGCAAGGGGAAGGAGACCGGTGAGGAATCGTGGGGAAGGTCGGGCCCAAGCTTTTGTAACTCAGGAGACCTTCGCTACTGAAATTGGGAAGTTACAGGAAACTCTACAAGCGTTACTGGCTCAGCAGATTAAGGAAGCTTCGGCAAGTAAGGAAAGGAGGGAGGAGAGAGAAGAGGGAGGTGACCAAGATGACTAACTCACCAATGACTGTGATGGGCAGTCACTCACAGTCAACTCCGGATTTGGTAGCCAAAGCAGTTACGGAGAAGGGATGTAGCTACAAAGCATTTTCCACTTGCAATCCCCCTACTTTCAAAGGGGAATGTGATCCGATAGTGGTGGTCAAGTGGATTGGGAATATGGAGCTGGC
Organism: Arctium minus; assembly: GCA_954870635.1. NCBI lineage: Eukaryota > Viridiplantae > Streptophyta > Magnoliopsida > Asterales > Asteraceae > Arctium > Arctium minus. Next base: position 33,548,323 of record OX941092.1, read on the forward strand.
TTTTGACACATGTAAGTGTGTTGAAGAAGATAAGGTCGTGTTCGCATTATCCATGCTGAGGGACAATGTTGTGTTTTGGTGGGAGGCTGAAACCGGGGGTAAGGGTTCAAAGGCGGCAAGAGGGATGGATTGGGAGACGTTCGTTGCCAAATTCAAGGGTCAGTTCTGTCCGTTAGCAGCGGTTAGGAAACTAGAGGAGTAATTTCTGAACTTAGAGCAAGGGGAAATGACGGTTCGAGAGTATACAACGAAATTTATCGAAAAGGCCTGTTTTGCTGAGATTTACGTGCCGAACGCAGAACGTCGGGTCGATAGGTATCTGTTTGGGCTGAGGAGTAATATCCGAGAGAACCTACTACCTTTCAAGCGGCCGTTAACGCAGCCGAGATGACTGAGAAGGATAAAGCGCGACAAATGATTTAGAAGGGCGGTTACAAGAGGAAATGGGAAGGGTCGGTGCGCGACCCAAAGAAGTTCAAGGGTGCCAGATCTGAACAACGGGCGATACCAAGGTTTGAGAGCAAACCGTGCAGTAAGTGTAACCGGATGCACAAAGGCGAATGCTTGATGGATCGAGAAGGTTGCTTTAAATGCGGGAAGACGGGGCATATGGCTAGGGATTGCCAGGGGTCGAGGACTTGTTACCAGTGTGGTTCTCTAGATCACTTAAAGAATGATTGTCCACAGTTGAAGAAGGGAACAGTCGGGAGGTTTGGAGAAAAAGGAGGAGAAAGAAAGGTGGAACCCGCCCGAGCAAGAGCGAGGACGTTTAATATGACAACATATGAAGCGGTGGAAGCACCAGATATGGTGACAGGTATTTTCTCTATAGACTCGACTTTTGCAAAGGTGTTGTTTGATTCGTGCGTAAACCGCTCGTTTGTGTCTCCGAACTTCGTTCATAAGATGAATGTGAAACCCAAGAAGCTTAGTCATGGGTTTGAGGTAGAAGTAGCGGATGATAGTCGAGTCTTAGTGGGGGAAGTATACGAAGGGTGTAGAATTGACATTGACGGTCATTCATTCCATTATGGCTATACCCGATGGGTATGGGGAATTCGACGTTATTGTGGGGATGGACTGGTTGGCGTCTAACGATGCCAATATAGTCTGCAATAAGAAGTTGATTCGTATAGCTTTGCCGGAAAAGGGAGAGTTAGTAGTATATGGTGACCATCGGAGTAGGAAGTCGTGTTTGATCTCCTTGATGAAGGCCAGACGGTGTCTGGGAAAGGGGTGTGTAGGATTCTTAGCGTACGTTTTAGACGCTAAGAAAGAGAAAAAAGGGTTAGAGTCGGAAAAAGGGTTGGAGTCGGTTCTGGTGGTGAGAGAATACCCGGAGATGTTTTCGGAAGATTTAACCACCTTACCCCCAGATCGACAAATGGAATTCCGAATTGACCTGATGCCCGGAGCAACACCTATTGCAAGGGCGCCCTACCGTTTGGCACCTGCAGAAATGAAGGAGATGATGACTCAACTTCAAGAGCTGCTCGACAAGGGATTTATTCGCCTCAGTACCTCACCGTGGGGAGCGCCGGTGTTGTTTGTCAAGAAGAAGGACGGGTCTATGCCGATGTGCATAGACTACCGAGAGCTTAATAAAGTAACTGTCAAGAATAAGTACCCGCTCCCCAGAATTGATGATCTTTTCGATCAATTGCAAGGAGCGGGTTACTTTTCGAAGATAGACTTGCGATCGGGCTATCATCAGCTAAAGGTGAGAGAGGAGGATGTACCCAAGACGAATTTTCGTATGAGGTATGGACATTATGAGTTTTTATGCCCTTTGGTTTAACTAACGCTCCCGCAGTATTCATGGATCTGATGAATAGAGTGTGTAGTCCGCCCTTGGACAAGTGTGTGATCGTCTTTATTGATGACATACTAATTTACTCATGATCCATGAGGGAGCATGAGGCGCATCTGCGGTCAGTGTTGGAGCTGCTTAAGCGTGAGAAGTTGTACGCCAAATTCTTTAAATGTGAATCATGGCTGAGAGAGGTGCAATTCTTAGGACACGTGGTGTCAGTAGAGGGAATAAAGGTGGACCTAGAGAAGATCGAGGCTATCAAAGGTTGGGATGCGCCGAAATCGCCGTCGGAAGTAAGGAGTTTTCTTGGGTTGGAAGGCTATTATCGGAAGTTCATTCAGGACTTCTCACGGATAGCCACCCCGTTAACTGCCTTAACTAAGAAAAACGTTAAATTTGTTTGGACGAAGGCCCAAGAGAATGCGTTTAGTAAATTAAAGGAAAGTCTTGCATTAACACGCACCCCTAACCAACGGGACTGAAGGATTTGTGATCTACAGCGACGTTTCAAAGTTGGGTCTGGGGTGCGTGTTAATGCAAGAAGACAAATTGATCGCTTACGCGTCTCGCCAGTTGAAAGAGCACGAGAAGAATTACCCGACGCATGATCTGGAACTGACAGCGGTAGTTTTCGCCCTGAAGATTTGGAGGCATTACCTTTATGGAGTTAAGTGTCAGATTTATACTGATCACAAGAGCCATCAACATCTATTCAACCAGAAAGAGCTCAATATGAGGCAACGTAGGTGGATGGAGCTGTTAAGTGATTATGATTTGTGAGATTCTTTACCATCCGGGTAAAGCCAATGTAGTGGCTGACGCCTTGAGTCGGAAAGAGCGTGGCGATGCAAAGGAAGTTGTTTCATGCCCCATTTTATAAAAACGGAAGTTGTTGGATCCCAGATTTAGTCTTATAACAATGATATAAACATATAATAATAAAGACAGTGGAAGCAAAACAGTTTAATATCAAAGTAGATTCAACTCAAAGTAAATAAGAAGATATCCAAAAAAGTAAATACAAGAACAAGCTTAATATTCACTGGATAAATCAGGTAGATTATCAAGAACACCAAAAAGGTGATTAAATCATACAAGATCTTCTTAGAATACTTTTCAGTATAAAAGAAATAATTCTATTACATGTTGGAAAGAAAAGCAAGCTTTAAGCAATGGGGTGATGGTCCTATTTATAGGATCATAAAGTGAACATTGTACTTTCATGATATAAGAAGCATGTTTGAATAGTGTCTTACCTAATGGGTAAGCTCAAGACATGCTTGAACAATAACCTATCTAAAAAGTAAGCTAGTCACTCGGTGACGTGTCTTCTGTTCTTCTGTCAACACTTGTAGAATTCATCAGCATAATCTTCAGAGAGGATGTCTTCAGAGCTTTGATGCAGGTACCTCTGATGAAGCCATCTCTGATGTATTGCTGAGCTCTCTAACTCTGGAATGTACTTTAGAGGCAGGCTTGCTCTATGAAGTCTATCTCTGGAAGTCTTCAGAGGAAGACTTGGAATATTTTCAATACTTTTACATTTCAGAACTGGGACTAACAATCTCACCCTAAGTATTGAAAATAAAAATTTGCAGAAATAACAGAGATAAAATTTAACTAGAAAACATAGAGGAGAAAATCATCCTCGTAAATGTTATTTCTCAGAAATGATTTGAGTTACAATCAGAGAACATAACAACAAAAGAAATTACAAAGGAAAGAACTAAAGTCTATCACTAGTGCAGATCCTATGAAACTTCATAATAAGTTCTCTGAAGCTAATTATTGAGCTAATTTCCAAGTTTAGATTTTCTAATAGGCCAGCTTTGTGTCGTTCTTCCTTTACATGTATCATCGTTAGCACTCCCTTCAATGTCTCATCAGAATACTTGGCCACCTTTGATGCTAGGAAGATTTTCTTTAGATTGTTCACTCTGTAGACGAATCATAGGGGTTCTGCAATGATAAAACCTATTTTGTATTTTTCTGAGTTTTCATAGGTTTCAACCGGAGCAGACTCCAAGTCTTTCTTCTCCCAGATTCAGGGCAATATGGAAATCAAGTCTGGCCCTTAGCTTGATGTGAGCTTCCATTGCACGTCTGACTTCATACATGCCCATTTTGAACATCCTTCCTCTTTCATATTCTGTAGAGTAGTGAGCATAGAGGTGAGGCAAATCATATGGATTCATATTTACAAGGTCATTTTCATTGAACTCAAACACTAACCCATCTGTGCGAATGACCTTGTAATGCCTGTATATGATTCTGTTGTAGGCATATTTCTTCTCAGAGATACTATGTACCTCTTTAATTGTTGCTCTAAGAGAACCTTTGTCTTGGGGCTAGTCTTATCTCTGATAAATCTTTGTTCTACTTCGTCCATTCCCTATTTTATTGTTGGATTCATAGGGAAGACTTGAGTATCTTCTAAGTTGAATTCACAGTAGAGATATCTGAAGTTGTCTTCGACTGAAGCCTCTGGCTCAGAAGCAAGGAACTCTGGTGGAGTTGTGAATTTTGATCGCATAGGAAGTCCAATTCTTTCCTTCTGAACAGGTTCCTTTGAAGGCACTTGAATTAGTAACCATTGTTGGTTCTTCAGTAGATAGCTCTGGAGCTATCTCTGGTTCCTTTCTTTGGATTTGAGGGGATTGAGGTGCAGTTTCGTTGTTGGCAGAGAAGATTAGATCTTCCATTTGTGCAGTGTCTTCATCTCTGTGCTCTATCTCTGATAAATATGGTTGATGAGATTTAGCATTCATGTATACATACTCCTCTATGTCCTCTTCTTCTTCTTCTTCTTCTTCTTCTTCTTCTTCTTCTTCTTCTTCTTCTTCTTCTTCTTCTTCTTCTGCTTCTTCTGCTTCTTCAGCAACATCTTTTTCGGTTTCTGATTCAAATGCATCTCTCATTATAATGGTTGGATGTTCGGGTGATGAGAATGCATCTTCAAAAGATGTGCTGGAGAATCTGACTAGTTGTTCATCATCGTCTTCTTCTTCTTGCAGAGCACCTATTGTTTCTGGTGTAGCATTTATTACGTGAATAATGTGTGCCTCTGAAGTTGAAGGTGCCAGGAGTACAAGTGGTGTTGGAGAGTTCAATATTGTTTGGTTGTCTTCAGCAAAGGTGGTGTGCCTCTCTGGTTCACTCTCTTGAACTTCTTGTTCTTTATTGCCAGAGGGGGAAGAAGTAGTGACAATTACATTCTATGTTGCTCTAGTTCTCTTCTCCCCCTTTTGAGGATATGATGACCCCTAAGGTTGGTCATCATCTTTGCCGTCATCAGAGCCATCAAACCTTCTTTTCTTCTTGGCCTCCTCTGATTAAGAAGTCTCTGCGATCTTTCTCTTTAACTTCTCTTCTTCTAAAGAGAAAACCTGCTAAGTAGATTCTGAAATGTTGTGGTTTGATATCCTGCTTTGGCAACAAACTTACTCGAAATTGTCATCATTTTGTCAGTGACAGATTTCGAGAAGTCTTGTAGATCGGCCTTTGTGACAAACTGGGTTGGATATGAATATTGTTGTGTGGTAGCCGGAGCAGCAGCTGGAATAGGGATCTTGGCAATTGATTCTTCTAGAACCTTGATCAGCTCACCCTTGAAATTAGAGAAATCTTCAGAGGTGACAGAGGGAGCAGATGATGTTGGAATGGCTTTGAGTAACTCCTCCTTTGCTTCTGAAATTTCCTTAGATAGGACCGAGGAATTGCCAATTACAAGCTTTTCCAGAGAGTCCATTGTTCTGTTGTTGGAGTTTAAAGCTCCACGTAACTCAGAGACCTCTGAAGTTAATTTTACTACTTCAGAGTTCAAGGCAGAGGCCTCTGAGGTCTTTTCCAGCTGAAGTTTTAGATCCTTGAGAGATCCTCTGATTTCATCACCAAAGATTTTGAACTCTTCCTTGGTGACATAATCAGAGTGGGTAACCTTAGAATCAACACATGATTCTAATTTTCTATCGAGAATAGAGGGACCTTTATTCAAAACTTGTTTGATGTTGGTTCCAAAAGGACTTCCCATTAATCCTTGAGAGTCTTTTTTCAAAGACTTCTCTATAATGGTTCTGATTGGTCTCCCATCATCTGAATCAGAATCAGAAGAGGAGAACCGAATGCGAGTGGACACCTTGCTGTCCAGGCAAGTGAGTCTTTTTGCAACTAGGTCGTGCCATTGTCTCTCTGAGAGACAATCCCTACGAGAGAATTTGAATCTCTATGGTTCTAGAGGACGAGCACCTATATCATGAGCCACAGAGGCATCATGTGTGTGAATTGGTAGCGTACTCTGGGGCAATTGAGTACTTATATTGTGAGCTAAGCCCTTTTGAGAGGACTTATTGGTCCCGAAGGTGCTAACAAATTTGTAGAAGGGGAGGGGGGTTGAATACAAACTTAAAATTTAATGGTTTAATAAATTGTTTATTGATAAATCAAATTACAATTTACAGTTTGTTGCGGAATAAGATTAAGTAAAACCTAATCTAAACAAACTTAAGAAACACACATATTGTTGCACAAGAACTAGAGAATAAAGATTGAGAGAATATAGAAAGCAAGGGTTTCTATACTATGAGAAAGATAGAAGGCAACACTTAGATAGAGTCTTGATCTTTCTATTTATACCCTATGCATTAAATGCATGGCAGGGTACTTTACACGTCTCCTTCGATGGTTGGTTGCAAGCCTTTGACTTTTGGGGACATGCTTTTGGCCGAATGGTGAACAGTATAGTCTTCAGAGTTGTTGTACGATTTGTTGCAGAGGTATGTCTCTTCTGACATTTGTACTATATGTGCAAGGGTAAGACAAAGAAACATGGAGTATAAGTTATGTGATCTTCAATCGCTGAATATCTCTTCCTTCACAGAGATAGAAGGAAGTTCAGTGATCGCTGAAGCTTTTCTTCAGGTTTTTTCGCGTGTAGGTAGAATTGTCTTGGTTTCACTGATATCCGCATCAGATCATGAGTAGACTTGTCCGTTGTTCAACAACTTTGTCTTCGACTCAGTGATAAACATCTTTGTTGCAAAACTTTTCTTCAGGGATTACGTCTAACTGTTACAAGAGAGATCATCAGCGATATTTAACATACTCAGTATTTAATCGCTAATGGTGAAACACTAATACATACAGAAGTTAAACGTAATTTGCACTAAGTATTTAATCGGGTCATTATCAAATCACTGAGAGAGTTTGGATCAACAATCTCCCCCTATTTGATGATGACAAAGTAACTATGAAGAAAATTACATTAAGTCAAAATATAAGGATAGTCAGGACTCGTAACATACATGTCCCAATTATTATTTTGAGGGATCTTTTACAGTACTGATGGATTTATGTACTTCACTGAAATTTTCATTAAATTATAAAAAGAAGTTACAAAGTAGAACATGAAAATTGCAAGTACAAGAGAAGTCCTATACTACTGTAAGAGTGACTAATAGATTACAAGTGACAAAAGGGAATCTATCAGCTATGTTTTCAGGAAGTCTCTGGAGAGATCATAAAATCTGGTATCTTTTCTCCTTTCCTTCTTTGATCAGCGACTTCTTGTCGAATAAGAGTTTTGATGGGATCCGCCAATGAAGAATATCCACACCACAAGCATAGAAGATCTTGTAGATGGCTTAGAGGGCATAGAGGAATCTCATAGACTCTTTGAAACCTAAGCTTTTCCTCATTATCTCTGAAGAAGATTCCATAAGGCTTCTTTATTACTTGCCCTACTATATAAGGTCCACCAAGAGGCAGTGATAGATCGAGAGCTGAGAGATCAGGAGGAGGCCCAAATAGTGCATCCCTAGAGAATTTGTTGGAGGTTTCATTTCTGAAAACTGCATCATTTTCAGAAGAGGATGCATGCTTTCGTTTAACTGGTCTTGGCTGAGATAGAAGAGGTGATGGCACATTTGTTTTGGGCAGCGACCCTGTTGATGAGAGCTTCAAGAAGGTTTTCAACATGGCCTATGTACGTTGATCTTGATTTCTTCAGTGCTTCTCTAAACTCCAACCATTCATAATAGCCGAAGTGTTCCAGTCTTGATAAGAACATAGCTTTTGAACATCCATCCTCTCTGAATATCTACATGGTGACTAAGGTTCAGTCCTTCTTTTTCCTTCCTGAGATTGTTACGACAGTGATTTTCAGTGGATCAGATCGATGGTCAAGCTTATTTTTGCTCCAAGCTAGACTAGCATCGCTGATCTCTTTTTCTTTTCTGTTCTTGTCCTCTATCTCTTTCAGGGGAGCAACTTGTACTTTCACCGGGTTCTCTTTCAGCTTTTCATCTGAACAGGGATGAATGTACCTTGAGAGCTAAAATAGCATCCCTTTGGCAATCAACTATTAACTTCTCGGCCCTGACAGATTCTTCGATTTCTGCCGATGAAAGAAAGTCAAGCTCTTCATTGGAGGTTTTAGGAGGGATCTTCATCCGTAGAATCTCCAGGTTGGATATCATCTCTGCTCATCTCTGAACTTCATCCTCTGACCTTTGAAGAGGTCGAGAGGGCCTTCTTGGATGACTTAGGGATTCATCATCATCTTCTTCTTCATCATCAATCTCGTTGACAGAGATTGGGATTATTGTTTCTTCAGCTATTGGAGCTGTGATTATTAGCTGAGACGTTCCCTTAAGCAGGGGAGAGAATTGTTTGAACAATAAGAAAAAGGAGTTAGTGTATGTTTTTGAGGAAGAGAGAGATAAAGGCTAGAAAGACAGGGGTGATTGGTAGGAAAAGAAAGATAGAGGTACTATAGAGAGACATACCTGAGAAGGTAGCTCCCCCTCAGAATGTGACAAGAGTTTCAGGTTTCCATCAGCAACGATTCCCTTTTGCTTGCCTTGGGATGAGGTATATGGAGCTTTGTCATTTTGTCTCCCTCTGCTTCATTTATTACGATGCTATTCATCGCTGGAGCTGATGAGATGTTTATTACTGAGAACCATTAAGATGGATCTTCATCTTCATCATCATCAACGATGACATCGTCAGCATCTTGATCCTCAAGATCAAGTTCTTCCTCTTCTTTTTCTCTTTGCACTGGAGAAGAGGAGGGATGGGCTTGTTTTTCAGCAACAGCTGATTCTTCAGCTGTCTTCTCCCCCTCATCCTGAGAGGGAGGTTCTTCCACATCATCCTGCGCTGTATTTTCTTCATTTTGGTCTTTCTCCCCCTCTTTGTCATCATCGTTGGAGAGGCGGGAGGTATCAGCAGCAGCAACAACATTGGATTTGTGGGCATCAACCTCTAACGCGTCTAGACGACCTTCGATCTCTGGAATGGTAGAAGAAGCGTTCTAAATAAACTCGACAACTATGTTCAGCGACATCCTATCATCGTCAGTGAATGAAGGAGTAGGAGCGAGAGCTGGTGCATTCAATTTTGACTGAATTTTTGTAAGCAGCTGATTGGAGTTTTCAACCTTTCCACTAGGGGTCTTTACTTCGTTGGTGAGATGATCAATGTAGCCATTTAGAAATTGGAGTTGAGTAGTATTGTTGGCCACGTTTTCTTTCAGCGTTATGACCTCAGTTTGGAGAGAGTTGAGCTGAGACGCTTCGGCTTTAGTAGAGATGGTGGTGGAGAGATGCTTCAGGTCTTCACTAGCACGGTTGACAACAGTTGTGTTGGTGTTGATGGAAGCAGTGAGTGAATCCACTTTCTTAACAAGCTTGTTCAGAGATGCATCAATAGTGCCTAAAGTAAGACCTAAAAAACAAGTTAGCGGTTGAGCAAGATGTTGCTCAGGCTTATTTAGAGAGGGGGGAGAAGTGTATAGCGTCTTAGAGTTACCTGATGTGTCAGACATGTTGTATAATGCCAGGTCTCCTTCGAAATTAGTGAATGGTAGGGATGTTTGAGGCAAACCTCTGAAAGGGAGGCCACCAGGTCCTACATTTGCAGCTTGAAGGATTGGCTGCTGTAACTAAGGGAGGTTAGAGACCAAAGAAATAAAAGAAGAAATAGTAGGGATAGAAGAAGAAGTACTGGTGATGGTAGAAATTACCTCAGTAGGGGGCAGAGTTATTGAAGGAAGTTGGGTAGTCACCAGTGGTGTTTCAGCGACAAAAGGCAGTTAGATGGTTGTTGCGGGAGAAGTAGTGGAGGAGCGGGCCACAAAATCATCCAAGGTGGTCTGTTGAGAGACGACCTCTTGGTAGCACCAGAAAGAGCTCCACAAACATGTGTTTGAAAGGAGTGCTCCACAGTCTTTCTGATCTTCTTGGTAGTACCAGAGAGAGCTGATGACTTGCGTTTGAGAGGGGTTGTAGTGGCGGGGATAGTCGATGAAGGAACCATCGGCATAGCCACTGAAGGAGAAGAATTGGGAGAAAGACGTAAGCGGAGGGTTTGAAGACTTACCTCGTTTGAAGAGGGTTTGACTTCAAGGATTCGGGGACCAACCTTGGAGAAGCTACAGTCACTCTCCGTAGGGTACTTTTCTCCCAAGAAGTAGTGAAGGATGGTTGAGATAAATCGAACATAGGGAATCTTGATGTCACAAGCGTAGTCAAAAATGACGTCCGACGATCACTGAATAACCCATTTGTAGTTGCACCTTGCTTGCTTGATCCAGCTATCCAACTTTCCCACTCATGCTCTGAATTATGTGAGTGAAGACATAATTCAGTTCAAATGGCATCTTTGCCTTTAGACTCTTTGTAAGCTTCTTGTAAGGGATAGTGGTACGGGGTTTGAAGTCCCATTGGTATTCCATATGGTCAAGGAACTGGATGAGCTCAACATCAGTGGGTAAGGCGTCGAAGCTTTCTTTGGTACGAGAAGGAAAGCGAAGAGCTATACGGATGACCAGTGGAGTGATAGCACTAGTTCTATGCTGAGTCTGAAAGTTTATGGAAATGATTGGCTTTCCTTGCTTGTTCAGGACTTCACCCTTTTCAGCAGTAAACGAAAACTCTTGAAGAAGAGTCTTTGAAGGAGTAGTATCAACCTTCAGTACATATCCCAAACAGGAGGCCTTGAGGAAGTTAGAAGCTTGGAGAAGATGAGGACATTTGTTTTTGGGAAGGTCCAAACGTCCCAAATGGTCATTTTTCGCGATTTTGGAATCAGAGAGTGCAAACTTCACATTCTTTGATGGGACGAGAGCAGCTTGGGAGGCCATTTCTGAGAGGTATAGGAATAATATAACAATGATGGTTTAGAATCCAAAAACAGTGCAAACAGTATTACTAGTTTCTTATTAAAGAAAGAAACTTGTAAAAGAAGTTTGTTGTTAGAGGAAAACCAGTTTCCTTTAAAAGAAGATGATAAGAACAGTCTTAAAAACCATAAGGTTTTTGCAAAAAAAAAAGGAATCATTCAAAAATGATTTTAAGAGAAAAACAGTTTTAATCCAAGATAAGAAAAAAGATATAGGATTAAACAAAAGTTTTTGGAAGAAGAAGATGTAAAGAATAAGAACATGGATTGCTTGAAGGTTTAAAGATTCAAGTGTTCGTAAGTTCTTTGCTTGAATAACGAAAGTATTTTCTCGCCTTTTAAGTTTTTAGATAGCGTAAAAGGAAAAAATATAAATGACATTCCTTTTATATGAGGAGAGAGAAAGAATATGAGCGGGAAAAGGTGCTCATCATGACACGGACACGTCCTACAAAGTTGATAGGACAAGAAGTGCAACGGACGAACGTGTCAGAAAAAGGCGTGACATGGATTATCCGTTAAAATGACGTCATAAGAGAGAGAGAGAGAGAGAGAGAGACGTTTCAATTTTTGGAGAGTATCTCTGATAGAAAGTCAGAGATATGGTTTTCTTTGCAAAGGATCACTGATGAGAAATATCTGTGATAAGGTTTGTTTTTCAAAAAGCTTTTAACCACTTGAAGAAAGTCAGTGATTAATGTTTTGATTTTTGAGAACGTCTTACTGAATAGGATTCAGTGAGAGAGAATGAGATAAAATACCTGAATGACAGAGATATTTAGTCAGAGATTATGAGATGAGGTAGAAATTTTTATAACTGACATAATGCATGAAAGCTGGAGAGTTAATCTTCAAGATTCAGCATTCCAAGCTCACTGATGAGAAAGTTGAATCTTGTCTCATCAAGAGATTTGGTGAAAAGATCAGCGAGCTGATAGTCAGTAGGAGTAAAGTGGAGTTCTATATCACCATTCATTACATGATCTCTATGTGCTTTATCTTTGAGTATAGCACTAGATTGTTTGCTATAATGATGACACTAGTATTGTCGTAATAGATTGGGATATTGGATAGTTGAAGGTCATAGTCTAATAGCTGATTTCTCATCCATAAGACTTGAGCACAACAACTTCCAGCGGCTACGTACTCAGCTTCAGCTGTGGAAGTGGATACTGAGTTTAGCTTTTTGCTTGTCCAATTTACCAGAAAAATCACTATCTGAATAACCAGTTAGATCGAAGCCTGAATCCTTGGGTTACCAAAGACCAAGGTTAGGAGTTCCCTTAAGATATCTGAAAATTCGCTTGACAACGATCAGATGGGATTCCTTGGGTTCTGATTGATAGCGTGCACAAAGACATGTAGAATACATGATATCAGGTCGGCTCGTTGTTATATACAACAGGGAGCCTATCATTCCTCTGTAGGCAGTGACATTAACAAGTTTTCCAGCTGGATCCTTGTTTATTGTTAGGGGAGGTGCCATAGAAGTTTTCATCGCGGAGGTTTGAGTGAGATCAAACTTTTTCAGCATATCCTTAACATACTTACCCTAATGAATAAATGTACCTTTGTCAGATTGCTTGATCTGAAGTCCAAGGAAGTAAGTTAGTTCACGCATCTTACTCATTTTATATTCTTTCAGCAAAACGAGTACACAGAGATGGGTTAGTAGAACCAAATATAATGTCAGCAACATATATTTGTACAAGAATAATATGACCTTTTATCTTTCTGAAAAATAATGTGTTATCAATTTGCCACGCTCAAATTTTTCAGAGACAAGAAAAGAAGAGAGGGTGTCATACCAAACACGAGGAGCTTGTTTTAATCTATAGAGAGCCTTATCCAACTTATATACATAATGTGGATGCTTAGGGTCAGAGAACCCTGGGGGTTGTTCAACATAGACTTTTTTCATTCAACTTTTCATTTAGGAATGCTGACTTGACATCCATTTGATATACTTTGAAGTCTTTGTAAACTGTATATGCTAAGAATAATCGAATTGCTTTGAGCCTATCCATAGGGGCAAAGGTTTCATCATAGTCTATGCCTTCCTCTTGTCTGTATCTCTGAGCAACTAGCCTAGCTTTGTTGTGGGTTACAGTCCCATTTTCATATAATTTGTTTCTAAACACCATTTGGTGCCTATAACAATTTATCGGATGGTCGGGGAACGAGATTCCAAAATTTGTTTCTTTCAAACTTAGTCAGCTCTTCTTGCATAGCACTGACCCATTTTGGATATCTGAGGGCATCATCAGTCTTCTTTGGCTCTATGAGAGAAATACAATTCACAAAGAGATAGATATTACCTGAACTTCGTTGCGTCTGAATACCTGCATCAGGATCACCAAGAATTTGATCTATGAGATGATCTATGGTCCATCGTTGAGCTGGAGCATAACCGCTTACCTCAGAAGTTGGATAATCAATAGGAATGTTCACTGATGAAGAAGCTTGAGGTTCTTCAGCTACCAAATGTTGTGGTTCAGACATAACATTATTCACTGAGAGGTTTTCAGAAGAGGGAAGATCTGATGGAGGAAGTGTGTTTAGGGGAACAACTGAAATCCAAGAGGTGGATTAAGCGTTAGGAGGTATGATGTTTGGATCATCATTAGTATTGGGAGGATCTGTATGCTGATGTGAGTTGAAGAGAGGTTCTGTTTCTCTGTAGTGAAAGAACATCCAAACATTCAGTTCATCATTGTCAGCGATAGGTTTAGAGTTCGCTGACCTGGATTCGTCAAAGGTGACGTGGATTGTGTCTTCTATTGTTTGTCTTCTCTTGTTGAAGACTCTGTAGGCTTTTGAGATTGAGGAATAGCCAAGAAAGATTCCTTCATCAGTTTTCGGGTCGAACTTTCCAAGTGTATCTTTGTTGTTTAAGATGAAACACTGACAACCAAAGATGTGAAGAAAACTGATAGAAGGTTTTCTTCCATGAAAGAGTTCATAGGCTGTTTTGCTGAAACGTTTTACTATCAGAGACCTGTTTTGAGTAAAATAAGCAATGTTGACAGCTTCTACCCAAAACTGAGTTGGAAGATGAGAATTGTTGAGCATTGATCTTGCAACTTCAATGATCGTTCAGTTTCTTCTTTCAGCGACACCATTTTTCTGAGGAGTTCTTACAGAAGAGAAATTGTGCGAAATTCCTTATCTCTCAAAGAAGTTGTTCAGGGAACTATTTTTGAGTCCAGTTCCATGATCACTACTTATTGAGCGAACAGTTAGATTATTCAGCACTTCCATCTTTCTAACAAAAGATATAAGTTCTTCTGGAGTATCGCTTTTAGAGCGAAGAAGGATTACCTAGGTGTAGCGAGAGTATTCATCTACTATAACAAGAGTGTATTTCTTTCCAGCTATGGATTGAATATTGACAGGACCAAATAAATCCATATGCAAGAGTTGAAGAGGACTTGTCACTGAGGAAACTTGTTTTGATTTGAATCTAGCTTTAGTCCGCTTTCCTTTCTCACATGATGAACAAAGAGATTCCTTGGCATATGAGTGCTGAGGAAGACCGGAGACTAGTTCTTTTGAGGAGAGAGAATTCAGTGTTTTGAAGTTGAGATGGGAGAGCCTTTTGTGCCATAACCAGTTGACATCTGAAGAGGCTTTAGAAAGAAAACAAACATTTTCTGTGGAAGTAGAGTCCATGTCTATTACATAGACATTTTCCATACGATAACCATTGAGAGCGAGCTTTCCTTTTTCATTCACCACTGAACATGCTTTCTTACAAAAGCGAACCTCATAGTCTTTGTCACATAGCTGACTGATGCTAAGAAGATTGTACTTCAGTCCATCTACGTAAGTGACTCTTCAGAAGGTAGTCGTCCCATTGCTGAGTATGCCAAACCCTATGGTATAACCTTTCCCATTTCCACCAAAGGTCACTAAGGGACATTTCTCTTCCTTGTATTCAGTAAGCAGGTCTTTTTGTCCAGTCATGTGTCGAGAGCATCCACTATCTAAATACCAGATACCCTTTTATCCCTGCAAACATAAGGAAGATTAAGTTTTGATTGGTACCCATTTTTCAATGGGTCCAGTAGGGTTTGTGGAGATGGAAGGTTCAACAATCTTCACGACATCTTAAGATTCAGCGTCAGTGGTAACCTTCACCTTGGTTAATTTTTTAACCTTAGTGGCATTTTTTACCTTGGCATATTTCTCAGCTTTGGTGACCTTCTCAACCTTGGAGGCATTCATCTTCACTTTAGCTATCTTATAAGCTTTTGTGGTAGTAGGACATTTACTGGAAATATGGTCAGTAAGTCCAGAGTGATAACAGTTTCTATAGACGAAAGTAGCTTTAAGACCAGGAGCAGTTGAGTTAGAAAACTTAAGATGAGCAGCGCCAACTCCAAGAATACCCTTAGCATTAGATCTTGGAGGAACTTTTAGTTCTTCAGATTTCTTAGGCTTGATATCAATTTTCAGCTTTGGAGTTGATCTCTGAGAGATATCTGTGATTTTTGTTCCAGAGATGGAAGATTGATTTACTGGAGATCTGGAATGGACCTTCGGCTTTGCTATCTTAGTAGCCTTTTGAGGATGATGAGAAATGGATTTCCCTTTATTAGCGAGCTTGGAGCTATTTTATAAGTCTTTAGGGATAGGATTGGAAGACGAAGAACACTGAGTAGAAGAGGTGTCAGGGATAGAAGAGACAAACATTCCAAACTTAAGCATGGAACAGTCTCTGCTAGATTCATCGTTTTTATGATGATAACCGAGACCGGTATTGTCATGAGCAGAGATTTGAGCACTTATGATTTCAGTGATCTTGGTTGAAGATTTACACCATCCCTTCATAGTTGTCTTTTCCGCTTTTAAAGTAGCAATGGCTTGTTCACGTTCAATGCTGATAATTTCATTGACCATGACTTGATCTTTTAAACATTCCTCTAAAAGAGTTAGTTCTTTGATCCTTTCATGACATTTCTACAACTGTTCAGTTAAATCAATATTTTTGTTTTCAGCTAAAGTTTTGCCATTTAGTGAATTATACAAGTCTATTGTCAGCACATCTACCGCACGACTTCTTTCAGCTTCCGAAAGAGAGGGATTAGTAGAGATTGATACCTGAGAGGAGATGTAACTCATGGAAATTCCTGTTGGTTCTTCTACTTCTTCTTTAATATCATCCATAAGACAGAGATTAGCAACTTCTTCTTCATCAGAATTTGATTCTTCAGATTCAACCCGATCATGCTCTTCAGCAATAAGACCTTTACAATTTCTCTTAAAGCCTTTCAACTTCTGATATTTTTCTTTCAGCTTCAGGTATTTGTTATCGCTGGTTTTCCTGGATGTGGAAGGTTTGAAGACTTTCTTTGACCTGCATTAACTGGCAAAATGTCCAACTTTTTCACAGTTAAAGCAAGTAGCAGTAGCCTTATCAACAGGGGTTGATTTTGGCTTGTCAGTTAGGGAGTGAGGCTTATTTCTTCTGAAATTGCTCTTTCTTGCAAATCTTTTGAAGGAGTTTGTCAAGAGTGCTAAGGATTCATCAAACTCTGAAAGATCAACGTCTGATAATTCCTCAGAGTCAGAATCTAACTCAGTGTTGGTGAGAGTAGATCGCTGAGATGGAATGATCTCTGAAAAGAGACTAAAGCCACAAGAGTGCTTTTTTAGTCTTTAGAATCTTTCACAAGATTTTTCTTCAAGATATTTGATTGCTCATAGTTGAGCAATATTCCATACAAGGTGCTAAGAGAGATGATTTAAGTCTTTGGTTAGCTTGAAACAAATTGAATAGCTGTCCCAGCTTTCAGGAAGGCTTTCCAAGAATTTAGTTAGGACCTCAGAATTAGAATAGGTCCTACCAACAGTCCTCAGATCAATGATTAAACAGTTAAATCTTTGGTGAACATCAGATAGAGACTCATTCTTACCACAGATAAAACTTTTGTATTGTCTTACTGTTAAAGCACAATTTTATTGGATTCAAGATCATCATTATCTGAAGATGGAAAACTGAAGTCAAAGTTGATAAAGTCGTCTCAACAAATAGTCTAGGGTCCTTTTGTAATAAACAGTCAAAGTCTGTTTAAGTATTTTCTTTATTAGTCTTTATTTAAATAAGTTAATAGGTTGTTTTGGTTGTTGGGCCAAGCCTGGCCAAGCCCATTAGGCTAATAAGGCCTATGTATATATTGTTTTGTTTTTGTGGTAATTAGGTTAGAGGTTAGAGAGCTTAATTGAGAAAATTAATTATTGTGAGAGGCTGTGTGTGTTGGTGCGCCGTGAAAAAGAAGCAGAGAGAAAGGATTTCATCAAGAACACTTGTAACCTATTGAATCGTTTGATTAATCGTATCAGGTTTGCATTATTGTATTGATTATATGTTTTCTTGATTGAATGATTAATTATTGGGACACACAATTGGTATCAGAGCACGTTACAGATTGAATTGAATATTTTTTTTTGTTCGGTTCTGTTTTTCTGTCAAAGATTCAAAATTTTCTATTTTGTGATTGTTCATTCAAGTTGTTATTGTTTGGATTGTGATTGATTTGCTTATTATCGTGATTGGGTATTGTTTGTTTGGTGTATTGCATCGATTTTGATTATCAATTTGATGAATTTTTGCTGTTCTAGGTTCGTTCGAGTCGACACTGTTTCATAAATCAAATTCTTTCATAGTGGTTTTTATTGAAATTAATTGATAGCAATCTATTCTAGTTGTTTAATTGATCGTTTTGGCAAAGTTCGGAAGTTTAATTCGAGTTATTGAGTGTTTTCTGGACTGATTTTGGTTTATGGGTCGATAACCTCAAGAACATATCGGTCGACCGAAGTCTATCGGTTAATTCTCTTTACTGGTCGCCCGGATAACTCATAATATTACCGGCCAAAGACCAATTCCGGTCGAAGACAACTTATCGGTCCTCTTTCCTTATCGATCGACCGGTACACAGAAAGTCCACCCCGGTCGTATTACCTTAGAGTATATCGGTCCAATTGAATACCGGTCTAAGGAAGTCTATCGGTCTAAGCCAATACCGGTTCTTTTTCTTTATCGGTCGAAGCACTTTATCGATTCTACACTCTATCGGTTGAAGCCTTATACCGATACAAGCCAATACCGGTCGAAGCCTCAAGCATACTATCGGTCGAAACTTTATCGGTCTAAGAAAACTACCGGTCGTAGCAACTTACCGGTCTTACAACATACCGGTCGAAAAGTTTCCGGTCGTCAACAGTGTTTGCGCCACCCAAGGCTCACGCAAACCGTAGTTTGCGTTACCCACTACTCACGAAAACCTCAATTTGCACCACGGTCTTCTCACGCAAATTCTACTTTGCGCGACCCTCTTCTCACGTAAATCCTACTTTGCGCCACCTGCTTCTCACGCAAACTGTACTTTGCGCCACTGCCTTGTAACGCAAACTTTTCCTTTGCGTGACCAAAGTCTTGCGAGAACCTCTACTTTGCGCCATCTGTGTCTAGCGCAAACCTCTCTTTGTGCGACCTGCTTCTCCCGCAAACCGTCCTTTGCACTACTGTCCTTGGCATATATCTGATTTTTGTACCTGTTTTAACTGTGTTTAATCTATTTGTGGTTTATACTGTGTGAGAGGACTGCATTTAATTTTTTTTGGAAATTTATTTTTCTGAAAATTTTTGAGTGTGGTTTTTTATTTTGATTTCTAACGATCTCATCCAGTTGATTGTTTAATCGTATCAGATAAGTTTGATTACTAATCGTATAAGTAAAGATGTCTCGGGAAGCTCTTGCTATTGGAACAGATGTGAAGCCACCAGTACTCTTCAAGGGGGAGTACGAGCAATGGAAGGACAAATTCTTGGAATTCATCGATCGACACGATTTGGGAGATTATATCAGAAAATCTCTGAAAGAAGGAATAATGACACCTCCGACCAAGGTTCTCAATGTAGCCGGAGAAAATGGTGAAGAAGAAGAGACAGAGTTTAAATTACCGATTGGTGAATATTCGGAAGATCAGCTGAAGAGACACAAGGGTGACAAGCTGGCAAGATCATTTATTCTCCAAGGCATACCAAATGAAATATATGTCAAGATTGATAGCTGCAATGCTACCGGCAAGCAAATGTGGGATCAATTGGAGAAGATGATGATTGAATCAAAAGTCGACAACCAGCTTAAAGTTTCCAACTGCTTGAATAATTATGAAGAATTCAAAGCCAAAGCTGGAGAATCACTCGAAGCCACTTATGACAGATTTGTCACATTGCTGAATGAGCTCAGCAAGAACAAGATCAACAAATCTCAAGTTGAGTTGAATGTGGAATTTCTCAGCAACCTTCAGCCAGAGTGGGAGAGATTCACCAGACAGGTGCGACAGTTGAAAGTTCTGAACGACATTCCACTTCATGAAGTTTATGAAATCCTCAAACAAAATGAGGAAGAGGTGGATGAAATCAAGGCTGAGATGAAGAAGGATGACAAAAAAGTTGCTGATCCAGTTGCTCTTGTGGTCAAGAAAAAGTCCAAAAAGAAGAAGGTGATAGCATCTGAATCTGAAGAAGCTGATAATGAGGCAAAGTCTGACTCTGACGATTGTGAACAACTGAAGGAAGCCATGCTAATGTTAACCAAGGCTTTCCAAAAGAAGTTCTATAAAAAGCGAAACTCCAACAGTCAGAGGTACTCGTCTGATCCGAATAACTACAAGCATAAGGAGAAAGTTGAAGAAAAGAGACCAGAAGACAAGAAGAAGGATGGAGCTGAAGAGTTCAAGAAAGAAGAACCGATGAAGTGCTACAACTGTGGCAGACTCGGTCACTTTGCCAAGGACTGCCGAAAACCTAAAGTCCGAAACTCCGAATATTACAAGAATAAGATGCTTCTAGCCAAGCAACAAGAGGCTGGAAAAACATTAATGGCCGAGGATGAATACTGGCTCGACCATTCGGACCAAAAATCTGAAGAAGGAGAGAAGGACGAGACAACACATCTGTGCTTGATGGGGAAGAACCAGTCAGAAGCCGAAGCTGATTCTGATGATGGAGATAATGATGAGGTATGTAACTTAACTGAATCTGATTTTCTGAACCAAATGCATGCCATGATGTCTAAACTCCAAGAATTAGAGTCTAAACTGAAGCGAGAGAAAGGTGTCATAAATGAGAAAAATCAATCTATACATAAACTTAGTAATGATATTGCTGAGAAAAATGTATTAATTGAAATTTTGCACAAAAATATAGACACCTGCGCTAAAGAAAAGACTATAATTCATAAAGAGTTATCTGAAACTGTTTCTAAATATAAAGAATGTGAGTTTAAGACTATAGAGCTTTCTAAAAGGTATTTTTCTACTTCAAAAGAAAAGAATTCTTTAATAGACAAGGTGAATGATTTGGAAGAGAAATTACATACTTTAGGTCAAACTGAACACACTATTCATTTGAACAAACCTAAAGAGAAACTTGATACTTGGGGACTTGGTTACAAGAACCCACATCATCTCAAAAAGGGTATATCTGAAGTGCCTGCACTTTATGACTTTGGGTTTATGTTATTGGCTCCTTAACATCAGGAACTCAAACCCTTTTGGACTAATCTGTCTGAAAAAGATAAAGCCAAGGAATATGATAAAAGAAAGAACACAACTAAAGTTCAACTTCCATTTCGTTATGAGAAGTTGAATAACAGTTATAGTTCTAATAAATCAAAATTTCTTTCAAATGATTATTTTAAGAGTTATTCTGTAAAAGAGTTGGAGGCTAAACCCATCGAAGGTAAGCTTTAAGTACCTCCTCTAGTTTTGGAAAGTAAAATTTCTGAACTCGAGAATACTCTTACAGAAGAAAGAATTTTGATGGACTTAGAATAAACTATATTTTCAACAGTGTTCAAAAATACTAATTTTCCTAAATTCTCCAAGGCTTTAAATTCGGATGACAGGTCTGGTTCACTTGAGAATGATCTTAATTTCTTAAACTCTGATGGTATTTTGAATGATTGTGTTGCTCAGTTTAACGTTACTTCCAAACTTCCTGATCATTCATCTTGTGTTGTTAATTCTTTTGGTCAACCCAGTGTGTTTGAAAAAGGTGAAACATCAACGAAAGTCGATAAATTAGTTTCTATGAAATCAAAGAAAGCAAAAGGTAAGAAACAAAAATCTCAGCTTTCACAGAAACCGATCCCCACTGGTAAGCCAAAGAAGAAGCATTCTCTTAATTCTCATCATTCTAACTCACAAGTTTCAAATGTTTCAGATATGAGAAATCAAAGGGTTGGAGTTAAGGCTGCAAGGATACCGAAACATAAGATAGACGAGAAAGCTAAATCTAGTTCTAGTTTTAACTTGAATAAAAATACTTCTAGTACAGATGAATTGATTGTGAATGTTGCTACTTTTAAATATAATCTTGTTGATTCTCGCAAGAAATACTCGATAAAGCAATTATTCCAGTTAGCTCCATCTAATAATAAAATGTTTTTAAATTATGGTGAATGTGATTATGCTTCTCGTAAATATTCTGATGTTTAGTATGGTTCATATATTGTTTCATCTTATTGTTGTCATTCGTCTTATCATGCTTATGGTTTTCAAAGAAAAAACGAGCCCAAATTTAAATGGGTGCCAAAATCAAGTACTAACAGTGGAGCTCCCATTTATAAATGGGTTCCTAAACCTCTTCTTTTCTGATTTGTGTTGTTCAGACCCGTCATATGTGGTACTTGGATAGCGGGTGTTCCAAGCATATGACCGGGCAGAAGAGTATGTTGTTTAATTATACGGACAAATACTGCGGCACAGTTCGTTTCGGGAATGATCAGTTATCACCAATTCTGGGATATGGTGATGTTGTACACGAAAATCTCACGATTAAGAAGGTGAACTATGTTGAAGGCTTAGGGCACAACCTATTCAGCATTGGCCAGTTCTGCGACAAAGACTTAGAGGTTAATTTCAAGGCCAAGACATGTTCAGTACGCACTGAAGACGGAAAAGAACTCTTGGTCGGCACTCGCAAGTCAAACCTCTACACCATCAACTTGTCAAAGGTCCAGGCTGACAATCAGATCTGTCTACTATCAAAAGCCTCGATGCAACAAAGCTGGTTATGGCATCGACGGCTTTCTCACCTCAACTTTTGGTACATCAACAAGTTGGTCAGTGGAAAGCTAGTGAAAGGACTTCCAGAGCTGAAGTATGATAGAGAACACCTGTGTGCAGCATGTGAAAAGGGAAATATGAAGAGAGCCCCACACAAACCAAAGACTGAACCGAGTACCAGCTCTCCTTTGGAGTTGTTGCATATGGACTTATGCGGTCCTATGCGAACGCAAAGTTTAGGAGGAAAGAAGTATGTGCTAGTTATCGTGGACGACTATACGCGATACACTTGGGTTAAGTTTCTACGGTCTAAAGATGAGACTCCCGATGTTCTCATTACATTTCTGAAGACGACCCAAGTCAATCTGCAAAAACAAGTCAAGATTCTCAGGACTGACAACGGCACAGAGTTCAAGAACAAGATAGTTGAAGAATATCTCGAGTCGGTTGGGATATCACATCAATACTCTGTTGCTCGCACGCCTCAACAGAACGGTGTCGTCGAAAGGCGAAATTGTACACTTGTCGAGGCCGCTCAGAGAATGCTCAGCCAATCTGACTTACCTTTATTTTTGTGGGATGAAGCTGTATCGACTCCGTGTCACACTCAGAATCGCTCCATGATACACCGGCGATTTCAGAAGACTCCGTATGCGTTGATTAACAACCGAACACCAACCATTAAATATTTTCATGTTTTTGGTTGTAAGTGTTTTGTTCTAAACGACAGAGAGAATCTGAACAAGTTCAGTGCTAAGGCGGATGAAGGTATCTTCGTTGGTTATTCCTCTACATCGTCTGCATATCGTGTTTATTTGAAGAAGTCGAAGACCGTGATCGAGAGCGTCAATGTTACATTTGATGAGGATATGGCTTCTGAGCGCGTAAGTTCAGAACCCGTAATTACAGGAGTATTAGCTTCTGGACCAACCAGTCCAGGACCTGCACCTCAAGAGAACAAATCATATGGAGCTTCATCGTCTTCTTCTAAATTATCTGATTTGGATTTATTATTTGAACTGTTCTATGATTAATTTCTTGGATCTAAGTTGCCTAACTCTGTTGTGGTTGACAGGATAGAAGACTCGATGACTACTCATCCGACCACTTCCGATATCTCTACTGAATCTAATTCCCCGATTCAGCAAGAAGTTCTAGTTCAAAAGCCTACTCCGACAGTTGAGGTTGTGACCAACTCCGCCGAGACAGAAGTAGCTGATTCAGTAGGATGTACTGTAAGGACTGATCAACAGATTGACCAAGTTGTACCTACTGCAACTTCTGCAACGACTACTTCAACTGAAACCCCCATTCATTCTGAACCATCTGATGGAGATACCAGTGGGTTCCTAGATGCGGACAATGATCAATCTACATCTAATCCACTCCCTCATGAACATAAGTGGACCAAAGAGCACTGTACATCAAATTATTGGAGATCCTTCTGCACCGGTGCAAACTAGGTCTGCAACATCAAATCTATGTATGTATGAATCCTTTCTGAGCAAGATCGAGCCTACTCACGTATCTGAGGCCCTTGCCGATTCAGATTGGGTAACTGCGATGCAAGATGAGCTGAATCAGTTTGAAGCACTGAAAGTCTGGAGACTCGTACCCAAACCGCAAGGTAAAACCATCATTGGTACGAAATGGGTGTTCAAAAACAAGAAAGATGAAGATGGTACCGTTATCCGAAATAAAGCATGACTTGTTGCCAAGGAATATAGGAAAGAGGAAGGAATTGAATACGATGAGACTTATGCTCCAGTAGCACGTATAGAGGCGATTCGGATGTTCTTAGCCTATGCAGCCCACAAGAACTTCACTGTCTATCAAATGGACGTGAAGACAACTTTTCTGAATGGAGTACTCAAGGAGGAAGTTTACGTCTCTCAGCCAGAAGGGTTTGTGAATCCAGATAAGCCGAACCACGTCTACATTTTGGATAAAGCTCTTTATGGACTGAAACAAGCTCCTCGCGCCTGGTATGATATTCTATCTCAGTTCTTGGTAAAGTCAGGTTTTACAAAAGGTACTGTTGATACCACTATTTTTATTAAAAAGGATAAAGGCGATATCATTCTTATTCAAATATATGTGGATGATATTATTTTTGGTTCTTCAAATCCTAAGTACTGTAAGAACTTTGCAAACCTCATGGTGTCACGTTTTCAGATGAGCATGATGGGAGAGATGAACTTCTTTCTCGGATTGCAAGTCAAACAATTTTCAATGGGGATTTTTATCAATCAATCTAAATACATTCTGGATATTCTTCGGAAATTCAAAATGGAAAATTGTAAACCGATTGGTACCCCAATGGCACCTGGTACTAAGATTGGCACCGATCTTTCAGGAAAGGCTGTTGATGTTAGGACTTATAGAGAAATGATAGGTTCCTTAATCTATCTTACTTCTAGTAGGCCAGATATAATGTTTTCAACATGCTTATGTGCTAGATATTAGACCAATCCTAAAGAATCCCATTTGTCTGTTGTAAAGCGAATTTTCAGGTATCTGAAGGGGACTGCAGATCTTGGTCTGTGGTATCCTAAGGATACAAGCTTTGAACTAACATCTTATTCAGACGCAGATCATGCTGGTTGCATGTTAGACAGGAAGAGCACCTCGGGTCATATCCAATTCCTCGGAGATAAACTCGTTAGTTGGGCTTCGAAGAAGCAATTATGTGTCTCCACATCAACGGCCGAAGCGGAATATGTAGCTGCTGCTAGCTGCTGTTCTCAGGTTTTGTGGATGAGAACACAACTGCGAGACTATGGATTTCATTTCAATAGAATCCCGATCTATTGTGATTCGAAGAGCGCTATTACGATTACCGCTAACCTTGTTCAGCATACTAAGACCAAACACATAGATGTCCGGTATCATTTTATAAAAGATAATGTAGAAAAGGGAACAATTGAACTTTACTTTGTAAAAACTGATTATCAGCTTGCAGATTTGTTTACCAAACCTTTAGACGAAAAGAGATTTAATTTTCTTGTCTCAAGACTTGGTATGCTAAATCTTAAGACCTAATCGGTGGTTACCTATTACAGTTTCTTATTGTGTCTCTTTATCATTTCTTTATTATTATTTCCGCATGATACCTGCTCTTTAATAGTTTGTTCATGATCTCAGGGGGAGTGTGAGAAGTATATTATAGATGGTCAATATTATTTTGAGGGGGAGCATAATGCAATGTACTTACTGATCAATTGTTAGTGATGCATGATTTTAGGGGGAGCGTTCAAGTCAAAGGAGTATGGCGATGACTTCTGATTATTTCTGATCAGAACTCGTACATTAAGTGTTTTACTGCTTTATGTCATTTCAATTTCAGTAAATAAAGTTACTTTGACTAGACTTTTAGACTTGTGTCGGTTGAGAGATGCTTACAAGATCATATCTTTATGACTTTAAGCTTGAATTCGTGAGATGTTGCACGCAAAAGGTATAATTCTTTATCTTCATTTTCTCTATGGTTGAAAGAAGGACAACTTTCAATCATAAGAAAACATGTTCTTAAATGTTCAAACCACTTCCCGATTCTCAAACTGATCAAGTTAAATCACCTGAGCATCATATGCTTCATAGGAAAACATGGGATCAGTGTGCTAGGACTTCAAAGAAACTTCTATGGATTCACGTTCACCAGTGTTTCCTACCCAAGAAGTTAATCCTGTAGTGATTGAATGTGAGGAGTCCAAAAAGAAATGAGTATGGGATGTGCGATGAGGGAAAATGTTAAAAGAGAGTTTGGTTAGCTGTGAGCTTAAAGATTAAAAGAAAGCGGGTGAGAGATCAGAGTAAAAGAATAACAAACTCTGCACCAACTACTTTCTAAGTCGGGCAGCCACATTTCTAATGTTTCACAATTCTTGGTGAACATTATTGAAACAGGAAACTAGCCCATGCCAACTCTTGATATTACCCCACCAACCACTCATTTTCTTCTCAACAAGAAAATGTTTCATTTTCAAAGGGGACGCATCACATATGCTATCTGATTTTCATTTGGAAAATGTGGATATTGAAAAGAAGGAAGTCTACCCCACCTTCACACTTCATTAATGCACATTGAGTCTGTGTTTAACTACTTGTCTCAGTGGTTTACACTTTTTGACCTTTTTAAGCAATCATCATATGCTTAATTTATTCTATCACTTGCACGAACACACAAAAAATTTGTTTCTTAATCATAACGTTCATAGAAATTGCCTTTGTGGTATTTCGATGATTGAATGGAAGCCCTGGGGGAGTGAACATCATAAAAGCTCATTTATATTGTGTATTCGTTACACACAGTGACTTTGTGTTACTGACAGGCAATTTTAACTAATTCATTTGTTGATTCAGGTGTTACACTTCTTTTTCTATTTTGTCTAGATTTGCAAAAATCTGGATGAACATCTTAATGAATTGACGGATAATCAGTGGTTCGGTTTGCAAGATCAGTGGTGGAAGACATTTCTTGAAGAAAAGTTTTGATGAACTCCTTGCTCTTTTCATCAAAAAGGGGGAGAAACGTCAATCAAGAAATGGAAGTTATTCTGAAGATATGCTGAAATGAAGAAATTTTCTTTGAAGATGATTTGCTTAAGCATTCCGAGTTGTAACTGGAGATAATTTCTTTCCAAGAGTTTTTATTTTAATCGATTGGGGATATTGCCACATTCTAAAGACAAAGAGGGAGATTGCATCTTCTGAGCTTAAAGAGAAGGATTGTGTTAATCAATAAATCCCAATATATCAAGCAATTACTCAAGATATGAACAAATAAGAACAAGAACTAGAGAGAGAATCTAGAGAGATAAAGTAATAGTCATTGATCTCACAAATCTGAATTACAATATGAGCTTCGTGGTTACTAGCTTACAACACCAACAACTTATATATACCACCTATCTAACAAGACTTAACTACTAAGGAAATGCTAAACTAGCTTTGACTAATGAAAGACTTTGACAATGATGACTTTTACAACTTTGACTTTCCTATTAAATCTTGGATAAAATATTTAGACTTAACAATCTCCCCCTTTGTATTCAATATTTAATAAAAATTTGATACTGATCTTTAGCTCTTGATTCTTGAGCTTTTATCTCTGGCAGCTTTGAAACTTTCACAGTCTTCACACTTTCAACCTTTTGAAGAATCTAGAAAAGTCTTTTTAATCTTTGAAGTTTTAAAAGTCAACATGTCTTGAACAGGAAACAAATTTCTTGAATCTTCTGAAAAACTTTGACAACTTTGAAACAAACTTTGAAACTTCTGAAAATTCTTTGAAACAACTTGATTCTGTATCTTCATCTCTTTGATCTCTGGACCATCTTTGGAAGAACAGACTTTCACAAATCATCTTGAATTAACTTTGAACAATCTTCTTCAGATACATTTGTCTTTGTAACAGCGGAAGCATTTTGAACTTTCAGAAATTCTTCATCAGACTTTGAAGATCTTGATCCAAACAAACTTTCGTCAGACTTGAACTTTGAAATTGATCTTTGTATAATTCTCCCCCTTTTTGATGATTGAGAGCATCATAATCATCAAAATTTCTTCAATTTCAGCATAGACTTTGATCACTCCTTTTGTAACCAAATAACAATCTCCCCTTATGACAGTTGGCGCGCTTTGATCTGAGAGCCGAATCATGAACAATATATATCCGAATCTTTTCAAATTCAAACATAATGGACGTGGTAACCCTGATTCAACAAATGAAACAGTTAGGAATGCCTGTCAGTAACATAAAGTCACTGTGTACAAAGAATGTACAATTTAAGGAGTTGGTTTGATGTTGACTCCCTAGGACTTCCATTCAATCATTGAAAAACACAAGGTAATTCTATGAATGTTCTGACAGAAAAAAAAATTCTTTGTGTGCTCGTGCTTGTGTTTGAAAGAATTAGCACAATGATTGTGTTTCATTAAGGCTCGAAGTATGTAAATCACTGAGACAACAATGATTGTACATGGACTCAATGTGCATGAGAAAGGGTCGAAGGTGGGGCAACTTTCCTTCTTTTTCAATATCAGTATCTTCCAAGAGAAGAACCAATAGATTATGTGTTGCTTCCCCAGAAAATGTGAAACATTCTCTTTTTAAGAAAATAATGAGTAGCTGGTGGGGTTAATGCAAGAGATGGCATGGGCTATTTGCCTATTTCAATGATGGTCACCAAAGAAATGTGAACCAATCAGTAATATGGCTGCCCGGCTCAGAAAGATGTTTGGTGCAGAGTTCTGATATTCTTTTAACTCTGATCTCACACCCTCTTTCTTTTAAACATATAATCTCACATCTAACCAATCTCTCATTTCCATTTTACCTCAGATCACTCCCACACTCAATTCTTTTAGACCCCTCTCCCCTCAATCACTCAAAGGATTTCTTCCGGGGTAGGAAACACTGGTTATCGTGAATCCATGGAAGATCTATTAAGCACTCACACTGAATCCTATGTTCCTAAAAGTACATGCTGGTCAATGATTTTCTTGATATGAAAAGCTCAAGAAATCATATGTCAGTGTATGTATGCTCATTTAAAAAATATGAATGAAATTTGAGCATTTGAACGTTGAAGATTTCTCAAAACAAATATATTGAAAGAATGAAATGAAATCAAGAGAAATGTTTTGAGAATCTGACAATGTAAAAAATCAGATCAAATCAAATGGTTAGGGTATCAAAGAACTGGATATTTTGTTTATATGAACAAATATAAACAATTTAGCAATAAAGGCACAAATTTGAAAAAGATGAATGATGCTCAACAACTTTGAAAGCAAACGGGGGTATTACCATCGAAAAATTGGTTCGTTTAGAGACATGGTAATAACAAATTCAAATAAAATACTGAACCGATGTGTATGAATACTTGATAGTATATGGACAAGATAATACACAAGTATTGATCTTTAGAAACACACGGTCAGTTAAACATTAAGCTCAAAATTTGAAAAACATTTAAAAGCACACTTCTAAATTCATGAAATCTTTTGTGAATAAGAAGTGGTTTGAACATTTAAGAAATTGTTTTTCATGCTTGAAAGTTGTTCTTCTTTCAAACAATCAGAGATCTAGGATCAGAAGATATTTACCTTTTCAGCTCGCCCTCAAATCATGATATAAAGATTTATGTCTTTTAAGCTCCCCCTGGATATTAGCAAAATATCCTTCTTTGATCGTTGAAAAACGGGTCCTGATCTGTCATGTGATCAGAAGCCACTTTATTCACATCATTTATTCAAAAATAAAATGATAGAAAGCAGTAAATCATTTTATAGAATGAGTTCTGATTTGAAATAATCAGAAGTCATCACCTATACTCCCCCTTAAATTAGGCATCTGAAATATATCAGTTAAAATAAAATAGAGATCAGACACTCCCTTTTGAATTGTAGACCATCATATCAGAGAAATCTATTAGTGAAACAGTATAGGATAGAGATCAGATCAATTCTCTTGGGATGTAGACCATCATATCCATCGGATGCACAAACCGGAGTAAGGTCTTTTTGATCGCTGAGGTCCGAGTTCAAAACTGTTGTGTTTAGAAGTCAAACTCCTTTGAAGAACGGGTCCTAAGCTGATGTGCTTAGAAGCCATAATCTTTCAACTTTGAAGTCCGGGTTTTGAACTGTTGTGTTCAAAAGCCATAATCTTCTTACTCCCCCTTGACGTGAGGTGCCTGCAACAAAGAATCAGTTTTCTTCTTTGGTACCCACTGGTATTTGGGTCCAGAAATGTTAGTTGCAGTTCATGTGGGGGTAATAGAGTAAGAACCATACCATAAGTGATCACTGGTCTTGTGGATATGATCATGTGTACAACAGTAAGAACAATAATGTTTAGTACCTTAAAACCTGAGTAATTGATCTCTTGAGTATATGAGGTCAGGTTTACCTTTATGCTCTTTGTTCTTCTTTGCTTTGTGAGAATGTACATATGATGTCTTTTTTTTCAGCTCTTCTTTCTTGTCATCTTTGTCTGATTTCTTCATCCAGACCAGTTTCTCTTTCTTGTAGCTTCTTCTTCTTGGAAATGTATCTGAACCATCTAAAAATTGATCATAGAAAATGTTAGTTCGACGAATCTGATCAAAATATTTAACTGACCTTTGTGAAGAGACAAATTTCTGATTTGAACTTGAAGCAGACTTTTCAAGTTCTTTGATCTTTGAAGCAAAGATGTCTCTTTCTTTCACAAGTTGGTAAATCTTCTTTGAGAAATCAGACTTCGTCTTCTGCTCTTTTAGCGTCGTAGCAGACAGTTCAGATAACTTTGAAGTTAGTCTTTTGATTTCAGATTCAAAGATGGATCTTTCTTCTTCAAACCCTTTCTCTGAATCATTTCTTTGGCCGGATAATTCCTTGAATAATCCCACATTCTTCTGTTCTATGGCCTTCTTTTCTTTATCAAATTTCTCTCTTTCCAAAATCAGCACTTTCTCAAAATCAGACACTTGTTGAGAAAGTTTTATGCATTTAAGTTCCACTGTCTTCTTTTCTTCATAACACTTCTTAGAGAAATCTGAGAACTTCTTTGAATTTTTTTTCTTTTCACACTCAAAATTAGCTTTATCTTCAGCAAGCTGTTTTTCAAGATCAGATAAATTCTTTCTAAGCTCCGCGTTCTCAGATTCCAATTTCAGAATCTTCTCATCATTCTGTCCAGAAGATCTTTTCAGAAGATCTTCATTGAATATCTTTAAAGCACTGATTTCTTCTTTTAGTCGGATGTTTTCTTCATAATGCTCTTTTCACTTTTGAGAGTGAAAGTCAATGGCATGATCCAGATTTATTTTCTCTAAATTCAGCTTTCTAATCTTCTCTTCAAGTTCTGCAAAATATCCCATTTTGAATGAGTTCATCAGCTTGATATTAATGATCGTTCCAAACTATATATTAGAAAATCAAAAATCAGATAGAATTGAAATCTAGCACAAAATTTAAAAAAATTTGACCAACACTTGAAGTTGCGCAAAGAAGGTTTGCGTGAGCTATGTGTTGTGCAAATGGAGCTTTGCGCAATCAACGTGATACGAAAAATTAGGTTCTTGTAAGCAGAGTGTTGCGCAAACCAAGGTTTTCACAAGCAATGTGATGCGCAAAGTGAGCTTTGCGCAATGGTCTTGAAGCGCAAAGTGCAACTTGTAATCCGCGTGATCCAAAAGAAGCTTTGCGTGAACTGAGTATTGCGCAAAGTAAGGTTTGCGTAATTGGCTTGATGCGCAAGATGAGGTTTGCGTAACGGTCTTGAAGCGCAAGATGAGGTTTGCGTGACAAGGGCAAAACGCAAAGTAGCTATGCGTGATCTACGTGATGCGCAAATGAAGCTTTGCGTGACCAACTAGATACGCAAACGATGCTTTGCGTGATAGGCTTCAAACGCAAATGAATCTTCTTAAAGCTCGGATAATCTCACGCAAACTTCTATGAATCTCGCGCAAACCATATGAATGAAATTTGAGCATTTGAACTTTGAAGATTTCTCAAAACAAGAATATTAAATGAATGAAATGAAATCAAAAGAATGGTTTTGAGAATCTGACAATGTATCAATCATATCAAATCAAATGGTTAGGGTATCAAAGAATTAGATATTTTGTTTATATGAACGAATATAAACAATTTAGCAATGAACGCTCAATGATTAGAAATGATGAATGTTGCTCAACAACAGTGAATTACAAACGGGGGTATTACCATCGAAAAATTGTTTCTTTATGAGACATGGTAATAACAATTTCAAAAGAAGTACTGAACCGATGTGTGTGAATACTTGACAATATATGGACAAGATAATACACAAGTATTGATCTTTGGAAACACATGGTTAGTTAAACATTAAAACTCAAAAATGAAAAACATTTAAAATCACACTTCTCAATTCATGAAACCTTTTGAGAATCAGAAGTGGTTTGAACATTTAAGAAACTGTTTTTCATGTTCGAAAGTTGTTCTTCTTTCAAACAATCAGAGATCTAGATCAGAAGATATTTACCTTTAAGCTCCCCCTCAAATCATGATAGAATGATTTAGGTCATGTAAGATCCCCCTGGATATTAGCAGAATATCCTTCTCTGATCATTGAAAAACGGGTCCTGATCTGTTATTTAATCAGAAGCCATCACCTTTACTCCCCCTATAAATTATGCAACAGTAGATTTATCAATGAAAACAAGATATAGATCCACAATTCCTTCTGGAATGTAGTCCGTCATATCAGTAAGATTTATCAATGATTAAGTACAGGATAGAGATCTACAATTCCTTCGGGAATGTAGTCCGTCATATCTCTCTAATGCAAATTTCGGAAAAGAAAGTACTCCCTCTTGAAGGTTGATTTCCTCATTTGAGTATTGGAGTACAATCCTCATATCGTGACAGGAGTAAATGTATTTAATCGTTGAGGTACAGGTCCTAAGCTGATGTGCTTAGAAGCCATAATCTTGACATTGAGATGCGGGTCTTGAACTGTGTTATTTAAGAGCCATAATCTTGAAATTAAAGTCCGGGTTTTGAACTGCTGTGTTCAAAAGCCATTGTCTTGACATTGAAGTCCGGGTTTTGAACTACTGTGTTCAAAAGCCATTTTCTTTCAACTTTGAAGTCCGGGTCTTGAGCTGATTTACTCAAGAGCCAATGTTCTCTAACTCCCCCATGACTTCAGGTGCCTGCAACACAGAATCATATTTCTTCTTTGGTACCCACTGGTATTTTGGTCCAGAAATGTTAGTTGCAGTTCGTGTGGGAGTAATTGCTCTAATACCAATTGTTAATCAATAAATCCCAATCTATCAAGCAATTACTCAAGATATGAACAAATAAGAACAAGAACTAAAGAGATAATCTAGAGAGAGAAAGTAATAGTCATTGATCTCACAAATCTGAATTACAATATGAGCTTCGTGGTTACTATCTTACAACACCAACAACCTATATATACCACCTATCTAACAAGACTTAACTACTAAGGAAATGCTAAACTAGCTTTGACTAATGAAAGACTTTGACAATGTTGACTTTTACAACTTTGACTTTCCTATTAAATCTTGGATACAATATTTAGACTTAACAGATTGGATTGCTAAATCTTTTTAGTAATGATCTTGATCCAAAGGGGGAGATTGTTAAAGCACAGTTTTATTGGATTCAAGATCATCATTATCTGAAGATGGAAAAATGAAGTCAAAGCTGATAAAGTCGTCTCAACAAATAGTCTAGGGTCCTTTTGTAATAAATAGTCAAAGTCTGTTTAAGTATTTTCTTTATTAGTCTTTATTTAAATAAGTTAGTAGGTTGTTTTGGTTGTTGGGCCAAGCCTTGCTAAGCCCATTAGGCTAATAAGGCCTATGTATATATTGTTTTGTTTTTGTGGTAATTAGGTTAGAGGTTAGAGAGCTTAATTGAGAAAATTAATTATTGTGAGAGGTTGTGTGTGTTGGTGCGCCGTGAACAAGAAGTAGAGAGAAAGGATTTCATCAAGAACACTTGTAACCTGTTGAATCGTTTGATTAATCGTATCAGGTTTGCATTATTGTATTGATTATATGTTTTCTTGATTGAATGATTAATTATTGGGACACACACTTACCAAATTGATCTTTCTGGTTTCTTGGATTTTAGTGGTACCTTCATACTAAATACATATAGTTTCCCACATTTCTTGTGCAGTTTTCAGATGCATGATGGAATGGAAGGCTTCATCAGGCAGGGCCATAGAAATAATGGTTTTTGCCTTAGCATATAAACCTACTTTTTTGTTATCTTCATTCATTATCTAATTTCCTTAGCAGCATATCTTTCTGGAATGGCAGGAGTGGTGGCAGTGGCAAGAAATGCAGCTATGATCATAAAAGGTTCATGTGGACCATTTGCTACATATTCAAGTATAGTAGGGTCTACACCTTCTAGAAATAGCATCATTCGATTTTTCTAGAGAGCAAAATTGTCTCTGCTGAATGAGGAGGTTTTGAGAGCGAACCATTATCATAGTAGTTAGTCTTTGTGTTGAGTGCCATTTTGAGAATAACAAGGAAGATAATAAAGCTAGATCTTGTTTATGAGATTAAACAATCTGCTCTGATACCACTTGTTGGTCCCGAAGGTGCTAGACAAGTTTTTAGAAGGGGGGTTGAATACAAACTTAAAATTTAATGGTTTAATAAAATGTTTATTGATAAATCAAATTACAATTTACAGTTTGTTGCGGAATAAGATTAAGTAAAACCTAATCTAAACAAACTTAAGAAACAAACAGATTGTTGCAAGAACTAGAGAATAAAGATTGAGAGAATATAGAAAGCAAGGGTTTCTATACTATGAGAAATATAGAAGGCAACACTCAGATAGAGTCTTGATCTTTCTATTTATACCCTATGCATTAAATGCATTGGAGGGTACTTTACACGTCTCCTTAGATGGTTGGTTGCAAGCCTCTGACTTTTGGAGACATGCTTTTGGCCGAATGGTGAACAGTGTAGTCTTCAGATTTATTGTACGATTTGTCGCAGAGGTATGTCTCTTCTGACATTTGTACTATGTGTGCAAGGGTAAGACAAAAGAAACTTGGAGTATAAGTTATGTGATCTTCAATCTCTGAATATCTTTTCCTTCACATAGATAGAAGAAAGTTCAGTGATCACTGAAGCTTATCTTCAGGTTTCTTCGCGTGTAGGT
Organism: Arctium minus; assembly: GCA_954870635.1. Taxonomy (NCBI): domain Eukaryota; kingdom Viridiplantae; phylum Streptophyta; class Magnoliopsida; order Asterales; family Asteraceae; genus Arctium; species Arctium minus. Next base: position 33,583,091 of record OX941092.1, read on the forward strand.
AGAATTGTCTTGGTTTCACTTATATCCGCATCAGATCCTGAGTAGACTTGTCCGTTGTTCAGAAGCTTTGTCTTCAATTCAGTGATGAACATCTTTTCCACGAAACTTGTCTTCAGGGATTACATCTAACTGTTATAAGAGAGATCATCAACGATACTTAACATACTCAGTATTTAATCGCTGATGGTGAAACACTAATACATACATACATATGTTAAACGTAATTTTCACTAACTATTTAATCGGGTCATTATCAAATCACTGAGAGAGTTTGGATCAACATGACTTAGCCCTTGCATAGGTTTCCCCATGGGTAAATGCTTTAGAGGCAGAAGGAGGTGCCTCTGAGTGGATGGTTGGAGATGGGATCGAGATGTGCACCTCTTTTTCAATATCTACTGGTGTTGGACCACCTTGGATGAGGGATGTGGTTGCACGAGGAGATTGGCTTTGGATTCTCTCAATTGTGCCTTCAGAGGCATCTTTTTCTACCTTTCGTCCCTCGGATCCTAAGTTATGAGACTCACTCTCAGATTGACTCTCATCCCCACATTCCTCAACTCTGACAGAGCTAAGCTCTTCTTCAGAGGGAAGATTCTCTCTCTCCTTACTACACTCTTCGGAGACACCCTCTGGTTGCTCTCTGTTTTCAGTTTGAGCTGCTTCAGAGGTTTCACTCTCTGATTCAAACTCAGGCTCAGAACCTATATGTGTTGGGGATCCCACCATCGGCTCTAATGGTTGGGTAACACGACTAAGTAAGAGGCGGGTTTCATGGTTAGCTGGGATATACTACAACATTGTTTGAGGAAATCTCCTTTCTTTGAGGTAAAGAGGGACAATTGTTGGTTTGAAAGAGTTCATCACAAAAAGTGGTGTCCTTGGTCCTTCCTATGAAAATGATCTCCTCTCCACAACTCTTTTGATTACCAAGGAGATGAATCGTGGAAACAACACAGAGATTGGTTTGTTAAGACACAGTCTCATTGGATTCAAGATCATCCAATACGAAGATCGCAATCTGAAGCTACTGCTGACAAGTCGCTCTCAACCATAGTCTAGGGGTCAAATTGTAATAAGTGTCAAAGTTATAATATCTAGATATTATTTAGATATTATGTTTTTAGTTATAATATTAGTTTATTAAGTTTTGATAATATCTTAAACAGATATTATCTTTCTCTCTATTATCGATCATCTGATCACAAGAACACACACAACACATAGTGATAAGGTGTAATCAGAGAGAAAAACAAACAGAGCTAAAACTCAAGAACTCAACCGTGTAATCCGCGTTTATATATCGAAAAAGGTTGGTTTATCATCTATTGTTTGTTGTTTTGATTATCTGGTAACGATCACGGACTCACAATTGGTATCAGAGCTGATCCAGATTCAAAATCAAAATTTTCAACTCTCTGTGTTCTTCATTTTTGAAGAACACTGATCAAACGTCAAAAACTTGATTTTGCGGTTATTTTCGAAATCAAAGTGTTGTGCTTTGTTCTATTTGATAAGGAGATCGTTCTGTCAAAATTTGGTGTGGTAAAACGACTTCTAGTTGGGTTAATTTTAGAGTTACAGGTCGATTAATCGGAGAAGACGACGTACCGGTCCTTTTTTACCAATTGACCGATAATATTTTTTACCGGTCGAACCTTAGTTTTTACATTCTATCGGTCTTAAGCATTTTACCGGACTCTTGAAAATACCGGTCGAAGATCACTTTTTATCGGTCGAATCTCACAAAACAAAACCCGGTCAAACATCTCCTTTTATCGCTCTTCTAACATTTGGTATCGGTCAAACAATTCTCTCGGTCAAAGGAAAACCAAGCCCCGGTCATCATACTTCCGGTCAAATCCCATTTTGTACCGGTCGAATAAATTTCTCTTATATCGGTCCTATCTCTTTTCTCTCGGTCCACTCTCTCAAACATCCCGGTCAAACACTTCTCACTCTTTCACACTCCACTCACACACTCATACACACACTTTTTCACACTCCACTCATATGATCTACTTACCAATTAATTTCAATACAAATTCCATACAATTCCATACAATTTTCACACTCCACTCAATCTTCACGTGTTTACCACGTGTCCACCACCAAAGGAATCACAATTGCAAACCTTCCATTAATTCCATTTTCCTTTATATTTAAACTAATTCCATTATCCACCACGTATCAAACCCATTTATCTCTTCGGTCAAATAGTTATTCCACTTGCAAAACTCTCGAATACCGGTCCAATCTTTTTACCGGTCAATCAGTTTTACCGGTCGAAAATTTTACCGGTCTTTACATCTTACCAGTTCTTTACATCTTACCGGTCGAACCTCACTTTGCGCAATCAACCTCTCGCGCAAACCTTCTCAAAACGCAAAGTTTTTCCAGACTTCGAATTTTATTCAAAATGACATCCAGAGAAGCCCTTGCAATAGGAACTGACACCAAGCCACCAGTTCTCTTCAAAGGAGAATACGAACAGTGGAAGGATCGGTTTCTGAACTTCATTGACAGACATGAGCTGGGTGATTTCATCAGGATATCTATAGAAGAAGGGGTTATGATACTTCCAATGACAACTCGTGTAGTTGATAACGTGCCTACTCAGGTTGAACTTAAGCTTCACGAGCTACAAGATGATAACCTCAAAAGAGCCAAAGGCGACAAATTATCCAAGTCATACATCTTACAGGGGATCCCAAATGAAATATACGTAAAGATTGATAGCTACAAGGCTTCAGGTAAAGAAATGTGGGATCAGCTCGAAAAGATGATGCTGGGTTCAAAAGTGGGAAATCAGTTGAAAATCTCCAATTGCCTAAATAACTATGAAGAATTTAGAGGCAGGGTGGGAGAAACCTTAGAAGAAACCTATGACAGGTTTGTGACGTTGCTGAATGAACTTAGCAAGAACAAAGTTCACAAATCTCAAATAGAGCTGAACGTCAAATTCCTTAGTATTCTTCAACCTGAATGGAAAAGATTTGCTCGGCAGATGAAGCAGATCAAAGACCTGAATGAGATTCCACTTCATGAGGTGTATGAAACCCTCCGTCAGAATGAAGAAGAGGTGGATGAAATTCTAGCTGAGAATAGACAGAAAGGAAAGGTAGTTGAAGACACAGTCGCACTTGTAGTCAGAAAGAAGAAGAACAAGGCGACTGTATATGAATCAGATGAAGAAGATGAAGGGTGTGCAAACTCAGAATCAGATGAAAATGATCAGCTGAAGCAAGCAATGCTTATGCTGACTAGTGCTTTTCAGAAAAGGTTCTACACAAAGCCAACATCAAATAATCAGAGATATTCATCTGGTCCGAACAACTACATCCACAAAGAAAGAATTGAAGGAAGCAGGTATGAAGGAAGAAGATTTGAAGGGAGAAGATCAGAGGAGAGGAAACCTGAAGAAAGAAGGTTTCAGTCAGAAGGAAAGAGGATTGAGGAGAGGAGACCGGAAGAAAGAAAATTCAAAGCTGAAGGATCAAGTCAGCCAGAACCGCCTACGTGCTACAACTGTGGCAAACCAGGTCACTTTGCCAAGGACTGCCGTAGATCAAAAGTCAGAAATTCAGACTATTACAAGAACAAGATGCTTCTTGCAAAACAACAAGAGGCAGGCAAGGCATTGATGGCTGAGGACGAATACTGGCTCGATCACTCAGATGAGGAAGAAGAAGATGATGAAGATAGAGAAGAGGCCGTCAACATGTGCTTGATGGGCAAGATAGAATCAGATGCTAAAGCTGATTCCGACAATGAAGAAGAGGAGGTATGTAATCTTTCTGATTTAGAATTCATGAATAAAATGCATGCCATGAGTATGAAACAAAAAGAGTTAGAATCTAATCTTAAGCAAGATAATGGTGTCATGACAGACAAAAACCAGTTGATACAGAAACTGAGCAATGAAATTGCTGAGAAGAAAGTATTAATTGAGGTTTTACATAAAGATAATGACACCAACGCTAAGGAAAAGACAATAATTCTAAAAGAGAATTCTGATCTGAAGACTCAACTGCTAAATAGTGAGATTGAAAAATATGAGCTTAAAAAGTTGCATGCTTCTTGTACAAAAGAAAACTTTTCTTTACTGGGAAAATTAAAAAGTTTGGAAGAGAAGTTGTATAAAATGGGTCAAACTGAACAGACTATTTTTCTGAACAAACCCAAAGAGGAAACAGAGAGATGGGGAATTGGTTATAAGAATCCTCACTGTCTACAAAAGGGGATGTCTGAAGTGCCAGGACTTTATGATCATCTTAATATGCAATTAGCTCGCAGACTCCCCGCGTTTAAAACTTTTTGGACTAAACTGTCAAAAGAGGATGAAGCCAATGAAACGGAAAAACGGATGAAATCAGCTAAAGTTCATCTTCCATTTTATTATGCGAAGTTGAATAATAGTTATGATGAAAACCCAATATATAAAAAGAAGGAAACTCTTTCAAGTGATTTCTTTCCAAGTTATTCTGAAAAGGAAATGTAGGCGAAACCTATTAAAGGTAAACTATATGTCCCTCCTCTCGTTTTAGAACGCAAAATTTCTGAACTTGAGAATTCTTTATCAGATGCAAGACTTTTGATAAATATTGAGGAAAACGTTTTTTCAACCGTGTTTTCAAATTATGTTCTTTCAAAAGCTTCAAACTCTGAGGATATGTTTGGTACTTCAAATAAAGGATTTAAATTTTTGAACTCTGATGGTAGTTTAGATAATGGTTCTAATCTCTTTGACTTTAATGCAAAACTTCCCAACCATTCATCTTTTGTTAAGAAAACTTTAAGAAAAACCAGTAAGCCTGTGAACAGTGCAAAATCAACGAAAGCTTTCGTTGATAAATCAGTCTCTGTGAACGCTAAGAGTGCTAAAGGTAAGAATTTATCTCAGCATTCACAGAAACCGACCACTACTGGTAATTCCAAAAAGAAGCATTCGTTTGTTGCTCAGAAGTCTAACTTACCAGTTTCACATGTTGCAGATCTGAGCAAGCAAAGGCCAGAAGTAAATTCTCAGTGGCAACCGAACCGGAAGCTTGACAAGACCGTTTTATCGTTTAGTAGTGTTAATTGTAGCAAGACTTCGCTTAGTAAAGATGTCTTAATTGCTGATGTTGCTCTTTTGAACTCAAAACTTGTTGTTTCCCGTAAACAATATACAATGAAGCAATTATTTCAGTTATCTTTATCTGCTAAAAAGTCTTCTATTTATGATAAACATGTTTCTATTCCTTGTCAAGATTCTGGAGATTGGTTTGGCAATTATCATGTGCATTCATCTCATACTAATTCTTCAAATGCTTTTCAAAAGAAAAGAGGACCCAATTTGAAATGGGTACCAAAATCTTGTGCTAACACAGCAGGACCCAAATTCCAGTGGGTACCTAAGGCTAAATTTGTGTTGCAGGCACACAAAGCTTAGAGAGAAAGCGACTTCTGATTATGTACAGATCAGGACTCGTTCTTCAATGTCAAAAATAGGTTTCTGGATAATGCAGTTCAAAATCCGAACATCAAAGTAAAAAAAATGGCTCTTGAATACAACAGTTCAAGACCCGCACTTCAATGATCAAAAGACCTTACTCCGAGCTAATCAGAGATTGTACTCCAATGCTTAAAAGAGGAAATCAACCTTCAAGAGAGAGTACATATATATTTCTGAAATGTTTTGCATCCGATAGATATGATGACCTACACTTCAAGAAGGAAGTCGTAGATCTCTATCATGTGCCATTTAACTGACATATTTTAGATGCATAATTTCAGGGGGAGTAAAAAGGTGATGACTTCTGATTATTTCTGATCAAAACTCGTACTTTAAAAGTTTTACTGCTTTTTGTATTTTCAATTTAAGTGAATAAATTTGCTTTGACTTTGACTTAAGACTTTTGCAGAAGTTTGAGAGAAGCTTAAAAGATAATATCTTTATGACTTTAAGCTTAGCTTCATGAGATGTAAGATCGCACGTTAAGGTATAATCCTTTATCTTAATCTCATATATGGTTGAAAGAAGGATAACTTTCAATCATTGAAAACATCGTTCTAAAATGTTCAAACCACTTCCCGATTTTTTCAACAGATTTTATATTATGGAAGTGTGATTTTAAATGTTTTCAAAATTAACATTGTGCTTTAACTAAAATAGTTAAACCAATCTGAGCATCACGTGCATCATAGGAAAACAAGAATCATTGTGCTAGGACTTAACACAACTTCAATGAAAACAACTTAACCAGTGATTTCTACCCACGAAGTTAATCCTTAGTGATTGAGTGTGAGAAGCGAAAAGAAATGAGTGTGATTAGAGTAAGCAAACTGTTTAAAAGAAAGAGCGTGTGAGAACAGAGTTAAAAGAATATCACAACTCTGCACCAACTTTTTCTGAGCCGGGTAGCCACAATTCTAGTGATTCACAATTCTTTGGTGATCATTATTGAAACAGGCAACTAACCCATGCCAACTCTTGATCAAACCTCACTATCTACTCATTTTCTTCTCAACAAGAAAGTGTTTCACATTTTCAAAGGGGACACAACACATATGCTATCTGATTTTCATTTGGAAAATCTGGATATTGAAAAGAAGGAAGTCTGCCCCACCTTCGCACTTCAATCATGCACATTGAGTCTGTGTTTAACTTACTGTTGTCTCAGTGGTTTACACAATTTTGAGCCTAATAAGCAATCATCAAGTGCTTAATTCTTTCTATCACACGAACACACATGGAATTTGTTTCTTTGTCATAACGTTTATAGAAATAACCTTTTGTGGTGTTTCGATGATTAAATGGAAGCCCTGGGGGAGTCAACATCAAACAACTCTATTCCAATGTGTATTTGTTACACACAGTGACTTAGTGTTACTGACAGGCATGTTAACTGATTCATTAGTTGATTAAGGTGTTACATGACTACTTTGTCTAGATTTGTAAAGATCTGGATGAATATCTTATGAATTGACGAATCAGGGGCTCTATAAGCATTACATTTCTTGACATATGTTTTGATGAAGTCGTTGTATTTTTCATCAAAAAGGGGGAGAAGAGCCTACCAAGAAATGTGAAAGATCAAAGGTTTAGAGAACTCTTCCAACTATTCTGAAGATAGAGAAGAGAAGATCTAACTAAGAAAAGATTCTTCAAAGTGTTCTAAGGACATACTGATCTGAGGGAAATTTTCTTTGAAGATACTTTGCTAAAAGCATTCGAAGCTAAACCTGGAGACTATTACAATTGAAGAGAGAAAGAGATTGCATCTTCTGTGCTGAAAAAGAAGATTGTATTGCTAAATCATTTTCGTAATGATCTTGATCCAAAGGGGGAGATTGTTAAGACACAGTCTCATTGGATTCAAGATCATCCAATACGAAGATCGCAATCTGAAGCTACTGCTGACAAGTCGCTCTCAACCATAGTCTAGGGGTCAAATTGTAATAAGTGTCAAAGTTATAATATCTAGATATTATTTAGATATTATGTTTTTAGTTATAATATTAGTTTATTAAGTTTTGATAATATCTTAAACAGATATTATCTTTCTCTCTATTATCGATCATCTGATCACAAGAACACACACAACACATAGTGATAAGGTGTAATCAGAGAGAAAAACAAACAGAGCTAAAACTCAAGAACTCAACCGTGTAATCCGCGTTTATATATCGAAAAAGGTTGGCTTATCATCTATTGTTTGTTGTTTTGATTATCTGGTAACGATCACGGACTCACATGGTTGTTTCCCTTTCTCCACGGCTTTGTTTTTCCTGTCAACTGCAGTTACAAGTTCGCAAAATAGGATTCCAGCCATATTGATGTTGCGGTTGAAAAAGAGGGCATACATGATTGCCAAGATGGTTGGGTGGGTTTAGTCTTGACTCCCAATTTTTCAAGTGAGTGTGCAATTCAACATACTGAACATGAACTTCCATGTGGGAGGTAGATGCTGATGCCTGAACTCACTCAATCGAGTGATCTCTTTGTTGTATCCCAAGTGATGAAGGAACTAAAGAAGAACTTCAATAGTTGGGGGTTTTGCAAATTGTTGCATTTGAAGTTCGTTTGTGGTCAGTAGACATAAACTTTGGGTCAAGGTGTCAGTAGTGATGCGAATGTCGATTCCTCTATCGCCTAAGTCAATATGGCCAACTAGTCCTTCATGTTCTTCACTATAAGTGCTGAAATAGCACCATTGTTGAACATATCAGAGAGGAACATCTTTTGCGAATACAGTGAGAGTAGTTGTTCCATTTGACTGGGACGAAAGTGTTCATCGAACTTTGAAGGGGTTATCTCAAGATAGTAGTTGTTCCCTTTGACTGGAACATCGAATTGTGCGAGGTTTAAGCTTGGAACCATTCTACTAGAGTATGCTGAGTTTTTTTCTTGATTCACCATTTTTGCAGGTTTTAAGCTTGCTCGAATGCTTTGAGAGAGAGAAATATTAGCTGAGGATAATTTTGAAAGCGTAAAGAAATAAATAATGATGGAATGGGTTTATAAGGATATGGGACGTGGGATAGGGGCTATGGAGGCGGCGATTGTGAGTTCCCATATCAGAAAAAGTTCCATCAACCCTCTAATCAATATTGTACACGTGTAGAGGAAGGATGAAAGGACGCTTGATGTCAGATAACCGTCAGTTGGGGTTTTCTAATTTGAATTTGATAGTTATCTAAGAAAATAACCCACACACACACCATTTCTTTTGTAAAATCCTTTTTTTTGTTTTCTTTTCTAAATAAATCACAATATATTAAAAGAATTTTATTTACAAAAGAATTTAAACTTGATTAAAAGGATATCAAAGAATATTGAGATTAAGTGTTCGGATATTGCTTCAGAGTATAGTATACCAGAGGCTCTGAAAACAATATCAGAGACTAAATGGTAATCTCTTGGATATTTGAATTTTGAAAAGAATCAAGTTTGATTTTTAGAAAAAGATGATGTAGAATATGAGAATGAGAAGCATACCTTTCCTTCTGAAATGATCATAAGATGAAATGATCTGAGGCTCTGATATGAGTATCAGAGATAAGATTTGAGGCTCTGATATAAAGATCAGAGACTCTGAAGCTTGGTTTTGTTGACAATCCATCATTTTCTAGCACCCCATTGACAAATGATGAGTTCTTTTCTTTGCTCCCCCTTGATTTATGCTTAGGTGTACAATTTAAATGAACATGCCTTTTAGAAGTCCAGAGGATCTGAAAGCAATCGCAAAGGCTCTGATTTCTATTATATGTTACTTAAGTATGTCAGAGGGTCTGAAGAAGGTATCAGAGGCTCTGTAACATTTTGAGTTAAAGTAGACATATTTAGCAGGCCCAACTTGCTGATCAGAAAATTGAACCTTCGTTCATCTAAAGCTTTTGTGAAAATATCAGCAAGTTGGAGATCAATTGGTATAAAATACATCTCAATTGTACCCTTTTCAACATGATCTTTTTGGAAATGATACCTGATATCAATGTGCTTTTGTGTGTCCCAATAATTAATGATTAAATCAAGCAATACGATTAAACATAAACAATTAAGCAAACCTGATACGATTTCACAAACGATTCAAATGGTTACAAGCTTGAAGATCAACCTCTCTGTTTTCTCTCTATCGCAGCCTCTATCTCTCTCTGTATCTCACGGTGCACACACACACATACACACACTTAATCTTAATAATTCACTCTTAAACCTAATTAACCACTAAGATTAACTATTTAAACAAGGGCTTTAGCCAAATGGGCTTGGCAAGGCCCAAAAGCTAAAACTAAACTAAATTAAATAAAAGACAAATAAAGTAAAATACAGAAAAATAAACTTTGACTATTTATTACAAAATGACCCTAGACTATTTATTGAGACGACTTTTCCAGCTTTGACACCAGATTTCCATCTTCAGATAATTATGATCTTGAATCCAGTAAAACTGTGCTTTAACAATCTCCCCCTTTGGATAAAGATCAATATTAAACAGATTCAACAGTTTAATCCTTCTCTTTTAAGCTCAGAAGATGTAATCTCCTTCCTTGTCTTTAAAAAGTAGCAATCTCCCCAATCGATGAAATCTCTTGGAAATAAATTATCTCCAGTTTCATCTCGGAATGCTTTAGCAAATCATCTTCAGAAAAATTCTTCAATTCAGCACGTCTTCTTCAGAAATTATTTCAAAACTTCCAATCTTCTCCTCATTTCTTGATTGACGCTTCTCCCCCTTTTTGATGAAAGGAGCGAGGAGTTCATCAAAACTTCATGTCAAGAAATGTCTTCTACCACTAATCTTGCAAACAGAACCACTGATGATCCGTCAATTCATAAAGATGTGTATCCAGATCTTTGTAAATCCAGACAAAATAGATAGATATGAAAGGTAACACCTGAATCAACAAATGAACCAATTAAAATTGCCTGTCAGTAACACAAAGTCACTGTGTGTAACGAATACACAATATAAAGGAGCTTTTATGATGTTCACTCCCCCAGGGCTTCCATTCAATCATCGAAACACCACAAAGGCAATTCCTATGAACGTTATGACAAAGAAACAAATTCTTTGGGTGTTCGTGCAAGTGATAGAATAAATTAAGCATAAGATGATTGCTTATAAGGCTCAAAAAGTGTAAACCACTGAGACAATTAGTTAAACACAGACTCAATGTGCATTAGTGAAATGTGAAGGTGGGGAAGGCTTCCTTCTTTTCAATATCCAGATTTTCCAAATGAAAATCAGATAGCATATGTGTTGCGTCCCCTTTGAAAATGAAACATTTTCTTGTTAAGAAGAAAATGAGTGGCTGGTGGGGTAATAGCAAGATTTGGCATGGGCTAGATGATTGTTTCAATAATGTTCACCAAAGAATTGTGAAACATTAGAAATGTGGTTGCCCGGCTCAGAAAGTAGTTGGTGCAGAGTTTAATATTCTTTTACTCTGATCTCTCAACCTCTTTCTTTTAATCTTTAAGATCACAGCTAACCAAGCTCTCTTTTGTCTTTTCTCTCATCACACATCCCACACTCATTTCTTTTGAGGCCTTACACTCAATTACTAAGGATTAACTTCTTGGGTAGGAGACACTGGTTAACGTGAATTCATAGAAGTTTAATGAGTCCTAGCACACTGATCCCATGTTTTCCTATGAAGCATATGATGCTCAGATGGTTTAACTTTAGCAGTTAAAGTGCATAGATGAAGCAGAAAACATTTAAAATCACACTTCCAATTCAAGAAATCTGTTTGAGAATTGGGAAGTGGTTTGAACATTTAAGAACATGTTTTCTTATGATTGAAAGTTGTCCTTCTTTCAACCATGGATGAGATGAAGATAAGAAATTATACCTCTTGAATGCAGTCTCACATCTCACGAAGTCAAGCTTAAAGTCATAAGAATATGATCTTGTAAACATCTCTCAATCTGCAAAAGTCTTAAGGTCTAGTCAAAGTAACTTTATTCACTGAAATTAAAATGACATAAAGCAGTAAAACAATTAAAGTACGAGTTTTGATCAGAAGTAATCAGAAGTCATTGCCTTTACTCCTTTGACTTTTACGCTCCCCCTAAAATCATGCATCACGAATAAGTTATCAGTAAACACAATGCATTTAAATATGCTCCCCCTCAAAATAACATTGATCATCAATGAAGTACTTCTCACACTCCCCCTGAGATCATGAACAACCTATTAAAGAGCAGATATCTTGCGGAAATAATGATAAAGAAATGATGAAAAGATACAATAGGAAACTTTAATAGGTAACCAGCGATTAGGTCTTAAGATTTAGCATACCAAGCCTAGAGACAAGAAAATTGAATCTCTTTTCGTTTAAAGGTTTGGTGAACAAATCGGCAAGCTGAAAATCAGTTTTTACAAAGTAAAGTTCAATTGTTGCCTTTTCCACATTATCTTTTATAAAGTGATACCTGACATCTATGTGTTTAGTCTTAGTATACTGAACAGGGTTAGCGGTAATCGCAATAGCGCTCTTCGAGTCACAATAGATCGGAATTCTATTGAAATGAAACCCATAATCTCGTAGTTGAGTTCTAATCCACAAGAATTGAGAACAACAGCTAGAAGCAGCTACATATTCTGCTTCAGCCGTTGATGTGGAGACACATAATTGCTTCTTCGAAGCCCAACTGACGAGTTTATCTCCGAGGAATTGGATATGACCCGAGGTGCTCTTCCTGTCTAACATGCAACCAGCATGATCTGCATCTGAATAAGCTGTTAGTTCAAAGCTAGTATCTTTAGGATACCACAGACCAAGATCTGCAGTCCCCTTCAGATACCTGAAGATCCGCTTAACAACAGACAAATGGGATTCTTTAGGATTGGCCTGATATCTAGCACATAAGCATGTAGAGAACATTATATCCGGCCTACTAGAAGTAAGATACATTAAAGAACCTATCATCCCTCTATAAGTCCTAACATCAACAGTCTTTCCCGAAAGATCGGTGCCAATCTTAGTACCAGGTGCCATCGGGGTACCAATCGGTTTACAGTTTTCCATTTTGAATTTACGAAGAATATCAAGAATGTATTTATATTGATTAATAAAAATCCCCGTTGAAAATTGTTTGACTTGCAATCCGAGAAAGAAATTCATCTCTCCCATCATACTCATCTGAAAACGTGACACCATGAGGTTTGCAAAGTTCTTACAGTACTTAGGAGTTGTAGAACCAAAAATAATATCATCCACATATATTTGAATAAGAATGATATCTCCTTTATCCTTTTTAATGAAAAGAGTGGTATCGACCGTACCTTTAGTAAAACCTGACTTGACCAAGAATTGAGATGAAATATCATACCAGGCGCGAGGAGCTTGTTTCAGTCCATAAAGAGCTTTATCCAAGATGTAAACGTGATTAGGCTTATTTGGATTCACAAACCCTTCTGGATGTGAGACGTAGACTTCCTCCTTGAGTACTCCATTCAGGAAAGTGGTCTTCACGTCCATTTGATAGACGGTGAAGTTCTTGTGGGCTGCGTAGGCTAAGAACATCTGAATTGCCTCTATACGTGCCACTGGAGCGTAAGTCTCGTCATAGTCTATCCCTTCCTCTTGCCTATATCCCTTGGCAACAAGTCGTGCTTTGTTTCGGATAACGGTGCCATATTCATCTTTCTTGTTTTTGAACACCCATTTCGTACCAATGATGGTTTTACCTTGCGGTTTGGGTACGAGTCTCCAGACTTTCAGTGCTTCAAATTAATTCAGCTCATCTTGCATCGCAGATACCCAATCTGAATCGGCAAGGGCCTCAGATACGCGAGTAGGCTCGATATTGCTCAGAAAGGATTCATACATACATAGATTTGATGTTGCAGACCTTGTTTGCACAGGTGCAGAAGGATCTCCAATAATTTGATGTATCGGGTGCTCTTTGGTCCACTTATGTTCATGAGGGAGTGGATTAGATATAGATTGATCATTGTCAGCATCTAGGAATCCACTGTTATCTCCTTCAGATGGTTCAGACTGAGCGGGGTTTCAGTTGAAGTCGTAGTTGCAGAAGTTGCAGTAGGTACAACTTGGTTAATCTGTTGATCAGTTCTTACAGTACATCCTACTGAGTCAGCTACTTCTGTCTCGGCGGTGTTGGTCATAACTTCAACTGTCGGAGTAGGCTTTTCAACTGGAACTTCTTGTTGAATCGGGGAATTGGATTCAGTAGAGATATCAAAAGTGGTTGGATGAATAGTCATCGAGTTTTCCATCCTGTCAACCACAACGGATTTAGGCACACGAGATCCAAGAAATTCATCATAAAACAGTTCAAATAATAAATCCAAATCAGATAATTTAGAAGTAGACGATGAAGCTCCATCTGATTTGTTCTCGTGAGGTGCAGGTCCTCATCCGCCTTAGCATTGAACTTGTTTAGATTCTCTCTGTTGTTCAGAACATAGCATTTACACCCAAATATATGAAAATATTTGATTGTGGGTATCCGGTTGTTGATCAACGCATACGGAGTCTTCTGAAATCGGCGGTGTATCATGGAGCGATTCTGAGTGTGACACGCAGTCGTTACAGCTTCAGCCTACAAAAATAAAGGTAATTCAGATTGGCTGAGCATTGTTCGAGAGGCCTCGACAAGTGTACAATTTCGCCTTTCGACGACTCCATTCTGTTGAGGCATGCGAGCAGCAGAGTATTGATGTGATATCCCGACCGATTCGAGATATTCTTCAACTATTTTGTTCATGAACTCTGTGTCGTTGTCAGTTCTTAGAATCTCTACTTGTTTCTGCAGATTGACTTGGGTCGTCTTCAGAAATGTAATGAGAACTTCGGGCGTCTCATCTTTAGACCGTAGAAACTTGACCCAAGTGTATCGCGTAAAGTCATCCACGATAACTAACACGTACTTCTTTCCACCTAAGCTTTGCGTTCTCATAGGACCACATAAATCCATATGTAACAACTCTAATGGAGAGTTGGTACTCGGTTCAGGCTTTGGTTTGTGTGGGGCTCTCTTCATCTTTCCTTTTTCACATGCTGCACATAAGTGTTCTCTTTCATACTTCAGCTCTGGAAGTCCTTTCACTAGTTTACCACTGACCAGCTTGTTGATGTACCGAAAGTTGAGGTGAGAACGTCGTCGATGCCATAACCAGCTTTGTTGCATCCAGGCCTTTGATAGTAGACAGACCTGATTGTCAGCCTGGACCTTTGACAAGTTGATGGTGTAGAGGTTTGACTTGCGAGATCCGACCAAGAGTTCTTTGTCGTCTACAGTGCGTACCGAACATGTCTTGGCCTTGAAATTAACCTCTAAATCTTTGTCGCAGAACTGGCCAATGCTGAATAGGTTGTGTCCTAAGCCTTCAACGTAGCTCACCTTCGTAATCGTGAGTTTTTCGTGTACAACATCACCATATCCCAGAATTGGTGAAAGCTGATCATTCCTAAAACGAACTGTGTCGCAGTATTTGTCCGTAAAATTAGACAACATACTCTTCTGCCCTGTCATATGTTTGGAACACCCGCTATCCAAATACCACATATGACGGGTCTGCACAAAACAAATCAGGAAAGAAGAGGTTTAGGTACCCATTTATAAATGGGACCTACAGTGTCAGTACATGATTTTGGCACTCATTTAAATTTGGGTCCGCTTTGTCTTTGAAACCCATAAGCATGATGAGAAGAATGAAAGCGATAAGATGAAACATTATATGAACCAAACCAAACATCAAAATATCTACGAGAAGCATAATCATATCCATCACAATTTAAAAACAAGATTAGATTTAAAAGTAGCAACATTCACACTCTAATCATCTTTACTAGAAGTCTTTTTATTCAAAATAAAACTAGGACTAGATTTAGCTTTCTCGTCTATCTGCTGTTTCGGTATCCATCCTGACTTAACTCCAACCCTTTGCTTTCTCATATCTGAAACATTTGAATCTTTAGAGTTAGAATGATGAGAATCAAAAGAATGCTTCTTCTTTGGCTCACCCGTGGTGATCGGTTTCTGTGAATGCTGAGATTTTCTTTTCTTACCTTTCGCATTCTTAGATTTCACAGAAACTGATTTATCAACTTTCGTTGATGTTTCACCCTTTTCAAACACACTGGGTAGATCGAAAGAATTCATAACACAAGATGAATGATCAGGAAGTTTGGTAGTAAGGTCAAACTAAGCAACACATTCTTCAAAAATACCATCAGAGTTTAAGAAATTAAGCTCATTATCAAGAGAACCAGATCTATCATCAGATTTTAAAGCCTTGGATGGTTTAGAAAACTCAGTATTCTTGAACACAGTTGAAAATACAGTTTGTTCTAAGTTCATCAAAATTCTTTCTTCTGTAAGGGTATTCTCGAGTTCAGAAATTTTACTTTCCAAAACTAGAGGAGGGACGTAAAGCTTACCTTCGATTGGCTTAGCCTCCGTTTCTTTTACATAGTAAATATCAAAATAATCATTTGAAAGAAAATTTGATTTATCAGAACTATAACTATTATCCAACCTCTAATAACGAAACGGAAGTTGAACTTTAGATGTGTTCTTTCTTTTAGCATATTCCTTAGCTTTATCCTCTTCAGACAGTTTTGTCCAGAAAACTTGAAGTTCAGGATAATCTGGTGCCAGTGTCATAAATCCAAAATCATACAAAGTAGGCACTTCAGATATACCCTTTTTAAGACATTGTGGGTTCTCGTAACCGAGTCCCCACTTCTCTTTATCCTCTTTGGGTTTTAGAATATGAATGGTTTGTTCAGACTGACCCATAGTATATAATTTCACTTCCAAAGCATTCACTTTTTCAATTAAAGATTTCTTTTCTTTTGAAGTCGAAGAGTACATTTTAGAAAGCTCTTTAGATTTAAACTCACATTCTTTATATTTTGAAACGGTTTCAGATAACTCTTTATGAATTATAGTCTTCTCTTTAGCGCTGGTGTCTATATTTTTGTGCAAAGTTTCAATTAATACATTTTTCTCAGCAATATCATTACTAAGTTTATGTATAGATTGATTTTTCTCATTAATGACACCTTTCTCACGCTTCAGTTTAGACTCTAATTCTTTGAGTTTATACATCATGGTTCAGAAAATCAGATTCTGTTAAGTCACATACCTCTTCATTATCTCCATCATCAGAATCAGCTTCAGCATCTGACTGTTTCTTACCCATCAAGCACAGGTGTGTTGTCTCGTCCTTCTCTCCTTCTTCAGATTCTTGGTCCGAATGGTCGAGCCAGTATTCATCCTCGGCCATTAGTGCTTTTTCAGCCTCTTGTTGCTTGGCTAGAAGCATCTTATTCTTGTAATAATCAGAGTTCAGAACTTTAGGTTTGCGGCAGTTCTTGGCAAAGTGACCGAGTTTGCCACAGTTATAGCACTTTATCGGTTCTTCCTGCTTGGTCTCTTCGGCTCTATCCTTCTTCCTTTCTTCTGGTCCCTTTTCTTCAACTTTCTCCTTGTGTTTGTAGTTATTCGGACCAGACGAGTACCTCTGACTGTTGGAGTTAGGCTTTTTATAAAACTTCTTTTGGAAAGCCTTGGTTAACATTAACAGGGCTTCCTTCAGTTGTTCACAATCGTCAGAGTCAGACTTTGCCTCGTTGTCAGCCTCTTCTGATTCAGATGCTATTATCTTCTTCTTCTTTGACTTCTTCTTGACCACAAGAGCAACTGGATCAGCAACTGCTTTGTCAGATTTCTTCATCTCAGCCTTGATCTCATCCACCTCTTCCTCATTTTGTATAAGGATTTCATACACTTCATGAAGTGGAATGTCGTTCAGATCTTTCAACTGCCTCATCTGTCTGGTGAATCTCTTCCACTCGGGCTGAAGATTGCTGAGAAATTTCACATTAAGCTCAACTTGAGATTTGATGATTTTATTCTTGCTTAGTTCGTTCAGCAAAGTAACAAATCTTTCATAGGTGGCTTCAAGTGATTCTCCAGCTTTGGCTTTGAATTCTTCATAATTGTTCAAGCAGTTGGAAACTTTGAGTTGGTTGCCGACTTTTGATCCGATCATCATCTTCTCCAGCTGATCCCACATTTGCTTACCGGTAGCGTTGTAGCTGTCAATATTGACATAGATTTCATTCGGTATTCCTTGGAGAATAAATGATCTTGCCAGTTTGTCACCCTTGTGTCTCTTCTTTTGTTCCTCCGAGTATTCACCAAGCGATATTGGATACTCTCCTTCTTCTTCTTCTCCATTTTCTCCAGCTACGGTGAGAAGCTTGGTTGGAGGAGTCATAATTCCTTCTTTAAGAGATTTTCGGATGTAATCTCCCAAATCATTTCGATCTATGAAGTCCAAGAACCTATCTTTCCATTGCTCGTACTCCCCCTTGAAGAGTAGTGGTGGCTTAACATCGGTTCCGATAGCAAGAGCTTCCCGAGATGACATTCTTACTGATACGATTAGTCACAGAACTGATAAGAAACTTGAACTGATCGTTAGTCCAGATAAAATTTGATCACACAAGAAATTTTGTCCCCCTAGGCAGACTTAGCACGGGGGAGTGATCGACCGGTATTATGCTTGGACCGATAAGATGTTGGATCGGTAAAAAGTCAACCGGTAAGATGTTGGACCGGTAAATAATATGGACCAATATGAATTCGACCGATAGACTGCTTTGACCTGTATGATGCTTCGACCGGTATTGGATTTCGACCGGTATAAGTCTTCGACCAGTATAAGGTTTTCGACCGGTAAGATGCACAAACAAATGTCCGGTCGACCGGTAAATTGAAATGACCGATAGAAAGAGATCGACCGATATAAAGAAGACCGATATTAGCTTAGACCGATAGAGAATGATATTTGACCGATAAAAGGTATTCGACCAGAAGTGGTTTAGGACCGATAAAAGGTATTCGACCGGAATGTTCTTGATACTGTATCGACCCATAAACCAAAATCAACCGAGAAAACACTGAATATCACGAATTAAACTACCAAACTTTGCTAAAACAATCTCCTAAACAGCTAAAACCGATTGGAATCAATTAATTTCAATAAAAATTACTCTAAGTGAGATTTGATTGAAGAACCAGTGTCAACTAGTGAACAAACCCAGAACCGCAAAAATCATCAAATAATCAAACTAAAACGATGCAATACTTAAATCAAACAGTACACAATCAAGATATTAATCAAACCGATCAAAAATCAATTAATAATTACTTGATTACCAATCACACAATAAATTTTTTTTTGAATCTTTGACAGATAACAGAACCGAAAAACAAAAATTCAATTCAATCTGTACTAGCTCTGATACCAATTGTGTGTCCCAATAATTAATGATTCAATCAAGCAATACGATTAAACAGAAACAATTAAGCAAACCTGATACGATTTCACAAACGATTCAAATGGTCACAAGCTTGAAGATCAACCTCCCTGTTTTCTCTCTATCGCAACCTCTATCTCTCTCTCTGTATCTCATGGCGCACACACATACTCACACTTAATCTCAATAATTCACTCTTAAACCTAATTAACCACTAAGATTAACTATTTAAACAAGGGCTTTAGCCAAATGGGCTTGGCAAGGGCCCAAAAGCTAAAACTAAACTAAATTAAATAAAAGACAAATAAAGTGAAATACAGAAAAATAAACTTTGACTTTTTATTACAAAAGGACCCTAGACTATTTATTGAGACGACTTTTCCAGCTTTGACATCAGATTTCCATCATCAGATAATTATGATCTTGAATGCAATAAAACTGTGCTTTAACAGCTTTGTTTTGGAATCCAGCAATGGATTTGCAGAAATGGCAATAACACTTCTGGAATCATAAAGAATGGGAATTCTATCAAACTGAAGACCATAGTCTCTTAGTTTAGTTCTCATCCAAATTACTTGTGAACAACAACTAGCAGCAATAACATATTCGGCCTCTACTGTAGAAGTTGAGACACAATTTTGCTTCTTTGATGACCAACTCACTAGTTTGTTTCCTAAAAGTTGACAACATCCAGATGTACTCTTACTATCTACCTTGCATCCTGCATGATCTACGTCAGTGTATCCTGTTAGCTCAAAACCAGAGAGTTACTCAAAACCAGAGAGTTACCCAATGATGGTGTGCCTCTGAGGTATCTAAACATTCTCTTGACTGCAGATAAGTGAGATTCCTTTATATTTGCTTGATATCTAGAACAGAGACATGTTGCAAACATTATATCAGGCCTACTTGCAGTTAAGTATAAGAGTGAACCTATCATGTCTCTGTAGGTTTTAACATCCACAGATTTTTCTGAAGGATCAGAGTCAAGTTTGACTCTAGTGGAAATAGGTGTTTTCATAGGAGTTGAGTCTTTGAGTTTGTACTTTTTCAAAATATCAGAGACATATTTGGATTGATTTATGAAAGTGCCCTCTGATGTTTGTTTTACTTGAAGTCCTAGAAAAAATGTTAACTCTTCCATTAGACTCATTTCGAATTCACTCTTCATCAACTCAGAAAACTTATCACAATACTTTTGGTTTGTACAACCAAAGATAACATCGTCAACATATATCTGCACTAGAAGCATTTCATTTTTATATCTCTTGATGAAAAGTGTGGTATAAATTATTCCTTTTTCAAATCCATTATCAATCAGAAAACAGAACAGAGTTGTATACCATAATCTGGGAGCTTGTTTAAGGCCATAAAGAGCTTTATCAAGATGATAAACATGGTTTGGAAACTCTGTACTTTCAAATCCAGGTGGTTGCTGTACATATACTTCTTCATTAATTTTACCGTTAAGAAAGCCATATTTGACATCCATTTGATATACTTTAAACCCTTTGTGTGCAACATAGGCTAAGAAGATTTTGATTTCTTCTAGCCTAGCCATAGGTGCAAAGCTTTCATCATAATTAATACTTTCTTCTTGGCAATATCCCTTAGCAACCAGTCTAGATTTGTTTTTGATGATTATGACATCTTCATCCTTTTTATTTTTGAAAACCCATTTACTTCAAATAGCAGACTTTCCTATAGTAAGGGGAACTAGGGTCCAGACCTTATTTCTTTCAAACTCTTGAAGCTCATCCTGCATGGCATTGATCCAATTTGGATCTTCAAGAGATTCATTTACCTTCTTTGGCTCAATGATGCTTAAAAAGTTTACAAAATAACATTCATTGATTGTTGCAAATCTGGTTTTGACACCATCTGAAGGTGATCCTATGATCTAATCATAAGGCTGATCTTTGGTCTATCTTGTCATTGGAGCATGAAAGCGGGGTGGAGTTTGAGCTTCAGAGATGACAGGTGGTGACATCTCTATTGTGCTATTCAGAGGATCTAAAGTGGGTTATAGAGATGGTGAAGCAGGCTCTGGAGTCTCTTCAACAGATGTCTCTGGAGCTTCTTTAAATGTCTCTTATTTACCTTCTGCTTCTGAAGATTCTTGTTCTTCAGCCTGTCTTGATTCATTACTTGGACCTGCATTTAATGAAGTAGAAGGTGTGATATTAGAGGGACCAGAAAGTGTAATACCTGAAGTTTGTGGTTCCTCTGAAATAACTCCCTGAACATCTTTGAAAATAAATTCAGAGTTATCATCATCATCAAAGAAATCTTCAAATATCGTGTTTAGTTCAGATTCCCTTAATTTTGATGAATCAGAGATTTTCTTTGTTGAGGATTGGACATTTTGATTGTCAGAGCTTCTGATATCATCAAAAGATACATTGATACTATCTTAGATAGTCTTCGTTCTGAGATTGAACACTCTGAAGGCTTTTGAGGCTAATGAATAACCAATGAATTTGCCTTCATATGCCTTTTTATCAAATTTGTCAAGAGATTCTCTGTCATTCAAGATGTAACATCTACACCCAAAAAAAAATGAAAATATTTGACATTTGGTTTTCTGTTGTTAATGAGTTCATATGATGTTTTATTGAATCTTTTGACAATTGTGGCTTTGTTTTGGGTAAAACATGTTGTTGCCACAGCTTCAGCACAAAAATTGGTTGGAAGATCAGATGTTGCGAGCATTGTTTTGCAGCTTCAACAAGTGTTATATTTTTCCTCTCAACAACACCATTTTGTTGAGGTGTCCTTGCTGCAGAGAAGTTTGGAGTTATGCCTTCCTCTGAAAGATAAGAGTTAATTTTGGCTTTTTTGAACTCTGTTCCATTATCACTTCTCAGCTTCTGAACTTTGCTATTGAACAGAACCTGCAATCTTCTTAACAATGTTATCAAAATATCAGGTACATCAGACTTAACTCTGATGAACTCAATCCAAGTATATCTTGAGTATTCATCAATTAGAACAAGAATACACTTTTTTCCTGACAGACTCTGCACAGAGATAGGACCGTAGAGGTCCATATGAAGTATATGTAGAGGTCTGGGACAATTATTATAACTTTTTGTTTTGTGGGAAGATCTTTTCATTTTTCCCATTTCACAAGCAGAACAAAGATGATCTTTGTTGAACTTTAGAGATGTAATCCCTTAACCAGATTAAGTTTGACTAACTTATCAAGTGATGAGAAGTTCAAATGAGAGAATTTCTTATGCCAGAGCCAGACATCCTCATTGTTCAGAGATACCAGACAGAGCTTCTCTGATCTAGTATCTATTTGCTTGGTAAAATTCATTCTGTATAAATTACCTTTTCTGTCTGCTCTTAGCATTTCTTGACCTGTTTTTGAGTGAAGTAATGAACAATATTTTTCTTGAAATTTCACATCAAACCCATGATCACAAAGTTGACTTATGCTGATTAAGTTGTGCTTGAGTCCATCAACATAAGCAACCTTGGAAACAGATACATTACCTCTTGACAACTCACCATAACCTCTGATCTGACCTTGCATATTGTCCCTAAAAGTTACTGCTCCTCCAGATTTTTCTTTGAAAGAGGATAGCAACTTCTTGTCTCGAGTTATAAGCCTAGAGCATCCAGAATCTAAGTAGCAGATGGGCATATGTTGTTTCTGCAAGAGAAATTACAAAGTTTTTGGTACCCATCTCATTATGGGTCCACTTTTGTTAGGCTTTTTAGGATTTTTATTAACATTTGGCATTCCATCTTTTGATGCTTTTGCCAGAATGATTTTTCTGTTGTTTCTAAGTCTTTGTCTCTGATATATTGTTCAGACACTGATTCAGAAGGCAATGAGAACCTCAGAAATGATTCTTCAATTTTATCAAGAGATGAATGCATTTACAATTAACAGAACAAGATGAAGTAGGAGCAAATCTTTTGATTTCATTGAAAACATTGGGTACATGTTTTCTTTGAACTTTTCTAGAACTAGCATTAGTAATATTACAAGTATTCCTAAGTACTTCTGACTTTTTGGCTTTGGAATTGGCATTCTTTTCAATTAGCTTTTTCTTGGCCCAAAACATCTTCTTCTCTTTCTTGCTCACTGCACAAACAAGATCATAATGGTTAATTTCTTACCATTTGCCTTTTTGTTCAGGAGTGAATTTGATTGGTTTGTAGGTGTAGAATTGAGAAGTGTTAGTTTTATTCTTCCTTTAACTCTTTCTCTAACTCCAGAGAGGTTTTTGATTGTAGACACATGTCTACAAAATCAGGACATATTGGAATTCTGAGTTTATGTTTTGAAATAGGAACATGGATGTTTGAAAATCTAGAACCAATAGTTTGTTTGGTTTTATGAATTACCTTCTCTGGTGTGTAGAAAATTTGTTCATCTACTTCTGGATCAGGTTCAGAATCAGAATCAAGAAAGTCTCTTTTAACCTTGTCAGAGATGATTATCTTTGAAGTTTTCTCAACATTTTTGGGTTTAGATACCTTGATTATCCTTTTCTTGCATGATTCTTTGAGAAAATCAGATATGACATTTTCTTTATAAACCCTTCTAATGTCATCTTCAAAAGTAGTTCTGATGCATTCATCTATCTTAGGAGAGTACAGAGGTGCTTCTAGATCAAGTAGGCTCTGAGACTTTTCTTCATAGGTACTTGCTTCAGAGACAGGTTCTTTAATGATGAATGTATCAAATCTCAAGATCTCTTTGGGATATTTGCTCTGAGATTTTGAAAAATGAACCTCTGAAGATTCTTTTTCTATCTTTAAGACAGGTTCTGAAATTGTTTTTACTTCAGAGTATGAAGTATTTTTGAAATTTATAGCTCTGATTTTTTATCCTTCTGAGGTTCTTATCCTTTTGAAAATGTTAGAATTTTCCAGAGATGGAAAGTCAGGCCTCAGGACCTTTCCTATACAGAAAGTGGAAGAAAGTGAAGTTTTCTTCAATCCAGCAAATGGATCTAAGTCATTGAATCCCAGCCCTTGAATATCCATCTGAGAATTAATTTTTATATGCACATCTTGTGCATCTAGATAACTTTTGATCTGAATTTCCTTCCTTTCCAGAGATTGATGTAAGACTTCTCTTTCCTTTTGAAAGAAGTTGGTTAAAGCAACAGAACTAAGCGTTTCATATTCAGATTTCTTCACTTCCTCTTCTTTTGCCTTTAAAACCTTTTCAAGATCTTTGAATTTTTTAAGAAAAAGAATTTTCCTTTAGTCTCTGAGATTTTTCAAGCTCAGATTTTTCATTTAAAATTTCTTTCTTTTCTGATTCCAGAAGATCTTTTTCCCTTTTGTAAAAGTATAAATTTTTTGTAATTTGTTTTCTCTTTTCTTTTTCTTCAAGTAGTTTGTGCTTTAAGCTCTGAAATTCATCTATTAATTTTTTTTTGGGAAAGGGTATCCTGGGCCTTTGGCCCAGACTAATCCCTTGGCAAAGAAACCGACTACGAAAGCATGCAGCCTGAGGTTAAACCCAGTGGCCATAAAGTTGCGAATGCATGGAATCAAACCCAGGTTGAGCGCTATGAACTCCCCAGGTGATTACCGCTACACCACAAGCCTTGTGGTTAATCATCTATTAATTTAAGAACATCAATTTCAAGTTCACTTTCAGAAGTGGATGGAGAATTTACCTTTTCAAGTCCTCTGATGATCCATCAGTTTGATCACCATCTGCAATAGCCATACCACAGAGATTGGTAGGATCTTTTTCTCCATCACTTGTTGAGTCAGAAAGCCAATCTTCCATTTCTGCCACAAGTACCCTCTCTCTGACATTGTACTTGTATTTATTTTTATAGTAATTCTGATCCTTGACCATTCTACCTCTGCAGTTTGCAGAGAAATGGTCTGGCTTCCCACATCTAAAACATCTTCCATCATTCTGATTTGGTGGAAGAGCAACAACTGTCTCTGTCTTCTGTGGTTGAGGTTGACAGTACCTTTGGGGTTGGGGATACTTCTGTTGAAATGGTTGAGTAGGTCTTGATTGTTGAGTAGATTCTTGATTGTTGTAATAGATACCCTTATGATCACTATGAAGAGTGGATCTGGGTTCATGATGATATTCAGTTTTCTGAAATCTCTTTTCTTGATCATCTCTCCTTCCTTCAAACACTTTTCTGCCAAATTTCTCGTTGAATTGATGAGTAATAAATGCAAGAGATTTAGCAAAAGCATTTATGTCTTCATCATCATCTGAGTTGGAGTCTGAGTTTTTGTCATCTTCAGCTAGCATAGCCTTCTTGGATCTTCTTTTGGACTCCTTTCTTAAGGTCTTCTCTTTTGAATTTTTGGAATGTTCATCATAACTTTCTTTTGAAACACCTTTGTCTTTATAAACTAATGCAAGTGGTCCACCTAAAGATGTCTCTGTCTTTTTCTTGACAACTTCTTTTTCTTGGGCAACAAGGGTGCCATAAATGTTAAGGTCCATGATTCAAGGTTTTGATTAGCTTGAATAGACATGGACAGTTGTGACCATTCTTCATTCAAGCTTTTCTGAAACATTACATTATTTTCCTCTTTAGTCCTTGTGACCCCAAATTTTTTGCATTTATTGATCAAAATGTTAAATCTGGAATAAGTTTGGTGCATGGTTTCTTCAGATAGTGCATTAAAGTCTTCTTCAGTGAAGTTTGAAGTTTTCTTTTCATAGTATGTAGGTATTTCAACAGTATTTGTTGTTGCAGGTACACTAGGTACCAACACCATTGGTTGGTGAGGTCCACCAGTCATAGATCTCAAAAGATCCCCATCCATACCTTCCAAAAAATTAACCATCCTTATTTTCCATTAGGGGATATTCATCCCTTAGAAGTGTAGGAGGTTTTGTTAATGATCCAGCTGTATAAATGGCACTTATACTAGAACTTGACATTTTTTGTAGAAAGATGAAGCTTTCTAAAAAGAGATGATGAAGCTTTTGAAGATGAAGCTTGTTTAGCTTTCAACAAGTAACTGGTACTGTTAGTATTGTTCAAACCTGGAGCATATGAAGTTTTTTAAACAAAAGGTTATAAGAACATGCACAGATTATGAAGAACTTGAATCAAAAAGACAAATCTATCCAAATATACATATATGATCTTGTTTGTTTTAGAAAACAAAGAAGGCTCTGATACCAATTGTTGGATCCTAGATTTATTCTTATAACAATGATATAAACATATAATAATAAAGACAGTGGAAGCAAAGCAGTTTAATATCAAAGTAGATTCAACTCACAGTAAATAAGAAGATATCCAATAACGTAAATACAAGAACAAGCTTAATATTCACTCGATAAATCAGGTAGATTATCAAAAACACCAAAAAGGTGATTAAATCACTTCTTAGAGTACTTTTCAGCATAAAAGAAATAATTCTATTTTCAATACTTTTACATTTCAGAATTGGGACTAACAGAAGTTTTAAAACCCGAATGAACCAAACTTGTAGCTAGTTTTATTATTAGCAACTTACTTTATGGTTTCTTGGATTTGGAAATTATATTGGGTTTTCATGAATATTGAATGTGCAATAATATGAACTAGTGAACCTTATATGGTAGACAACATGTTGATGGGTTGATGACGAATTATGCCTCTATATTACTACCTAAACTTGTTTATGATCATGTTGTGGAGTTTTGATGTCTATCTCCTTTTGCACGAGGATATAGACCGTATGGGTTATATGTTATTATTGATTGGCCACTTGAGGCCACTACCGAGTAGGCAATAAAGGACATGAGTCCTAGAGGTGTAACTCTTCTAGATTGGGTAGGAACTAAACTCCCATAAGACCTTGAGGTGTAACTCGACGGAGTAGGCAATAAAGGCATTTTATTTGGTTTGAGGTTGTGATGTCGTGATAGCATGAGAACTAAAACCGGGACTTGAGGTGTAACCCATCAACATCTTGGTGACACCATTCACGTGCTCTTGTCACCATGATGGAAATGGGTCTCTCCTGTATTTCCAAGAGTTATCTCTTGTATGTTTATATTTAGGATAGATTGTTAGAGTCAGTAATGATTAGTAAATTGACATCAAGAGGCGCCGGTAACCTTTATTTATATTGTTGCCTCTAATTTATTTATTGCATTATTTGTAAAATCTCACTAGGTTTTGGCCTAACACTTGTGATTATATGGTTGTGGGTTACAGGTCCCACTAGTGGTGCGTCTAGGACGTGTTGATTCTACCGGCTGTGCGACTACGAGCATGAATAGTCGGATTTTTGGGGAATCTTTTGTGAAGAGAGATTTTTGGAGACATAGTGACATCCATATTAATCTAGTATAATTTACATCTAGATTAAGTTGGTTGTTATAATTATATCTCATTTATCAATACTTTGGAATTGTCCAAACTACCCTGTATTTTTTAAAAGGGTTTAGTCGACGTGTTGGGAAGTTTTATTTCTAGCCATTTTCCGGAATTTTACTTACTTTTGGTATTAAACTTTAGGGTGTTACAAGTTGGTATCATAGGCCTAGTTTAAGTGAACTAGGTATGTAGGTTTGATGCCTAGACTTAAGTTGAGACAATTAAGATATGAATTGTGAGAATTGGGTTGAACTTTTACGATGGGACGATCTTAGAATCGACGGAAACTACACCGTTGAGAATTAGGAAAGTGGTAACGAGAATTCTTATGTGTAGTATATTCATAATTTCAATTAGCTACTTCTATTATGAATGTATTTTTACGTGAGCATGCTTGAACTACTATGATTATGATGATCGACGAAATGTAATAGTACGTTCTTTTTGTATAATCTCGTAGAGCCTCTCTCTTATCTCCGTTCTCGATTGTGTGAAAGACAGAGATGGTAAACACTCGGAGCCGAATCCAATCCTCACCGAAGGGCTACACAGTGACAAAATCCACGGCTGATCAACCAAATGAGGTTGTGACAGCCGCACCCCCTCTCCTCCACCTCTTTTGGGTGGGAGAGTGGAACGCATCCCACGAACTAATATTACCTCCACCGACCCTCTTATAACGCAGATGTTGGACATGATGATGGCCATGAATGAGACCATTGTAAAGCAACTTGAATTATCCATGAAGCTACTGGAGGATAGAGACGTTAACCACCGCCGTCATGAGACGATTAAGGAGAATGTGGTAGTAGCGGGATCCGGGGGTACCGGGATGAGATCCACATTGATGGTTTAGTGACCATTGATACTAGGCAAGCAGGGAGAACCTGCTTTTACAAAACCCTCCTTTATTGCAAACCACCGGAGTTTGTCGGTTCTGATAATCCAGTGGCGTGTATGGATTGGGTCAGAGAGCTTGAGCAAGCGTTTAGAGCTTGCGACTGTGAGGAGGGAAAAAAGGTGTAGTATGGTTCTCAGATGCACAAATGTCCAGATCCAAGCTATCAAACATACACTTAATATGTATAAATCATACTTTGATTGATAGGACAAATATTACAATGATTTCTTTGTGCCACAAATCTCACAGTGCCACAAGTCTATTACTGTATGTAGATTCTCTCTCTTTCTCTCTCTCTCTCTCTCTAATCTGTATGCACGTGTTCTAAAACTCTTATACAAAACTACAAAGACAATTTCTTATATATGGTCAACATGACCTCACTCAGTTTTATCTAAAGTCAAAGTCAAAGTCAACCACTTTGACTTACAACCCTATTTACAAGAAAACCACTTACACTTTTACAACATTGACCTTTTAATCTTGAATACAATATTTGACTCAACATTCTCCCCCTTTGGATTAAAGATTAATTTTTTTTGACAATGATCTTCAGGTCATTTTCTAGTTGCAGAAATCATCAACTTCGCAACTTCAAATAGTTGAGAATCTATTTTCATTGGAAATCTTTTCATCATGAGCACTTTTTCTTTCTTCACAAACTTGAAATCTTCAAAAACTTGAACACTTTGATAATTTCTTCAATCTTCCCCTTTGAAAGAGAATTTATACATATCTCTTCAAAAATTATCTTCACATTTGCTTTGAACTTTAAACTTTCTTTATCAGATGTCTTGCTTTGACATTTTGACTTTCACTTTGACTTTGAAATCTCTCCCTTTTACTTGAAATTGATCTTTGAAAAATTCTCCCCCTTTTTGATGAATTATGAGACATCAGAATCATCAAAACATCATCAATTTCAACACCATCTTTGATAACATCTCCTCCATATATCAAAATAAGCACAGTCTTCATGAGATACAGACAATCTCCCCATTCAAGAAAATAGACAATCTCCCCAAAGAGAATATGATCTCCGTCTGATCTGATATGAACATTCTGCCTTTAATTCATAAATATATTCATCCGAATCTTTTCAAATTCAGAAAAATTAAGATTGGTGACCCTGAATCAACAAATGATCAGTTAACATGCATGTTAGTAGCACAGAGCCACTGTATACAACAAATGCACATTAGAAAAGAGCTTTTTTATGTTCACTCCCCCAAGGATTCCATTCAATCATTGAAAAACCACAAAGGATTTTTCTATGAATGTTAAGACAAGAAAACTTATTCCTTGTGTGCTCGTGCAAGTGTAGCAATGATTGAAGCATTTAAAGCTTGAACAGGCTCAAATAGTGTAAACTGTTGAGACAACAACAAGTTATACACAGACTCAATGTGCATGAAAAAGGTTCGAAGGTGGGGAAACTTTCCTTCTTTTTCAATATCAACATCTTCCAAATGAAGATATGATAGATTTTGTGTTGCTTCCCCTTTAAAATATGAATCATCTTTTTGTTGAGAAAAAGATTAGTAGCAGGTGGGGTTTTATGCAAGAGTTGGCATGGGCCAGTTGCCTGTTTCAATGAAGTTCACGAAAAAAATGTGAAACAACAAATTATGTGGCTGCCCGACTCAGAAAAAGTTGGTGCAGAGTTTGATATTCTTTTACTCTGATCTCTCACCCTCTTTGTTTTTATCATTTGAGCTCGCTTCTAACCAAACTCTTTTTTACATTGTACCTCAGCACACACCCACTCTCTATTCTTTTGACCCCTCTCCCCTCAATCACTCTTAGAATTACTTCTGGGGTAGGAAACATTGGTTAACGTGAATCCATGGAAGTTTTTTAAGCGCACACACTGATTCCCATGTATTTTGTCCTAAAAATGTGTTGCTCAATAATTTATCTTGACAAATAAACACAAGATATCACTATCAGAAAATATATGCTCATCAAAAATAAGAATGAGATTTGAGCATTTTGAACATTTAAGATCTCTCAAAACAGTTTTAAATTGAATGAATGAAATGAAGTCAAGTTAAGTGTTTTGAGAATCTGACAATGATTCGATCAGATCAAATATCATGAAGAAAATCATGGGGATATCAAAGAATTGAAAGATGTTTATATGAACAAATATAAACATATGAACAATGAAAGCACAATTAATAAGAAATTATGTCTGATACTCAAACAATGTAGAATACAAACGGGAGTATTACCATCAAAAAATGTATCTTTTAGAGACATGGTAATAACAAAGTCAATAAAAATACTGAACCGGTGTGTGTATGAATACTTGACATTATATGAAAAGACAATACACAAGTATTTATCTTTTTAGAAACACATGGTCAGTTAAACATGAAAGTACGGATATGAAAAACATTTAAGATCACACTTCTAAATTCATGAAAACATTTAAAGAATAAGAAGTGGTTTGAACATTTAAGAAACCTTTTTTCATACCCGAAAGTCGTTCTTCTTTCAAATATGTTAGAGATTAAGAATTATAAATGTATAACTTCAGTTTAGAATTCTTAACCCCCCCTTAAATGAATATTTATCTTTTAATCTCTCTTTGACAAAAACATCAGATACTCTCCCACTGTATTTGTAAAAAGTCAAATTATTAGTAGAGAATAATAGGAATATAATAATTAATCTCAGTTCTCTTTTCTACTATCTCCCCCTTAAATAATCAAATAAAGAAAAAACTTCCTGATAATGATTGATCATTCAGCTTTCAGTAAGAATAAGAACATATGAGTACGGGTTCTGAACAAAATTATCCAGAAGCCAATGTCACAATCATATATCCTCCAAGATAAGAAAGACTTTGGTAATCATATAAAATGATTTCGTCTTCGTTAGTAAATCAGAAGAATATAAGCAGATGTTCTAACTCCCCCTAGATATATGCAAACATTAAGATTAACTCCCCCTAGAATCATGCAGGAAATATCAGCAGACTTTAAGAAGACATATTAAGCATACCATGTTTGCTGATAAGAAACTTAAAACGTTTTTCATCTAAAGGTTTAGTAAACAAATCAGCTAACTAGTAATCCGTCTGTACAAAATACATTTCGATATCACCTTTCTCCAAATGATCCTTTATAAAGTGGTAACGAACATCTATATGTTTTTTTCTTAGAGTACTAAACCGGGTTAGCTGTTATAGCTATAGCGCTTTTCGAGTCGCAATAAATAGAGACTCGCTTGTAGGTGTACCCAAAATCTTTTAATTGCGTCTTCATCCACAGGACTTGAGAATAGCAGCTCGCGACAGCGATGTACTCAGCCTTAGGAGTGGATGTGGACACACATTTTTGCTTCTTGGAGGTCTAACTTACAAGTTTATCACCTAAAAATTGACATGACCCAGACGTGCTCTTCCCATCTAGCATACAACCTGCGTGGTCAGCATCTGTAAAGGCAGTTAAATTAAAAGCAAAATCCTTTGGATACCAAAGGCCTAATTAAAAGGTGCCTTTCAAATATCTAAGGATTCGTTTTACGGCCACAAGATGAGATTCCTTCGGATTTTCTTGATATCTAGCGTAGAAACAAGTAGCAAACATAATGGTCTACTTGCCGTAAGATCCAATAATGAACCGATCATACTAGGGTACATTTTCTGATCAACAAATTTACCGACTAAATTTGCGTCCAGTAGCATTCCAATAGCCATGGGTGTTTTCATTACTGTACTATCGGTCATATTAAACGTTTTCAAAATATCTCGGATATATTTAGACTGGTTGATAAAGATACCATCTGGGGACTGTTTTACTTGAAGACCAAGGAAAAATGTCAGTTCACCCATCATACTCATTTCAAACCGAGTCTCCATAATCTTAGAAAAGTTTTTACAAAATTTAGGATTCGTAGACCCAAATATAATATCATCTACATATATCTATATTAAAATCAAATCCTCACCTTGTTTCTTTAAGAATAAGGTAGTATCAATCGTACCTTTCTTGAAACCTGAGGCAAGTAGGAATTGTGTTAAAGTTTAGTACCATGCTCTTGAGGCTTATTTGAGACCATATAATGCCTTATCAAGAACATAGACGTGGTCAGGTTGATGTGGATCTACGAAGCCTTCGGGTTATGCAACATTAACCTCCTCATGCAGTATCCCATTTAAGAATGCAGATTTCACATCCATTTGATAAACCGTGAAATTCTTGTGAGCTGCATATGAAAGGAATATCTTAATTGCCTCGATCCTTGCAATAGGTGCAAAGGTTTCATCATAATCAATACCTTCCTGTTGACAATAACCCTTAGCGACCAATCTCGCTTTCTTTCGCCCAACAATCCCAACCTCATCCTTTTTATTCCTAAAGACCCACTTAGTGCCAATCACTGATTTATCCTTAGGTCGTGGGATTAGCCTCCAGGCCTTGTTCCGTTCAAACTGGAGTAGCTCATCTTGCATAGCAAGTATACAAACAGGATCTTAAAGCGCCTCCGAGACCTTTTTAGGCTATAGGGAACTTAGGAAACTGGAATATAAGCAAAAATTAGTTGATGTTGCACGAGTTTTAACTCCACTGTTAACTTCACCGATTATGTTATGAAGGGGACGATATATAGTCCATCTAGTGGTACTAGGTAGGGGTTGAACAGTTTCTCTGGTGTTCAGCTCATTATATTAATCAAAAATTGCAGGAACAACTTCAGATGTTGTTGGAACTTCATTCATAGGTGATTCTGATTGAGGAAGTTTTGGTATAACAGAAGAAGTACTCGGGACTTCTTGACCAGAATTAGAATCTGCAGAAACAGAACCATGATTAGTTTGTCAGAATCAGTGGGTGTTGTCATACCTGATGAAGTTGTTGTGACTTGTTCAGATGGTCCAGAAATATCTTCAGTTGTAGTAGGGACCTCTGATGTTGATACGAACGCACTATATTTATCAAAATTTGCACAAATGTCCATGAATGCATCAAAAAATAATAGATCTAACTCAGATGTAGACAGTTGACAGTTAGAAATAGAAGACTTGTTCTCTTTTGACACGGGTTCTATCCCATCTTGTATAGAAGCCTTTCCTTTCAGTTTCAGTCCTGAACTGTGTTGTTCAGAAGTCAAAGTCGAATTTTCATCAAACGATACATGAATGCTTTCCATAATAGTCTTGGTACGATGGTTGTAGATACGATAGGCCTTTGAATTCAAGGATCCAAGAAAGTAGCATTCGTCTGCCTTTTTATCAAACTTTCCAAGATTGTCATGGTCGGTCAAAATGAATCACCTGCAACCAAAAACACGAAGGAATTTAACATTAGGTTTTCTATTATTTATAATCTCATACGCTATCTTATACAAACACTTATTTATTATTGTTCGATTCTGAGTGACGCATGCGGTGGTAATGGCCTCAGCCCACAAATACAATGGTAATCCAGAGTAAGCCAACATAGTCATAGCATCTTCGACCAAAGTACGGTTCTTGCACTCGAAAACTCCATTCTGTTGCGGCGTAAATATCCTTGTAGAGTCTCATTCTTGAACTCAGTGCCGTTGTCGCTTTGCAGTTTCTTGATTAGAAGTTGTAACAGAACTTGGACTTTCTTGATGAAGGAAATAATCAACCCTGGTGCATCTGATTTTACTCTTAAAAACTCTAACCATGTGTATTTAGAGTATTCATCAATCATGACTAAGATGTACTTTTTGCCACTGATTGATTGAACTCTCATTGGGCCACAAAGATGCATGTGTATCAGAAACATTTTCACAAACCTTCTTTTCACAAACTTTTCTCCTCCATTCTCCTTTCACCTTTCCATTTAGATCTGAAAAACCAAAAGAAATTTTGTTAGTTGATTTCTAAGAGAGTTAATTTCTTTTCTTAACTCCAGAAGTTTCACCCTTCTCGAACACACTCGGCTGTTTTTCAAAACAAGAAGAATAAACAACTATAGGTTTTGCAAGTGTCACAAACTCCGGGTTTGATCTTACATTCCACTTTTTATCATCAAACTCTTTTTGTTCAGATAAATTCTTTTTGAACAAATCATTTTTCAATTCATTAATCAGTTTACAAAGCTCTTTGTTTTTTTCCAGAAATTTATCAAGTTTGAAACGAAGATCGCAATTTTCATCTTCAACCTCTTCAAGAGTCTTTTGTAATTAAGATATTTCCTTTTCAAAATTGGATGTTTGATGAACCACGAAGTCAGACTCAAGCTTGTTCAAAATAGGGACAAGATCTGAAGAATTCATCATTTCTTCAAAAATTTCTTTAGACATATTCTCAACAAACTCAGATTTTTCATCAAAATCCGTGACATGTGGAGACTCTTCTACCTTTGCTCCATTTGGAGATTCAGAAGCAATAGATTCAGAAATAATAGTCTGATCACAAGTATCAGTATCAGAATCATACTCATCATACTGACACTTGGTGTCAGGTAAGATTTTATCTTCGTTGAGTAATTCAATATTTGTAGAAGGTGTGGAAAATAATGATTCGAATTGTACAAATTATAACTTTCTAGTTTTGTAGCTCGTATTCAAATCATTATATTTGAATCCCACAGATTTAAAACTAAATTGTGAACCAGTACAACTCGATTGATCATAATCTATCACTTCCTTACCTTTTTGTGGAGTTTCAGATATAATACTCTCAGCTTTTACGAACGTGTCGTGAATATCTGGAATCTTCTTAAAAGTTGAACCCAATTTATCAAAATTATATAAATTCTCAGGGGCTCGTTTTATAACAACAGTTTTGGATTATAAAAACAAACGTTTTTTAGTTCGTTTGTAAGAAGATACAGAGTTTGTTCAGTCTGTCCTCCTTTTAAGTTTAAGTCCCCAGTTGCTTAATTTTACAATAAGCCTAATTGCGATCTTGAAAGCAAACTTCAAATTTAATTTTAAATTCACCCTTTTTCAGAATTCAGATTCACTAAGTTCTTTTCAAGTTCGGTGATCTTAAATGTCAATTCAGCTTTTTCCTTTTTCAAATCATCTTTTTCTTTGTCCTCGATTACAACTTTCAACAATGCATTTTCATCACGAAAATTTATCATTGTCTGTCGTTCAAGGCTAATTTTACTTTTAAATACATTAAATTCAGATTCCATACTTTGAATTTGAGCAAGTAAGGATTGAACTATATCAGGATTATCATAATGTCCACCTACCTCGGACTCATTATCAGAGTTGTCAAAAACTGGCAGTTCTCCATCCTCAAGTTTGGCCATCATGCTTACTTGTGTAAAGTGAGCTTCCTCCTCATCCGAACTCTCACATAACCAGTTCTCCTCCTTCTCCATCAGAACTTTTCCTTTTTCCAGTTTCTTGACCAAGAGAGATTTCTTTGCATAGTACTCTGAATTTTTAATCTTCTTGAAGCGACAACCCTTTGAGAAGTGTCTGTGCTTCCCACAATTAAAACATCTTCCGCGTTGCGGATCAATCTTGTCATCCTTATTCTCTTCCTTCCTCTCTTCTTTCTTTCCATATCCTTTCTCAAATCGGGGCTTAAACTTCTCAGAATTATCCTTCTTGTGACCTTCATACTTTAACTTTGAAAAGTATTTCTTCTTACCAAAACTTTTGTTGAACTGTTTGGTTATGAAGGCCAGATTCTCTGCAAACCTTTGAACATCATCATCAGAATGTACCTCTATTTCTTCCACCGATGACTCAGAACTTGAATTTGGTAGCTCGGACAAATAAGCTTTAGGCAGCTTTGGCTTTGATTTTGATCCAGAACCAGAACATGAATTTGACTTACCCACTTTCTTCTCAGCTAGCAATGCTAATG
The DNA here is from genome assembly GCA_954870635.1 of Arctium minus. Classification (NCBI taxonomy): domain Eukaryota; kingdom Viridiplantae; phylum Streptophyta; class Magnoliopsida; order Asterales; family Asteraceae; genus Arctium; species Arctium minus. Next base: position 33,618,930 of record OX941092.1, read on the forward strand.
ACTCTTTCACCATTTTCTTTTCTTCACTTAGCATCTTTAGTTCATCTTCGTCTTGAGACAAAGTGACAAAGATATCATTCACATCTTTTAAGTCCATATCTTTCGACATCCGGATATTAATAGCATAACTCTTCCACTCAGGATTGAGATTCTTTATGAACTTGTAGTTAATTTCCGATATAGATTTGTTCATGCCATATTTTCTCAGATCATTCAAAATCACATTAAATCTGTTGTAAGTGTCTACCAATGCTTCACACTCTGTTGCTCGGAACCCTTCATAAGCAATAATACTCTGATTCAGCTTAGCTTTTATGGATCGGTCAGTGCCTTGGAATTGTCTCTCAAGATCATCCCATATAGCCTTCGCTGAGTCACGACTGTCTACACGGATGTAGATGTCGTTGGGGATAGCCATAGTCAAAAGAATGAGAGCTTCTTCATCGATCTTAGATTGTGCCTTCTCCCTATCACTATAATACTCGTAAGGATTTAGCACATATCTGAATAATATATCAGGAGAAGTTTCCATAGCTGGCTGACCAGGAACCGTAACAACCGGGCAAACTAGGCCATCAATAATTGATTTCATATAATCTCTGTTTTTATGATTGAGGAACTGAGTCATTTGGTGTTTCCATTGAGGGAATTCTCCAATTGACAGAACTAGCGTTTGGACTAACACCCCATGGAAAGCAAATCTTTAGACATCTTAGAATCTATAGAATAATATATTGGAATGATCGTTAGTTCGAATAATGAACCAAGAACAACTCAGAAAAATTTCTAGAAAAAAAATTTCCAAAAATTTTCTAAGTCAGAAATCCTCACACCACTGTACTTCACAAAATTAGCACACCAAATGAGTTACTTTTCGCACACCCACAACAATTCGCATGCCAAGTGCTTCAAAATTCGCACATCCAACGAAATCCGCACGCCTCTATGTACAAATTTTATCTTTCTGCAGGCTTTGAGATGCGAGTTCCTGCTTTTCGCATGTCTCTGTATGTGAATTATTGACTTGTATTTTTTCAAGTTTCAAACTTTCCGCACGAAGATCTTATGCGAAATCTATATTTAGTCAATTTCACGCACCCAAACTTTTTGTATCGATACAAATTCTATACTTAGAAAAATTTTGACTTTGCCATGTGAAATATTCAGAATCCGTATCATGTAAGATACTAATTCCTCAAATTCGTATCGTTTGAGATGCGAATTATTCAACTTTCTGTATCCTTAGAGATGCAAAATCTTCCCTTAGAATTTCAAAATTCAACTTTTCGTATAACAAGCAATGCGAAATCCTCCTTTTCGTATGAAGGCAGATGCGAATTCCACACTTCTCGTACACAATGCTATGCGAAATCTACACTTAGACTTTTTCAAAAATCATGTTCCATGCGAAAACTCCAGATCTTGCGAGTTCTTAGTGGTGTATGCGAGCTCTTCAAGTTTCGGCCAAAAATCACTTAAATCGATCGAAAAAACACTCAAATCTTCAAGTGTCCAAATCCAACCTCACTATTCTACCCACTGATCATTTTTGCACTGAAAAGATGACCATGGATAGACAGAGCATTGAAAGACTGGTGAGAAATAAAGCTCAAGGCCACACACCATGCACATCATTACACTTACACTCTAACATTTCTATAAGTAATTGTTAACAAGAATTTCACATGCATGGTAAGCAACAGGAAAGGTCCCAAAAGTGGTTGTTGAATGAGCTGTTGAAGAGGAGCAAGGAAGTGGAGAGGCTACAATAGAAAAACTCATGTTGGTTGGAGAGAGAAAGGAAGAGAGAAGAAGAGGAGAGGCAGATGAGAGAGTATGAGAGAAGGAAGGATGTCATCTTCAGAAAACTACTGTTGAGGGTTGACCCAAGTTTGTTTGATGAGTTACCAGCATATCCTCGCCAAGATCAAGGAGAAAGCAGTACATCTACTCATCACTGAGTAGAACAGGTTCCATTTTCACTACCTCATGACTTAGTTTTTCTTTTACATTTTTCAAATACTTGATGCATGCAAATTATAACCACAGAAAATACCTTGGCATGTTCTCTTTTAAAATTTTTAGGCCCAAGTTGTCTCTTTGACAATTCGTGTGTCAAATTAATTTTTTTTTTACTGTTTTTTTAATTTCTACCCATCAAGTTAAGTTTTAGGTAAGATCAAGTGTTGTATGTCTAAATAACAAGATCAATGAAGCACAAACTGTCTTTGTAAACAGCTTGGGGTGTCATTGCCATCTTGTTCCACTTTGGTCTCATTTTTGAGCATCTACAACACTTGAGAATTCTTATAGCTCTTTGCTATTTTTAGGATAAGTATGAATAAATGCATCATGTAAAAATATTTTGAGTTGTTCACCAATTAACTTTGTTTTACATAAAAGTGGATTGGAAGTTCATGTATACATCCTTTCTATTTATCATAACACCCATCATCACTATTGCAACCTTTAATTCTATGGCTTAATTAGTTCCATAGGATACTTGTTCATTGTCTTTAAGTCTCACTACCCTTTTTGTAGAACTTATCTTAACCTTTGGAATACCATACCTTTCTCTCAATGGTATTGGATCACATACACCATTCAATGAGGACATTAAATCCCTTAAAGTTTAGGGGAGGAGATGTCATCTCTAAAATATATTGATCCAATACCAAAATGCATCCACATACACAAAAATAGCCCAAAAAAATTTGGAACCAACCCACACATACAAAGCAAGTAGAGCAAAAAACTCTAGAGTTTGGGTTGCAAAAACAGTGTGAAAGACACCAGAGGGTCAAATAAGCCTAAAAGCACCACAATTTGAAAATGGTAGAAAACTTGTGCCACAAAAAAAACAAGTTCAATTGAGGAAAAAGGCTTTGCATTCTGGAAGGAAAAAAGCCAAATGCACCCAATAGCTAAATTCCAAGAAGCCTGATGATTCTATTTGAGACTTAGACATGATTGAACAATCTTAATTATGGAATCATTCTAAACATAAAATTAAGAGTGCAAGACTTGCATGCATGGTTGTGTATGGCAATTGTTTTTAGAAGCTTATGCATAAGCCTTACATCCTTCCAATATGCATCACTTTTTTTATTCTTGACAAACTCACACATGATGAGTATTTTTTTATTAGTTTTTGAGTCTTTTTCATTGTCATTTTAGTTGCTTTGGAACAAGCAACAATTTAAGTTTGGGGTGTGATGAGGTAAATTTATTTACCTCATTCACATCATTTTTTGTTATATTTTAGTGTCAAGTTATATAAGTGATTTGAGTCTTTTATTAATTTATTTATAATTTTTATAGACTTTTTGGATTTAAATCATGAGGTAATTAAAATGTGAATTTATGCCTATAATTATAAAATTTCTCTTATTTATATCTTGCTTTTGTAGGATATGTTTGTGATGGAAGAAAGGAAGAGTTGAGGAGGAGTTATGTTGATCTTCATGGCAAGTTGGTGGACTTTTGTGAAAGATGGGCGGAGAATGTGTTGTCTATGGGCCAAATATCCTCCATTTAAAACATGAATTCTTGGACAAGTTACATTTGACATTTTGGATGAGGCGGCCGATTGGTTGTGTTTAAAATGGCCATGGGCCAAATTTGTTGTCTTAAAAAGTTTATTTTATGTTTTAATGGTCATGTAATTTTCTAAGCTCTTTAGGGGCACTTTGGTAATCTTGCTCATTCTATTTGCGTATAAATAGATGAACAATGCTTAGGCAAAAACATAAGTTTGGAGTTTGAAATATAACTTCCAAGGGGCAGAAATCCCTTACCTAGCCTTTTTCTTTCTTCATATTTCTTTCTTCATTTTTATGAAGAAATAAGTGTGAAAATAAAAAAACTCATTTTGGTATTTTAATCCGTCCTCTTTCAAGTTGAAGTATTTTTCTAGTCTTTTCCTCTCATCTTGTCTCTTGTTTACTTTCATTAGTGATTTCTCATTCCTTCTTTTCTTTTTAGTCTTCTACCACATGCAATTTATAATCACGTGCTTTACATTTCGCAATTTAAGTTTCTCGTCGTTTACTTTCCGTAACTTTACTTTCTCGCACTTAATTCTCGCATTTAATTTTTGTCTTTTATAATTCTCGCATTTACTTATTGTCTTTTATTTATATTGTTGCTTGCACGATAAGTTCTCTTTCCTAATTTTTGGTTCTTGCTCTTTATTTCATGTATTTTCAATCTTTGTCATTTACAATTTGAGCATTTAATTTTTCTCAAGTTACGTCGGGCTAGTTGCCTTAGCTTGGGGTGTAAAGTGAAATTAAGACTTAGGGCCTGTTTGTTTTTTTAAAATCAGTACTTAATTAACACTTATCACTTATTCGGTCAGACGTTCCTAAAATAAGTGCGTTTGTTTTTTCCACTAATTCAGATCCACTTATCACTTTATATGCACTGACCGAAAAAGTGATTAGGTTATCACTTATTCTCACTTATTTCCAAATCACCGCTTCTCTCGTATCAGACTCCATCGACGACTCTCTTCTCCTCTCTAAATCGACAGCTTCGACGACTTCTTCTCTCCAAGTCGAACGACCTCTTCTCAAATCGGGACTTACAGGTTCGATTTTATGGTTCGATTACATCATGTTTGCTTCTGTCGACATCAAAGCCCGATTTGCTTCTGTCGATTTCATCTCGATTTTATGGATTTCATGATTCTGTCAATTTCATTTCGATTTTATGGATTTCATGCTTCTGTCGATTTCATCTCGACTTCATGGATTTCATCTCGATTTTATGGATTTCATGCTTCTGTCGATTTCATCTCGATTTTATGGATTTCATGCTTCTGTTGGATTATATCTTCTATTGGATTTCATCATATGTTTCTATTGGATTTCATCTTTGTTCTTGAATGGAAAGGGCTTCTGTTTGAAAAAGAAAAGAATTGGATTAAACAAGGAAAAAAGAGAACCATCTTGAATGGAAAAAACTTATGTTTGAATGGAAAAGGCTATGTTCCTGTTTTTGCATTTTTCATTGGACCAAAGAATGTTTTTAGAATTGGAATTGAACATAGATCGTTGTTATGGATGTTCTGTAACATGAGTTTGTAGGTTCATAGTCTTTTAAGTTGTTTTCATAACAGGATTATATAATGTATATACATGTTTAACATATACTTGATGGATTTAGTGTAGTTGTGTTGAATTTAAGTGTTCAAAACAAATACATATGGATTAAAATCTTGGAAATTTGGTTCGTAATCGTAGCAAATCGTTTAGATGTTTCATTCTCTTTAACCATAGATGGGTTCACCAATTGCTGAGAGAACGATGTAGCGAGGTAATAAATCTTGTGGAAGTAGAAATTAATGGATTATAAATTTAAAAGATCAAATGATCTTTGAAGGGATACTTGCATATAGGGAGGGATGCTTTCATGTGTATTTGTTACGCTTTCTTTATCATCTTGTGTTTTGCTGTCCATATGGAAGGTTAATATTAATGGCACCTGCTTGTTCATCTTTTTGAGTAGCATATTGTCTTTGCAAACCCTAAATGCCAACCACAAAACAAGAACAAAGAAAAGAATTATCTGCTTGTATGTGTTTACGTGCAATCGAGGGTTATATGTCATCCATGTTTGTATTGTAAAATAGGGTTTGATATATATTTTTATTTTTTATGTGGTTTACTCTTGCAAGACATTTGATGCATTTGTTAAGCCAACACCATCTTAGGGGCCGTTTACTCAAACGCTTACCGGTAAGCACTTACCGGTTAAATTTGACGCTATTACTTATCTTTTTGGGTAAGATTTTAGTCCATTCAAACGGTATCGTAGGCAAAAATTTACCCGGTAAGCACTGACCGGATAAGAGCCATCGTCCTCACTTACCGGGTAATATAACTTGGTAAGCACTTATCCAGGTAAGCGTTTGGTAAACGGCCCCTTAGTTACCAACGTTTCATCAATAATGTGGTTTATTTCTTTAGATTCTATTGTTCTATTATTTGAAACGAATTTTCTACTTTTTAGGGTAAAGATTACTTCTGCATGTCTTACGTTTGTTTGGTTATATTTTAATAATTATTTTGAGGTCTCATTTCATGACATTTTGATTCTTCTAACATGTTATAGAACATGAAAAAAAAGCTTGAAAGATCGAAACGAGTTGGGTGTTAGTAATTATGAAATTTGAATACTTGTGCAGGTGAGATTAGTTTTAGAAGAGCCCGAACCTGGAGTTACGGTTGTGAAGTTGACGCAGACTGATGTTCCGGAGGAAGACAGGTGTGTTTTTAGTTGCTAGATTTTGTGTGTGTGTGTGTGTTTTAGTATTCTTCGTGATGTGCATTCTTTATGTACATATTTCAGTCATGTAATGTTTGTGAGATGCAGGAACGGGACTTCAACCGTTGTGGAGAACACGGAGAGAGGATGGACTTCAATATGAATGAACTTGCTATCACTCTTTTGAGCAAATGATACATATCCTTTGTGCTTGTTTTGATGCAGTTTATGGTTTCAGACATGAGTATTTCGAAATACGATAATTTTAGTATTATAATGTAATTAAATTCGACAATATCACATTTTCAGGGATAAAATAGACAATAGCATATATTCAGACGTTTTGAACTTACAAAAACAAACTGTCTTTTTTATTCAGATTTCAGACTTCAGCACCACCACTTAAAAAACAAACAGTCTTTTTTTATTCAGATTTCAGACTTTAGCACCACCACTTAAAAATCAGAAGTGAAATCAGACTTCAGACTTCTGCACCACTTAAAAAACAAACGCCACCTTAGACTTTTAAAAAGGTAAAACGGTGTATCGAATGTAGCATAATTTTCCGAGTTATTTAAATTAAGATTATATTTCATGTAAATATTACACGTCAACAATTGACAATTGTTTATGTGTATGAACACTTTTTGAGTGACATAAAATATCGATATTAAGATAACGAAAGAATGTTGCAACATCTTTTTACCTTATTATTTGTCTTATCTTGACGTATCTTTGCACCCTTTGCTTCTTTTCATTCATTAGTGATAATGAACCAAAAGATTTTCTTGGAATTCTCCATCTGAAACTAACTTTTACAGACTGGACTTTAAGAGAAATTTTTACACGCATCTCCGTGGGATCAATGTTCGGTACTTTGTACCATTATTACTTGTTAAGAAAAAGTACAGTAGATCAAGATGTATACTTGCGTTGAGATCTATTTGCAAGCTCAAGTCGGGGTTGCATAAACACCACGAACAGAGTCAAAGACTTCAATCTTTTCAGAATCAATAAGAGAATGAAAGGGATGTACCTGAGGTGAGGAAGAGGAGCACTCAGTTGAGACAAGTGCAGTTGACATGTATTGTCCTTTTGGTACTGCCATGTCATTTATCTTGGCCATCAGACAATTATTAGAGATGTCCTTGACACTTTCTGATGTAGGCTCCTCGACCCAGTAATGTGTCTCAGCCATTAAACCCTTTCCCTTTTTTTAGGATACTTTCATTTCTCTCATTTTCTCTTTTGTACTTGGCCTTATACTTCTCAGCCCAATCAGTACTTCCTTTTATGGATAATTGAGAAAATTTTTAGGAGAGAGACCTATTGGCAAAGTCAGGTCTCATTCTTCTAGATTTTGAGGAATTTTGGCTGGAAGAGGTGGTTTTGGATTTTCTAATGGATTTTCTCCTACACTCAGATGCAAAGTGGTCTTTCTTACCACAATTATAACATTCCTCACTAGACTTGCCAGAGGATCTTTTTGAGAGAGAAGAAGAGGATTTTCTTCCAAACTTGGATTTGCCGGAAGGATATTGAGATTTGAATTTTGTGAAGCCAACAAGCATGTTCATTTCATCAGACAATTGATCAATAGAGGTTTCTTCACCTTCATCATCAGCATCACTAAGATATGCCTCCGATTGGTGACTGGAATCCTCTAGACTTTCATGGTAAGAATATTCAGAAGGGTAAGTAATTCTAGGAATGCACATAGTTTTCTTGGAAGTATCACCAATAAGGGATATAGAGGAACTCTTTATCTCCTTTATGACAATCTTCCTTTCGATCTTAGATTGATCATAGTTGAAAAGAGATCCATAGAGAACAGTGAGAGGCATATGATCATGATCCTTGGTTGTCTTGATACAAGTACATATGGTTTCCCATCAAATAGGAAGACTATCCATGAATTTACATAAGACTTCCTCATTGTCATATACTTTAACCAACAACTTTAAGTCGCTGAGAAGACTGTTGAAGCGGTTATAGTAGTCAAAGAGAGATTCTACTTTTCCATGGGAAAAAAGTTCGTATTTTCTGACAAGAGCAATCTTTTTTCTCTTTTTGACTTTTTTTTGTTCCCTCATAGAGAATGCATAAGGTTGACCACATTTCCTTGGCAGTAGAAAGATTGACCAAGGAGTTTATCCTTGGCAGTAGAAAGATTGACCAAGGAGTGATAAACCTCATCAGGGAGGGAGAAAGAAATGATGGCCCTGACTTTAATTTCAAGAGCTACTAGACGTTTGTCATCATAATTATACTTGCTTTGATTTTGGACAATATATCTGCCATTTGCAGCAGATCTTTCTTCATCCGAAGAATCATCATAAACATCTTCACTATGGTTTTCTGAAAATCAGAACGAGTCTTTTGGGTTTCAAAACGAGCCCAGATTCTAGGGACAATAGGTCCCTCACGAAGAACAGTGATATATCTGTTGTCAACCCCTTCCAAGAAGAGCATCATACGACTTTTCCACAAAGAGAAGTTATTATGATTGAGCTTTGGTGGTTTGGCTATAAAGCCACTGTCGTATGAAGTAGCAGAGGAGTTTTGAAGAGAATAGTCATAGTTTGTGGATGAAGATGATGTCATTTCAGATCAAGTTTATTGAATTAAACTGGCCTACTCTAATACCACTTGTTAGTCCCCAAAATGTAATGGCAAGAGTAAACAAGTATTGTAGAAGGGGGGGTTGATGTAACACCCGAAAATCTCTGTAAGTAATGACGTCATTTCCTTTCTTTCGTCATGCATTACATCATGAAAATGAGTTACCACTTCATGTCCATGTTTAAAATCGAACCGGGCATCGTTGGTTCAAAATTTTGGTTTCGATACCCGCGAGGTGAGAGTTCCCGGCGACTATGCCCTTGGCATAGTCACGGTGTCACAATCACGGCCTAGATATGGATCACGGTACAAACGGGGAGATAGTGCCCGGCGATTATGCCCGGGTCACTGTCGCGGTGACACTATTGCTGAAATGGTACCGCAAGCCCCTCCTAGTGTGGGTCACTATCGCTGATGGGGTCTGGGTGATTAAAAGAGGATTTTGACCTCTCTCTCATGGATTAATCTCACCCAACTCACTCAATTCTTTCCAAAGAAACCCTCTCAACATTTATTTCGAAATTAGGGTTTCACAAAACTCTCATCCATCATTTATTGCAAGAATCTAGGGTTTACCAACCAAGGAATAATGTTGAGAACTTTATCCACCGTCTTCCTTGTCATCTTCTCCAAGAGGAAAAGCTAGGGTTTTGGTTTCTCACCAAAACCGATATTGTGAGTCATTCTTACTCTTTTCAAAGCTATACACTCCTTTTAAAACACTTCATCTATGTCAATTTAGGTATTCTTACATTGTTTTACATTTGTTGGATTATTTGAGTTATTGGGTCAAAACTAGGGTTTTGTTATACATGTGGTATTTGGATGTTATGAGAATATTGTATGGTGAGTTACATGTATATAATGTTTTTCTTGAAATTATATGGATTATGGAACCCAAATGGGTGGAGTGATAGATTGGGTTTTTGGAACTAACAAAATGGATTTCATGTTTGGTGAAAAGGGTTGAATATTATTTATTTGTTAATTGGTGATGACAATATATGTATTGAATATCTTGTGACATGCTCTAGATATGGATATGTGAAACAAACATGAAATGATACTTTATACAATAAAGGCTTGGGATATCTTAGAATGGAAATGTTACTATATGACTCGTATTCTTGAATTTTATGCTAAAGGGCTAGTTAATGCTTTTACAAATATGAGTGGTTAAAGATGGTGAGGTCCCAAGGTAAAGATTTGGATAGGGTTGAACTTGGGATTCTTTGGGCTAAAGACTTGGATAGAGTTGAACCCGTATTTATTGCGAACTAAAGACTTGGATAGAGTTGATGTTCAAATGGCTAAAGACTTAGATAGATTTGATGCCTGTAATTATCCATCTTTATAATGTGTGTCGTATGCGTTGTGGCCTACTTTTGTGTTCCGTCACAACTTATGCGAAACAGGTCTCCCTTGTCCCCCATGCGAATATAAAGTGTAACCTGAAGCTCTAAATAAATGTTCTAACGATGTTCGATTGGTTTGAAACTTATATTTATGATTTGCCTCTTAAACTCTTATACTTATTGATTGTACTCACTAGGCCCCCAAGCCTAACACTTTTTCTGTTATGGACCTGACGACCTGTGAAACTATTCAACGGGGGAGTGTGGGTGCCCAAAGTCGGGGGTAATGGGGAACAACTCCTTGAAGATGCCCATAAGTCCAAGTATTCTATTCACCCGGGGAGTACAAAGATGTACCGGGATTTGAAACTCAACTATTGGTGGCCCGTCATGAAGTTGTACGTGGCAAATTATGTGGAGCGATGCGTGACTTGCCTTCAAGTTAAGGCCGAACACCGACGACCGTACGAAAGTCTCCAATCTTTGGAAATTCCGGAATGGAAGTGGGAACACATCACCATGGACTTCGTAACCAAGCTACTAAATACTTTGAGAGGGCATGATACCAAATGGGTGGTGGTGGATCGTCTGACCAAAAGTGCACACTTTCTTCCGATGGACAGGTTGTCCAAATTGTACATCGAGAAGTCATCTTGAGGTATTGTGTGCCTTTTTCCATTGTATTGGACCATGATAGCCGTTTCAGATCCAATTTTTGGGACGACCTTTAGAAAGAGTTGGGTACCAGGGTAAAGTTGACCACGGCTTACCATCCCCAAACCGACGGTCAAAGTGAGCGGACCATCCAAACGCTTGAGGATATGCTAAGGTCATGCGTTATTGACTTTGTCTAGAATTGGGACTCCCACCTACCTCTAGTGGAGTTCGCCTACAACAACAACTTACATTCTAGCATTGGTATGGCTCCATTTGAGGCCTTATATGGCCAGAAATGTCGGACTCCAGTTTGTTGGTTAGAGGCGGGTGAGAAACAATTTGTCGGACCCGAAATCCTCCAAGAAACTACAGACAAGGTCAAGGGCATCCGAGAACGCTTGAAAGTGGCCTAAGACTGATAGAAAAGCTATGTAGATAAAAATAGGTGTCTGGTGGAATTCCAAGTGGGCGATCGAGTTATGCTTAAAGTATCGCCTTAGAAAGGAATTATTCGGTTTGGTAAACGAGGGAAGTTGAGCCCTCGATTCCTTGGGCCGTTCACCATAACCAAACAGGTTGGACTTCAAGCTTACCAACTGGAGATCCCACCAAAGATGAATAGAATCCACAACACATTCCATGTATGTTATCTTCGGAAATGTTTGGCAGAGGAGGAGAGTGTCATTCCCCTATCAGAGATAAGAGTGGATGAGGGTAATCGTTGCATTGAGGAACACGATCCCATATTGGAAAGAAAATCCAAGAAACTCCGTCACAAAGAAGTCACAATGGTCAAAGTCCAATGGAAGCACCACCGGTGGTGCCCCAAGTGCAGAAATAAACATTTTCGCCCGTTGGATGAATTGTTTCAAATGTGTCTAGGTGTGGCATGTTCATGAAAATTGCTCGATCCGAGGGGTCACGTGTTATGAATGCAAGGAACTGGGCCACATCTGAAGTGAGTGCCCGAACTTGAAGGCGGGGGGATCATAAGGAAAGAAAAAGAATTTGAAGGCGAAGGCTTCGCCAGATGTCATTTCGAGTATGTTCTTAATCAACTATGTACCTGCTCGTACTTTGTTTGACTCCGGTGCCAAATTTTCATTTGTGTCGAATTTGTTTTGCCAAAGTCTTGCAGCGGCTACTAGTACTCTAGATGATGCCTTAGTGGTTGAGATAGCTAACGGTTGTCAAGTAGTGGTCCATGAGTTGTTAAGGGGTTGTACTTTGGAAATCGGAGGGAAGAGATTCTCAATCAATCTCATGCCAATGACCATTGGAGGATTCGATGTAGTGAGCGGGATGGATTGGTTGGCAGAAAATCAAGAAAAAATCATGTGTGCCTAGAAGCTGATTTGAATTTCGACTACCGATGGGGTTGGTGTGGTCGTCTATGGCGAGAGAAGGAAGGGCGACGTACCCATCATCACCATGGCTAAGGCATGTAGGTGCTTAGTGAAGGGGTGTTCCACTTTCCTAGCCTAAGTGTTGGATGCCAAGCTCGAGAAGAAGAGACTCGAGGATGTGAACAAGGTTTGGGAGTTTTCTGACGTTTTCCCAGACGACTTACCCAGTATGCCGTCGGAAAGGAATGTTGAATTTCACATTGATCTAGTTCTGGGAGCGGCTCCAATCGCTAGAGCCCCTTACCGATTGGCGCATTCCGAAATGCAAGAGATATGGTCACAACTCCAAGAACTCCTCGAGAAGGGCTTTGTAAGGTCGAGTTCCTCGCCGTGGGGAGCCTCGGTCTTATTCGTCCAGAAGAAAGATGGCACGATGAGAATGTGCATCGATTACCGGGAGTTAAACAAAGCAACAGTGTAGAATAAGTACCCACTCCCAAGGATCGACGACTTGTTTGATTAACTTCAAGGAGCGGGTTGTTTTTCAAAAATCGATCTTCGATCCGGGTACCACCAAGTGAGGGTGAGGAACGAAGACGTCCCGAAGACGATGTTTAGGACCCGGTACGGGCACTATGAATTCTTGGTCATGCCTTTCGGGTTGACCAACGCGCCGACGGTTTAATGGACCTGATGAATTGAGTGTGTCGACCATTCCTCGACAAGTTGGTGATTGTGTTTATTGACGACATTCTTGTCTACTCTAAGGACGAACTTCAGCATAATCGACACCTTCGCGAGGTCCTAGAGGTCTTAAGGAAAGAAGAATTCTATGCTAAGTTCTCAAAATGTGACTTTTGGTTGAAGGAAGTCCAATTCTTGGGGCACGTTGTCATCTGAGATGGTGTGAAAGTGGACCCTTCCAAGATCAAGGTTATGATGAATTGGGAACCTCCAAAGAGTCCGTCCGAGATTCGAAGCTTCTTGGGTCTAGCGTGTTATTACCGGTGATTCATCCAAGGCTTCTCTAAGATCGCTTCCTCCTTGACAACTCTTACTCAAAAGAACATTAAATTCGTTTGGACGGATGCTCAAGAGAAAGCTTTCCGGACTCTTCAGAAGAAGCTCTTTGAGGCGCCGATCCTATCCTTGCCTGAAGGAACCGAACATTTTGTGGTCTTTAGCGATGCCTCAAAGATTGGCTTGGGGTGTGTCTTGATGCAGCGTGGAAAGGTGATTGCCTATGCATCGAGACAACTCAAGATTCATGAAAATAAATACCTTACGCACGACTTAGAGTTGGCGGCGGTAGTTTTTGCGCTAAAGCTTTGGCGAAACTATCTCGATGGCACTAAGTGCACCCTCTATATGGATCACAAGAGTCTAAATCACATCTTTGACCAGAAAGAGTTGAACATGAGGCAAAGGAGATGGCTAGAACTCCTAAAGGACTAAATTGCGAATTGCCCTACCACCCCGGTAAGGAAATGTGGTGGCGGATACACTAAGTCGAACGAAGTATTATGGTAGCTGACAAGTCTCTCTCTCTCTCAAATTAAATTAGTGTCAAGTTTGATAGAAAAGATCAAGGCATCTCAAGCCGAAGCACATCCACGAAGGGAATCTCAAAAGTGAGGTGATGGTAAAGCAACACCTACTCTTGACCGAAGATGTCCGTGGGGTGAAACTATTCAACGGGCGAGTGTGGGTGCCCAAAGTCGGGGGTAATCGGAAACTACTCCTTGAAGATACCCATAAGTCCAAGTATTCTATTCACCCGGGGAGTAAAAAGATGTACCGGGATTTGAAACTCAACTATTGGTGGCCTGTCATGACGTTGTATGTGGCAAATTACGTGGAGCGATGCGTGACATGCCTTCAAGTTAAGGTCGAACACCAACAACCGTACGGAAGTCTCCAATCTTGGGATATTCCGGAAAGGAAGTGGGAACACATCACCATGGACTTCGTAACCAAGCTACCGAATACTTTGAGAGGGCATGATACCATATGGGTGGTGGTGGATCGTCTGACCAAAAGCGCACACTTTCTTCCGATGGACACGTTGGCCAAATTGTACATCGACGAAGTCGTCTTGAGGTATTGTGTGCCTTTTTCCATTGTGTCGGACCATGATAGTCGTTCCACTTCCAATTTTTGGGACGACCTTCAGAAAGAGTTGGGTAGGATAAAGTTGACCACGGCTTACCATCCCTAAACCGACGGTCAAATTGAGCGGACCATCCAAACGCTTGAGGATATGCTAAGGTCATGCGTTATTGACTTTGGCGGGAATTGGGACTCCCACCTACCTCTAGTGGAGTTCGCCTACAACAACAACTACCATTCTAGCATTGGTATGGCTCCATTTGAGGCCTTATATTGCCAAAAATGTCGGACTCCAGTTTGTTGGTTAGAGGCGAGTGAGAAACAATTTGTCGGACCCGAAATCCTCCAAGAAACTACAGACAAGGTCAAGGGCATCCGAGAACGCTTGAAAGTGGCCTAAGACCGACAGAAAAGCTATGCAGATAAAAAGAGGCGTCCGGTGGAATTCCAAGTGGGCGATAGAGTTATGCTTAAAGTATCGCCTTAGAAAGGAATTATTCGTTTTGGTAAATGAGTGAAGTTGAGCCCTCGATTCCTTGGGCCGTTCACCATAACCAAATGGGTTGGACTCCAAGCTTAACAATTGGAGATCCCACCAAAGATGAATAGAATCCACAACACATTCCATGTATGTTATCTTCAGAAATGTTTGGCAGAGGAGGAGAGTGTCATTCCCGTATCGGAGATAAGAGTGGATGAGGGTAATCATTGCATTGAGTAACCTGATGCCATATTGGAAAGAAAATCCAAGAAACTCCGTCACAAAGAAGTCACAATGTTCAAAGTCCAATGAAAGCACCACCGGGGAGCCAACGTGACTTGGGAAACGGAGGAGGACATGAAGAGGAGGTACCCCCATCTGTTCTCCCAGGCTTGATTTCGAGGACGAAATCATTCCCAAGTTGGGGAGGATTGTAACACTTGGAAATCTCTACAAGCAATGGGGTCATTCCGTTTCTTTCATGATGCATTACATCATTAAAATGTGCTACTACTTCATGTCCATGTCTGAAATCGAACCGGGCATCGGTTGTTCAAAAGTTTGGTTTCGGTACCCGTGGGGTGAGAGTGCCCGGCGACTATGCCCTTGGCATAGTCGTTGTGTCACAATCGCGGCCTGGATATGGCTCATGGTACAAATGGGGCGACAGTGCCCGACGATTATGCTTGGGTCACTGTCGCGGTGGCACTATCTCTTAAATGGTACTGGAAGCCTCTCCTAGCGGGCGACTATGCTTGGTGATTATGCGTTGGGCATAGTCGCAGGTCACTATCGCCGATGGGGTCTAGGTGACTAAAAGACGATTTTGACCTCTCTCTCTCATGGATTACTCTCACCCAACTCACTCAATTCTCTCCCAAGAAACCCTCTCAACATTTATTTCGAAATTAGGGTTTCACAAAACTCTCATCCATCATTTATTGCAAGAATCTAGGGTTTACCAACCAAGGAATCAAGTTGAGAACTTTATCCACCATTTGATATTTGGGTTCTCACCAAAACCCATATTGTGAGTCATTCTTACTCTTTTTAAAACTATACACTCCTTTTAAAACACTTTATCTATGTCATTTGGGTATTCAATTATTGTTTTACAATAATAGGATTATTTGAGTTATTGGGTCAAAACTAGGGTATGTTATGAGAGTATTGTATGGTGAGTTACTTGTATATAATGTTTTTCTTGAAATTATATGGATTTTGGAACCCAAATGGGTGGAGTAATAGATTGGGTTTTTGTAACTAACAAAATGGTAATGACAATATATGTATTGAATATCTTGTGACATGCTCTAGATATGGATATGTGAAATACACATGAAATGAGACTTTATGCATTAAAGGCTTGGGATATCTTAGAATGGAAATGTGACTATATGACTCGTATTCTTGAATTTGATGCTAAAGGGGAAGCTAATGCTTATGCAAATATGAGTGGTTAAAGATGGTGAGGTCCCAAGGTAAAGATCTGGATATGCTTGAACTTGGGATTCTTTAGGCTAAAGACTTGGATAGAGTTGAACCCATATTTATACTGAACTAAAGACTTGGATATAGTTGATGTTCAAATGGCAAAAGACTTAGATAGAGTTGCTGCCTGTAACTATCCATCTTTAATATGTGTGCATATGCTTTGTGGCCTACTTTTGTGTTCCCTCATAACTTATGGCGAAACGGGTCTCCCCCGTCCCCCATGTGAATATAAAGTGTAACTTGAAGCTCTACATAAATGTTTTAACGTTGTTCGATTGGTATGAAACTTATATTTATGCTTTGCCTCTTAAACTCTTATACTTAATTATTGTAATCACTAGGCCCCCAAGCTAACACTTTTTCTTCATGGATGTGTATAGCAGGTTCCATTAGCGGTGGGGTGGCGAAGTCTTGCGTGGGGAGTTGAGTCCGTTGTGGACGGCCTTTTGGGATATAGAGTGTAACACCCCGATTTTTCGGAAGGTATCATTTCAATTTAATACTGGAGTCCTATATTTTATAGTCTTGTTGGATGAAGGGTTCAATTACGAGTCCAACGGTTCTTTCCGGAGCTAAATCGGAGCTATAACGAAGAAGTTACGGCCAAAACAGTGAACGAGTGGAAAACCGGGCGGACAGTGCATTACGCGACTTGTGCCGCGGCTTAGAGTCAACTGCGCGACTTAAGGGAAGCGGGCGACTTATGCCGCGACTTAAGGTCATGGCATAACCCGTGAAATGCACTGTCAGGCCAAATCTCGATTTTTCAGCCTTCAAGCCTCATTTTCTCTCAACCAAACCCTAAATCTCTTCCCCTTTTTCTCTTCCCCTTTTTCAGCCTTCAAGCCTCATTTTCAAGCCTTATTTTCTCTTAAGGTCATGGTTTTCAACGTTCGGTCTTTGGATTTGTTGAGCTTATGGCTCGGCTTGGATTTTGTTGAGTCTTGGGGACACTTGTCCGGTTTTGATAGCTCATTGTAGAGCACTTGGTTATGATTTACATTTATTGCATCTTATTTGGGAATTACATGTTTTGAATGTGTTAGTTCATTCGTTTTGAGTCATGTAATATTTCAGTCCCGTCTGCTATGGATCCATGAGCACTTTTGTTATTTTGTTCGATGTTGGGACGACTAGCCTCTCCACATCGTGGCACGTTAGGCATCAGATTGGGTTATAAGTCCTTCGTGCGGCACGTTAGGCATTCGATTGGGTTATAAGTCCTTCGTGCAAGTATCTATGGGTGTATGCTGAAAGATGCTGAGCTCGATACTTTTATTATTTGTCCAATGGTGAAACGCTAGTTTTCCCCATTGCGGCGCGGTTAGGCATCTTCGGTATGGTGTAAGTCCTCTATGCAAGTATCTATGGGTGTATTCTGAAAGATGTTGAGCCCGATACTTAATACCAGATTAACGTAATGTGTGGCTTACTTTGTGCACGTCGCATTATAAGGAATCGGGTTTCCCCCGTCACCGAAAGGTGTTGTCTTTGGGCTGAGTCTTTTATACATTTGTTTTCGGTGACATTTTGCATGCATGCATTTATTCCATGTTTTATGGGTTGAGTATTAATCCCCGCCCGTGTTTTGGGGTGTTTTGGAATATAAAGAGTTATTTACGTTGTCTTATATTGGGAGTCGATTTATATTCACGTTTGAGTGAGTTTTGGATTGCATCGGTTTATAAAGAATGTTGTATTGGAGCATTTTCCTTAAAGAGGTATATTATGGGAAAACGAGTCGTTTCCATTTCTAAAGTAAATCATTTTGAAAGATCTTGTTTTGAACTGAATTCTTTTCCTATAAAGATATATTTATACATGTTGAAAAACTCTTGAGCTCACTAGGCGTTAAGTCTAACCTTTTTATTTGTCGGCATGTGCATCAGGTTCCAGATGGGGGGTTTGGTTCTAGCAGCTATGAAGGGTTGCGCCTTAGTTTTATGCCAGTGTAAGTATTTGGTAAAGTCTTCTGCAGCTTGGAGATAGTGACTATTATTGGGTTTTAGTAGCAACCGCTCTTATTATAGATTGTATGTATAGAATGAGATGTGTGCATTGAGGTGAAATAATAAATTGTGATTGGAGATGTATCATTTATCGATGTATTTAGAAAATTTTAAATCGGTTGCTATTTCCAGATTTGAGGGTGTTACAAGTTGGTATCAGAGCTTAAGTTTGAAGGAATTAGGTATTGATTTTTATGCCTAGACTCAAACTAGCGTCCTTTTAGGTAATTGAGAATGAAATGGCACATTAAGTACCTTAAGATACGATATTTTGGAACTGACCGAGTCGCAAGAAACGGGAAATTTGTCGAGGATAGCAAGGATGATCATGTATGGTACGTTCATAATGGCACCTGGCCAGTGTCATGGTGAATCTACATGCTACATGTGTATACTTGTACTACCATGGTGGGATGACTGTTGGGGTAGTAAAGAGATTTCTAAGCGAGTAATCTAAGGAAGGGTTGATGTTTATAGCGATGTCACTTTGGAGAGATAGTTAAGTGCGATGAATGCATTAAGTTGATCATCTTGAGCCAGAATTATTGGTTGGATTAGAACTATGAGGTTGTTAGACCAATTCTATTTCGAGGAGAAATCGTAAGTTAACCGAATGAGTGGGATTGTTGCCCTAAGATGTTTGATGCATCCGGATGACTTTTGTGTGTCGGGAAAATGGAGGAGTGTAGTCCTAAGATGTTGAGTGCCGACCAAATTCATGCACTAAATTTATTTCTAAAAATAAGTTTGCATAAATTGTTTCTCATGTTCTCAGAACATAAAGTGAGTTGTATTACAAAGTCTCGATGAAGCATTTAGTGGTCATCCAATTTTAAACCGTGAGCTTAAACATGCATGATTGTAGCACGTGGTTGCAAATATTTTACTGAAAATCTCTTTATTCCCGGTTCGTGTCAAACACTATCTACGGATCCTGTAATATCCGTGTTTTAATATTATTTGGAGTAGTGGGCAAGTAACTGTAGAATTTTTGACCTTGACATTGGATATCCTCCACGTATGTTAAGGTTTTAAAGGAAGAGTTGTTCCCATGTTTTTGAGTCGGAAAATTTTGGGAATTTTAGTCTGTACGAGTCCTGTTGAACTTTATGGAATATTGTTTTACGATGTTTTGGGTGTGTGAGTGTACTTAGAAATGCATGGGTTTTAATTTTTCCGTGTAAACTTATGAGCTTTTAGGCGTCGTGCCTCATGTTAGTGTTGTTGAAAATGGTCACCTTATCGTACGTTGTGGTTTTAGAATTTTAACATTTTTAGACTTATTGTTGTTTTATGTTGGGAAATAAACGGACATATATGTGGGCCTTGTTATAAATTTTATCTTCTGACGTTTTGTGTTTTAAAGAAAGAGATTTTAAGGTTGAAGATGTGAAATCCTCTTTTGGGAGTTGTACAAACTTTATTGCATGTGTTATAGTGCGGAAAGTTATTTTTCATATGCATAGTATAAATTGATGCATATTAGGACTGTGGTAGTCCGTTTGAAAGTTTTGTTGCGCAACTTTTGTTACTGTTTTTATTAACGTATGTACTGATCGAATGAGTTTTAGAAACAGTTTTATATACGTAGTATTGGTGATCAATTTCGAAATCTATCGAATGCACGGTAGTGTATTTTACTGCACGTTTAATTGTTATAAAACTTATGTATTTGAGAGTTTTATAAATTTCGAATTGGCATGCTGGTTGAAAAACCTTAAACTCATTAAGGTTGTAGATTTAAAACCCTATCGTGAGAGAAGTTGCAATTAAGGGACTAAAGGAGCCCTTGGGATCTGAAGCGTCGGACGATCCGACTTGTGGTCAACCTTGAATTTGGATTTCGGATTTTGAATCGGGTCATGCATGAATACTTGAGGGATTAGATTTCTGCTTTCTCCCAGTTAAGTAAGAGGTTAACATCTAGTACGTGTCAGCGGTGTGTCTTCTTGGAAAATCTTCAGAAATAAAGAAAGTACTGTGATTCGTTTGTTAGAAATGTGAGATTCGAATTTAGTGGCGTGATAAGTGTCAACTTTGAATCATCAGTGTAAAATATGGAAGGAAATTTAAGGTGGTATATCCACGGTTGAGGTATAAAAGTTTTAAACATAGGGTCGACATTCGATTTGAGGATAATAACCGTTGGGATGCTTCACCGTACTTCCAACGAAACCGGTGCGTTAGCAATTTAAGTGGTAACCTTAAGAAGATTAGATGATGGAAATTAGGAATCGATGAATGGTAAGTCTGTAATTAACAAGGTTTCGCTGATTCGTCAACCGATGCTTGACTACACCTTGGGATTTGAGTAACCGTGGAGTTGGGGTAATCCGTTGTCTACCAATGTTGTGTCGTTCCACTTGAGGAACGGATTGAAGGTTGTGTTTAGATCGAACCTAACTGGTGTTAGGAAGCGTCGTCAAGGAAAAGACGATGAATCTTTTGTAGTATGGATTATTGAGGAATTGGGTCAGAATGTTGAGGTAAACCTTAGGTAGAAATCGATTATTGAGGAGACCTTGATGGTCGGAATTAGAAGTATCTAAGGGATAAGTTCGCTTTGGAGCATTCTTGAGGGGGATATGTGAAACCAAAGGTTAGGAGACCATCGAGATTTTAAGGATGGGAAAGCGGTTGATAAGGACTCGATGTCCATTCAGTCAGCGGTAAGATACATCAAACCTTAGAATCGAGTTGTGACGATTTGTTATAAGAAAGGTAGTGACAGCCTTAGGTGGGATGTGATCGGTTTAGTACATGTGGCGAGGTATCGTGGAGGCTTTCCTTTTTGGGCAGAGAAAAGATTGACCTCGCTAAGGGCGACGTTGGGTGTTTGATCGATGCCAGATTTCGAGGACAAAATATCTTTCAAGGTTGGGAGGATTGTAACACCCCGATTTTTCGAAAGGTGTCATTTCAAGTTATTACTGGAATCCTAGATTTTATAGTCTTGTTGGATGAAGGGTTCAATTACGAGTCCAACGGTTCTATCCGGAGCTAAATCGGAGCTATAACGAAGAAGTTACGGCCAAAACAGTGAACGAGTGGAAAACCGGGCGGACAGTGCATTACGCGACTTGGGCCACGGCTTAGAGTCAACCGCACGAATTAAGGGAAGCGGGAGACTTATGCCACGACTTAAGGTCGCGACATAACCCGCGAAATGCACTGTCAGGCCAAAACTCGATTTTTCAGCCTTCAAGCCTCATTTTCTCTCAACCAAACCCTAAATCTCTTCCTCTTTTTCTCTCCCAAACCAACCCCAACCTCTTAAATGAACCCTAACTCATTTTGTGGAGATTTCCTCCTTAAACCACATGATCCTTCATCATCTAGCTAGTTGAGATCATGAACCACTTTCATCTTCATCTTCTTCACCAAGGTCATAGGGATTTCATCTAAACCTTTTCACCATTTGAAGATTGGAAGTTTATGGTTAGTTTTGGTGACCTACAAATGTTTTGGTTGGTAGATTTAAGCTTTTGGTTGAGGTAATCTTCTCCTTCTTCAAGTATGAAAATTTAGGGTTTTGGTATTTGATGAAAAGTTCATGTAAATACTTGGGGAACAATTTTAAGGGTTGAATATGATATATTTATGGTCGGAAATGTGTGGATCTAGGTTTTGGAAGCTTGAGTTGAAGAGTTGGAATGGATGTCTTCGAAAAGCTTTGGGTGGGATCTATGCTTTTGGAGGCCAATGGTTGGGGATTGAAACCTAGGTTTAACTTAACCTAGCAATGTGAGTTCAAGTTGATTTGTGAAAATGGTGTACATGACAAAATGTCTATTTTAAAAGTGTTTCCATGTTTTTATGGAATTGTTAACTGCTAATCATCTGATAAGTTTTGGTTATTTGGAAGTATTCAACTTGGTAAACTTATAAAACACCCATATTTGGGATTTTGTGCACTTTGATAAATAAATCATATATTTTGGGTATCTAAATGATTTATTTCATGGAATATATTTTGAGTATAAATGCATTTTATTGGGTATCATGGGATGATTTGAAAAGGATAAAAAGGTATAAACCCACTGGGAAAATGTTTTGTCCCAATCTAAATCATGTTGGGGTTATTTGTGTGTGTTGAAGAATGGGTTGCATTATGTAGGGTCGATTACATTTGATTCCATTTTCATGGTTTTCAATGTTCGGTCTTTGGATTTGTTGAGCTTATGGCTCGGCTTGGATTTTGTTGAGTCTTGGGGACACTTGTCCGGTTTTGATAGCTCATTGTAGAGCGCTTGGTTATGATTTGCATTTATTGCATCTTATTTGGGAATTACATGTTTTAAATGCGTTAGTTCATTCGTTTTGAGTCATGTAATGTTTCAGCCCCGTCTGCTATGGATCCATGAGCACTTTTGTTATTTTGTTCGATGTTGGGACGACTAGCCTCTCCACATCGTGGCACGTTATGCATCATATTGGGTTATAAGTCCTTCGTGCGGCACATTAGGCATCAGATTGGGTTATAAGTCCTTCGTGCAAGTATCTATGGGTGTATGTGGAAAGATGCTAATCTCGATACTTTTATTATTTGTCCAATGGTGGAACGCTAGTTTTCCCCATTGCGGCGCGGTTAGGCATCTTCGGTATGGTGTAAGTCCTCTGTGCAAGTATCTATGGGTGTATTCTTTGTGCTGAGTCTTTTATACATTTGTTTTCGGTGACATTTTGCATGCATGTATTTATTCCATGTTTTATGGGTTGAGTATTAATCCCCGCCCGTGTTTTGGGGTGTTTTGGAATATAAAGAGTTATTTACGTTGTCTTATATTGGGAGTCGATTTATATTCACGTTTGAGTGAGTTTTGGATTGCATTGGTTTATAAAGAATGTTGTATTGGAGCATTTTCCTTAAAGAGGTATATTATGGGAAAACGAGTCATTTCCATTTCTAAAGTAAATCATTTTGAAAGATCTTGTTTTGAACTGAATTCTTTTCCTATAAAGATATATTTATACATGTTGAAAAACTCTTGAGCTCACTAGGCGTTAAGCCTAACCTTTTTATTTGTCGGCATGTGCATCAGGTTCCAGATGGGGGGTTTGGTTCTAGCAGCTATGAAGGGTTGAGCCTTAGCTTTGTGCCAGTGTAAGTATTTGGTAAAGTCTTCCGCAGCTTGGAGATAGTGACTATTATTGGGTTTTAGTAGCACCCGCTCTTATTGTAGATTGTATGTATAGAATGAGATGTGTGCATTGAGGTGAAATAATAAATTGTGATTGGAGATGTATCATTTATCGATGTATTTAGAAAATTTTAAATCGGTTGCTATTTCCAGATTTGAGGGTGTTTTATAGAGCGTGCATAATACATGACTATACTTTTGGGAAATGAAGGCGACACCCGACAGTAATCTAAGTTAGAATGGTTTAGATTAATAGGTTGTCGGTCTTTGTTTTCGATATTTTTCTAAATAGTAAATGCTTATACACTTACCCTTTCAGGGGTGAATTAATTTATGAATTTTTATTTCATGGGAAATGCTCCAGGTTTAAATTCCTTTAAAATTTAAACGTTGAAATTTTCAAGTTTTAAATTTACTCCATTTTTAGGAGTTACAGTTGAATACAATACTTACAAATTTTCACTTAGTTTAATTCTTTATTGATAAATATCAAGAATTACTCACAGAAACCTTTTAAGATTGTTGCGAAAAAAACAGATAAATCTATTCTAACAATCTTTCACTAAATAACAAGAAAACTTAAACACAACTTGAAAACACAAAGATTAAAGCTCTGAAGTGTGAAAGAGAACAGATCAGCCAACTTTTTGCTTGCGTGCACTTAGGTCTCTTTTCAAAAGTGTAACCTTGCATGGGAGGGGTATTCACCTTTATATACCACCATGTGCATTAAATCCTAAGGTCACTTGTCACTCTAGGATTGAATGTCAGAGGTGTCATTCAAAAGACAAAGTGTCATTTTTGTCTTAACATGGAGCAGAGCTAACCTTTGGACTTTGTTGTAGACAACACCTAAAAATGATGTAAACGACAAACATCTTTTTTCTAATTCTTCATAGAATGTCCCCATCATTCCATGATTTGCTGAAGATCTTCTATGCAAGATGACAAAGGATCCCACCGATTTGTCAAGAGAAAATTGGTAGAAAGAGGTCCTACCAATTTGCTAAGACAAAATCGGCAGGAGGGAGTCCTACCGATTTATCAAGAGAAAAACGGTAGGAAGGAGTCCTATCGAATTGTCAAGTGCAAATCGGCAGGTAGAAGTCCTGTCGATTTGTGAGAGACAGTTCGGCATGAAAGGGTAGCTTAGTTGAGTATTGTGTAATAACCGCATTTTGTTTTATTAAGGGAAGTTTCGGTGAGTAGTTGGCTAAAACTCAAAGTAGGAGGGGCCTAACTGTTATTTTGAATAAAGAGAGTTAAAAACCCTAATCCCAAAGCCGCCTAATCATTTGACCACTCTTGGAGGCTATTGACAGCAAGAAGGACTCTCTGTGTGCGTGTGAAGGATTGGGGCTAGGAGGAGAAATCAGGAGAAACTAGAGGTTGGAGAGGAGATTATTCATCAATCACAATCAAGGTAATCTCTATTTCCTATCTCTTACCTTTGTTATAGATCGATTGCTTCATAATCAAACTTGAGTGTAAAAAGTGGGTAGGCATCTTCTTATGATTGATTGAAAGTGGATTTTAATGAAGTGGGTCTGTGTTGGAATGGATTAAAATGACTAATGTTATGATCTTTGACTGTTAGTTGTTCAAATCATACCTTGAATAGGGATTAGTTTGGGAATCTAAGATTTTAGGATTCGCACCAAAACCCTCAATCGCCCAAAACATGCAGACCTGGATAAGGAGTGTTGGGAACCCGGGAGACAGGTGACCCGGGAATCGATGGGGAACCAGGGGAACCCTAGAGTCGGTAACTTCGGGAGTAGGGGAGTACCGAGGGAGGCCCGGGAGAGGAGAACCCAGGGAGACGGGGTGAACCGGGGTCGAACCCGGGAGTCGGGTTGGGTCGAGAGCGCCCAGGAGGCGGGATCACCCGGGAGGTGGGGTACCGGGGGAGACCCGAGTGGTGTGGACCAGGGGAGAACCGAGTGATGTGGGTCGGGTGTGACCGGGCGGAATGGGCCGAATATGCCATGCGTGGGCTTTATGTTCCAGTAGGAGTCCATAGCTTACCTTTTTATGTTTTTCCGAAATTTTAGGTAAATGGCCAAGTCGGGGAGCGTAAGTAGGAAAGTCTTAGCAAGGAAGACAGGTGAGCTTTTCTAACCCAATTCTCGTTGATGATTACATGATATTTTGTATATACGATATTTTGTTAAATGCGAGTTATGTTTTGTCTTTTAATGCAAGTTATGTTTTTATCCTTCTTGATATGTGGAAATGTATGCATACATTGTTGTTAGCGAGATGGCCAAGTCGGGGGGGTGTCCCGCCTGTGCTCATACCGGGAAGTGTGTCTCGTATATATCATTGGGGGGTGTCCCAAATAAGGCATTATGATCCAGACACGATGTCACCTCCGTGTGACGGTAGTGTGTGCAGAAGCGTGTTTGTAAGTATGATGTGTTATTTTAAAAGCTGAATTAGTTTATATATCGATAAATCTTTTATGTGGCCTTGGCGTGAACTGTATTAGAGGGAACTCACTAGACCTTTTGGTCTAACCCTCGTTTTTTTTTCCAAACTAAAAACCTTTTCAGGAAAGTACCTGGCAGAGGGTTCTAGCAAGGGTAACAAGAAGCGTGGCATAGGAGAAGATTGTCTGCTAGATCCCGGATTTAGTTTCTGTATTAAATCTTAGTTGTGAATAGGTTGTTTTCCACAAACGTTGTGTAGAGTATTGTTGTCTTGGGGCCATTTTGGCATTATTTATATTAAAGTCGTTACGCTTTATTTCTGCTAAGTTTGGGTTGTTACAGTTGGTATCAGTGCCATAGTTTTAAGGGATTTAGGTGACCGTATGGGCCTAAACTTAAATTGTGGGATAGATGGACACAATTGAGATATAGGAAGCCATTAAGGTAGAGTCTGATCATCGAGAATCGTGACAATGGTTGTGAGAACTCTTATGTAAGGTAAATTCAGAATTGCATCTGGCCAATGCCATTATGAATTTACAGGTACATGAGTATACTCGATTACTATTGTTGAGATTATCGATGGGTGTAGTTTTGGGATAGTGAGTCCTATCATTGAAATGATAGCTTTGGTTCTTGAGTGTTATGTGAGCTTGTCTGTGGTATTAAGCTTAACACCTTTTAGAGGCGAGCTCCTAATTTCTAGTGAGTTTCTATTATGGTAATGTGTTACATCGATCAATTGGGATCTTGAGAGCTTTAGCACAAGTGTCAAGTAGCATAAGTGAGTCTTTTATCCATGTAATTAATGGAAGGATGGTTGAGGAAGGATAGCAGTGTTGTTTGGTGATTTTGGGTAAGGATAGAATGAAAAGGAGCTACTGTTGGTTAGCCATCATAGGCCAAGTGAAGTCGCAGGATCTGCAAATCATTGGTTGCAGTGGTAATAGTGCAGTTGGGCATGTAAGCGGGTCGGGAAGCATTGGTTCTAAAGGTTGTTGCATTTGTGAGGAACCTGAATAGTTGGTCAGAAGTAAAGAGGCGATGATTAACTGATGTGAGTGTAAGCGAACGACCTTACGAGAGCGAATTGCCTTCAATGTTAAAGGAGTGTCAAGCATTGTGTTTTCGAACAAGTTGCTTGAGTTTTCATGGCAGGTATATTTATGTGTATGTGCACCTTGCGAATCATTCATTTTGAAAATGAGATGACACGTGTCAACGTGTGATTAAAAAGGGGCAAGTCTATTGCATTGTGTGTTAAATTTTGAACTTGGTAATTGGACAATTATTTAACTTTTTGTGGAAATTATAATATCATTTGATCACATGGTTTTATAAGTGAGGCTGGTACAGACATGTTCGTCATGCCAACGAGGGTGAGAGTCTGTATAAGTAATTTTTACCGAAATTTCATAGATCGCATGAGTAAAGTTTCATTGAAAATACATTTTTTCCCATTATGCCAACATCGATTTTGGTTGGATAAGGCTTATTTCATCGTGGAGCTAGGTGTGAACGTTCTTCAAGATCGTTGTGTATGGCTATTCAATTACGCCGGTTCAGTGTTGTGTACACTCAAGCCTGTTTCCTAAGGTGGCATTTACTAAATTTTTCAAATTTGTCAAAGGTTTTAAACTATTGTGTTGTCATGCATGAACTCTATGAACTCTCTAGGTCATGGGAAATGTTGCAACCAAGGATGAGGAAAGGTTTTGAGAGTGAAAGAGTGGCATTCGAGCCATTAATGGTCGATTCAGGACCTTGGTGTTCCCATTGGGGGAAGGGCAGGGAATGACGAAAGTCTTAGTCTTTAGCGTTAGGAACATTCGTATCATAATAGCATGCACTCTTGTCGGACAACTTAAGATGTGGTTGTCGTCGGGTGGTTATGTCTGGGGTAGAATTTGAAGTCTGCAAGATACTTCTTATAGCAACATGTTGATAAGTAGCGTGGTGGTACGTTGATGAAAGGTTATCAACGGCAAGTTGGAGTTTTGAGGTGGTCTTGTAATTAGACTATGTATCAAGTAAATCTTGTGCCTTCATTGTGTAGAGTCGGTAGGGAACAAAATTAGTTATGGTGTGTTGGAAGATATAGGTTCCATTGGGAATCCTTGATGGATGGAGACATTGTCGAAGGATCACCATGTCGACGGTCAATACTGAAGTCAACGACTATTTGTGTGGTCGTTGTCAGGATTATGAAAGTTGAAGAAGTGGCTATGGTTAATTGTCGAGTTTTATGTGTGGAAGTAAGAAGTTGTACGGGAAATGTATATCTGGCATGATGTTGGACCACCTTGTGTGGGCATTACGAAAATGGAAGATCGCTAGTTGGAACAGGTGAATTCCTATGAGGTTTTAATGATTCGTATAGGAGTGAAGTATTTTTCTCAGCTAATCGAGATCATGTTGGGGAATTAGATTTTGGGTTTATTCAGAGTCGAGGAAGACCAAGTCGTGAAATGACTTTATTTCGAAAGGAGCGGTATTTTGTATGAGTACAAGTAATCATGAAGATCTTGACTGTAGTGTGAAGATGTAGGGTGATGATGGTGGTGTGGATGAGTTAATGAGATTTATGCCAAAGTAGGTGTGAAAGTGTTTCTCGTGGTAAAGAGCTTCTTGAGAATAAGTAGGGGGCTTGTTTCGTTGGTCTGGAATGAGTGTAAGTGGGAATCCTTGCCCGGAGATTTCTGGCAATCTATTCTTAAGTGGAGAGCATGTCTTTGAGATGTTTGGGGTGTTTGGTTGGTATGGTGGTATTGCTAAGTGAGAATATAGTGTTCGAGTGATAGTGGATGGCTATCTAAAAGAGGAACCATGTGTTCTGAGTTGCGTTAAGTGGTTGAGTGAATGTATCTTATTCCACTAAGATATTGATAGAAATGTCGCATTGATTAGTTCTTGATGTTATGGTAATAGTTTTTAAAATCTGTGGTAATGTCGATGTATTCTTTCGGGGTAAAGGAATTCTAGCGAATAAGACAACCTTGCTTGGAAAGCTTGAGTTGCGCAAAGCTTCCAAGCATTAGGTATTGTTTTGAGAGGGTTTGGTTGGATATCTTGAATAAGAATTGTGGGAAACCGTTTGGTTAAGAATAATAAAGTAAATGTGATTTCGACACATTTGAGATTGTCAGAAAATGGAGGAAGTAATGTTGGATTGGCGGTGTTCCATGCAAGCGTGAAGAGAGGGAAGATAATATGGCTGAATAAGTGAGTAAGCGAAGAGTAAGAAGTTTGGCGAATGATGCAGACATGTGGGGATATGTTTTTAGATTTGCCAGTAGTGGGTTTATGAAGTGGTAGTGAGGATGTGAGAAGGAGATTATGGTATATGTTTTGGTTCTAGTGTTGAGAAAACTAAATCGTACGGTTGGCCTAAAACTTGCACCTGTTAGTAAGCCGATCTGTGGAAGCATGTTTGAGGTTTCGAGAAAAAGGTAGAAAAAGATGAGTGAATGAAGTGCATAGAGTGAAAGACCTCTGTGTCAGACTTGGTATAGTGTAAAAAAAGGGGTTCCAAGTGAACCTATCGTCCAGTGTTAAACTATTTGGAATAGTTTGGGGTGAGCATGGTCAATCCCTGTTGCGCGAGTAAAGGTTGAGTTTATCGCAAATATGACCGGACGATTTTTGGATTCCGTGAGAAGTTGAAGTAGGTGTCATTATAATTCGTTCTGTTGGAGCAAGTGGTCTATGAAGGTGATGAAATGTGGTTTTTCCTTTTTTTTATGTGGGAATAGGGTGATGACCTTTGAGGCAATGTATGTATATTGCGTACGAGTTGGGTAATACCGTTGTATTATGGTCCGTGTGATTAGGGAAAGAAAGTGCTTTTGTGTTTGACGTATGTCGTACTGAGAGAAGTTACTTTGCAATGGAAGGTTACCGGATGAAGAAACTTATGACTGTGAGTTTATTGTGATAACTAAGGTTAACTATTTTAGGTTGGTGAGTTGAGTGGTTATCATTTTAGTCATAAATGCATGTTGTCAGAGAGGTTGACTCTGGTAAAATTCCCTTCTTTTAAGAGGTTAAGTGGTATGGAAAAACCTTGAAGTGGTGCGTTTTAAAACAGTGAGTCCAGGTGTGTGGAAAAAAAAGCGAACAGTGTTTGGTACGGTTAACTTGTGTGGGCGAACCAGAAAATATTTGGTTTGGTTGTTTAGAGACGTTGCAAGTATGTTAGATGAATCCTTTCCAACATAACAAAATTGTGGTTTATCAAGGGGTGAATTTGATGGATATGTTTCGACGATGAAGTTGATCAGGTTTGGGCGACTAAGTGAAGATAAGTTGTTTAGAAAAGTATGAGTCTTGGGTTCCAAGTGGTGGAACAAGGTAATGTCAAAATTCTTGTCTTGGAAGGTTGTGGATTATTCTGGGAAGAAAGGGAGTTGGGGAACTAGCGTTCAACCAAGATCTACCCGAGGATCTGTGAGGAGTCCACCCTACGTTCCACATTTTGAATTTGAAGAGGTGTTTGGCCAAAGCTGATGTGGTGAAATCGTTGGACGAAGTGCGTATGGATGTGGAATTTAGCTTTTTTGAGGAACCGAGGGCTAATTTGGACCACAAGGTGAAGAGGTTGAGGAATAAAGAGATTCGACTCGTTAGGTCAGTGGCAACTTCATAAAGGGCAGGAGGCGACTTGGGAATTGGAAACGGACATGAGGTCCCAGTACAGCTTGTTCAGCGATGGAATTTCGGGGACATAATTCTTTTGAGGGGGAGATATTGTAATAACCGCATTTTGTTTTATTAAGGGAAGTTTGGGTGAGTAGTTGGCAAAAACACAAAGTAGGAGGGGCCTAACTGTTATTTTGAATAAAGAGAGTTTAAAACCCTAATCCCAAAGTCGCCTAATCATTTTACCACTCTTGGAGGATATTGAAAGTAAGAAGGACTCTCTGTTGTGCGTGTGAAGGATTGGGGCTAGGAGGAGAAATCAGGGGAAACTAGAGTTTGGAGACGGATTCTTCATCAATCACAATCAAGGTAATCTACATTCCCTATCTCTTACCTTTGTTATAGATCGATTGCTTCATAATCAGACTTGTGTGCAAAAAGTGGGTAGCAATCTTCTTATGATTGGTTGAAAGTGGATTTTAATGAAGTGGGTATGTGTTGGAATGGATAAAAATGACTAGTGTTATTGTTTGGGTCAAAAATACATGATCACGACGAAGTTACATTTAATGCATATTTCACACGACCGATCTTGTATCAAGATAAGGTTCTATCGACCGAACATAACCCTGACCTCCGTCGAGACTAACTCGAAGGTTGATCAAGCGTCGGACGACCATCGTCGAGATTTACACTAGACCTCGACCATACTAACGTATAACCCAACGTTCCTTTCTTGATCATTTAATGCAGTTTCAATGCTCATAAATACCAACGGTCATAACGGCTCAACGCCATCAAAATTATTTATGAAGCGCAACCGTTATAAAAGACACATTTATGAGGAATCAAGACTATAATTACTGAAGATCCACACATCATTCAAATACAGAAGTCTCTTACTCAAAGCATACAACTTACAAGCTCTCTAAAGAACATCCGCAACCTGATTTTCACACGATAGTCACAATATTTCACACGACGACAGTTGTCACACACGAAATACACTTGTTCTTTGTTTACATGCATATTTCCTGTATCGATCGTGTAATACATTGTACATCAAATGACATCACCCCTGATTGGTGATCATAGTGCACAACGACACCCTCTTGTCGTCCGCGGTTTTTTTCTCATTGAGGTTTTTCCGCGTCACCAAATCTTTTGTCTCTTTATTTTACTGTTTATCGTGCATATTTTCGATCGGCTACTTTCTTTAGTTGGATAAAGCTCCACGTCGACCTTAAATTATTCTTTGGGTAATTTTTGGCATTAACAGTTTGGCGCCCACCACGGGTCCCCATCTAAAGAAAATCCTAGACAATAGTGTGTCGTGCTAACAGTTTCTTCGAGTGTCTTTGTTTTACAGGACAATGTCAGCTCCCCAGGGAACCCAGGAACACATTATGGCCCAAATGAACATGGAGTTGAATGCAGCTCATGCTCAAATTGAGGCTTTAACAAACCAACACAGGCAACCGGTGGAAGAAATCGAATCCTTAAGAAACCGGAATGTTAACAGTGCGGCAGGACCTTCGCAAGGTCGAAATGGTTTTAGTGCACCTTGGACTGGGCCACCTCTTCTCAATTATCCAAGGCCACATTTCTCCGATATCCCCAGTCAGCCTATGCCGACATTGCCACCACCACATCCGCCTATCTTTTCCTTGGCAGCTCAAGTCCCCTCAATGTTGTTTGCAACGTAATTACCCCCTTTCTTTCACTCGACGACACCAATTCGTACAATGCCTCCTGCAGCATCGATCCACTCGATACCAATGCCATCCTTCCAATTTAACAAATATGCTTATGATTCGTCACAGCGGAATGGTTTCCAGAACTCAGGACATGTCCCATCGGGTGTTCATGGAAGTGTTCCGGATGACCCTGTCGCCCAAAGATTGAAGATGCTAGAATAACAGAACGAGCGTGTCCTATCGCTACTTCCCAAACTTCCAGGAACAACAGTACCTGTCGACGTCGAACCTAGTACCAAGTTTCAGGAATCACCCTTTGTCGACGAGATCGCGATGGTCGAAGTCTCGAAAAAGTATAGCATCCCAACGTTCACACCAAAGTACCCAGGTATTACGGACCCAACCGAACACGTCGCTCAGTACAAGCAACTGATGTGGACAGTCTCGATCCCTCACTAGTATCAAGAGGTGTGTATGTGTAAAAGATTTGTGGCGACTCTTACAGGTGCAACTTTGCAATGGTTGATTGGCCTCAAGCCAAAATCCATTGGGTCGTTCGCCGAGCTGGTGAATCAATTCTCTCAGCAGTTCGCCAGCAATCACATGATGGAGAAGCAAACTAGTGACCTGTATTATGTCATGCAGAAGGCTGGAGAATTCATTCGCATTTACTTCAACTGATTTAACGCAATAATGATCAGTGTTCGGGACTGTGACATTAAGACTGCAATCGAGGCTTACAAACGCGGTTTAGACGAAAGTTCGGGTCTTTACACCGATCTGACAAAATACCCCCCGGAGAACTTCGAAGACGTACGAGCAAGAACCTTGGCCTATATGAGGGTCAAAGATGATGCGGCTTTTCGTCGAAATCATTCTAATGACAAGAAACCGTTGAGCGTAAAGAAGCCCGAGTTCAAAGCCAGATCGACAGCTAAAGTTGAGTCGTCGAGACAAATTTCGAATGTCAGGTTCGATAAGAAGAAGTTCTAGACCACGACTAAGTTCCCCCAATACCCCAAAATTTCCTCCTTCGGATTCCATGGTACCTCTAAGGACTTGGTCGAGGTATTGAAGACTATGCAAGCAACTGTTCGTTGGTCGAAGAAAAGTGATAAGGTCGACGACAAGAAAGATAAGACCAAGTGGTGCGACTTTCACGACGACCACAGTCATACAACCGACGACTGTATAGCACTCAAGAAGGAACACGCCTGGAACGTCCCAAAGGGCAACCTCAAGGATATCCTCGATGAACAAGCAATACCTGACAAAAACGTTCGACCACCGTCCCCTGATCATGAGAAAGTCGTGAATCGCGTGACTGGATGGTCAGACGTGTGTAGTCTAACCTATTCAGCAGGAAAAAGGCACGCGTCTCAGAGTACAAGTAATCAACCAATCCATTGACCCTCACGGTCGAAAGAAGAGCTGGAGCTAGAATCCATGAAGATAAATTTCGATCAAGATGACCTAGACGATCTACATCAGAAACACCACAACGGACTGATAATTCAACTCAAAATCAGCAATTTTCTGACCCGGAGGGTGTTGGTTGATGGAAGAAGCTCAGCAAACATCATCTTCCTCGACACCATCAAAGCTATGGGCCTTGACAAGTCAGAGATCGTCTGACGCTCGACAACGTTGGTTGGCTTCAATAGAGACGCGACGAGCACCTACGGAGAGATCATCTTACCAGTATATGCTAAGGGGATCAACAAGCAGACAAGATTCAACTTTATTGATTGCTTATCAGCAACAATGTCATTCTTGGTCGACCCTGGATTTACGACATGAAGGCAGTCCCCTCGACCTACCATCAGACGATGAAGCTCCCAACTACATGGGGGATCCAGGAGATCAAAAGTGAGTCGAAAGTTGCCCGTGATTGCTACAAAACGACAATGAAACCCAGAAAGCAGACCATCTAGCAACTACAGGGCCAGGAAACTCCCAATACCGTCGACAACTATTGTCTGGAGGAAGTTATCCTGGACCAAAACAAACCGGAGCAAGTCTTCCTCATAGGTTCAACGCTCGACCCTACTATTAAAAAGGAACTAATTTCTTTTTTACAGGATCACGCTGACTGTTTCTGTTGGGTTTTAATGTAATTTGTAACCGATAAAACGCAGCGGAAAATTTGGTTACAACAATATATAGAAAACTTTTCTAAATAAACTTAAAATCCAATCGGATCCAATGATGCATTTAATCAAAATAAAACCACACCATAGGGTGTTTAGACTTTTGTAGATCAATCAGGATTGGAATCGAGCACCAAGAAACCAAAGTAGGTTTCCTCTATTGGTAGTCCACACATGAACACGTTTCCCGTCTCCACCGGGTGCTAGCCCAAGAACCCTATATCTATATGTGTTTTACAGAAAAGAAAAGGTTTCTTTTCTGTATTTCTCTGATAGGCTAATTCTAATTGTCATATGAAAAACGGTTTAGCCTAATGCCCTATTTATACCAGAAGAATTATAGTTAGACTATAATTCAACTAAGGATTAAATAAGGTTTAATAATTATCTATAATATACAAATTCAAATAAATATATATATATTTATATAACTATCTTTTAAACTTTAAATATAATTACATATAATTACAGATAATACCCCGTAATTAACATAATTACGTTTTCACCCTGTAATTATCATAATTACAGTTTGACACATATTTTCATAATTATCCTTTAAGAATAATTATTTTCTTAATCAACTTGATTTAATCCGGGTTTCTAAAGATAGAAACAAACGCATTCTTTGTGTGCGATCCTATAGGTTTACATATTCCTCAGCAGTATCTCTGTGTGACACGTGTCGTGGGCATATAATAACTTACATTCTCCCACTTGCACACGATACACAGTAACACAGACGATGGTAAGTGTCTAGCAACACGTCACTGCCCCCAAGGCTATGTAAATGTGCTTTTACCTTCGAGCAATTTGATTGATCCAATCAATCATTTAGTGTAATCATTCATTCTCATTTTGTTTCACGATATTTTGTTTTGAACTTAAGTCATAGATCTATCTCATACTTTATTGTTCAAATAATATGTTTCTCGATCCCAACATATTTGATTATACAAGTACCATTAGTCCAACTAATCTACTTGTTCATGCATGTAAATCAAACTATGTAATCGAGGGGCCCAGAAATATCTCTTTCATCTTGAAAGGAGCAAATCCCATATTGCATGTACACGACTAACTACACAATTCATATTATACCTAACATAGCCCTTATGATTACCCGGTTAAGGGTAATGTTAGACTATATCAAAGCATAACACTCCTTGTGCATTAGATCCCAATGCACATCTCAGGTATGAGGATAAAGAGTGTTTACTATTTCAAGACTCACCTTATGACGCTGATCTAAGAGGTGATCCTGACCGTGGGTCTTGTCCAACGCCTTGTGCACCGACAAGCGCATGTGACTCTGGTTGCACCTAGTGCACTTCCAACTTGGACTATGATCAGACTTCACAATGATCTTGATTTATTACTAGTCCCCTAGTAATAATCGATCAAGGACAATTCTAAATAATATGATCATCATATTTATTTAAGGATACTTAAACATGCTAATAAAGAACACAGAAATGTTTAATGTATATACTCATACCTAGTATTCCATATCAGATAAAAACATAACTGTTTTAATGTTCCAGAAAGTTTAAAGTTTACTAAAACTATTATTCAATATAAAAATCCTCAAGCCTATAACATGAACATCATGTTTGTTTTGAGACATAGGCTTGACAAGTAGATTTGTATGTAAACTCTTACAGCTCATAGTACCTTCGTTCAATACATATATCCCTATTACAATTCAAGTTATTACAGTCAGTTTGGAAAGTAGCATATGTGTGTCCTTAAACACATAGATCTCTTTCATAACTGTTGTACAGTAAGAACATATCTTTAGTTATTCTCAGATACTTCGGAATGTTCTTCACTGTTATACAGTGAGCATCACTTGGTTCTGACTAATATCTGCTCGTCATGCTCAGGGCATACGAGATGTCCGGTCTTTGTACATTAACATGGCGTACATGATTTGAACAGTTAGCTGAAAACACAGGGAACACCCTTCATACGGTTCATGTCCTCTTTAGTGCTAGGACTCTGGGTTTCGCTCAGATGTACACTATGTATTGTTGGCAAGTTTCCTTTCTTGGAACTCTTCATCTTGAAGTGTTTCAAGAGCTTGTCAATGTATGTACTTTTGCTTAATCTAATTAAGCACTTTGATCTACCACGATAGATCTTTATACCAAGGACTTTGTCTCTTCTAGATCCTTTATCGCGAAGTACTGTTCTAATCCATGATTTTACATCTTCAAGCATTGGGATGTCATATAGGATCTAGAATACTGTTATGCTCCCACTGACCTTCTTGTATACAAGATTTCAATTACGAGATGATTGTTCTTGTCCATAAATGGACTATTGCAACTTGTACTTTTAGGTTTGATGTTTTAAAGCCTTGTATACATCCTCGCTCAAAATTCCTTTTAAGGAATGTGGCTTTTGACATCAGTCTTCTTGGCATCTTGCCATTTATCAGTAATCCGATCTTCGGATTATTTTGTATCTCGTTTATTATCTTTAATAGTTTGTTGAAACTCAACATCTTGTTGAATGTCAGTATCAACCATCGCCCCATCTTTGTGGTTCTTGAATTTCTTCAAGATCTACTGTGTCCCCATTTGTGATTCTTTGACAGAAAATATTTTCTTAAGAACTCACCAGGGTGCGTTAACAAAACTTTTGTTCTCTCTAGACCTATATAAATAATATCCAATTGCATATCACATAAATATGTACTTTTTAGACCTTTGAATCATGATTTCCAAAAGCTTTATGCTTAGCTCAAGCATTATAACCCCATATTCTCAAATATGATAACTTTAGGATCTTCCCAGTTCATTTAAGAGAGTTTTATTGGTCCTTGTTGGTTGCTACATAAACTAGTATTTAGGCAACTATTTCTAGGGCATAACCCCATAAACATTTAGGCATAGTGGTGAGATTCATCATAGAGTGAACCATGTTCAACAGGGTTCTATTTCTCTTATTGGATACACCGTTGTGATGCAGTGTTCCGTGAGGAGTCAACTGGGATACAATCCCAAAAATCTCTAGGATGATCTATTGGCTCAGATATTCATCACCTCGATCTAACCGAAGCATCTTTATCCTTTGCCAAGCATACTCATTACTTCTTTTCTAAAACTCTTTGAAAATTTCAAAGCTTTTATATTTGTTCTATTAGGTAAACATACCTATGTCTAGTGAAGTCATTAGTAAGATGTAATGAAGTAGTGATAATCGTATCTTGTGACATAACTATAAGTCTCACATACATCAGTATGGTTAACCCCTAATAATTCTTGTAGCCCCTAAAGGTTTACCCTTTAAAGGCACTTTTTTCATCTTAACTAACAAAATACACATGTATCATATGAATAATCATATGATTCCAACTCTCCGTTCGTCTGGAGTTTGGCTCTGTGTTTCTTGTTTAAATGTCACAAATATATCAGTTTTAAGTCATGCTTAATTCGTTATATTGATTTATAATTACAACTATTAATTTCATAAAACATTTATTAAGATAAAACGAAA
Source organism: Arctium minus (assembly GCA_954870635.1). Taxonomy (NCBI): domain Eukaryota; kingdom Viridiplantae; phylum Streptophyta; class Magnoliopsida; order Asterales; family Asteraceae; genus Arctium; species Arctium minus. The sequence continues at coordinate 33,656,832 of OX941092.1, forward strand.
ATTTTATTTCTGAAAACATAAATTCGGTTCGTTGTAAATGAGAAAATGAAACTAAATTCCTAGTAGCACTAGGTACATGAAGACACTTGCTAAGTGTTAATGTAAGACCATCTAGAAAGTTCATATCATATGTCCCTTTGAGCAATAATAGCTAGCTTAGCTCCATTTGGTGTAATTTCATCTTCTCTTCACTTCTTATTTCTTGAAAAGCAGTACTAGTATGAGTATTATACTCAATATGTAACACTTAGTCAGAAGTGAATTAAATCAAATGGTAAACATAACTGAAGGTCCGGCTCTGTTAGCCTTCTGCTTCTTGATTTCTGCCAATCGGGCTGGACAAGTTCTCATTTGGTGCCCTTGGTGAAAACAATTATACCTTACTGCAACCTCAAGAATTTATCCTTTGCCCTTATCTATGCTGTATCTTCCAACATGTGTTTTACCCTTGGTTATATCCCCCTTTTTCTTGATTTTCCCACTGTCAGGTTTGATCATCAAAGCCTGTTTTGGTTTGGTTGAACCCAACTTGGATTTCATATCCCTCTCAGTAGTTTTAAGTATGCTGTGAAGCCCTGTGAGAGTCTGATTCAAACTTTTCATATTATAGTCCTTAACGAACTGCTTATATGTTTTGGGTAGAAAGTTGAGAACCATATCGATTTCCAACTCTTGACCCAGTGGGAAACCAAGACGGGTCAGTTGGTCAAAGTACCCTTTCATTTTCAAAATGTGGGTACTAACTGACGAACGCTCAGTCATTTTACAAGTACATAATGCTTTAACTGTATCAAATCTCTCCCGTTTTATTTGTAACTGAAACATAGACTTCAGTGAAGATATCATATCCCAAGTAGTCATGTTTTCATGATCCCGTAATAATTCGGGAGTCATGGTGGCTAACATTAGGCAACCAACAATCAGAGAGTCAACTTGGTACTTATCATAAGCAGTTCTGACTTCAGTTGGAGCATTTCTGGTAGGAGAATTTGGAGGGGGTTTTCAAGAACGTAGAACTTCTTTTCATACCTAAGGATTGCCCTTAGGAAGCGAAACAATTCGATAAAGTTCGTTCCGTCCAATTTTTCATTATCTAGGATTGACCGTAGTGTGAATTGGGATAAGTTGTTTGAGTTTGAATCTGAGGTAGACATCTACAAAAACATGATTTAATTTTAGTAACTTTAATATCTCAAATAAATGGATTAATCTTTCAAAATCATTTGATTTGAGTTAAGATCCATATTTCACATACTTCCATAAATGGCCAAGCAATTGTCTATGGAATTAGACTATTTAGGTAGGCATCATCCAATTATGTTCAACATAACTTATAGATGTCATGGGATCCTATTCAATATATCATATATTGAAATTGGCACGTTCAATCCCACTTCAACGCCTTTAAAATACTCATAAATGGCCAAGAAATTGTCTATGATATTCTTAAGTAAACAAACCATACTAAGGTATCGTGATCCCACCTAAATACTAGACTTAGGGTTTACTGGGATCAGTCGTCCAAAATACGACTATTTAAGTGAATGGACAAACAACTGTCCACTTAAATCTCGTTATTTTCGCTCCTTATCTTACACTATATTCAACCGATATGATTGGTCGAGCACTGACCACACCGGAATCCTGTATGCTCGACAAGTACCTTAAATGGGTGGCGTTAAGTTTACGTTTTGTAAAAGGTTTAATTTTAGAAAACATTCTAATTCTTTTAAAACGTTTTGATTTTATATTTAAAATCTTGTTTTAAAAGTTTATATTTATTAACTCGGTTTGAGTTTGATAAACATATCAATTTTAAAATATCATATTTTATTTACCGATTGAAAATCTGTTTTGCGTCTGATTTTATTTTTAAAATGTTTGCAATTATCATAACAATAATAAACTAATAAATAAAAACAAACACAAAATAAACAACCACAATAATAATATACGGATTTGCCCATAATGTGGTTTTGTGAGCCAACACAACAACCACGGTCAAAACTAAGGACATTTTCAAGCTCCCACTGGCCTCGCCATCTTGGTGAACTCCAGGGACTCCATCTCGACCTCTTGGAACTCCGTCTTCGTTTGATTTACAATTTAAAAATAGAAAGATAACATATCCTAATCTATTTACAATTTCCCATATATAGGAAAATTTAAAATTACAACCCTTGCAATTAATACATTTTAATTTTTCAAATACAAAAATAAACATCCACAACCACAGGTCTTTGGGGCAAACCATATATTATTCAATATTGTAAACATAAAATAAATATTTGACCAAAGTATAATTAACATAATTAAAAGGTCAAATCATAAGGAACAAAATTTTATATGGCAACATAAATTTAATTGACAAATTTTAATTTGTAGGTTAACAAACCTAACCCAAAAGAGAATTGATCCATCAAAACCGGGCCTTGGCCCATCCTACGGCCCAGCCGTCTAGGGCATATGCCCAACACGAGAAACCAGGGTGAAAGCCCAAAAACAATACTTGGAACTACTAACCCGGGCCCAACACCCAAACGAGGCTTCAACCTAAAAACTAAAATTGGGATAACAACCCAAGACGGTGGCTTCAAGCCAACCATGACCGGACATTAAAATCGATCGATAACATTAAGAATCTCGATCGGCAGCATCCGTATAAAACAATAGTTTACCTTTTAAATAATATAATCTATCCATCTTAAATAACATATTTAAAAGGACCAATTAATGGAAGAGATAAATATTTGGCAAAAAATTTGAACCGATCAAATCCAATAAAACAGTTGAATTTGTATTTCACCCAAATACCAAAATTTTCCCAAGACAAACCAGAATTATCCATGGGCTTTTGGCACAACTTACACCGAGACAAAGCAAGGTCGTGGAACACAAGAGGAAAAATGACACCATGTCGTCGCATGGGAAAAAAACGTTGGGAGAAAATGCACCACCGAGCTGTGATCGATCCCCCCTCGAATGACACAAGGGTCGTGATTTGAACACCACATTGTCATGGCCAAAGACCGCCATATATGGTATCCAGTCGTGGCTGGGAACGTCACGAAGATGTGGCTAGAAAACATCCAAAAGGAAACTCTAAGCATGGCCAGAACCAGCTCGAGTCGTGCCTCACAACAAGGCAACACCAGATGGTATCCCACCATGAATCCTAAACCGAGAGGAAGACATACAGGGGTTGTGACAGGCGACACCAACACTCGCATAGAATAAATCGACTATGGTCGAAAGACCTGGAATGAGATGGTCCGTCAGCCTATGGTTACAAATCCGTATATGGATTTTCGGATTTGTGGAGCGACAATGGAAAAGAGGCAACAAAGGCTGTAGATGGCACCGACACGACCGTAGAAAAGGGGAGAAGGCCGGCTGCGACAGCTGCAAATAACCAGCGGCGACCGGCGATCAGTGGGTAGAGAGGATGCCGCTTAGCGGCTGTGATGTGGGAGAGAGGTGATGGGAGTAATAGGTTTACAAACCCTTTGTCACCTTCAGCCGACTAAGTCTTTTGGAAATGAAAAAAAAAAACTCTTTTTTTCTTTTAAATTTAATTAGGGTTTAAAATTCTTTTATGCTTTCAACATGAGGCCTAATTAGAATTTTGATCCAATTTAGAAATCTAGGGTTCAATTAAATTTGTCATATATTATCTTGTTTCTTTTTTCTTTTTTAATTAAATGACATCAAAGTGGCTCTGATACCACTGTTGGGTTTTAATGCAATTTGTAACCGATAAAACGCAGCGGAAAAATAAATAAATTTGGTTACAACAATTATATAGATAACTTTTCTAAATAAACTTAAAACCCAATCGGATCCAATGATGCATTTAATCAAAATAAAACCACACCATAGGGTGTTTAGAATATGTACCTTTTGTAGATCTGACGGGATTGGAATGGAGCACAAAGAAACCAAAGTAGGTTTCCTCTATTGGTAGTCCACACACGAACACGTTTCTCGTCTCCACCGGGTACTAGCCCAAGAACCCTAGATCAATATGTATTTTACAGAAAAGAAAAGGTTTCTTTTCTGTATTTCTCTGATAGGCTAATTTTAATTATCGTATGAAAAACGGTTTAGCCTAACGCCCTATTTATACCAAAAGAATTATAGTTAGACTATAATTCAACTAAGGATTAAATAAGGTTTAGTAATTATCTGTAATATTCAAATTCAAATTCAAATATATATATATATATATATATATATAATTATATTTTAAACTTTAAATATAATTATAGATAATACCCCGTAATTAACATAATTACGTTTTCACCCTGTAATTATCATAATTACAGTTTGACACATATTTTCATAATTATCCTTTAAAAATAATTATTTTCTTAATCAACTTGATTTAATCCGGGTTTCTAAAGATGGAAACAAACGAATTCTTTGTGGGCGACCCTATAGGTTTACATACTCCTCAGCAGTATCTCTGTGTGACACGTGTCATGAGCATATAATAACTTACAGTTTCGCTTGGACGCACGAAGACATGATTGGCATAGACCCTGACGTCATTTCACATAAGTTAAACGTGGATCCATCGTTCAAACAAATAAAGCAAAAACGTCGAAAATTCGCTCCCGAGCGGAACAAGGTGATTAACGATGAAGTCGACAACCTCCTCAAAACTGGGAAGACACGGGAGGTGAAGTACCCCGACTGGTTAGCGAATGTCGTGGCCGTACAGAAGAAAAATGGCAAATTGAGGGTCTGTATAGACTTCACAGATCTAAACAGTGCGTGTCCAAAGGATCCATTTCCTTTACCACATATCGACGCATTAGTCGACGCGACTACTGGAAACGAACATTTGACGTTCATGGATGCCTACTCGGGTTACAATCAAATACTTATGCACGTTGACGACCAAGAAAAGACAGCCTTCATGACAGATCGAGGTATCTATTGCTATAAGGTTATGTCTTTTGGTTTGAAAAATGCAGGTTCCACATACCAGCGACTAGTCAACAAAATGTTCAAAGATCAACTGGGTGACACTATGGAAGTATACATTGACGACGTGCTGGTCAAATCCCGACAAGCCATCGATCACATTGAACACCTACGGTAAACATTCGACGTACTCCGACAATACCACATGAAGCTCAATCCTACAAAATGTTCCTTTGGAGTCAGTGCTGGGAAATTTCTAGGATACATGGTGACTCGACGAGGCATCGAAGCTAACCCCGACCAGATTAAAGCAATCGTCGAGATCAAATCACTGAGAAATTTCAAAGAAGTACAACGTCTAACCGGTCGAGTAGCATCTCTGAACAGATTCATATCTCCATCGTCAGACAAGTGTCATTTGTTCTACAACGTCTTGCGAAAAAACAAAGGCTTCCATTGGACAGACGACCATGAGCAAGCATTGCAAAAATTGAAGGAATACATGGCGTCTCCTTCACTGTTATCAAAACCATAGGACAATGAGGTCTTGCAGTTATACTTAGCCGTCAATTCTCATGCAGTAAGTGCAGTCCTTGTAAGAGAAGACGACAAACAACAATTGCCTATCTATTATGTAAGTAAGTCTTTACTCGACGCCTAAACCAGGTACTCCTCAATGGAAAAACTTTTACTATCGTTAGTCACAGCTGCAAAAAAGTTACGACATTACTTTAAATCATATTCTATAACTGTCGTTACTAATTTTCCACTCAAGTCTGTCTTGCGAAAACCAGAATTGATAGGTCGACTAGAAAAATGGAGCATATACCTCAGCAGTTACGACATCGACTTCAAACCCAGGCCCGCAATCAAATCGCAAGTCCTAGCAGACTTTGTCGCCGACTTTAGTCCTAAACTAGAGAAAGAAGTACAAGACGAAGTTTGCTCTATGGGGACTCATGACGACAAACCTTGGACTCTACATGTCGATGACTCGTCCAACGCTAGGGGCACAGAACTGGGCGTCATCATAAAGTCGCCACAGGGGAGCAAAATGGTATACTCCATACGATGCGATTTCAAGGCAACCAACAATGAAGCGGAGTATGAAGCCTTGATTGTAGGGATGAATATGGTACACGACTTGGGGGCAAAAGGGTTACACGTCAAGAGTGACTCTCTCCTCATCGTAAACCAAATGAATGGCGAATTTGCAGCTAAAGATTCAAAGATGACAGCATATCTTAGAGTAGCCAAGACAAAATCTACAAAATTCGATCCTTTCTCGATGGAACAAATCCCGAGAGATATGAACACTCAAGCAGATGCTTTATCCAATCTTGGATCGGCACTAAGCAAACCATTGTTCGACGCGATTCTTATGGTACATCTGACGACATCGTTCATTGATCATGACGACATCGTTCATTGATCATGACGACATCGCTCAAATTGACAATAAAGAAGACTGGTCGAGCGACATTATGAACTATCTAACACGCGACCAACTCCCAAAAGATAGAGCATAGGCTCGAAAGATAGGATTCAAAGCATCATGATATGTCGTGATATAGGGCAGACTTTATCGACGATCATCTACTGGACTTAATCTACAATGTATTACAAGTAAAACGAAAGTCTAAAATATTTTGCAAGAAATGCACGACGGCGAGTGCGGTAATCACTCAGGTGGTCGTGGCTTAGCCAATCGAGTATCTCGACAAGGCTACTATTGGCCGACGCTACGACAGGATGCAATCAGGTATGTGCAGAATTGTGATGCATGTCAACGACACTCAGGTACGACGCATAAACCTTCTGAACCTTTATACTCGACATTAGTTCCATGGCCCTTCATGAGATGGGGAATGGACATCGTCGGTAAGTTACCAACTGCCCCTGGGCAAAAGGTATTTCTACTTGTTCTTACAGATTATTCTTCCAAATGGATAGAGGCAGCTGCATTTTCTCAAGATCGGGATAAAGAGGTAATATCCTTTATCCAAACTAACATTATATGCAGGTTTGGAATACCATTTGAGATTGTTTGTGACAACGGGTCTCAATTTATAAGTGAGAGAACTCAACAGTTCTGTGAGGACTACAACATAAAATTCACGACATCGACGCCATGATACCCTCAGTCGAATGGACTTGCTGAGTCGAGTAATAAAACGATTGTTAATTCCATCCAGAAACGTTTGAAAGCAGCGAAAGGAAAATGGGTCGAAGAACTTCCTTCGGTCCTGTGGTCAAATCGCACGACTCCATGTACATCCATTGGACAAACCCTCTTTTCCTTAGTCTATGGTTTTGAAGCAGTTTTACCCGTCGAGGTTCGACTACCTACGCCGATACATACGTCGGTCGATCATAACCTGGTCGACATGAGCTATGATCTCGATGCTTTTGAAGAACTAAGGGAATCAGCGTTGATCCGAATGGCATCCCAAAAACAAACAGTCGAACGACACTTCAACAAAAACGTAAAGACTAAGGTCTTCCAAGTGGGTGACCACGTCTTGCGACGAGTGTTCCAGAACACCCAAGAACCAAACGCAAGTAAACTTTCTATCAAATGGGAAGGTTCTTATCGTATATCTCACGTCGTGAGGAAAGGTGCCTATAGGCTCCAAACTCTCGACGACCAGAAAATCCCACGTAGTCGGAATGTATCGCATCTAAAAATGTAGTTCTTCTAAACCTTAGACTATTTTAGTATGATTATTCTTCTCGAACCTTTACTGACTTAAGCATCGGAGGGTCATTGGTTAGCCAACGATCAACCTCTATCGTTGTTTTCACAAGATCGCACGACATGAGACAATTAGTTTGGGCCCAATGTGGTATGGGATACTCCTTCCCAAAAAAAAAGTCTTTCGCACGACACTAAAAGGTGTATAATCTAAGTTCTTAACTTAGAAATATTTCCATTGTGAATGAATTGCCCTATTCGCATGTATCTTTGGTTGGAATATTACGACATGCCTCGGTCGCAAGTATCTTTAGAATGGTTCGCATTTTCTAGATTATGTCTTGCATATTACTTGTTTGGTCGTGTTATCTTTAAAAAGGTTCTAAGTCGCCTGAATTGCCTTGGTCGCAAGCATCTTTGTTCGATGACAAGAATATCGTTGCACTAAGTAAAAACGTTCGATAACAAATATAACAAAAAAAACCATTTATATCCAAGAGTTGGTGGTTACAAGTGGAAGGCTCGACCACCAATGGTCGACCTAAAGATAGAAGCAAATAAAGACAAAAACAAAAAGACTCAAGATGGGGGAGCGTCTCCTGCTGGCTGCGACGAAGAAGCATCATCAGCCTTAGCCTCCTTCGCAACCTCAACCACGTCGACTTCCTTATCATCTTCGGAGTCCAGATCCTGCTCAGTCCCGATGTCCGCAAGTTAGAGTTTGAGGTCTTCAGTAGCATTGGCCAAAGGATTATTCTCGTCCAAGCGACGTCTCATGATGGCCTCTTTGGTCGTCCATCGAGTGAAAGCCTCAACGGCCTTCAACTCCTCCTCCAGCTCCCCGATCCTGAGCTTCTGTTCGAACACCTTCGCCTTGAGGTCCTCGATCTCTTTTTTATTCACGACCAAGGACGCCAAGGCCCGCTCCAAATCCAACCTCGTCCCTTTTAATGTGTCGCACGACACGTCTAGACGGATCTGCATGTCAGACCTTTACGTCCGGACGACATCCAGAATTTTCTGGGCTTCCTCAAGGCTACTGTTCAAGGATTCCACGTCAGCCTTAGTCGCCTTCTCCCTGGACAACACAGCCTTCTCCCGCTCCAGAGTTTTAGGCATGAAACGTCTAATCTTCTCCATCTCGTTATAAAGACCGAGAGAAGTCTGGAAAGCCTGCAACGTGCGACACACAATAGTCAAATAAGTTATATAACCAAAGTAAGTAAAAGTTAATCCTTACCAGGAAGGATAAGCCCACGACGTGCGACTCCACATCTTCGACGGACATATCCCCAAACTTCTCCTTGAAGGAAGAGAGCAGATACTTTTCCAGGTGGGGAAACAGCTTCGCCCGATCGAGGGAGTTATCCATTATGAAGTGTGACGGCAACGTAAAATTGACCATCTGGACCTCTGCAAAACCGTTTCCTTTGTCGCCAGACTGGAGAGGGGGATCAGAGGCCGTTGTCGCCTGAGTAGGACGCTCAACCTGAGGGTCCACAGGAACCTCTACCACTAGAGGCTCAGTAGGGGTCGCTTGCATGGCATCACCCGTCTTCGTTGTCTCAGGAGTGGCGACGCTCGACGCTTCACCACCCGTCGACAACGGTTCCCTCGGGACCGACAACCGCGTACGCTTCGAAAGGCTCGACCCCGCAGTCTTGACCGCCTTCCTCTTCTCCTTACCTTTCCAGGCTAACTCCAAAAAATCCTTCTTTCGATTGGCAACGTTGGAGGACTTTGAAGAAGAAACACCTTAAAGGAAGCAAAACATTAAAACCACACGACGAGAATTAAGGGAAAACACGTAAGAGGAATTGAGTACGCTACCTGCCATCTCATTTTCCTCTCCTTTCTCTTCTTCTCTGTCCACCTTCTCCCCTACGGAAGATGCAACAGATGTTTCGACGTACTGCAAGTCGTTGTCGTCCACGACCTAGTTAGCAATAGGGCGGATTGTGAAGAATGAGCGTTTCTCAACACTAAGCTCAAGAAACCGCTCAACTTTGGCAGTTGAATCGACAAAAGGCTCGACGACAATAAAATCGATTACTGATGAGAAAAACAAGATGTCAGCGACAATAAAATCAAGCGACGAACATAAAATACGGAGTAAGGTCCTACTATCTTACCGTCGGTGTTCCAACCTGTGGAAAGCCACTAGATGTCACCAGCGACCGTAGATAAGCGACTGAAGACTTATTTAGTCTACCAGTTACGATCGTTAACTGCGGTCTTATGAACCAGAGTACAAGATCCTCTAAACTTGGAAGATAGGCTATAGCGATGATTCACCTCCGACTTAACCGTATAAGCCGAGAAGAGATCATAGACAGTAAATGGTGATTCCCATTTACTTGTCACCCGCTCAATCACCTGAACGACCCTCCAAAACTGGGGCATCATCTGCCCCAGAGATAAGTCGAAAATCGCCAAAAACGATCTCGACAAATGAGAATAGGGCCATGAAAACTCTATCTCGAAGGGATATTCGTATATCACAAAATATCCCACAGGGCATTGCTCCGGACGAAGCAACACCGGTGGACTAAGAGTTATATCCTCCAGAAGCCTAGCTAATCGTCTGAAGGACTCGATGTCCTCATCCTCACAGATAACACTGATCGGATCCAGCGACATAACAGTCGCTACGTAAAAACCAAAAGCATCCCAACCCTTCCTAGGATTTCGAGCTTGAGTCTTAAAACGCATGGACTTAAGAAGAGAGATCGAACCTTAAGTAGACGCTCTAAACCTCGAAGGGAAATCTAAAATAAGCAAGGATCGTCTGAAGTCAGGAAAGGATCGCTCGAAAACTCAAAGAAATCTCTCTCTAAATAACTTGAAAGCGTAAAAGGAAACTCTCCCCAAATATCTTCTATTTATACGCAAGGGACAAATCAAGCAGATTCGCTCGATGATCGACACGTGTCGGTCGACTCTTCAGGAGCACGTCTAGATGATCAACACATGTCACGCGTGGCTGTCATGCGTGTTCCCCAAACCATCATGACATCACGCATGTCAGAGCCACCGGTTAGAAATGAACCATTTCGGTTCTGAAGCGACGAAGACCCTTCCCCCAAGTGACACGTGGCACTCGACGAAAATTTAAAATTCCCGCCGAAGAAAAATTTTAAATTTTGGGGGCAAATTGTTGGGTCAAAAATACACGATCATGACGAAGTTACATTTAATGCATATTTCACACGACCGATCTTGTATCAAGATAAGGTCTTGTCGATTGAACAAAACCCTGTTCTCCGTCGAGACTAACTCGAAGGTTGGTCGAGCGTCGTACGACCATTGTCGAGATTTACACTCGACCTCGACCATACTAACGTATAACCCAACGTTCCTTTCTTGATCATTTAATGCAAGTTCACTACTCATAAATACCAACGGTCATAACGGCTCAACACCATCAAAATCATTTATGAAGCACAACCGTTACAAAAGACACATTTATGAGGAATCAAGACTATAAATACTGAAGATGCACATATCATTCAAAGACAGAAGTCTCTTACTCGAAGCATACAACTTACAAGCTCTCTGAATAACATCTGCAACCTGATTTTCACATGATAGTCACGATATTTCACACGACGACAGTCTTGTCACACACGATATACACTTGTTCTTTGTTTACATACATATTTCCTGTATCGATCGTGTAATACATTGTACATCAAAGGACATCACCCCTGATTGGTGATCATAGCGCACGACGACACCCTCCTATCGTCCGCGATTTTTTTCTCATTGAGGTTTTTCCACGTCACCAAATCTCTTGTCTCTTTATTTTACTATTTACCATGCATATTGTCGATCGGCTACTTTCTTTAGTTGGATAAAGCTCAACGTCGTCCTTAAATGATTCTTTGGGTAATTTTTGCCATTAACAGTTATGATCTTTGACCATTAGTTGTTCAAATCATACCTTGAATAAGGATTAGTTTGGGAATCTGAGATTTTGGGATTTTCACCAAAACCCTCAATCGCCCAAATCGTCTAGACCTTGGTAAGGAGTGTCGGGAACCCGGGAGACGGGTGACTTGGGAATCGACGGGGAACCGGGAGAACTCGGGAGTCGGTGACCCCAGGAGAGGAGAACCCGGGAGATGGGGTGACCCGGGGTCAAACCCAGGAGTCGGGTTGGGTCGAGAGCGCCCGGGAGGAGGGATGCCCCGGGAGGTGGGGGACCGGGAGAGACCAGGGTGGTGTAGATCGGCTGAGACCCGGGTGATGTGGGTCGGGTGTGACCGGGCGGTGTGGGTCGAATATGCCGTGCGTGGGCTTTATGTTCCAGTAGGAGTCCATAGCTTACCTTTTTATGTTTTTCCGTAATTTTAGGTAAATGGCCAAGTCGGGGAGCGTAAGTAGGAAAGTCTTAGCAAGGACGACAGGTCAGTTTTTCTAACCCAATTCTCGTTGATGATTACGTGATATTTCGTATATGCGAGATTTTGTTAAATGCGAGTTATGTTTTGTCTTTTAATGCAAGTTATGTTTTTATCCTTCTTGATATGTGGAAATGTATGCATACATTGTTGTTAGCGAGATGGCCAAGTCGGGGGTGTGTCCCGCCTGTGGTCATACCGGGGGGTGTCCCGTATATGCCATTGGGGGGGTGTCCCGTATATGCCATTGGGGGGTGTCCCAAATAAGGCAGTGTAAGCCAGACACGCTGTCACCTCCGCGTGACGATAGTGTGTGCCAGAAGCGTGTTTGTAAGTATGATATGTTATTTTAAAAGCTGAATTGGTTTATATATCGATAAATCTTTTATGTGGCCATTGCGTGAACTGTATTAGAGGAAACTCACTAGACTTTTTGGTATAACCCTCGTTTTTTTCTAAATTAAAAACCTTTTTAGGAAAGTACCCGGCAGAGGGTTCTAGCAAGGGTAACGAGAAGTCGTAGACGAGAAGCGTGGCATAGGATAAGATTGTCTGCTAGATCCGGGATTTAGTTTCTGTATTAAATCTCAATTGTGAATAGGTTGTTTTCCGCAAACGTTGTGTAGAGTATTGTTGTCTTGGGGTTGTTTTAGCATTATTTATATTAAAGTCGTTACGCTTTATTTCTGCGAAGTTTGGGTTGTTACATATTGGAAGTTCATCTTGATCCGCATCTGAAGATTTATTTCTTGTTGATTTCGGTTGGTCTTCGACTTCACCGATATTTAAAGGCATGACTAAGCTATTACAAAAACCTAAAAATATCTAATTACAAAAGATGTTCTTAAAATATTACAAGTAGGTTCAAATCCTTGATGACCCAACACAATCTATATTGCTAACATTTTTTTATAAACGTTAAAAAATATGTTATATTTAAACACGGAAAAAAAAGTGTTATGCTTTTTAAAATAAAATATTTATCTTGAAAAGAATATACATGATATTTGTTTACAAAATATGTTACTAATTTGCATATAATTTAATACGAAAGAGTGAATTTTTTGAAAGAATCTTTATTTTTATGAAGATGTATGAAAACCATATACCGAGTGGGATATCAGGAAAAATGAGGAACCATTAATCTTTATGAAAGAGATTCTTTTTATTTATGCAATATAAATATATAATTAGAATGATGAATCATGCATCCTCATGACATCATTTAATCCATGTAAGCAAAAAAAAAAGTTAAGAGCATTCACAATCATGGACCTTGTTAAAGGTTCATAACTTTACCATATCAGTTTTCTTTTTCCTACACATTTCATAAACCTTTCACACCCAATAATGGACCGGTCCATGATTAATTTAATAAAAACTATAATAATATAAAATTATAATGATAAAAAACAATAATTAAAAACTAATTATTAATTAAAAGACAATAATTAATGATTACAATAACAATAACAAAAATTATAATAAATTAAAAATTACAATAATTGAAAGTTACGTTAAGTTAAAATAAAAAAATAGAATTCTAAAATAAGCTCTAATTTTTCATTTTTAATTAATTAACTTTGATAAATATAAATTTGGTTTGATAATTAAAAGAAATTAAAAAAAACCTAAAATTTAATTTTTTATTATTATTTTAAAAGTGGGACCCACATTTTTTGAGAAAGAATCGGTCCTCAAAGAGGAACCGGTTCATGAAAGGTGGCAAAAAAACTTTTACTCTCAATGGGATGAACTTTTAGAGGAAGGTCCATGAGCATCCACGTGGCCTCATGAACCTGCCCGCTGTGGATGCTCTAACTTGTTTATAAGATAACATGTTATACATTGCTTATAATCAGTAAAATTTAATTTTAAAGCACTTGCTCTAATAAAAATGAAGTTGAAAATATATTGTTATAACAAAGATATATTAAAGTACAATGTTATAATAAAAAATTATAAAAATAAATGTTATATCATGTATTTAATCTTGTATTTTTCTCTTAGAAAAAATGTGTTGGATTCTTAAAAAAGATTTAACGTTTTCCTGATAAATGTTCAATATTCATTTATTTCAATATTTTATGTTAACAATCATTTTTTGACTTCTTTGTAGCACACTCAACTTGTTTAAGTAGTTACAACTTGAAATAAATTAATGGTAATAAGTTTAAATCATGCATACCGGATACGTAATAAATTACCAAAAACATATTAATAATCTATACTATATTATAAATCAGGTATAAAAAATTCTTAAATACAAATTATTAGACACATGGTACCATCATTTTATGTTAGATTTTAAAAATCTCTTAATTTACAAGTATCAAAACACAAGATACATATTACTACTGCAGTCTTTTAACACCCACCAATTTGGTATGTGCAAATTCTTCCTTTTATACACACATTTCCATTTATCACTATTAATTAATATATTATATACTATAAATTTATTTTAATTATATTATTAAAATATATAAGATAATATTCTAACAAAATACTTAATTTTTTTATATAAAAAACATTATATTATTAAACCTAAATTAAACAAATTTATAAAAAAAAACATTATCAATTTCTCAAAATCGTACTGTAAATCGAAAAAAAAACAAAAAATAAAATGAAACATTAAAATCGTGATGTATCTCGCTTCTAGTAATGTAAAAAAAGCGTAAATGCAAATTATAATCTGGATAAGAAAAAAAACGTTATATTTATTTGGAATAACTCTAAATAAAAAAGACTGCAATTTTTTCTTATGGAGAAAATAATAATATTCTTCGGGTTTTTATGTATTCTTTCTTAATAATATTACATTTATTTCAAAATATGCATACACATATGTATGTAGGGATAGGTTATTATGCAATCTTTTACATGGTGCAACCCATGCAACCCCTCTATAAACCACTCATTTTATTTTCACATTTTTTAATTAAATAACTGAAAATAAAATGAGTGATGGATAGATAGGTTGCACCATATAAAAGGGCATTTGAACACCCCTCTACTATGTATGTATGGATGTACATAAGATCGTGACAAGATGTCAAGAAGTCTATGTCATTGAAATATTGTACGGAGCATTTTTGGGTTGATGGTTACAGTTAAACAACAAAAGATCCATTCTCTATTGATGTTTGAGTGGTCAAAATTTGTGTCTAAAAATTTATTTATTGCATTTGACTTTTCTCTTACTTTCGTTGAATGACTCCTTTCAAATTTCAATTACATCATTAGGAAAAGATGTTTTATAAAAAATTAATGATGTCTTTGAAAATATTCGAATTTATAGTCCATGCAGCTTGGAACTAACTCGAGAAACGACATTTAGGTATAACGTAGTTATGTAAATGGTTTTAGGAAGCATGTCTCCCGACACACCAAGAGGTAGATCTTCTTAAGTGATTCAGAAGTTTCATGATGGACATAGAAAATCGACATTTTGTTGGCGACCTTAGCCTAGTAAATTAAGGAGGTTAACATTATTGCAGAATGAGTGACATATTAAAAAATCATTTGGATGTGCATAAGTTAGCTTATTAATAAATATTAACTATTAAATATAAATAAATATTAATTATTCATAAATATTAAGTTATAGTAATTAAAAATTTATTAAAATTATTAATTAATTTTATTTATACATTATTAATTAATTTTAATTGCATAATATTAATTAATAATTATTATTAATTATTTATAAATGTTATTAGTTATATCAATTATTTTTTAATTTTTTATTCAATATATTTAGATATCAAAAAGGAATTATAACAATTCTAAAAATGTTTATGTAAGTTACATAAAATTAAAGTTATACTTACTTTATTTCATAGATAATTAAAATATGTTAAATAATTTTAATAAACTATTTATGTTAATTACTAATTATATTTTTGAAAAAATATTTATTAATAAGGATATGTTAGGTTTATCAATTTTATTATTATTCATATTATATGAAATGGTTATTTAAAATCATATATTAATGTTGATTTTTTCTAAATTTGTTTTAACAAGTTCAAATTTTATAGTATATATATAATAATCAATTTAATTCTTTCAATTAACATATTATATTATTTAATTTTTTTTACCATCTTTTTTTAGAAAAGCAACCTTTTATTACCACAAAAGAAACCAAGACAAACAAGATGCCACATCTACTGAGCCAAGAACCAACAGAAACAAAACCCAGGCCAGAGGCTTATGAGGAGCAAACCAGGCCAAAAGCTACAACACGATTAATTAAAAAATCTACAAGAGCAGCCCCAAGCGACTGTCAAACAGTAACAAAAACTACCATCGATTGCATCTAGTGGACCGAATTATTCCTGTTACCTCTACAGCACGCTACGGGATCAGACAGCCACACATTCTAGTCGATCTTTCTCCCTGGGCTCCTTTTCGCGATCCACTCGAAGCATCGACGTTGAAACTCGAAAAGGCGATCTTCCAGTTTTATTTTGTCATTTTTGAAGATGATTTGGTTTCGATGTGACCATACCAAATACAGGAAACTCCACACAGTTTATGACCATAACTTCATCTGAGACACCATGCTTACCGGAGATGCGTTTAAGTCCAATAGGTCGTGCACCGAGTTAATACTTACATCATTTTGATTCCACCACCGGAGAACCATTTGCCACATTTTTTTCACCTCTTGACATAGCACCAATGCGTGGTCTACCGACTCCATATCTTTCCCACATCTCAGACACAACGTAGAATTTAAGTCCACCCCATCTTATCTAGAATCGTGATACACGGTAATCTTCCTTGCTTAGCCTTCCAATATAATATACAAACTTTCTTTGGTATTGCCTTTGACCATTTCGTTTCTTCATACTCTTCTCCTAGCACCGACATCCTCTCAACGATCAAATCTTTAAGATCTTGCACCGTATACGTCCAGTCACCCCCCTCCGACCACTTCACTTGATCGCAGGCATCCACCTTTGGTCTCTATTCTCATAAAATTTCAGTTAATTCTTCTAGCTCGCCCGGTTCCCTAGCCCTTGGCTCCCGCTCCCTCCTCCAATTCCAATTGCACACCCAATTTCTTGAACAAGCACGACGCTATCAGGACAAAATCCTAGCAGAAGCCCCTCTACCTACACTCCCTTTTTCGGTTATTGAACCCGACTTGTTTCTTTCGATTTGAAATAGGCTCTTGAATCTATCACCCAATACTTCATTCCCAACCCACCTATCTAACCAAAAATACGTCTCATCCCCTCTCCCGACCTCTTTACAAAAGGAAGCTTCAAAGTCGATTCCTATATTTTCCAAATCTTTACCAATTTTAATGATGTGGCACCAAACCGAGCGACCCCCCCCCCCTAAAGTTACTACTAACCCCTCCAAACCCACACTCTCTCCCATACAAGCTCTTTATCACCTTAACCCACAATGCGTCTTTCTCCGATCTAAACCTCTACCACCATTTCCGCAACAAACCCCAATCTGAGTGTTGCAAGCTCCCCACGTTAAGACCGCCTCTCTTGAAGTCTCTCAAAACCCTTTCCCACTTCACCCATGCCACCCCTCTCTTAGAATTCGGACATCCCCTCCCCCTTCCCCCAAAAGAATTGACTTCTCACCCGCTCTAACTCACTAATCACTCCACTCAAGGTACGAAAGGCGAGAAATAATACAAAGAAATGCTACCAAGTACTGATTTTACCAAAGTTAGACGATCGTCGTACGATATCATTTTTACTTTCCACGGAGCTAGCTTATTTTGCACCTTCTTTCCCGCTTCTTTCCAACTTTCGATTTTATTCATGCATTTGCCCACCGGAAGACCGAGATACACAAAAGGTAACTCATCACACCCGCAACCCAAACCTCTTGCCTACGATTGAGTTTCTTCAAGTTCAACTCCCACACCATATAATTTACTCTTGTCGATGTTGATCTTTAGACCTGATACCTCATGAAACCAATGGAGAATTTTCATAAGGTTTTTGAAGTTGTTGATGTTCACTTCCCAAAGAATATTGTGTCATCGGCATATTGGAGCTATGTCACTTCTAAATCATCGATCCCGATCATCACTCCTTCGAATATCCCTTTTTTTTTGCTTCCAAAATTAAGACGTTTAGAACTTCTGCCACAACTAGGAATATAAATGGCGCTATCGGGTCACCTTGTCTAAGGCCTTTCTTCATTTTGAACTCTTTTATAGGGGATCCGTTAACCAATACCAACACCAACGATGACTCCAAGCACGTTTTAATCCATTTGCACCATTTGTGCACAAAGCCCATTGATTTCATTATTTCAAGTAAGAATGACCATTCCACTCTATCGTAGGCCTTCTCGAAGTCCACTTTAAATACCAATCCTTTCTTTCTTGATTTCCGAATAAAGTTCACCACTTTATTTGCGATTAAC
This sequence comes from Arctium minus, assembly GCA_954870635.1. NCBI lineage: Eukaryota > Viridiplantae > Streptophyta > Magnoliopsida > Asterales > Asteraceae > Arctium > Arctium minus. The sequence continues at coordinate 33,675,273 of OX941092.1, forward strand.
ACCCCATCTAAAATAGACCTTCCTTTTATGAATGTCGCTTGCGTGTCACCGATGATTTCCCCATCACCTTATTCATTCTCTCGGCCATTGCCTTTGATAGGATTTTGAAGAAAGCCCCTATCAAGCTAATCGGCCTATACTGATCAAGACCCGTCGGGTTTGAGTTCTTTGGGATGAGCGTTAGGAAAGAGGCGTTGCAATCGCCAGTAATCTCACTTTTTCCCAAAATCTTCCTATCGCCTTCATGAGGTCATTTTTTATTATTGACCAAAAATTTTTAACAAATGAAAAGGTGACACCATCTGGACCCGGCGATTTATTACTACCAAACAACTTAATCGCTTCCCAAATCTCTTCCTCCAAGAAAGGTCTTTCTAATTTGTCCGCATCTTCCAACGACAATTTCATTAACTTTTCGCTCTTTATTTTTGGCCCGTTCCTCATCTTAGACGTGAATTTTCTTTTGAAGAATTCACAAACAAACTCCTTAATCGCTTCCGGTTCTTACGTCCAAACCGCGTTGATGTTAAGACCTCGTAATCTGTTTTTCCTTTCTCTATTTCTAATCGCCGCATGTAAAAATTTTGAATCTTTATCTCCCTCTTCTATCCATTTAATCTTGGATTTTTGATTTGCAATCTCTAATTTCTTTTTTTCCGCCTCTAACCATTTCTTTCGTGCCTCTACCCATCTAAGTCTTTCAACTTCGTCCAAATTCCTCAACTCGGATTCTCTTTCCAACTTCTTCGCCTCTTCTTTGTTTTTCTCCATTTCGCCTTCTAAATTCTTGTAATTCTCGTAACACCTCCTTTTCAATGCACCTTTCAAGTTTTTTAGATTGTGTCTAAACACGCAATCTGGGTTCCTATACGACACCTCCTTGTTCCACTCCCCTCTTACCATCTCTTATGTGTCCTCACCCTTCCAACCAAGTGTCGAAAACTTTGAAAGGTTTTGGGTCGAAGTCGTGATTGGCCTCACCTAACAAGATCGTACAATGATCTGACCACTTCTTTTCTAACGCTTTTGCCCCCAAATTCCTCCATGTCGAGCAAAAATCATTGGAAACTAGGAAGCGATCCAACGTACTATGCTTTCTCCCGTCATCGCTTACCCTTGTGAACTTTTGACCTCCCATTGGGATTTCCGCCAGATGGATGTTTCTTATGAACGTGTTGAACTCCTTACCATTTTCGTTTGTGATAGAGTTTAATATTTCGTGCGTCCATCTAACATCATTAAAATTTCCGAACACACACCACTTTACCTCCTCTTTATTGCACAATACCTCTAATTTTTTCCACACTTCCACCCTCTCCTTTAGGTCTCTTGGTCCGTACAAATTAACGAAACCAGTTAGGCCCTTCACCCCATTCCAGCTACCGATCGCTACTATAATTTTTTTTTCCGCAATGAAGAACTCGCACTCGAAAACTTTTCTGTCCCATATTAGTAACAATCCTCCCCGAGTTTCCCTCTGCTTCCGATTGAATAAATTCACCATCATGAAAACCCCAGAGTTTTGCGACCTGTGCCTCTTCCAACCTTTTTTTTTGCTTTGTTTCTTGTATTCCTATCAAACTCACCTTTTGTTTTGAACACAATTATCTTATACAGTTCCTTTTTTCCAGCGTACCCAAACCCCTAATGTTTACCAAAATTAACTTCATAATTAACATACTTCGATCCAATAGTAACATAAATTTGTCCCTTACGCAACCTCGTCCATAACTGGGCTCTTATCTGCGGTGTCTTTTCCCATAAGAGACCAATTCTTGCTCCAAACTCCTTCATCTTTTCTGGTCCATCAACACTCTTTAAGTCGTTAGATACACAAGTTTAGATTTCTGAATTATCTTCTGAATTATTTTCTGTCGCCTTGTCTGGGGGTGTACATCGGGCGGGCCAGGCAGTTCGGGTGGGAAAACCAGAAACCCAATCGGATTTCAGATATGGAAATCAAGAGCCGAATTTTGGGTTTCGTATTTCAGATTGTTTCGGGTTCAGGTTGATGTCGGTCGGGTTCGGGTATTATATAATGCAAAAATTATATAAAAATTCAATCGATTTTGAGGATGAATTCAATCGATTGAGAGGTTGATGAAATCAATATTAAGTTTAAAAATTAGAAAACATTTCAAGAATTTACGGTTTTCAAAAGATAATTAGATAAATAAATATATTTATATAATATTTAAAATATATAAGTATATTATTTTGGGTTTTCGGACGAGTTAGGTGGCCAAATATCAAACTCAATCCGAACCCAAATATCCCCATAAAATTTGGGGTTCAGGTTATCCGATTTCGGGGTATTCGGATTTTGCAAAAACACCTTATCTTCGGTTCGGGTTCAGATTTCAGACTATTCGGGTTTTGCACACCCCTAGCCTTGCTCGCCCTTTTCTGTCCTCCCATCTGATTGGCTATCCTCGCCTTTTGCTTGAGAAGATGGAAGCTCATTCTTCCCCTTCCTAACCCCCTCACTTCTCCCTTCTTCCTTCTCGATTTTTCGCTGCCTTTACTTCCCTTCGATTTTTCGATTTATTTTCTTGTATCTCTACTACTTCTGTTCTCTATCTGTTGAAATTTGGGTTTCTCTCCTGAGTTGCAATTATTCTCCGATTTCTTGTTGAGGGCTTGCTTCTCGTTACTTGGGCTTTCAATCACCAGATCGTTTGATGGGCCTTTACTAATCCCCTCATCTTGGGCTTTGTCTTCCATGTTGTTCCCCAATTCCTGATGGGCCGGTTCATTTAAAATTTGGCCCATATTTTGATTTAAGCCACCTCTTACTTTAGAAATTTGTTTTAATCACATTATTAGAAATTTATTTGAACTATATTATGAAATATTTGTAATTGACAATTTTAAATTTGAATATGTCCTTTTTGGTCATATTACATGTTTATATGCTAGTTTTTGTCAAACATAATTTGTTCATTCACTAACTTATTAGCTACCAGCTAGCTTTTGAGTCATCAGTTATCTTATTAGTCATAGGATATGTTTGGCAAACTAGCCGATAAGCTAGCTGATGACTGATAAACTATTATAGCTGATAAGCTAGCTGATGACTGATAAGCTAGCTGATGGATAAGTCACGTTTGACAAAAATTAGTTGATAAACATGTAAATGACCAAAAAGGACATATTGAAAAAATAATCAATACACTATTTCATAATATAATTAAAACAAATTTATAGTAATATAATATATTAAATAATATAAACAAGATAGTAAAGAAAACTTAAATAATATAATATGTTAATTAAAAAAAATTTAAATTTATTATTATATATATACTATAAATTTTAAATTTGTTAAAACAAATTTTAGAAAAAATCTGCATTAACTTATGATTTTAAATAACCATTACATATAATATCAATAAGAATAAATAATTGAATAATAATTAAAATAAATAATAGTGATTGATAACTAAAATATTTTGACTAATATTAAAAAAATAATAATATAAAAATAATTGATATAATTAACAATAATTCTAAATAATTAAAAATTAACATCAACGTATAACTAAAATTTAATTAATAATTTTGAATTAATATAAGTAATTAGTACTTTTTAATAATTAAAATTTATTTACAATTAATAGTTAATAAATAATAAGTAATATTAATGAGGTATAAATGGAAAAGTTCACAAAAAAACTCATCATAAAGTACTATAAGTGGCTTATCAATATCCAAACATGTACTCAAAAATTAAGTTAGCTTATAAGATAACTTACTTTTGCCAAACAATGCCATAAGCTAGCTCATCAGCTAGTTTGCCAAACATAACGTAAGGCCTTGTTTGTTAAAAATAAGCTAGCTTATTTTTTGGGTACATGTTTGGATAGACAAAATCTAGCTAATTGATAAGCTACTTAGGGGTTGTTTGGTTCATTTTTCATTAAGTCTGGTATGGATAAAGTTGTCTGTAATGATATTTGATAAGTTGTTGTTCGGTTGTTATGCTGAATAGACAATCTGAAAGATAAAAACTATTGTTTTACCCTTTATTTTACATTGAAGAAAAAATAGTCTCCTCTCACAGCAACATGTTAACATTAAAGAAAAAACCAAATAACTAGTGGTGGATCCATCACCATAAGAGAGGAGCAGCAACAACAGTATAGCAAAATCAAACCAGAAACATTGATCACAGAATCCCAAAAATCACGAGCAAAAAAAACATCAGAGACTAAAGATGAAGAACAAGCAAGAAAGATGAAGAACAAGCAAGAAAGAAGAAGAACTCTAAATCAGAAACATTGGTCCGATTGCCACTGTAATCAAGCAAGAAAGATGAAGAAAAGATCGAGAAACAGCTAAAAACCAAGCAAAACGCCGAGGGGCGGATTTTAGGAACAAAAAGGGCTCGATTTCAAGGAGGAACGATATCAGGGAGGACCGCACATCAAACACCTAAAAACCTAGCAAAAAATGAGGGGTAGATGAACGAGTTCAGGGAGGAATGCATGTCAAAGGTCGAGTTTGGAGGAACGATTTCGCCGGAGAAGATGAACAAATCACGGAGGGAGCAACAAGAGACAGAGAGAAAGTCTAAGTTTTGAGGAAACATGTTTCAGGGGTAAAAGATGTCTTTTGAAGGGCTGAGTGCATAGGACTTCCTTCTATGGGCTGACCGAATCAGCCCTATCTGAGCCAATAAGCCGCTACCGAACAGGTAGATATGGCTGTGCGAATCAGCCAAATCTCCTAGACAACCCATTAAGCCATAAACGAACAGGCCCTTAGAATAGGTTATGAGGAGTTTTTTGTAACGTTTTCCAATTATACCCTCATTATTAATTATTATTATTAATTAACTATTAATTATAAATAAATATTAGTTATTAAAATTTAAGTATTACTAATATTAATTAATATTAACTGAAAATTATTAATTAGATTTTAATTATAAATTAATATTAGTTTTTAGGGAAATTAATTAAAATGGCCGTATTTCAATCTCGTATTACCTAAATGCCCAAAATCTCGACGGTTTTGCCGAAATACCCAATTTGGCCAGGATTTCACTATTCATCCCGGGGTTAGTCCGGGATTTCACTATTCATCCCGGGGTTAACCTAATTTATCTATCAATCTCACCGTTCATTGTTAATCGTAAGTCCATTGTATTGATCCCGGGGTTAGGCCGGGATTTCACTATTCATCCTGGCCAAATTGGGTATTTTGGCAAAACTGTCGAGATTTTGGGCATTTAGGTAATACGAGATTGAAATACGGATATTTTAATTAATTTCCCTAGTTTTTAATTATTTAGAATTATTGTTAATCATATCAATTATTTTTATTTTATTATTTTCTTAATATTTGTCAATATATTTTACTTATCAATTACTATTATTTTTTAATTATTATACGATTATTTTTTTTATATTATATGTAGCAGTTTTTTTTTAAATCATAAGTTAATGTAGATTTTTTCTAAAATTTGTTTTAACAAATTCAAAATTGATAGTGTGTATATATATATATAATAAATTTTAAGTTATTTTAATTAACATATTATATTATTTAATTTTTATTTACTACCTTGTTTGTATTAATTAACATATTATATTACTATAACTTTTTTTAATTATATTATTAAGTATTGTAATTAATTATTTTTTTTAGGGTGTCCCTTTTGGTTATTTTACATGTTTATAAGCTAGTTTTTGTCAAACGTAACTTGTAATAACCGTGTTGAGATTCGAATAAATTATGAAGTTGAGTGTAAGTTTATTGAAAAGTCGGGCGACCACGGGCAGTGTAATACCGGGTGGCCTCGGGTTGGTGACCACCGGGTGACCCCGAGGGTGAGGAGGTCGGGTGACACCGGTCACACTCGACTCGGGCGATCCTGGAGAGCCGATACGGGTGAACCCGGGGAAGTTTTCCTTGGGCCGAAACCTGTTTCTCAGGGTTTCCATCAGTTGGGTCCTAGTAGTTCTTAGTTGAGAGTAACCCCGTAACTCATCGAAAAATCCTACTTGGTGCCTTAGGAATCGGTGATCGAACAATTTCAAGTGTGGGGATTTTATCGCAGGACGACAGGTCAGTTTTGTAACTAAAACTTTATTGTTAACAATTATGCGGGAATCTTTACGTATGAGACCTATTATATGTGAGTTATGATTTACCATTTAATGCGATACAAGTGATTTATCATTTTTTTTTATAAATGTGGATATGTATGCATACATTGTTGTGAGTTGTATGGCCAAAGTCGGGGGTTGTGGCCCGCCTGAGCTCATACCGGGGGGGTGTCCCAGCTAAGGCAATATGAGTCAGACACGCCGTTACCTTCGGGTGATGGTAGTGTGTGCCAGAAGTGTGGGTGTAAAAGCGATGTCGATTTTATAACTGAATTGGTTTATTTTATTATAAATTTTTTCCTTACTTTGTTGGTGGTAACTGTATTCGGAGGGGACTCACTAGACCTCTGGTCTAACCCTCGCTTTTTCAAAACTAAAAATATTTTCAGGTAGACGCGGAATAGGAGGATCCGGTAAAGGCAAAAAGAAGGTGTGAGCGGTACCCGACTCTAGAAGACTTCCTTATAGTTAGTTTTTTAATCTCAGTTGTGTAATAGGTTGCCTTACTACAAACCTTGAAATCTATTGTAGAATTGGGGCCGTTTTGGCATGAATTTATATTTATCGTTTATGTTAATTGTTGAAAGTTTGTGTTGTTACATAACTTATTCATCACATAGCTTATCAGCTACCAGCTAGCTTATCAGTCATCAACTAGCTTATAGCTTATCAGCTAGTTTGCCAAACATAGCCTAAGAGCATCTCCAGCAGATTCTACAAAATGAAGAAAATGAGGATTTTAAGTAATTTTTTGCTCCAATGAATTCTACAAAACTTTATTTTAAAAGAAGAACTAGGAGTGATGGTGTAAATAAAAAATAAAGTACCATGAGAGAAAAATGATTTTATTTAGAGTAAATTACATTTTTCATTTCTATGGTTTGTTGAAAATTTCTATTTTCGACCTTATGGTTTTGAAATTATGATTTCATCCCTATGATTTATAATTCATTATTTTTTTTCATCATTATGGTTTAAATTTGATTGCTTTTTTCGTCCTTATGGTTTACAATTATTTCTATTTTGGTACTTCATACTTAAAAGTAGTGTTTTAGCCTCAAAGACCAAAATAGAAATGAATTGCAAGCCATAAGGATGAAAACTGCAATTTCAAAACCACAAGGACAAAATTCGTAATTTGTAACAAACCACAGGGACTAAAAACGGAATTTACTCTTTTATTTATTATATTTCACCAACCTTGAAATGATGGTTCACAATTTAATATCAAGTCAACATGCCCAATTAAGGGCATAAGTGCTTTCAAACGCTTAATACAATAATAGCATCTCCAACAGCTTCTCAAAAATGGAGATTTTAGGGTTTTTTTCTCCAACAGATTCGTCAAAACCTTCTCCAAAATGGAGAAAACATGAGAGAGAAGATGAAAATCTCCAAATTTGGAGATATCTCCAAAAATGATTACACATGAGAGATAAATTATTTTTTATTCATTCTACCAATGAGATTGATTTAAAACAAATGTTTAGGAGAGAGAAATAATAATTAAGAGTTGTATTGAATATTTTAATATTATAATTAATTGTGTAATCTCCAAAATGGAGAATCTGTTGGAGATGGAGGTGATGTTTTTTAGAGATTTTCACTTTTTAATTCTCCATTTTGAAGAAGCTGTTGGAGATGCTCTAAGAAATGACAATAATCATGAGTCGATGAATTGAATTAATGGACGTATCAACTCCACGTAATATCTAAATGAGCATTTGAACATAAACGTAACTTTTAATGCATACATATAGACATGGATATTGAAAACTATATCTTTATTGGGTATAAAGTTTGGAGTTATAGCAAAGGACAATTATATTTCTTAATCATATTTAAAAGGTGTACTTTGAAAATTTGTACATCTAACTTTAAATAATTTCGAACTTTCAAGTGGACATGTGTGAATTATTGCAACCATGTGCTCCTAAATTAAAAAGAAAACAATAATATATTTTCTAAAAATCCCCTTAAATTTTAAAAAACAAAGTAATAAAATTTTTACACATCACATATAACTCATATACAATATAACGTTGATGTTGATTTATGTAAATACGAAATTCATAGTAGAGTCTAATTAGCATATAGTAGGGTTTATTTATGTTAATTAAAAAATTAAGTGTTATCTAATAAACTAGCTGTTAGTTGATAAATTAATTGATTAATTAATTATGTTTGCTAAAAACTAATTGATAAGGACAATATAATATATAACCTAAAAATGTTGAAAACTACTCAATTCTAATATATACAGAATGTTGAAAAACTATCGAATTCATGTGAAATAAAAAGATTTTTAGTGAGAACGTGAAAAGTGATGAAGATACTTCTATTGTGAGAATTTTAAGTTTTATTTTGTGAAAGTATTGAAGGCGACGTGATCTGAATGTCTACTTTCACTAGTTTTTGTAAAGACGATCACATTCACAAGTCTTTACACATATAAGGATATCTTCAAACATGTATTATGTGGATTTACGTTTCTCATAAAAAAAATAACATTTTCATGTGAGAACCAAAAAAAAGTTGAGAACCGATGAAAGCCATAATTTGGTTTTGATCCTATGGTTCTAATTGAAAGTTGTTTCACCATATGAAAATGGCATAATCGTCATTTTGGTAACAGAGATTCACCAAATGAAACACATACTCACCATTATTTCACCTCATTAAATAAAACACAATTTTCAGAGATATGCAATTTAACCTCATGAAATCTAAACATAATATTCATATATATGTTATTCACTACATGAAATCAAACACAATTTTCATGTCTAATTTATTGCACCCCATGAAAACAAACACAAATTTCATCTATATGTTAATTCACCTTATGAAATCAAACACAATTTTTGTCTATACGTGTAACACCATCAAATCTGGAAATAACAACTAATTTAAAATTTTCTAAATACATCGATAAATGATTCATCTACAACCACAATTTAAGGTTTAACTTCAAAATACACATTTCATTCTATGTGTACAGTCTATAATAGAGACGGGTGCTACTAAAACCCAACAACAGTCACTATCTCCAATATGCGGAAGACTTCACCAACTACTTACCCTTGCGTAAGATTAAGACTCATCTCTTCATAGAACTGCTAGAACCACTTCCCCAACTGGAACCTGATGCACATACCGACAAATAAAATGTTAGGCTTAACGCCTAGTGAGCTCAAGAGTTTTCCTTAGATATATATAAAGCAATAACTTTAAGAATGTTATTTAAATTGTGATTTCCAAAGTGAAATACAATTAATTTGAAAGCAACCAAGATGAAATACATTAAATCTTAAAAACAATCTCTTTTTCAACATTCACCCCTTTCGTGATTAAAATCATAAAACAAAACGCCCCTTTGATATAAATCCAAAATCCAAAACTCACGTAAAGCATAACTGACATTTTAATAATCAAATACTGAAAACGTAGATAAATCCCAACATCCAAAACACCCCAAAATCATGGATAAGATCCAATATTCAAAACCTTAGAACATGGATAACCACATGTTCCCAATACGTCACCAAAACATAGATTATAAAACTCAATACCCAAATCAACACCTTTTGGTGATGGGGGAGACCCGATTACATTGTACATGACGGAACATGTAACACCCCAAAAATGGGACTAACAAAAATTTCTGGAAAATGGAAATATGGTATATAATAATTGCCAAGGCAATGAGCTCATACGAAAGGAACAACAAATGCCTGTTAAATCACAAGTTTGTAATAAGGAGCGACAATAGATGACAACTCTCTAATCTAAATCTAGCTAGACATAAGATTACAAAAAGGTTGTCAACTAAGTCCACATGAACAGTCTTCAGTATTGGCATCCCAAAAGTGCTCCCAAGCTCACCACTACATCCGTCTACGTTTCCTTGGCGCTCGCGCCACTAGAACCTGAGATACATACCAACAATCAAGTGTTAGACCAAACGGGTCTAGTGAGTTGCATAAGAAAACATGGTCTACATATAGATAAAGCATGTAACGATCAATTATAATCCTTCGACCACTAAAGTCCCAACGGGGTCAATCATGGGGGAGACCCATTACACCAATGAGTTTTACCTCAAGTCAATGTACCTTGATGTTCACTCGCTTGAGCAACATCCCGAAGGCCCGACACACTTGAAGACTACCTTCCAGGCATTACTCCAAATGGCGGACGTCTAGGCGCATACCATTATAGTGGCGCCTAAGACTACATCCTCCTAGCACTTACTCACGGTTCGTCCAACGTACGTACAATGTCCGTCTCTATACATTATTTCATACCCACAAAATACATGTATAAGACTCCAACAATCCCAAGCATAATTTAGGTACAAAACTCTAAAGCATGCAAATATTCCAATACTACCAATGGCTCATAAAACACATATTACTAAGCCCACATACCAATAATAATCATAACATTATTACCCACAATAATAACCAAGGCCATATCTCCAACAATCTCAAATGTGACAGTTAGGTCAAACTTATCAGGTGATCAAACATTCTACATATACATGCATTATTAACAAGTAAACACATAAGGTATGTATCTCTTTTGGAAATAGTGTGAAAAACTCACTAACTAGGTTTTATAGAAAAACCCTAGAAACTTAGGAGACTCCAAGCTTGGATGATGAGAAGATAGGACTTGAACCCAAGGTGCAATACTTCAATAAATGCTCCCTAGATGTAGTAAATGCCCTCACCAAGAACTCCCAAGTTGAAATTAATGAGAAGGAGGAGTTTGATGGTGAGAAAACGTTCCCACAACAATAAAATCGCCTAGGGTTTGAGAGAAATCAGTCTTGTGCATTTAATCTCGCTGGAGGTCTGTTTTTATACCCTCAGAATGCGTCGGCGACAGTGCCCGACGACAATGCCCTTGGCACTGTCGCGAGGGCATAATCGCGCCCCAACCCCGCCTCTCGGTACGAAGACCGCGATTGTGACAGGGCGATTGTGCCCTTGTCACTCTCGCGAGGCACTATCGCCGGGGGTGTACCGAGACCACTCCCCGACCCGCAACCTTGACATGCGACTATGACCAGTGTCATAGTCGCGGGGCACTATCGCGCCACACCCCGAAACTTCGTTTTTTCGACGATTTCGATAAAATTAAACCTGTGAAGAAACTTATAATAATGACATGTACTATGGTATATTAATCATCACCAAATCAGGACGAAATCTTCCATAAAATATAACGAGGACACATTAACAATTATAGTTACTTACCTTAAATTTTCGGGTGTTACAATCCTCCCCACCTAATGAGGATTTTGTCCCCGAAATCTTACTTACTGAAATAAATGAGGATATCTCTTCCTCATGTCCTCTTCCGATTCCCATGTCACGTTAGCACCTCGATGGTGCTTCCATTGGACTTTCAATATAGTCACTTCCTTGTGTCTCAATTGCTTCGTCTTTGACTCTAGAATAGATTCCGGTTCTTCTACAAATCGGTTCCCGTTGTCCACTCGAATTTCTGCCAAAGGAATGACGCTTTCTTCCTCGGCTAGACACTTACGAAGATAGCAAACATGGAACATAGGGTGAATTCCGTCCATCTCCGGCGGTAAGTCCAATCGGTAAGCTTGAAGGCCGATCTTTTCTAATATCGTGAAGGGCCCTAGGAAACGGGGGCTAAGCTTCCCGCGCTTCCCAAAACGGATGATACCCTTCCACGGCGACATCTTCAACATAACCCGATCCCCCACTTGGAAATCAACCGGCCTCCGCTTTTTGTCCGCGTAGCTCTTTTGTCGATCTTGAGCCGCCTTCAATCGTTCTCGAATGCCCTTCACCTTATCCGCCGTTGCTTTTACAATTTCTGGACCCGCAAATTTTTTCTCTCCTGCCTCGAGCCAACACACCGGAGTCCTACACTTCCGCCCGTAGAGTGCTTCGAATGGAGTCATTCCGATGCTCGAATGGTAACTATTATTATAGGCGAACTCCACTAACGGCAAGTGCGAATCCCAAGTTCCGCCAAAGTCTATGACGCACGATCGCAGCATGTCCTCGAGGGTTTGAATCATCCTCTCACTTTGTCCGTCAGTTTGGGGGTGATATGTCGTACTCAACCTAACCTTCGTGCCCAACTCCCTTTGCAATCCTTCCCAAAACTTGGAAGTAAACCGACTATCCCTATCTGAGACTATGGATAACGGAACACCATGACGAGACACTACTTCATCGATATAGAGCTTAGCTAATTTGTCCATCGGTAACGTCTCCCGTATTGCCCAGAAATGGGCACTCTTGGTAAGTCGGTCCACCACTACCCAAATAGTATCATGGCCTTTCAAGGTCCTCGGTAGTTTAGTGACGAAGTCCGTCGTGATGTGCTCCCACTTCCACTCCGGAATGGTTAAGGGCTGCAAACTCCCATAAGGCCTTTGATGTTCCGCCTTGACTTGAAGGCAAGTGACACACTTTTCCACATAATTGGCAACGTCGAGCTTCATCACCGGCCACCAATAGTGAAATTTTAAGTCTCTATACATCTTGGTGCTACCGGGATGTATAGAGTATTTGGACTTGTGTGCTTCCGCTAAAAGCAGCTCGCGGTTTCCCCCGATCTTCGGTACCCAAATTCTTCCTTGGAACAACTTAAGGCCGCGGCTATCCTCCGATAATAACTCCCTTTGTTTCACCATAACCTCGGCCTTGAGATTCTCCTCACGAAGTGCTTCTGCTTGGCTCCTCTTGATGTCCTCTACAAGACTGGACATCACTTCGATTCTAGTGAACACTACTTTACTTTCCCCTCCGTAACTCTTTCGGCTTAGGGAGTCCGCCACTACATTGGCTTTACCGGGGTGGTAAAGCAATTCACAATCATAATCTTTCAAGAGTTCCAACCACCTCTTTTGTCGCATATTGAGTTCCTTTTGGTCGAAGATGTACTTCAAACTTTTATGATCGGTGAACAACGTACACTTCGTCCCGTAAAGGTAGTGCCGCCATAACTTTAAAGCAAAAACCACCGCCGCTAGCTCTAAATCGTGCGTAGGGTAGTTCTTCTCGTGATCCTTGATTTGTCGCGGTGCATATGCGATTACCTTTCCTCTTTGCATCAAGACGCACCCTAATCCTAATTTAGAGGCGTCACTATAAACCATGAAATCTTCGGATCCTTCGGGTAAGGATAGTATTGGCGCTTCACATAATTTCTTTTGAAGAGTTCGGAAGGCGTTCTCTTGTGTCTCGGTCCATACGAACTTAACGTTCTTTCTCGTCAACGATGTGAGTGGTGAGGCGATCTTCGAAAAATCTTGAATAAACCGTCGGTAGTAACCGACCAATCCCAAGAAGCTCCTGATATCTGTTGGACTCGTCGGTGGCTCCCAATTCATCATCGCCTCTATCTTGACCGGATCCACTTTCACTCCGTCCTTGGACACCACGTGGCCTAAGAATTGAACCTCTTGAAGCCAAAACTCGCATTTTGAAAACTTGGCATACAACTTCTCCTTGCGGAGGATTTCCAAAACTTCCCGCAAATGTCGTCGATGCTCCAACTCGTCACGAGAGTAGATGAGGATATCGTCGATGAAGACTATAACCGACTTGTCTAATAAAGGTCGGCATACTCGGTTCATTAAGTCCATAAACACGGCTGGAGCATTGGTCAACCCAAATGGCATAACTAGAAACTCGTAGTGACCGTACCTCGTTCGGAAAGCCGTTTTCGGTATATCGCACTCCTTCACTCGCACTTGATGATAACCGGATCGTAAGTCTATTTTAGAGAAACACCCTGCTCCTTGAAGTTGGTTGAATAGGTCGTCGATCCGTGGAAGTGGATACTTATTCTTTATGGTAACTTTGTTGAGCTCACGGTAGTCTATGCACATCCGTATAGACCCATCCTTTTTCTTCACAAACAGTATTGGCGCTCCCCAAGGAGACGAGCTCGGTCGTATAAACCCCTTTCCAATTAGCTCTTGGAGTTGCGTCATCATTTCTTGCATTTCTGTCGGGGATAAACGGTAGGGAGCACGAGCAATCGGAGCGGCTCCCGGAGTAAGGTCAATGTGGAACTCCACTTGTCGTTCCGGTGGAAGTCCAGGTAGATCATCCGGAAAGACGTCCGGGTAGTCGCACACCACCTCTACCTCTTCCAACTTCTTCTTCTCTAGCTTCGCATCGATCACGTACGCTAAGTACGAATCACATCCTTTGGCTAGGATCTTGCGTGCCTTGAGTGACGATATTATCTTACCGATTCCTCGATTCTTCTCACCGTAAACTATCACTTCCCCACTCTTAGACAAGGGTACTCGAATCATCTTCTTAGAACAAAAGATGCCAGCGTCGTGCTTAGCTAACCAATCCATTCCTATTATTACATCGAAACCCCCTATATTGATCGGTAACAAATCTATAACGAAGGACTCTCCACTTAATTCTAACGTACAACCTACATAACAACTCCGAACAACCATATGCTCTCCATTGGCTACCTCCACTACTAGAGCATCAGTCAACAAACTACAAGGAGTAGTGAGGTTCTTGCAAAAAGATGTAGACACAAAAGATCGGTTCACACCAGAATCGAATAAAACACAGGTAGGTAGAGAGTTCACTAGAAACGTACCCGACACTACATCCGCCGCTTCTCTTGCTTCATTAGCCGTCATCTGAAAAGCCCGACTTGGCGCCTTCGGTGGAGCTTCTTTCCATGACAAGACCCCACTGGACGTCCCTTGGTTACCCTTTGCTAACTTAGGGCAATCGCATTTGATGTGTCCCGGTTCTCGACACTCATAACAAACTCCCCGTGAGGGGCAATCACGACTCATGTGGTCCTTTCGCCCACACTTAAAACATTCCATAGCTCCAGAAAACGGCCTCGGATTACAAGTCCCGAAGTGCTTACTCTTACATTTGGGGCACCACCTCGCCTCCCGTCGCTGGTCAGTGTTCCTCCCCCCGTTAAAGGGTTTGGAAGATCGTACGGGCCCGGTTAGCCCCTCCCACTTATGCTTTTCGCCTTGCAATTTCTTCTCCTCTTTCTATTATAGAAGATCATCTTCTACCAACTGAGATTCCTCAATTACTTCCTGCAAAGTGGCCTTTTGGGCGTTCCTCACGCCCGTCTTCATCTCCGCCGGTAATCCCTTCACAAATGCCTTGATTTTGGACCCTTCGTCCGTTGCCAAATGCTCGACTAAACTGAGCTTGTCCAAAAATTGTTTGGCGTAGTGGGCGACCGACAGGTCACCCTTCTTCAGACTTCTGAACTCCTCCTCTATCTTGTCAAGCGCTCTCTCGTTACAATATTTCTCCATGATTTTCTTCTTGAATGTTGGCCAAGTGAGCTTGGCCAAAACTTCCGGTGTGAGCGCTCTTCGGGTGACATTCCACCAACTCAGAGCATCCCCTCTAAGCAGTTGAGAGGCAAACTTGACTCTCTGAGAGTCCGCACACTCACTTGACTCGAAAGCCATCTCCACATCTTTAATCCACTTCATGCAAGCTAATGGGTCGGTCGTTCCAGTGAATTCCGGAGCCCGACTGCATAGGAAGGTCTTGAAACAATAACCCCCCTCCTTACTCTTATTGGCCCTGGTTGCATGCTCCTCCGTCCCGGGTGCATTAACGGCATCACCTGATCCCATCACGTCATTGTCCCCCACCGTCTCATGTCTCCGGTTGCTTGCATCTCGGTCTTCCAGTACCTTCATGAGTCTTTCGTCCCGCTTGTCCATCGCAGAGTTCATCATCTGCATTATACTAGCCAGTAGGACTGACTGAGGGTCCGCTTCTTGAATAACCGGGTTCTCAGATTCCAAGTTCCCTTGAGGAGTCGCATCTACTATCCCCTCTAACATTGGGGGTATCGGCGGAATAACTCGGTCCGCTGTTGGATTCGCTTGTCGATTTGCCCCTGGGGCAGTTACACTTGCCTCATTCGCTTCCTCGGTCACCCCGACTCGACTCCTCGTGTTTACCATAATGAACTATCACACACGATAAGAACCATACCGGTTAATTCTTTAAAAGATAACTGGTTCAGTACGTACTACTTACAAAGATCAACCATCATAATAACAATTTCAAGCATGCTCACGTAATCATATATTCAGAACAACACTGGCCAAGTGAAATTGTGAACGTACTTTACACAAGAATTCTCGTTATCATCATCATAATTTCAATCAATGTAATTTCCGAATTCCTACTACTCTCCCCACCTAAGAATGCTCTACCCAATTGGACAGTGATTCTATAAGCATAATCAGTCTAAGTCTAGGTATACTAGAGTCTACACCTAGTTCACTTAAACTAGAGCTCTGATACCAACTTGTAACACCCTAAAAATGGGACTAACAAAAATTTCCGGAAAATGGAAATATGGTATATAATAATTGCCAAGGCAATGAGCTCATACGAAAGGAACAACAAATGCCTGTTAAATCACAAGTTTGTAATAAGGAGCGACAATAGATGACAACTCTCTAATCTAAATCTAGCTAGACATAAGATTACAAAAAGGTTGTCAACTAAGTCCACATGAACAGTCTTCAGTATTGGCATCCCAAAAGTGCTCCCAAGCTCACCACTACATCCGTCTACGTTTCCTTAGCGCTCGCGCCACTAGAACCTGAGATACATACCAACAATCAAGTGTTAGACCAAACGGGTCTAGTGAGTTGCATAAGAAAACATGGTCTACATATAGATAAAGCATGTAACGATCAATTATAATCCTTCGACCACTAAAGTCCCAACGGGGTCAATCATGGGGGAGACCCATTACACCAATGAGTTTTACCTCAAGTCAATGTACCTTGATGTTCACTCGCTTGAGCAACATCCCGAAGGCCCGACACACTTGAAGACTACCTTCCAGGCATTACTCCAAATGGCGGACGTCTAGGCACATACCATTATAGTGGCGCCTAAGACTACATCCTCCTAGCACTTACTCACGGTTCGTCCAACGTACGTACAATGTCCGTCTCTATACATTATTTCATACCCACAAAATACATGTATAAAACTCCAACAATCCCAAGCATAATTTAGGTACAAAACTCTAAAGCATGCAAATATTCCAATACTACCAATGGCTCATAAAACACATATTACTAAGCCCACATACCAATAATAATCATAACATTATTACCCACAATAATAACCAAGGCCATATCTCCAACAATCTCAAATGTGACAGTTAGGTCAAACTTATCAGGTGATCAAACATTCTACATATACATGCATTATTAACAAGTAAACACATAAGGTATGTATCTCTTTTGGAAATAGTGTGAAAAACTCACTAACTAGGTTTTATAGAAAAACCCTAGAAACTTAGGAGACTCCAAGCTTGGATGATGAGAAGATAGGACTTGAACCCAAGGTGCAATACTTCAATAAATGCTCCCTAGATGTAGTAAATGCCCTCACCGAACTCCCAAGTTGAAATTAATGAGAAGGAGGAGTTTGATGGTGAGAAAACGTTCCCACAACAATAAAATCGCCTAGGGTTTGAGAGAAATCAGTCGTGTGCATTTAATCCCGCTGGAGGTCTGTTTTTATACCCTCAGAATGCGTCGACGACAGTGCCCGGCGACAATGCCCTTGGCACTGTCGCGAGGGCATAATCGCGCCCCAACCCCGCCTCTCGGTACGAAGACCGCGATTGTGACAGGGCGATTGTGCCCTTGTCACTCTCGCGAGGCACTATCGCCGGGGGTGTACCGAGACCACTCCCCGGCCTGCAACCTTGACATGCGACTATGACCAGTGTCATAGTCGCGGGGCACTATCGCGCCACACCCCGAAACTTCGTTTTTTCGACGATTTCGATAAAATTAAACCTGTGAAGAAACTTATAATAATGACATGTACTATGGTATATTAATCATCACCAAATCAGGACGAAATCTTCCATAAAATATAACGAGGACACATTAACAATTATAGTTACTTACCTTAAATTTCCGGGTGTTACAGAACACCAAAGTGGGTCACATAGCTATGTAGAAAACCAAAACGTACGGATTATACGCATAAAACCTACCGAGTTCAACTACTCCAAGTCTATTGCTCGAAAACATCAAGTCAACCACTCCAGGTCTATCCTTGAGAGTTCCAAAGCAGGGGAACTTATACACATACTGGAATTACACCTTACTGTCCATGGGACGCTGCCCGACCGTATAGGTCCACACCTTACTTACCATGGAACCCGATGCCTATTTCGTGCCAAAGTGTGAGCTTGTCCAAAACGGGACAAAAGAACACCATGCCTATGGATCCATTGCACTAACTAAAACCTTACATGACTCAAAACGAATGAACTAACACATTTAGAACATGTACTCTCAAATAAGATGCAGTAAATGCAAATCATAACCAAACGCTCTACAATAAGCTATTAAAACGGACAAGTGTCCTCAAAACCCTACAAAATCCAAACCGAGCCATTAGCTCAACAAACCCAAAGACCCAACGTTGAAAATCATAAAGTGAAACCAAATGTAAACAACCCGCAGGTATGTAAACCCATACTCCAATTTGCATAAATAACTCCAACGTAGTGTAGATTGGGACAAATCACTTTCCAAGTGTTTTATATAATTTATTCTTTCAAAAATGCCTCATAACACAAACTCAAACACTCATTTAAAATACACATTAAAATGTATTTAAAACCCAAATTCTACTTCATGAAATAAATCCTTAAAATACCAAAATATATGATTTATTTATCAAAATGCCCAAAATCCCAAATATGTGTGCTATATAAATTTATACAGTTAAATACTTTCAAAAAAACCAAACTTATCAGCAGTTAAAAATTTCATGTAAGACGCAAAACACTTTAAAATAAACATTTTGGCATGTACATTGTTTTCACAAATCAACTTGAACTCACCTTGCTAGATTTAGGCTAAATCTAGATTTTACCCCGCTTTGAGCTCCTTTGAAGAAGCTTGAATCTTAAAATTCCAACTTCCATAAACCTAGATACATAAATTTTCCACCATAAATATACATCCCAACCATATAGAATCGATCCCTAAACACTTTACATCAAAACTTCCATATTGGGCAAAACCTTAGTTTTGACCCAATTCTTCCAAGAATCTTACAAACCGACATTATAAAATCAAACACTAGGAAACCATCAATGGAGCATTTATAACTTATTTTAAGGTTTAGAAATGGAAGGGATACACTTACCGCTTAGGTTTGATGAAAACCTAGAAAACCCAACAATGAGCTTGAGGTTGAAGAAGAAGATGGACATGGTGAATCCTTGACCAAAACTTTCCATTTTACCACTTAATGATGTTCCATCTTCATAAAATACAAGGGTTTAAGCCAAAGATAAGTTAGGGTTTGAAGGGGAAAGAAGGAAAACGATTTGGGTGAGAATAGGAGAAGTATGGATGAGAGGAAATGAGAAAAAGGCTGAAAATCCCGTTTTAACAGCAACCTGCCCCTTATGTGCGACATTGCTCTGGGCAATGTCGCTGGTCATAGTCGCTGTATGTACCAGCGCACGGTACACTCCATGCGATTTTGACAGTGCGACTGTGACTCGTCATAGTCATCGGGCATTGTCACGGGACCTTTCCGGAGCCCTAAAACTCAACTTTTTCACTGCTAATACTCCCGATACTCCAAGGGACTTTAAAAAAACATTTCCCAACAAAACCTCACTGTTTACAAGTCGCAGAAACGTCCGAGTGACAATTACTTACCGAAAATTACGGGTGTTACAATACGAGATTCCAGAAGAGAAGTTGAGATGGCTGTTTTTGGACCCAATTCTAGAAAAAACAGGTGATAGTTCTCAGGATATTGGAATCCTGATTGCTAATTGTTGTATCTATAACACAACTCCATCTCTTTCCACCATTATCATTAATCGGTATAACCTTCCAGAAAACGTAATCGATTACAATCTCGTTGGTGTGGGTTGCAGAGCTAGACTTCATGTTTGTCGGTTAAATAGACAGGTAATAAATAAATAAAACAACTGCTTTGATGTTGCCATCAATTCAAAAACAAGCAATGACATTCATCCCACAAAGGATTCTTTTACCAATCTCTATATCAAGATCACTAACAAGATCTTGATCTTTAGCTCCTTCCTCTCTCTTTTTGAATTCTTTGGTCTCAGCACCATCAATGTCATCGGGTTCTCAAACCCTAGGCGGCCAATCCCGCAACGGATGGCTACTAGGGTCGTGACTCGACAAGATCATCAAGAATGTTGCCTCGTGCAAACACTCACACATCGTCAGTGCATGTAAATCCACCCTCGACAAGCTCGAAACCCTTGCCGACGATCCCTCCTCCGCTACCCCGCTCTACAGCGTCTCCTCCCTATCTGACGCTGAATCTCTCATCTTCCCCCTCATCCTAGCCATTGATTCATCTTCCTCAATCGGAGAAAATGAGTAACAGTGACAGAGAGAAATTTGAAATAATTGCATAAAATTTTCATGGATATGGCGGTTATGGCGATGTAGTACATCTGGATGTACACTAATGTAGGGGGATTTAGAAAAGAGAGTGGTGAGATCTGGAAAATGACATGAATACCCCTTTTAGTTTGCCATTTATTAAATAAATGGTTTCAAATTTCAAAAAGAATTACCAAAATGTCATTGGCTTTAATGTCCATAGATTAAAATCAATAAACGATTTAGATCAGTTTTCACGGTTCACAACCTTTTTTTGGTTCTCATTTGATTACTGTCCAATATATATATATAACGGGCATGCTCAATTGCAAACTTAAGTTCCATAATGAACCCAGGACAAAAGAAAATGCACTGTGTGTCTCTTGAATACTCATCATGAATGATGTATCCTGTATCATTAATGATTTATCATATGCATCCTAAATATTGTAAAAAATTCACATTCATTATTCACTATGAATGAGAACAAATAGGGTTATGTGTCGCACACTCCTTTGTCCCCAAGTTCGCAACTAAAAAACATGTTTGTAATTGAACTTATATATATATATAGAGAGAGAGATAGAGGTTCAAACGAGAACGATAGCTATTTAAAAGAACACGAAAACGGCAAAATCACGTGTAACGGTTAAAAAATGTACAAGGACGACTTTTGCCGCGACTTCAGGTCGCGAGAAAGTTGCGAGAATCACATGTGATTTTGAATGTGATTTTCCATTCTCGTGTTTCTTAAATAGTGTAACGCCCCAAACCTTTAGAGTGCTCGTTTTGTAATTTAAGGGGGTCAAAGTGGGAAAGTGAAGACTTAAGAGCCTTTTTAGAATTTTTGGGTAAGTCTTACATTTGGGGAAAACCCTTAAATTCTTTTCCTGAGTTTATTCTTGTGCGGCGTGTGAGAGGAAAATGAGAGAAGTTTTACCCGTGAGGGCTCAAGCTTGTGGAAGGACGTGAAGAAGAAATCGAGCATTGAAGGATTGCATTTAGAGGTAAGTGTGAGCTAATCCTTCTCTCTATGATCAGTTTTGATTTTAGAAGTCTTATGGAGGTTATGAGGGTTTTATTTCACCCTGGAAGTCGTCTAAAAAATCTAGTCTAGATTTTTTTTATTCACGTCTATGTGTTTTGGGTTTGATCGATTTTGGTAAAAATAAAAAGGAAAAATTCCCATTGATTGAAGCCTTAGAATCAACGACCATCGTGGGTGAGCTTGTGGGTTCGATCGATGTTGAAATGGGTGAGGAGTTTGCATAGACTATCACCCGGACTCTTGCCTTCGGTCTCCCCGAAAATGGCTTGAGCCGGGAGTTGCCACCCGGGTGCCCTGGGAGCTTCCAACCCGGTGGTACCGGGGAGTATCCCACCCGGGCATCTCGAGATTTCCCCAAACCCGGTGGTGCCAGGAGTGTATAGCTCGGGTACACCGGGGCCGTGTTCAACCCGGTCATGCCGGGGATCTCTTGACCCGGGAGAGGTCTGACCACACGGATGGTTTACGCCGACTTGGGTAGTCCCAGGTGCCTTTTGGTCCGGGTGAGCCGAGTGTCAGGCCGATAGTGGAACCTAGGGGGTTTTGGGCTTTGGATTGTTAAGATCGTTTGCATCGAAAATCCCGACCCTGTAGGATTTTATTTGGAATCTTTAAGCCGAAGTTTAATTATAAGCATTTAACCAAATGAAGGAAATGGGTCTTCTGGAGTTAATTTCGGGTGCTAAGATTCATCCATCGGGTGAGTTCCCTTGTTACCTTTTTCCGTTCTCATGAAAATGTGTTTAATTATCAAATGCTCGAACTGTGTCGGAGGAGTTAATGGTCGGAGCGTGATATATGGTCCACCTGATTTTATAATGAAATGCTAACCGTTTTATTTATGATTATTATGTTTATTCTTTTCAAATTACTGATTGATTGTGGAGTCGAATATTATCGTTATGTGGACAAGTCATGAGGGTCCGGATGGAGCCGTATGCCTTGAATCCGTTTCTCGTGCACACGGAAATGGCATCTACTGGGAGGCCAAATGGAAATGACATCTACTAGGGGCCAAAAGGAAATGGGGATCTACTGGGGGCCCCGAGTGTGGACATCACGAGGTGATGTAGTTGGTTCGGTGTGAATTTGTTTCCGGTATTATTCTTTGTTATTAATTGTTTTGGTTGTGAAGTAAGTTTTATACGTCGTTTAAATCATAGTTGGGAGGGAATTCACTAGACCTCATGTTCTAACCCTCACTTTTCAAAACTAAAAACCTTTTCAGGTAAAGGCTTAGTTAGAAGTTCGTTTGAGAGACACTGGAGAGCATGTCGTGGTAGAGACTTGGAAGGAACCCGAAACCGGTAGACTTAAACTATCTCAGTTATTGTCTTATCTTTTTGTAAGATTTTCCAGTATGGGATTTGTTGTAACCTGTTATTTGGGACATTTTCGGCTGTAATATTATCCTTATGTTTTGTTGGTTTTTGGGTTGTTACAAATAGTTAGCGTTTTCGTTTGAACCCCCCTCTCTCTCTCCTTTCACTCTCTCTCCTACCTCTCTCTCTGTCTCTCTCTCTCCTCTCTCTCTATATGTATATATATAGGTGAAGGATCATGTAAGAAGTGGAGGTTAACGTGAGAAGGGTGGAAAATGGATCTGAAACGTTGATCACCTCTAATCATATACCTCTCATTAATTAGGACTTGGAAGAGAATTGATACAGTGCATCTTATCTCGGTGCAACTCATCCTAATGTGTATCAGTTTCTCATCAAACGGTTGATAGCCACTTCTCATGTTTCTCACGTTAATCTCAAGTTCTTATCAAAACCCAACCCCAAGGTTTAAATCGTAATTCAGATTCAAGTCGGTTCAGTGAGTGCGACCACGAAAGTCACCGAAGGGGTGAGTCTTTTCCTTCAAAACTTATTAAAAAAACTATGTAAATTTATTCTCATGAATAGGCATGGAAATGGACCCCGACCCGTCAGGGAACCCGGTCCACCCGCCCCGATCGGGGATGGGGATTCCCCGCTAAACCGGGGATGGAGATGGGGACGGGGATCCCCGTTTGTCTCAAATCGGGGATGGGGACGGGGACGGGTATCGCACTCCCCGCCCCGCCCCGTCCCCGTTATATATTTTAATTAATATTTAATATATATTATTTATTTAAACTAAATCGGTAATTCATAATTTTCTATTTCCTAACTAGGTTTATAATATAAAATTGTTTTTTTTTAATGTTAGTATGTATTTTGGATGTCAATCAAAATACAATTACTCGATATGGTTTTGAATATTACTCAATATCTTTTGGTACGTGTGAAGTTAAGTTTTTTTTTCCGAATTCGGTTGAATTTCTTTTGGTATATTAAATTTCTTTCGATTTTAGGTTTATTGAAAATATGTGATATTTAAACATGTGCGGTGTATCATATATTTGATTTAAATAGCTTACATAAACGAAAAAAAAATCCCCATTTCTCCGTTGAGGATTCCCGTTCCCCATCGGGGACGGGGATGGGGACGGGGATGAAGATGAGGGATTGAGGACGGGGATGGGGATTGAGGTCCCCGCCCCATTCCCATGCGTACTCATGAACCACGGCCGGATGAGAGATATATATAATAGATGGTTTTGGTCAAATGAAAAAGGGGCAAGTGGGACAACACCAAAAGTAGAGGACATTGACCGGGGACTGTTTAAAGCCCAATTAGGCGGCAGTTAACTTAAAATGACTTTTCCCTTTTTATTTCCTTTTTAATAATTTCTGTTTCTATTTTTCAATTTTCATAAACCAACATTAATACAAAATTTTTAAATATAAAAGATGATAATCAGAAAAAAATGAAACCTAAGATAAAAAATATTTAATACACGTGAGTCCTTATATATATATATATAAAAAAATGAGTTCAGATGAAATCTCATCTTTTATTGTGCATATGAGAACAAATATTTTACCATTGATAAAAAAATAGAAAACTAATCAATGGTTAATGCATAATAAGGTTAATTAGAAAGCGATTAAGGACAAAATTGTAATTTTGAATCAACACCTACCTTCTTTGACTTTTTATTTTTATTTTTAATTAAAAAAAATTTACCCTCTTAAATTTTAAAATAATTTATCTTAAAAATTACTAATATTTTAATCAAACAAATTACATAAAAAAACGAGAATTTCGTGCTATTCGATACGACATCCATCTCGATATAGTTTTTTTCGTTTTAACCGTTTTTTACGTGAAATTCTATATACGTGTTCTATTCATTATGAATATGCATGCACATCTTCGGGTGTCTACATTCAATATGAATAACAAAGGTGAACGTTCATTCACTATTCATGATGAATAATACAGTATGCAGGATGAATAATACAGTATTTAGGATTTTTTTCGTTTTAACCGTTTTTTACGTGAATATTTATATATGTGTTATATTCATTATGAATATTCATGCACGTCATCAGGTATCCACATTCAGTATGAATAACAAAAGTGTTCGTTTATTCACTATTCATGATGAATAATATAGTATTCATGATGAATAATATACGAATCCATCATTCATGTATTATTTATCATAAATCGTGTATTATTCACCCTAAATGTTCTATTATTCATCCTGAATGATACATTATTCATGATAAATAATATATGAATGACTCGTGAAGGTGTAGGCATATGGCGCACTCTCTTTTGTTTCCCAATTCACAACCGAAATTTGGTTTAATTCATTATGAATATGTATGCGTATCCCCGGATGTCCCACATTCAGTATGAATAACAAATGTGAACGTTCATTCATTATTCATGATGAATAATATAGTATTCAGGATGAATTACACAACATTCATGACGAATAATACACAAATTCATGAATCGTGAATTATTCACCATGAATGTTGTATTATTCATCTTAAATGATACATTATTCATGATGAATAACACATGAATGACCTGTGAAGATGTGGAGACCTGACACACTCTCTTTTGTTCCCCGAATAACAACATAATTACTTGATAGGTTCTCGATTCGTCTTGATGGGTGTTGGGTTACGGTGCTGAAGAAACGTGATGCCTTACGACGTTGAAGAAAGTATTGAAGAAGGTGATGTCGAGTTACATATTTACAGTGTCGAGACATTGTACAAACTTGAACGTACATAAATATTCATAATGAATATAACACATATATAGCATTTCACGTAAAAAACGGTTAAAACGACAAAAAAAACTATATCGAGATGGATGTTATATCGAAGAACACGAAATTCTCGTTTTTTTGATGTAATTTGTTTGATTAAAATATTAGTAATTTTTAAGATAATTTATTTTAAACTTTAATTGGGTAAAAAAAATTTAATTAAAAAAAAAAATAAAATGTCAAATATGGTAGGTGTGACTTTAAATTTTCTTCCATTTTTACCCCTAATCATTTTAAAATTAATTTTTTTTTAATATGAGTTGTTGGATCAAAAGAGATCGAGTGACTGAGATTTGTCCTCACGTGCACAATGAAAAATGAGTTTTCATTTGAACTTTTCTCTTTCTCTCTCTCTCTCTCTCTCTCTATATATATATATATATATATATATATATATATATATATATTTGGTTCGACCCCGTGTATTACACGGGGTAATTTAAAAAAATTAAATAATGCCAGAAAACTTATCTTACAGATATGAATGATCATCGAAAGTACGATACTACATTTTCAAGTTTTTTCCCTTCAGAGTTTTTTTTTTGCAGTTTGTTACAAAATGTTCTTGTTTTAGGCAGTTTTCACAAATGATGTTTTGCAAAAAATTAATAAAAAATATGAATAAATATTAAGAATATATAAAACAATAATAGAACGTAAATGAAATTATAAAAAAAGTACATAGTTAAAATATTAATAAAATAAGAACCACGTATCATAAATTAGCAAATACTTTTTATATACAACATTCTTTGTTCTATTGCTAATATATAAGTAATATATACTAAAAATTATAATGTCAATAAAATAAAATAAAAAATGTTATTTTATAAAACTTTATGATAAAAATCAAAATTCTTGTATAAAAATTTAAAGAGGATGAGGTTTTATAAAAAACTCTTGAAGTAAAAATTGATATGAAATAGCCAAAAGAAAATTAAGACAATATAGTGATTATTTGTATCAAATCTCATACTAATTTCGACAAATCTCATACTAATCACGGCACATTAATTCGTATATATTTATGATATTTAATAATATAATTAAATCAAAAAATATTTAATATTGGAATCGTTTCGAAGGTATTGACGAAGTGATTACAATGGTATAATTTGTAAAAAATAAAAATGTTTTTTAATGCACTTTAGTTCATATATATTATTTTATGTTTATATGATAAGAGTTTAAAATGAAAAATAAAAATTTAAGGGATTAAAAAAAATTACATACCTAATTATAAGGGTAGTAAATATAAGGTATAAATTAAAAAATTGAATTAAAGAAAGATTTAGGGAGGAATTAATGTGGATGTGTTAAATGAACTTATAATGTAAAATGCGTCTATATACAATGTTATACGGAAAAATGGAAAAATGGGCTCACCAGAAGGCGACACGTGTCCTTCTAGTTACTTATTTATTATATGTATAGATTTTGTTGTAGAAGAAAAAAAGAAATAGTAATAATTGTAATTATTTTTTTAATGCATTAAATGTTGATTTAAAATGGACATAAAAGACATAGTTTTATAGTCCGTTTAAAAATATGCATATAAATTATAATGTGAAAAGAGTTCTGACTTTCGTATTCCAAAACGGCTGAATAAAAAACAATTGATGTGAAATTGGAACATTTTGGTAGGGAAAATGACAAACGTTTAAGTTAAACAGAAAATAAATATGCATAATTACGGGCATATATATAATATTATATATTTCGGATAAAGACTAGCAATTTCATGATAACCGTAGAAACAACGATACAACATGCAATCGTCGATTGCCTTTGATCAAACGTTCACGATCAGTGGCGGATCCAGGATTTTTTTCCTGGTGGGGGCACCTTTAAGATGGATTAAAGGGCCGCAAAGTCGTCCGATATATTTTTAGCTTAATTCCATCGTTTCGAGGAATTTTTAAAGTTTTATTGGTTGATTTCATGGATTTCTAAGTTTTTTTTGACGATTTTGAGGGACTTTTTGGTTTTTTTGGTTGATTTTGAGAGTTTTTTTTAGTTTTTTAATTGATTTCAAGGTACTTTTTTTGATTGATGGGGTCCCATATGAAAAATTAGTTGGGGGGGGGGGGAATATGGTAGAAATTAAAAAAAAATTGTTTTTAAACTTAAAAAATTGTTTTTTTAAGTTTTTGACTGGGGTCCTTTCCCTCCACCTTTTATACTCTAAGTCCGCCACTGGTGTATGTTGGTTGTACATGTTTTTTGTGGAGGAATACTTTGGCCTTCTAGCAATTTTCATGTCACTAGTGTTTGGCATCATGAGTTGTGTGATGACAATAAAATATTTAGAAAATATTAAAGGGGTGTTTGGGATTACTTATTTGAAGGGTTTATTAACTTATTCTGTTTTGTTACTGTTGATAAACAGTTTTCAGTGGTTGAATGAGAAAAAAAAACTGTTTATATCGTTTTGTCACAGCTGATAAGAAGTTTTTCATAAGTCATTCCATTCTAACTTATTAACTTATTTGAAACAACTTATGAGTTTTTTTGTTATTTTACATCTATAAGCAATTCTAAACACCCATAAATAACAACTTATTAGTTTATTACATTTTGGTACCACCAAAAGCTAATCCAAACAGCTTTCTATAAAACTCCGGTTTGACACCACATAAGTTAATAATCACTTTTATAAAAAAACAAACAAACAAACATAAGTTGTCTTAAATAAGCAATCCCAAACACCCCCTAAAGTTAAACGGACGGAGATCATATATCAGATAATAAATAATAATAATCGATATTACACTTGATATGAAGCCGCCTTATCATCATCGGTGTTCTTTTAATATATACAAATTAATAATAAGTTCTATATATCAAACTTTGTAACAAACTCAAAATGATAAAGGAAATGTGTGAGACTATTGATTATAATAATGAGATATATAATGAGAATTTTTTTTGTAAAAAATATATCGATTTATCCCCTACATATATATTCTCATAAAATATTTATATTCACCACGCAAAAGCTGTATTTTTACCTAGTTTTGTATAATTTTGGGATCTTTTGGTAAGGTGACATTCATTTGATAACCCATAAAATTGCGATAACCTTGAAAAACGGGTGCATATGTACCATTTCACATGATTTTTTTTTCTATCTACAACTTGAATTTAGTGTATTGATTAACATATTTGTTTCACAATGTGGACAAATTTTTATATGTATGTGAAATAAAAATAGACAACTAAAAAGTTCACATTGTGAATTGAATATATATGAAACAAACAAATTATTAAACAAAATATACGTTAATATATATATATATATATATATATATTAAATTCTAGCCTTAGATAGAAAAAATCATGTAAAACAATACTTAACGATAATAGTTATCACTATATATGGGGTGCTCATTTAATTATACCCTATTTTTATAATTTGTTTACATTTGTTATTTTCTAATGTACTCATTTGCATCTTTGGCCAAAAACTGTAACATCCTACATCCAGATACTAGCAAAAAAAAAAAAAAAATTAAAATTTCTGCAATAAGACGTCTAAAATATCAATAATTCCATTCCTGTAAATCAACAACTAAAACCCAAGAGGTGCGGGGTAGTTTGTAACAATTATAGTATCGAACAAAATAAGACATATATTACAACAACCTAACCAATCTAGATCATAAGTCACAACTAGATTAATATGGGTGTTGCTATGTCTTCAAAACGCTCTTCTCAAAGCTATCCCAAAAGCTCGGTCTACCAACGTCCTAAGCTTGAATCGGAAGTCAAGGTGCTCTTTGCACACCACTAGAGGAACCTGAAGATAAACACAATAGCAAGTGTTAGGCTAAGAAGCCTAGTGAGTTTTCAAACATATAAACATAATGAATTTAAATGATGGATAGGAGGGAAAACCCCCAAGTTACCACACCACGTAGATTATCCGATACTAGTCCAACAGTGTAACGATCTAACCTGCACACATATAATATAAAGCATACAAGATCTCATAGATGGGAGTTTACACCTCAAACTCTCACTTTAGTGCACACCATCACCGGCGTCACCTCAAGTGTATAACCACCTTTAGTTCCCACTCCGTCGAGCTGCACCTCAAGGATGGCCGAGCCTTAGTGCCTATCCCTCGATTGTAAGGTTTCACCTCAAGGAGTCTGTCCTTTAGTGTCCACCCACAATCATACATTACGCTTCCAACATCACCCAAACTCTCGTGCACAAGAGTTGGGTTCCACACAATAAATATCACATAAGACTCCATTTTACCATTTTGCATAAGGAATTAGGAGCATTATTACTATCATACTTTCATGGCCATTTAACATCATTGATAACACATCCACAACCCATTTAGTACTATATGCATTCTTATCAGCAGTTAGGTTAAAATCACCAAAGCAACATTTATGAGCATCTAACATATAGAATAAACATTAGCATGTAAGGATAGGTAGAAAACTCACCTTTAGGGTTTGTGGAGTAAAAACCCTAACTTGAAGAAACCCTAGGTTGCAAATGAGATTCCTTGAAGCTTTAATGGCACAAGGGTTGTAGTATTAGTTGAGATGCTTGAGGTAGTTGGAGGTCAATAAATGGTGAGGGTGAAGTTAGGTTAAGAATTTAATGGAATGAGGAAGAGAGGAGAGAAAATCGCAGGTTTCAATAGAGAGGTAGAAGTCTTGGAGTTAAAGTGAGAAAAGGTGTTTTAAGTGAAAAAAATTCGGCCAAATGCCCCCACTCGCGATTGTGACACTCGCGATAGTGCCATGGCACTCTCGCCAGGCACTATCGCACCAAATGTACCGAGAGTGGTACATGGCTCGCGATTGTGGCCCTCGCGATAGTGACCATGGCACTATCGCCGGCACTATCGCGCCAAACCCCCAACCTCCGAAATTCATTTTCTAAAGTTCGAAATGCAACCAATTATCATCAAAGCTCAATAATACGGGTGAGAGGACACAACGAAATAATAATACTTGCCAATGCAGTTCTAATTACCGAGATTTAACAGTTTTAGCACGAAAGTATATAAACGGGGTATTAAGGAACCATTAACATAAAATCGAGATTTTGGGGTGTTACAATCCTCCCCTACTTAGAAAGATTTCGCCCACGAAATCTATCCTACTCAAAGAGTCTTGGGTAACGTCTTCTCATATCTTCCTCGGCTTCCCAAGTCACGTTTGCCCCTCGGTGGTGCTTCCATTGAACCTTCACCATAGTCACCTCCTTATGTCGTAGTCTCTTCGATTTTCTCTCTAAGATGGCTTTCGGTTCCTCGACGCAACGATTGTTGTCCACTCTAATTTCCGACAATGGAATTGTGCTTTCTTCCTCCGCTAAACATTTACACAAATAACAAACATGGAAGGTGGGGTGAATCCCATCCATTTCCGGTGGAAACGTAATTTGTAGGCTTGTAGTCCTATTCGCTCCACAATGGAAAAAGGACCAAGAAATCTGGGGCTAAGCTTTCCTCTCTTTCCAAATCTAACGAGTCCCTTCCACGGCGACACTTTCAACATCAACTTGTCCCCCACTTGAAATTCGATTGGTCTTCTTTTCTTATCCGCATAGCTTTTCTGACGATCTTGAGCCGCCTTCAATCGATCTCTAATGCACTTCACCTTATCCGCCGTCTCTTGCACTATTTTGGGTCCGACAAACTGTTTCTCTCCCGCCTCTAACCAACATACGGGAGTCCTACATTTCCGACCGTATAGGTCTTCGAAGGGTGCCATGCCAATGCTGGAATGATAACTGTTGTTGTAGGCGAATTCCACTAACGGGAGGTGAGAGTCCCAACTTCCTCCAAAATCGATGACACACGACCTTAACATATCTTCCAAAGTTTGGATGGTTCTTTCACTTTGACCATCCGTCTGTGGATGATAAGCGGTAATTAATTTAATCTTTGTGCCCAATTCTTTTTGTAAACCATCCCAGAAGTTTGACGTAAAACGGCTATCGCGATCCGACACTACGAACAATGGCACACCGTGCCTCGAGACGATTTCGTTGATATAGAGCCTTGCCAACTTGTCCATTGGTAGTGTTTCCCGCATCGCCAGGAAGTGCGCACTCTTGGTCAACCTATCTACCACAACCCAAATGGTATCGTTCCCTCGCAAGGTCTTGGGCAACTTGGTCACGAAATCCATGGTAATATGATCCCACTTCCATTCCGGAATTTCAAGTGGTTGCAAACTACCGTAAGGGCGTTGATGCTCGGCCTTGACTTGTAAGCATGTCACACATTTCTCCATGCATTTCGCCACATCGAGTTTCATTACCGGCCACCAGTAATTCAACTTCAAATCTCGGTACATTTTCGTGCTTCCCGGATGGATGGAGTACCTAGACTTGTGGGCGTCGGCTAGAAGTAATTCCCGACACCCTCCTATCTTGGGTACCCACACCCGTCCTTGAAATAGTTTAAGTCCCCGGTTGTCTTCTTCCAAGAGGAGATGATTCTTCAACATGGTCTCATCCTTGAGGTTCGCTTACAATAATGCTTCAACTTGTGCCAATTTGATTTTCTCTAGGAGGCTCGAAACCACATCAATGCGAGATATAGAAGCTCGCATGCACCCACTGTACTCCTTTCGGCTCAAAACATCCACCACCACATTTGCCTTACCCGGATGATAAAGTAGCTCACAGTCATAATCTTTCAGTAGCTCTAACCATCTTTGTTGGCGCATATTCAACTCCTTCTGGTCGAACACATATTTGAGGCTTTTATGGTCAGTGTAGAGTGTACACTTGGTCCCGTACAAATAGTGTCGCCACAACTTTAAGGCGAACACAACTGCCGCTAATTCAAGATCATGCGTCGGATAATTCTTCTCATGCTCTTTGAGTTGACGCGACGCATAAGAAATGACCTTCCCTCGTTGCATCAAAACGCAACCTAAACCGATTTTAGAAGCATCGCTGTAGACAACAAAATCTTCCGTTCCTTCGGGTAAAGACAGAATTGGTGCTTCACACAGCTTTGTTTGCAAAGTTGGGAAAACTTGTTCTTGAGTTTCTGTCCATAAGAATTTTACATTCTTTCTCGCCAACGCGGTCAAGGGTGAGGCAACTTTGGAGAAGTCCTTAATAAATCTCCGGTAATACCCGGCTAGGCCCAAGAAACTCCGGATTTCGGTTGGGCTTTTAGGTGGTTCCCAATTCATCATCGCTTCGATCTTCGAGGGGTCTACTTTCACACCGTCCTTCGACACCACGTGGCCAAGGAGTTGTACCTACGAAAGCCAAAACTCACACTTTGAGAATTTAGCGTAGAGTTTCTCCCTTCTCAAAACTCCAAGTATTTCCCGCAAGTGATGCTCATGATCTCCTTTGCTCTTAGAGTAGATAAGGATATCATCAATGAACACAATGAAAAACTTATCCAAATAGGGGCGAAAAACTCGATTCATTAGATCCATGAAGATCGCGGACGCATTGGTTAATCCGAACGGCATCACGAGGAACTCATAATGCCCATACCGAGTTCTAAATGCCGTCTTCGCTACATCTTCTTCGCGCACTCGCACTTGATGATAACCCGACCGAAGGTCTATCTTTGAGAAACATCCCGCCCCTTGCAATTGGTCGAAGAGGTCGTCGATTCGTGGCAGAGGATATTTATTCTTTACCGTCACCTTGTTCAACTCACGGTAATCAATACACATACGCATTGTACCGTCCTTCTTTTTGACAAACAGGACTGGGGCTCCCCAAGGCGAGGAGCTTGGCCGGACAAAACCCTTCTCCACAAGCTCTTACAACTGCTTCATCATCTCTTGCATCTCGGTCGGCGCTAAATGGTAGGGCGCTCGGGCGATCGGTGCCGCGCCCGGAACAAGGTCGATACGGAATTCCACTTGACGGTCTGGAGGTAATCCCGACAAGTCCTCGGGAAACACATCAGGAAAGTCGCAAATGACCTCTACGTCCTCCACCTTTTTCTTTTCAGCCTTGGAGTCCACTACATAAGCTAAGAACGATTGGCATCCCTTCGTTAAACATTTCCGTGCTCTTATGGAAGAGATGATCGTCGTTTCTTCTTTTCGTTTCTCACCATAGATAAGGATGAAATCTCCATCCTCTAACGGCACCCGAATGAGTTTCTTAGAACAAAGGATCTCGGCTTGGTGGGCCACCAACCAATCCATCCCAATCACAACATCAAAACCCCCGATCACCATGGGAAACAAGTCCACTAAGAAGTGTTTGCCATTGATTTCCAATCGACACCCTTTCACTACTTCCCTCACAACAATTTGGTCCCCATTTGCCACCTCCAGAACTAAGGCATCACTAATAGTGGTAGAAGGTACATTCAAAGATTTACGAAAAGATGATGCTATAAAAGAACGGTTCGCACCCGAATCGAAAAGTATTCTAGCGGGTAGAGAATTGAGTAGGAACGTACCCGATACCACATCCGCGGTCACTTTTGCCTCTTCTGACGTCATTTGAAACGCCCTCCCCTGAGGCCTTGGAACAACCTCTTTCTTGATTATTGGTCCCGAGTTAGACCCCTTCTGATCTCCTTTCAACTTGGGACAATTGAGCCGCACGTGCCCCACTTCCTTGCACTCATAACACACTCTACCTCGGATGGGGCACACTTGACTAGTGTGACCCAACTTGCCGCACTTGTAACATGTAAGAGGAGAAGGGTTACAAGCTCCGAAGTGTCTACTCTTGCATTTTGGGCACCAATCCGGTTCTCGCCGAGGTTCCACTTTAGAGTTTCCCACAAACGGCCGTGGCCGTTGAGGTGGCATTGGGCGATTTTCAAATTTCCTCTTCTCACCGGCTCGCGCCTTATCCTTCCTGTCTTGGATGATGTCGTCTTCCACCAATTGCGACTCTTCAATCGCATCTTGAAGAGTAGGCACTTTGGCGTTCCTCATAGCAGTCCTCATCTCTGCCGACAGCCCCTTCTGATATGCCTTGATTTGAGCCTTCTCATCCGGGACCAAATGCCCCACAAAAGCTAACTTTTCTACAAACAATTTGGAGTACTCTTCCACCGTTCGATCCCCCTTTGTCAGATTCTTGAACTCATCTTTAATATTGTCCAAGGCCCTCTCGTTACAATACTTGTCCATAACCTTCTTTTTGAAATCCCCCACGAGAGTCGAGCCATGACTGTTGGGTCGATGGTGGATCGGACTACATTCCACCAAGCAAGAGCGTCACCCCTAAACATTTGAAATGCGAAGCGGACCTTCTGTGTCTCTCCGCACTCACAAGACTCAAAGGCCATTTCCAACTCCCGAAGTCAATTCACACAAGCCACCGGGGTCGCAACACCCGAGAACTCCTTGGGGTTACAACCAAGGAATGCTTTGAACGAACACGTCTTTTCTTTTGGCCTTGCTTCGTTTGCCACTAGCTCAACTGTCGGAATCCCATTTCCTATTCCTCCTGATCCCGCGACAACCACATTCTCTTACACTGCTTCATTTCCGCGGTGACTAGCATCCCTGTCCTCCAACAGTTTTAAAAAGAATTCTTGCTGTTTAGCCATAGCCTCGCTCATGGCCCGTATCATGTTATCCATAATCCTGGTCTTGGGAGTGACTTCAGTCAGCACTGAGTTTGGGTCGGTCAGATTTCCCCTTGGGATGTGCTCTGGTCCCCCACCCAACCGATTAACTTGGGGCTGAACTTCTCTTGTTGTAACGTTTTCCGGTTGGTCAGCCGTTGATGCGGAGGCATCATTGCCATCCGGCGGAGTCCGTGCTCTGGTTCGAGTGTTCACCATCCTTAGCTGTTACACCACGCACACAAGCATAGGTAAGAGACATGTATTGGGTAATTACCCAGACGCAACTAGCACAAACATTGATCATCATAATCACAGTAACTTAAGCACGCTTACGTAACAATACATTCATAACAGCAGTAGCTAGTTGAAATTATGAACATACCACACATAAGAATTCTCAATACCATTTTTACAATTTTCAATGATGAAGAACCGACCTACCCTACAATTCTCTTAACCAAGAACTACCCCCTCTCACAGATCACACTTACTAGTTTCCGCTTAAGTCTAGGCATTCTACAGTCGTACCTAGTTCACTTAAACTACTGCTCTGATACCAACTTGTAACATCCTACATCCAGATACTAGCAAAAAAAAAAGAAAAATTTAAAATTTCTGCAATAAGACGTCTAAAATATCAATAATTCCATTCCTGTAAATCAACAACTAAAACCCAAGAGGTGCGGGGTAGTTTGTAACAATTATAGTAGCGAACAAAATAAGACATATATTACAACAACCTAACCAATCTAGATCATAAGTCACAACTACATTAATATGGGTGTTGCTATGTCTTCAAAACGCTCTTCTCATAGCTATCCCAAAAGCCCGGTCTACCAACGTCCTAAGCTTGAATCGGAAGTCAAGGTGCTCTTTGCACACCACTAGAGGAACCTGAAGATAAACACAATAGCAAGTGTTAGGCTAAGAAGCCTAGTGAGTTTTCAGACATATAAACATAATGAAATTAAATGATGGATAGGAGGGAAAACCCCCAAGTTACCACACCACGTAGATTATCCGATACTAGTCCAACAGTGTAACGACCTAACCTGCACACATATAATATGAAGCATACAAGATCTCATAGATGGGAGTTTACACCTCAGACTCTCACTTTAGTGCACACCATCACCGGCGTCACCTCAAGTGTATAACCACCTTTAGTGCCCATTCCGTCGAGCTGTACCTCAAGGATGGCCGAGCCTTAGTGCCTATCCCTCGATTGTAAGGTTTCACCTCAAGGAGTCTGTCCTTTATTGTCCACCCACAATCATACATTACACTTCCAACATCACCCAAACTCTCGTGCACAAGAGTTGGGTTCCACACAATAAGTATCACATAAGACTCCATTTTACCATTTTGCATAAGGAATTAGGAGCATTATTACTATCATACTTTCATGGCCATTTAACATCATTGATAACACATCCACAACCCATTTAGTACTATATGCATTCTTATCAGCAGTTAGGTTAAAATGACCAAAGCAACATTTATGAGCATCTAACATATAGAATAAACATTAGCATGTAAGGATAGGTAGAAAACTCACCTTTAGGGTTTGTGGAGTAAAAACCCTAACTTGTAGAAACCCTAGGTTGCAAGTGAGATTCCTTGAAGCTTTAATGACACAAGGGTTGTAGTATTAGTTGAGATGCTTGAGGTAGTTGGAGGTCAATAAATGGTGAGGGTGAAGTTAGGTTAAGAATTTAATGGAATGAGGAAGAGAGGAGAGAAAATCGCAGGTTTCAATAGAGAGGTAGAAGTCTTGGAGTTAAAAGTGATAAAAGGTGTTTTAAGTGAAAAAAATTCGGCCAAATGCTCCCGCTCGCGATTGTGACACTCGCGATAGTGCCATGGCACTCTTGCCAGGCACTATCGCGCCAAATGTACCGAGAGTGGTACATGGCTCGCGATTGTGGCCCTCGCGATAGTGACCATGGCACTATCGCCGGCACTATCGCGCCAAACCCCCAGCCTCCGAAATTCGTTTTCTAAAGTTCGAAATGCAACCAATTATCATCAAAGCTCAATAATACGGATGCGAGGACACAACGAAATAATAAAACTTGCCAATGCAGTTCTAATTACCGAGATTTAACAGTTTTAGCACGAAAGTATATAAACGGGATATTAAGGAACCATTAACATAAAGTCGAGATTTTGGGGTGTTACAAAAACCCTCCTCACCCCCTCACCCCCCAAAATTCCCATCCTACGATTGCACGAAGAGTAATAATAATCGCAAATATTCTAACCACTTCGGCTATAGGGGAGTCCAATTGAATTGTTATTTTTTAGTTGACATGTTCAAGTTTCTTTTTATCTGTTTAAGATTGTTTATTCATAGTTTGCTTTCTCAATACATTATCTTTAAAAAAAGATTTTCATTATTTTATGTAAAATAAAAGGTATTATATCGATTCTAATATTAATATATATATTGATTTTAATTTAAATTAAAAAATGAAATTGGAATAATTTATATATATTAATGATTGTATTGAGTTATTCTTTTTAATTATGTATATATTTGGTTTTTCCAATTAATTTTTTTATATTGCTTGCTTCTATTGTTTTCTTTTATACATATTGTTATATTGATATAATAAGTTTTAGTTATATATTGATTCTAATTCTAATTCTAATTATTAATTGTAGTAATTTTTTTTATGTATTGATTCTAATTAGTGATATTAATATAATAAGTATTTCATTTATTATTGGGAAGGTTAAGAAATATAAAATATAACACATCTCATTATTCAAAGTTCAGTTCAAAAAACATTAGATTGATACAACTCAAAAGTTAAAATTCTGAAAATGTCCGACATAAGTAAAAAATCCTTTGGGAAATGTTGATGAAGAACTTTAGGTACATGTTGATGAAGAAGATAGAGAGTTCATGAGATGCACAACAATACTGCAAAATGCTTAAGTACAAAATGTTCGAAAATCAAAAGAAGAGTAAATCACGGATTTGGTCCCTCACATTTGACGATTGTTACAGAATTGATCCTTTATCTTCAAAAATTACATGATAACCCTCCAGGTATGCATTTTGTTACGGAATTGGTCCCTCAAGATAATGGACGTCTAATTTCTCCGTTAAGCACGAGGGACCAAGTCTGTAAAATGAGACTCATTGTTCTTTTTCATATTTTTTATTTCTTTTAACATTTTTAAACAAGAAGAACCAAGTCTGTAAAATGAAACTCATGTTATGTCTTGAAACCCCATGGAAACCCATAAATCGATGAACACAGAGAAGATGAATTCGCCGGAGAAGACGAAGTTGCCGGCCAAGGGTTCAACGGTTTTCGTCCCTGTGTTCAACGGTTCTCTCTCTCTATCTCTTCTCTCTCACTCTCCCTCTCTTATCTCAGATCTCTTCTCTCAAATCTCCTATCTCGTTTCTTGTATTGATCTCTTTCTATCTCTTTCTATCTCTTCTCTCAGATCTCTTCTCTCGATCTTTTTGTCAGATATGTCAATGGCATCTACCAAGAGATCTCTCTCAGATCTCTTCCGGCGACTTCTCGTCTTCTCTGGCTGGCCACTTCATCTTCTCCCTGTGGTCTGCGCCCTCTCTCTCTCTCTCTCTCTCTCTCAGATTTGGTTCTTCTTTTTATTGAAT
This sequence comes from Arctium minus, assembly GCA_954870635.1. Taxonomy (NCBI): domain Eukaryota; kingdom Viridiplantae; phylum Streptophyta; class Magnoliopsida; order Asterales; family Asteraceae; genus Arctium; species Arctium minus. The sequence goes on from OX941092.1 coordinate 33,714,256, forward strand.
ATTGGTTTGATTAGGTTTAAATCTTAGATTGATTTAGGTTTTAGATTTTTAAATCTAGGTATGATTTAGGTTTTTTAAATTTGGGTTTGATTTAGGTTTATAATTTTGGGTTTTGATTGAGATTCAGATTCTTTGTGTGTCCCTTAATGTGCAGACCAATCAAGATGAACAAAGAAATCGATCAAACTTGCCATATGATTAATCTCACATCACATATTACAAAGATGCTCTTAAAGTGAAATATTTCTCTCTCTACAAATGTAATTCTCTCAAAGTGCTACTAGGTGCTACACAAACTAATACAAAGATAAAGCCTTTTATACGTACAAGGTTTACAAAGACAAAACTAAACTAGTTGACTTATTACAAAGACTTTGACTTTCCTTTATTATGCTTGACTTTGACTTTTGCTTTAAGAGGCTTTGACTTAAGCATTGACTTTCAATTTCTATGATATTGGATCCAATATATTTGTGCACTAACAATCTCCCCCTTTGGATTCAAGATCATCTTCAAAAAGAATAAACATTGAAACTCCCCCTTTGGATTCAAATTAAATCTCAGCAACACGGAACAATCTTCCTCTTGTTTGACCTTTAACAACTTCAATTTCTCACTTTATCATCTTCACATAAACAAACATTTCATCTTTCCTTTCTTTGAACTGTCTTTAAAGTTTCAGTATTCTCCCCAAAGTCTGTGATTATCTTCTTCAAGAATTATAACAATCTCCCCAAGGTAATAAAACCTCTTTCAGACTTCAGAAAAGAAATTATCTTCAGATTTAGCTCACTTTACTTCAGCAAATAATCTTCAAAGAAAATTTCAACAAATTTTCAACCAACTATCTGTACATTTGAACTTTCTCTATCTTTATGAACATTCTCCCCCTATTTCTGAAATATAATATTCAAATATGTCATTTCTTGATCACTTTATTCACATAACTTTCACAATCTGCTCTTTAAACAACATTTGTTGAAATTAATTCTCCCATAACTTCTAATCCATTTCTTGACCATCTCATTTCTTGAATATATTTCTCCCGTAACTGTTACAAGCTTTTCTTCAGACAACATTTCTTGAAATTATTTCTCCCCCTTTTTGATGATGTAGAGCATAAAAAATCATCAAAACTTCTTCAAGAAATGTCATGAATCTTCTTCTGCCCACAGATCTTTCAAAAATGAGCCACCGAACATCCGTCAATTCATAAAGTATTATCCGAATCTTTTCAAATTCAGACAAATAAGAGTGTAACCCTGAATCAACAAATGAATCAGTTACGATGCCTGTAAGTAGACAAAGCCACTTAGTACAACAAATGTACTGTACAAGGAGTTTTATTGATGTTCACTCCCCAGGTCTTCCATTCAATCATCGAATAACACAAGATTATTCTATGAACGTTCCAATAGAAAAAAAAAATCTGTGTGTATGTGCTTGTGTATGGAAGAATTTAAACATGAATGCTTTAGAATAGACTCAAAATGTGTAAACCATTGAGACAACAGTAGCAATAACCGGACTCAATTGTGCATGATCGAAGTGCGAAGGTGGGGCAGACTTCCTTCTTGTTCAATATCCACATCTTCCAAATGAAGACGAGATAGATTATTTGTTGCGTCCCCAATAAAATTTGAAAGATTTCTTTGTGGAGAAAGAAATGAGTAGCTGGTGGGGTTTAAATCAATAGTTGGCATGGGTTAGTTGCGTGTTTCAATGAAGGTTACCAAAGAATGTGAACCAACAGACAATGTGGCTGCCCGACTCAGAAAAAGTTTTGGTGCAGAGTTATGATATTCTTTTAACTCTGTTCTCACACCCTTTTTCTTTTTATCATTTAAGCTCACTTCTAACCAATCTCTCTTTTCATTTTATCTGATCACACACCCACACTCAGATATTGAACCCTCGCCTCTCAATCACTCAAGGATAACTTCATGGGTAAGAAACATTGGTTATCGTGAATCCATAGAAGTTCAGTAAAGCTCACACAATCCCCATGTATTTTGTCCTAAAAGCAAAATGTTGCTCAATAGATTAACTTCAACAGTTAAATCACAGTACATATTTCAGATAAAAGTATGCCCAATAAGATAATCATGAAGATTTGAGCATATTAATCATGAAAGATTCTCTCAAAACAAAGAAATTGAATGACTGAAGTGAAATCAATAGAAATGTTTTGAGAATCTGACAATGTATGGAAAAGATCAAATATGAATGATTTATCAATAAAATCTTAGGTCATAAAAAATTGGATGTTGTCTATAAGAACAAGTATAGACATTCTTGAAAGAAACGCTTTGAATGAATTAACGCTCAACAAACATTGAATGCACAAAAGGAGTGTCTTACCATCAAAAAATAGTTTCAATTTGAGACATGGTAAGAACATAGGCAATAAAAGAACTAAACCCGTGTGTGTGAATACTTGACAATATATAGAAAAGATAATACACAATTATTTATCTTTGGAGACACACGGTTAGTAAACAATAATGCTCGTTTAAGAAAACATTTAAAATCACACTTCAAAATTCATGAAATCTGTTTAAGAATAAGAAGTGGTTTGAACATTTAGAAACATGTTTTCATGTCTGAAAGTTGTCCATCTTTCAAACATAATAAGATTAAGAGTATAATAATCCTTACTCGCAACTTTAATCTCACAAAGTTAGATCCAAAGTCATGAATGATATGATTATGTAAGCTCCCCCTCAAATTCTGCAAAAAGTCAAAAATTCGTCAAAGCAACAAAGTCTTATTGAAATGAAAAATGTTTATTAATAAAATTAAATACATGAATGCAGTAAAACGTTTAAAAACGAGTTCTGATCAGATGTAATCAGAAGTCAATGTTTTTACTCCCCTTGAACATATGCATCGAAAAATATGTCAGTGTAAAATATATGCAAAATTCTATAACTCCCCCTAGAATATGGATCATCTAATCTTTGTGTCACTCTCCTCCTTGAAAGCATGAGCAGAACCTTTCAATGCAAATATCATTCAGATTAAAAATAAAGAAATGAAAAAAATAACAAAAATAAACTGTACTAGGTAACTACAGATTATGTCTTGAGGTTTAACATGCCAAGTTTCGAAATGAGACAATTAAATCTCTTTACGTCAAACGGCTTGGTAAACAAATCAGCAAGTTGATAATCTATGTTTACAAAGTAAAGTTCAATTGTACATTTTTCAACATTATCTTTGATAAAATGATAACACACATCTATATGTTTGGTCTTTGTGTGATGAACAGGATTAGCTAATATGGCTATGGCGCTTTTTGAATCACAATATATAGGAATCTTGTTGAACTGGAATCCATAGTATCGAAGCTATGTCCTCATCCACAAAACTTGAGAGCAGCAACTGGCAGCAACTACATACTCTTCTTCAGTAGTCGAAATGGAAACACATAGTTGTTTCTTTGACGCCCAACTTACGAGCTTGTCTCCAAGAAATTGAATGTGACCCGATGTGCTTTTCCTGTCTAACATATAACCTGCATGATCTGCGTCTGAATACGTTGTTAGCTCAAAACCTGTATCTTTAGGATACCACAAACCAAGATCTGCGGTTCCCTTCAAATATCTAAATATCCGCTTTACAACCGACATATGGGATTCTTTAGGCGAAGCTTGATATCTAGCACATAAGCATGTAGAAAACATAATATCCGGTCTACTTGCCGTCAAGTACATTAAAGAGCCAATCATTCCTCTATAGGTTCTAAGATCAATAGCTTTTCCAGAAAGATCAGCTCCGATCTTAGTTCCTGGTGCCATTGGGGTTGAAATAGGAGTACAATTTGACATATTAAATGTCTTTAAAATGTCAGCAATATACTTCGATTGATTTAAAACAATGCTCGTTGAAAATTGTCTAACTTGTAATCCGAGAAAGAAGTTCATCTCTCCCATCATACTCATTTGAAAACGTGACCCCATGAGTGCAGAAAAATTCTTACAGTACTTTGGATTAGTTGAACCAAATATTATATCATCCACATATATTTGAATTAAAATGATATCAGTTTTTTCCCTTTTTATGAATAAGGTGGTGTCGATTTTACCTTTAGAAAATTCAGACTTGATAAGGAATTTAGATAACACGTCATACCAGGCTCGAGGGGCTTGTTTGAGTCCGTAAAGTGCTTTGTCTAGAATATATACATGATATGGTTTTTCAGCACTTACGAATCCTTCAGGTAGAGAAACGTACACCTCTTCTTTTAACAATCCATTCAGAAAGGCTGTCTTGACATCCATCTGACAAACCGTAAAATTCTTATGTGCAATATAGGCTAGGAACATCCTAATTGCCTCAATACGTGCAACTGGTGCATACGTTTCATCATAATCAATGCTGTTAATGTACTGTATTTAGAAAGTTTTGTAAAGTCATCCTTAGTGAAATAAGCTTTGTCATTAGCAAAATGGGTTGAGCTTATTTGTGTAACATGGGTGATTAGGGTATAAATAGGAGGTGTTTTGTAGTTTGTTTGTAACTTTCATTTCACAATGTAGACTCTTAAGTTTGTATGTGTTTCTAGAGAGAGAAACTCTTTCTCTCTCTAGATTGTGAATAATACAATCATTTCCTTCCCAATCTACCTTTGTTCAATCTTTCTACATTGATTAATTGCGAATTCATGACCTAACATGTGGTATCAGAGCGTAATCGAAGAAATCATTCATCGAAACGATCGAATTCGCAATTTTTTCAATGGAACAGTGTTCTGGTCGCATGAGAGGAAAAGGGATTTCAAATTCTTCTTTTTGGAGCTTATTTGATCGAGATTTGATGTTAGATTGATTATATGTATAGAGTCGAATCATTTGTAATCAATCACTTTGTGTGATTTCAATTAGTTTAGAAGAATTAGTCGATTTTGAGATTTTTTGGTTCGAATGTTTTTTTACTGAGTTGAGATCGAATTCTGTCAATAAGGTGTTTTTAGACAAGATCATCAACTACAAAGATGTTCAGAAGTGAATTTCGAACATGCTCTCAAAGTTTCATCTCAAAATTCGACGAAATGTGAAAGATATGATGATTTCAAGATTTCAGAACTCGACTCTCGCAAGATCCCAAAAACGCACAAGCTTCAACTGAAGAACACGCAAGTTCATCTGAAAAACGCGCTAGATGAAGAACGCGTAAGGATAGAGAAACGCGCAAATGGCGTCTGCGAGTTTGATATTGTCAAAATCTTCTAAGTCCTAAAACGCACAAGATAAAGCGTGCGAGTTTCGAGAATGCGCAAGACGTTACTTGCGAGTTTGGGCGAATGCGCAAGACGAAGCTTGCGAGTTTGAGTAAACGCTCAAGGTGAGGCGTGCGAGTTTGGAAAACGTGCAAGATGTAGAATGTGAGTTTGGGCGATTAACTTCCTTCAGTCTGCGAGTTCCATGCTTAGCGAGTTTTGATACTGTCAAATTTTTTTTCTAAGGCATAAAACGTGCACGTCAAGGCCTGCGAGTTTCAAGAACACGCACATCACGTTTAGCGCGAAGCACATGAATAGTGCTTTGCGAGTTTATTGTTCTGCGAGTTTACTTGTTCTACGAGTTCTGAGTTTTTGCGACAAATTACTGTTCACACCCATTTTTGCGACAAGTTGCCTTGTGAGATTTAATTGTCAAATTTTTCCTCAGATAAATCTTCTACCCTACCTAGTAGTGTTTGCTACAAATTGTATCCTTCGACAAGCATACCAGATTAAGTTCTTAAGCTGAATTCCTATTCAACTCGCGGTCAAAGACAAATTTGATGTTATATACTGAAGATGCATTTTGGATGTCATGTCATAATCCACACATATCATTCTTGTGGGCGTTAAGGAATGTGTTGGGTTTACTAAAGTTAAAAGCTGTCTTTATGTGCACTCAGTCGAGGTTACTGTCCACATCAGATATGATATTTCAGTTGATACTCAAAGAATAAGAGCTACTTTCAAGGGGGAGCCGGAGTTGTTTGAAGTTTAAGCAACGCTAAAGTTTTTCAAAGAAATCAAGGGGGAGAAGAGCTGAAGCTGATAAGAGATGATTCCTTTACAAAACTTTAGGGGGAGAATGTTAATGTACTGTATTTAGAAAGTTTTGTAAAGTCATCCTTAGTGAAATAAGCTTTGTCATTAGCAAAATGGGTTGAGCTTATTTGTGTAACATGGGTGATTAGGGTATAAATAGGAGGTGTTTTGTAGTTTGTTTGTAACTTTCATTTCACAATGTAGACTCTTAAGTTTGTATGTGTTTCTAGAGAGAGAAACTCTATCTCTCTCTAGATTGTGAATAATACAATCATTTCCTTCCCAATCTACCTTTGTTCAATCTTTCTACATTGATTAATTGCGAATTCATGACCTAACAAATGCCTTCCTCTTGTCTGTATCCCTTGGCTACAAGTCTTGCTTTATTTCGAATCACAAGACCATCCTCATCCTTTTTTATTTTTGAATACCCACTTGGTGACAATGATTGTCTTTCCTTCAGGTCGAGGCACCAATCGCCATACTTTAAGCGCTTCAAATTGGTTGAGCTCTTCTTGCATGGCTGTAACCCAATCTGGATCACAAAGAGCTTCTGAAACTTTTGTAGGTTCTATTTTGCTTAGGAATGAATCATATAATCATTCATTTGCTGTTGCAGACCTAGTTTGCACTGTTTTTGAAGGATCTCCAATAGTTTGATGTAACAGGTGCTCTTTGGTCCACTTATATACACGAGGGAGTGGATTAGATGTAGACTAATCATGTTGATTATCTAAGTATCCAATATGTTCTTCATGTTGGGGTTCAGTTGAAGTAACTGGTGCAGAAGTTTCAGTTGATTGGACATTTGATGTCTGTTGAGTAGGCATGACTGTACATCCAACTGAGTGTGCAACTTCTGGCTCTATAGTTTCATTTTCAACTTCAACTGATTGAGTAGGCGTTTGAACTGGAGTTTCTTCTTAAATCGGGGAATTTGTTTCAGTCGAGACATCTGATGTGATTGGATGATGATTACTTGAATATTCATATATGTCAATCACAACAGGTTTAGTTACTTTCGAACCAAGAAACTCATCGTAAAAATGTTCAAACAATAAATCTAATTCTGTTAAATGAGATGTAGACGTTGACGCTTTATCAGAATTAGAAACATTAATCACAAGTTCTGGACTGATGTGTCCAGAAGCTAATACTCCTATTATCACTATTTCTGAACTGATTTGATCAGAAGCCATCTCTTCATCAAATGAAAAGTTGACGCTTTCAATCAAAATCTTTGACTTCTTTAGATAAACTCTGTATGCCGCAGATGTTTGGGATATCCAATGAAAATGCCTTCATCAGCATTGGAACTGAACTTGTTCAAGTTCTCTTTATCATTCAACATAAAACACTTGCATCCAAAGATGTGAAAATGTTTAATACTAGGTATTCTATTTTTTATCAAAGCATATGGAGTTTTACCAAACCGACGATGAATGATTGAACGATTTTGAGTATAACATGCAGTTGAGACAACTTCGGCCCACAAAAATAAAGGTAGATCGGACTGGCTCAACATTGTTCGTGCAGCCTCAACAAGAGTCCGATTTCTTCGTTCAACTACCCCATTTTGTTTCGGCGTTCTGGTAGTAGAAAATTGATGAGTTATCCTGACCGATTCAAGATAACCGTCAACTGTTTTGTTCTTGAATTATGTGCCATTATCAGTTCTAATTAGCTTATTTGTCTTCTTCAAGTTCACTTGAACGGTCTTCAAAAATGAAATGATGACATCAGACGTCTCATCTTTTGATCTTAGAAATTTGACCCAGGTGTATCTTGAAAAATCATCCACGTTCACGAAAACATATTTCTTCCTGTTTATGCTTTGCGTTCGCATTAGACCATAGAGATCTATATGCAACAGTTCTAAAGGAGTACTTGTGCTCAGTTTAGGCTTAGGCTTGTGTGAGGCTCTTTTCATCTTACCTTTCTCACATGCAACCCACAGATGTTCTTTTTCGTATTTAAGCTGTGGAAGTCCTTTCACCAATTTGCCTGTCACCAATTTGTTAATGTATCTGAAGTTGAGATGAGATAGCCTTCTATGCCATAACCAACTTTGTTGCATAGAGGCCTTAGACAGTAGATACACCGCATTATCAGTCTTGACATTAGACAGATTAATCGTGTAGAGGTTTGACTTTCGTGTCCCGACTAAGAGTTCTTTGCCATCTTCAGTTGTAACACAACATCTCTTGGCTTTGAAGTTGACCTACAAATCCTTGTCACAGAACTGACCAATGCTGAAAAGATTGTGCCATAATCCTTCAACATGACTCACCTTCTTTATCGTTACGTTCTCTTGCACGACATCTCCATAACCAAGAATTGGTGAAAACTGGTCATTCCAAATCTTACGTTGCCGCATAATTTATCTGTATAATTAGATAAAATATCTTTCTGCCCTGTCATATGCTTAGAACAACCTGAATCCAAGTACCACATATGACGGGTCTGTACAAGAGAAATCAGACAACAACAGGTTTAGGTACCCATTTATAGATGGGTCCTTTCGTGTTAGCACAAGATTTTGGCACTCATTTGAATTTGGGCCTTCTTTGTTTTTCAAAACCATTAGAATGATGTATATAATAATTACCAAACCAACAATCAGAATATTGTCGAGTCACAAAATCATTTCGACCAAATGTGGAACACTTATTAGACAAATGAGATAATTGGATCAATTGCTTTATTGTATAAGTCTTGTAAGAAGTTACAAGTTTTGTTTTAGAAGAAGTAATATGATCAATTACATCAGAAAAACTAGTAGTAGTCCTATTACAATCTATGTCAGACAATGATTTCGTAGACTATTCAATCTTTCTTTTTGGTCTCCATTCTAGTCTTGCTTCTGACTTTTTCTTTCTCAATTCTGAAACACAAGATTTAGATTTATCAGAAACATGAGATTTAAGAGTCTGTATTTTCTTGTGCTTACCTGTGTTGGTCCTTGATAAGCCAAGATCACAAGATCTGTAGAGAGCGAACCTAGAGAGAGAAAAAGTGCGTTCAATGCAACAGTGACTTTTTATTTAAAATTTGTGAAAAGTTCTTACAACAAAAACAAGCCAAGGGGACTTAAATACCCCAAGGCATTTACAAAACATAATAGAACAATAAATACAATGATTACTATAAAATCAGATCTAACAATCTCCCCCTTAGTAATCATTGGCGCCGAGGTCTTAAAAAAAATAATCTTCAAAAACAACATTGACCATCAAGGCGACTTTGAAAGATCATTGACGTTCTTCTCGTTGACGAAGTCTGTTTAGCCCAACTAACACTTCCAATCGTCGCAGAGTTGAACGGAGATTCAGTTTATATTGAATAGAGACCAAAGTTCTACGAATCAGACGAATTTCATCATTTTCAAACATATATAACTCTCTTCTTGATTCCAAAAACTTTCTTCTAGCCTCTTGTAGACGATGCTCCAACTGAAGTTTGATCACCTTTAGAGTTCCATCAGAGTAATGTCCAATCTCATCAAATCGAAGAAAGCATTTTTCACTTGCGCTGTTCTTATATACTACTCCGTATGGATCTTCGATAATGGTGAATAACGGATAAGACTCTAGATTCTGCAAACTTCGGTTGGGTCTTTCAAGATTAACCACAGGCTGAAAGCTTTCGACGGCCATCTGGAAGTCAAAAACACGATAAAATCGAATCTGTCGTCGAATGAATTGTTTAATAACAAAAAGAGTTTGAGAAACATCCTGAGTCCGGTGATAAAGATTACTGAAGTGATCATACAAGAATTCAATATCATCAATTGAAAGATCAACGAAATCAGCCTCTGAAAAGTTGTACCGCTTGCAGTCTCTTCTTTCCACTTCAAGATCTGGATACCAGATGTTTAGAAACTTATTAAATGTGATACTGAGAACTCGAACAATTAGATGAGGAGAAGCAACGGTGTTAATCCTTTTGCGCTGGCACTTGATAAATGCTAAGTATTCATGCTGATATGCTTCTGATTCTTTCTCTACTCCAAGTATGGCATATATATTAATTGTTCTTCTTCTAGAAACAAAGATATTGCTTTGGATATCTTCAAGAAAAGTTGTTCTGAGTCTAGAAGCCATATACCTCTGCTGAAGATTTCTCTGCCTTTGCTGTCTAGTTAAAGCTTCTCCTTCTTCTAGAAGAGATGGAGGAATTATCAATTCAGAAGAAGGAATATCTGCTTGAGCTCTAGATGTTTGACCAACTTCAAATGCACTTGAAGGAATATTGGTTGTCGGAGCAGAACTAGTTACTGGAGTAGATGAAGGTTGATCAACTTCTGGAATCTCACCTTGACTCGGAAGATCAGCATATAGCAATTCAACCTCTTTTGTATCTGACGCATCCATGAAAACAGTATCATCCTCTGTATCAGATAAGATGATGCTATTGTTGCAATCTTTTTCTTTAACTTGAGCAACTTTCTCAAATCTAACTTCTTCACCATCATCTGAAGTTATATCTATAAAGTTTGCGAAGAAAGATCTCATGTCATTTGCTGCTTCCGACTCTTCAACTTCATGAGCTCTACCTGATACATCTGGATCCACATAAACTACAATTTGCATACTATCAATGTTTGCTTCAGACAAATTAAATTCATTATGCAAAGCAGTTACATCAACATTGTCAATCATGACATTTACTAAATCTTGGATACTGCAATCTTGAACTGTATCAGCAGTCTTTTCTCTATCTCCAGCCACTTCTTCTTGAACAACTTCTCGTGCTTCAGAAGACCCTTCTGTTCTTTGTCTCTTTGCCATCTCCCCCTCATGGCCTTGATGATCGGGATCATCTTGGTCATGTCGGCGTTTAAGAGACGGGCCAGCCTCAGTCCTGCATGATTGCTCTAGATGATCAATCTTGTTTGAAAGATTGGAGAAAGCTTGTGACATAAAAGAGCGAAGATCAGATAAACTGGATCTAACTTCTGATCTGAATTCCTGAAAGTCATGAGATAAAGCATTAATGCGATCTGAATCAGAAGAGGAAGAAACTGGAGGCGGCGTTGGCTGGAAGTTCCTCAGCAGAGAGATCAAATCTTGATCTTGATGTTGTGGCGGAGACATAGATAGAAGACGTGCATAAAGAAGATCAGATAGCTCAGAAATCGGAGCATCATGAAGAGAAGGCCTGGAAATCCCTGCAGACTGAGTGAATAAAGACTGAAAAGGAAGAGATACAATCGGAGATGTAGATGAAGACACCACAGAAGAAGGTTCCCGAAGAATCACCCCTGAAGGACGGCGGAAAGGAATCTCAGGAGGAAGAACCGAAGTATCTATCTCTGGAATTTTTCCTTTGAAAAACGACTTCAGCTTGTTAATATCTTTTTTTTGAGCATCCACCCTTTCTGATAACTGACGAATTACCTCATTCAGAGTTGTAAATTTCTCCGAAGAAACACGTGCAGGAACCATAGAAAGCTCAACAGCAGAAACAGTGGTAGCAGTAACCTCAACAGAAAAAGAAGTAGGAGCTTGACTTTGTGTTTGAGTGGAAGTTTGAGCAAATGAGATATCCAGTTCATCAACATTTAGACGAGCAGCAGAGAGATCAATGGGTACCGATTCATCTTCTGAAACATCTTCTGAGACAACAACCACTTCTGGTGTTCTTATTCTCCGATCATACACTTTCATGCTAGGTTGATCGGCATCATCATCATCATCATCTGAATCACTTGTTGAATTTTCACCATCATCAGAAAGATCAACATTTGTCTCATCATCATTAGCAACTCCAGTTTCATCAGGATTAGCATCTTCTCGAAAATCATCATTAACAGTAGTGACTTCAGCTTCAATAGCAACAATGACAGATTCCACTTGATGAGTAGCAACATCTTGTGGTGCTGCAGAAAGATCAACATCTGTCTCTAGAGTAGTTGCAATGACAGTATCTATTTCCTGAGTAGTTGCTTCAACTTGCTCTTCATGAATAGTACCAGTTGCAGTACCATGAGAAGGTTCTTCCTGTTCAGCCTCTACAAATTCATTTTCTAAACAATAATTGATGACACTGTCATCGGTCATGTCAGCATAATTGGCAATAAGACCATAAGGAATGGTCATAGAAAAAGTGAATGACTTCTTCTGTTTCTGAAGATAAAGCATCTCGCAATCCTGAACTTGCGGCCAAGATAATCTTCGTGGAATGGTCGAATTGCTTCGAAACATGCTTCTAATAATCAGCTTGAGAAACCTGATAAAAGGAATGAACTTTCGTCGCTTGTTGGTTAACTTGTCTTGCACTATTTTAGAAAGCTCGGTCCAGAAAATAATCGTGTAGTCGACATGCAGGTCATAGACTACTGCATGGAACAGTCGAAGATAGTGAAGACTAGAACTATCCGTGCCGGTATGTTTAGAAGTTAAGCACCTGTTGATGACAGAAAATAAAGAATACCAGACAGGAGGAAGATTAGACATGTCAAAGTCTACAACCTTGTTCAGTGGACCAACATAGCCTAGTCGTTTGATGCCCTCAAACACTTCCTCTTCGGATGGAAACTGATCATATGTTGTCCTTCCAGGTCTAGAAGTAGGCTCAGGAAGCTCAAGAATCAACCGTAAACGCTTGTAAGAAAGATATGAATAGAATTGATCAATTTGGAGATCAAATCGATGAGGACGTGCCAGTTCGTTCTTAGTGATGGTGTGCCAAACTTGCTGAACGTAGACTTCCGGAACATCGGCAACTGAACAGAGAGCTTGAGAGAGCGGATGACCACGAAGAATAGAGCATATGACAAGATGAATCTTGATGCGATCAAAGTCAACAAAGTAGTTGTTACGCTTATAAGGCATGTACATGTTGTTAGGAAACACATCATTTGGAGATCGCCTAGATATAGAAAGATCAGCGCCAACAGACGGAACAGACGGCATAGGTGTATCACGAGATGCCTGATCAGCCGGATCCTGAAGAACGACATTCTCGTCTTGAATCATTGGATCAGAATTTGTTCGAGAAGACATGATAACCTAAAACAAAACACAGTAAAACATTTAACAGAAAAACACGAAAAATATTCCAAGTATGGTTTGCGGGTCCTTAAGGGAACACGATGGAAGAAATGCGTGTTAAGAAGGAAACGCATAGGAGAGAATGCGTGTCCTGAAGGGAACACACAGGAGAGAATGCGTGTCCTGAAGGGAACGCACATGAGAGAATGCGTGTCCTGAAGGGAACGCATAGGATAGAATGCATGTCCTGAAGGGAACGCATAACATACTTTGAAACTACGAAAAACACAACAGAGTTTTCGTGTCACTAAGGATACGCACGATAAACTTTGCGTGTTCTTAGTGATACATAAACTACACAAAGAAAAACACAAGAAATAAACAAGAAGAATGCGGATCTCGGGTGAAACGCATATTTTACTATGCGGGTCACGAGTGAAACGCATAGTTCACTATGCGGGTCACAAGTGAAACGCATAGTTCACTATGCGGGTCTCAAATACTTGAAGAAAATACCCTAAAAACCCTCCTGTTCGAACCCGAAATCCACAAAAACTTTAAATCTAAGCACAAAACAACGAATTAAACTAAAGCAAAACATATCTGATTGTCGATTATACTATCTAAACAAACCCCAATATGCAAATCGATCAACAACAACACGAATCTGGGTTTTTCAAAATCAATGAACAGTGAAAAATCGCAAATCAGTAAAAAATACACAGTAAGAAACTAAAATTGAAATCAAAACAAAATAATAGAACATTAATCAAGCTACAAACATAGAACGAAAACAAAAACATACCTGAAATTCCAAAGCGACAATCTGAAATGAATCAGATGAGAATTCAAGAAGAAGAACACGCAGAGAGAATGGAGGGAAGATGAATAGTCAATCAAGTTCAAATGGAATAAAGAAAAGAAAATACACACTCTTACTTCTATATACTTAAAAAACACTTAAAAAAATGAGAAAATTACCTGATAAGCCCACATTACTCCCCCTACACAAATGCACAAAATTTATCAAATTAGTTTAGCATTTGCATAGTAATTTCAGAAATACTTACCTGATGAATTTCTGATCAGCACAAGAAGTAATTTATCAGCAACATTCACTCCCCCTCAAAAACAGAATATTCTCAGAAATAAAACCCATATATGCACTCCCCCTCGAAAAATGCACAGACCATATGACAAAAACACAAATAGCAAACATAAAGACATCAATATTAAAGATGATCATATTGAATATAAATTTTGTAACAACTGAATATATAAACTTTTAAACACTAAACAAATTAAAGTCTACTCAGTAGAATATCCCAGATTTATCAATCAGTTGAAATCAAACGGGAGTTGTTGAATACAGAAACATGTTTCATTGTATATCAAGTTAAGACATGTTCAGAGTCAAACACTTGCAGATATCTATTCAGTGTGCTCGCATGCGATCTCTGATTAGCTTCAAGAAAAATGTAATTCTAAACATAAAATGAAGAACTTTGCATGTACAGGCACTAAGTCATCAAGAATTAAGATTTTCACAAATTTACAGGTTTATCGCAACTCAAAATATATCACCAAGTATCAAGAGATGTGTGCTCATTGGCATCTTTTAGCTATGTACTCATTGGCATCTTCATATGAGTGTGCTCTTTGGCATCTTTTAAGCGTTGTGCACTTTGGCATCTTTTTAATCAAAGAGTTAATTAAGTAAAGAACATGCCGTAAACGTAACTTCCTGTCAGACCCTATTGCAGGATTTGGGTCAGCCGCTCCCAGACCAGATGGCCTTAAGGGACTAGGTGTCAAGCACCCCTTGGAACTTACTTTCCCAGATCAGAAAGGCTACATCGACATATCCTAAACCCATTCATACTAGTAGAACATGACTTTTGATCTGGTTCTATTGCAGGATTTCTGTTCGATCACTCCCAGATCAATTGACCTTAGGGGACCAGATGTCGAGCATCCCTCGGAACTTACTTTCCCAAACCAGAAAGGTCACAGGTACAAACTTTTAAACTCAAGGATTTCTGTATTTTAAATGCTTAAAAATAAAATCATCTCAATAACTTAGATCTATATTGAATAGCTTAGCCCATATTTTCATTACGATCTACAATTTTGATCACTTAGGTTGTTCAAGCAAAGTAAACCATAAATATGCCGACTCACATATCTTTAAAGCAGTATCTAAAGCATCAAACATGTTGCTGACTTTTCGATGTTTGAAAGATTTGAACGTTGAACATATGAAACTTTAAATATAAACAAGGTGACTTGTCAAAGATTCTAGACACACATTTTATTCAACTGAAAGAAAATCTGAAATATTAAACTTTATAGAATAAAATTTGTAAAGATTTAAACTTTTAAATTCAACATGCCAAGTTTTGAAAGCAGAAAGTTAAATCTTTTTTCATCTAAAGCTTTTGTAAATATATCAGCAAGTTGATATTCAGTTGGGACAAAATATAACTCAATAGTACCTTCTTCCACGTGATGCTTTATAAAATGATATCTCATGTTTATGTGCTTGGTCTTGGTGTGCTGGACAGGATTGACGGATATCGCAATTGCAGACTTGTTGTCACAATATATTGGTACAGTCTTGTATAGCATCCCGTAATCGCGAAGTTGCGTTTTCATCCAAAGCACTTGAGCACAGCAACTAGCTACAGTGACGTATTCAGCTTTGACTGTTGATATTGACACGCAGTTTTGCTTTTTCGACGCCCAACTTATCAGTCTTTCACCAAGAAACTAGAGATGACCAGAAGTACTTTTCCTGTCCAATTGATTACCACCATAATCTGCATCAGAATAAGCAATCAAATTATAGTCAGAACTTTTAGGATACCATAATCCTAAATAAGGAGTTCCTTTAATATATCTAAAAATGCGTTTGACTGCTAAAAGATGAGATTCTTTTGGTTTTGCTTGAAAGCGGGCACACAGGCACGTTGAAAACATTATGTCCGGGCGACTTGCAGTAAGATACATCAGTGATCCGATCATCCCTCTGTATGTCTTTTGTTCCACAACTTTTCCATCTGGATCCAGTCCGAGTTTGGCACCGTGAGCCATAGGAGTGCCGATTGAAGTAGATTTGTCCATCTTGAATTTCTTCAAAATGTCAAATACGTACTTTGACTGATTGATGAAGATTCCATTTGAAGGCTGCTTCACTTGTAAGCCGAGGAAGAAGTTGATTTCTCCCATCATGTTCATCTGAAATCTAGAGGTCATTAAATCAGAAAACCAATTACACAAAGATTTGCTAGTCGCACCGAAAATAATATCATCTACGTATATTTGTACTAAGCAGATATCAAGATTAGTTCTATAAATGAAAAGAGTTGTATCTATCGAGCCTTTGGTGAAGCCGGATTTGACCAAGAAAGTTGACAACTCGTCATACCACGCCCGTGGAGCTTGTTTCAGACCATACAAAGCTTTATCGAGATAATAAACGTAATCAGGACGATCTTTGTCAACAAATCCCTCTGGCTGAGATACATATACTTCTTCTTTCAATTTGCCATTGACAAATGCTGTCTTGACATCCATTTGATATACGGTGAAGTTGCGGTAAGCAGCGAAGGCCAGAAACATCCGAATAGCTTCCAATCTGGCGACAGGTGCAAATGTTTCATCATAGTCAATACCTTCTTCTTGTCGATATCCTTTGGCTACCAATCTGGCTTTGTTGCGAACAACGATACCATATTTGTCCTTTTTGTTCTTGAATATCCACTTGGTTCCTATGATGCTTTTACCCTTTGGCCGTGGAACAAGTCTCCAAACTTTTAGCGCGTCAAACTGATTGAGCTCCTCTTGCATTGCTAAAATCCAGTCCAGTTCTTCCAACGCTTCAGATACTTTGGTAGGTTCAATCTTGCTTAGGAAGCAAGTGTACAAACATTCGTTGGAAGAAGCTGTTTTGGAGCTAGTAGAAACACTTGCTTGAGGATCCCCAATAATTTGATGGATTGGATGAGATCTTGTCCATTTTGTTGAATGAGGGAAAGGATCAATAACTTCTTGAACCACTTCTAATTGTTGAGGAGGATCTTCAGATGGAATACTATCAGAAGATGACACAAATATGGTTTCAGTTGGAGGAGGAGGTATTTCCATGACATCAGATTCAGGCTCTTATTGACCAGACGTAGCTTGTACTTCTTGTTGAACATTTTCTTTTGGAACAGCTTCATCTTCTACAGACTCCTCATGAACAGTTTCAACAATTTCTGGTTCATGTATGAAATGATCCGGATGATGTTCAGAAGATATGTCTTGAATTTCAGGAGGTACTGAAGTAGCATCAGGTTCAGAGGTTGATGCAGCGGAATTAGGATTAGATGTACTCACAGATTCCTGATTCAAGATATTTGACACATTATCAGTGTTTGGTTTAGGAACATCATCATAAAAATTTTCAAACAGAAAATCAAGATCAGAAAGATTAGACAAAGAATTAGAAGGATCCTGATTTATCGATTGAAGTGCAGGTTCTGAACTAATTTGTTCAGAAGCTGAGTTTCCAGTAATAGTGGGTTATGAACTGTGTTGTCCAAAAACCAAAGCAGCAGCTGCATCAAATTTGACATTCACTGACTCTATCACTTTTCTTCCAGAGAGGTGAAAGACTCTGTAAGCAGCAGAGTTAGAAGAATAGCCCAGAAATACGCCTTCTTCTGCCTTTGGACTAAATTTGTTCAGATTATCTCTGTCATTCAAAACATAACATTTACACCCGAAAGACTTGAAATATTTGATGTTGGGTTTGATACCGTTCATCAATTCATATGGAGTCTTGTTGAACCGACGGTGTAGAATTGATATGTTTTGAGTATGACAGGCAGTTGATATGGCTTCGGCCCAGTGAGACAAAGTAAGACCTGAATAAGCAAGCATAGATCTGGCAGCTTCCACAAGCGTTCTATTTCGTCTTTCAACAACCCCATTCTGTTGCGGTGTTCTTACAGCAGAAAAATGTTGTTGTATTCCTTGATCATCATAGAATGCTTGAAGAGTTGAATTCTTGAATTTTGTACCATTATCTGATCTTACAACTTTGACATGCTTTTGCTTATTTGTTTGAATGGTTTTGATGAGGTTGATGAGAATTTCGGGTGTCTCGTCTTTAGATTTGAGAAATTTCACCCAAGTATATCTGGAGTAGTCATCAACAACAACCAAAACATATTTCTTCTTACCAATGCTCTTTGTCTTCATTGGTCCGCACAAATCAACGTGAATCAGATCTAGGATATCCACAGTGCAATGTTCAGGCTTAGGCTTATGAGATGCTTTCTTCATCTTTCCTTTCTCGCAGTCCTGACAGAGATGGTCTTTCTGGAAACGGAGGATTGGAAGACCTCTCACGGAATCATTCTTGACCAAGCGATCCATATATTTGAAATTGAGATGAGCTAGTCGACAGTGCCACACCCAGCTTTCATGAATAGAGGCTTTTGATAGAAGACAAATATCTGATGGAACCTTTACTTCGGAAAGATTAATGGTATAAAGATTTGATAGTCTCTTTCCAATAAGTAAGTCCCTACCGCTATTATTCTTTACAGCAACTCTTTTAGACTTGAAACTGACTTCAAGATCTTTATCGCAGAACTTTCCGATGCTGAATAGATTGTGACTTAAACCTTCGACATAGCTTACTCTTTTGACAGTTATATTACCTTGAACAAGATCACCATAACCAAGAATGGGAGCCGTCTCGCAGTTTCCAAATTTAACACGACCGCAACATTTTTCTTTAAAATTAGAAAGCAGAGATTTGTTGCCAGTCATGTGTTTGGAACACCCCGAATCCAGATACCATAATTGATTTAGCTGCACAATAAAAAATTACTCAGATTTAGGTACCAATATGAATATGGGTCCCTTCTTGTTAGTCCTTTCCTTTTTCTTTTTCAAAGAATTATTTTTCCAAAACATCTGAGACTGATCAAATAAAGCATGAATATCATCACATATTAAAGAAGAAACACAATCATTAGAATCAGAACTAGAGAGACAATATGAGATATTCTTTGAAATTTGAACCATTTGCTCTACAGAATATTTTGTAGTTTTATTACAAAAGGCAAATGAGTCTTATTTACAAAGAAGATCTACACATTTATCCTCTACAGAAACAATTTCTTCAGATCTCTGTTTCTTTAGCCAAACAGACTTCACAGACTTCTTCAAAGGCCTATCTGAAATAGATGAATCAGAAAAGTTAGAATTTTCAGAAATATCAAGCTCTTTCTTCTTTTTCTTCTTTGACCTTCTTCTTTTACGCTTTGTTTTATAGAAATGATCATTTAGCGTAAAAGTGTCATCAACAATTTTAGATAAAATATTTGACTTGGAAGAGGAAGTTTTATCAATAAAACCAAACTGATCAGTTATTTTATTTGGATAAACCTCAGATAAAGAAACATCAGATGAAAACAAGTTTATGGAATATTTGAGAAGACCAGAATTATTTTCTTTAAAACTCGATGTCATAAAAGAAAAAATAACATCGTTTTCAAGTTTTCTTAAAATCTCTTGTTCTTCCAATTGTTCTTCTAGATCAAAGATTTGGCTTTCTAATACTAATGGAGGTATATATCTCTTAGTATCATAAGGTACTAGAGATATATTGTCCTTATTAGGATTAGATGTATTTAAATCAAAGAAGTCATTCAATCTAGAAGATTTAGTAGAAGAAACAATGTTTAACTTTTGTCTTCTCTTCTTTATTTTCTCAGGAAAATATTTTGCATTTTCTTGAGTATAAACAAAAGGAACTTCCATTCTCTTGTTGTTTATCCGTTTTTGATCATCCTCAATTGTAGTTTCTTTAGCACTTGTCCAAAGAGGTTTGTATTGAGAACCATATTTTGAAAGACCAAGACAGTCGTAATCATAAAAATTGGGAATCTCAATTTTAGCTTTCTTTAAAAACTGAGGATTTTTAAATCCAAGACCCCAATTTTCTTTTAACGACTCATAGCTTCTTGGTTTATGCATATGAATTGTTTGTTCAGTTTGATTTTGTTTATATAACTTTTCTTCTAATTCAAATATTTTATCCGAAAACTCTTGATTTAAAATTGACAAATCAGTCAAAGAATCATGAGAAGTCTGTTTTTCAATTTCTAAATCTTCTATTTTTTCTTGAAATTTCTCTTTTGTAAATTTTAAAATAGCTTTTTCATCTCTCAGAGAAATCTTCAATTTTTCAATTTGAACAGACTTTTCTTGATTTTTGCATTTTTCGGATAGAAGCTTTGAACGAAAGTCATGTAAAGCATTTGTGATGACATTAATTTGTGAAGAAATGAAATTAAAATCAAACTCATATGGTACCTCAGATTCATCGGTTGAAGTCTCCTCATCCTCATCATCACTGTTGTCATCTCCAATAAAACACATGGCAGCAGTCTCTTCATTATCAGCTTCATTGTCTGAGTGGTCCAACCAATATTCCTCCTCAGCCAACAGAATTGTTCCACTTGCTTTCTTCTCAGCCAAAGCTAATTTCTTCTTATAGAAATCAACATCTTTCACAATCTTCTTTCTGCACTCCTTTGAAATATGCCCGGGTTTGCCACAGTTGTAGCAAGTCACAACCTTCTTATCTTCTTTCTATGGTTCAGCTGCTGTAGCATGCTCATACTTGGGAAAGAAAGGCTTTGATGTAGAATCGGGTTCTACCTTCTTTGATCCAGATGAGAAACGAAGATTGTTTGAACCTGAACGTTTCTGATATTTCTTTTGATAGTGCTGACTTAGAAGAATCATGGCCTTTTCCAATGCTTCGCCATCGTCATCTGTTGACCCATCGTAAGCAGACTCAGTCAAGGCTTGCTCAGTCATTTGGCTAGCTAAAAGAGCGATTGGATCCACAGTCTTTGGCTTCTGCTTATCCAGCTTAGCTTTCTTCTTCAGAACCATGGCTTCATCAGACATCAGAATTTCAAACATTTCCTGAATAGGCATTTTGGAAATTCTGGGATCATTCCTCATCCGATGACAGGATTTTTCCCATCCAGGTTTGAGTGCATTGAGGAACTTCAGATTTGTCTCCAGCTCATTCTTTGTTACCTTGATCTTATACAGATCATTAATAACAGTCCAAAATCTGTCGAAGACACTTTTCAGACTTTCCCCATCCTTAGCCTTAAACTCTTCAAAGTTGTTTATGTATCTTGTCTAACGAAGCTGGGTAGACATTGCAGTACCAAGCATGATTTTCTCTAGTTGTGTCCACATCAGCATAGGATTGTGTTCGAAACAATCGATTCTGTTATAGATGGAATTTGGTAGAGCAAGAATCAAATTTGACTTGGCCTGATTGTCAGCTTGGTATCTTAGAAGTTCATCAGCCTCATATTCTATCAGGGCTTTTTCTACATTAGTAGCTGGAGTGTTTCCAACAACTGGTATCACTTTCCTTGGCTTGACCATAGGACCTTCAGTCAAAGCTTTCATCATATTTTCCCCATTTGATTGCCTTTCGATGAAATTAATAAACCGATCCTGCCATTGTTCAAATTCGTTCTCATTTATCAGAACAGGTGGACGAGTATCAGACCCCAACGACATCATGAGGTCGTTCTTATAAAGTTGAGCTTGTAGAGACATTTTGATGAAATCTGGAAATCATAAAAACAACCAAGTGTTGATGACCCGCACACCTAAGGAATGCGTGTTCAGAGAAACAATTCGGGTCCTTGATGATACGCACATCCAAGGAATGCGTGTTCAGAGAAACTATTCGGGAGATAGGACTATGCGTGTTCAGAGAGAGACACAGTCGATGCTTTGCGGGTCAGAAGGACACGCACTTGCTGCTATGCGTGTTCAAAAGGGACACGCAAGGTATGCTATGCGTGTACAAAGGGGCACGCACTTGAAGATGTGCGTGTTCAACAGGGCACACACTTGATGTGCTATGCGTGTGTCGACAGATACGCAAGAGAGATAACCTGAGAAAAAACTAACACTCAAAAGTTAGTTTCACAAAGAGTATATGATAGAAACGCATTCTAATAAGATGAACACATATGATTTTATGAATAACACGTAAACTATAATAACAACCCGCATACTATATGAATAACACGAACAATAATATGAATGACCCGCATACTACTTGACTCACACGCATACTTCAAATCCTATTAATAACATGCAACCTGCACATCATATGAATGACACGCACAATGATATGAATGACCCGCATAGTAACACTCGACTATAAATCTGCAAAATCGATCATAACAAATACTTAAATCCATACAAATTGCACAGAATTGATCGAAAACAATTTTTTAATACAAAACAATTGATAATATCGATCAAAACACTCCAAATCTCAAAAATCAAAACGAACAGATCATAGAACTCGACTTTTTCAGAATAAACTCAAACTCAAAATCGAAGCATCAAATCATGTTTTTATGCAAAACAACAAGAATCAAACTCGATCGACTAACTAAAACGCATCTAATAACATCAAATCCAAAGCAATTCGATCACAAAACAGACTGAAATTGGTGAAAATCCAGAAAATGAGATTTTTCTTGAAAAATCAATCAAATTTTCGAATTATCTACACAAATCAGTAACAAAAATACACTAATCTCAATCCTCTCAAGATCTTGAAGGCTCTGATACCAATTGATAAGCCAAGATCACAAGATCTATAGAGAGAGAAACTAGAGAGAGAAAAAGTGCGTTCAATGCAACAGTGACTTTTTATTCAAAATATGTGAAAAGTTCTTACAACAAAAACAAGCCAAGGGGACTTAAATACCCCAAGGCATTTACAAAACATAACAGAACAATAAATACAACGATTACTATAAAATCAGATCTAACAGTCCGTTTCTGTGAGCGCCTTTTCTTATGTTTCTTACCTTTTGAATAATAGGTACTTACAGGAACAGAATCATCAACCTTAGTTGATGTTTCTCCTTTTTCAAAAAAACTAAGTAAAGAAACATTATTAATCACAAAAGAATTATGATCTGGAAGTTTAGCATTGAAATCAAATTTATCAACACTTTCATTCAAACAACCATCATAATTTAAGAAATCATTTTCAACCGCAACTACGTCATCAACATCATCATCAAATTGTTGTGCCTTGGAAGAATTTGAAATTTTGAAATCATTTGGATTTTGAGAACACTTCTTTTGATAAGACATTTTAGCACAATATGAAGATTTAGGATTAGTAAAAATATTTCCCATGAAAACTTTACAAGACGATGCATCTGAATCAGTGGAGTTGTTTTCACAAACTCTTTCTGATTCGGATTTACCAGTTGTAACTTCACATTTGAAACTAGTGTTCATCATGACAGTAGAAAACACAATCTTTTCAAGATCAACCAAAATTCTTTCTTCTGCTAAGGTGTTTTCAAGCTCAGAAATTTTGCTTTCCAAGACGAGTGGAGGAACATAGATCTTTGCTTTAACAGGTTTTTCCTCCATCTCCTCAGTAGAATAGCTTTGGCAATAATCGTTTGATAAAAAC
The DNA here is from genome assembly GCA_954870635.1 of Arctium minus. Taxonomy (NCBI): domain Eukaryota; kingdom Viridiplantae; phylum Streptophyta; class Magnoliopsida; order Asterales; family Asteraceae; genus Arctium; species Arctium minus. Next base: position 33,737,849 of record OX941092.1, read on the forward strand.
TTTGGTTGCTTAGAAAAATAACTATCATTCTACTTTTTATAGCAGAATGGTAGTTGCATTTTGATTGTGTTCTTTCTGTTCTCATCTTCCTTAGCCTCAACCTCATCAGATGATTTTGTAACAAATATGGGTTTCAAATGAGGACATTTGTCAGCCACTTGTAAGAAATCAAAGTTATATAAAGCTGGCTGCTTTCTGATAGCTTTATTCAGATAGTGTGGGTTATCGTAACCAACACCCCAATTATCTTTGAAATCAGTAACTTCCTTTGGTTTGTTTAGATAGATGGTTTGATAAGTTTGACCTCGAGTATAAAGTTTTGTTTCCAAACCATTAATCTTTTTCAGTAAAGATTTGTTTTCAAATTGAAGTTTACTATAATTGACAACAAACTCTTTCATCTCATGATCAGACTATTAAATTTAGAAACTGTTTCAGAAATTTGAGTTTCAAAAAAAGCTTTTTGTTTTTCAAAAATAGTAGCAGATTTGTTCAAAGAGTCAATCAAGTTTTTGTTCCCAGCAATTTTCTTGTTGAGATAAAAAATTGTTTGACGCTTTTTCGTAACTCTATTTTTCTTCTTTTTGAGCTTAGCTTGTAAGTCCTTAAGCTCAACCATCATGGTTTCCATTTGTTTTAAGAAATCAAATTCAGAAAAATTATTTACCTCTTCAGAAGTCTCCTCATCAGATTCATCGTACTTTACTTCGTTGCCCATTAAGCACATGTGAGCATTCTCTTGTTTATCCTCTTCATAATGTGAATGATCTAGCCAGTAATCATCCTCATCCATCAATGTTTTTCCTGCCTCTTTTTGCTTGGTCAGAAACATCATATTCTTGTAGCAATCCTTGGCAAAAATGACCTATCTTGCCACAGTTGTAGCATTTCACTGGCTCCTCAGCTTTCTTTTCACCATACTTTCTCTCTTCTGGCTTCCTTTCCACATAACTCTTTCCTTCAGATCTCCTATCCTCAAACCTTCTTCTTTCCACCCTTTCCTTGTGTTCATAGTTCCCTGATCCTGAAGAGTACCTCTGACTATTTGAACCCGACTTCTTATAGAATTTGTTCTGGAAGGCTTGGGTAAGCAATATCATGGCTTGCTTAAGATTATCCCCATTATTAGAATCTGAACCATCACTGTCAGAATCACCAGAACTAGAAACTACAATCTTCTTTTTCTTTTTCTTGTTATCTTTCTTTTCTTTCTCTTTCTTCTTCTCCACCACCAAAGCAATTGGATCATTCACCGGCTTCTCACTCTTCTTTTTCTATTCTCTCTCCTCTTCTACCTCTTCTTCATTCTGCCTCAGAGTTTCATAGACTTCATGTAAGGGGATCTCACTCAAATATTTCATCTACTCCATTCTTCTTGTATGTTTCTTCCACTCTGGCTGCAAGACACTGAGAAATTTGACATTATTCTCAATCCGCTTCTTCTTAACCTTGTTCTTTGCCAGCTCATTTAGTAGAGAAACAAATCTTTCATATGTATCCTCTAGACTTTCCCCAGACTTAGCCTTGACCTCTTCATAGTTGTTTATGCAGTTGGCCACCTTCAGTTGATTACCAATCTTTGATCCCATCATCATTTTCTCCAACAGATCCCACATCTTCTTAGCTGTAGCCTTGTACCTGTCAATCTTTATGTAGATCTCATTTGGTATGCTCTTAAGAAGTAGAGATCTAGCTTGCTTATCTGCCTTGTATCTCTTCTTTTGTTCAGGTGTATAGCTTGAAAAATCAACCACAATCTCTTTTGTCTTTATCCCTTCTGTTCTCAGTACCATCTTCACTATTTGTACTCTCATTATCCTCATCAGGCACTATAGCAGTTACTGGTTTCATCAGACCCTCATCAATTGACTGTTTGATAAATTCTCCATTTTCATGTCTGTCTATGAAATCCAGAAATATGTCCTTCCATTGCTCATATTCACCCTTGAACAGAACGGGTGGTTTGACATCAATACCGATAAACAGAGCATCCTTTGAAGTCATCTTGATTAAAAGCACAAATCTTTAAACACAAAAACAAAATTTTTCAAAATTATGAAAATAGCCAAAAATTGACTAAGTACAGAAGTCACAGACCACAGAAAAGTACTTGTCGCAAAACCCTTTGAACCCACTTCTCGCAAACAGTTACACCAAAGAAGTGAGGAATTCGCAGAATGAAGCTTGCGAGTTCTTACTTGTCGCAGGCTGAAGCTTGCGAGTTCTGAGCTTGTCGCAGGCTGAAACTTGCGAGTTCTGAGCTTGTATCCTCTTGCGAGTTCTAAACTTAGAAAACTTTCAGTCAATTAACTTGTCGCAATGCGTACGAGTTCTATACTTAGAAAATTTTCAATCAACCAACTTGTCGTAGACACTTGTCGTAAGGTTAGTCTTGAGAGTTCTTGAACATGACACAAACCAAAGGAAACAAACAATAACTTGTTGCAGATAGTAGCTTGCGAGTTCTTGGTTGTCGCAAACTGAAGGATGTGAATTCTTTAACTTGTCGCAGGTCGAGCTCTGTGAGTTCTTGCCTTAGAAAAACTTCAACAAAAAAAAGTCCAACTAGCTTGCTAGTTCTTTAGAATTCGTATATCACAGTCTGCGAGTTCTTCAGATGAACCTTACGAGTTCATCAGATGAACCTTACGACTTCTCTGAATCTTGTGAGTTCTTCCACCTTTTCGAATCTGAACCAACTTTTCAGCCTTAAATCTTTCAAAACTTCGAAATTGATCACCAAATTTTGCAGATTGAACCTCGATGTGATTCTAAACACTTTTCTAATACATCACTTCGACTAAAAACACCAAAATTACAATTTTCGATCCAAATACAGTGTTTTCAAACATACGAACAAAAATCAACAAAATCCAAAATTCACACTAAATTGATGTGAATTTGGCTATGCAATTCAAACCAATACTGTTCTAGAACCAAAATCGAATACAATGAATCAAGAATTACACTCAAAAGCACACAAAATCAAGAAATTGATTCTGGAACAGTGACATTTGCGAGTTCTTGAAGTTCAACCAAAATCTTCAGATTCCTTGAAGTTCGACCAAAATCTTCAGATTCCTTGATTGATTTTCTGATTGAAATCTTGAACTTTATTCACAATTTCTTTCTCATTTCTTGAATCTTTCTCCCATAGCTTCTTTTTCAATTTCTTGACTTTCTCCCCAAAACTATTACAAACTTGTTCACCATACAACATTTCTTGAAATTATTTCTCCCCCTTTTTGATGATGTAGAGCATAGAAATAATCAAAACTGTCTCCAAGAATGTCATGAATGTATCTCTGACTAATGATCTTTTGAAAATGAGCCACTGAACATTTGTCAATTCATAAAGTATTCATCTAAATCTTTTCAAATTCAGACAAATAAGAATGTAACCCTGAATCAACAAATGAATAAGTTAAGATGCCTGTAAGCAGCACAGAGCTTCTTAGTACAACGAATGTACTGTACAAGGAGTTTTATTGATGTTCACTCCCCAGGTCTTCCGTTCAATCATCGAATAACACAAGGTTAATCTATGAACGTTCCGAAAGAAAAACAAATTTACTGTGTGTTCGTGCTTATGTATGAAAGAATTAAAACATCATTGTTAATAAGTCTCAACATGTGTAAACCATTGAGACAACAATAGTAATACACGGACTCAATTGTGCATGATCGAAGTGCGAAGGTGGGGCAAATTTCCTTCTATTTCAATATCTACATCTTCTGAATGAAGACAAGATAGTTTATATGTTGCATCCCCAATAAAAATTGAAACATCTCTTTGCTGAGAAAAAGATGAGTAACTGGTGGGGTTTAAAGCAAGAGTTGGCATGGGCTAGTTGCCTGTTTCAATGAAGTTCACAAAAGAATTGTGAAACATCTGTAATGTGGCTGCCTGACTCAGAAAGAAGTTGGTGCAGAGTTTGATATTCTTTTACTCTAATCTCTCACCCTCTTTCTTTTTAATACTTAAGCTCACTTTAACCAAACTCTCTTTTCATTTTATCTCAACACACACCGACACTCAGATATTGACCCCTCGCCTCTCGATCACTCAAGAATAACTTCTTGGGTAGGAAACACTGGTTAACGTGAATCCATAGAAGTTCAATTAAGCTCACACAATTCCCATGTATATTATCCTATAAGCAAAAGGTTGCTCAGTTGGTTTAACTTATTCAGTTAAAGTACAATATGAAATACATGTCAGATATTAATATGTTCATGAAGATAATCATGAAGATTTTAGCATTTTAATCATGAAAGATTCTCTCAAAACAAGTGTATTGAATGATTGAAATGAAATCAAGAGATATGTTTTGAGAACCTGACAATGTATAGAAAGATCAAATATGAATGATCCATCATTAAAATCTTAGGTCATGAAAAATTGGATGTTGTCTATATGAATCAAATATAGACATTCTTGAAAGAAACGTTTTGAAAGAAATCACGCTAAACAAACTTTGGAAATCAAACGGGGTGTCTTACCATCAAAAATTATAGTCAATTTTGAGACATGGTAAGAACTTAGTCAATAAAAGTACTGAACCGGTGTGTGTGAATATTTGACAGTATAAGAAAAAGATAATAAACAAGTATTAATATTTGGAAACACACGGTTAGTTAAACAATAAAAGCTCATGTAAGAAAACATTTAAAATCAAAATTCTAAAGTCATGAAATCGTTTTGAGAATAAGAAGTGGTTTGAACGTTTAAGAAAAATATTTTCATGTCTGAAAGTTGTCATTCTTTTAAACAAAATGAGATCTATATTAGAATATGCCTTACGCTCATTATTAATCTCATAAAGTCAGCTCGAAAGTCATGATCGATATGATCATGTAAGCTCCCCTTCAAAATCTGCAAAAAATCAAAAAGTCGTCAAAATACAAAGTCTTATTCACCAACTTTATTGAAAAGTAAAGACATGAAAACAGTAAAACTTTTAAGAACGAGTTCTGGTCAGATGTAATCAGAAGTCAATATCCTTACTCTCCCTAAACATATGCATCACAAAATATGTCAGTGAAAAATATGTGCAAGAAAATTTATAACTCCCCCTAATATGTAGATCAATTAAACTTTATCTCACTCCCCCTAAAAACATGAACAGAACCTTTCAGTGCAGATATCGTTCAGATTAAAAGTAAAGAAATGAAGAAAAATAACAAAAATAAACTGTACTAGGTAACTACAGATTATGTCTTGAGGTTTAACATGCCAAGTTTCGAAATGAGAACATTAAATCTCTTTTTGTCTAACGGCTTGGTAAACAAATCTGCAAGTTGATAATCTGTGTTTACAAAGTAAAGTTCAATTGTACCTTTTTCGACATTATCTTTGATAAAATGATATCTCACATCAATATGTTTAGTCTTCGTGTGCTGAACAGGATTAGTTGATATGGCTATGGCGCTCTTCGAATCACAATATATTGTAATTTTAGTGAACTGGAATCCATAGTCTTGAAGTTGTGTTCTCATCCACAACACTTGAGAGCAGCAACTGGCAACAACTACATACTCTGCTTTAGCAGTTGAAGTGGAAACACAAAGTTGTTTCTTTGATGCCCAACTTACGAGCTTGTCTCCAAGAAATTGAATGTGACCCGAAGTGCTTTTCCTGTCTAGCGTACAACCTGTATGATCTGCGTCTGAATACGCCGTTAGCTCAAAACTTGTATCTTTAGCATACCACAAACCAAGATTTGCAGTTCCCTTCAGATATCTAAATATCCGCTTTACAGCCGACATATGGGATTCTTTAGGCGAAGCTTGATATCTAGCACATAAGCATGTAGAGAACATAATATCTGGCCGACTAGCCGTCAAGTACATTAAAGAACCAATCATCCCTCTACTGGTTCTAACATCAACAACTTTTCTTGAAAGATCAGCTCCGATTTTAGTTCCTGGTGCCATCGGGGTTAAAATTGGAGTACAGTTTGACATGTTAAATTTCTTTAAAATGTCAGCAATATACATCGCTTGATTTATAAAAATCCCCGTAGAAAATTGTCTAACTTGTAATCTGAGAAAGAAGTTCATCTCTCCTATCATACTCATTTGAAATTGTGACACCATAAGGTTAGAAAAATTCTTACAGTACTTTGGATTAGTTGAACCAAATATGATGTTGTCCACATATATTTGAATTAAAATGATATCAGCTTTCTCCCTCTTTATGAATAAAGTGGTGTCGATTTTACCTTTTGAGAAACCAGACTTGACAAGGAATTTGGATATTACATCATACCAGGCTCGAGGGGCTTGTTTGAGTCCGTAAAGTGCTTTGTCTAGAATATAGACATGATCAGGTTTGTCCGCACTTACGAATCCTTCAGGTTGAGAAACATACACCTCTTCTTTTAAGTATCCATTCAGAAAGGCTGTCTTGACATCCATCTGATAGACCGTAAAGTTCTTATGTGCAGCGTACGCTAGGAACATCCTAATTGCCTCAATACGCGCAACTGGTGCATACGTATCATCGTAATCAATGCCTTCCTCTTTAATCTCAAGTTCACACAATTTGAATTTTGAAGATGTTTCAGATAATTGATTATGGATTACAGTCTTTTCTCTCGCACTGGTATCAACATTTTTATGTAAAGTCTCAATCAGTACACTCTTCTCATCAATATCATTGTTGAGTTTCAGTATTGCTTGGTTTTTCTTTTCAATGATACCTTTTCTGCGTTTAAGTTTAGACTACAAATCCTGAAGTTAAATCATCATGGATTGCATTTGATTTAAGAAATCAGATTCAGCCATATCACATACCTCTTTAGTATCCTCCTCATCAGAATCTTCTTAAGTTACACTCTGACACATGAAGCACATATGAACTGTTTCTTCCTTATCACTATCAGGTTCAGAATGATCCAACCAAAAGTCATCTTCAGCCATTAATGCTTTTCCAGCTTCTTTCTTCTTGGCCAGAAGCATCTTGTTCTTGTAGTACTCAGAATTGCGAACTTTTGGCTTCCGACAATCTTTAGCAAAATGGCCTACTTTGCCATAGTTATAGCACTTGACTGGGTCAGCCTCTTTCTTCTCCTCAAAACTATTCCTATACTTCTTTGCTTCAGGCATCTTCTCTTCAAACCTTCTACCTTCTACTTTTTCTTTGCGCTCAAAATTCTTTGATCCTGATGAATGTCATTGACTGTTTGAACCTAGCTTATTGTAAAACTTTTTCTGAAAAGCTTTAGTCAATAGGAGCATTGCTTGCTTTAGGTTCTCACCGTCATAAGAATCAGAATCATCACTAACCTTTTCATCAGATTCAGAAACCATTACCTTCTTACTGAGCTTTTCTCCTTTCTCTTAACCACCAAGGCAACTGGATCAACTATCGGTTTCTCATCTTTCTTCTTTTCATCTCTAATCTCCTCTACCTCTTCCTCATTATGTCTCAGAGTCTCATAAACTTCATGTAAAGGAATCTCATTGAGGTCTTTCATCTGTTTCATTTGACGAGTAAATCTTTTCCACCCAGGCTGTAAGATACTTAGAAACTTCACATTTAGTTCAATCTGAGACTTCTTTACTCTGTTCTTGCTCAGTTCATTCAGAAGAGTAACAAATCTGTCATAAGTAGCCTCAAGGTTTTCACCTTCTTTTGCTTTAAACTCTTCATAGTTGTTGAGACAGTTTGAAACTTTCAGCTGATTGCCAATATTTAAACCTAACATCATCTTCTCCAGTTGATCCCACATTTGTTTTCCAGTAGCTTTGTAACTATCTGTCTTCATGTAGATATCATTGGGAATACCTTGGAGTAGAAAAGATCTAGCTAGTATGTTAGCTTTATGTCTCTTCTTTTGTTCCTCAGAATATTCCTCTATATCCATCGGATACTCTTTATTTACCACCTCTTCTCCATCAGCTTATGTAGAATGAATCTTTGTTGGAGGTTTCATCACTTCTTCTTTCAATGATAGTCTGATGTAATCACCAAGTTCATTTATGTCAATGAAGTCCATGAATCTGTCTTTCCACTGTTCATACTCTCCTTTGAATAAAACTGGTGGCTTGACATCGGTTCCAATAGCAAGAGCATCCCTCGAAGTCATCCTGACAAATAAACTGTAAAATAATAACTTAAAATGATCGTTAGTTCGAAAGAAAAGCAACAATTACAACACTTAAAAATTTTCAGAAAAATATTTCCAAAAATTTCTAAGGCAAGAATTCTCACACCACAGAGTAATTCGCAGAAAAATGAACACCAGAATTTGCAGAAACTGAGCAATTTGCACACCACTTAGATCATAATTCGCATACAAGGAACAATTCACACGATTTGATATACGAATTCTACGCAATTCGCACGTCGCTATAAGCGGAATCTGAAGAATTCGCACGACGTTATATGTGAATTCTGAGCAATTCGCACATGACTCTATGCCAATTCTTGACTTGGACAAAATTTTGAAATTTAAGCTCCTCGCATGAACTTTTCGTATAACAGGGATATACGAATTCAACACTGAGAAAAATTTTCTTGATTTTCTATGCGAAGAGTTCAAGAATTCGTATGAAACACTTATGCGAATTCTAAGAAATTCGTATGCCTCCTTATGCAAATTTTCCACTTTTCGCATAAAGGCCTATGCGAATTATGTCCTTAGAAAAATTTTCCACCAGGTTTTCATATAAGAGAGTTATGTGAATTCTTCAACATTTCGTACAAAACTGTATGCGAATTCTGTGCTTTTCGTACACCACTCTTATGCGAATTCCATACTTGTCTTTTTCAAAAATAAAAGCTATGTGATATCCTTCACTATGCGAGTTCTTCGTGCGAGTTCTTCAAGGATTATGCGAATTCCTTAGATCTCGATGATTTTTGACTCTGAATTCACTGATTTCAACTCAAATCTTGAAATTTGATCACCAAAATTGGACACTTTGCTCACAATACGATCGAGAACAACCCTTGGGCATCAATTCTTCCAAGAACAAACATGATCAAAGAATTTGATCAATTTACAATACGTTAACAGTGTTCGACTGAAAAATCACAAAAATTCAAATTGAATCCAAAATTACAGTGCAATAGTGATTTTTATCTATACAAATTGATTCTATGATGCTAATCGAACACAAATCTATCACTAATTCTGTAACGCCCCGAATTTCGAAAAGCATCATTTCAAGTTAATACTGGAATCAGTAGCTTTAAATGGAAAAATAAGATATATGATTTTGGACTTGAATACTAGATTTTATAGTCTAAATGGATGAAGGATTCAATTACGAGTCCAACGGTTCTTTCTGAAGCAAAATCGAAGCTATAACGAAGAAGTTATGGCCAAAACAGTGAACGAGAAGAAAACCGGGCGAGCAGTGCATCTCGCGACTTACGCCATGACTTAGGATGTATTCTGCGACTTAGGGTTAAACGTGATAAAGTCCAATCAAATCAATATAAGAACACAATCAAGAACAATGAAAATCAAAGAGGAAATCACAAGTGTATTGATATCACAAGTGAAAGGGTTACAAGGTTTCTCTCAAAGGATTTTCTCTCAGACTACAAAAATGACTAGTTACTTTCAAAACAAAACAAGAAAGACCTATTTATAGGTCAAACAAGAAATAAAGGAAAGCTAACAAAAGTCAACACAAATGATCTAAACTAAAATACAGTAACAAAACGGGCGACTTATGCCGCGACTTAAGGTCGCGACATAACCCGCGAAATCCACTGGTCGAGCTAAAAACCGATTTTCAGCCAGCAAACTTCATTTCTTCATAACTTTTGATCCACAACTCCGATTTGGGTGATTCAAGTAGCCACGGTTTCGTTTTTGAGAGATCTTCAAGGATCTAGCAAGATATTGGAAGTCTATTGTAGTATACAAGAGTATTTTGTGGTGGTAAGCTCCTCATCTCTCCCTCTTCATCTTCTTCACCAAAGTTTTCAAGGGTTTCATCCACCCTTTGTTCTCCTTTCATAGATTGGAGGTTTGTGACCATTTTGGTGAACTAGAGGTGCTTTGGTTGGTGGATTTAAGCTTGGGTTAAGGTAATCTTCTATTCTCTTCAGTTATGGAAGCTAGGGTTTCGGTATCAGTTGAGGTATTCATGTTTAAGGTTTGGGAAACGATTCTTTGTGGTTGATTATGATTATTTATGGTTGAATATGTATGGATTTAGGTTTTTGGAAGTTTTGACTTGAGAATCCAAGTGTTTTTCAAAGGATCTATAGTTGGGGGAAAATCTAGATTTAGCCTAAATCTAACAAGGCTAGTTCAAGTTGATTTGTAAAAACGGTGTACATGCCAAAATGGTTATTTTAAAGTATTTTACATCTTACATGAAATTGTTAACTGCTGATCAGTTTGGTTATTTTGAAAGTGTTTAACTTTATAAACTTGTATAGCATACATTCTTGTGATTTTGGGGCATTTTGATAAATGAGTCATAAATGGGTGTGTTTGGTAACTTATTGCATAAATGAGATTATTTGGTTAAAAGGCATTTTAGTGTTGTTTGGGGTAAAAGGTTCAATTTTGTGTTATGGGACGTTTTGAAAGGATAAGGAGCATAAATCTATTTGGAAAACCTTTTGACCCGACTTAAACTGTGTTGGAGTCCATTCGAGTATTTTGGAGCATGTAATTTCATGGTATGGGTTGAGTGAATTTATTACTTGCAAAACATAATCTTTGGTCAAACGAGGTTTTGAGCATTTTGGCTCGATGTCGTATTAAAGGAGTCTCGAGGACACTTGTCTGGTTTTATATGGCTCAATGTAGAGTCCGGTTATGACGTACGTATTAATGCGCTGTGATGCGTATTGAGGTTGGTTATGGACTTGAGTGCTTTGGTCATTCATGTTTAGCCCGGGAAGGTTAGACTGTGTTGCAATGGATCCATAGGCACGTGAGTCAGTCTGTTTTGGGATGGTCAGTTGTGTATTACGGGGTTGAACTTCGGTACCCATGTTTTATGACCGGAAACTTTACAAGTGATCGCTAGGAGGTTTGAGTCGGCTAGTGCTACCGGAATAGTAGGCGCTAGGACCTCCGCCGCTTGAAGTAATGCCTGGGAGGTAGTCTTTAAGTGTGCTGGGCCTTCGGGATGGAGTTATTCGGAATGCTCCATCAAGGTCAACTGACTTGGGGTGACACTTGTAAAGGAGTCGTAGGGACACCGGGTTGTGATGTCGGGAGGTGTCATGCGATTAACGTTGCAAGGGTGGTATACTTTTGTGTTTCCTCCACTCTCAACGGATATGTGTCTCCCCCGTTGTCGGCTATCAGTATTTTAAATTAAGGACGTCTTCTTTTATTGTCATTGGGTCTTTACGGTCGCGTGATTATTGGGCCTAGTGTCCATGTTTTCGGACGTACGATATACATGGGTTGATGATAAGTCATGTTTCAAGTTAGTTAAGTTGCATCAATTTATAAAGCATGTTTTGAAATGAAGTGTTCATCTTTGAAAGTGCATGACATTGGAAAAGAGTCGTTTCCACGTTTTAAAGTGCATCAGTTGAAAGGTTATGATTTTTAAGTAAAGTTCATTATCTTAAATGTGTTTACTTATGTAAAACTCTTGAGCTCACTAGGCGTTAAGCCTAACCTTTTTATTTGTCGGCATGTGCATCAGGGTCCAGATGGGGGTTGGGTTCTAGCAGTGCTATAAAGAGATGTGCTTAGTTTCTCTCAAGAGTAAGTATTGGGCGAAGTCTTCCGCAGTGGGGAGATAGAAACTTTTATTGGGTTTAGTAGCACCCGTCCGTATCATAGATTGTATGTATAGAATGAATTTGTGAATTGAGGTTAATCCTTAATTTGTGTTTGTAGACAAGTCAATTACTGATGTAATTAGAAAATTTTAACTTAGTTGCTATCCCAGATTTGAGGGTGTTACAAATTCACTCGATTACACACTGAAATTCACACATCGATCGAAACTCAAAAACTTAGGGTGCTAAGCATTTTCTTGTTGATTTCTGCCGAATTAGGATCTGATACCAATTGTGTGTCCCACAATACTAGTTCTAATCAAGATTAACAACAAGAAACTCAGATCAAATTGTCATATGTCATTAATCAGATTCCATAGTTTACAAAATTCGTATACATAATGCTTTCTCTCTCTAAGATGCTCTCTGGATGTTCACACGACTAAGTTTTTCTACTTCGTTCAACACACTATGTTCTACTACTATTACAAAAAAGAAATCTATTTATAGTAGGGAAATACAAAGGAATCTAAACTAAAGTAAACTAACACACTTTGACTTTGTTGACTTTGAGCTTTGAGCTTTGACTTTTCTTGAAGGTTTGACTTGAGTTTTGACTTTGATTCTAATGATCTTGGATCCAATATATTTGTGCACTAACAAGAAATCAATCAAATTTTCCATATGATCAAATCACATATTACAAAGATGCTCTCAAAGTGAAATATTTCTCTCTCTACAAATGTAATTCTCTCAAAGTGCATACTAGGTGCTACACAAACTAATACAAAGATAAAGTTTTTTATACCTACAAGGTTTACAAAGACAAAACTAAACTAGTTAACTTATTACAAAGACTTTGACTTTCCTTTATTATGCTTGACTTTGACTTTTGTTTTAAGAGGCTTTGACTTGAGCATTGACTTTCAATTTATATGATCTTGGATCCAACATATTTGTGCACTAGCATTCTTGATTTAGATTTATGATTTAGAGTTCTTGATTTAGTGGTTCTTGATTTAGGGTTCTTGGTGATGAAGATGAACATTCAAGAAAATGAATATTCAAGAAAAAAAATATTATAATTAATTAAAAAATGGTAAAATAAATTAAATAAAGCAAAATGACCATAATACCCTCGTGCTTAACGGAAAAATTAGACGTCCGTTAGCTCGAGGGACCAATTCCATAACAAAATGCATACCTGGAGGGTTATCATGTAATTTTTGAAGATAAAGAACCAATTCCGTAACAATCGTCAAATGTGAGGGACCAAATCCGTAATTTACTCTCAAAAGAAAAAAAAGTTATTCAAAAAATATTTTCTTACCATTAATAAACTTGAACTTTTAAGCAACCAATAGATAACCCACTAAGATCCCAATAGACGTAAAAAAAACTTATCATGAACATAAAAAGTAAAACCCAATAGAGATGGAGAGAGCAAGAACTCGAGAGGACGTATCAAGAGAAGATGGATAGGTTGTAGATTAATACATACAAAATGTATGCAAAATTTCCAAAAAAGAAAAACTCCACTAACAGTTAGATTAGATTTTTTGTATATGACAATGGTCCTCATGGCCACACTTGTAGGGGTTCATATGTTAAATCCATTTCTTTTGAAGAAAGTAAGCAATTCATTTTTCCTCAATTACTCATGATTTCCTCTCTAGTTAAAGAACAAAAGGTTTAGCATAATACACACTTACATATTACACTTACAATCAAATATAAACGATAAAGCAACAAAAAAATTATAAATTAAAAACAATAATACAAAAAAATTAAATTTATGGATTTTCAAGGATTCCACATTCAAGTTGTTGCCATCAAAATACTTTCAAAATAAGTAGAGATCCAGAGAAAGAAAACAAACCTTCGATTCCAAAGCAAGTATGAGATACACCCCTAAAAGGCATGGATAGACCCAAAGAAGGGCCAACGGTGGCACGTGCTACCGTATTATCTCTCCTCCGAAAGGTTAAAATTTTTACGTTTATGAAAGGTGCAACCGTATCGGTTTAGAAGGTGCCACAATATGATAATCAAAAGTTCAAGAAGGTGCAACCGTACCTCATAATCAACCAAAAAACAAAAAAAAAGCCTCCTGAAATCAACCAAAAAACCAAAAAAACTTTTGAAATCAACAAAAAAAAACTGAAACATCCCTCGAAATTGATAAGAACACGTAAAAATTCCTAGAAATCAAACAAAAAAACTTAAAAATCCCTCTAAGCAGTGAAATTAGGCTATAAACACATCAGACGATATTGAACGTTGGTAAAAAGATGAAGACACGTCGATAAAAACAATGCATTTTGTAATTATTTTTAATCTATATTATATGGTGCAACCGTATTTTAAAATTTTTTGGGTCCGTCCCTGCTAAAAAGTAAACCTGAAAGGAGATGAATAGAGAGGAAGATTTATAAGAGATGGAGGAGGTTGGATAGTTTGATGTTAAACATGGGAAATTTATTAAACTAGTCATCTCTCTCCCTCGACTTTCTGAAATAGCCATTTTCTCCCTAAAATTGTCAAACTAGCCAACAACCTCTTGAAATACCTCTTAATTGCGATCTCTCCCATGAACCCAACCCTAAAGTTACACTTTTGTTTTGGTCCCTGCTCCTCGTGAAACCCCTCTCCTTCACGTGTTTTTTTTTTCATTTTAATTTGAATGTTACACTTAATACCCTTGTATTAGTTATTAAATTTACTTTAAATCACTTACTTTTTCATTTTACATTTTATACCCTTAGCATATTAACATAAATAATTCGTATATAAACTAAAATATATTAAAAATACATTTATTTTATTTTTTTACAAATAATACCATTGTAATCTCCTCGTTAATACCTTCGAAATTAACCCAATATTAAATATTTTTGGATTTAACCATATTATTAAATATCATAAGTATATATACAAATATTTTTGTTTTATATTCCTTATAATTTCATTTTTCATTTTACAACTTTATCATATTAAAAATACATAATCATGGATTTAACTAGCTAATATAAATGATAAATATGCTAATGGTATAAAATGAAAAATGAAAAAGTAAGGGATTAAAAATAAATTTAATAACTAATTACAAGGGTATTAAATGTAATATTCAAATTAAAATGAAAAAAAAAACAACCTCGTTGAGGAGAGGGGTTTCACGAGGTGGAGGGACCAAAAGTGTAACTTTAGGGTTGAGTTCATAGGGGAGATCGCAATTGAGAGGTATTTCACGAGGTTGTTGGACAGTATAATAATTTTAGGGAGAAAGTAGCTATTTCAAAAAGTTGAGTGAGAGAGATTGTAACACCCGAAAAAATCGGTAATAATTATATTAATTCTTTCTTTTATTTGCCTTCATATACCGTATTTAAGTATAATAATATATCATAAGTTGATCGTGCACATCGGGGTCTTAGTATGTTACAAAAAATGGAATTTCGGAGCCCGAGATCTAGGGCGACAGTGCCATGCGACAATGACATGGTCACTGTCGCCGAGGGTCAAAGTCGCGGCTTCACGCTGAGTCTCGGTACATATGGCACGACAGTGCCCGGGTCACTATCGTTTGTCACTCTTGCGGGGTTGGTACCGCGGGCACCCCCAAGTAGGCGACTGTGTCTGGCGATTATGCCAATGGCACAGTCGTGGGGGCATAGTCGCCGACGGGCACCCCCTTCTTATGTCCAGCTCATTTTTTCTTAGAAAGGGTAGCTCATTTGGGGATTATTCTTCTTGGCCGATTTTCTCTCATATTAGGTGCGACTTTCCTCTCTACTTTCCCCTCTCTTGCATTTAATGCAACCTAGATATTTATTATGTCTCATTAATGCTAATCTAGAGTTTTCTTACCTCTTATGTTAAGATTCAACTCCATTTAAAGTGAAGGCTTCATCTCCATCTACATCTAGGGTTTCAAAAATTCTAGGGTTTCTCTATTAAACCCTTAGGTAAGTTTCTTAACTTTTATCCTTCCATTAAACACTCTTTATATGTTAAGAACATGGTCTCATTTCCATATTTGGTTGGTGCCCTAAAATGTTAAGAACATGGTCAAAAGACTCCATACACCCCGGAAGTACAAAGATGTATAGAGATTTGAAACTGAATTATTGGTGGCTGGTAATGAAGCTTGAGGTGGCCGGTTACGTGGAGAAGTCCATTACTTGCCTACAAGTTAAGGCTGAACACCAACGACCTTATGGTAGTTCGCAATCCCTAGAGATACCAGAATGGAAATGGAATCACATTACGATGGATTTTGTGACGAAGCTACTAAAGACCTTAAGGGGTCACGACACTATATGGGTGATAGTGGACCCCTGTAACACCCGTAATTTTCGGTCGGTAAAGGTTACCAAATGTTTTTGAAACTTCTGAATGGTGGGATTGTGTTGGGAAAGCATTATTTAAGTCCTTTGGAGTATCGGGAGCTTTTGAGCGCGAAAAAGGAAGGGATTCGAAGCCCTGCACAGCCTGGGCGACAGTACCCGGTGATAGTGACACATGTCACTACCGCATGGCACAATCGCGAGCTTCGTACCGCGGAGGGTTGGACGCGGGCGACAATGCCACGCGACTATGCCCAGGGCATAGTCGCCGGTCATAGTCGCGGTCAGCCCCAGGGATTCTTTAAAAGATGCGATTTTTCACCCTTTCTCCTCATTTTACTTCACCCTCTTCATATCCTTTTCTCCCAAACCGTTTTCCCTTCACCTAATACAAACCCTAACCCATTTTAACGCAATTTCCATGGATTCTAAGGTGTTCCATCATCATCAAGTTTGCAATCCCAACCTCAAGTGCTAGATCAAGTGTTCCTCCTCATCCCTTGAGATTTCTAAGTTTTAGGGTTTTGCTCAAAACCTAAGTGGTAAGTTTATCCCCTCCATTTCTAAACCTTATTATGAGATATAAATGCATCATTGGTGATATCCTAGTGTTTTGTTACTCAAATTTCAGTTTGGATGATTTTGGAGAGATTAGGTCAAAATTAGGGTTTTGACCAAAATGGGGATTTTGATGTAAAATATTTGGGGATCGATTCTTAATGGTTGAATGAGTATTTTCCTGCTTGGAAACTTGTGAATATAGGTTTTTAAAGGTTTTGCTTGTGGATTCAAGTTCTTCAAGGAAGCTCAAGTTGGGGTAAAATATAGATTTAGCCTAAATGTAGCAAGGTGAGTTCAAGTTGATTTGTGAAAACATTGTACATGCCAAAATGTTCATTTTAAAGTGTTATTATGTTTTGCATGAAATTATCATTTGTCAGAATATTTGGTGAGTTGATTATTTAAAGTATTTGACTTTATAAACCCTGCAAAACACGCACATTTGGGATTCTTTGGGTAACTTGATAAATAAGTCATTTTAAAGTATTTTGATGGTTTAATGCATAAATAGAAATCGTTTGGTGAAAATACACTTTTAGTGTTTGTCTGGGTAAAATGTTTGATTTTGTTTTATGGGACGTTTTGAAAGAATAAAGAGTATAAATCCATTTGAAAAACCATATATCCCAATCTAAACTGTATTGGAGTCTACCCATGTATTTTGGAGGGTGTTTGCATGACGTGAGTCGATTGCGTTATGTAATTGGGAATTGTTAATCGTTGGTCAAAAATGGTTTTGAGCATTTTTAGCTCGGTGTTGACTTAAAAGAGTCTTGAGTACACTTGTCCGGTTTTACTGGCTCAATGTAAAGCCCGATTATGGTTTACATGCTAATGCACCGTGTTGCATATTGATGTTTATTACATGCTCGAGTGCATTGGTCATTCCTGTGTAGTCATGTAATGTTAGACTGTGTTGCATTAGATCCATAGGCACGTAAGTCAGTCTGTTTGGATGGTCAATTAGGAATTGCGGTGTTGAACTCCAGTACCCATGTTTTATGACCGAAAACTTTACAAGTAGGCACTAGAGGGTTGAGTCTAGAGGTGCTACCTGAGAGGTAGACACTAGGACCTCCGACGCTTGAAGTAATGCCTGGGAGGTAGTCTTTAAGTGTGTCGGGCCTTCGGGATGGAGTTCTTTGTAATATTCATCAAGGTCAACCGTCTCTGAAGGTGTAACTTGTTAAGAAGTCGTACGGACATTTGGGCTTTTATGTCGTGAGGTTTCATGCGATTAACGTTGCAAGAGTGGCATACTTTTGTGTTCCTCCACTCTCAACGAATACGGTTCTTCCCCGTCGTCGGAAACTATATCTTATATGTTGACGTCTTACTTTATTATCATTGGTCTTATGTGGTCGACAGTAAATGAGGACCTTAATATTGGAACCTCCTCCACGTATATTAATGTTTGAATGAAGTATGTCATCCCCATGTTTTGATATTTGGTTTCCTTTCGCTTATGGTCAAATGAGTATTGGGCCTAGTGTCCATGTTTTTGGATGTATTGTATATGTGGATTTTGACAATGATTTATGGCTTGGGTATTTTGCCCCACCCGCGCTTGGGTGTTTTGGGGTGCAACGCTTTATCTACGTTTCTTAAATGGGAGTCAATTCATAGTATTGATTCGAGTAAGTTTGAGTTGCATCATTTTATAAAGAATGTTTGTAATGAGGATTCCAACATTGAAAATGCATGATATTGGAAAAGAGTCGTTTCCACGTTTTAAAGTACATTATTTGAAAGGTCATGATTTTAAGTGAAATTCATTCTTTCAAAGATATATTTACTCATGTAAAACTCTTGTACTCACTAGGCGTTAGCCTAACATTTTTATTTGTCGGCATGTGCAACAGTTTCCGGTTGGTAATAGTTATAGTCTCTCAGTGAAGAGAGGAGTGCCATTTGTGCGCCCGAGGAGCGAGTAGCTTGATGAAGTCTTCCATATTAGGTTAAGGAGAGCAGCTTGTATTTGGGTTAAGTGACACCCGACTTCAATTTAGTTTGTATATATTATTGGAGTTTATAATTGTCAAGGTTAATTATAGAATTCGTAGTTGAGGCATATAGAGTTTTGGATCGTAAGAGGAAGTTTCATCCTTTACTTGATGTTATGTTTAAAAATTTTAATTAGTTGCTCTTACCAAATTCGAGGGTGTTACAACCGCTTGACCAAGAGTGCGCATTTCTTGGCCATGAAGGAAACCTTACCGATGGATAAGTTGGCAAGATTGTATATTAATGAAGTCATCTCAAGACATGGAGTCCCGATGTCTATTCTATCCGACCGAGACAGTCGTTTCACTTCACACTTTTGGGATAACTTTCAAAAGGAATTGGGGTACAAGGGTAAAGCTGAGCACGACTTATCATCCTCAAACGGACGGACAGAGCGAAAGAACCATTCATACATTGGAAGATATGTTGAGGTCGTGTGTCATCGATTTTTATAATATCCATATTTTCGTTAATCCGGATATATGTTCCTATTTCTACGTAGTATCCATATTTTAAGAATCGAAGTTTTCATGACTTATAACTTCAACTAGATAATTATGTCTAAGCTTATTGGGATAAAGATATAAAAAAATATATATAGAAGGGTTAAAGTATAATATATGAAAGTAGAAGGGGTAATTAGTAATTATCATATACTTATATCTTTTATACCAAAATTAAGTTTAATTTTCTCATTTATTTCACTTCTTCTTCTCTGGAACGTACATAGAAAGAGAGAGAGATAGATCTTAGTGAGAGAAACCAAGATTGGTGAAGAAATTGAAGAAGTTAAGCTTGGTTTTGGAAGATTAATGTTAGATTGTTCAAGGTAACTATCTATTACATTTTAATGTTTGTTTTGGTGGATTCAATATATGTTTAAGTGTATGTATTTGGTTTTTAAGGGTTGATTAGAAGCAAGGAAGAGTTGAAGATATCAAAGTTAAAGCATTTGGGTCATTTGAGGTAATAATCTTCAAAATAAGTTCAATTACGTTGGAAATTATGAGTTTTAACTTATAAGATGTATAATTAGTGATGAATGTTTTTGGTGTTCTTAAATTATGGTTAAGATACTTTATTGAGAACATGGATTAAGGAATGAAACCATTAAAAACGGATTTGAGCTTCAAAGTTAGGTTGCACACCAAGTGTTTGATAAAATGTTTGAGAGACTTTTGTAGTTTTAAACCTTCTGTCCTGTTACAAAACAATTCGTAGAAAATCAATCGTTGGTCCAAATGAAGTGCACGATATACCGTTGGAAACCTTAGAATGTCCTTAAATTTTTTTTATGAAGAGTGCATGTCCTAATTTTGAGTCTAAATGTGTCAAAACATTGAGTTTTTGAATCAGCTCACAATGTGACAAAAACCTGCGCACAGTTTTTGTTAAGGCTGTATCGGCCTGTTCGTAGCTCCGAATTGCTCGAATCAAGTTGCTGTAGAATCTTAAGATATCAAGGTACAACTTTCATTTAGATGATAGTGACCATTTTGGCTTCTAAATGGGAGAAATATATCAAAACTTATGGCATATAGAAGCTGTCAATTTTTGTTTTTAAGTCAAATTTGAGATTTTTGGAAAATATTATCTAAGATCTTAAGGATTGTGTTTAGTTGAGTGTTTTATTAAATGATTTTAGGTAATAGGAAGTAAGGAAAGGGATAACTAAGGTACGTATATCCTATTTCTTTGAATCGAGGGTAACCAGTTACATTCCGGAAATCCCATCCACCGAACCTTATGGTTTCGAGTATTTGAATAGGAAATATTTATTTTGTTTCAAAGTTGAGTTTATGCTATTCATTTGAATACGTTTGATGATTTGATCATTTTGATGAAAGAGTTTGACTTTATGATAATTGAGACATTGATTTTAAAAACACGAGTTTTCTTGAATTTGAACTAGACTCAACACTTGGGCCACAGGTGTTGAGATGCCTTCCGTGGTGGCTATTAATGAACATGGCGTTCTCGTAAAGGCTAAGGCCAAGCTTAATAGGGGATGTAGGATGCATCCAAGAGCCGAACGCCAGAAAATGTCTGGTTACCGGATATAACCGATTACCGGATAGAGTCGAATACCAGAATTGAACTGGTTACCGGGGAATGTGTGGTGTTGTGCCCGACATAAACATTCCAAGTCTGATTGGACTGATCATCTGATTAGACAACATATTATTGAAATACGGGTGACTCACGGGTGACTCGTTGATTTTAAAATAAATAAATAAATGATTTCTATATTCTTTATTAATGTTCAGAACGATTGTTTTATATTAACTTTTATTTGATCTTAAATTATGTTCGCACCATTATGCACATTATCTGCCTACTGAGCGATTTTGCTCAGCCGAGGTGTTTTCTATTTTCTCGGCAGGTTTAGGTTCTACCGCAGGGACAGGTTGAATGATCGAGATAGACCTAGGAGTAAAAAAGACTTAAGATCAACTTTTGTATATCGGGTTTGTATAATCTTTTGGGATTAGTTCAGATGATAATATTTTGGGTTTGTAATTATGTTTAAGTTTTGTTTTAAGTTAATTGTTATTTTGGGGAGCTTAGTACAATTATGAATTATGGTATTTTAGAGTTTTTATCCGGTTATCGGATTGTACTCCTCCCGTCTCAGGCTACGCGGGACGACGGTGTTACAATTTGTGGTATCATAGCAATAAGAATAAATCCTGTAGCACTAGAAGTTTGATCTGTGGGGCTGGGTAGAATTAGGCGGGTAAACTTTGGTTTTATTTGTTTTCATTTCCTTATATCTATACTTGTTCATTAATATCGCAAATTCTTACTGCTGCTTTTTCTAACTGTTTGTGGTCTTATCCGTTATTCTGAACAAGTTTCGTTGTTGAATCAGTTCCGATGTTTCCTAGTAATCAACCTTGACGGAGGGGTAGACCTCGAAGAAATGAAACTGGGTCAAATGATAAAAGAAATCCCCATCCGCCTCCTTCAAATCAGCCCGATCCTAACATGACTGCATCTATTCAACAAGTTGTTGCGGGTATGATACCCAATATTGTGGCTCAAATTGTAGAGGCACTTTGTCAATCTCATGTTATTCCCTCTACAAATACTCCGGTCACAGAAACTAATGTCGATTTAGGAGTTATTCATATATGGCTTGAACGGTTCAATAAACAAAAACCGCAAGTCTTTTCTTCTGCTATTAATCCAATTGTTGCTGAGAATTGGATTAGACACTTGGAAAAAAAAATAAAAGTTTTGGGTTGTCCAAACCAATATCAGGCAACATTAGCTTCTTATAAATTGGAGGATGATGCTCATATCTGGTGGGAGGCTTGGGTCCAAAGTAACCCAGAAGCAGGAACACTATCTTAGGAACAACTCAAAAGTTTGTTCTATCAACAATATTTCACTACCGCAGATAAAGACGCATACATTCGCGAGTATGATGCTATATCACAACGTGAAGATAAGTCTATAGTAGATTATCATATTAGATTTCTACAACTAGCTCGGTTTGCTGAGTAATCAGGTGGATAAATTCAAGTGGAGTATGAATAATAAATATAAACATAAACTTTTGAATCACAAATACTCATCTGTTAGTGAAGTGGCAGACGCTGCGGAAGATATTGATCGAGCACGACAAGGAGGTTATTCTATGAAATCAGATTCTGGTAAAAAGCGCAGTCGAGATGTGCAGTCTGGCAGTACCGATTTCAGGTCTTTGAGTCACTCAGGCTCGGGAAAATCTTCTAACTTCCGTTCCTCAACATTTTCTCAGGGAGCGTCTAACAGAGAATCTCATGCAAATTTTCCTCAGAAATGCAAAGATTGTGGTCTCACACATCTACCGGGTCCGTGTCTACGAATGACTGGATCATTCTATAATTGTGGACAGAAAGGACATTTGGCTCGAGATTGTAGACAGGGTAAAAAAGAAAATCTAAATGAAAAAGGGAAGCAGTCTTGTATGGTGTGAAGCTGTGGACTGTGGACTGCTCATATGGAGTTGTGGACTGCTTCAAAGTCAACACTGCTCATATGGAGTTGTGGAAGCAGTCCACACCTCCCGGACACGACCATTGATTATAAGAGGACAATTTACAAATTTGGAAATAATACAAACATAACTACCTATAGGGGTAGTAATAATCAACGGAAATTCTGTCATCTTTTCAAATGGTTTCAATCGATCCTCTAAAGTATCAGACACAATTGAATGAGCACGCCATATCAAATAGTACATAAATAGGTAAACCACATAAAGTAAGACTACCAGATACCATACCAGATACCATATGAAAAAGGGAAGCAGTCTTGTTGGTGTTCTGTTGTTAATCAGCTCATATGGAGTCTTTTGAAAACGGCGGTGTATCATGGATCGGTTTTGAGTATGGCATGCAGTCGACACAGCTTCTGCCCACAAGAATAGAGGTAAGTCCGATTGGCTAAGCATAGTCCGAGCGGCCTCGACTAGCGTCCGATTTCGCATTTCGTCTACTCCATTTTGTTCAGGCGTACGAGCAGCAGAGTACTGATGTGATATCCCGACCGATTCGAGATATTCTTCAACTATCTTGTTTTTGAACTCTGTGTCGTTGTCCGTTCGAAGAAACTTGAGTTGTCGCTGCATTTTCACCTGGGTCGTCTTTAAGAAAGTAATGAGAACTTCGGGCGTCTCATCTTTTGATCGAAGAAATTTGACCCATGTGTATCTTGAGTAATCGTCCACAATAACCAACACATATTTCTTTCCACCTAAACTCTGAGTTCTCATTGGACCACACAAATCCATATGTAACAATTCTAACGGAGAACTAGTGCTTGGTTCAGGCTTCGGTTTATGCGGAGCTCTCTTCATCTTACCCTTCTCACATGCTGCACATAAGTGTTCTTTCTCGTATTTCAGCTCAGGAAGTCCTTTTACCAATTTCCCACTAACCGGCTTGTTGATATAACGAAAGTTCAAGTGAGATAAACGTCTGTGCCAGAGACAACTTTGCTGTAATGAAGCCTTTGTTATCAAGCACACTTGATTGTCATTCTGTACCTTTGAAATATTGATGGTATAGAGGTTCGTCTTTCGATTTCCGACTAAGAGTTCATTGCCATCTTCCGTACGAACCGAACATCTCTTATCTTTGAAGTTGACCTCTAACCCTTTATCACAGAATTGACCAATGCTAAATAAGTTGTGCCCCAAACCTTCGACATAACTCACTTTACTGATCGTTATATTGTCTTGAATAATGTCACCATATCCTAAGATAGGTGAAAGCTGATCGTTTCCAAATCTGACATTTCCACTGAATTTCTCTGTATAGTTAGACAATAAAGCTTTTTGCCCAGTCATATGCTTGGAACATCCACTGTCCAAGTACCACATATGCCGGGTCTGCAAGAGAAATCAGGAGACAATATATTTAGGTACCCATTTAAAAACGGGCCCTAACAGATTAGCACAAGATTTTGGTATCCATTTGAAAATGGACCCTCTGTTCTTTTGAAAACCTTTAAAAATATTTGATCTTGAAGAATACACATGATAAGATCCGAACCAATCAGAAGAATTATGAGAGTAAGCAAAATCATTTCTCTGATAATAATAAGATGTAGTAGAAATAGGAGATAATTGAATCAATTGCATTATTGAATACCGCTTGTAAGAAGTTACAAGGTTTTGTTTATTTAAAGCAAATTGATCAACTACATCAGTATCACTACTAACTGATCTATTACAAGAATTATCATAAACTGATTCAGCTTTCTCATCACCCTTCCTTTTTGGTCGCCATTCAGTTCGAGCTTTCGACCTTTTCTTGCTTACATCTGAAACAAAAGATTTAGATTTATTAGGAAAAGCAGATTTCTGAGACTGAGTTTTCTTTTGTGTACCAGTGTGTTTCTGTTTCTGTAATCGTTGTTTCTTATGTTTCTTACCTTGAGAATAATAATCAGCAGTTACAGAAATCGATTCACTAACTTTAGTTGATGATTTAGCAGTTTTAAGAACACTTGGTAACACCTTTTCATTTATAAGACAAGTAGAATGATCAGGATGAGAAGCATTGAAGTCAAACATATCAATTTCTTCTATGCACCCACCATCAGAGTTTAAAAAATCATTTGCAGACTCAAATAAGTCATCAAAGTTATCAGTTGAAGTTTGAGGTGCCTTTGAAACTGTAGAACACTTTGTAGATTTAAAGTGTAAAACAATGTTCTTTAAAACTGTAGAAAACACACTTTGTTCAATATCTACCAAAAGTTTTTCATCAGATAAAACATTTTCAAGCTCAATTATTTTGCTTTCAAGAATAAGTGGAGGAACATAAACCTTTGCAATTGCAGGTTTTGCCTTCATCTCAGAAACAGAATAACTAGAAAAATAATCGTTTGAAAGAACTTTTTGTGTTTCTGAAAGATAACTATCATTTAACTTTGCATAGTTAAATGGTAGTTGCATTTTCTTTACATTCTTTCTATTTTCAGTTTCTTTGGCTTCAACTTCTTCAGGTAATTTGGTAACAAATTTGGGTTTTAAATGAGTATGTTTACCAGCACATGCAAGAAAATCAAAATTATATAATGCTGGTTGTTTTCTGATGGCTTTCTTTAAGTAATGGGGGTTTTTAAAACCAAGTCCCCATTTTTCCTTAACATCAGCCTCTTCATCAGGTGCATTAAGAAAAATGGTTTGATCTGTTTGGCCTCTTGCGTAAAGTTTGGCTTCTAGACCATTTACCTTCTTATTCAAAAGCTTGTTTTCAACCTGCAGTTTATGAACAATTAGTGCAGATTCTTTCTTCTCAAACTCATATTTAGAAACTTTAACTTCAAAATCAGAAATCTTCTTTTCAAAACAATCTACTTGAGATTTAGAATCAGAAGCAGACTTGCGTAAATAATCAATCAGATCTTTGTTCCCAATAACCGACTTATTGAGTTCAAATATCTTATTGTTTCTTTTAGCAACTCTATCTTTTTATTTCTTCAGTTTTAATTGAAGATCATTAAGCTCAACCATCATAGCTTCCATTTTGGTTACAAAATCTTTTTCAGTTAAGTTTAATAACTCATCAGCTGTCTCGTCATCTGATTCATCATACTTCACTTCTTTTCCCATGAGACAGAGATGAGCAGTTTCTTCCTTCTTTTCCTCTTCACCTTCTGAATGATCCAGCCAAAATTCGTCTTCAGCCATTAAAGCGATGCCTGCTTCTTGTTGTTTGGCTAATAACAGCTTGTTCTGATAATACTGAGAGTTGCGAACTTTTGGCTTTCTACAATATTTTGCAAAATGACCAATCTTGCCACAGTTGTAGCATTTAACAGGATCACTTGTTGGCTTTTCTGCAACAGTGTAGTCATTCATGAACTTCTTTCTTTCATCAGGTTTCTTCACAACATATCTATTCTCTTCATATCTCCTTCCTTCCACTCTTTCTCGGTTCTCATGATTCTTGGAACTTGATGAAGAATATCGTTGAGAATTTGATCCCGACTTTTTGTAGAATTTCTTTTGAAAGGCACGGGTTAGTAAAAGCATGGCTTGTTTTAGACTTTCGCCATCATCACCATCTGATTCAGATTCAGACTCAGAACTGGTAATCACTTTCTTCTTTTTCTTCTTCTCTTTCTTTTCTTTCTTTTTCTCTCCAGCTACCAAAGCAATAGGATCGGGAGCTTCTATTCAATCAATTTAATCAATTTGTTTTAAGCATTTCAATCAAGGGAGTAAGTCCAATTTAATTGGGAATTAACCGTTTAGATTATAGTGGGTTAAGGGTCAGTTACCGTTGTGATTTAGAAAATATCGAAAGTTTACCGATCAATGGTTTTCTTATAGGTTTTATTCAAGTAGGCGCCAAGAGTTAAGCAAGGGGCACCAGGTGAGTTTTCTGAACTGAAGTTTCTTATGACGAATTAAGTTATGTTTTATGCATGTAAATTTATATGCAATCTTTGAAATGATGATTACTTTAATACTTACATGCGAGATTTATTTAAATGTTAAAGATGATTCTATTATTGTTGTCAGAGGGGAAATGTATGCATACATGGTTTAAGTGTGTAGGCTCAAAGTCGGGGGGTGTGGCCCGCTTGTGCTCATACCGGGGGGGTGTTCCGTTTATGCCGTTGGGGGTGTGTCCCAACAAAGGCAGTGTGAGTCACAGACACGCTGTCACCTTAGGGTGGCGGTAGTGTGAGCTGAGAAGTTGCTGAAAGTTTTAAATATTTATCCTTGAAGCTGAAAATGGCGGTAAGAAATGCTAAGGGCTCGACCTTGCAAGAGGTCATTGAAGAGTCTTTGCTCATCGAGGATGACATCAATGCTGAGAAGGAGGAAAGAAGATAGGCTTGTGAGAAACGAAAGTGGGAAGGGACGTCTGGGCCCGTTCGTCAATCAAGACCCTTAGCAAGTGGAAGGGAGGGTGATCAACGTCGTGAGGATCGGTGGTGCCACAAGTGCAAGTCAAAGCACTCGGGGCCATGCGCTACAAGGACTTACTCCGGTCCAGCCGGGTGTGTCAAGTGTGGTAAGAAGAGCCACACAACTCGAGAGTGCTCCGTCCAGGGGTTGGTATGTTATGAGTGCGGAGAACCGGGGCATATGAAAATAAATTTCCCGAAACTAGTAAGAGGAAATGGTGGAAATTCTGTGGGTTCTACGGCTAGAGTCGAGCAATCACCAAGGGCACCGAGTCGAGCTTTCTAGTAAAGGAGACCGCAGATGTTGTTTCGGGTACGTTTCTAGTAAACTCCTTGCCAGCTCGTGTTTTGTTTGACTCGGGTGCTACGTGTTCTTTTGTGTCGGATGCTTTTTGTAACCAATTCACCACTCCTATTAGTGTCCTTCCCGATGAGTTAATAGTAGAAATAGCTAATGGGGATCAAGTGATCATTCAAGACCGTTTTTTTGATTGCACTCTAGAGATTTATTGCCTATTGCTATAGGAGGGTTTGATGTAGTCATAGGTATGGATTGGTTAGTGAGGCATAAGGCGGACATCTTTTGCTCCAAAAAGATGAATCAAGTGCCATTGCCGGAAAATGGTGTAGCTACCATTTATGGGGAGAGGGGAAAGAGGAATAATCCCATTATTTCATCTCTTAAGGCTCGCAAGTTTCTAGCGAAGGGTTACCCTTCGTAATTGGCCTACGTGGTGGACGTGAAGAAAGAAAAGAAGTCGGTAAAAGATGTGGAGGTGGTACAAGATTATCCAGACCTCTTTCCGGAAGACTTACCCGGATTACCGCCGGAACGGCAAGTGGAGTTTCAGATTGACCTCACTCTGGGAGCGGCTCTGATAGCTCGTGCTCCATATCGTTTGGCACCGACAGAAATGAAGGAGATGATGACGCAACTTCAAGAGTTGTTGGAGAAGGGCTTCATTCGACTGAGTTCGTCACCTTGGGGAGCACCGATTTTGT
The DNA here is from genome assembly GCA_954870635.1 of Arctium minus. Classification (NCBI taxonomy): domain Eukaryota; kingdom Viridiplantae; phylum Streptophyta; class Magnoliopsida; order Asterales; family Asteraceae; genus Arctium; species Arctium minus. Next base: position 33,765,899 of record OX941092.1, read on the forward strand.
TCGTGAAGAAGGATGGATCCATGCGAATGTGTATCGACTATCGAGAGCTAAACAAAGTCAAGGTAAAGAATAAGTATCCTTTACCTCGCATCGACGATCTTTTTGATCAACTTCAAGGCGCGGGATGCTTCTCAAAGATTGATCTTCGATCCGGATACCATTAAGTGAGAGTGAAGAAAGAAGATATTCCGAAGACGGCTTTCCGAACAAGATACAGTCATTATGAGTTTTTAGTGATGCCTTTCGGCTTAACCAACGCTCCAACCGTGTTCATGGATTTGATGAACCGTGTGTGTCGCCCATTCTTAGACAAATCCGTGATCGTCTTCATCGACGATATTTTAATTTATTCCAAGGACGAGTCCGAGCATGGGAAACACTTACGGGAAATATTAGAGGTTCTAAGAAGGGAGAAACTGTTTGCAAAATTCTCAAAGTGCGAATTTTGGCTCCAAGAGGTGCAATTCTTGGGGCATGTGGTATCTAAGGACGACATAAAGGTGGACCCGGCAAAGATCGAGGCAATGATGAGTTGGGAGCCTCTAACAAGTCCGACAGAGATTCGAAGTTTCTTGGGTTTGGCGGGTTACTACCGGCGTTTCATTCAAGACTTTTCCAAGGTAGCGACTCCGCTCACTTCTCTTACAAGGAAGAACGTCAAGTTCCTTTGGACCGATGCACAAGAGCAAGCCTTTCAGACGCTCAAGAGGAAGTTGTGCGAAGCTCCGATCTTGTCCTTACCCGAGGGATCGGAAGACTTTTTTGTGTTTAGTGACGCTTCCAAGATGGGGCTTGGGTGTGTCCTAATGCAAAGGGGAAAAGTAATAGCCTACGCGTCACGACAACTAAAGGATCATGAGAAGAATTATCCGACTCATGATTTGGAGTTGGCGGCGGTAGTTTTCGCGTTAAAGTTGTGGCGACACTACTTGTACGGGACGAAGTATACCCTTTTCACCGATCATAAGAGTCTCAAGTACATCTTCGATCAAAAGGAACTCAACATGCGGAAAAGGAGATGGCTTGAACTCTTGAAAGATTACGATTGTGATTTACTCTATCATCCCGGTAAGGCCAACGTGGTGGCGGATGCGTTGAGTCGAAGGAGCCATGATGGAGGTGTCAAGATGTCCCTTACAAGGATCGAGGTGGTATCAAGTTTGTTGGAGAGTATAAGAACGAGTCAAGTGGAAGCACTTAAAGAAGAGAACCTCAAGGCCGAAGTTATGTCTAACAAAAGGAACTTTTAACGAAAGATGGTCGTGGACTCAAACTCTTCCAAGGGCGAATTTGGGTGCCGAAGGTTGGGGGACACCGTGAATTACTTCTCGAGGAAGCGCATAAGTCGAAATATTCTATACATCCCGGTAGCACCAAGATGTATAGAGACTTGAAGTTGAATTATTGGTGGCCGGTGATGAAATTGGACGTGGCCAATTACGTGGAGAGGTGTGTCACGTGCCTTCAAGTCAAAGCGGAGCATCAAAGACCGTATGGAAGTTTGCAACCGTTGTCCATTCCCGAGTGGAAGTGGGACAACATCACCATGGATTTTGTGACGAAGCTACCAAAGACCTTGCATGGTCACGATACCATTTCGGTGATCGTGGATCGGTTAACTAACAGCGCACATTTTCTTGCGATGTGGGAGACTTTGCCAATAGAGAAATTGGCTAAATTGTACATCGAAGTGGTGTCAAGGCACGAAGTTCCGCAATCAATAGTATCGGATCGGGATAATCGCTTCACTTCGAACTTCTGGGCTAGCTTGCAAAAGGAGTTGGGTACTAGGCTGAACCTGAGCACGGCGTACCATCCTCAAACGGATGGCCAAAGTGAGAGGATAATTCAGACGTTAGAAGATATGTTGAGGTCATGCGTAATAGACTTCGGGGGAAGTTGGGATTCACATCTACCGTTGGTAGAGTTCGCGTACAACAACAGTTACCATTCTAGTATCGGAATGGCACCATTCGAGGCATTGTATGGACGGAAGTGCAGAACCCCGGTTTGTTGGCTAGAAGCGGGCGAAAAGAAATTTGTCGGGCCGGAAATAGTGCAAGAGACGGCGGACAAGGTGAAAGAGATTCGGGAAAGGCTAAAGGCGGCGCAAGACCGACAGAAATGTTATGCGGACAAGAAAAGAAGACCGGTCGAGTTTCAAGTGGGCGACCGTGTCATGTTGAAAGTATCTCCATGGAACGGGATTATCCGGTTTGGGAAGCGTGGGAAGCTTAGTCCTCGTTTCCTTGGACCTTTCGTCATTTTGGAGAAAATTGGTTTACAAGCCTACCGGTTGGATTTACAGCCGGAAATGGATGGGATACATCCTACGTTTCACGTGTGTTACCTTCGGAAGTGTCTAGCCGAAGAGGAAAACGTGATTCCTTTGTCAAAAATTTAGGTAGACAACGGAAATCGATGTGTGGAAGAGCCGGAGTCGATTTTAGAATCGAAAGTGAAGAAGTTGCGACATAAAGACGTAGTCATGGTTAAAGTCCAATGGAAGCACCATCGGGGTGCTAACATTACTTGGGAATCGGAAGATGATATGAAGAAGCGTTATCCTCACTTGTTTGTTTAGGGTAAGATTTCGGGGACGAAATCCTAGTTAGGTGGGGAGGATTGTAACACCCGAAAATTCTTAAGGTAAGTATCTGTTCCCTTATTTCATTAATTGTGTTTATCTGGAAATATGAATCTTTATATGCTTATGAACCTTATTTTAATGATATGATGTTATCTGGTTAGTATTAAAGATGCATGTGTTTAGACCTCGCGCTCGTTTTCGAATTTGGTTAAGTTTTCGGGTTGTTTTGGGTTTGGCGCGAGAGTGCCACACGATAGTGAATGTCACTATCGTCGGGCACAATCGCTGAGAATGTACCGTGAGTGAGGGGAGTTTCGCGATAGTGACACTATCGCCGGGCATACTCGCGGAAGATGTACCGTCGGTGTGTTTGGGTTCGCGATTGTGACTTGCGATAGTGCCCTTGTCACTATCGCCGGGCACTATCGCCCGCGTGGTCTGGTCGATTTAAAACACCATTTCAGCCTCTATTCACTTCATAACTTCAAAAATCAGAACTAGGGTTTGGTTGAGAGCATTTTGGGGCGATTTTCTTCACTTCTCCACTCTCTTACTTCATTTATTACATAGAGGTTGTTGGGGGTTTTCAAGTATCTTATCAACTACTTCAAGGGTTCATTCAAGACCTAGAAATCAAGTGTTTGGAGTCTCAAGACTTCATTCTTCTCCATTTCATCTATTTTCTAGGTTTTAGTTCAACACCTAGATAGTGAGTTTACTAACCTTTGTTAAAACTAGATACACATCATAATCTTCTATTCATCATTTTCTATCTCTATATGTTCAAGTATTTGGGATTTCTTTATGAAGATAGTTGGAAATGTGATTATTGGTGAAATGCCATGATTTACTTTATATGTACAAGTATTTGGGGCTTTTCTCTTGGATATATAATGGTGCACTTTTATATGATAAATGTATACATGTCTTGGTGATAAGATGATTTCTAGTTGGAATATCATGTTGGTGATATATTCATATGTATGATGAGCATGATTGTCATTTGGGTCTCTTGTTAGACTTCTCGTGATTAGGATCGTAATATTGTACCCATAGTTGGTATTGAAATATGTTGGGTTGAAATATACCTAAAGGACCTCCTATATGCGTATGTTGGACGAACCAACTCAGTAGACACTAGGAGGATGTAGTCTTGGGCGCCACTGTGATGGTATGTGCCTAGACCTCTGCCATTCGAGGAATTTCCTTAGTTGTAGTCCTCGGGTGTGTCGGGCCTTTCGGGTGTTCCTTATTGAAGGGAATCAAGGTATATCGACTATTGGGTGGAACTTGATTGGTGCTATGGGTCTCCCCTATTGACTCCACATATATTGAACTCTGGTTAACTGCTGATAAGAATTGTAACTGTTCATGCATGCTTATTATTGTTCAACTCACTAGGATTTTTGGCCTAACACTTGTTTGGTGTCGATGTGTATCTCAGGTTCTAGCGGCGCCGGTCCTAAGCAGGCTTAGTTTCTTTGGGTGAGAGCTTGGGGATTTTGCACTTGGACACTTAATACTTTTGGGAACAAACCGTTGGATTTATAGATGACAACCCTTTTGTAATCTCTTTTCTAGTTGTAGAAATTAGATTAGTTGGTTGTTATTTATCGTCCGTTAAATTACAACTGTAATTAAACAGGTTATTTATATATTCCCCATTTTTTGGAGGCTCTTGCTTTGCCAATTTTAGTATACCTCATGTCCGTTTTTCGGATTTTTGTTATCCCTATTTTTAGGGTGTTACAAGTTAAGCAAGGGACACCAGGTGAGTTTTCTGAACTGAAGTTTCTTATGATGAATTAAGTTATGTTTTATGCATGTAAATTCATATGCAATCTTTGAAATGATGATTACTTTAATACTTACATGCGAGATTTATTTAAATGTTAAAGATGATTCTATTATTGTTGTCAGAGTGGAAATGTATGCATACATGGTTTAAGTGTGTAGGCTTAAAGTCGGGGGGTGTGGCCCGCCTGTGCTCATACCGGGGGGTGTGTTCCGTTTATGCCGTTGGGGGTGTGTCCCAACAAAGGCAGTATGAGTCACAGACACGTTGTCACCTTAGGGTAGCGGTAGTGTGAGCTGAGAAGTTGCTGAAAGTTTTAAATATTCATCCTTGAAGCTGAAAATGGTTTATTTTATGATAAATCCTTGAACGTTTGTTGAGTTAAAAACTGTTGTAAGAGGGTACTCACTGGACCTTTCGGTCTAACCCTCACACTTTTCAAATCTAAAACCCTTTTTCAGGTAAAGAGTGGCAGTAGGAGGAGCAGATATGTTTTAAGAGAAGATGCGAGCTGGAGCTGATTTATAGGACCTCCATTGTAGATTCTTGTCAATGTATTCTCAGTTGTGTACTAGGTTGTCTTTCTGAAAACCTTGTATTTTAGACATTGTTTTGGGCCGCTTGGCATTATTATTTAATAGAGTTGGTTCTTTCTCTTGTCTCGTGAGTTGGGTTTTTACAGGAATGAACATTGCATTGATGTTGTTTGGTTAATACTGGGAATCATTATCATTATCATAGATAATGTTTGGATGTTTATCGTATATAATAACTGAAAATTTGTTTTGTAGTATTGTATTACTATTTTTATAACATCACCCAATCACTTTATCATTTAAACATAACTTTAAAAAATACAATACAAAATATGTTTCATCCAAGAAATTAAAACTTATGCAGCAACAAGATATGTATATATATATATATAGGGGAGCGATCAAATGGAAACCACTTTAATTTTGAAAACCGTGGAAACTTTCGATTTCATTGGTTAAGTTAATGAAATTGTTTCATGAAATTGTTTAGTTTGATGAAATTGTTTCATATAATTCTTTTATTGATGAAATCGTTGCATATATCTGTGTTTTTTGTGTAAAAATGAAAAAGTTTCATCAGACTGCGAAAATACATAAAACAATTTCATCAGAATGAAAAAAATAGATGAAACTACATAAAAAAGCACAAATATATGAAACGATTTCATTAACAAAAGAATTATATGAAATAACTTGATCATATTAAACAACTCTATGAACCAATTTCATTAATTTAACCGATAAAATTAAGGGTTTTCAAAGTTTCCAATCTAATATGGTTTCCAATTGAACCCACCTATATATATATATATATATATATATATATATATATATATATATATATAATGCATAAGAAGCAGTAGCAGAAAAAGGTTAAAGGAACCACACAAAAGCAGCAGCAAGAAATATATATATATATATATATATATATATATATATATATATATATATATATATGTGTGTGTGTGTATGTTCGTGTGCGCATAAGAAGCAGCAACTAAAACCATATAAAAGATATACATTGGGAGCCTTTTATCTATTCTATATATATGCCTTTTATCTATTCTATATATATATCCATTACCCAATCTGTTAGTTGAGGAAAGTGGATTACCTAATATAAAAACAAGATAGACACAATCCAGGGGTACATGATGTATTCTAACGAGATTAAAGAAAGAAGTTGGGCCATTCACGTAAAATCTCCGTGAAAGAAGATGTGTATCAACAAAAAAAGTGACTTGGATTGAAGATGAGATGAGTTCGATCAAAACATAAATAAATCTTGATTTTTGATTTCAGATGGGAACGTACCTGATGAAGAGATGAGAGTTCTATTCGTGTGGAAATGATGAGAGAATTTGTATATGATGAAGCGACGATTTTACGGTGAAGCGGGAATGATTTTTCATTCCCCCCGAATTGAACATGAATAGAAATTTGGATTTTACATCCATATTGCTATACTTTTTCATCCGTTCTTTCATGGTTTTTCGGGTTTTCATTTATCTAACGTTTTTCCGTAAACTTAACCCTTTATATATATATATATATATATATATATATATATATATATCAAAATAAATAAAATAAGATATTATTTTATGATTTTATTTGTTTAAATTTTTTTTAAAATTAATATATTAAATATGATTTAATTTTATTGTTTTATTGCAATGCCGGAAAAAAAATATGGTTTTATGGTTTTAATGTAATTAAAACTTTAATTTGAATAAATCAAATCGTAAAACCATATCTTATGATTTTATTTAAATTAAAAAAAATAATTATGCTAAAAACGATTTAGTTTTATTATTCTTTTTCTATCATTGTAAACAAGTTTATTCTCGATATTTGAAAACCAAAATCATTGAAAACCACTAAGAAATGAACTCCAATTTTATCATCTTAAAATTAGGGTTTCCAATTTTTATATTGTTTTTCATTCAAAAACTTAAAATCAACTATTTAGATTTTAATCAAATGAAAGATTCATACATACTATCATCTTTGTAACTTAAAATTGAACAAAATCATATATGAAATTCAACTAGGTTTTCATATCCAAAATAGGCAAAAATACTAAAACAATAAAATTAAATTCTATTTAATATATTTTTTAATTTAAAAAATCAAATGGTAAAATAATATTTTATTTTACAATATTATATATATACATATATATATATTTGTGTATATAAAAATATTTTTTTTTGCTTTTTCATAGGAAAAAGACAAAAAACTAAGTAAAAAGGCTAAAATGACCCTGATTTAACGGAGTTAACGGAAACATTAGTCAGAAAGACAATGCCAAAACAAATTGAATACCACAAGGACCAAATCTATAATAAACATATCATAGGACCTTAGTAAAAAATAGTAACAAAACACAAAGACCAAATCCACAATTCACTCTTAAAAAAATAAAAGAAAAGTTCATATAATTAAAAATGACGATGATTGATATTGATTTTTTCTTTTACTCCTAATCACCTTAATTAACAATTTTAACTACAAAACTTATTTAATATCAGTTGTTGGATCAAATCAAGATGGACGACCAATATTTGTCTCTTGGTTTACAATAAAAAAATTGGTTTTTATTTCAAATTATATATATATATATATATATATGTTATATCATGTTTTTCTTATCTCTAGATATAAAATACGGTATTCTTTTATAGGGGCAGGTTGAAACGAGAAGCTAAATATTTTGTAAGAAGTAGAGAAGTGTGCTATCATATATGATACACAGGTTTAATCACATATGATTAAACACATGTTACAGTGGCAATATATAGACGTTTAATCATATATGATTAAACACACCCACATGCCTATGATATCACACTTCTCGCCTTCTCGCAAAATGTTTAACTTCTTGCATGATCCTTCCTCATCTTTTATGTAATAACCATGATGGTATTTATAAGGGAAGTTTAATGGAATTTTGTTGAAAAGCTTAAAATCCAAGGTCTAAACTGTAAATAGTGGGAAAAGGGGGTTAAAACCCTAATACACTTACCTCTTAATCATTTCAACTTGGAGGCTAGAGTAATCGAGAAGTTACCTGTGTGTGGGTGAGACGTGCGATTGGAAAAGAAATCAAGGAGGAGTGCAAGTTAAAGGGAGATTCTACTCCAATAAAGGGAGATTCTACTCCAATCCTCAACAAGGTAATTCCTATTTCTACCCATTATTAATGATTTTTAGTGGATTCATGCTTGTTGGGTTTTAGAGACAAAAAGGGGATTATGTATCTGTTTGATTTCAATGAAAGTTTGTTTGCTAATGATGGAATGTTAATAAGAAGGGTTTATACATTTAATCTACAGATTTGATGGCCAAGAACCGAATAAAATCAGGTTAATCACTTAAAACGAGATTAACAGTTTGCATGTAAAACCCTGCGTGCCAGAAGATCTCCCAAACCCGAACACGAGATGATCCCGGTTAAGGCAAAATCCAGATAGGGTGTTTCTCGGGGACTCGGACGGGGGACCCTGGGAGGCGGGAGACCTGCACGTGGGATCCTGGGAGGCGGGAGACCCGAGTGACGAGTAACCCAGATGGGAATCCGGGTAAGGGCCCGATCCGGGTGAGTTTGGAGATCCGATCAGTGTAGAACCCGAGTGAGGACCTATTCGGGAACTATTTTTCGGATAGTATCGACTCTGTTTCGGGAATATGTGTCAGCCCCTTTTGCGGGGTTGAGACGTTTAGAGGGTCTTTTAAGGGAGAATGAGAGAGTTGGCGGCGGGGGGTTGATCGAGTGGCTTATCATTTTTTATTTTTAAATCGTAGGCATTCAATCTAAGGGTCGGAAGGGTAAGTGAGAAAGATTTAAGCAAGGACGACAGGTGAGTCTTCCTAACTAAAATTGTTGTTAACAAACTTATTTTATCGCATGAGATGTTTATCAAACTGTATGTATCACTTTATACGAAAGATACTTTGTTTGTATGCATGCATTTGAGAGTTGGCATGTTATGGATTAAGTCAGAGTGTGTGTCTCGCAAGTGCTCATACCGGGGGTGTGTTCTGTTTATGCCAGTGGGTGGTATGCCCCAGTTAAAGGCAGTGTGAGCCAGACACATTGTCACAGGTGCGTGACCTCAGTGTGTGCCATTAACATGTGTTGTTTATGCGCTATCATTTTAAATCTGTGAATTGTTTGTACATGCTTATAAACTATGATATATGTTGTTGTGGCGCGAACGTTTGTTTCTAGAGGGAACTCACTAGACCTCACGGTCTAACCCTCGCTTTTCAAATACTAAATCTTTTTCAGGGAGACGTTTAGTAGAGGGCTCTAGCAAGAGCAAAGAGAAACTGTAGGCGTGGAGCGTGGCTTAGAAGAAGAATGTTGCTTTAGCTTATCGGACCTAGTTTATTATTAAATAATCTCAACTGTGTAATAGGTTGTTTTCCTCAAACCTTTTTATGTACTCGTATATTTGAGATCGGAATTTCGGGGCCGTTTGGACGAACCTTTTATTTTGCAGTGTGTTTGCTTGAGTTGTTTAGTTGGGTTGTTACATTTTATATATCTTTGTATTTGTGTTGGAGTGTTTTTTATTTTTTCAATTTAATTATATTGACTGCTAAGTCGATATTAGTATATGACAATTTTCTTTTATTTTTTAGTACTTTTTTCATAATATAAAGTGAGTTTGAATTTTGAACTTTATAATGCATTTTTATTTTAATTTATAATGCTTGGGTTGAACGGTATTTTTCTTAGTGAAAAATCGAAGAAAATCTTTTTTTAGTCCCTTATCTTCGTGTAGGAAAAATTGGACTTTGTTATGTAACTTATGATATGAATATATAGCTTAATCTGATTTTTGTTTGAACGACAACAAAAACTTTTAAAACACTAAAACCAAAAATAAAGTTCACAAACAAAAATCACGAAAACACCACAGGAAAGAAAACAGGGGAAATCAAAGCTAAACAAAACAAAAACAAGAAAACACGTTGAAGAAGCCGAAAGAAGGACGAGAAGAAGCATTTGCGAGGTTCAAATGGAACTCGCCCCTTATCCAAACCTTCAACACAAATATTGACGGCCGACCGCTCCAGTTGCCCCCTGCCCCTCTACCTGCACGAACCGCGACTTCTCGGGGCTATCACCAACTGCTAAGTTTCTTCGATTTAATATGTTATACGCAGAAAAATTGTGTTTGTAATAAATCATATTTGTTTAAAGTCAAATGTTTATGGCAAAATTATTAAAAAACAAACATTCCATTTCTATTCCATTTTTTGTTCTATTAAAAATATTTAAATTTTCGTTTGAAAAAGTAAAAGATTTGTATTTATAAAAAAGTCGTGATTTTTTTACAATAACTCATCCGATCTTTATTCTATTCACATATGTTCTATGTTTGATATTTTGATTTCTTGACTTTAATTTAATTCCTTGTTGATAATCGCTATGACAGGCTGATTCTAAACACTACTTTTTTGTGTTCCAAAGTGTATATATATATATATATATATATATATATATTTCTAGTTTATTCGTAATTTATTAAATTCCAAGCTTTGAATTTTACACCAAGACTATTCGATTTTGAAATTCATGCTTTGATTATTATTTGATCAGCGATAAAATGTTCTAGTTAGTATTCCAAAAAAATGTGTTACTGCATAAACAACTTGATGCTGGTCAATAATCATAATATACATAATCACAAAGTGGCAATAAAATTTAGGCTTATAGAGATTCTATTTAGAGGTTATCGGTTCGAGCCCTGCAAGACCACTAAAGATTTTCTTGTCTGTTTTTCAGGACTCTGAGATTAATCAAAATGCGTATAAGTTGGTCCCAACACCCATGATTAAAATATATATATATATATATATATATATATATATAATTTGTTAAAATAAAACCACACACCTACACTAATGTAAAATTTCAGTTGCAACTTTTTACGACATGATAACAATAACACTTTTTGCATATAAAACATTCAAGATATTTACTTAATTAATTACTTGAGCATTATTTAGTATCTTTTATATTATTTTAAATATTATTCTGTATATCTAAAGTCTTATTTCAAACGATTCAACGACTATATATAATTTAATCCTTAAAATATATTTTTCTTTGTAATATTGATATCAGTATAATTTGTTAAAATGAACCCGATTCACATGTTAATATGTAATCACTGTATCCACTTGCTTTTAATTTCTTTAGGAATGACTTAAAATGAACCCGATTCACATGTTAAATAGACTTTTGTATATTAAAATTTTTACACATGTAAAAATTAAAATGTGTTAAAGGAAAATCCAAACAGAACAATAATATATGGAGATAATGAATCTGTAATTCTCATTAATCAAAAGTCTTTTAAATAGGGATGAATTACAAGTAGATAGCTATGAGATATTACAGTTCTAATCAAACTCTGATATACTTATCTCTATCTATATCTTTATCTCTATCGTCATATCCTTTAGATGATGACACACTTATCCTGCAACACTCCCCCTTGTGTCGATTTAAAGAAGTGACGGTGCACAATTGTTGCCTTGTTAAAACCTTACGCCAAAATAAAAACCCAGTGGAAAAAAAATAAAAGTCCGACAAAGGAAAGAGTATAACGCACCAACTTCTTCAGTCTAGTTTTCTCTTAGATTCGTACTTTAATCATGAGAGTTAGGAAAACATGATGGTATATAAAGATTTGTCTCACTAAAACCTTACACCAAGGAACAAAACCCAATGGAAAAAATAAAACATTGGTTAAAGGAAAGAGCACAACATACCAATATCACAAATATAGTAGACTCCCCCTGATTTGTGCATTAATCAAGGGAGTTTGGAAAACATTTGCACTTACTTTCTACATGTTTCCCAATATATATGGTTTTAGGTAATGACTTGGTAAAATATGTCACATTCTTTTGACACCTTACTTGATTCACTTGAATCTAAAGGAGAGTCTTTTATTGCTGATTGTATATAAACTTAATCAGAATATGTTTTGTGTTATCACCCTTGATGTATCTTATGATCATTTCTTCGATACATGATGCATTATTTCCATATATGCAAGTAGGATACTGGTTGAACCCAAAATTACTAGCTCCTCTAATATATGTAATGATAGTCTTTAATCATATACATTATTTTATTATCTCATGGAGAGTAATATTCTTGGATTACTTCAAGGAGTAGTTACAAAGGTTTTATTAGCTTACTTTCAAGCAATCTGGGTGTTCATTGTGGTAATTTCTTATCAAGTTTGGGAACAACCTTTGTATGGGTCAGGTAGATACCTAATATCAACAAAGACATACCAAGACATTGTTTGGTGTTTTTCTATAAGAGCTAGTACTTTTGCTGCTTATATTCTAAGTAGGTATTGAAGTGCCATCATCAATCCCATTTTTCTTTCTATAGGGAAAGTATAAGCCCATGTCAATGGTTCCAAAAGATTAATTTTGATATCATTCAAATGACTTTGCGTTGACGCTGAGCTAAATCTAGCTAACAAGTTCAATGAGAAATATAATATATGGTCAAGTGTATTATGCTAAGTACGATAATGCGCATATTGTACTTAGATAGAGAATTCCAGCTCCCAACATTTTTCGTCATCATCCTTTAGATGAAATGGATTTTTCCTTATATCTGACACTTCGACCGATCATGGGAGTGCTAATCGGAAGCGCTTTGTCCATATTAAATTGACTGATTATTTTCTAGACATATGCGATCGGTGAATTAATATTTCACAAACTCGGTGTCCTAGCTCAATTATCTAGACAAAACCAAGTTTTTCCAAGATCTTTCCTCTCAAAATCAAATTTTCAAGTAGCTTGTGGTTACTCTTATTTCATCAAGAGTGCCTATTATGTTCATAACATTGACATATAGAGCTACTTTGAAAATCTAGAACTTGTTTTCCATAATAAATACGCAAGGGAACAATTCATTGTTCTTATATATTATTTCCCAATCAAGTATTCCATTAGGCGGGTATACCACATCCGCTTAGATTGCTTTAATTTATAAAGTGGGCGTTTCAATTTTATTGCAAACGCATTTCGTGGTTTAGAGTTGCTTGATTTTGGTAATGTAATATCATCAAACACTTTTATATATCTCTAAATCTAGATCTCCGTAGAGATATGTGGTAACCACATTCATGAGTTGCATTTCCAGTCCTTCGAAAACTACTAGGCTAGCAAATTATTCGGATGTCATAACATCCATCATGAGAGAGTAAGTCTCCTCATGGTCAATCCAGGGCGTTGTGAGAAACCTTGCACCAAAGGAGAGCCTTACATATTAGGACTTCATTATTCTCGTTACGCTTTCTGACAAAGACTCAGTTATGTCCTACGGGCTTTACACTTGGTAGGTTAGCACTACCTGACCAATTACCCGATCCTTTGTCAAAGAATAGAATTCTTTCTGGATTGTTTTTTTAAATTTAGACTAATATGCTCTTTGTTGATACTATTCAACTGAGCCTGGTTCGATGTCATCGTGCTCGATCTTTTTATGAGCCATCGTATATGCTAATAAATCATCAATGATTATATATGATCTGTCCATCGACTTATATGTACTCTCATAGTTCATTTGAGATTAATATTCATCTGTACAATCAATATTAACTTCGGAGCGTCCTCCAGTGATGATTCATGGACATAATTATAATTAGATCCAATCTCTTGAGAGTTTTGTGTATTGATGATAAATGGATGTGTCTCACTATTCTCTTCCTTTAGAATATTATCTATCGAACCAAGTAGCTTCCACCACTTCCATTTGATAGCTACGACCTCAACCACACCTCCACTATGTGTGATTGCAACGCGCTTTCCAATGGTGTTGGCCCCTGTTGGGGACTTTTTAACCTTGCGAGTATATTTGCAGTTCGTATATGTGATCTTGTCACTTTTGGAATAACATTAAACGTATCAGGTATCGAGTTTGATTCGTTTGACTTCAACATTACGTTGTGAAGTTTTGGGGATCAAAATGAGAGATAGTGGGAATATTCAATGACACTTCCTGTCGTTCCCATGGAAAATCCTTTTTCATATCTCCCCCTAACGACGGGAAGACTGTCTCATGAAAGTGACAACCCGCAAATCTAGCGGTAAAGAGATCACTAGTCAAATATTGTAATTAGCGGATAATTGTTGGGGATTCATATCCAACATATACCAAGTCGTCTTTATGGACCCATTTTGATGCGCGATGTGGGGGAGCAATTGGCACATATACTACATGACCAAACATGAGTAAATGTAAACTATCAGGCTTATATCCAGTTACCAATTGGTACGCATGAGGCTGGTTAGCAAACAGTGGGTCTAAAAACGAAAAAAACTACATATAATAATTGCATAACCCCAGGTAGATGTGGGTAAATTGGTGTGCACTACTAATACCATAGATGTCATCATATTCTTTTGATAACAACTTCTATGAGACCATTTTATATATACACATGGGTTATAGGAAACTCTACATTGATCCTAATACATATGCAATTAACATCAAATCCTTATGATGTAAATTCTCCAGCATTTCAAGTCATGTAGACTTGATGAAATAATCAGGGTGGTGAGCCCTTAAACGTATAGCTAGTGCTAAGAGTGCAGTATTTCATATGGACAATAATACGACATGCGTTCATCGTGTCGAAACCAGAACCATAAAGTACTTTAATGGCCCGCATTCTGGATGATTATGTCCATAAATATCACCTTGTATTCATTGTAACAATGAAATATTATTGTATGATGTCATTTGATTTAGGATGGTCTCATTCCTGTCTTGGCTAAGGATCAGGGTATACAAAACTTTTAAGTATTCAAGAGGGCATATTATGATGGCAGTGTTGCTTCTTATGCTGCAGAAGTCAACAATTGCAATTTGCCTCGTTTTCCCTTTCACCCGAAAGAGAATGTGTCTATGTGTATTTTGCAATACACGGATCACTATGTCATAACCATGGTGTCCCATATGGTCATTTCGAAACATATATGTGTCATTCCCCCAAAGTTCTTTATTGGTGACAAAATGTTTCGATGACCCAATAATTTACTAGTTTGACACATTAGTTTCCATGATATATGTTTCCTTTCATATTCATTAGAACTTATGTATATATGCTCATTTCCATTATAATTTCCATTTGAGACAAATATCTTTACAAGGTTCCTATTAACTTTGTACCAACAAGAAAATGACAGTCCATCGTCTAAGTATTTGGTTGGAGGAAAATTATTAATTCAATGAATAATAATCTATTTCTTGTATGAGATGTCATAAAAACAATCAAGTTCTCCTCGATACATTCCTACATGGAACGAAGAACATTGAGAGTTTTGTTTTGTTTTTGATGTATTTCTTTACATGTATAATTGTTATAAACTCGAGTGTATATTTTGTAGAAGCAATTAATTTGATAATTAAAACACATTCAAATGTAATTATATTCAACCAATCTTAGATATAATATATTTCATTTTCAATTTGTTCCCTTTTCGAAAGGAGCACTCTTTAGTGCATTTCTTATTTGACTGTCCATTATCACCTGGGGCAGTAGTTGTATCTTTACTCCAGATGTTGAAAAAGCATTCCCGACTCTTACCAAGAACCTGACCCGTTCAAGGGTTTCGTCCATATAGTGCATAAATGTCACATGTGTGAAATTGTTTTTAACTCTATGTTCTTTGGAGTTGTTTCCACCTTTAATGCTTTCATTATTGATCTCGAGAATTTTCTTTGTCTCGACATATGTGGTGTTGTTATTCGAAAGAACCTTGTTATGTCTCTCAATCACTTGCAGTAGGTTGATGAGTTTGTCTAAAGGTTAAATTCCAACTTATATTAGTTAGGAATCATGTCATCTTCTGTGAGTTCCTTGCCACAGAGATTGAGACGCGTTTTGGATATAACATTTCTTTGTTGAAATCAGTTACCTTTTTGTAATCGAGTAAGTGGGTTTCATTCCACTGTACGATTAGTTCGGGAAGTACATATTCATGAGTACTCCCGATTATCCCTTTCGGGACATCCCACATTTCTTTGGGGGTTTCTAGTAAAGGTATTCTTATGAAACTTAGGATTTATATGTCGTCTCATAACATGAGGGTATTTGCTTGTACCTTTTCAAGAGGTTGGTTTTAGAGTCAATGGGGAGTTGATGAAATTTAGGTATTTTCTTGTACCTTTTCAAAAGGAGGTTTATATACTTATTTATGATACTCAAATTCTTTTGAGTTTACAACGTTGATTTTGGGATGAGTTGTTTCAACCATTTACATATATAAGGGATAATATATGATTTTTTGTTTGATAAGACAGTGGATTGAGGTTATAATTATGCTTTTATGTATGAAATTTCATTATAACCATATTGGATTTTTTTATGCTTAATTTTATTGATAATACTTCATCAAGAAATCACTCAATCTATTAGATTTCTAGGTAGTAGGGGAATCACATGGATTTCTTAAATCCCTACCAACCTTAGAGCTATTTACACCCGTTTGACAAAATTCAGTCGATATTTTGCGATTTATTTAATTTGAAGATAACATTATTAATTTATAGAGTTTTTGGCATGAGGCCAAAATATGTTGGCGTATGAAGCCAAGTTCAATGTTTATTTAAAGAGATTGCTCTTAAACAAATAAATATTGTTTTGACATAAAGTCAACTTCAAACCTTTAACATCTTAATAATATATTTGGAACTTTTGGTAAAAACCAAAATATGAGGTGGGAAGTGTAACTTCCGAAAATTTATTATATAATTTAAAATTATGAGTAGGAACTCACAATCAAGATAAATGTTTGATTTTAACATTTCCATGCTACTTTTTGGACCTTTTGACAACATAACAAAAGTTATGGGTGTTGGAATTGTAAATTCTAAAAATAATTTATAAGATTGAGGTTAATGAGTAGGAACTCATAACCAAGATAAGCTTTTGAATTATAACAATTATTAATTAGGATAAACATTTGAATATGATATGGATAAATCAATTCAAAAACTATACATGATTAAATTAATAAACATTTAAATAAAATAATCAAATACTCAGATAATCTCATTCAAATATGACTATCCATCCATAATATTAAATCAACCTATCAAATAGTTTAATATAAAAATATGGTGAAATTTTAAATTTAAACATATAAATGTTACCTAAAATATTGAATTTTTAGCTTGATTTCATGATCATAGTTGAAAGTACATCTTTCAAAAATTAATAATATGATAAAAAATTATAAACAAAACTTTATTAATATAATAATAATTTGAATATTGGATAAAGTTATCAATTTAAAAGATCAATTATAATTTTAATTAAATGAATACAACATAACAAATGGAGTGGATAAGCATAAATAGTTATATGGTAATATCATGTTTAAGTTTTATCATACCAATCAATAATTTAAATTATTACAACATGTTAATATGTAAAGATGCACATTTAATAAATAAATAAATCAATTAAATATCGGTGCTTTGATTTAAAATGGCAACAACTAAATAAGTTAATAAAATTAAAGATGATAGCCCTGTAGTAGTTTAGGTTAAATATGATTAAACAATTATAAAACACCTAAATAGGACATTTAAAAAAATGGAGAACGACTGTACAACTTTTTTTTTTAACTAGGAAGCATGAAAATAGGTAATTAAGTTGTATGTAATTTGAACACATATATTGTCGTATTAAACAACATTGTATAATTCACATAATTAAACATTACAACAAGAATCTTAATAACATGAATAAAAACGGGACAAAACAAAAAGCAAATTATGCTTACTTGGATCATGGTTGTAGCATCTGACAGTTGGAGCAGAAAATCATTTGGTTCCCGAGCTTACGTGTCGATAACGTGTTAAAGAAAAATCCAAACAGAACAATAATATATGGAGAGAATGAATCTGTAATTCTCATTAATCAAAAGCCCTTTAAATAGGGATGAGTTACAAGTAGATAGCTATGAGATATTACAGTTCTAATCTAAGTCTGATATACTTATCCTTATCTATATCTTTATCTCTATCGTCATATCCTTTAGACGATGACACACTTATCTTACAACAAAATCATAATTTTTATATTTAATTTATGCATTGATTTGATTTCAAAAGAGTTTGTTTAGCTAACACCTTTTTATTTATTATAAAGTTATTGATTTGATTAAATGATGCATTCAAACTATAAAAAAATACGGAGGGGTTCATTTGAGAAATGCTAAATATATGAGTGTAACAATCCAAAATAAACGAAACATATACAAATTTTAAACTCCCAACAGTGGGTCCCAATGCAAACATACGGAAAATAAAGGTTAACATTGTTCAAACAGGAATGATTCTATCACAATTGAGAATCTATAAACTGCAACTAACACCGCATCTAAGGCAAGACTCTCCAACCACTAGCTAAGCACTTCTCTTTCCCTTTCGACGAACTGCCGACATTTCCCTTACCTGAAAACGGTTAAGAAGTTTTAAAGCAAGAGTTAGACCAAAAGGGTCTAGTGAGATCCCAATTACGAACATTTTAAAAAGAAAATAAACCGGAAAACCATTATTTAAAGTTCGTCTCAACGAGACTTAATCACTACATAAAATAACCCATTCCGCATTCAGAATCGATTCTCGTACTCACTCGGGGTCCCAGTAGATCCCCATTAGGCCCCCTTGTCGATGTCGTTCCCGTGGATAAGGAAGGAAATTCCAAATACGCGGGTCAACCATCCCCGATGATTGATTACACATGATATCGAAATAAATCAATGAATCACAGTTCAATATGATTTTACAAAAAAATATATTAAACATTTCCAACAATCACCATTTCCAGTTTATAGAAGTTGTGAATAAGGGGACTCACCTGGTGAATTGGAATCTCGGTACACACGCACGGAAATAAATTTCCGAAGATCAAACTCCTACATATTCGATAAAACTTGACAATTAATTCTTCTGATAATTATCCCATATTAGAATCCTAAGCGCTCACCCTTTCTAAATAAAATCCGAGATTTGAAACATGACTCACAACCCAACGTTACCCAAAACTTGAGGTGGGACCGTTAGTGATCTTGTCCAGCATGAGCAATGGCCCAAACCGTGACCGCCCGGTTCCTAGTCACGCCCGACTCGAGGGGCACCCGAGTCCAAGGAACACCCGGCTCGATGAGAGCCCGGGTCCAAGGTACACCTGGCTCGATGAGAGCCCGAGTCTGAGACACTTCTGCTCGACACGGAATGGGACGCGGGTCGGGGGTGGGCGACACTCCCTGAATCCATCGATTTTTTTTGCAGCAGCGCTATGGGTCAGATCCCAAATCGAGCACACCCAAACTAAATAATGAGCAGGTCATTCGATCAAACGATGGATGACTTAAACCGAACAAAAACCCAAAACATCAAGAAGAAGAGAAATAGATTTTCCAAAAATTCTTAAATCCATAGTCTCAACGTCCATTACCCAAATTCCCAAAATCCCAAATCAGTTCAAGCTTTGAGGTTTTCTCAGATTAAGTTTTATTAAAGCAACTCATTCTAAAAGCGGAGATTTCCAAATCCAAAAATCAAGATTAGAAGAATTACCTCTTTGGTAAGAACCTCTATTAGCTGCTAGCTACAATCTATAAAAATTCACACTGAAATCCACCCTTGCTCACTCTTCTCCTCCTTCTTCCTTAAGCGCCGCCTACAAGGATTTAGACCAAAAAGTGAGGGAATGTCCTAGGTTTTAGGTTTTTATGACCAATATTCCAAAGAGACCCCCAAATAATTCTATTTCACCCCTTTTAGACCACTTAATTTGTTTTTGACATAACACTGAAATAGTGGTCGTTACAACACTCCCCCCTTTAGAGGAATTCCGTCCTCGGAATTTCTTTGTCGAAAAGGTACGGATGTTTGGACTTTATCTACGATTCTAATTCCCACGTCGCTTCTCGTCCCTTGTGGAACTTCCACTAAATCTTCACTAGGTTGATATCTTTAGTCTTCAAGTGCTTAACTTTTCGATCGACGATCGCCTCCGATTCTTTGACGAAATTTAATTTCTCGTCTACTTTCACGTCTTGTATTGGCACCGTCATTTCAACATCCGCTAAGCACTTCCTCATATTTGAAACGTGAAACGTATTGTGTATGCCCCTTAATCCTTCGGGTAAATCCAACTTATACGCCACTTCCCCAATCCGCTCCATAATTTCAAAGGGTCTAATAAAGCGTGGGCTTAGCTTCCCTTTCTTCCCAGAACGGACCACTCCCTTCCAAGGTGATATTTTCAACATTACCCCTATCCCCTACTTGGAACTCTATATCCTTCCGACGCTTGTCCGCATAACTCTTTTGTTGGTCATGCCCAACCTTCAACATCTCTCGTACTTGAACGATTTTATCAGCGGTTAACTGTACCAACTCTGGTCCTGCCAACTGCTTCTCTTTGTCTTCGTTCCAACACAAGGGAGTGTGACACTTCCTACGGTAGAGCATTTCATATAGGGAAACTTTGATTCTCGCATGCTAGATATTGTTGTAGGCGAATTCAATCAACGGTAGATGACTTTCCCATGAACCTTGAAAATCCAAAGCACAAGCCCGCAACATATCTTCCAACGTTTGAATGGTTCGCTCGCTCTGACCGTCGGTTTGCAGGTGATACGCAGTGCTCATCTTTATTTGTGACCTTATTTCCTGGTGGAAACTCTTCCAAAACATGGACGTAGACCGACTATCATGGTCAGACACAATTGACAGCGGTACACCATGGTGAACAACAATCTCGTCGATGTACAACTTCGCCAACCTCTCCATAGAGTAATTCTCTTTGATGGGTAGAAAATGCGCCGATTTAGTAAGTCGATCTACGATGACCCAAATCGCATCGTAACCCTTCGGGGTTCTAGGAAATTTGGTCACGAAATTCATCGTGATCTGCTCCCATTTCCACACGGGGATGTCTAACGGTTGTAGTTTCCCGTACAGTCGCTGGTGCTCCACCTTTACTCGCAAACATGTCAGACATCTTTCCATAAACTACGCTATGTCCTTCTTCATTCCCGGCCACCAATAATCCCATCTCAGATCTCCATACATCTTGTTAGTTCCCGGGTGAATCGAATACCTCGACTTATGCTCTTCTTCTAGGATGACCTTCCTCATTTCACCTAGTTTAGGTACCCAAATCCTCCCGTCAAAACATTTTAGTCCCCGACTGTCCTCCACCAATGTGCTCACTAAGCCGACTATCCGTTCCTTTTTAATATTCTCAGACGCCAGAGCTTCCACTGGGAACTTCTTTATTTCCTCCAATAAAGTTGGAGTTACTTCAGCTCTCATGCCCACCACCTTTAAATTTTCACCCATTTCCTTCTGACTCAAGGCGTCAGGTATGACGTTGGGTTACCGGGATGATACTCGATTTTACAATCATAATCGGTTAGCAGCTCCATCCATCATCGTTGACGCATATTCAGTTCCTTTTGATAAAAAAGGTGACAGAGGCTCTTGTGATCCATGAAGATCTGATATTGTGTCCCATACCGATAATGTCTCCAAATTTTTAGTGCAAAGACGATCGCTGCTCTTCATGGGGCAACTTTGATGCTCGTATGCTAGCTATTGTTGTAGGTGAATTCAATCAATGGTAGATGACTTTCCCATGAACCTTGAAAATCCAAAGCCCAAGCCCACAACATATCTTCCAACGTTAGAATGGTTCGCTCGCCCTGACCGTCGGTTTGCAGGTGATACACAGTGCTCATCTTTATTTGTGACCTTATTTCCCGCTGGAAACTCTTCCAAAACATGGACGTAGACCGACTATCACGGTTAGACACAATTGATAGCGGTACACCATGGAGAACAACAATCTCGTCGATGTATAACTTCTCCAACCTCTACATAGAGTAATTCTCTTTGATGGGTAGAAAATGCGCCGATTTAGTAAGTCGATCTACGATGACCCAAATCGCATCGTAACCCTTCGGGGTTCTAGGCAACTTGGTCACGACATTCATCGTGATCTGCTCCCATTTCCACATGGGGATGTCTACGGTTGTAGTTTCCCGTACGGTCGCTGGTGCTCCACCTTTACTCGCAAACATGTCAGACATCTTTCCATAAAGTACGTTATGTTCTTCAATCCCAACCACCAATAATCCCATCTCAGATCTCCATACATCTTGTTAATTCCTGGGTGAATCGAATACCTCGACTTATGCGCTTCTTCTAGGATGACCTTCCTCATTTCACCTAGTTTAGGTACCCAAATCCTCCCGTCAAAACATTTTAGTCCCTGACTGTCCTCCACCAATGTGCTCACTAAGCCGACTATTCGCTCCTTTTTAATATTCTAAGATGCCAGAGCTTCCACTGGGAACTTCTTTATTTCCTCCAATAAAGTTGGAGTTACTTCAGCTCTCATGGCCACCACCTTTAAATTTTCACCCATTTCCTTCCGACTCAAGGCGTCGGCTACGACGTTGGGTTTACCGGGATGATACTCGATTTTACAATCATAATCGGTTAGCAGCTCCATCCATCATCGTTGACGCATATTCAGTTCCTTTTGATAAAATAGGTGACAGAGGCTCTTGTGATCCATGAAGATCTGATATTGCGTCCCATACAGATAATGTCTCCAATTTTTTAGCGCAAAGACGACCGCTGCTAATTCTAAGTCATGAATGGGATATCACGACTCATGATCCTTTAGCTGGCGAGATGTGTAGGCGATCACCTTCCCACACTGCATCAACACACAACCTAGGCCCAATCTCGATGCGTCTCTATACACCACGAAATCTCTCGTGCCATCTGGAAAATCCAAGATCGGAGCAGTGCTTAACATATTCTTTAATTTCTGAAAGGCCTCCCTTTGTGCCTCCGTCCAAGTGAACTTTACACTCTTCTTAGTCAATGAAGTTAATGGTGTTTTGATACGAGAAAAGTCCTTGATAAACTTTCGATAGTATCCGACCAACACTAGAAAGCTTTAGACTTTCAACGGTTTCTTTGGTGCCTCATAATCTCGGATTTCTTTCAGCCTCGCTAAGTCTACTTTGATCCCGTCTTGGGACACGACATGCCCAAGAAACTGCACCTCACGTAACCAGAACTCGTATTTCAAGAATTTCACGTACAACTTTTGTCGCTTTAGCAACTCTAACACCGCCCGCAGATGGTCCTCATGCCCCCTCTCGGTCTTCAAGTACACCAAGATATCGTCGATGAATACTATTACAAACTTGTCCAAGTAAGGTTGGCACACCCTATTCATCATATCCATGACAGTTGCATGGGCGTTGGTCAAACCGAACGACATCACATGGAACTCGAAGTGTCCGTATCTTGTACGGAAATACGTCTTCGGTATATCTTCTTCCCTCACCTTAAGTTAATGGTAGCTCGACCTCAAGTCGATCTTGGAGAAGAAACTTGCTCCTTGAAGTTGATCGAATAAATCGTCTATCCTTGGGATCGGATATTTATTCTTAATTGTCAACTTATTGAGCTCTCGATAATCTATGCACATTCGCATAGTCCCGTCCTTCTTTTTCACAAAGAGGACGAGCGCTCCCCACGAAAAGGTGCTAGGTTTGATGAATCCTTTGTCTAACAATTCTTGCAATTGCGACATCATCTCCTTCATTTTTGCACATGCTAACCTAAGCGGCGTACGCGTGATTGGTGCGACTCCAGGGATCAGGTCGATCCGGAATTCGATTTGACGATCCGGGGGTAGATTCGTCAAATCCTCGGGAAATACTTCCGGGTACTCTCTCACTATCCGCATATCCTCCACTCCGCACTTCTCCTTCTTAGCATCTACAACAAACGCCAAGAATCCCCGACACCCTTTTCTCAGACACTTAGGGCGCACTTGGTTTGCGAGATTGGAATGGAATGGATTGAATTTCAAGGAGGGATTTGGATTTGGGGGGATTTGAAATCCCTTCATGTGTTTGGTTTATAGGATTTGGAATGGATTTCAAATCCATTCCTTTACAAGTCTTGTTTGGTTTGTAGGATTTGGATTTGGATTGAGTTTTTTTATTATTATTTGTTTGTTTTATAAAGAATTTATTTTTATTAGTAAACGTCGAATTTGGATCGATACAATTTGAAGTATGGATCACGCTTTAGAATCCATTGGATTTGGATTTCAAATCCAGGCCCAACGCCAAGGATTTCCAAATCCATCATATGAGGGATTTTAAAATGGTCAACGGATTTGAAATCCGGTCAACAAAATTCTTTTCTGCAAACCAAACGCAGGATTGGAATGGATTTGAAATTCAAATCCCTCCAATTTTAATTAGTTGTTCTTATCAAATTTGAGGGTGTTACAGGATTGGAATGGATTTGAAATTCAAATCCCTCCAAATCCATTCCAATCCTGTAACACCCTCAAATTTGATAAGAACAACTAATTAAAATTTTGATATTACATCAAGTAAAAGATAAGTCTTCAAAATAAAATTCTCTATTTAACCTCAACAAATATAAACTCCAGTCTTATACAAGGACTAGACCAAGTCGGGTCTTACTTAATCCCAACTATAAGTTTCTCTTCTCGAAACAAAAGCGGAAGACTTCACTAAGATAACCACTTCTCGAGCACAGAACTAGCACTCTTCTCTGCACAGTGTCACTAGAACTATTCCCAACCGAAACATGTTGCACATGCCGACAAATAAAAAGGTTAGGCTAACGCCTAATGAGTTCAATAGTTTTCAACATGAATAAAGATATCGTTGAAAATAAGTAATGTAATTTAAATCATAATCTTTCAATTTGATAAGTCTCAAATATGAAAACGACCCGTTTTCCAATAAAGTGCATTTTAAGCAAAGAAACTCCCATGTAAATGTGTTTCCAATCCAAACTACTTCGAGGGCAAGATCCAATATAAAACATTCTTCTGTAAATAGATTCCAACCCAATACTCACCCAAAACACAAATAAGAATCTATATTCAATACTGAAAACCAGGACAAACTCTATTATCCAAAATATCCAAAAACATGATAAGGTTTAATAGTTAAAACCACAATTCATGGTTAACAATCCCTATAGAAAATGTCACCAAAACATAATGATGCTCAATACCCAAGACAACGTCCTTCGGTGATGGGGGAGACCCGTCTCCAGTGAACGTGGTGGGCACACCAAGCTAAGCCACGTATCTATGTTACGAACATGTCTCGAGGATTAAAAAGCCTATGACATCAACCTAATCTGGATCTTTAGTCATTTTTATCAACATCGACTCAAACTGAGTATTTAATCATATCGGACATCAACTTAAACTGTGTCTTTAGTCATATAGGACATCAACTCAAACCGAGTCTTTAGTCATATCAGACATCAACTCAAACTGAGTCTTTAGTTATTGTGGACATCAACCCTATCCAGGTCCTTAGTCATTACGGACATCAACTCAAACCGAGTCTTTAGTCATTGCGGACATCAACCCTATCCAGGTCTTTAGTCATTTCGGACATCAAACCTATCTAGGTCTTTAGTCATTTCGGACCTCAACCCTATCCAGGTCTTTAGTCATTTCGGACCTCAACCATATCCAGGTCTTTAGTCATTTCGGACCTCAACCCTATCCAGGTCTTTAGTCATTTCGGACCTCAACC
Organism: Arctium minus; assembly: GCA_954870635.1. NCBI lineage: Eukaryota > Viridiplantae > Streptophyta > Magnoliopsida > Asterales > Asteraceae > Arctium > Arctium minus. The sequence continues at coordinate 33,791,523 of OX941092.1, forward strand.
CTATCCACGTCTTTAGTCATTGTGAACATCAACCCTATCCAGGTCTTTTACTCAAATGCTCACCAAGTTCGATGTTATCCAGATCTTTACCTTGGGATCTCACCATCCAGACAAGCTTACTCATTTAGGAATTACATCATATAAATTACATGACTCCAAATCGAATTACCAACACACTCAAAGACATGTAATTCTCAAATCAAAAGCAATAAATGCAAAACATATCCAAAGCTCCACATCGAGATATCAAAACCAGACAAATGTCCCCAAGACCCAACAGGGTTGAAACCGAGTCAAGAACTCAACAACTCAAAGGTCATTCAAATAAAGGCATCATGAGCGATAAAAATGTATTTAACCAATGTTCATACAAAACACATTCAACAAAACATTATCAACTCAAAACCCATCATTGGTTGGGACAAACCATTTTCCAAATGAACTCATACCCTTATATTTTCAAAATGCCTCATAATACAATAATATGCTTTTTCCGAAAAGGTTTATAAGGTCAAATACACAAAATGACACGTCAATTGAACTCCAATTATATATGTAAAATCATCGATGAAACATTTCAACATGATTTATTTACCAAAATTCCCAAAAATCCCAAAAATGGGTATTTCACCATGTTTATAAAACTAAACATTTCAAAATAACCAAAACTTATCAGGTGATCAGTAGTTAACAATCTCATGTAAAACACAAAACACGTTAAAATGAACATTTTGGCATGTAAACCGTTTTCAAAAATCAACTTGAACTCACCTCGCTAGATTTAGGCTAAATCTAGTTTTTACCCCAACTTGAGCTTCCTTGAAGGAATCCAAATCCTCAAGAAAATCTTCCAAAAACCTAGATCCACAAGTGACCAAACATAAATATCCATCTTCAATCTATTAGAATCATTTCCCAAACATTTTTACCTAAAGATCCCAACTTATATCAAAACCTTAGTTTTCCAAAAATGAAGAGAAGAGAAGATTACCTTATCTACCACTTGTATCCACCAACAATAAACCTTTAGGGTTATTACTATGACATAAAACTTAAGATCTTCAAAAGATGGGAGATAGGTTGATGAAACCATAGAAACTTGGAATTTCTTGAAATGGGATGAAATGAAGAGTTTCACGCCCTTGCTTCTAAATCCCCACTTTGATTGTGAAGCATCTCTTTACAACACACGGGAAAGCACCCTAGAGGCTCCAAAATCCGACTTTTAGGGTGAGGGTTCGGTTCTTGGGAGAGAAGAGTGAAGTGGGTGAAGATAACAAATGAAAGAGGCTAGGGTTTCGGGATTTAAAGTAACCAGGGGTCGACGGTGATAGTGCCCCGCGAAAGTGACATATGTCACTTTCGCTGGCACTCTCGCTGAGAGTGTACCACGGGCAATAATGCCTTCCGCGAGAGTGACACGTGATTGTGACACATGTCACTTTCGCTGTCACTTTCACCCAGACTCCCCGAAGCCCGAAAATCCGATCTTTTCGATACTAAGGCCCTCGACACTCTTTGGAACTTTTAGTAGTGTTTTCCCAACATGAATCCCACCAAACACAAGGTACAGAAACGCCTGGGTGTCCTTATACTTACCGAAAATTACGGGTGTTACAATCCTCCCAACCTTAAAAGTGATTTCGTCCTCGAAATCTAGATTTCAACAAAACATTTCCTGCATGATAGATTGTCCTTAATCCATATTCTAGAACCACTACCATAATCCTTATGCCGATAATCACGACAATCGTCCCCTTGGGCACGTTACACTTATGTCTGAGTGAACACTCAACTCACTAAAGTAGTCTTTACTCACAAGACTACGGTTATCTCTCAACCTTGGGCGACACTTACTACCTCAAGAGTAGTTTGTGACCTCAACTTCACAACGGACAATTCACCTCAGCTCAACATACTTCTGGCCCCAAACCAAATTCGACATCAACCTCCATGGAATCTTCTAAATTTTTAATGCTCCAAGACCGTCCTTCCGAGGCGTACCAATACGCTCTCCGGGTAACTGGTTAAAGTAGATCCGACTATCACTCAACCCCGATCTACTCCCAACCTCAAGCATTCCATCAATAAGATATTTACCATATCAGGGAAGCTTATACACATCGATACTTAATTACCAACCTCTAATATTCCTTTAAATTCCACCACCGTGAGGCTAACATTCCTCATAATCCAACGGGATATTTCCAAAAATTCTAAAGATCGCTGGCCTCAAACGGACAAGTCGGCTTGCACTGAGCCAATTCTCAAAAGATTTAAAGTTAACACCTAATATGGAAATGAGAACTCCGATCATACCTCTTTACGACCAAACCACAACGTCCTCAATATTCCCAAATACTAAAAAAGGTAGTACACCAATAAAGCATAACATGCTGTCAATATCAACCCAACAATTCAAAACTAACTGCACTCAATCAATCGCACAAGGCTCAACTCAAAGAATTCCTGAAAAGGGAATATCATAACTTACATAACTGGGAGAATGCACAATTCTAATACCACAATTATCCATGCGTGCCTCGATTCAAAACTGAAACCCATAGTCAAAACTGGCTATAATTTGGGCTATCTGACACTTCAATTCCCAAGGACTACTCTAGTCCCAAATCACAATTCTTTTCCTAAGAGAGTTTAGATCCATAGCCCCGATTAAGTTCAAGGTTTTTTTCAACTAATATGCCAATTTTGAAATTTTATAAAACTTTCAAATACAAAAGCTTCATAACAATTAATTGTACGTATAAAAATTCCACTACCATTTACTCGGTAGGTGTGCATAGTGGTCACAACTGCCACACATATAAAATCATTTCGATAAGCATTTGACTATTACTCACGCCAATGTTGACAACAACAAAAGATGTGCAACAACTTTTCGAATGGACCACTATGGTCTCTTAATGCATCAACTTAGGCCATGAATGAGAAATAATTTTACGTACTAAGACAGTGTATAACAAGACGTTTGTACAAAACCCCAGAAGAAAATTCACATAATCAGATCCCAAAAGTTTCTTATTTAATCATATAATGACATGGGATAAAATTTTCAGCAATACCCACATACATTGGTTTATTTTCCCAAATTTAGTAAAACGATAAGTGCTTGCAATTTTGGTCAAACATAAAATAATTTAAATTGACTGCAACTTTTAACCGCACGGGTAAAATACTCTTTGACCCAAGATGGTGGCTATAATGCCATGCACACGAGTAAATCACTATAATGCATTACATGAGACTATAGCAGTAAAATCAACAACCCAAGGATGTTAAAAGCAAAAGTTTAACACAAACCATCATAAATCATCCATATGCTTACTCACACCAAAAGCATAAATCATTTATAGTACTAAGTAGTATGCAGCAAAATATGCTCGTATAAAACTCAAAAGAGAAATCACACGCCATTGAGCTTCCCAAAATAGCATATGGGATGACATCCACCAACAAAACTCTTATGAAATAAATTTCTCAATAACACATAAACCAACACATGCAAAGGGCTTAGTCCACGCAGTTCTAGGTTCACTCACGCGTCGCAAAACTTCGCAAAAATAGGACTCCATAAATACTCGACGAAACTCATACGAAATAAAATTCCCAACAGAACTCAAACACCAAAATCTGGAAATAACTTTCTGTCCAAAACCTTAACATATGTGGAGGGGATCCAATGTTAGAGTCATAGCTTACAGTTACTTGTCCAAGACCCTAAACAACATGAAAATACAGACATCACAATATCCGAGAATAGCATTGGACAAAAATGAGAACAACGAAAGTCTCAACAAAGTTTTCAACCTCATGCAATCAAGTAGTTTTATGCATATTTAAAATCATGGTTCAAACCTTGTGTGTGGTAAACATTTTTCCAAGAGTTTGTAATATAATCCACATGATGCTTTTGGAGAATAATTGATGCAATTCATTTTATAAATAAATTTCGTGCATGAATTTGATCGGCACTCAATGTCTCGAAACCACGCACCTCAATTTCCCAGACTAAAGATCCTCAATTTCCAGGCACACTATTGTCATCCAGATACTCAAACATCTTAGGACAATGATTCAAGGGTTCCATAGGTTTACCTTACAATTTCTCCTCGAATAATATCGATTTCAAAAGTCTATGGTTCTAATCCAACCAATCATTCCGACCCAAAAGGGTCCACTTAATGCAATCACGATGCTTATTGTCACTCCAAGTGACGAACGCTAAAATCATCAGCCTCTCATAATGGCTACCCACTTAGAAACTTCTTCACTACCTGTTAAGTCTGATTTTATAGTAATCATTGTATTTATAGGTGTTGGTCAAATACTGTATTGTATTGACCAATGGTATTTAAGTCTCTTTGGTCTTGTTTCCTTGTAAGATTTCACGCACATTATTGATAATTCCTACTTTGCGCATACTTGTCTCTCTCACTACTTTCTCTCTCTAGGATTCATAAGATCTTGAACTCTCAATTGGTATCAGAGCATACTAGATCTTGAGAGATCAGAGAGAATTCGTAATTGATACTGAATTTGTGGATTAAAGCAAGAAATTCGATCGATTTTCTTGAATTTTTCAAGAAAATCTCATTTTTTGCTTTTTCATCAAAATTCGGTTTGGTTTGTGGTTCAATTTGTTTGAATTATGATTGTCTGAATTCGTTTTTGATAAGAGATCATTTGTTATTCACATCATTTTTCAAAATAATCATGTTTTGAAGTCTGATTTTGTGAAATTGTATTTTTCTGAAAAACGTATTTTCACGTTCTGTTGATTTTTGAAAATATCAATTTGTGGTGTTTAATCGTTTCTGTTAATTGGATTGTGTTAGAATTGTGTTTTCGATCATTATTGTGGATATTTGTTGACTTGATTTCATGGATATAATTGTTGTTGTGGAAATTTTCTTGATTTTTTGAACTTTGCGCGAGATCTAAACTTTGCGCTAGTTCTTAACAGGTTTGCGCTAGATTCATCTGCTTTGCGTCATACTCATCCAAGGAATTCTTCAAAGTTCGCAACAAATTCAGTTCTGATCACCTTGCGTCTCCAGTATATAGCGAAAAGTACCCTTTGCGCTTCATATTGTTCACGAGTAGTATACCTTGCGTTTTACTCTAGTCACGCAAAGTTTACTTCGCGTTTCATCTTAGTAACGAGAACTTCAGTTTACGCTTCATTCTCATCACGCAAAGTCAGTTTGCGTTTTCAGCGTGTAACGCAAAGTCTAGTTTGCGTCTTCTTCCTGTTACGCAAAGCTCAACTTTGCGTATCCCTCAGCATACGCAAAGCTCATTGTGCGTATCCCTCAGAATACGCAAAGCTACTTTGCGCATCAGCCTTCACACGTAAAGCCTAGTTTGCGCATCAGCCTTCATACGCAAAGCTTAGTTTGCGTATCCTTCTTCTTGCGCAAAGCTCAGTTTGTGCAACCTTCTGCTCTCGTTTTAAAAAAAAAAAAAGATTCTGGAATTTTTTTTTTCCTGAAGTTTGTCAACTATGGATTTTGCCAAGTTTGTTTTCCAAGCTAAGTTCTACAAGAATGACCTCATGATGTCATTGGGCACAGAAACTCGTCCTCCGGTCCTAGTTGACGAAAACGAATTCACTCAATGGCAAGATAGGTTCCTGAACTTCATTGAGCGTCAAGCTAATGGAGATAACATGATGAAGTCTCTAACTGAAGGACCTTTTGTAAAGCCTAATAAAGAGACTCCTCCAACATCTGAAGAGACTTCACGAAAGAAAGCTGATCGAGAGCTGAAAGCTAATCTTATGCTTGCCTTACCTAACTATGTCTATAACCGAGTTGATCATTGCAAAGATTATCCAAATCTGTTATGGGCACAATTGGAAAATATCATGCTTGGTTCATCCGTTGCAACTCAAATCAGACATACTCGGTTTATGAACAACTTTGAGGAGTTCAAGGCCAAAGACAGTGAATCTATAAAGAATGTTTTCGACAGATTCTGTGCAGTGCTGAATGATCTGCGAAAGATAAATGTGATCAAGACAGAGCTTGAGACGAATCTGAAATTCCTTAATGCTCTTCAGCCTGAGTGGAATAAAACTTGTCATAGACTGAGGAATGATGTTCGGATATCCACAATGCAGATTCAATAATTATTCGAGATTCTGATGACTGATGAAAGCTTGGTGATAGAGAAGAAGGCAAAACTTGAGAAAAAGAAGAAATCAGTAGACCCGGTGGCACTTCTCACGAAGCATTTGACTGAACAAGCGTTGTGTGATAACGCTTACACCGGATCAACTGAAGATGATGGCGAAACTTTACAAAAAGCTATGATCCTTCTCTCTCAGCATTACCAGAAAAAGTTCCAACCACGGACGGGTTCCAACTCTTCTCGCTTCACTTCTGGTTCTACAGTCCAAGTGCCCGAGCCAAAGTCTACTGCATGTTATAACTGTGGAAAGTCGGGCCACTATTCAAAGGAGTGTCGAGCAAAGAAAGTTAGGGACTCAGCTTACTACCGTAAGAAAATGGAATTGGCTGAAAAGAGAGAGAACGGAACTGCTTTGCTGGTGGAAGAAGAATTATGGTTGGATCATTCTGACGACGAAGCTTCAAATGTAGAGATCGCTCAGATGTGCTTGGTCGGAGATGATCAGTCAGATGATTCTGATGAAGATGAAGATGAGGTATATACTGATTTTGATCACAATTTTATTACCTCTCAGATGAAAATTATGATATCTGCTTTATCTGATTTACGCTCTAAGTTTATTTCTGAAAAGAATTTAAATGCTGAAAAGTCAGATTTGATTGACAAATTGAAGATTTCTTTGAAAGATGAAAAATCTATTTTAGATAATACAAAAGACATCTTTCAAAAGAAATTGGATGATTTGGAAAATTCAAATAAGACTTATCTTGAATCTTTGACGGCTATGACTAATTTAAAAGATGAATTTTCAGATAAAATAAATAAGTTAGAAGAAAAACTTTATCGAAGAGACCAATCTGAACAAACAATTTATATGAACAAACCGAGGAGTGAAGAGGCTTTAAAACAAAGATGGGGACTTGGTTTTGACAATCCTCATTGTTTAAACAAAGTGATAGACGAAGTTCCCACTTTATATAAATATGACTATCTAACTCTTGCACATTATGGTCCACAGTTTAAATTCTTTTGGACTAGTGAAAAGCAAATTTTAGACGTCGAAAATGAGAAAAGGATAAATATTAAGAAAAATGAAAGTCCTTTTGTTTATACGTCCGAAAATGCAAAATATTTTCCTGAAAAATCAAGAAGAGGAAGAAGAGTTTTAAATGATATATCTCCTATCAAATCTTCAATGTCTGATGATTTTATTGCTCCTTATGCACCTGATTCTGATAAAGGAAATATTTCTCCAATCATTTATGATTCGAAGAAATATACTCCTCCATTAGTATTAGAAGGAAAAATCATAGATCTTGAAGATAAGATAGAAGATCAAAATATTTTAAAAAAAATTGAATCTGACATTATTCTTTCTTTTATAACTTCTAGTCTTGAAGAAAATTTATTTTCTCAAAAATCAGATTCTATTTCTAGCCTTTCTTCTGATTCTAAGGAAAACCAAAAGGAAATTTCTAATTTAAAAATCTTTTCTCAAAATTCTTCAGACTCCGAGGCAAATTCAAATTTATTAGTTGATCAGATTGGTTGCTTGGATAAATTTATTTCTTCTGATTTAAATATTAAGTCTAAAATTCTTGATGATTCTTTTACGCTAAATGATCAATATTATAAACCTAAGCGTAAAAGAAGATGGTCAAAGAAGTCAAAGAAACAAGATAAAGTTCTTTCTGACAGTTCTAATTCTTCCGATTCAATTTTTTCAGATAGGACTTTGAGCAAGTCAAGGAAGCAGATTTGGCGAGAAAAGCGGACATCAGATGATTCTATGTCTAAGGAGAATAGATATGTAGACAAACATTATAAAAGTGATTCATTTGCTTTGTGTAATAAAATTTCCAAATACTCAATAAAGCAAATGATTCAAATTTCCAAATACTCATCAGATGATTCTATGTCTAAGGAGAATAGATATGTAGACAAACATTATAAAAGTGATTCATTTGCTTTGTGTAATAGAATTTCCAAATACTCAATAAAGCAAATGATTCAAATTTCCAAAAATGTCTCATATTCTTCTTCTGATTCTAGTTCAGATGATTATGCTTTCTCTTCTGATGATTGTGCTTATCATTCTTGTGATCATATTTCTCATGCTTTAACTGTCAAATCTAATATGTATTTCCCCATACGAACTGCAACTAACTTTCACGGGCCCAAATACAAATGGGTACCCAAGTCTAAATCTGATTCTAAGTTGCAGGCATCTCATGTTAAGGGGGAGTAAGATAAAAGATGGCTTTTGAACACAACAGTTCAAAACCCGGACTTCAAAGCTGAAAGATTTTGGCTTCTGAGTACTTCAGCTCAGGACCCGTACTTCATAGACTACGACTTCTAAACAAATCAGTTAAGAACTCGTTCTTCAAAGCTTTTAAGCTTCTGACTATATGAGATACTGTGAGTACATCAATTTTAATTCCGCTGCATTTTATCTCTGATAATGATGTGTTCCAGTTTTTCTCTTTATTCTTTTCTAGAATCTGAGCTTGTTCATTTTTTTCTTGATTTTGTATAACCCAAATTATTTTTTAATTTGAGACACAAATTATTTTTATAATGTGAAAGATGAAATAATTGAATTTTATTTTGTTCCAACTAAATATCAATTTGCTGAATTTTTTACATTTTGTCATTAATGAAAATTTTCAATATCAGCATATTGAGTTTAAAAGTTTACATCTTTACAAATTTTATTTTATAAGTAAAGTTTTACATTTTTTCTTTCTTTTGAATAAAATATGTGTCTAGGATAAATTTTCAAGTTCTTTTGTTTATATTAAAGTTTTTATATGGTCAAATTTCAAGTCTTACAAAAGTCGAAAAGTCAACAACATGTTTGAAACTTTTATTACTGCTTTAAAGTTGTGTGATTCAGAATATTTATAGTTTACAATGCTTGGAAAATTCTAAAAAGTCAAAATTATGGATCGTAATGAAAATATGGGCTAAGTACTTTTACGTAAAACTGAGTGATTGAGATGAATTTTAAATTCTTAAAATTCAGAAATCTCTAAGTTTAATAGTTTGTACCTGTGGCCATTCTGGTTTGGGAAGTAAGTTCCTCGGGATGCTTGTCATCTGGTCCCCTAAGGTCAATTGATTTGGGAGTGATCGAACCCAAATCCTTCAATAGAACCAGATCGAAAGTCATGTTCTACTGGTATGAATGGGTTTAAGATATGTCGATGTAGCCTTTCTGATCTGGGAAAGTAAGTTCCAAGGGGTGCTTAACACCTAGTCCCCTAAGGCCAACTGGTCTAGGAGCGTCTGACCCAAATCCTGCAATAGGGTCAGATAGAAAGTTACGTTTACGACATGTTCTTTACTTAATAAACCTTTTGATGAAAAGATGCCAAAGTGCACAAGCTTAAAAGATGCCAAAGAGCACACTCATGTTAAGATGCCAATGTGCACACTGCTAAAAAGATGCCAATGAGCACACATCTCATGATACTTGGTGATATGTTTGAGTTGCGATAAACCTATAAATTTGTGAAAATCTTAATTTTTGATGGATTAGTGTGAGTACATGCAAAGTTCTCTATTATATTTTTAGAATTGCATTTTCTTGAATAGATTGCTGGAAGTTTTTGAAACTGAACATGTTTTAACTTGATATGCAATAAAACTTGTTCTTGTATCCAACAACACATGCTTGATTTCAACTGATTGATAAATCTGTGATATTTTACTGAATAGACTTTAATTTGTTTAGTGTTTAAAATTTTATAAGTTTAGTCGTTTCAAAATTTACATTCAGTATATTTTTTTTTCTACATTAATATTTGATCATTGTGTTCTCATAACTATATTTTAATGGGTTTATGCATTATTCAAGGGGGAGTGAACAAAGAGAATGTTTTTCAAAGATTATATCTGTTTTTGAGGGGGAGTATTTGTTTTTCCTTTATGAATTCTAACTCGAATTGTCATATCTAGTGCATTTGTGTAGCGGGAGTCAAAGAGTTTAAAAAAGGTAAAAAAATTTCTGAGTTCAAACCTTGTTTTGCGCATCAAGCATGACACACAAACCTTGTTTTGCGCATCAAGCATGACACGAAAACCTTGCTTTGCGCATCCTGCGTGGTACGCAAACCCCAGTTTGCACATCCTTCGTGACGCGCAAACCTCCCTTGTTTTTCTCTGTTTCTTTGATTTTGCAGATCTTAAGCCGTCTCGTCTCCAACATTTGTGAAGCAAGAAGAAGTTAACGAGACAAAGAGCTCAAATGTTTATCTGTTGATCAAGAGTCGCTCAAAGATTCTATTCTCTCAGCTACAAATGATTCTTTTGCTGTTCTTGCTCCGAACACCACAGTTCATTCAAGGTCATTCAAAAGAGGTGTATCGTCTAGAGCTCAAGCAGCAAAGACAACTTAATCTGAAAGATGCTGAGAAGAATTTTTTTCTTTAAAAGTCATAAAGCTTCATAAAGTCTCTTTAATGTTCCATGCTGATTTAGAAGACGAATTTTGAAGACCAAAGCGCCAATGATTACTAAGGGGGAGATTGTTAAGTCTGATTTTATAGTAATCATTGTATTTATAGGTCTTGGTCAAATACTGTGTCTAAAGTCATATACTATATTGTATTGACCAAGGGTATTTAAGTCCCTTTGGTCTTGTTTCCTTGTAAGATTTCACGCACATTATTGATAATTCCTACTTTGTGCATACTTGTCTCTCTCTCTCTACTTTCTCTCTCTAGGATTCATAAGATCTTGAACTCTCACTACCCAACGGTCGTCACATCAAAGTAGTCCAAGCATACACATGTAACCCGTAGGTTCACCATAACATTGGCCAGGTGTAATTATGAACGTACTATACATGATCATCCTTACTACTCTCGACGTGATTCCCGTCCCTAGTGTCTCCATCAACCTCAAAACATCCAAACTTAAAGTGCCTATTGGTGAAATTCTCTATCTCGATCACTTAAAAGAACACTAGTTTGAGTGTAGGCATCCAAAATCAACACCTAAATATCTCAAACTTAAGCTCTGATACCAACTTGTAACACCCTCAAATTTGGTAAGAGCAACTAATTAAAATTTTGATATTACATCAAGTAAAAGATAAGTCTTCAAAATAAAATTCTCTATCTAACCTCAACAAATATAAACTCCAGTCTTATACAAGGAGCAGACCAAGTCGGGTGCTATTTAATCCCAACTATAAGTTGCTCTTCCCTAAACAAAAGCGGAAGACTTCACTAAGATAACCATTTCTCGAGCACAGAACTAGCACTCTTCTCTGCACAGTGTCACTAGAACTATTCCCAACCGAAACCTGTTGCACATGCCGACAAATAAAAAGGTTAGGCTAACGCCTAGTGAGTTCAAAAGTTTTCAATATGAATAAAGATATCGTTGAAAAGAAGTAATGTAATTTAAATCATAATCTTTCAATTTGATAAGTCTCAAATATGAAAGCGACCTGTTTTTCCAATAAAGTGCATTTTAAGCAAAGAAACTCCCATGTAAACGTATTTCCAATCCAAACTACTTCGAGGGAAAGATCCAATATAAAACGTTCTTCTGTAAATAGAGTCCAACCCAATACTCACCCAAAACACAAATAATAATCTATATTCAATACTGAAACCCGGACAAACTCTATTATCCAAAATATACAAAAACATGATAAGGTTTAATAGTTAAAACCACAATTCATGGGTAACAATCCCTATACAAAATGTCACCAAAACATAATGATGCTCAATACCCAAGACAACGTCCTTCGGTGATGGGGGAGACCCATCTCCAGTGAACGTTGTAGGCACACCAAGCTAAGCCACATATCTATGTTACGAACATGTCTCGAGGATGGAAAAGCCTATGACATCAATCCAATCTAGATCTTTAGTCATTTTTATCAACATCGACTCAAACCGTGTATTTAATCATATCGGACATCAACTCAAACTGAGTATTTAGTCATATCGGACATCAACTCAAACCGAGTTTTAGTCATATCGGACATCAACTCAAACCGAGTCTTTAGTCATTGCGGACATCAACCCTATCCAGGTCTTTAGTCATTATGGACATCAACTCAAATCGAGTCTTTAGTAATTGCGGAAATCAACCCTATCCAAGTCTTTAGTCATTTCGGACATCATCCCTATCCAGGTCTTTAGTCATTTCGGACCTCAACCCTATCCAAGTCTTTAGTCATTTCGGACCTCAACCATATCCAGGTCTTTAGTCATTTCGGATCTCAACTCTATCCAGGTCTTTAGTCATTTTAGACCTCAACCCTATCCAGGTCTTTAGTCATTATGGACATCAACCCTATCCAGGTCTTTTACTCAAATGCTCACCAAGTTCGATCTTATCCGGATCTTTACCTTGGGATGTCACCATCCAGACAAGCTTACTCATTTTGGAATTACATCATATAAATTACATGACTCCAAATCGAATTACCAACGCACTCAAAGACATGTAATTCTCAAATAAAAAGCAATAATTGCAAAACATATCCAAAGCTCCACATCGTGCTATCGAAACCAGACAAATGTCCCCAAAACCCAATAGGGTTGAAACCGAGTCAAGAACTCAACAACTCAAAGGCCATTCAAATAAAGGCATCATGAGCGATAAAAATGTATTTAACCAATGTTCATAGAAAACACATTCACCAAAACATTATCAACTCAAAACCCATCATTGGTTGGGACAAACCATTTTCCAAATGAACTCATAATACAATAATATGCATTTTTCGAAAATGTTTATAAGGTCAAATACACAAAATGACACTTACATCAATTGAACTCCAACTATATATGTAAAATCATCGATGAAACACTTCAACATGATTTATTTACCAAAATTCCCAAAAATCCCAAAAATGGGTATTTCACCATGTTTATAAAACTAAACATTTCAAAATAACAAAACTTATCAGATGATCAGCAGTTAACAATCTCATGTAAAACACAAAACACGTTAAAATGAACATTTTGGGATGTACACCGTTTTCACAAATCAACTTGAACTCACCTCGCTAGATTTAGGCTAAATCTAGTTTTTACCCCAATTGAGCTTCCTTGAAGGAATCCGAATCCTCAAGTAAATCTTCCAAAACCCTAGATCCACAAGTGACCAAACATAAATATCCATCTTCAATCTATTAGAATTGTAGATCCCAGTATAGTGCAATCATGAACAATAATATCAATTAAGAACAGTTAATGAATCACAACCTCTAGTCATATGATTAATATTCAAGAAAGGTTTAGGTTTACAGAGAGAATATCTGATAAGCAGAGTAAACCTATTGACTAGAGAATTATGAATGAGATCTAAACTCAACTTTCTAACCTAAAACAAGGTTTAGAAAACCTTTAAATACTAAGCGTATAGGCCTAATGGGCTTCACGCCCAATAACCATTAAATAATCAAATAATAAAAATTCAACCCCTTATAAATGCTTTATAAAACTTTCAACTCACAGGACATTCAGTCCTAACAATCTCCCCCTAAAGTTGAATAAGGCATTTATCTTCTTGAAAACTTCAGGTATTGATCTTCTTTCCCTCTTGAATCTTTGAAGAACTTTGGTGTTGCATGTCTTGATGTCTTTCCAACCTCCCCCTTGAATAAAGCTCTTGGTCTTCATAATTTCAACTTTGTAACCAGATTCAATGTACAATAGCCTCGACTGAACGCACTATCAAGCAACTTTCAACTGTAGAAACTCAACACATCGGATCAACACACAAGAAAGATAATGTGCGAGTTACTTGACATTCCACGGTGCATCTTCAGTTTAATAACAAAGAATCTGTCTTTGAACCGCGAGTTGAATAGACTTTCAGTTCAAGAACTTGTAGAACAAATATGCTCGTAGGAGGTACAAACTTGTAGCAGACACCACATGATACGGGATAGAAGATCCAATAAAATATTTCCTGTTGCAATTCAGATTTAAGCTTTGACTTTGAAATTGAACTTTGTAAATCTCTCCCCCTTTTTGATGATTGAGAACATCATGATCATCAAAACTCTTCAATTTCAACACATTCTTTGATCTCCTCCTTTGTGATGAACTAACAATCTACCCTTTATGATAATTTGACATTCTCCGCCCTTTGATCTGAGTATCCGTCAATTCATGAAATGTATATATCCGAATCTTTTCAAATTCAGATATAATAGGAATTGAAACCCTGAATCAACAAATGATACAGTTATTATGCCTGTAAGTAGCACGGATCCACTTTGTACAACGGATGTACTTTGGAAAGGAGCTTTTGTGATATTCACTCCCCAGGGCTTCCATTCAATCATCGAAAAACCACAAAGGAATTTTCTATGAATGTTATGACAAGAAAACTCATTCCTTGTGTGTACGTGCAAGTGTAGAATGATTGAAGCTACTTAGCTTTCTCAGGCTCAAAAATGTGTAAACTGTTGAGACAGCAACAGATATTACACGGACTCAATGTGCATGAAAGAGGTGCGAAGGTAGGGAAACTTTCCTTCTTTTTCAATATCTAAATCTTCCGAGTGAAGACTAGATAGCAGATATGTTGCGTCCCCAAAAAAAATGAAACATTTCTTTGTTAAGAAAGAAACGAGTGGTTGGTGGGGTAAAAACAAGAGTTGGCATGGGCTCACTGCCTGTTTCAATGATGGTCACCAAAGAATGTGAACCAATCAGTAGATGTGGCTGCCCGACTCAGAAAGTGTTTGGTGTAGAACTTTCATATTCTTTTAACTCTGGTCTCACACCCTCTTTCTTTTTGTCATTAAAGCTCACTTCTAACCAAACTCTCATTTACATTTTACCGCTCAGCACAATGAGAAAAACTCAACCGGATGAGTTATCTCCCCCAATCTTTGATTTAAGACCCCTCACCCCTCAATCACCCAAGGATAACTTCTAGGGTAGGAAACACTAGTTAACGTGAATCCATGGAAGTTCTGTTTAAGTTCTCACATAAATCCCATGTAAGTCCTAAAAAGAATAGTTGCGCAACAGTTTAACTGAACAGTTAAGTAAAAAATGTATGATAACATTGTCAAAATGTATGCTCATGAGATTTGAGCAATTGAACTTTGAAGATTTCTCAAAACAAAGATTTTCTAAAAGATATTGAATGAATGAAATGAAATCAAGTGAATTGTTTTGAGAATCTGACAATGTATCAATCAGATCAAATAAAATGGTTAGGGTATCAAAGAACTGTATATTTTGTTTATATGAACAAATATAAACAATTTAGCAATGAAAGCACAAATTTGGAAATGATGATTGATGCTCAACAATATTTGAAAGCAAACGGGAGTATTACCATCGAAAAATTGGTTCGTTATGAGACATGGTAATAACAATTTCAAATGAAGTACTGAACCGGTGTGTATGAATACTTGACAGTATATTGAAAAGATAATACACAAGTATTTATATTTGGAAACACACGGTCAGTTCAACATTAATGCTCAAAAATTGAAAAACATTTAAAATCACACTTCTAAATTCATAAAATCTTTTGAGAACCAGAAGTGGTTTTTCATGTTCGAAAGTTGTTCTTCTTTCAAACAATCAGAGATCTAGATCAGAAGATATTTACCTTTAAGCTCCCCCTGGATATTTACAAAATATCCTTATCTGAACATTGAAGAACGGGTCCTGATCTGTTATAATCAGAAACCATAATCTTGACACTTAAGTTCAGGTTTTGAACTGTTTTGTTCAAAAGCCATAGTTCTTTGAGGTACGAGTCCTAGACTGTTTTGTCTAGAAGTCAACGGTCGTTGAAGTACGGGTTCTAAGCTGATTTACTTAGAAGCCTTTGTTCTCTTACTCCCCCTTGACTTGAGTTGCCTGCAACACAGAATCAATTTTAGGCTTTGGTACCTACTGGTATTTGGGTCCATGAATGTTAGTTACAGTTCTTGTGGGGGTAATTGAATAAAAACCATACCAGAAATGATCACTTGTTTTGTGAACATGATCATGTGTACAACAGTAAGAACAATAGTATTTCTTACCTGATAACCTGAGTAATTGATCTCTCGAGTAGATATGGTCAGGTTTACCTTTATGCGCTTTGTTCTTCTTGGCTTTGTGTGTTTGTACACATGATTTCTTTCCTTTCAGCTCATCTTTCTTTTCATCTTCAACTGGTTTCTTCTTCCAGACCAGTTCCTCTTCCTTATATCTCCTTCTTCGTCGATGTGTACCTGAACCATCTATATTTCTATCATAGAAAATGTTAGTACTACGAATGTGATCAGAAGATTTAACTGACCACTTGGAAGAAACAGTTTTCTGATTTGAACTTGATGTTGTCTTTTCAAGCTCTTTAATCTTTGAAGCAAGACTGTCTCTTTCTTTGACAAGAAGATCAATCTTCGTCTCGCATTCAGACTTCGTTTTCTTCTCTTTCAGCACACTTTCAGATAGTTCAGATAGCTTCTCAGTAAGCTTTTTGATCTCAGCCTCAAACATACTTTGTTCTTCTACAAATCCCTTCTCAGCATCCTTTCTTTGGCCGGATATTTCTTTGAAGAATCCCACATTCTTTTGTTCAATAGCCTTCTTCTCTGTGGCAAACTTTTCCCTTTCCAGAATGATTACTTTCTCAAAATCAGAAACTTGCTGAGAAAGTTTTATACACTTAAGCTCAACAGTCTTCTTTTCTTCAAAACACTTTCTTGAAAAATCTGAGAACTTCTTTGAAAATCCTTTCTTTTCACTCTCAAAATCAGCTTAATCTTTGACCATCTTTTGTTTCAAATCAGATATTTTCTTTTGAAGCTTAGCATTAGCATCCTCCAGACTCTTAGTCTTCTCATAATACTTTTCAACAGATACTGCTTTCTTTTCTTCACAACTATTTCTGGAAAAATCTGAGAGCTTCTTTGCAAATGATTTCTTTTTAGTCTCAAAATCGGATTTGTCTTTAGCAATCTTTGACCATCTTTTGTTTCAAATCAGATATTTTCTTTTGAAGCTTAGCATTAGCTCTGATGCCAATTGTAGATCCCAGATATAGTGCAATCTATCAACAATAATATTCAATGAAGAACAAAGTATAAACCACAACTGCTTGCTGGATTTGCATAATCTGATATTCAAAATCAGAGATCTTTCTTTTCAGCTCAGAATTCTCAGATTCCAATTCTCTTCCTTTTAATACTACCTTTGGCCCTAACATCTACCATTCAGTACAATCCCACAACTCTTTTCCTGTCATTTTGTAAGTATATATTTGATCAGAAATTTCACAAAAAATGTCACGAAAAAGTTCACAAGAAATACTATTTGTCATAAAATTTCGAGCTATATTATTAGCCCTCTGTCTTTTCTCCTGTTCCTCAGAAGAAACTTCTGTTGGAATTTGAGATTGCATCTCTCCTTCAGTCAATGATAATCTGATATAGTAACCCAACTCATATTCATCCACAAAAGTCAAAAAATTAACTTTGCACTCTTCATATTTTCCTTTGAACAACAGCCTTGGTGAGTTCAACCTTTTTTATCGTATCGAATAGAATTAATTCGATCCGGCTCTGAAAAGCTTGATTTCCAGGGACTGAACTTGACAAGAGTTGAAACTTGAACGGGTTTAAACTTTAATCTTAAATGCACTGTAGCGATCGTGAGACAAACAAATTGATCAAAAAAAATAAATAAAAATGACAAGGACCCGGTCGAGTAAGAACCCAGTCGAACAAGGACCCGGTCGGACCCGGTTGAAACAAGGACCCGGTCGAACAAGGACCCGGTCGGACAAGAACGTGGTCGGACCCGGTCGAACCCGGTCGAGCAAGGACCCGGTCGAACAAGGACCCGGTCGAACCCGGTCGAACAAGGACCGGTCGAGGATAAACAGCAAACCGATAATCAAACAGATTACTAAGAACTGATAATCACCAATCAACTATCGATAACAAATTACTCAAAAACAGATAATCAACAATCAACTATCGATAGAAATCCAGAAAAATCAACCCAGATCACCAGAAAAATCAATTATGCAATATAAACGATTTATAAGAAATCAATAAGAAATCCAATTAATCGATAAAGCAGGACACTATTCAAACACTCTTAACCCAGAAAATCAATAAGAAATCCAATTAATAGATAAAGCAGGACACAGATCAAACACTCTTAACCCAGAAAATCAATAAGAAATCCATTTAATCGACCGAACACAGCAATCGAAATATGCAGAAATCAATAAAGTCAAAAAGCAACAAACTTTAATTTTGCAAAAATCGATTATGAATTCAGATATTCAGGTAAACACATAATATGATCAAATAAGCGATTAAAGGGTTTTTGACAAATCTTTTTGGATCGTATCGAATAATGTAAATTCGAACCTGCTCTGATACCAATTGTAGACCCCAGTACAGTGCAATCATGAACAATAATATCAATGAATAACAGTTAATGAATCACAACCTCTAGTCATAAGATTAATATTCAAGAAAGGTTTAGGTTTACAGAGAGAATATCTGATAAGCAAAGTAAACCTATTGGCTAGAGAATTATGAATGAGATCTAAACTCAACTTTCTAACCTAAAACTAGGTTTAGAAAACCTTTAAATACTAAGCGTATAGGCCTAATGGGCTTCAGGCCCAATTACCATTAAACAATCAAATAATAACAATTCAACCCCTTATAAATGCTTTATACAACTTTCAACTCACAGGACTTTCAGTTCTAACAAGAATCATTTCCCAAACATTTTTACCTAAAGATCCCAACTTCTATCAAAACCCTAGTTTTCCAAAAATGAAGAGAAGAGAAGATTACCTTATCTACCACTTGTATCCACCAACAATAAACCTTTAGGGTTATTACTATGACATCAAACTTAAGATCTTCAAAAGATGGGAGATAGGTTGATGAAACCCTAGAAACTTGGAATTTCTTGAAATGGGATGAAATGAAGAGTTTCACGCCCTTGCTTCTAAATCCCCACTTTGATTGTGAAGAATCTCTTTACAACACACTGGAAAGCACCCTAGAGGCTCCAAAATCCGACTTTTAGGGTGAGGGTTCGGTTCTTGGGAGATAAGAGTGAAGTGGGTGAATATGGCAAATGAAAGAGGCTGAAAATTCGGGATTTAAAGCAACCAGGGGTCGACGGCGATAGTGCCCTGCGAAAGTGACATATGACACTTTCGCTGTACACTCTCGCTGAGAGTGTACCGCGGGCAATAATGCCCTCTGCGAGAGTGACAAGCGATTGTGACACATGTTACTTTCGCTGTCACTTTCACCCAGACTCCCTGAAGCCCGAAAATCCGATCTTTTTCGACACTAAGGCCCTCGACACTCATTGGAACTTTTAGTAGTGTTTTCCCAACATGAATCCCACCAAACACAAGGTACATAAATGCCTGGGTTCCTTTATACTTACCGAAAATTATGGGTGTTACAAATCCCGCAAACCAAACGCGCCCTTAGTTGCCTTAATCATGGAAATTAAGTTAGAGCTCCTATCACGCCTATTTCGATATATTACTACCGACCCTTCTCAGTAAACAACACACGGATCAATTTCTTATTACAAATAATGCTAGCATCATTCTTAGCTAGCCAATCCATTCCAAGAACAACATCAAACTTCTTCATTACCATTGAGTAGAGCAATAATGGCACTAACATCCCCTCAATGTCTATGACACATCCCTCAAACACCTTCCTAATCAACACCTGATTAGCATCAACGGTTTCTACTTCTAACGTATGCTCTAGACGTTTAGGTTTTATACGCAAACACTTATCAAATTCGGGGGATATGAAAGAGTGGCTCGCCCCCGAACCAAACAACACCCTTGCATATAAAGAATTCACCAGAAAAATACCTCTCACCACATCCTGGACTTCCTCCGCCTCAACAGCTATCATATTGAAGGCCCGCCCTTTCGGACGTGCCGCCTCCCACTTCCTTTCCTTCCTTTTTCAACCATTGCGATCCCCCGCTAGAGCTAACCTAAATTTCTTCACTCGTGGGCAGTCCGATCGGAGGTGGTTGGGTGACCCACATTGATAACATGACCTCTTGCTAGGATAATCTCTTGACATGTGTCCCGGCATCCCGCATTGGAAACATGACCGTGTTTCTGCTCCGCACTCTCCCCGATGCATGTGCTTGCATTTACCATACGGTTTATCCCCAACTCCACGACCTCCTCGCGATTCTTGCCTGAACGGCTTCCTTTTCCTTGCATCTAACACTGGCGCATCCCATTTCCTTTTGTCTTCGACTCTCTCCGTCACTTGACGGTTCTTTTCTTTCTCCATCATCTTGGTTGTGTTGACTACGGCTTGAAAGTGGTCGGCTCTCTCGCCGAGATGAGTTCTCGCAGACTACTCTTCAATCCAAAACTATACCGTTCTACCCGACTTTCCTCATTCGGTAAATACACACCGGCGAATCGGGACTTCTCAATAAATTTAGAGGTGTATTCTCGCACCGTCAGCTCTCTTTTTCTTCCAGATTCAGAAACTCTTCTTTCAGCTTTTTAACTGTCGCCAGACGACATAATTGTGCCTTGTACTTCCCAACAAAGGCTTCCCACGACATCCCCTTAGTTGTCGACGATCCACGTCCCCCTGTTTCCGCATCCCACCATAGAACTGCATCATATATCAGCATGGACAGGGCATAGATCACTTTGTCTCCCTCAGCACATTTGCTGGTATCAAACACCAACTCCATCTCCTTGACCCACTTCATCATCAAAACTGGGTCACATTCTCCTTTATAGGTGGGAGGCTTTCATGCGGCAAACTCCTTGTAACTACAACCTTTGGCACTTGCTTCATTCGCCACCAGAATTTGGTGATGGAGAGTGACCGCCCACTTCGGTTACAGGTGGGCTGGACATTTCCATACCCTCTGTACTCTCGCTGTTGACCTTACTTCCTGATGACGTTTTCTCTTGATGGGCCAACAGGTCTTGTAGAGTCTCCTATAGCTTCCCCATTTCAGTGGAAAAAGTCTCGTGTGTCACGAAGGCCTGAGCTCGGCCCCGACCACGAGCCCTCGCAGTTCCCCGCCCCCCATAGTTGAAGAGCTTTCTTGCTGAGAGGTCTCCCTCTCCATAAGTATTTCGACACTTCGTACTCTGCGCTTGACACGAGTCTTAGCTTTCCCTCGATTCCCGGTTTTGGTCCCCTCGACTTGGGTCATAGCCTTTCGGGTTATCCTTACCCCGACCCCGTCCACGAACACGACCCCTTCCTCGGGCTGCCAACTGCCTAGCAGGACCTACTGGTTCTTCAATGAAGACTTCATTCACCGGCATTTCCACCTCCATCGACACTGACCTACTCCGCAAAACCCGTCCAGACATGATGACTGCTGAAACAACACATAGGTAAACATTAATTTAACCGACCCATATGCAATAAGGTAATTAGGCACATACATGCACCTGTAAATTTGCAATTACATTGGCCAGATGTAATTCCAAATCTACCTTACATGTTAGTCCCTGTCTATCATTACATACATCCCTATAGCGGTACCCCCAGGAACATCCTATTTATCAGTTGTGTTCTTTGTCTAATGTTTAAGTTTAGGTCCAAACGGTCACCTAAATCTCTTAAACTATGGCTCTGATACCAATTTGAAACAACCCAAAATCAAGGAAACATAATATAAATTTTAAACTCCCAACAGTGGGTCCCAATGCAAACATACGGAAAATAAAGGTTAACATTGTTCAAACAAGAATGATTCAATCACAACCGAGAATCTATTAATTGCAACTAACACCGCATCTAAGGCAAGACTCTCCGACCACTAGCTCTCAGCACTTCTCTTTCCCTTTCGACGAACTGCCGACATTTCCCTTACCTGAAAATGGGTTTTAAGAAGTTTGAAAGCGAGAGTTAGACCAAAGGGGTCTAGTAAGATCCCAACTGCGAACATTTTAAAAAGAAAATAAAGCGGAAAATCATTTTTTAAATTTCGTCTCAACGAGACTTAATCAGCAGATCAAATAACCCATTCCGCATACGGAATCGATTCTCGTACTCACTCGGGGCCCCTAGTAGATCCCCATTCGGCCCCTCGTTGATGTCGTTCCCGTGGATAAGAAAACAAATTCCAAATACACGGGTCAACCATCCCCGATGATTGATTATAAGCCATGGCGCCCGGTATAAAACTTGTTTCCAATTTTCATACGGTAATACACGTAAGTAAAATAAGTACACATGATATCGAAATAAATCAATGGATCGCAGTTCATTATGATTTTACAAAAAAAATAAAATAAACATATTAAAAATTTCCAACAATTGCCATTTCCAGTTTATAGAAGTTGTGAATAAGGGACTCACCTGGTGAATTGGAATCTTGGTACACACGCACGGAAATAAATTCCCGAAGATCAAACTCCTACAGGTTCGATAAAACTTGATAATTAGTTCTTCTGATAATTATCCCAAATTAGAATCCTAAGCGCTCATCCTTTCTAAATAAAATCCGAGATTTGAAACACGATTCACAATCCAACGTTACCCCAAACTTGAGGTGGGCTTCGACCCGTTAGTGGTCTGGTCCACCATGAGAAACGGCCCAAACCGTGACCGCCCGACTCCTAGTCACGCCCGACTCGAGGGGCACCCGGGTCCAAGGAACACCCGACTCGATGAGAGCCCGGGTCCATGGTACACCCGGCTTGATGATAGCCCAGGTCCAAGGTATACCCGACTCGATGAGAGCCCGGGTCCGACACACTTTTGCTCAACACGGAATGGGACACGGGTCGGGGGTGGGAGACACTCCCCGAAACCATCGATTTTTTTTGCAGCGGCGTTATGGGTCAGATCCCAAATCGAGCACGTCCAAACTAAATAATGAGCAGGTCATTCGAACAAACGGTGGATGACTTAAACCGAACAAAAACCCAAAACATCAAGAAGAAGAGAAATAGATTTTCTAGAAATTCTTAAATCCATAGTCTCAACGTCCATTACCCAAAATCAGTTCAAGATTTGATTTTCTTAGATTAAGTTTTATTAAAGCAACTCATTCTAAAAACTGAGATTTCCAAATCTAAAAATCAAAATTAGAAGAATTACCTCTTTGTGAAGAACCTTTATTAGTTGCTAGCTACAATCCAAAAAACTTCACACTGAAATCCACCCTTGTTCACTCTTCTCCTCCTTCTTCCTTAAGCGCCGCCCACCAGGATTTAGACCAAAAAGTGACGGAATACCCTAGGTTTTAGGTCTTTATGACCAATATTCCAAAGAGGCCCCCCAAACAATTCTATTTCACCCTTTTTACACCACTTAATTTGTATTTCACATAACACTGAAATAGTGGTCGTTACAATGAGAAATAGAGAAGTAATCCTAGCTTTTCATTCGGTCAAGATCGGCTTTGACCGGTCAAATATTGCGTCTTTTACTGGTCAACAATTATGGCTTTGATTGGTCAAATGTTGCGGCTATTCCAAAAATAGAAGGACAGTTTCGTAATTTTTACAAATGCACGGGACGAGTTCATATATGAATCTGTATGATTCACATATGAACTATATGTTAATATGTGAACCAGTGTAATTTACATATGAACTTTTATAACTGATTCATATATGAACTAGTGTATGATATTTATCATAAATGTTAATTTTCACTAATATAAATACTAGAGAGTTATTGTATACACGTGATCATTTATAAAATATTCATGATGAATAATGTGTATATTGATGATGAATGTTATAGTCAAAATGTATATTCATGACGAATATCATACTGATCTATGAATGTTGAAAAATTGTTGTATACACATGGACGTATATAAATATTCATGATGAATAATATGTATATTAATGATGAATGTTATAGTGAAAATGTATATTCATGACGAATATCATACTGATGTGTAACACCCTAAAATTTGGGTCAATTTTTTTGCTCGCAATAAGACGTTTATAAATGGAGGAGTTTAAACCTTTGACATATGACTCAAAATAAACCTTTACAGAAGGCATCACCCATGCAGGGAAAGAGTATAAGCGTTTACATGTTTGTAAAGAATTAGAAACAAGGACCGACAACCTACTAATCTAAATGCTCTAATCTAGATTACAAATCGGGTGTCGTCTTCATTTCCCAAAATATTGACAAGTAAGGTGTACGCTCTATATTTCCTCAAAAGCTAAACCCTCCAAAAGATTGGTCCCAATGGCCCAACGCTCCGCTCATGGCTTTACCACCCGACCGCAAAGAGAACCTGGATTTCACATCAAAATAAACAAGTGTTAGGCTTGGAGCCTAGTGAGATAATTCCACAATTATAAATGAGGTAATTAATGTATAACAATAATAAAATGGTTCACTTAGAATGACGTAAATGATTAACTTCCATACTTGTTTTCCTCCTGTAAAACGGGGGAGACCCGTCCACCATAGGTTGTGACGGAACACAAAAGTAGGACACAACACGTATTATGCCCATATTTGAGAATGGTTACTTACCGGCATCAACTCTATCCAAGTCTTTAGTTCAGCATAAACTTAGGTTCAACTCTATCCAAGTCTTTACCCCAAGATATCTAAGTTCAACCCTATCCAGATCTTTAGCTTGGATTTCCACCATTTCCCATTTAATTTAAAGGCGTGACACTTTATCATAGTGCCCTTGGCAACCAAAGTCCAACATAATCATAATATCAGTCATCATACCATCATGGACAATTTCAATCATTAGGTCATCAACATGTTCACATAAAACACATTTTTCCCAAAAGAGGGTAGGTCACATTTCTATAGCATCTTGATTTTACATATATCTAAAATATATAGGTACATTACTACTCCAATTAATTTCATAAAACACATTGTGATTCCCCCCATTTCATGATACATTTAGAAAGTTATATGTGGTCAAATATGTACATCATTCCTACCAAATAAAACTCATCATGTTCACACAAATGTCAAACCCTAGTTTTTGACCCAATAGTTCAAAGAAATGCAAAACAGAGAATAATGATAGCATTTTAAGGTAATGTAAGGAAAAAGGTTTCATGGTGCTTAAGAACATGTGATATGAAGAAAGACTCACAAAATGGGTTTTCATCAAAACCCAAAACCCTAAAATCTCCTTCTTGTAGGAATGAGAAGGGAGGTTTGAGAGAGAAATAAATGTGATACGTGAGAAGTAAATGAGAAAAGAGGCCAAATCCGAGTTTTTAACCCGTTAGACCTTCGCGACGAGTGTGACATGTGCATTATCGTCGGGGCATAATCTCCCGCTAACAAGGGCTCGCGGTACCTCGCCCGTGACAGTACCTCCGCGATAGTGACCCGAGCACGTACAATCGTCGGGCATTATCGTCCCGATTGTACCGTAGGTCATAAAGGGCTCGCGATTATGACACCGAGAGAATGCCAAGGGCATTCTCGCTGAGTGACCTGCTCGCTCGTTTTGTTTCCGGTTTCGATCCAGTTCAACTCTAACGGATCAAGCCAATCTTAACGTACAACATACACGGATGAGGGAGCGAAATGATTGGTTAAATGACAAACAAGTTAGCCTTTTATCAAATTGAACCATTAAGTTATCCAGAAGGGTCGAAATAGAATACTTACGAAATTTGGGGTGTTACATGATGTATGAATGTTGAAAAGTTGTTGTATACACGTGAACATATATAAATATTCATGATGAATAGTATGTTTATTCATGATGAATAGTATGTATATTCATGATGAATAGATAATTGATCCAACCGAAGTACAAGCTATCAATTCTTTTTCTAGATTGGAACCCTTAAAAGAGCTCTTTTCCGACTCTGTTAAGGAGTATCGCTAACCCAACTCTTTGAATCTTTGCATAGTGATGTATTAGTATTGAAGATTTGTTGAATGTTATACTAAGTTGTATATTCATGATGAATATCATACCAATGTATGAATATTGAAAAGTTGTTGTGAACATATGAACGTACATAATTATTCATGATGAATATCACACAGATGTATCATTTCACGTAAAAAACGGTAAAAAAAACTATATCGAGATGGATGTCAAATCGAAGAGAATGAAATGCACGTTTTTTTATGTAATTCGTTTGATTAAAATATTAGTTATTTTCAAGATAATTTAGTTTAAAAATTAAGGGGGGAAATTTTTTTAGTTAAAAAAGAAAATAAAAAGACAAATATGATAGACGTGTATTCAAACTTTCATTTTTACCCCTACTCACTTCTCAATTAATCATTTTATGTTTTAACCATTGATAATTTTTTTAACCATTGATAATTTTCTAATTTTGATCAATGGCCAAGATTGGTCATAATGCTCACAATGAAAATGTGGTTTTCATTTAAACCTACCTACCTATATATATATATATATATATATATATATATATATATATAGAGAGAGAGAGAGAGAGAGAGAGAGAGAGAGAGAGAGAGAGAGAGAGAGAGAGAGAGGGATCATGCGAGAAGCAAACTAATTTGCGAGACGGCGAAAAAGAATGTGGGTCACATAATCTATTAATTAAAAATACCACAAGTAAAAAATGAAAAATAATTTTAGAATTTAGGATAATTATCATTTTGAATTGGATAAATCCTTAAAATTCTCATTATATTTTTTAGATTTATTTATTTTTAATTTCAATTGTTTCATATTTTTTTTATAATTTTTCTTTCTAAATATACTTTTAATAAAAAAAATCACAATTTTGACCAAATATCACATGTGATATCACTATATAAATACTTATACATATCACATATCATATTATTACATGTGATAATTGTATATATTTTAGTTAATCATATATGATTATGTATATTTATATTTATATATCTTTTTGTGATGTAAATATTATCAAATGTGATTATGCGTCACTTATATTCAAACATATATTATCATATACGATATGTACAAAAATTCACCTAGTGGGATCATATGTGATACATAATAGTAGATCAAATGTTAAACGAAGATAAACACATGTGATTCAAAACATAAATTCAAAAATAGAGGAAAAATTGTGAAATAGATAATGAATTAATTGTGGATATCACATGTGATATATTGATGAAAATTGTAATTTTTTTTAGGTAAAGTGTGTCTAGAAAAAAATTATATAAATTTGATAAAAAAAATTATGAATTTATTAAAATTAAAAAAGTAATAAATTTAAAAGATATAATGAGATTTTTAATGATTTATCCAATTCAAATTTTAATTATCCTAATTTTTAAAATTAATTTTTATTTTTTATTTATGGTATTTTTTAATTAATAAATTATGTGGCTCATATTTCTTCTCGTCTTCTCGCAAATTAACCACATTCTCGTTTGAACCTACCCCTATATATATATATATATATATATATGGTTGGGTTCAAATGAAAACTCATTTTTCATTGTGTACGTGAGGTCTAATCTTAGCCATTGATCAAATCTTAGAAAACTAATCAATGGTTAAAACATAATAACATTAATTGAGAAGTAATTAGGGACAAAATTGGAAATTTGAATCAACGCCTACCTTATTTGACCTTTTATTTTCTTTTTTAATTAAAAATCTTTTACCTTCTTAAAGTTTAAAATAAATTATCTTAAAAATTACTAATATTTTAAACAAACAAATTACATTAAAAAAACGAGAATTTTGTGCTCTTCGATATGATATGCATCTCGATATAATTGTTTTTTCAATATAATTGTTTGTTACGTGAAATGCTATATATGTGTTATATTCATTATGAATATGTATGCACGTCTTCGGGTGTCCATATTCGGTAGGAAAAACAAAGGTGAACGTTCATTCACTATTCATGATGAATAATACAGTATTCAGGATGAATCATACAACATTCAGGATGAATAATACACGAATCCATGATCCATGTATTGTTCATCATGAATCGTGTATTATTCACCCCGAATGTTGCATTATTCACCCCGAATGTTGCATTATTCATCCCGAATGTTGCATTATTCATCCTGAATGTTGCATTATTCATCATGAATGATACATTATTCATGATGAATAATATATGAATGACCCGTGAAGGTGTGGACACATGTCGCACTCTCTTTTGTTTCCCGATTCACTACCGAAATTTCGTTTAATTCATTATGAATATGTATGCGAATCCCCGGGTGTCCCAGATTCAGTATGAATAACAAATGTGAACGTTCATTTATTATTCATGATGAATAATACAGTATTCATCATGAATTATACAACATTCAGGATGAATAATACACGAATTCATGAATCGTGTATTATTCATCTTGAATGTTGTATTATTCATCCTGATTGATACATTATTCATGATAATTAATACATTAATGACCCGTGAAGGTGTGGAGACGTGACGCGCTTTTTTTTGTTCCCCGATTCACAACCGAAACTTTATAGGTTCTCGATTCGTCTCGATGGGTGTTAGGTTACGGTGATGAAGAATGTGATGTCTTACGACGTTGAAGAAAGTGTTGAAGAACGTGATGTCGATGTGTTGTACACACTTGAACGTACAAAAATATTCATAATGAATATAACACATATATAGCATTTCACTTAAAAATGGTTAAAACAACAAAAAAAACTATATCGAGATGGATGTCATATCGAAAAGCACGAAATTCTCGTTTTTTTTATGTAATTTGTTTGATTGAAATATTAGTAATTTTTAAGATAATTTATTTTAAACTTTAACTGGGTAAAAGTTTTTAATTAAAAAAGAAAATAAAAAGTCACATATGGTAGACGTGAGTTTAAATTATCTTCCATTTTTACCCCTAATCTAATTTTAATTAAAAACTATATTTAATATGAGTTGTTGGATCAATAGAGATGGAAGGGCCCAGATTTGTCCTCACGTGCACAATGAAATTTGAGTTTTCATTTGAACTTTCCTCTCTCTCTCTCTCTCTCTCTCTCTCTCTCTATATATATATATATATATATATATATATATATATATATATATGAGGCTTATTAATTTGAGAACTCCAAAATTTGTGAGATCCTTGAGAACTTCTTCCTTGAAATTTTGTTTCACATGATTCTTTCTCATATAGGGAAAGTATTTAGTGTATTGATTAAAATATATTTGTTTCACAATGTGAAACTTTTTATGTTTTTTTTTTGTTTCATAAACATGTCAAAAATGTTCACATTGTAAACCGAATACATGTAAAACAAACACATTGTGAAACAAATATATGTTCATTAATATTCTAAATCCTAGTCTTAGATGCAAAAAAAAAAATCATATATCCGCATCACAATCAGAAATAGACTTTCGCACGCTACACAAAATTCGCACGCCAAAGACTTATTAAGCAAGCTTTTCGAACAAAGAAGGATACGAATTCCTAAACTTCGCACGCTGAAGGATGCGGATTTATACTTTTCGCACGTAGTTCGATGCGGATTTCAGACTTTTCGCATATGGTGATATGCGATTTCCTGACTTAGTATTTTCAGCAAATTTGAACTTTTTGCACGATGAGCTTGTGATGCGAATTATGTACTTAGAAAAATTTGGATTTCTCAACTTTCCGTATCGATGCGAAATCTATACTTAGAAAAATTTCCCAACTTCTCGTACACTGAGCTATGCGAATTCTGAACAATTCGCACAAAGTCTTATGCGAATTCTTCACTTAACCTTTTAAAATCTTGAGTTCTATGCGAATTCCATTACAAACATGTTCATCATGCGAGTTCTTCGTGTGAAATCCATAGATCTTGCGAGTTCTTCACTTTTCGACTTAAAAACACACTAATCGATCCAAAAGGATATTAATCCTCTGAAATTGAATCTGAAACTTCACCAATTCAACCACGAACAGTATAGAAAACTATTACGAATATTGAATTACAATCAAATGGACTCAACTTTACATTTTAATCTTAGCACAGTGCGTAGAACTCGTGTTTTCTCAAACTCACAAAAACTTAAAATCAAACATGAATATATATATATATATATATATATGGAGGAAGGATCATGCGAGAAGTTAAACATTTTGGTAGAAGGCGAGAACTGTGATATCATATATGATTACACTGGTTGTGGGTGTGTTTAATCATATATGATTAAACGTCTATGTATTGTCAATGTAAAATGTGTTTAATCATATATGATTAAGCTTATGTATCATATATGATTACAAATTTCTCGCCTTCTCACAAAATGCTTAGCTTCTCGTTTGAACCTGCCCCTATATATATATATATATATATAGAGAGAGAGAGAGAGAGATAGAAAGAGAGTGTGTGTCATTATTTTGTTTACCAATGATTTAGTGTTAACTTTATTAACCAATCTGGACCATCCATTTTTACAATCAATAGCTTAGGTTAAAACAATTACCTTTTTAATAATTAAATGTAAAAATGGATAATTTAGTGATATTCAAATATGAAGATCGATAAAATCGTCTTTTGGCATAAAGGGGCTAATTAACTTGATAATGAAAGAAGCATGTTTCACGGTCATTCCAAAAACCGATTTCCGATTCCTCCTCCTTCGGAACTGAATTGTAAGCGTTTCAACATCTTCTTTCACCTCCACCATCGCACTGTTCTTTCTTTTCACCCAATCTTTCACAAAGTTAATCTCGCATGACACCTTCGACACACGGTTCATGAAGTCTTCACAAAAGTTGACAAACCGTAGCCCGAGCGTCTCCGAGACGTTCAACGTATTGCTCACGGTCGCCATTACGAGCTTGATGCTGCGAAACGCCAGCTCGTTGTCTATTCAGTCTTGCTCGTATTTATATTTCGTTTTCTTGTACCAGTCTTTCGTCTCGTTGTTTAGCTGCTCTGCCACGCGGATTCTTTCGTCTCGTCCACCATCTCGCACAATTTTCTTCATACTCGTTTGGAAACTGGATCTCACGTTATGTTTTTATCTATTGTATGTCCATTTATGTGCATAGGTGCACTTTTTCCATGTGAATATATGCAACTACTTGATATGTAAAATTTATTTACATGTGTATATATGATCTTTTTCCAAAGGCATATGAAATAGGCATTTGGCAAAATTGATTTATATGTGCACATATAAACCCAAAGGCAACCATTTATCATTTTAACTGTGTAAAATAGATGCACTTTTTCCTACATGCATATATGCAATCTGTTTAGTGTGCATATGTGAAAATTGGATGTCCATTATATGCATATATGCACTTTTTCCAAGTGGATATATGTAACTAATTGATATGTAAAATTGATTTACATGTGCATACATGATCTTTTTTCAAAGGCATGCATGAAATAGACATTTGGCAAAATTGATTTATATGTGCACATATGAACCCAAAGGCAACCATTTATCATTCTAACCGTATAAAATAGATGCATTTTTTCCTACGTACATATATGCAATCTATTAGGGTTCATTTTCAATGGTGTCCCATGATCAAAAAACAAGAAAAAAAATCGTCTTTAAGATCCTAATATTTATTAAGAATACGTAGATTAGGATTAATAAATAAAAAAATGAACAAAATATTTATGAAGAAGAAGAAGATTAGGATTAATAATTCAAAAGAACAATAACTACCATACATATCTTGACGTGATAATAGGAAATGATATACTATTAAATAAGTTTAAAACTAAAATCTCTAAATTACCCCTAATCATACTATTCCTAACACAAAGAAAATCTTTGAAATCCTCTTGGTCTAAAATGGTTAACAAAATTAACATTAAATCATTGGTTAACAAAATAAGGGGGACCATATATATTTATATATATATATATATATATATATATATATAGAGAGAGAGAGAGAGAGAGAGAAAGAGAAAGAGACTCATTCATTTGCTAACCGTGACATTGGTGCTAACCGTGCTAACCAATCTCAACCATCCATTGCGATGATCAACGACCCATATTTAATTGAATTTTCATTTAATTAATTATTATACATAAGGATTGATTTAAAACAATGCACAAGTGCACAGGGTTAATTTGGTAAAATAACAATCCAACTTTATTTACGGAAACACGTTTTAAAATCATAAAATCCCTAACATTTAGGGATTTCTTCCCCTA
The DNA here is from genome assembly GCA_954870635.1 of Arctium minus. Classification (NCBI taxonomy): domain Eukaryota; kingdom Viridiplantae; phylum Streptophyta; class Magnoliopsida; order Asterales; family Asteraceae; genus Arctium; species Arctium minus. The sequence goes on from OX941092.1 coordinate 33,823,764, forward strand.
GAATCATTATCCCTAACATTTAGGGATTTCTTCCCCTAGAATCATTAGGTAACCATCAAAACACAAAGGGAAAACAAAAACCTGTGGTTGTCCTCACTGCATATGTGGTTGTATGGTATATGATTGTGTTTGTCCATATAGAATTAACATATACACATTGCACATATGCATATGTGCATATTTGGGTATATCCATACATAATTTTCAATCACATATGATTATGTGCGCATTTCTCATATTTGGAAATTACATAATGAAAATGAAGTGCACATGTCCATACTGGCATATATACATGCATATATGCACTATAATTAAAGATGCATATGTGCACTTTTGTGGAAATTCATACATGTACTATAATCATACATGCATATGTGCACAACTATCAGATATGGTACGGACATATTTCCCAAATGCATATATACATAGTGCTAATCACTATAAATGAACAAATTTCTTCAACAACAGTTCCAAAACGTCAAAAAAAATTACCTAGATCGATGGGTAAACTGATTGTGCAGTTAGAAATAAATAAAATGCTTAAAAAAAGGTAAAAGATAACTTCCAAAGTTAATAAGATTCAAATCAAAATAAAAATTTTAATTAATTAATATATTTAATATCAGGATAACTACCAAAATAAAAAACTCTTTTAAATATGGTAACAGATTAAATGGGCGATATTTAGCAAATTCCCATATTACCCTTTCATATTTAATAGCATTCATGGGATAACAAAAACTCTAGGAAGCTTTTGATTGGTCGAAATTTGGTTAGCACCAATGCCACGGTTAGCAAATGAAGGGGACCCTATATATATATGGGTAGTTTCATTTAGAAACCACCTTAATTTTGAAAACAATGGAAACCGTCGATTTCATTTGTTAAGTTAATGAAGTTGTTTCATGAGTTTATAAAATTTTATTAATTTTTTTATATAATTATTTTATTGATGAAATTGTTTTATATATAATTGTGTTTTTTATGTAAAAATGAAAAAGTTTCATCAGAATGAGAAAATGAATGAAACAATTTTATCAGAATGAGAAAATGCATGAAACAATTTCATTTTTACACAAAAAACACAAATATGTGAAACAATTTTATCAACAAAAGAATTATATGACACAATATCATCAAATTAAACAATTTCATTAACCAATTTCATTAACTTAACCAATAAAATCGACGGTTTCCACGGTTTGCAAAATTAAAGTGATTTTTATTTGATCTCTCCCCTATATATATGGGCACTAGCGGATGTAGCATATAATCAATGGGGGGATGGGCCCCATTAAAATGGAAATAAATGGAATTTTCTATGGTAAAAACATAATTTTTTCAAAATTTTACCTTAGTTTCCCCCAGTAATTTTTTGTCTAGGACCCCATAAACCAAAAAGATTCATCGAAACCAACCAAAAAATTAAAAAACACTATCAAAATCAACTAAAAAACTGAAAAAAGTCCATCGAAATCGACAAAAAACCTTAAAATTTTCTTGAATACAACCAAAAGAAGCTTTAAAAATATCTCGAAATAGTAGATTTAGACTAAAAATGCATCGGACCACTTTGCGCGAATTTAATCTACTTTTAAAGGTAACCCCACTAGGAAAAAATTATGGATCCACCACTACATATGGGTAAAAATCATATATTCATTAGGGATTTGACTCACAGTTTTGTAATTCAAAACCATAAAATGAACTAGATAATGTGGTTTAACAAAAATACAAAACATAACCAACCGTGAAAGTTTTGAAGCACACAGACTTGTGGAGTGCGGACACTCATGTAGTTTATTCTTATCGAAGAAACCCCCCCTTAAAGTCGCTATAAATTTATTTCTAAAAAAATATGTTTGGCATCTTAGCAGATATATATCAAAATACATCACTACAAAACAGATGCTTATCACCGACGGATAAATCCGTCGGTGATCCGTCGGTAAATGGTCGTGGGTATAGCAGTGGTCGACGTTCAGATTTTCGACGGATCACCGACAACTTATTTTTCCGACGGATCATCGACGGCGTGTTAATTTCCAACAGATCACCGACGATCTCTATTTTGCTACGGATTACCGACGGATCACCGACGGATTTTACCGACGAATCACCGACGACTTATTTTTCCGATGGATCACCGACGGCGTGTTAATTTCTAACGGATCACCGACGGTCTCTATTTTGCGACGGATTACCGACGGATTTTCGCCGACGGATCATTTCCGATGGATTTAGCGACGGATTTCCTACAGATATTTAATAAATAAAAATTAAATTAAAAAACATTTACGGTCTCTATTTTGCGACGGATTTTCACCGACGGATCATTTCTGACGGATTTAGCGATGTATTTCCTACGGATATTTAATAAATAAAAATTAAATTAAAAAACATTTACCGACGGATTATCCGTCGGTAATTTGATTTTTTTTTAAAATAATTAAAAATTAAAAAATTCCAGTTTTTAACCTGTTCAAAACCTGCCAATTTTTAATTAATACTAAGTCTTAAACTGTACAAAACCTTAATTTAATATCTATAAATACATAAACGTAGTACAAAAACGTAATCCTACGGAGGGGGAAATGAGTGATCTTGAAACTTCCTCATGAACGCATCAAACTGATCTATTCGCTCCTGCATCTGCCTCCTCTCTGCTTCATATCTCTATATTCGCTCCTGCATTCGGATCCTCTCTTTGTAGTCGCTCCTGCATCTGGATCCTCTCTGCTTCCTCTCTCTCTCTACCCTCTGCCTCAGCTCCTCCAACTGAAATTCAACATTTGACAAACATGTATAGAACAATGTCAGACAACATTTAACAAACATATGATTAACAATGTTAAACAGCATTTGACAAGCATACCTCCTCATCGCGACGGTCGCGCCTGCTCCTGCTCGAACTGGTACCTGAATCACCGGTTATAGCATAATAGGGATCCTGACTGGTCCCCCATCCAAAAATACGACCCTTACGCTGTCCTCCGACACTACGCTCCCACAACTCGGCATCATTGGGAAGTACAGTGCCGACAGGTAAGTCCGGGTACTCATCCCTCCTAATCCGATGGTAGTTATCCTACACTTTACCAAATTAGACATTGTCAATTCAACTAACTTATAGAAAATTCGGCAACATTTCAACTGTAATTTGAACATATATATCCACGACCTACTTTTATCAAAACAATCCTATCGTTTGCCTAACAATGGCAGCCCAAACTAAGTTTGCTATAATTTCTATCTATCCGATAAACCAAACAAAAACCTAGCCATGCATAATTGAACTTACCGCCATATGAGCCGCCTTTGGGTAAACGTAGATCGGGGGATCCATGGACGAACCAATCCTCGTCGCTAGTAGGCTCACGGCCCCATGCATCTCTCTACAATAGACAACTTAAATTATTAGTAGGTAATAAAATCATGTATATATATATATTCATCAATTATATACATCTACTCTAGTGTATGATAAATTACCATGCGGTCCCGATGCATAGCGGTACTAATAGATCCGGTACAGTGTTTGGAAGTCATCCCCTCATACTCGGTGGCCCGATTGGCCGTATTGGCCGCAGATATATGCCGGAACGCATCGGTGTTCCATACCTGTTAAAAAGAAGACATAATCAATATAAATCCTAGTACAACCAGATACAAGTATTCAAAACAAAACAAACCTGCTCAATCATCTGGACCCAAAACTCACTCCGGATCCACTCTAGAGGGTGTGCTGCAAGAATCGTGTAGTCACGTCCGTCGAACTGGACACCATCAATGGCTAATGTCCTGCCCTGGGCGAATCGACGGGCATCTCTCATCATGTCCGCGTACCTATTATTTAGGATACGCCGGAATACAGCTACTACGTTAGTGTCCATCTCAGGAGGCCAACTATAATATAACTGCAAACACATTGTTTAGATTAAGTAAAAATTAATCCACTCAATTAGTTAAATAGAGTAAAATACCTACCCGTAATCGATCCAGCATCCGTGGATAGTGCTCATCAGGGACATCCCTAAAATGAGCCCACGGACCATCGAAATGGACTTAAAGATGGCAATGGCCCTCCGGACTGCCGACTTGTCACTAAACCTTCACAATTGCAAAATATACAACATAAAAAACATTAGGATCGGTTTATTATGTACTAGAATAAATAATATATCACATCTACTTACCCGCCCGCTTCAGACAACAAAAGTGGCGGTCGCTGACTCGGATGGGGCGTCTGTGATGCAACATTCGGGCCTCTAACCCTCGAGCCCGCTGCTAGTCCGTCGTCAGACTGGATCTGATCTAGTCCGTCCTCGGTGAACTCATCGGCGTGGGGGTCACCACACCCGGCGGAGCTGCTACTGCCCCTACCCCTATTACCCCTACTACCCCTAGAAGGGCGTCCCGACATCTAAAAATAGAGAATGGTTAACACAAAATGATATAAGTGTACATAAATCATAAGACCTAAAAATGTCTACCTAAGAAAGGCAAAATAGAGAATGGTTAACACGAAAATGTCTACATAAATGATATAAGTGTACATAAATCATAGAGAATGGTTAACACAAAATAGATAATGGTTAAGACAAAATGTCTACATAAGAAAGGCACACTAGTTCTCAGACGAGTGATCAGATAACATAAGGTCGTCTTTGTTATCTTCATCATCGTCCACGTCTTGAAAATCTTCTCCCTCGTCGCTAGCTTCATGATCTGATGCATCTTCCTCGCTAGCTTCGTCATTTGTGGGGACTACGTTGAGCTCCCTAGTGACAAGAGGGACGGAATCGAGGTCCTCATTTACCCAATTGTTTGTATTATGAGTTACCCGTTCGTTGATTTGAAATAATGGTTCTCCATCCACGTTATCATCATCCAACACATCGATAGCCCTTTCTGCAACTTCATATATTCCACGGGCTTTGGTCTTCACAACTGCCCACCAGTCCTTTAAATCCTTACTTCCTGAAGGATAGGGTGTGTAATACACTTGTTCCGCTTGTGATGCTAGGACGTAATAGTCCTCACCTCTTAGTCTAGACTTGTATTTTCTATCAACCAACCCATGCTTAGGGTCGACTCTAACTCCCTCTGGACTATCAAACCATGTACACTTGAACAAAACTACAACACAATAGCCCACACCGTAATACTCCACCTCTAACACGTCGTCCAACAATCCGTAATAGTCAAACTCGGAGTCGTCATAACAAGATCCTCTCACACATACACCACTATTATGTGTGACACGCCCAGAAGTATGTGTTACCGTATGAAACTGGTAACCATTGACAAAATATCCCTTATGCGACCAAGCATATCGGCCCGGTCCACGTGTTAGGGATTTCAAATGATCGGAGAAATCGCCTGATCCGAGCATGACCTATAAAACCACAAATAAGAAATAAATTACATATGTGTAACATTACATGCGCAAATTTCATATTTTTGTACTCACGTGTTGATCGAACCAAGTAGAAAACCTTTCATCCCGAGCTTTATCTCGTACAACTACATCAAGATGAGGTTCTCTTTGTCGTATCCACTCATCGAAGGTCCATTGAAAAGGTCGAACTTCTTCACAATTCAACAACATATATGTGTGGATCTTGTGAATCTCGGCTTGAGTCAAGATGGTCTTCCCCCCCCCCTTCTCGAATATTCTACAAGATGAAACCTTGAATATGATCAAGCAATCGTCTATTGCTGAAGAACTAGGAATATCTGGGGCAAAATTTATTGACTCGCGATTATGTCGAGTTTCTATTTGAGGATCAAAATACAGTGAGCAATAGGTGGAGAGTTCATTTACTAGATAAGACTCAACGATAGACCCCTCCACCCTTGCTTTGTTTCTAACAGTCCTCTTCAACCACCCAAGTTTCCTAAACAACGATTGAAATACGTGTTAGAAAATAAATGGGTTAGTATTTGAATGTGTCAGGATCTTAATTCTTAACAAGAACACACACTCAGAAAATAATATTAAAGAAACTGCGGAATAGCACTTTAATATTCTGAAAACAATGCAACAGTAAATCAATGATCACAATTTGTAAACTTGTATTGAATGATTGAAGTTACAAGATTAAACACACAACCTCAATATTGATGAACAGACTCACCAATACGAATTCTACTTCTCTAGAATCAGGGTTCTAACCTTGAGGTTGATTCTCTCTTAATAAGCTAATAACTCAGAATAATTGTTCTCACAAAAGTTACAGAACTATTCTAAACAAATCTATACATATATTGAAGATAAAAGATAATTACAAAATAATAAAAGATCTTCAATATAAACTTTTATCTTTATCTCCAAACTTCCATGAATATCTTCAGTCCATCCAGCTGTCATCCTTCCATGCGAAGTCTTTATCATATAAGCAGCATTCTTCTTCAGCAGCATTAATACTCTGAGTAGTATTAACTCCAGCAGTACTAACTATGCTCAGCAGTATTAATCTCTTCAACTGGCAGCATTAATCACAGAAGTAGCAACCAGAAGTAGTAACCATGTTCTTCTAGCAGCATTAACTTTACTTAGCATTTCTTCAGTTCCCAACAATCTCCCCCTAACTTGACTTTTAGGAAGAGAAGTCAAGTTCTTCAGATGATCTTCTTAGATGCTCCCAAAACTTCATCATGGCTTATATTCCAGTATTTGCATCCAATCCCAAGCTCTGATTGATTGTTCTTTGGATCAAATACTTAGCCATCTCTGAATCTGGAACACATCCTAGCTTCTTCTTTAGCATTGCATGAAGCTTCAGTCTGCTATGGTTGTACACTCTATCCACTAGGAAGTACTCTGTGTGATTTCTATCCAAAGTCACAGCATATACTCCACTAGTTTCATATAAAGTCCAATTGGTGACTGTTTGAAAAACATTCCTTATGATCTCCTTCACTTCATCAGGTTTGAACATCATACACAGATACTCCATTACCAGTTTTGTAATTGAAATCCCTGGAGCTTTCAACTGATCTGCATACAACTTCATCCCTATATCAAATATTTCTTCAATATCTGACCTTGAGCATGTTCTAACAATCTTTGCCCAAGTACTGTAAACTTCATACTTTTCATCTTTCCTCTTCAGCCTTATGTACTCCTTTCTATCTACCTCCAGTACATCCCAGTGAATGACTTCAGGAGGTTTAACTCCTACAGGTTCAGCTGAAATTGGTTTAGGCACTTTGTCCATCACTACCATGTACATCTTTACATCCTCAGAGCTTGGAGGCTCTTTCTTTTCTGATGACTTAGGTGCCTCTTCTTCTTCAGCAACCTTCTCTGCCTCTGTTTCATTTACTCTAGGCTTCTTTGTTGACCTTCTCCTTGCCATCATCTTTGTCCTTTTTAAAGTCCTTAGACTTTCACCAATAGTGGCTTCCTTCTTTGGAGTCTCTTCCTCATCTGGAAAAGGTTTTTCTATGAAATCATTGCTTTCTTTCATTCTCTTTTCCATCTCCACTCTTGCAGTTTTATTCCATTGAAGCTTGAGCATTTCTGAATCATACAACACTTTAATCTGTTCAAATGGCATTATTGAGAACATCTCCTTTCTGACTCCTACAGCACCTTTGAGAAATGTGATCATCTTGTTTCTCTCTTGGTTACCTAGGAATGTCTTTGAGGGTTGTCTCTTCTTTGCAGCCTTCTTGATCATTATAGATTTCTTAAGAGTTGCAACTTTCTTCTGAGCCATTTCAGTTGCTAAGCTTTGTTGATAAGCTTTATTCAGTTCTGCAGCTAAAGCCTTTACCATCTCCCTATCTTTGTCTACTTGAACCCTCTCTTCTTGCTCAAGATCGGTTTGCATCTTCCTGGCCAAAGCTTCATCTGATTCAACCAACTTTTGCTTTTTGATAGGTTGATCAGATTCCACTAGCTTAGCTTTGCCTTTGTCTTTGCTCATCACCTTCTCAATGCTTGATTTCTTTGCAGCCTCACTTCTTTCTTTTATGACAACTCCTTTGGCCTTTGAGATGACCTTGGGAGTATCATTCTTGGCTTTGATTAGTGTTTCTGCAATCTCAAACTCTGTTAGTGTTTCTGCAATCTAAAGCTCTGTTAGTACTTCTTTCACTGTTTCTGCTGCTTGTTTAATTTCAGCAGTATTAACCATTTCTGCTACTTTACTTGAACTGGCAGTATCAATGGTTTCTGTTGCTGGCTCTGTTTCTGCTGCTTGCTCATGCTCCCCCTCAACATCATGTTTTTCCCCATCCAGCTCCCCCTTATCTGTGGTGTCTTCCATGTTGAACTCCCCCTTTTTGGGAGCATCATCCCCTGATTTCCTTCTCCTTAGCACAAATTGTCTCTTCTTCTTTTGCAGAATCAATTTCCTCACCATCTGCTTCAAGTTGACAATCTGTTCTTGTTGTGACAGAACTATCATTTTAAGCTCTTCTATATCTTTACCCTGTTTGATTACATCCATGTTGATGTTTCCCATGGTTTCCATCAATTCAAAATAGTTATACCTGTCCTCACCTTCTCCAGAAGTGTTACCCTCTTTTGAAGGATCATTGGATCTTTTTGTAGTGGAAGTCTTCTGCCTAGCAGAAGCACTATCCACCCCCTTGGTTTCTTGGCACCTGGGACCTTTGGATGATTGCTCACCCAAAGTTGCCATGGGGAAGGTCTTATGTATGTTACCACTGACCTCCTCTGTGCTAGCAGGAGTAGTGGCAGCCTTAGCACCCATATGCTCAACCTCCACCTCAGTGAGCACCTCCTTGGGGTTGGGAGACACCCCTTTGGTTTCCCTGTTGATATTCTCTAAGGAAGAATTCTCCCTTAGAGGGCTTAAAGGCTCAGTGGTTGAAGGTACAAGAAGGGAATGAGCCTTCTTTACCTGTTTCCTTGTATAAGTTTGGGTGATTGGAGAAGTGGACTTATGAAGTAGGGACTGTGGGATAGATATAGAGTGGGAAGGTTGGGATTGGCTAGCAGTGGGATGGTCTGATGAGGGCCTTGACCCTGCTGCCGTACCTTCTTCAGTATGGGACACCACCATCATTGTAGAGAACAATGGGGTGTCAACTCCTTCCGAGTCCAGAGGGGATCTTTTCATGTTTGAAAAGACCTTACCTTTGGGGATTTTTGGTACATATACCTCATCAAAATGAGGTATATCCGTCAATTCATGGGTTATTACTTCTTGTACAAACCTGGGATACATATAAAAACTCTTTTTACTTCCCAGGTTTGAGACAAGATCATTAAAAAGCATTTGAGAAAAATTGTACTTTCTGGCAGTGGCCAAGCACACCAAAGCATAAGCAATGGTTCTACTGAACTCACTCCATCCAGTAGTCTTTTTAGAGATACAATGCATTAAGGTATGAACAAGAAAACGCCATTGGGTATAAAATTTAGCCTTTGAGAATTTAAAACCACCCAACTGGCCTCCATACCCCATTCTTGACAAAGTTGAGAATAATTCCTCATTAGGAATAGAGGTTATACCTGCAGCATCGTCTAGACGTAGACAGATGCGTATCACCTCTTCAGTAACTGTTAAGGGTTTTTCACACACCCTTGTCTTGATCATTTACACACCATTCTCAGTAACAATGGTTGCATTAGCCCAAAATTGCCTTTGACGCTCTATGTAAATAGTTGGCGATACAGTGAGAGCATGGGCAATGTGGCTTGACTTGAGAAAATCCACAATTTGGTGGAATCCATCGGCTTGTTTCGGCTTCTGTAGCATCGCAATCTCGTTGTGCTCGTTAATGAAAGTCATGGATGCCATTGAACTTGAGTATGCTAGACTGAAACACTTGTTCTTTGAGAGAAAAAGAAGGATTAGAGAGCAGATGAACAGTACACAAAGAGTCGTTATGATCTTTTAGGCGGGCAAAGGGTATTTATAGTATACGGGACATAAGCAGTATTAACCTAGAGCAGTATTAACTAATAGCAGTATTAACTACCTAGCAGTATTAACTGAGAGCAGTATTAACTAACTAGCAGTATTAACGGAGAGCAGTATTAACTAACTAGCAGTATTAACGGAGAGCAGTATTAACTAACTAGCAGTATTAACTGAGAGCAGTATTAACCACTAGTAGTATTAACTAACTAGCAGTATTAACTGAGAGCAGTTTTAACCACTAGCAGTATTAACTAACTAGCAGTATTAACTGAGAGCAGTATTAACCACTAGCAGTATTAACTGAGAGCAGTATTAACCACTAGCAGTATTAACTGAGAGCAGTATTAACCACTAGCAGTATTAACTGTGCACTGGCAGTATTAAAAATGCACTGGCAGTATTAACCATACTTACTCTTTTTGAAGCTTATGAAGGTCTGATCAAGGCAATAACTTCCTGTGAAAGATGATTAGCAGCCCACAAATAACCAAAGTAGCAGGTATAGAAACACCTTTTAAAACATGAGCTCATTCAGAGTTAATCATGCCCACACTTGAGACCAAGAAAGTGAATCTACCCACATCAAAAGATTTAGTGAATAGATCTGCAAACTGGTTGTCAGTATGGACTTTAGCAACTTGAATGAGTTTCTTTTCATTGCAATCTCTGATAAAGTGATACCTGATCTCAATGTGCTTTGTTTTGGAGTGCTTGACTGGATTGTTAACAATGCTTATAGCACTGCTATTGTCAATAAAGATTGGAGTGTGAAGAAATGTTACCCCATAGTCCAGCATCTGATTTTGAATCCATATAACCTGAGAGCAGCAACTTGTAGCAGCAATATACTCATCTTCTGTTGTTGATAAGGACACTGTGGTTTGTTTCTTACACTAGCAAGATACTAGTCTTGCACCCAAAAGTTGACATCCCCCTGAAGTAGACTTTCTGTCCATGTTGGCACCACCCAAGTCACTATCTGAATAAGCAATCAAGTCAAATGAAGATTCATATGGATACCAAAGACCTAATCTAGGTTGCCCTCTTAAGTATCTGAAAATCCTCTTCACAGCTTGAAGATTTGATTATTTAGGCTTGACTTGGAATCTGGCACATACACACACTGGAAACATGATGTCTGGTCTTGAGGCCGTGAGATACATGAGAGATCCAATCATTGATCTATATAGATGGACATCAACATCCTCCCCCTCAAGATCACCAGTGATCTGTTTGTGAGTTTCCATTAGTGTGCTTGCTGGCTTTGAGTCTTTTAAACCATATTTCTCCAGGATGTCTTGCACATACTTTGATTGACTAATGAAGATTCCATCTGACTGCTGTTTCACCTGAAGCCCAAGGAAGAAGGTAAGTTCACCCATTGAACTCATTTTAAAGCTCTTGTGCATCAACTCTTCAAAGTCTCTACACATCTGATCTTTTGTGGATCCAAAGATGATATCATCCACATAGATCTGAACTAGTAGGATGTCCTTCTTACTTCTTTTAATGAAAAGGGTCTTGTCAATGATGCCCCTTTCAAACCCATTCTCCAAGAGATAGGTAGACAGAGTGTCATACCATGCTCTTGGGGCTTGATGTAGACCATAGAGTGCTTTCTTCAGCTTGTATACTCTGTCAGGATATGAAGGATTTTCAAAACCAGGAGGTTGACAGACATATACTTCTTCATCAATTGTGCCATATAGAAATGCACTATTTACATCCATTTGATAGACCTTGAACTTCATGTATGAGGCATAGTCTAAGAATAGCCTAATTGCCTCTACCCTTGCCACTGGGGCAAACACTTCATCATAATCTATGCCCTCTTCTTGAGTGTACCCTTGTGCCACAAGCCTTGCTTTGTTCCTGATCACAATACCTCTCTCATCCTTTTTGTTCCTGAAAATCCACTTGGTACCTATAGCTCTATGACCTTTTGGAAGGTCCACCAAGTCCCAAACATCCTGTAGCTTGAATTGAAGTAACTCTTCTTGCATGGCTTCTATCCAACTTGAATCTTTCATTGCATCATAGGCCTTCTTAGGTTCAATCTGGGATAGAAAGCAGGAGAGTACTGTGTGTTGTTGATCCTGCAGCTCTTGAAGTCTGCTTTGATTCCTTGTAATAATAGGAGAAGAGATGTCTCCTATTACCAGCTCTGGAGGATGATTCTTTTGTGTTCTAGTCTGAAAACTAGGTTCTTCATGGATTCCTTCCTCTAGATTGGAATCATTTAAGTCAGTAGAGGGGATCACCTCAGCTACTTCTAGCTCTTTATGCACTGAAGATTCCTCTTCTCTTCTTTCTTCTTTACTCTGAATTGGCTCAGTTAGAGGTTCTTTTTCACATAATTCAACAGGTTCTTTTATAGGCATAGGAAAGATCACAGACTATGGTCTATTGTCTTGAATTTGTGTAGCCCCTGATCCTCCACTTCCTGAACCTGCATAATCATCACTACTGAAACCAAAAGAGTTAGTTAGTGAATCAATGTCAAACAGCCACTGAGGACCAGACCCAATAGGATTTGGTGTGTTCTCATTGCATTTGACATTGTCACTTTCCTCAATTATTCTAGAAGAAGTATTAAACACTATGTAGGCCTTACTCTGAGATGAGTAACCAACAAGAAATCCATCATCTGCCTTGCTATCAAACTTTCCTAAGTGATATTTGGTATTGAGAATTGTACAAGGACACCCAAATGGTTTAAAAAATCCAATAAAGGGTTTTCTTTTATTTAAGAGCTCATAAGGTGTCTTGTTTTTAGGCTTGACTACTAGTACTCTGTTTTGGACATAGCAAGCAGTATTAACTGCTTCTGCCCAGAAAGTTATTGGAAGTTTAGAATCAACTAACAGAGATCTAGCAACCTCAATTAGTGTCCTATTCCTTCTCTCAGCAACTCCATTTTGTTGTGGAGTCCTAGGAGCACTGTATTGCCTCTCAATTCCTTTTTCCTCACAAAAGGTGTTTAGGTCATGATTTTTAAATTCAGTACCATTGTCTGACCTAATGATTTTGACTTTTTGATTAGTTTGGTTTTCAATTCTTAAAATAAAGGATTTGATCAGTCCACTTGTCTCATCCTTAGTCCTTAGAAAATATACCCAAGTAAATCTAGAGTAATCATCAACAATAACTAGGCAGTATGATTTCTTCCCTATGCTCATAACATTTGTAGGGCCAAACAGATCCATATGCAATAAATGAAGAGAAGAAGAAATAGTGTTCACTTCTTTGGGCTTATGAGAAGTTTTGTGTTGTTTGCCTTTAAGACAAGCAACACAATGATCATCACATGAATAGACTTTAGAAGGCAAACCTCTTACAAGGTTGTTTTTAACAAGTTTATTTATTGTTTTAAAATTCATGTGACACATCCTTCTGTGCCAAAGTGATGATTCATCCAGAGAAGCTTTTGAAACAAGACAATTTATGGATGAATCAGATGAAACACTTTCCATATCTAAACAATATACATTGTCCTTTCTAGGGGTTCTTAGTAGTATCATCTTTTCATCAACTACCTTGAATCCAGGAGCAAGGATAATACATTCAGACTCTGTAAATAATATACTATGTTGTTTGTCACAAACCTGTGATACACTTAACAGCTTGTATCTTAATTGTTCAACATAGAATACATCCTCAAAGGTCATTTTACCTTTGGTCACATCACCTTTACTACTGATTTTACCTCCATCTGGAGTATTCCCAAAAGCAACATGCCCACCATCAATCTTCTTGAAGTTCTTGAGGTAAGACATGTTCCCTGTCATGTGCCTAGAGCAACCACTATCAACATGCCAGATGCTCTTCCCTTTGAGCTGTTGGTTGCCCTGCACATTTGATTAGACAATTAGTATTGATTGGGGACCCAAGCCAAAATGGTCTTGGGTCTCCCTTTCTCATCAAAATACTTGCATTTCTTTTTAATGAGGTTTTTAAAATCAGAACACTTGTTATTGGAGTACTTTGTCAAGATTATTGGTCTATAAGCTCTAATACTAGAAGCAGTACTATCTTTAGAGGTACTAACAGAATTAGCAGCACTAACAGGTTTGGCAGTATTAACCTTGTTGGCAGCACTAACAGAGTTAGCAGTAGTAACATTTGCAGAAGTACTAACAATGTCAGCAGCACTAACATTGCTAGCAGCAGTATTGCTTCCAGCAGTACTATCACTGTCAGCAGCACTATTTGTAGTAGCAGCACTAACAGTTTTAGTACTTTTAGGAATCCACATCTTGACACTGTCTTCCATATTATGTTTCTTCATGTGGCTTTTAGATTTAACAGTTTTCTTGGCCACATGGTTCTTTTCTTTCTTCCTATAACCAAAGGGTTTTTTAGTAGGTCTCTGAAAATTCATCCTTTGGTTCATGGGATTGAAATAGCAATATTTGGCAATGTGATTAAGTTTTCCACAAATAAAACAGGGTTTTGGTCTATTGATTTTACTCAGATCAACCCTTTGTTTTTGTGCCCATTGATTATTTCAGTTCCTTTGATTACCCCTCTTTTCATCATGTTTTTGGGGCTCAGATTTACTGCAAGCACACTGTTTGCAAGGGACAGAGTTCACAACAGTGGTCTGCTTATAGTGAATCTCCTTGTTCTTACCCTCAGTCTTCTCTACCTTATTTGACTTGACCCAATGCTTTCCACATCCTTCATTGGTAATTATGTGGTTTTCTATAGGAATCTCACCACTCACAGTGCTGTCCTTACTTTTGACAGTTTCTTTCTCAGTTGTATCCTTAACAACTACTTCATCAAAGGGATCAATCTCAGTGGCTCCCTCAGGCAGGTCCTTCCTAACCTTTGAATCTAACAAGTCTGAACTAGGAGGGATGTAGTTGTTTTTGTAGGGTGGTGGTGTGGTATTGTACCCTATTCCTCTTCTCAGTTTATCATGAATCTGAGTTTGTAGTAAAGAATCCATTGCTTTAGAAGCATTGGAAAACTTTTCTACATCTAGCTTGACTTTAGCTAGCTCTCCTCTTAACTTTTCACTCTCCTCTTTAGATTTGGTCAGTTGAAGTTCTAGGTCATTCTTCTCCCACTTCCAGTAGTTTGTGTCATAGGAATGTTGAAGCTCATTGGTTTGAAAACTCTTAATCTGCTCTTCAAACCTCTCAACAATCCTAACATAGTCTTTTATGTCCTTTTCTAATCTCTTCAGGTCATCACTCATTTTCTGGTTGTGATCCCTGTACCTTTTAACAGTGTTAATGCAATTTTGAGTACAAAGATTAGAAGTTACCTCTGTTGGGAGATCAGACACCTCTGCCATTAAAGCTTGGTTTTGGACAGCCTCTTCTGCTTGATCACTTCAATCAAACCCCATACCTTGTTGAGAGACTAGGGCTTGAGCAGAGTTTCTGTTATTATTGAAGTTTCTAGACTGTGCTTGTTGATGGTGGTTGTTGTGAGACACTCCACTTCTGCATTCCCTATCAAAGTGTCCTTTTTGATGGCATTTATAGCATTCCACCTTAGACTTGTCAAAACCTGCTCCATCTTCTCTTCTTTGGGAGAAGTTGTTCCTCCCAGTTCTCTGGATGGAGTTGTTCCAAGTCATCATTAATTAGAGAAGAGTTTCCATGACTGGACAGAAAGGATTCAAACACAGTTTCAGTGCCTTTCTCTTGATTTGCTCCATTGGCAGCACTAACTGATTCAGGGTTAGAGGTAGACTCACTTGATGCTGATAGGAGTGCAGCATTGTGAACATATCCAGAAGTCTTCTTCTTAGCCTCTACCTCAGATTCAAAAACTCTTAGATCATTGTATAGATCATCAAGTTCCTTTTCTTCCAGTTGATCATTCTGTCTGAAAGAGACAGTATACATGGTCCATTCATCACGCAGGGACCTTAGGAACTTCTTGTTTAGATCATTTTGATCAATTTGTACTCCAACTGTAGCTAGTTCACCAATAAGCTTGTTGAACGTGTCAAAAGTTTGAGTCATGGACTCATTCTTGGTTGACATAAAGTTCTCATACTGTTGCTTCAGTATGACCTTCTGATTTCTCTTGGTACTTTTGGTACCAGAGAATCTCTTCTCTAGAGCATTCCAGAGCATCTGTGTATCAGTGCAATTGCAGAACTGATGTTGATATTCATTGGGAATAGCCAAGATCAAAGTGCTTAAGGCTTTCATCTCTGTCTGTCTAGTCTTTCTCTCTGCATCAGTTTTTGGAGGTGTCCTCTTTCCATCTGCACCAATCTTTCCTGCTTCAGAAGGGCCATTCTCAATGATGTCCCACATAGAATAGTCAGTGAGGAGTATGTACTGCTTGATTCTGATCTTCCATATGTCGAATTCATTGGGTCTGAGCATTGGAACCTTTGAGACCAAGGTACTGTTTGATTCAGCAATGTTTTCCATGATGAATAAGATTTCTGAGAATACAGGCTCTGATACCACTTGTCAGGATCTTAATTCTTAACAAGAACACACACTCAGAAAATAATATTAAAGAAGCTGCAGAATAGCACTTTAATATTCTGAAAACAATGCAACAGTAAATCAATGATCACAACTTGTAAACTTGTATTGAATGATTGAAGTTACAAGATTAAACACACAACCTCAATATTGATGAACAGACTCACCAATACGAATTCTACTTCTCTAGAATCAGGGTTCTAACCTTGAGGTTGATTCTCTCTTAATAAGCTAATAACTCAGAATAATTGTTCTCACAAAAGTTACAGAACTATTCTAAACAAATCTATACATATATTGAAGATAAAAGATAATTACAAAATAATAAAAGATCTTCAATATAAACTTCTATCTTTATCTCCAAACTTCCATGAATATCTTCAGTCCATCCAGCTGTCATCCTTCCATGCGAAGTCTTTATCATATAAGCAACATTCTTCTTCAGCAGCATTAATACTCTGAGCAGTATTAACTCCAACAGTACTAACTATGCTCAGCAATATTAATCTCTTCAACTGGCAGCATTAATCACAGAAGTAGCAACCAGAAGTAGTAACCATGTTCTTATAGCAGCATTAACTTTACTTAGCATTTCTTCAGTTCCCAACAGAATGAAAAGTATTTGAATGGAAAATTTCATTTACCTCTCATAAAGATACATCCACCTATATTGGACCGACCCACCATTTATGGCTTCTCGTGTCAAATGTATCACTAAGTGTTCCATAGAATCAAAGAATTCGGGCGGGAAGACTTTTTCCAACTTACAAATTGTTTGAACGATACTTGTTTGCAATGGAATCAAGTCTTCTAAGTGTAACACCCTTGAGCAGATTACACGAAAGAATGTGCATAACTCCGTTATCGCATCCCATATGGGAGTCGGTATCATCCCTCGTAACGCAATAGGAAGCAATCGTTGCATAAACACATGACAATCATGTCTCTTGAAGCTATAAAAGCTATAGTCTGCCATGTTTACACAACCCCCAATATTCGAAGCATACCCGTCTGGAAAATTCAGTCTCTTCAACCATTCACATACTTGTTTTACTTGTTGTTTCGTCAAAGTGTACGACGACTTCGGTTTCACTCTTTTTTGCCTGACGTGGCAATGTGCAACTGCAATCGGTTGCAATAAATCTCTACATCCCTCCTTGCTTTTATATTGTCTTTCGTTTTTTATGTGTCCATAACAGTGTTAAAGAGATTCTCAAAGACGTTCTTCTCAATGTGCATGGCATCCAGGTTGTGTCGGATTAACAATGTCTTCCAATATGGCAGCTCCCAAAAGATGCTTCTCTTCACCCAATTATGAGTGATTCCGAAACCGGTAATTTTTCTATTGGTCGTTCGAAACGGGGAGCCATCGTAAACAGTTGGAAGATGACGGACTTGTTCCCATATTTCTTCACCGGTTAACTCGGGTGGTGGATCGGCTAACACCCTAGATCCGTCCAGAAACCCTGTTCAATCACGTCGGAAGGGGTGTGCACTAGGTAACCATCTCCGATGACAGTCAAACGAACAAGATTTACCTCCATTTCTTAACTGAAACAAATTGACTGTACCCATGCAGTACGACCAGGCTAGATTTCTGTGCGTGCTCCAACCCGACAACATTGCGTAGGCAGGGAAGTCGTTGACGGTCCATAGAAGTATAACCTTCATCTCAAAAATATTCTTACGATAAGCATCATATGTAAGAGCGCCCACTGTATACAACATCTTTAGATCATCTATTAGCGGCCTAAGAAAGACATCCAAATTCTGACCGGGGCTCTTTCTACCTGGAATGACCAATGCAAGTTTCACATATGAATCTTTCAAACTCAACCAAGGAGGTAAATTGTAAATGGTAAGAAACACTGACCAAAGTGAATACGGATTCGAATTTGAATTATTCGGGTTGAAACCGTCGGTGCATAAGCCAAGACGCACATTTCGGACCTCAGAAGCGAAGTAAGGATGTACCATGTCGAAATGCTTCCAAGCCACACCATCACTTGGATGTACCATCACACCCGATTCTGTCTGATGATCCTTGTGCCAAGTCATCTCTTTAGACGTCTTCTTTGACATATACAATCTTTGAAGTCTAGGAACAATCGGAAAGTACGTCATCACCAAGTTAGGGACCTTGCTTCGACCACTTGTCTTGAAACGATATTCATTGCACACTCGGCAGTGGGTCAACTCAGAATCATCCTTATAAAATACCATGCAATGGTTTTTGCAAGCGTCGATTTTTTGTTTTCGCAGAGCAAGCTTTTTCAAACTCTTTTTCGTCTCATAGAAGTTACCGGGTAGTTTATCACCCTCGGGTAACATCTCTTTAATTATAGCAACATTACGGTTATAAGTCGTCTCGGGTACATTACATTCTGCCTTCCAATTCAACAATCTCGTCGCAGCTCCTAATTTCGAGTAATTTGGACACCCGTCCCATAATGGCTTGTCAACAGCTTGTAACATGTCATAAAATCCCTGGGCAAAAGGATTAGGGGTTTCTTCTTCCCATGTCATGCCATCATGTAATCGTTCACCATTTCAACATAACCTTCATTATGATCTACTACCGGCGTAGAAGATTGACCCACGTCTTAATGCCCTTCATTATGGTAATAAGTTTCACCATGTGCCCACCATGTGCCCACCATGTGGTATAATCAGGCATGAAACCGTGCTTCATCAAATGCAGCCTCACGTCAGTCATTTCTTTATAGCGTAAGTTTTGACACTTCTTACAAGGGCATATAATACGAAGCATTATCCCATCACGTGTAGGTTTCTTTTCAACAATCCCTTCATCGGCATAGGCATAGTCCAAAAAACTGTCCATTGCAACAATATAGTCCACGCTAAGAAACCCCCGACTGTCGTTCTTTCTATACATCCATCCTCTATCTGTCGACATATTCAACCACTACAACAAAGAAAGAGGTAGTTAATCGACATAATCAAGATAGAGGTGGTGTAATGGTTTGACTATTGAAAAGTCACACCGTAGGTTTAGATGAGCTTTGGATGAGTTTAAAACCCTACGTGTAATGGTTTGACTATTGAAAAGTCAAACCGTAGGTGTCAACGAAGTTAGAAGTCTATTGAACACTACATGTAATGGTTTGCCTTCTTGAATGTCAGACCATAGGTGTAGAGGAGTTTTGGATGACTCTAAAACTCTAAGTGTAATGGTTTGACTATTGGAAAGTCAAAATCGTAGGTTACAACCAAAGAAAGGTGTTTTGGAAAGTTTAAAACCCTACGTGTAATGGTTTGACTATTGAAAAGTCAAACCGTAGGTGTCAATGAAGTTAAAAGTCTATTGAACACTACATGTAATGGTTTGCCTTCTTGAAAGTCAGACCATAGGTGTAGAGGAGCTTTGGATGACTCTAAAACTCTAAGTGTAATGATTTGACTATTGGAAAGTCAAAACCGTAGGTTACAATCAAAGAAAGGTGTTTTGGAAAGTTTAAAACCCTACATGTAATGGTTTGACTATTTAAAAGTTAAACCATAGGTGTCAATGAAGTTAGAAGTCTATTGAACACTACATGTAATGGTTTGCCTTCTTGAAAGTCAGACCATAGGTGTAGAGGAGTTTTGGATGACTCTAAAACTCTAAGTGTAATGGTTTGACTATTGGAAAGTCAAAACCGTAGGTTACAATCAAAGAAATGTGTTTTGGAAAGTTTAAAACCCTACGTGTAATGGTTTGACTATTTAAAAGTCAAACCGTAGGTGTCAACGAAGTTAGAAGTCTATTGAACACTACATGTTTTTTAAAATTTCGGCGGCATAACGGCTATAAAATGAATATTTCCGTATATCAACCTAATGTTTGCCCAACAATTGGCAACCCAACTAAAATAAATAAATAAAATCAAGTATAATCAAATCCTAAATCATACCAAATGTTTCCATTTTGTTAGTGCATTAATTGTATACAATATTTAATTGGGAAAGTCTTGTAAAAGCCTTTGTAATTGAAAAGTCAAAAGATGTCAAAGTCAATGTTTAGTTGTTAAATGTCAAAATAGCTTACTTTGTAGTTGTAATGTCTTTGTAATTAGAATTAGGTGTTAGATATTAGTTGCTTAGTGGTTAAGCATTAGAATAAGGATGCTTTCATTTGTCATATCTTGTAGAGAGAGAAAGTGAGAGAGTTTAGAGAGAGAAAGCTTGAATTTCATGTAATTCTTCATGATCAATGAATAGAATGTGATTTACCTAATAGATCTGGACATTCTCATTTGGTATCTGGACATTCTCACATTTATCAACCTAATGTTTGTCCAATAATTGACAACCCAACTAAAACAAAATACCAAAAATTTCAAATAGCACAAACAAACTTCCTAAAGTGGATTCTGATAGTGAAACAGACATTTACGTATAATAGCACAAACAAACTCCAACGAAATTAGACGTTAATTACACTCTAAAGGAAAAGAACGACACCATCAGTCTGTAGTTAATAATAGCGTTCAAATTTCAAATACTGTTTATCTAAGAAAAGAAACTGACGTTAATTACACTCTAAAGGAAAAGAATAACATCATCAGTCTGTAGACACTAATAGTGTTCAAATACTTTTCAAAATTCAAATACTGTTTACCTAAGAAAAGAAACTGATCAGAGAGATCTAAATATGAATCCCAGTTACCTTTTTCAACTGAAAGCTCTGAAGAAACGGGAAGAACGAACCTGCAGTTGCAGAAAATGTTGTAGAAGAAAAAAGCCGAATTATGAAGAGAAAATAAGTTATACACACACACAATTTTAGATACACAATACATGAGATCTGTAGAGAGAGATCGAGAGGGAGAGGTGGTCGCCGGTAAGAGGTCGCCGCCGTTGAGAGGGACTGTGGAGAGTGAGAGGTCGTCGAGATCGAGAGGGAGAGGTGGTGAGATCGAGAGGGAGAGATGGAGAGATCGAGTGGTTGTTGAGAGGGAGAGATGGAGTGAGAGATCGAGAGATTGAGAGGGAGAGATCGAGACAGACTTCAGATCGACAGATTGAGAGGGAGGGACTGAAATTAAGGCTATATGCCCGCTTATTTTTTTTAGAAATTTCGGAAATTCACCGACAGATTTCCGACGGATTTTATTTTTTATTAAATAAATTACTTTTAAATTAATAAATTATAGAATAAATTCTCATATATTATTTAATATTAATTTATTAGATAAATTATTAATTAATTTATCAAATTATATTTAAAATTATTAATTAATTTATCAAATTATATCTAAATTGACTAAAATACCCCTGAAGTAACTGGACTTAATGGAAACAATTAATGACCGTTATCTTTTCCCGTTAATTCCAGTTAGATCAGGGACCAAATGTGTTATACACACACACACACAAACATACATACATACATATATATACACACCTAAAGTAACTAGACTTAACGGAAACAGTTAACGATCGTTATCTTTTCCTGTTAATTCCAGTTAGATCAGGGACCAAACGTGTTATAAACACATACATACATCTATACACATACATTCATACATACATATATGACATATTTATACATACTATACACATATATATAGACATACATATATACACACACATACATATATAGACATGATATAGACCTATGTGAAATATACATACAAGCAATACATATGTATACAATACATCTATAAACATACATACACATACATAGACATGCATGATACAGACATATATGTGCTATATACATATAAGCAATATATATGTATACAATACATCTACAGACATACATACACGTATAGATACATAGACATATATATATATACATACATACATACATACATACATACATACATACATACATACATACATACATACATATATAGACACATACATAGACATATATACATTCATACACACATGACATAGACATGATCTATAGACATACATACTACATATCATATACATACATACATGATCACATGATACGTACATACATACATACATACTATACATAATGTACATACATACTATACATGATGTACATACATACATACATGATCACATACGTACATACATACATACTATACATGATGTACATACATACACGATCACATACGTACATGTACATACATACATGATCACATACGTACATACATACATATATACACACATACATACATACATACATACATACACACACAAACGTTATTACCGACGGATTTCTAACTGCCGTCGGTAATTCGTCTGTAATCCGTCGGTAATTTCCGACGGATCACCGACGGATATCGAGAAAAAATTATTTTTTCTTAAATTATTAAAATTACCGACGGATTTAAATATTAAAAAAATAAAATAAAATAATTTTATATCCATCGGTGATCCGTCGGAAATATATATATTTACCGACGGATGGTCTATCCGTCGCAAATTTTATTTTTCCGTCGGTATTCCGTCGGTAATTACCGACGGATATTGTCCGACAAAAATGTTTGGTCAGTGATAAGTCATTTTCTAGTAGTGCATGATCACCTTTAACAAACCACTTGGGTTGTGCCGTACTGGTAAAGTCTTTGGAGGATGTAGTGGAAAATCTCATCTACCCAGGGTTCAAATCCAGGCGCTGCCAAGGCCCTTGTGACCATGGAGGTTCACATGCGATGACTCCAGACCATTCGTGGTCGCCCGGGGATTAGTCGATGCACGTAAGCTGACCCGGAAACCCACGGTTACAAAAAAAAAATGATCACCTTTAACATCTTATTTATATATGTAAATACACTTTCACCAAGCTCACGTTTTGTCTTCCATAATTAGTTTCATATTTCCGCCTGAGTCAATCTGAATACTAAAGTCTTTTGATATTCATTATAATAATTGTAATAGATGTGGCGATCATTAAAAATTGAATAAAATCTGGCAACAAATCGTAACAAATATTATATGTATTGGTGTGAACACCATTATAAAAAACATTTTTGTTTTGGATTATTTGATCAAAATGTTGAATTTTTGCTTTTTGTAAGTTTTAGGTGCCGTTTGTTTTTTAAGATGTCTAAAGTCTGAAGTCTTATTTTAGTTATGATTAATAAGATGTGGTGTGTAAAAAGGTCTGAACGATTCAGACTTAAGAGCCATTAAGAGTTTTTTTTAAAAAAACAAACAACCCCTTAGTGTTACTTTACTTCTTTAGCAATTAAATTTTTTTGGGAAAATGTTTATTGAAATTTATATATAACAAGTTTTATCGTTGTTGTGGCCACGGAGGATAATCTCAGGGCTGCACGCTTTAGCAGCTGGGTCAAATGCCCTAAATGTCAGGGATTTGTCTGGGCCATAGGCCCAGGATACCCTTTCAAAAAAAAAGTTTTATTGTTTTAGACTAGAAGTTGAACTACAAAAATAATAAATTTTAAATTATTTGATAAAAATTATCAAAAACAACTTTTTAAAGGTTACAACCGTTTATTTATGCATAGTATTTTAGAAATCAAATTATAACATATAGTTGCATATTTCAATAATTTTTAAAACTACACATTAGAAATCCATGAAAACCAACTGATAAATTCATTTAAATAATGAATAAACATTAAATATTATTAATTTGGCGTAGTTATTAAATAAATTTCGACTTTTATAACGTAATAGAAATTCGATTACTATCCTATCAATATTTACAATAAAATTTTACATTTGCTACATTATATGGATAAAAAATTGGGTTTTTTTTTACCAGACGCTAATTACCGGATAAGCGTTTACCGGCACCCTTACTTACCTTACCGAATAATATACTCAAACATTAATATGACATAGTAAGATTATTTGTAAACGTCTTTTAATTTACCTGAAAATGCTAACCGGGTAAAATTTATCATCTTCACTTGCTGGGTAAGAATTAAGATTCTCAGCAGGTAAGATTTTTAATCTATGTCATGCTCACCCGATAAGACAATTTGTTACCCGATAAGCGGGACAGATCTAGCCTTTGGACTATGGTTGCATGAAGTGTAATTTTTAAACTATGTAACGGTAAAACCACAAATTTAGTTGTGTGCAACCATAAATATTAAAAGGATAAGAATGTGTATGGTTATGACTGATGCAACCATTTCGAAAATTTTATGGATTCACTTTTACGGATAAAGATTTATTGATTAATGTTCAGTAAACGATCTCTTTAACGTACATACATATATGATAGATTATTGCCAATGGCGTGTAGCTCAGTTGGTTAAGGGGCAAGGAGATGTTTGCTCCAATAGGCCGTTGGTCTTGGGTTCGATCCCAGGCCCCCTCGCAATCGCCTTGCCGCTGAGTGAGCCAGGTATGCCCCTCACATTGGGAATTGGCAGCCTGTGTGGGCCGGTTTAAGCGTCCGAGAAATACACGTTTTTGCTCCAATATATGCTAGATTATTTCTAAATAATTCTTAACTATTTTAAAAAGTCGCATTAAATACAGAAAATGGAAAATTACTTTCGTGGATCAACATTAGAGTATTGATGACGTTACAGTGACAGTCATTTGGGATCACTATATCATTCCAGAGCAAAAATTAAAATATTGTTTCACAAGTCTTAGTATTTATATATATAATATATTAAAGTTTATAAGATGTCCATCTGCTATAAATCAATATTAAACTCAAATAATGAAATTTAAATATTAGTCAAATGTTTATAATATTTTTTACAAAATAAAATAAAATAATCTAAGTGAATAGGAATCAACGTTTCCCATTTCTTTTGACGATCATTACTGATGAATTGAAAATTGTATTAAATAATATAAAAACACATAATATTTATTTTAAAAATATTATATACTTATTTGAGATTTTGACAAATGAAATAAAGAAAGGATTCCAAGAAGTGTTTGCAAATTGCAAGAATCTTCCTGGGCGGTAACATCCTGGGATCGAGGGTTGTGGATGGTATCCACAACCTACCCGGGTTCGAATTCAAGAGGAGTCAATTTGAAGGCATGAGGAGTACCCAGTCCTTGGGCTGGTCCAGTCGTTAACTGGGCTGCCCCCCAGCCCAGTCTTAACTGTGGTTGGGCTCTAGGTTCAGCGTAAGCTGGGCCGGGACAGCGCCGGATTAGTGGGCTGCCCGTGGATGCCCGATACCGCCGATGAGGCATGCGTGCGTGCGTGTGTGCGTGAGTTCGTGGTAATCGTTCGTTAGTTCGATGTCGCTATGCCTTCCAAATTTTTTTTTTTTGCAAGAATCTTCATTATTTTTCTTGTGAAAAAGAAATAATTTTTTTTAATAAATATGTTGTAGCTAAAATTATTTATTTATCTAATAGAAAATTATTTCCCTTCATTCTTACCATGAAGACGTTACTATTATTCTACTTTCAAGTCATTCAATTAATTAAACTTAAAATGAAACTTCAGTGACCAATACTGAAACGACTTATAGTCTTCGATTTAAAATATGACTTGAAATTTTAATTTTCAAATAAATTTTTTTATATGCATGTCCGCATTTTAGATTTATATTTAATGATCATAATAATGATGTGGAATATTACTTGGCAAAGAATTTAGGTGATGTCATCATTAACAGGTCAACAAGTTGATTGGGCTCTTAAATAAACAAAAAGTTTGATTCAAACCCCAAAATGATGATTTTAAAAGTTGGTTCCCCAAAATAGGAATAAGGTGAAAGTTTGTTCCATTTTGATGCAATTTTCCCAACTAACAAAACGGAAGTCTTACAATTGTAAACAAATATTAAGGGGTTGTTTGTTTTTTAAAAAAAATCTCTTAATCACTCTTAAGTCTAAATCGTTCAGACATTTTTACACACCACCTCTTATTAATCATAACTAAATTAAGACTTCATACTTTAGACCTCTTAAAAAACAAACGGCACCTAAATGTGTCAAACCTACTAATTTGTCCCATACCAAACTAGTACAATAAAAATGTCCAAAAAACCACTTGAAATATGAAAAATTATGTCTAGTGCTCTACCAGGCCTTCCCTAATCGCTATTCCCTTTGCGAAGTGTATCGTTCCTTATTGAAGCTAAGGTCTTTTTTTTTATAACCATGGGTTTCGGGCCCACTTCTCTTTTCTGAAACAAACTTGATGTCTCAGCTTGTATTCACACACACATATTCAAAACAACACATTTCATGCACAACATAACTAATGCATTAAAAATACTGCTAACATGCTGTTGGGGATCGGTTGCAGAAAATCGAGGGGGAAAAGGAGTGATCAAAACTCAGATAAAGAATGTGAGATCGTGTGAGAGCTCACTTTACTTAAGTGATATTTCAACCCTATTCTACCCGGGTATCACGAAATTCACTCGAGGATAACCACTAGTACAAAAACTTACAATGGCCACGGTAAAAAACCGTGGTTGTATGTCTTTAGCCACAATTTTTTTCTTCAATCAAACCGTAGCCTATTCTGCCGTGACTTTTGATACCCAAATTACCACGTTTGAAATGTGTCACCATATCACATGAAAAACCGTAGCCATAGCCTAAAAACCGTGGTCGTAAACGTATCGAATTTTTTATGGTATTAGGACATTTTTCCTATAACCGTGACAATAAACTATTTATCGCCACACAAACTCACGTTAAAAGTGGCCATTAGCTATCTTTTGGTTACAAAAAATAAATAAAACAATGACAATAAACTATTTATGATCACACAATTTGTTTTTAAGGTGGCAATGATTAGGCGTATAATTGATTTAAGGTGACCATAAACTACTTATCGTCACGCATATTTTATATTTATCGTGACCAGTTCATGACATATAGTTACCATAGATGTTAGAACCGTGACTATTGGTTACCTTTTGGTCATATAAAATAACTCAAAATGTAGCCATAAACAATTTATAGCCATCCAATTCATGACATATGGTTACGCTTAAACTTTTGAAACGTGACCATTAGTTACCTTTTGGTCACATTAACTAACTAAAACCTTAGCGATAAATCAGTTTTTGATACACAAATTTCATATCAATTGATAACATTTGGTTATACTAAATTGTTAGAAATGTGGCTATTGATTAACTTTTGGTCACATGAGTTGATTAAAACCGTGACCATAAACTACTTATAGCCATGCTAATTTTACATTAACCGTGGTCTCATTACATATAGTTACGCTGAATTGTTAAAAACCGTGGCTATTGGTAGCCTTTTGGGTACACGAAATAGCTAAAATCGTGATCATATACTATGTATAGTCACACAAAAATTATATTAATCGTGGTTATTTCATGACATATGGTTACGCTGAATTGTTAAAAACCGTGACTATTGGTAGTCTTTTGGTTACACTAAATAGCTAAAATCGTGATCTTATATGATTTATAGCCACACAATTTTTATATTAACTGTTACCTTTTAATGACATGATAACGCTTAATTGGTAAAACCGTAACTACTGGTTACCTTTTGGTTACATGAAATAGTTAAAATCGTTGCCATAAACCTTTTATAACCACGGAAATTTCATATTAACCGTGGCTAGTTCATGACATGGTTACATTGAATTGTTAAAACCGTGGCCATTGGTCACCTTTTTGTCACATGAAATAACCAAAACCGTGGCTTGTTATTGTCACAAATATCATAGAAGCGTGACCAATTCATGATGTATGGTTACGTTGAATTTTAATAACCGTGGCTATTTGTTATTGTTAGACCACAGTCTCATTGGATTCAAGATGATCCAATCTGAAGCTAAAGCCGGAAAGTCGACTCTCGATATAAAGTCTAATGTCGTTTGTAATAAAATGTAAAAGTAATTAATGTTTATTGTATTTAATGTTTTGTCTAAATATCTTATAAATAGATATTTAGATATTAGTTGTTTGTTATTGTTAGTTTAGTTTAGTTAGTTAATATCTTTAGTTAGATATTATATTAGAATATCTAGATAATATCTAGATATTGTTAAAGTTAGATATTGGTTAGAAAAGTGTGTTGTAGAAGCAATCGATCATAATATCACACACACAAGAACACACACTAAAGGTGTAAACGAGAGAGAGAACACGAGAGCTTCAATCGATCAATCTGTATTCCGCTCGTTTTATTAATCAAACAGGTTGGTAAACATTTACGTGTTTAAATCGATAAAACTTGATAAATATTGTGGACCGACTGTTTCCTTTTGGTCACACGAAATAACTAAAATTGTATTAATCAACTCTTTACAACCACATAAAATTTATATCAACTGTGGTCAATTTTTGTTGTATGGTTGCACTAAACTGTAGAATCATAGCCATTGGTTGCCTTTCGGTCACACAAAATAGTTAAACTATGGTCATAAACTATTCATAGTCACAGTTTGAATTGAATATCATATGGACATTATAAAAGTGACCATGACAACAATAATACTTTGCAACAATTTTAATAACGCGTGGTAAAATGATAAATAAATCTTTAAAAAAAGTTTAATATAATAATAACTATTTGAAAAAATCAAAAAGATATTCTTAGTCATATGAATAAGGTATAAGAACACCAATGAGAACTTATCACTACTAGTTCTCTATTATATTCGATTGTTGCTTATTAAAGTTAATCCTCGTATGCTTCGACTTCTGTAACTCGTTGACAATTGTATAATTTTTCTTTCTCTTCTTAAGATTTTGTTTCTCATCATGTTGATTAGAAGTTGGCTCTGGAACATGCAACAAGAATAAAAGTGCATCTTATTATACTTGTAAAAAATTTATACTAATATTTGTTATTATTATGCATAATGCAACCATCAACAATAAGTCCCAATGCAATCCAAGCATTAGTACAAAATTTTATATAGGCCATGGTTTTTTTTTTCGTATAGACTTTTGCTTTCATACCTTCTTTATCGTCTTATGTTTTCACCTATATCCAGAGAGTTGCAACATAACCCAGTTCTGTAAATGAAAATAAAAATACTATTAAAATTTAACCCTCTTATGATACAAAAAATGTATTTAAGTAGTGTATGCTTACCAATGGATGTACCCTTTGGTTTATGATGAATCTTGAAAGGTAACATTCAAATGCACCTACCAAATAACCAATCATAAAAGCAAACACATAAAAGATGCACTAGTACAAAAAGTTTAACCATGGCCGTTTGTACTGAATGACGTTTGTATCAAATCTTCCTAGTTCCTAACAGAGTTAAACAGAAGGTGTTTTACGTTTTAACACGAGGTAGTTGATTCACTTGTTTTTCGATACATGACAATGTAAAATAATTTATTGATTGTTGCTTAAAGTTACTCATTCTTAGCTGTCCATTGGAAAATGTTATAGCTCTAAAGATTGAAGGAAGGATTTATCTTCATGCTCTTGTATCAGCTTGCAGCCATCTTCTTAACAACAACAATGCCTGGAAATATGACAATGCAAGACCTTCAGTTTCAAAAGCTGAATAACAGTGAGAGATTATACTACAACATTTAATGCTAAAAGCTACATCTGCTACTGTTATTGGTAGACAAATGAAAATTGGTTAACTATTTAAATTTGAGAACCGTGACTATTAGTTAACTATTGATCACACACAATAATAAAAACTGTGGCTAAAAACTACTTATTAGTCACATGAACTGAATTACTAGAAACATGGCTATTGGTTACCTTTTAGTCACCGACTTATTTTAAACGTGGCCTTAACTATATAATTTTAGCTATAAAAATTTCATACTAACCGTTGCCAATTCATGACCTATAGTTACGCTCAATTTGTAAAAGTGTAGCTATTGGTTACCTTTTGGTGACACAAGATAACGAAAACAGTAGCCATAAAGACCTTGTCTTTTTGCCACGTTTAATAAGTTTTCGTGAAAATATATCTTTTATTTTTAGCCACAGAAAATTGGCTTCATGTGGCCATATGTCTATCTATGGCCACAGACTATAACCGTCACAACATAAAGTCATGGTTAAGACACAAAAATGTGACTATATGTCTGTATATGGCCATGGTTTTCGACTGTTATTGGCCACGGTAAAAAACGTGTCACCATAGCGAAGCATTTAGTCACAATTTTATTAAAACCGTGACATTATGTTTGGACGTGTTTGTTAATGGTCACAATTATTGAGTTAAGCCATGGCTAAAACAACACTCTAATTTTATTTATGACTTTTGGCCACGGTTTATAACTTAACCGTGGCTGACCTGTATTTCCAAAAATGTGGCAAAAGGTCATTTTTGTACCAGTGAATCTCAATTCTCAGTATCGATTTAGGCAGAAATCGATCCTATTTAAACACCTTGAGAATCGTAACCGACCCCATATTAATAATGATAATAATTTCTCATTAAATGAGATTGATTGCTGGACATTGATGTTGGCGGTTACAAGAATTTCTATCAGTTGCAAAACTGATGAAAACACACGGCCCATGCCAATTTCAAGAGAAAAATCGCACGGGTCGTGCAAAACCTTCTGACGACCACGCACGACCCGTGCCAATTTCAAGAGGAAAAACACACGGGTCGTGAAAAACCTTATGTTGACAAACGCACAACCTGTGCTCATTTTATGAACAAAAACACACGGGTCGTGCCAAAACGCATGGGTCATGCCGTTTATAGCAGGAAAAACGCACGGGTCGTGCTCAGCCTTTTTCACTTAGTAACTTGCCAAACATAACTATCCAACGATCCCGGGTTCTAGTTATCTTACACGAGTATGCACTCCACACCTCCTAGCTCATGTTATAGCTTAGCTAATAACCCCATTATTATCTTGTGAATCCAATTACACAAAATGAACCGATGATTTCACTAAAATCACCAACATTCCTCCCCCATTTTAGTGCAATCTTTGATTCACAAGGAAAAGTTAATATAGGAAAACAAACTCATGCATAAATGAAAATATCTAGAAGATTGAATTTTCATCTTAGTACATTACACATTTCAAATACTTGAGAATCTAGGTGTCCTATGGATTGAACCCTTCAACCCATTTGAGTACCAGAAAATAACATACATATGAATTTAAATAATTCTTTAAAGTTTAAACTTGACACTATACAATGTCCTTATCCATTCGTGAGTACATCAAAGCCAAGTCCAAGCTTCTTGAAGCGGCCACACTTCACACTCATATAGGTAGTTCCTTTCATCATGCACCTGCACATGCATTTTTACAAAAGAACTATTACCTCCTTCACTTGCAGTACCGAGCACATACCTTGGGATGATTATCTTGTGCTCCAATCCCTTAGAGTGGACTTTCCCATTGAATTCAACTTTTAACGTTGTATTAGAAGAGAATTGGGCATCTCACCGTTAAAGATTTAGATGGACTTTAATCCCATCCCTATCACCGACTTGTCAACCAAGTCCCTAGCTAACCCCTTCGTCAAGTGGTTCGTTAGATTTTGTAAATTCAACCGAAATCACCGCATTCGTGATTAGCTCACGAATCATGATATGTCTAACACCTAAGTGTCTAGACTTGCCATTGTATACTTGACTATAAGTTTTAGCCAAAGTAGCCGCACTATCACAACAGATAGAAATGGGTGATATTGGTTTCAGCCATAACGGAATTTCATGGACTAAATTCCTTAGCCACTCCTCCTCTTTACCGGCAGCGGATAATGCCACAAATTCCGACTCCATAGTCGAACTCATGATGCAAGTTTCCTTCTTGGAATCCCATGAGATGACACCTCCCCCAAGCAAGTACACCCAACCACTCGTAGAAGAGTGATCTTCTAAGTTGGTAATCCAACTTGCATCCGAATATTCCTCTAATATCGAAGGAAACTCGACATATGACAAAACATAATCAATGGTTTTCTTCAAGTATTTAAATACTCGTCTTATCACTTGCCAATGATGAATACTAGGATTACTAGTAAACCTACTCAACTTTCCTATGGCAAAAGCGATATCCGACCTAGTGCTTGTCATGGCATACATCAAGCATCCAATAGCCTTTGAGTACTCGAGTTGTGACACCGCTTCGCCCGAGTTGGGCATAAGCTTCACACTCGGATAAAATGGAGTGCTCACCGGAGAACAATCAAAGCAATTAAATTTTTTTAATACTTTCTCAATGTAATGAGATTGCGTAATTGCAATCATTTTGTTATCACACTTGATCCTTATTCCAAGGATCACTTCTGCCTCTCCCATATCTTTTATGGAGAAACTCGACGACAAAAATCTTTGGTTTTTCCAACTTGATTTTGGTCGGTGCCAAAGATCAAATATGTCATCAACGTATAAGAAAATGATT
This sequence comes from Arctium minus, assembly GCA_954870635.1. NCBI lineage: Eukaryota > Viridiplantae > Streptophyta > Magnoliopsida > Asterales > Asteraceae > Arctium > Arctium minus. The sequence continues at coordinate 33,856,371 of OX941092.1, forward strand.
ACTCCATTACCGGATGTGTCAAATTTGCTATATACTCACTTGTCCACTTGGTTTAACATAAAACCGTTGGACAAGATAACCTCATCAAAATTTTGATGCCATTGTTTGGGTGCTTGTTTCAACCCATACAATGATTTTACAAGTTTACACACCTCATGCTCCATTTCGGGCATAACAAAACCTTACGGTTGTTTCATGTAAACTTCTTCTTCCAAGTCACCATTCAAGAATGTCGTTTTGACATCCATTTGGCGAATCACTAAATTGTGAATAGCTCCTAAGGCTATCAACAATCTAATCGTGGTGATCTTTGCAACCGAGGCATAGGTATCAAAATAATCGATGCCTTCCCGTTGCCTAAATCCTTGGATTACTAATCGAGCTTTGAACTTGTCGATTGATCCATCGGCTTTCATCTTCCTTTTGAATATCCACTTGCATCCCAAAGGTTGACAACCCGGTGGCAAGTCCGATAATACCCAAGTATTATTCCCCATGATGGAGTCCATCTCATCATTTATTGCTTCTTTCCAGAAAGCAACATCTTGAGACTTCATAGCCTCATCAAATGACTTTGGATCCTCCTCAATACTATAACAGTAAGAGAATTGTGACCCAATCTCATCTCTTCATCCCTCTACCAAGTATACATGGAAATCACAAAGGATTTTTAAATCCTTCCTATTTTGCTCCTTCGAAGCTTCGGAGATTCGGTTGGAACAATTGCTTGTTCTAGAACCTCACTAGTTCCACTAGTACTTGGAACTATGTCCTTCGGCCTAGGTATTGAAGAGAATTTAGTCTCATCAAATAATGCATCTCTCGATTCTATAACAGTGTGAATCACTATAGAATAGGGGTGTTCAAAAAAACCGTTGGACCGCTCAAACCGGTCGAACCAAGTCAAACTGGACCGTTTTTGGCGGTTTGAGCGGTCTGGCGGTCCGGTCTGCGGTCTAGAGGTTTTTTCGGGCGGTTTGGACCAAACCGACCGCCAAGTATACAAATATATTTTTTATATTTTTTTATATATACCTTTATTATAAAGAATAGATTATATAAAGCCCAAATGTCCAATTATATACAAAAAGGCCTAAGGTATTTTAACATATTGAAATCTTTATGGATTATGGAATACAAAGAACAGATAAATGAAGAAGTGATGCCGTGGATTTTATTTGCACTTTGCATATTTCTTTTTTTTAGTGTTTTATCTTGGGATATTTTGTTAACTTTTGTGGACTTTATTATTTTGTTGTGAACTTTGTTCTTTATTTCAAGTGGACTCAAGTCAGTTAGCCTTTAAAATTCAAAGTTTTATATGTTTTTATGTTTAAACTTTAAATCCCACTAAAAAATCCAAACCGCCTAAACCGGTCGACCAAACCGCCTAAACCGCGGCCCGACTTGAGCGATCGGGGCACTTGATGTCAAACCGCTCGGTTTGAAAAATCAATAAACCGCCACCTGCGGTTTGGTTTGTGGTCTGAGTGGTTAAACCGCCCAAACCAGACCGCGAACACCCCTAGTATAGAATCATTAGGTCCAATAACATAAGACCTATAGGTTTTGAACAATGATGCAATCAATACCTTTCTAACCAAGGTTTTCCTTTTGGGTTCGGGTAGTCGAACAACCGCCCGTCAACCCCAAACTCGAATATAACTCAGGTTAGGCCTTTTGTTGAACCAAAGTTCATATGGGGTAATCTTTTTGCTTTTATTAGGAACTCGATTCAATAAGTTACAAGTCGTTAGCATGGCTTCACCCCAAAATCCATGACTCAATCCCGAGTAGGATAACATAGAGTTCACCATTTCTTTGAGAACTATATTTTTTTGTTCCGCCGCACCATTTTGTTATGGTGTATAAGGCGTCGTAGTCTCATGAATGATTCCTACGGATTGGAAAAACGTGGGGTCGTAATACTCCCTACCACGATCGGTGCGTAAACATTTTATAAAACAATTCATTTGCAATTCAACCTCCGTTTTATAAATTTTAAACTTGTCCAACGTTTTATCTTTTGAGTGTAACAAATATACATAGCAAAACCGTGAAGTGTCGTCAATAAAAGTAACAACATACTTTTTATTACCCAAATACGGAGTTGAATGCAAATCACAAAGATCACTATGAATTAATTCAAGCACCAAGGAATCCCTTTTCACGTTAGGAAAAGCTTGCCTAGTGATCTTTGTTAACATACAAGTTTTACATTTTTCCGGTTTTAATGTCAAAGGCTGGAATAAGATCGTCTTTTGACATTTCAACCATTCTTTTAAAATTCACATGACCAATCCTTGCATGCCACAAACTAGAATCAACAAAATTTTCATTTGCAACATAAACAGAATTTTAAACAAAACTCTTTTTATTTAAATTCAACATAAACATATCATTCATCAAATAGCCGAATCCTACAAAAGAGCTACCTTTTGACAAGACAAACTTGCCGAACTCAAATACTTGCCTATATCCTAACCTATTCAAGACACAACTGGAAACCAAATTCTTTCGAATTTATGGTACAAACAAAACGTCTAAAATTTCAATTATTTTGCCAGAACTAAACTCTAGCCTAACTAAGCCGCGTCCAAGAATGAGAGCACTCGACTCGTTCCCCATGTGTAGCATGGATCAATCTTCAACCGGTTCCAAAGAGGTGAACCAACGTCAATCCTTGCACACATGACTCGTAGCTCCCGAGTCGATCTACCAAGCAACATCATCATCCTGCACGTAAAATGATTCATGTATTAGTGGTACATAATTCAAATTCGAATTAAAACCAAAGTCAAAAAACTGACCTTGCTGTGGGTTTTGATCCTTGGATCCTTGCCCACCACCACTTGTGCTTGTTCACTCTTGTTCTTGACAACCCGACAATCCTACTTGAGATGTCCGGTCATACTACAGGTCCAACAGGTTAATTTAACCCTTTTGTTGGGCCCTTTCTTGACTTCATTGAACTTGCGTTTTCCCTTGAGGTTGTTGGATTTTCCCTCTTCCACCATGTTCACCAAAGGGGTTTAAACCTCTTTTATCTTAGGTTTCTCAGCCTCTTGCGTCCGAATAGATTCCTCTATGCGCAAGTGATTACCGAGTTGTACAAGGGACAACTCTTCCTTCTTGTGTTTCAACATGTGTTTGAAATCTTTCCAAGAGGGGGGCAGTTTATCAATTATGTTCGACAAGGAGATGGATTCGTCCATCTTCATATTATTTTGAGCATATTGGCCTAGAATGCGTAGGAGCTCATTATATTGCTCCATCAGAGGCCTTGAGTACACCATCTTGTATTTGTTAAAATTACTAACGAGGAACTTCTTACTAGAAGAATCTTCCGCCGTGTATTTGGACTCAAGAGAGTCCCATAGCTCTTTGGCAGACTTAACATTTTGATAAATGTCAAAGAGGGAGTCACACATACCGTTTAAGATGTGGCCACGACAGATGTAGTCGCCGTTCTCCCATTTACCGCAACGTCGAGTCATTTCCAACGTCTCGTCTTCCATCACCTCCGGCATCGGAGTGCTTAGCACGTACACGACCTTCAACATTGTCAACAAGAAGTGCATCTTCTTCTGCCATCTTCGAAAATCAACGCCTTCGAACTTCTTAAGTTTGGTAAACTTGGTCGTCATATCTCTCACGAATTGATCACTCACCATCTCTCTCATGATGAACAAATATCACTTAAGATTGTTGGGGATCGGTTGCAGAAAATCGAGGGAGAAAAGGAGTGATCAGAACTCAGATAAAGAATGTGAGATCGCATGAGAGCTCGCTTTACTTAAGTGTTATTTCAAACCTATTTTACCCGGGTATCATGAAATTCACTCGAGGATAATCTCAATTCTCAGTATCGATTTAGGCAGAACTCGATCCTATTTAAACACCTTGAGAATTGTAACCGACCCCATATTAATAATGATAATAATTTCTCATTAAATGAGATTGATTGTTGTACATTAATGTTGGAGGTTACAAGAATTTCTATCAGTTACAAAACTGATGAAAACGCGCGACCCATGCCAATTTCAAGAGGAAAACCGCACGGGTCGTGCAAAACCTTCTGACGACCACGCACGACCCTTGCCAATTTCAAGAGGAAAAACGCACGGGTCGTGCAAAACCTTCTGTCGAAAAACGCACGGCCTGTGCTCATTTTATGAACAAAAACGCACGGGTCGTGCCAAAAAGCATGGGTCGTGCCGTTTATAACAAGAAAAATGCACGGGTCATGCTCAACCTTTTTCCACTTAGTAACTCGCCAAACATAACCATCCAACGATCCCGGGTTCTAGTTAGCTTACACGAGTGTGCACTCCACACCTTCTAGCTCATATTATAGCTTAGCTATCAACCCCATTATTATCTTGTGAACCCAATTACGCAAAATGAACCGACGATTTCACTAAAATCACCAACACATGTTATACAATTTAAACAAACATGTAACTCATACAATGGAACAATCTTTGAAATCATATTAGTTATTTATCCTATTTTGTAAGTACATGAAGATACATGATTGTTGAAAAACTTTTGAAATTGAATTGGTACTGAAATGCAACTGACATGGACACTTCTATAATGTAACATACATACTAAGTGCATGTGCATGTTGTTACAGTTGGACCAACACTAATGCCATACAAAAATTTGAACAAAACAAAAAATCAACAAAAACTAAATTCACTTTCAACTTTGCGTTGACCAACATGAGCTAAGGTTTTACCTCGCCTATGGTCTGACTTGACCATTAATGTGACCTTGTGAGCATGCTTGGACTAGGTTTTTGGTCTTGCTTGTACAACGTGAACTGCTAACTCACAGAGTAGCTCTCAACCTCACCCAACCCTAACCTTTTGTGAGAGCATGTACACAAACTCCTAAAGCAAGCATTCATTCTCGCTTTCGATGCACATAGGCCTCTCGTTCGACATAGTTGATCATTAACTTTGTTTGATTTTGGTCACAAAACTTTATAATTATTATTCTTTTTGCTTAATGATATTTCCAACATGTATATTTACTGCATATCATCGTTACTTATCGTTTAACCGACATTTAGGTGCCTAAACTGATAATTTTCTCACTGATCGTGCTTAAAGGTGAAAACTCTGATTTCTCATCAATTTAATGGAAACAAGACATTGAATTGCACCAAAAAATCACTACTAATCAACTCTTTAATATGTTAGGTTACCAACCCAAAAATTGAACAAATTTAAAACATCAAAACATACCTTAATTTGTTTGTCTTGCTGTTGTCACCCCTTCTTAGCCCAAGAACTTCATTCAACAAGAACTTGCCCATTTGCTAGGTCATTCTTTAAAAGTTTGTGAGAAGAGTAATGGATAGAGATTTATCCATTAAAACTTTTGATAAGGAACTGACTTAGGGGATATAGAATCCCCGTCAAACTCTTATGTGGAATTTTTGCCTCAACATCTATGCCATGATCATTTGAACTCAACTATCCCGACTCACAATTTAGTACACATCTTTCCATTAATGATTATCAAGTCCTTGGACTTAAATCTTCATCACTTCGCAATGTTAGACCTTAATTGAAACATAATTTACATACTAGCCCAATAATGGGGTGTTACAAAATCCCGTAGTTTGATACTTTGGTTTTATAATATGATTAAAACCTATATTTTTGTAATAATTTTTTTCCTTGCAATTTAATCATTGTGAATTAGTTTTTATCATATAGTTATGTTTTATTGTTTTTATCAATAAGAATATCTTTGGTCCAAAGAAATTCTTCTAGTTTAAGCTTAAGTTAATCGTATGAGTGTAATGATTATATATTTGAATAATATCATTTTTACAGATTTGCTGCGGAAGTTAGGAAGGTAGTACATGGTTCTAAACAATGTGACTGGTCACAAATTTGCTAACAACTGGAAGGGATAGAGGAAGAAGGTAGCCTTTCATATCAGAAGAACTAATGTAGACCTTCAGATGGTTGACGTCGATTTTGTTGAGAAACTATCACTCGAATTTATTTTAAAACGGGATGAGTTGCAACATATGACAAGGTTAATTTATATAGCGAAAATTGCATTAAATGTTGTTGTCCAACTTCAATATATGTCTTCATTTGATTTGCTGACCAGTGCATGCTTGTACTCTTCACTTAAGCCTTTAAGATTGATGTAGACTTTTGTTAACTCAACTCATCCTTCTGTATGCAGAGTAAACAGTAAAGGATGTATGACACTGTTGGATCATAAATTGTATTCAAGATTAAAGTTAATTAGGGGGTCTAAATTGTAAGAGTATTTAATAGTCGAGGGGGTATTTGAGCTTATTGTTAGTTAAGTTGTAATTGGGCCCAAGCTCATTAGGCCTATACGGCTTAGATATAAATAGGTTTAATTAATTAGGTTTTAGGGTTAATCCTCATTATTACTTTCATAATCATATAGAGAGAGGTAGCCGTATTCTGTAATCCTACGCACAAGGTACCAAGAACACACAACTGGTTTTCATTGTTTAATCAAGGGATCGTGGTACGTTATTCTGATATGTTTATCTCTTGATCTATATTGTGTTGTGTGATTGTTTATCAAGTAGTTATCTGGCTTTAACAAGTGGTATTAGAGCCAAAATAATTAAGTTTTTTAAACTGTGTTAATCGATACGCACTGTGTGAAAATTGATTGGTTGAATTAATGTGTTTTTATGCATAAAACTGATTTGATTAGATGTGTTTTCTGCTATTGAACATCATCTAAGTGTTTAATTGCATTTAAATTCATCAATTGATTGGCTTTTTGATGATTTTTGGACTCTGGGTTCTTATATTTATCGACTACTGTGTTTATCAAATTGAAGCATAAAAGTTGGTTCTTAATCAATAATTTTGATTGCATTTCAATCGATATATGTTTATGGGTAAGAAAGTCTGATTTTTGCATTGAAATTGAGTGTTTGTGTGGGTTTGTGGATTGATATTTGCGTTATGGGTCGAAAACATCAAGAACACCGGTCGAAATTCAAGTTTGGACACCGGTCGACCTTAATCGCGCAAATTTTTATTTTGCGCCACACATTGATCCGGTCGACTTCGGTCACACGACCCCGGTCAATACCGGTCGGGAACATCCCAGTCGTATCACCTCGTACCATACCGGTCACTCTCCACATCGGTCCGGTCCCGGTCGCATACCGTCAATATTCTGGTCCGGTCGACACATTACCGGTCGAAGCACATTACCGGTCGGACAGAACATCGGTCAAGCAAGACCCCGATCACTCTTTTGCGCCAACAAGTATTCACGCAAATCTCTACTTCGCGCTACTCACTATTCGCGCAAAACTCCTTTTTGCGCGGCCAGTCTCTCGCGCAAAACACTCTTCGCGCGACCCATTACTAGCGCAAACCTTATTTTTGCGCCAACTGCCCTTAGCGCAATTTACATTTTTGCGCCAGATACTTTTGCGCCAGTTTTTCTGTGATTAATTTCTTTGAGATTAATACTGTTTGAGATATCTGCATTTGATTATTTTTGGAAATTTATTTTTCTGACAATTTTTTAGTGTAGTTTTTATCCAATACTTGATTCTAAAGATCTCATCTAGTTGATTCTCTTGGTACAGATAAGTTTGATTTCTAACCATACAGCTAAGGTGTCGAACCAACTTCTCTCAATGGGCTCTCAGTCCAAACCGCTTGTCCTCATGGCTAATGAGTATCAGCAATGGAAGAAAAGAACGATCCAGTTTCTGAATCACAAGAACAGAGAATACATGGAGTCAATCACCTCTGGTCTAGTAAATCCAATGATCAGAGTACAGGGTCAAGCTACAATTGACACCTCTCCGGAAATCGCTGATAGATTTGTTCCTAAATCGTATGAGTTCTTCACCGATAAAGAAAAAGATATGTACAAGATAGATGAAGAAGCTCTCATTTACCTGACAATGGCCATCCCAAATGACATCTACAATCCGGTAGACAGTCGAGATTCTGCTAAAGAAATCTTGGATGAGCTAGCAAGACAATTTGAGGGAAGTGAAGCTTCAATTCAGGCAAAGCAGAATCTGTGCATTAATGCCTATGAGGGATTTCATGCAAGAGAAGGAGAGTCGCTGCTAGATACCTACAACAAATATAACATCATTCTCAATGACTTGCGGAGGAACAACATCTCTAAATCCGCTTCTGAAATAAATTACAAGTTTATCAACAACCTGAATCATGAGTGGAAGAACTTTGCCATCAACCTCCAGATGTCAAAGAACATGGCTCAAGAAAATGTCACTGATATCTTCTCTACTCTATCTCAGCATGAGGATGAGGTGAGATATATTAATAATGAGTTCAATAATCTGAAGGAATCCGTGGACCTCATAGGTGGCAAAGGAAAGAGTTCAGTTCCTATATCCTCTGCAAGGTCAAAGAAAAAGGTGTCTAAAGCTCTGGTTACTGAGGTTACTGAGTCCGAATCTGATTCAAGTGATGAAGAACTTGAGATTGATTTTGACCCGGATATACAGAAGTTCTCTGAGGACTTGGTTCTAATTACTCGACGATTCAAGAAGAGCTTTGGCAAGAAGAAATACTACTAAAAGCCAAAGTATGATGGATACAAGAAAGAGAAGTCTGAAATGCGATACAAGCCAAGGCATGGAAGAAGAGAGGAAAGACGAGAAGAAAGGAAAGATGATAGAAGAGAAGAAAAGAGAGAGGAGACGAAAGAAGAGAGAAAGGATGAACCAGGAAGATGCTACAACTGTGGCAAATTTGGGCACTTCTCCAGAGACTGCAAATTCAAGAAGGTAAAGAACTCATAATATTATGCAAAGAAGTCACTCATTGCCAAGAAAGCTGAAGAAGGAAAAGTGCTGATGAATGAAGAAGAAAACTAGTTGTTCCAAAGTTCTGATGACGAGGAGCAGACACACTTCACCCAAGTTTCCTACATGGCAAAACTGGATGGTGACGATGAAGCTTCTGAGGCACATTCCGAAGATGAAAACTCTGAGGTAAGTGATAATTCTGAACTTATTGAATCTTTGATGGCCCAAATACATAATATGAAAGATGAATTTGCTGTACTGAAAGGTAAACTTAGCTATGCACATCAAAATATTTTGATTTTTCGTGATGAAAACGCTTTGCTAAAAGTTGTTGTGGAAGAAAAAGAAAAAGAAAATGATGGTTTAAAAGCTGAGAAAGAATCTTTAATACGAAAAATATTTGGTTTAGAAAAGGATCTTGTAAATCTCAATGCTGAAAAGGTGAGTATAAAATTAAATTTGAAGTTTGTTTTCAAGAAAGAAATGAAGCTTTCACCAAAATCAAGCAATTGGAGGATATTAACATGAAACGAGGTCAGACTGAGCAGACATTAAATCTGTTGACCAATAAACTCCAAGATGAGAGGTTTTATAAACTTAAACCTGGTTTAGGTCTGCGAATTAACGATGTTTTGAAAAAGGCACCAGAGCACTTGTATAATTTTGATAAACTTGGCTCCACAATCAGACCCATTCCTAACATTCGTGCAACCTTTGTTGAAGCAAGTACTTCTAAACCTTTTACAGAGAACAAATGTAAAGAAGAAATGGGAGAAAACAAGTCTTGTGACACTGATTCTAAAAATTCTTTTAAATCCATTGGTTTTAAATATAGTGATTTGAACAAAAGCTATGAGACTCGAAAGATCGAATTGGCTGAGTTTGATTCACTGTTTACCACATCTTCAAAAGAATCAGTCAACAATGACACTGTTCCACCTGAGACTGCATGCAAATATGATGAGTATGAATAGAATGTTGATCCATCAACTATACCATCAGTCTCAAATTCCATTGCTTCTAAACCTTTACTTGTTGAAGAGGTTGAAAAAGAAACTATCATCACGAATGGATCTTGTTCTAAAAATGACAAAATGGAGTTTATTGAAAACATGACCGAGGAAAGGTTTTCTGAAATGATGAATGCTTCAGATTTTGATCATGTTTCAACTGCAAATGAGTCAAATTCTGTGAGTGATCATACATCTGAATTGATGAAGCAAATTGATATGTTGCAACAGTCTCTTGATGAGGTTGAAGATGAGAACTTTGATCTCAAATTTAAACTTGAAAAATATTTGAAAGAAAATCAAGAGATTTGCACAGAGATCAATGATTTGAAAATTACTTTGTTTAAGAATGCTTCAAATGATAAACAGATGTTCAATGATCCAAGCTGGAAGGTAAGAACTAATCCAGAATTTGATGCTCTTGCAAAACCTTCAGTTGTTTACTCTGATTGTCCTGAATATCCACCTAGTATTTTTGAGAAGGGTGAGACTTCAAGTAACTCTAGAAAAGAACCACCCTCTAAGATAGAGACTAACAAGGTTCCTGTTTCTGTTTCAGATATAAAAGGAATTGGAGTTGGGAGGAGTAAGAAGAATAAAGTTACTAGTTTGAATAAAAATGCTAGTTTGACTTCTAGTGAATCTTTTGTTACAAATAGTTGTATTTCAGACAGTATTATTTTGAAAAGTAATTCTTTTGATGGACATGAATGTAAGATTTTTTCCGATAAATATAAGTTTATGAATTTTTCTTGAAAGAATCTTTATTGCAAACACTGCTGGGATAATTCTTTCAAATACTACTCCACTCCTAAGTCCAAGAAGAGTAAAAGAAAAGCTAAACTGAACCTTAATTCCAATTCTAATTCTTCCATACAACCCAAAGCGTTTTGTGCTAAGGTTGCCAATTCTAGATCTAAAAAGCATTTTCAGGAATTAAATGTCAAAATGGTTTGGAAATGGGTTCCAAAACCCCGATATGAATGGAGAATGAAAGTTAAACCTGCTGATATTCCTATCTTGGTGCTAACCGCGAAGGACCCATCTTGACATGGGTACCTAAGCAAAACTAATTGTCTCTTTTGCAGGCCTGTCGACTGTGGGTGATAGATTCCGGATATTCATGCCACATGACAGGATTCAAGCACCTCTTGCTTAACTATATGGAGGAGCCTGCCGGAGCAGTTAGGTTTGCAAATTCTGAAGTAGAAGGACATGTCAGAGGATATGGAATGCTCGATAATGGACTTGTGAAGATTCAAAGGGTGTTATAAGTTGAAGGACTTGATCACAATCTGTTTAGCACCAGTCACCTCTGTGACATGAAATATGAAGTTCGCTTCACAACAACTCATTGCTATCTTGAAGATCCCGATGGTTACGAAGTCTTCAAAGCTGAGCGCCATGGAAATCTATATTATGTAGATTTTCCTACACTGTCTGCCACACGTCCAGTATGTCTACTAGCCAAAGCTTCTAAAGCACAATCGTGGACATGGCATCACCGCTTGTCTCATCAGAATTTCCGATCCATAGCTAAGCTACAGAGACAAGGTCTAGTCAAAGGTCTACCAGAAATGAGGTTTGAGAAAGACTCACTATGTTCTGCATGTGAGATGGGCAAAATGAAGCGAAACTCCTTCAAGTCCAAAACTGAATCATCAACCTCATCTGCACTGGAACTTCTTCATATGGACCTTTGTGGCCCAATGCGAACAACGTGTATCAATGGAAAGAAATACGTTTTAGTAATGATAGATGACTATTTAAGGTATACATGGCTCGAGTTTCTTCGCAACAAGTCAGATGCGGCCGAATTGATTATTGCTTTTATAAAGCACATTCAAGTACGTCTTCCATTGCCAGTCTGAACTCTTCACAGTGACAACGGCACGGAGTTCAAGAATGACACCTTGCAGAGTTATCTTATCTCTGTGGGCATTTCACAAAACTTCTCTGCAGCCTACACTCCACAACAAAATGGCATTGTTGAACGGAAGAATCGCACTCTTGTTGAAGCTACTTGTACTATGCTTGCATATTCTGATCTACCCATGTATTTTTGGGCTGAGGCAGTCACAACAACTTGCTTCACACAGAATCATACCATTGTGGTCAAACGCTTTAATAAAACAGCATATGAGTTAATCAACAATCATAAACATAACATCAAATTTCTTCGTGTTTTTGGTTGCAGGTGTTACATTCTGCGAGAACGTCAAGGATTATCAAAATTTGATAAGAAGGCGGATGAAGGATATCTCGTTGGATACTCTCTGACATCCAAAGCTTATCGAATCTACATTATTCGAACCAAGATGGTTGTTGAGAGCATGAATGTCTCCTTTGATGAGAATTCAACTCAGACTTCTGGACACAACAGTTCAGAACTCGGACTTAAGAACAAAGATTCTATTCACTCCAGAATAGAACCAGCTTCTAAAGGATCCACTTCTTCTAACTCTAACTCTACTTCATCTGAGTTATATTTGTTGTTAATCGATGCCTTCAATGATATTTGTGCAGACTTTGACAAAGGCATATCAACTTCAACAACAAGCTCGGAGGTCCCTACTATTTCTGAAGACATGTCTGGACCGTCCGAAGATGTCACTGCATCTCCATCAAGTACAAGTAAACCGTTAGTTTCTGACTCTACTAATGCTCAATTTGTCTCTGCAAATAATTCTTCTGGAAATGAAGTCACGAGTACTTCAGCTGCTACTCCAGAAGCTTTAGTATCATAAACACCAGTACAAGATGTCCCAAGTACATATGTGGATCTACCTACCGTCCATGATGAATACAATGCATCAAACACGCAACAAACAGTAGAATCCTTACCAAGCACACATCATTGGACTAAGGATCATCCCCTGCATAACGTGATAGGTGACGTACAATCTGGTGTCACGACAAGGTCCGCATCAGCAAATTTCTGCATGTTTTCAAGCTTCCTTAGTTCCTTAGAACCAAAGAAAGCATCAGAAGCTCTACGTGATCCCTTCTGGATTTCTGCTATGCAAGACGACCTTCTGCAATTCGAACGGAACAAGGTTTGGCGCTTGATTCCACTACCTAAAGGTAAAACTGTTATTGGAACTAAGTGGGTTTTCAGAAACAAGAAAGACGAAGATGGAGTAGTTGTGAGAAACAAAGCTCGATTGGTTGCCAAATGGTATTGTCAACAGGAGGGCATTGACTATGATGAAACATTCGCCCCTGTCGCAAGGATCAAAGCCATCAGAATCTTCTTAGCATATGCAGCACACAAAAACTTTATAGTCTATCAAATGGACGTAAAGTCAGTCTTCCTAAATGGCGTTCTGCATGAGGAGGTCTACGTGGCACAACCGGAAGGTTTCATTGATCCTCATCACCCTGATCATGTCTACGTGCCAGATAAAGCACTGTATGGTCTTAAACAAGTACCAAGAGCCTAGTATGAAACTCTAACTAAATTTCTCATAGCTTCTGGTTTCAAGAAAGGTACGATTGATACCACCTTATTTCTTAAAAGGCAAGGTGAGGACTTGATTCTCATTCAGATTTATGTTGACGACATAATATTTGGGTCGACAAATCTGAAATTTTGTAAGAACTTTTCTAAAATCATGGAAACAAAGTTTGAAATGTCGATGATGGGTGAATTAAATTTCTTTCTTGGTTTACAAGTAAAGCAATTACCCGAAGGCATTTTCATTAATCAAGCTAAATATATAAAAGACATGTTAAGAAAGTTCAATATGTCAGATAGTTCAGTCATGAAAACACCAATGGCTACTGGTACACTCTTAGATACAGATCTCTCTAGTAAACCTGTTGATCAAAAGGTGTATCGTAGCATGATTGGTTCCTTACTTTATCTGACTGCCAGTCGCCCAGATATAATGTTCGCCACATGTTTTTGTGCGAGATATCAGTCTAATCCTAAAGAGTCGCACTTTAATGCTGTTAAGCGAATCCTTAGATATCTCAAAGGCACTCCTAATTTTGGCCTTTGGTATCCAAAGGATTCTCGTTTTGATCTAACTTCCTTTACATATGCTGATCATGCAGGATGTAAGCTAGACCGGAAAAGCACCTCTGGATCATGTCAATTTATAGGTGACAAACTTGTGAGTTGGACCTCAAAGAAACAAAACTATGTTTCAACATCTACTGCTGAGGCTGAATATGTAGCTGCTGCTAGCTGTTGTTCACAAGTCCTCTGGATGAAGACACAGTTAAGGGACTTTGGGTACAACTACAAGCGTATCCCTATTTATTGTGATTTCAAGAGCGCAATCGCCATAACTGCTAACACGGTTCAGCATTCAAAGACCAAGCATATAGATATACGTTATCACTTCATCAAAGATCATGTAGAAAAAGGTGATATTGAAATGCACTTTGTTCAAACTGACTTCCAGTTAGCTGATTTTTTCACCAAGCCGTTGGATGAAAAGAGGTTCCAATTTCTCATCAGCATACTTGGTATGTTGAACATGTCATCTTAGACCTTACTCATTATTCTAGGGGGAGTATTTTGAATCTTAATCTTGTGTTTTACTTTCCAACTATTGCTAACGAGAGAGGAATCATTTTTCACAAATGATTACCATGATTTCTTTTATATGCAGGTGTGTTCAAGTGACTATGGCTTCTAATCACATCTGATTAGAACCCGCACTTCAGTTCTTTATTTTTCTGTTTTCTGTTTCATTAAAAAAAAATCCTTAAGTTTAGGGGGAGCTTAATCGTCTATAAGCTTAATTGCCATACTCTTTTAGTTGAGGGGGAGAATTGCATTGTCAAACACACTTCTGTTTTGACTTCTCCAAAATTTTATTCTTCATGTTTGTATTCCTTTGTGCTTACATGTACACATGACTGTTGAACAAGCACGTTCTTTTAGGAAAATACATGGGATTTGATGTGTGAGCTTAACTGAACTTCCATGGATTCAAGATAACCAGTGTTTCCTACCCAGGAAGTATTCCCTGAGTGATTGAGGGGAGAGAGGTCAAAAGATTGAGTGTTGGTGTGTGAAGAGGTAAAATGGAAAAGAGGGATTGGTTAGAAGTGAGATTTAAAAGATTAAAAGAAAGAGGGTGAGAGAACAGAGTAAAAGAATATCAGACTCTACACCAAACTTCTTTCTGAGCCGGGCAATCACTTAATCTGGTTGGTTCACATTATTTGGTGACCATCATTGAAAAAGGCACCTAGCCCATGCCATCTCTTGCATACAACCCAACCAGCTACTCATTCTTTTCTCAAAAAGAGAATGTTTCACATTTTCTGGGGACGCAACACATAAGCTATTGGTTCTTCATTTGGAAGATACTAATATTGAAAAAGAAGGAAAGTTGCCCCACCTTCGACCCTTTCTCATTCACATTGAGTCTTTGTATAATTTGTTGCTGTCTCAACAAGTTTACATACTTTGAGCCTATATGAAAAGGAAATCATCTATGCTAAATTCTTTCATACACATGCACAAGCACACAGAAATTTGTTTTCTGTCAGAACGTTCATAGATAACCGTGTTATTCGATGATTGAATGGAAGTCCTGGGGAACCAACATCAAAACCAGCTCTTTATATAGTAACATTGTGTTACTCAGTAACTTTGTGTTACTGACAGACATTCTAACTGAGTCATTTGTTGATTCAGGGTTACTACATTTTAATTATTTGAATCTGAAAAGATTGAAATAACCACTCTTACCATCTGGGAAGACTTCTCTTATTTCCACACAAGGATCTATACATGAAGACAATGCTTCATTGATGACTATACAAAAAGGGGAAGATTGTTTTTGCTATGTTTTGATGATGATGATCCTCACCAATCATCAAAAAGGGGGAGAATAATCAACAAGGGAGAATACAAGAATTTTTGAAGTTTTGAAGTAAAGATTGCTGAAGTTTTCAAAGAATTCAAAGTGTCTAAGCTTATTTGATCTATCAAAAGCCTGACTGAAGATGATCGTCAGAAGGACACTTCTTTTAAAGAAAGAGAAAGATGAAGATTGTATCTGAAGTTTTCAAGAAAAGTGAAGACCTGAAGACTATTGCCAAAAATTTTTTAATCTTGAATCCAAAGGGGGAGATTGTTGGATCATAAATTGTAAGAGTATTTATTAGTCTAGGGGGTATTTGAGCTTATTGTTAGTTAAGTTGTAATTGGGCCCAAGCCCATTAGGCCTGTACGACTTAGATATAAATAGGTTTAATTAATTAGGTTTTAGGGTTAATCCTCATTATTACTTTCATAATCATATAGAGAGAGGTAGACGTATTCTGTAATCTTATGCACAAGGTACCAAGAACACACAACTGGTTTTCATTGTTTAATCAAGGGATCGTGGTATGTTATTCTGATCTGTTTATCTCTTGATCTATATTGTGTTGTGTGATTGTTTATCAACTAGTTATCTGGGTTTAACAGACATAAGTAAATTAGTTCAATAGAAATTACTTGGTTTGACATGCTAAGCATGTTCCCATACCAGGACAAGATTTGGTAGAGTTGGTGAGCCAAACTTGCTGGTCAAGTTTGCACTACAAAATCGGCTTGCAAGAAGTATTTGTCAGTCTACTTTTGAACTTTATCTTGTATTGATATTCTTTTGGCTAGATGACAATCCACACCGAGACACTTCTAAAGACACTTCATTATTGTTGTTCTTTTAAATGGTAGACCAAACACCGTACTAATAGATCTTACAAAGAAGATATAAAACACTCTACCTTTTGTAAAAGGGAGAACACTCAAATCTTTTACAAAAAGGATAATCACTCAAAGGTGATATTTGTAGGGATATAACTCAAACCTCACACAAGATGATAAATACTCAAATGATTAATGTAGGGATACAACTTCTCAAACCTAACACAAGATTTGAACACTTTTAGAAATATGAACAACTCTAATCCAAAGATTAGGAAATGTGAAATATTTAACTCACACCACTTATAATATGAAGAACTTACAATGATGATCAACTGGTGGAAAAGCTAACTCTCAAATGAATGAACTTGATATTGAAATCAAAACTTGGACTTGAAGAACATTCAAGATGCTCTTGAGAGAATTTTTAGAGAATTTTTCGTCGTTGATGTTCAAGATATGTGTTTTCGTAGTTGAAGAGCAAAAACTCTCTTTCAAAATGAATCTGAAGACCCCGTAAACGAAATTTGAGAATTTTCAAATTAAAAAGTAAGCGGATCTATGCGGATGATGGTCGCGGACGTCCGTGAAATCCTTCCGTGGAAGTCCGCAAACCACTTTTTCTGACGCTCCGAATTATAGTCGTTAGAAGTATCTTTTGTCAGTGTTAATGCCAAAAATCATCCAAAAGGATGACTTAAGGTTAATGTGGAGCTTTTAACAACTAAAGATAGGAATCACGTGACAAAACGTGCGACAGGAATAAAAGTAAAGAGACAAAGGATTTGGTCACGCGGAAAAAACTCAACAAGGAAAAAACCGCGAACGACAATGAGGGGTCGTCAATGTACTATGGTTGCCAAATAGGGGCGACATCCTTGCGTATTACAATGTACTACAAGATAAAAAATAGATACTAAAACCAATAACAATTGTATGTCGTGTATAAAACACTTCAGTCATGTATTCTTCCAGAGAGAGTTAAGAGAGCTCTTCGTTGTTAACTTCTAATCTCTAGATTCTCATGTCACCTGAATGAGGTATGGGTCTTGGTATTTATAATCTTGATCGTCATAATTGTGTCATTGAATGTTTGGGTAAGGGTCGAAGATCTTTAATGATTGTTAATGTCTTCTCTCAGTTATAGCCGTTTGATCTTTAAGAGTATTGAACTTGCATTGAATGAACAAAAGAGAAATGTTTGGTCGTCTATTAGTATAGTCGTGGTCGTGAAGAGTCTTACGACCATCGCATGATAGATATACGACTAGAGGTCGCGACTTATATTTGACCTACGTCCTCAAAAGTGACGATGAGTATTGTAAATATGTATGGTCGACAGGACCTTATCTTAATACAAGATTAATCGTGCGAAAAATGTACCATAAATATTCCTCGTCGTGGTCGTGGATTTTGACCCAAACAGTTTGCCCCCAAAGTTTAATGAGGCGGAAACTTTGAATTTTGAATTTTAAATTATTGTCGAAAATTCTTGGCGGTTGCCACATGTCGATTGGGGAGACGTTTCAGTCACTTCAGAACCGAATCGGTTCGTTTCCAACTAGGCTAATGATGTTGGTAACTAACATGTGTGATGTCATGGTGACGTCGATCATTTGCGGGATAGTTGGTGGGACAGGTTTCGAAGATCTAACGATGCATACGAAAATGAATGGGACACATGTCGATTATCGATCAACTCGTCCTAACATCTTTGAGCGTATAAATAAGGATATCCGGGGGATCATTTCCTTTTACGCTTTCAAAATATTTTTAGAGAGGGATTTCCCTCGATCATCCTTGCGAATCCTTTCCAAAACCTGCAAAATTTTAGTCTGAGTTAGCTTATTCGAGGTTTTTAGAGTGACTATTTAAGGTACGATCTCCCTTCTCTTTTATGCGACTCAAGACTCTATCCAGGAAACCTAGAAAGAACTGGGACGTTTTAGAGCTTTCTGAGTTAAAAATTAGTTTGATAGGTCTTGAGATGTCGAGAGAACCTGCAAGTTCGATCAAAGACTAGGACGATATAGACGCTTTTAGGAAATTAGCGCACATTCCTACGAGTGTCATGTTAAACACCCCTGGTCAAGTTAGATCAGATATGTGTTCGGAGGGATATTTCATGATTTATGAATATCCTTTCAAAATCGGCTTTAGGTGGTCGTACTCGCCTTTGTCAAGGCTTTTCATGCTCCGGTTCATCCTTGCGTTGGGGCAACTAATGCCCCAATTCTGGAGAGTCTTTCAAGTTATTGAACGACTCACGGGGGACTGGGGGTCGCCCTTCAATGTGAACGACCTCCTCACGGCCTACCAAGTCAAGGTGTATGGGTTCCACCGATACAACCTCTTTTCGAAGTATAGAGGCGACCGTACTCTGGTCTTGAATACTGTGGTCAATGACTGAAAGTGGAAGACTAGGTACGCGTTTGTGTGTATCACGTCGCTGGATCCAGACAGCGACTGGATTAAGGTTGACTGGAACACATCGAGTAAGGGTTTTTAACTGTTTTTGTCGTATGTTTTACATTTGTTTATTAGTTTCTAACGATTTTCTGGTTTTTATTTTATTAGCCATCAAGTTCGACGAGGTGAATCCGAATAGCGACTCTGTCCACAAGATCACTCGTTTCTTGGAGTATAGTGCCCACAAGCGTTCGTTCTTCTCATGCCACCTGGTGGACGACGATGACGAAGAGGTGACCATAATCGAACCCTCAGAGGTCGAGGACGAGGAAGGTCAAGAAAAGGAAGAGGAAAAGAGAGAGGAGGAGGAAGGAGGAAGGAGAAGAGAGAGAAGAAGAGATGGATGGTATGGAAGGTCATTTGGTTTTTACTCACGATCTTCCTTATGTCCATGAATTTTCTAATTTTCCTTTGTTTTCTAGGAAACTCACCCGCAAAACCATCTACCGCGACCGTTATGAGGGCGGCCCAACATGAACTGGCCCGAAAGGGTCGAGAGAAGAGAAAGGGGGCCTTGACAACTGGGTCGGGGCTACCCAAAAAAACGAGGATGACGGTTCCGAGGGAACCGTTGTCGAAGGGTGGCAACACGTCGAAGGTCGCCAGTCCGGAGAAGAAGAAGATGTCTGAGGACGTGATCGTGGAGATCCCGAGCAGCATGGCGCCTCCGGTGGTGATCGCTCAAGAAGCATCGGGTGCTGCTCAAGCGCCACCGGAGAAGGAACAGGCGACTCCGGCCTCTTCCTCGATCTCTTCATCGACTGATAAGGGGAAGGGACTTGCCGAAGTTATGACAGTTACCTTCACGTTGCCGTCGGACTTTATGGCGGACGATATCCTTAACAAGGCGAAGATCTTTCCTCATCTGGGAAATACCATCTTCCTTCCTTCAAGGAACGTTTCCAAGGCATGACGGTAGACGACATTGGGTCCAACGTCGTTGGGCTCACGTTCATGGTAATTTTCGAGACTTATCATTGTGTTTATTTTCGTTTATCTTTGTCTTTTATTAATACCTCCTCATGTATATCTTTCTACAAGTGTTCCAGGATGCCCTCAGCCATAATGGTCAGATGGAGAAGGTGAGGCGTGTGTTGCCGACGACTCTCGAAAGAGAGAAGGCGGCCCTGGAGATAGAGCAAGCGACTCTGGCCCGGGAGAATGTAGTTGCGACTCATGTGGAGTCTCTGTCCACGCGACTTGACGACACTCTGAAACTTCTAGAAGTCTCCGAACACTAGAGGGTCGAGTTGCAAACTCGTCTACACAAGTCGTGTGAGTTGTTGGCGGGGTCGAGGGTTGAGCTGAAGAAGACCAGGGGTCTTTGGCCGAGAAAGAAAAAGTGGTCATAGACTCTAAGGAAAAAGAGGTTGAGCTCGAAGCTAAGGTGTAGGAGTTAAAGGAGGAGTTCAAGTCTGTCGAGGCTTTTACTCGATGGACTACTAAAACTGCGATCATGTGGTGACACCTAGCAGGGAAGAATCCTCTCGCCAATGCCTCTGAAGAACTGTTGCTCTACCGTCGAGCGTCGGGAGTGAGAAAGACGTGGACTCCGATGACGAGAAGGAGGAGGAGGGGATTGAGGTCGAAGATTAGACTTCCCAGGGTGAAATATTTGTGTCAAAGCAAGCAAATGATCCTCCTCTGCCTTGAGCTTTATCTTTGTATTTTTTATGTTTTAGTTTTTAATGGTCGACAATTGGTGGTCGAGCCTTGTTTATGTAACCGTTACTTTTGGATTTAATACAAATGGTTTTTATCTTAAGACTCGTCAGTCGAGTATTTAGCATATCACAAAAGAGATAAGTAAAAGTATGCGACATCAATGATAAAAACACAAGTCAGCCAATAGAAAACTTACGATGGAAAATACTTAGAATTTTAAATCTTTGTACTTGAGAATCGTGCGACCAAGCAAACGATGTCTAACACCATTCAAGCAATTCAACCCAAAGATACTTGTGACTAAGGTGTTTATTCAAGGCATGATAAATTTTTCTAAGTATAGATCATAGGATCTTGGGTTTACAGGAACAAGTCATGTAATAGACTTAGTGTAGGTCCACAATATTATCAAGTTCTTATCAAAACAACGACATAAATGATTTACCAACCTTTCTATTACAAACAATGGATTACAACGTTTGATGTTTGCGATTTCTCTCTGATGAACAGTGTTGGCTTGGTTGTTGATGTTGTTGTGTGTTATGAGATATTATCAGATTGAGATCTAATATCACACCTAACAACTTACAAGATAATATCTAAACAAGATATTATCTATTAACTAAAATATCTAAACAAATATAATATCCTAATATCTATTTATTAGATATTTAGGAATACAATAAAATATTATAAATAACACAATAATTAACTTTGACAATTATTACAACTTAACATTAGACTAATCTTGAGAGCGACTTTTCAGCTTTAACTTCAGATTGCTATCTTCAGATTGGATGATCTTGAATCCAATAGATCTGTGCGCTAACAATCTCCCCCTTTGGATCAAGATCATTACTAAAAATATTTTAGCAATTCAGTCTTCTTTTTCAGCTCAGAAGATGCAATCTCCCTCTTAGTTTTCAATATGTAATAATCTCCAGGTTTTAGCTCAGAATGTTTTAGCAAAGTATCTTCGAAGAAAATTTCTCTAAAATCAGCATGTCTTCAGAATACTTTGATCTCTCGCATTTCTTGGTTAGCTCTTCTCTTTTCCAATCTTGTAATGTAATGGACATTTCTTCAAGCTTTAGGTTCTCCCCCTTTTTGATGAATAGAGAAACGATTACATCAAAACTCTGAGTAAGAAATGTCTTTCATTTGGAGCCTCTGATTCGTCAATTCAAAAGATATTCATCCAGATCTTTGCAAATCTAAACAAAATAATCGTGTAACACATGAATCAACAAATGAATCAGTTAAAATTCCTGTCAGTAACACTAAGTCACTGTGTGTAACGAATACACATTGGAAAGGAGCTTTTATGGTGTTCACTCCACCAGGGCTTCCATTCAATCATCTAAACACCACAAAGGAAATTTCTATGAACGTTATGACAAAGAAACAAATTCCTTGTGTGTTCGTTCATGTGATAGAAAGAATTAAGCACTTGATGATTGCTTATAAGGCTCAATATTGTGTAAACAACTAAGATAACAGTAAGTTAAACACAAACTCAATGTGCATGAGTGAAGTACGAAGGTGGGGCAGACTTCCTTCTTTTCAATATCCAGATTTTCCAAATGAAAATCAGATAGCAAATGTGTTGCTTCCCCTTTGAAAATGTGAAACACTTTCCTTTTAAGAAGAAAATGAGTAGCTGGTGGGGTTAATCAAGAGTTGGCATGGGCAATTGCCTGTTTCAATAATGATCACCAAAGAAATGTGAAACACTAGAAATGTGGCTGCTCGACTCAGAAAGTAGTTGGTGCCGAGTTCTGATATTCTTTTAACTCTGTTCTCATACCCTCTTTCTTTTAAACATTCAGTTTACTTCTAACCGAACTCTCTTTTGCATTATATCTAATCACACAACCCACACTCATTTCTTTTAATCCTCACACTCAATCACTATGGATTAACCTATTGGGTAGGAAATACTGGTTAACGTGGTTCCGTAGAAGTTGTGTTAAGTCCTAGTACAATGAAATCCGATGTTTTCCTAGAAAGCATATGATGCTCAAAATGGTTTAACTTATCAGTTAAAGCTCAAAGATTAATAAGAAAACATTGAAAATTACACTTTCAAATTATAAAATTCTGGTGAAGAATTGGAAAGTGATTTGAAACTTTAAGAACATGTTTTCAATGATTGAAAGTTGTTCTTCTTTCAACCATATATGAGATTAAGATAAAGGATTATACCTTTACGTGCGATCTTATATCTCATGAAGCTAAGCTTAAAGTCATAAAGATATGAACATGTAAGCGTCTCTCAAACTGCAAAAGTCTTATGTCATAGTCAAAGCAAATTTATTCACTTAAATTGAAAAGACAAAAAACAGTAAAACAATGAAAGTACGGGTTCTGATCAGAAATAATCAGAAGTCATATCCTAACTCCTTTGACTTGTAATACTCCCCCTAAAATCATGCATCACAAAAATTTGACATTAAAAAGGTAAATGCAGAAATTAGTGAGTTTTCTCCTCAAATTAATATTGACCATCTGTCAATTTCTTCTCATACTCCCCCTTGGATCATGAACATAATATTTGAAGTACAGATATCATTCAGAAATAAGAATGAAGAAATGATGAAAAAGTATACAATTAGAAAACTTTGATAGGTAACTACTGATTATGTCTTAAGATTTAGCATACCAAGCTTAGAGACAAGAAAGGTGAATCTTTTTTCGTCTAAAGGTTTGATAAACAAATCTGCAAGATGATAATCAGCTTTTACAAAGAAAAGTTCAATTGTTCCTTTTTCGACATTATCTTTGATAAAATGATACCTGACATCTATGTGTTTGGTCTTGGTGTGCTGAACAAGATTTGTTGTTATCGCGATGACGCTCTTTGAGTCACAGTGTTTTGGGATTTTCTTGAAGTGAAAACCGTAGTCGCGCAATTGTGTCCTCATCCACAAGAACTGAGAACAGCATCTAGAAGCAACTACATATTTTGCTTCGGCCGTTGAAGTTAATACACAAAGTTGCTTCTTCGATGCCTAACTTAGGAGTTTATCACCGAGGAACTGTATATGACCAGACGTGCTCTTCCTGTCTAGCATATAACCAACATGATCTTGATCTGTATATGCTGTTAGTTCAAAGCTAGTAACTTTAGGATACCACAGATCAAGATCTGCAGTCCCCTTCAGATACCTAAAAATGCGCTTAACTGCAGACAAATTGGATTCTTTGGGATTGTCCTGATATCTAGCACATAAGCATGTAGAGAGCATTATATCTGGCCTACTAGAAGTAAGATACATCAAAGAACCTATCATCCCTCTGTAAGTCCTAACATCAACAACCTTTCCAGAAGGATCGGTGCCAATCTTAGTACCTGGTGCCATTGGGGTACCAATCGGTTTAGAATCTTCCATTTAGAACTTCCGAAGAATATCAAGAATGCATTTTGATTTATTGATAAAAATCCCCGATGAAAATTGTTTGACTTGTAATCCGAGAAAGAAATTCATCTCTCCCATCATATTCATCTGAAATCTTGACACCATAAGGTTTGAAAAATTCTTACAGTAATTAGGATTTGTAGAGCCAAAAATAATATCACCCACATAGATTTGAATAAGAATCATATCGGCTTTCTCCTTTTTAATAAACAAAGTGGTATCTACCGTACCTTTTGTAAAACCAGACTTGACTAAAAATTGAGATAGGACATCATACCAGGCGCGAGGAGCTTGTTTCAGTCCATAGAGTGCTTTGTCGAGAATGTAGACATGATTCGGTTTCTCTTGATTGACAAAGCCTTCTGGCTACGATACATAGACTTCTTCCTCTATAATGCCATTCAGAAAGGCGGTCTTCACATCCATTTGAAAGACAGTGAAGTTCTTGTGAGTTGCGTAGGCCAAAAACATTCGAATTGACTCTAAACGCGCCAAAGGAGCATAAGTCTCGTCGTAGTCTATTCCTTCCTTTTGCCGGTATCCTTTGGCAACAACTCTTGCTTTGTTTCTGATAACGGTACCATCTTCATCTTTCTTGATTTTGAAAACCCATTTCGTACCTATAATGGTTTTACCTTGAGGTTTGGGTATGACTCTCCAAACTTTAAGGGCATCGAACTGATTCAGCTCTTCTTGCATTGCAGTTACCCAGTCTGAATCAGCAAGAGCCTCGGATACGCGAGATGGCTCGATCTTGCTCAAAAAGGATTCATGCATACACATATTCATTGAAGTTGACCTAGTTTGCACCGGTTTGGTTGGATCACTAATGATTTGGCTTATCGGGTGCGCTTTGGTCCATTTATGTTCATGAGGGAATGGATTATATGAATATATATCAATATTATCATCTAAGAATCCACTTGTACCTTCTTCAAGTTGTTCAGGAGGAATGATGATTGTAGTTGAAGTAGTAGGTGCAGATGGTTCAGCAGGTACATCTTGGTCCGTCTGTAGATCAGTCTGTACAGAACATCCTACTAATACAACAACTTTTGTCTCTTCATTATTTGTCACAGATTCAACTGTTGGAGTCGGCATTTGAACTGGAATTTCTTGTTGAATCGAGGAGTTAGATTCAGTAGAGATATCTGAATTGGTTGGATGAGTAGTCGTTGAGTCTTCCATCCTGTCAACCACAACAGATTTCTTCACATTAGTTCCAAGAAATTCATCATAAAACAGTTCAAATAATAAATCTAAATCAGATAAATGATTAGTAGACGTTGATGGTTCATCTGATTTGATTGCTTGAGACGCAGGTTCTGGACTGATTTTCCCAGAAGCTAGTACTTCGGTTATCACGGGTTCTGAATTGTGTTGTTCAGAAGCCATATCTTCATCGAATGTGACATTTACGCTTTCAACAACTGTTTTTGACTTCTTCAGATATACACGGAATGTAGTATATGTAGATGAATAACCAATAAAGATGCCTTCGTCCGCCTTGGCACTGAACTTGTTCAGACTCTCTCTATCGTTTAGAACATAACACTTACACCCAAATATATGGAGATATTTGATTGTCGGTGTTCGGTTGTTGATTAACACATAAGGAGTCTTCTTGAATCTGCGGTGTATCATGGATCGATTCTGAGTGTAGCACGCAGTCGATATAGCTTTAGCCCATAAAAATAGAGGTAAGTCAGATTGACTTAGCATAGTACGAGCAGCCTCGACTAGCGTACGATTTCTTCTTTCGACCACTCTATTCTGTTGAGGCATATGAGCAGCAGAGTATTGATGTGATATCCTGACCTATTCGAGATATTCTTGAACTGTTTTGTTCTTGAACTCTGTGCCGTTGTCTGTTCTTAGAAGCTTGACCAGTTTCTGCAGATTTACCTGGGTCGTCTTCTGGAATGTAATGAGAACATCAGGTGTCTCGTCTTTTGAACGTAGAAATTTGACCCAAGTGTATCGCGAGTAATCGTCCACAATAACTAAAATGTACTTCTTTCCGCCTAAGCTTTGCGTTCGCATCGGACCACATAAGTCCATATGCAACAACTCTAACGGAAAACTTGTACTCGGTTCAGGCTTTGGTTTATGTGGAGCTCTCTTCATCTTTCCATTTTCACATGCTGCACACAGGTATTCTTTTTCATACTTCAGCTCTGGAAGTCCTTTAACTAGCTTTTCACTGACCAGCTTGTTTATGTACCTAAAGTTGAGGTGAGAGAGCCGTCGATGCCATAGCCAGCTTTGCTGCATCGAGTCTTTAGAGAGTAGACATACCTTCTCTTCAGTCTGGACATCTGACAAATTAATTGTGTAGAGGTCGGACTTTCGAATGCCGACCAAGAGTTCCTTGCCTTCTTCAGTGCGAACAGAACACCTCTTGGGTTTGAAATTTACCTCTAAGCCTTTGTCACAGAATTGGCCTATACTGAACAGGTTGTGTCTTAAGTCTTCAACATAGCTCACCTTCTTAATCATGACGTTTTCGTGTACCATATCACCATATCCTAGTATTGATGAAAACTGGTCGTTGCCGAATCTAACTGTCCCGCAATATTTATTTGTAAAATTGGACAATATTCCTTTCTACCCTGTCATATGCTTGGAACACCCGCTATCTAAGTACCACATATGACGGGTCTGCACAAGAGAAATTACGAAACAAGATATTTAGGTACCCACTTGTAAATGGGTCATACAGTGTTAGTACATGATTTTGGGACCCATTTGAAATTGGGTCCTCTTTTCCTTTGAGAATCAAATGAAGAATTAGTATGATAAGAGTGAAATTGGGTCCTCTTTTCCTTTGACAAGAAGTATAAACATGTTTATCATAATATGAAGACTTTCTAGCTGTAAAACTCTGAATTTTGATTCAAGGAGAAAGGCAAGAAACAGTGGCTCTTGCGACTTGCCACGCAAGTTACACCCGCGGCACAAACCACGAAGTGCATTGTCCACGGGTAAGACAGCGAGTCTCGTGACTTGCCACGCGGGTTACACCCGCGGCACAACCCGCGAGATTGGTCTGACGGATTTAATAGAGTTTTCGGCCCCATTTCTCATTACTCCTCAATCTCTATTCTCTCAAACACTCTCTCTTTATTTACTCCCTCCTAAAACCGAACCCTAACCCTTTCAACCACCAATCTTCCTCATTTATTGCAAGAATCAAACAACCTCCAAGCAAAGATTTCAACCCAAAGTTTCAAGCTTCAAGAGCATCTTCTTCGTCCATGTTTTCTAGGGTTTTGCTATAAAACCTATATTGTGAGTTTTCTTTACCAAAATTTTTAAATGGGATACATATCTTAAGTGTTTACTTGTACTACTTGTTATGTATGCACAAATCTGATCACCTGATAAGTTTGAACTAAATGTTATTTTCATGAGTATTTGGGGGTTTTGACTATTGAGGTATATATATGGAGTCATTGTGTTGTTAACATCGTTATTATTGGTTATGATGGTTAATATCATAGATTATGTGAAGATTGTTGATTAAACCTACATGCTTGGGTGTTTTGGGCCTAACATGGGATTGAAGTTATGCAAATCCTTATATATGTGTCTTGTTGATGCGAGATATGTATTGGGATGGTTAATATGTGTATATATCTTGTTGATGCGAAATATGTATGGAAATGAAATATATATATATATATATATATATATATGTATATTGGAGGAACCGTGAGTATGTGCCAGGAGGATGTAGCCTTAGGTGCCACCGGGACGGTATGCGCCTAATGCCCCCGCCACCGGGACGGTGTGCCGGGCCTTTGGGATGTTGTTCATACGAACTAAACATCAAGGTATATTTTACTTGAGGTAAAACTCATTGGTGTGATGGATCTCCCCCATTGATTCCAGTATGACCATGTTGACCGAGTCGTTAATTATGCTATTTCATGTTTATCGAATGTCATGCCATGTTTTTGTATAACTCACTAGGCCCGTTTGGCCTAACACTTGTTTGGTTTGATATGTATCTCAGGTTTTAGCGGCGCGACCGCCAAGAAGGTATAGGTGCCTTAGATGCGAGCTTGGGGACATTTTTGGGATGCTTTGCTTAGAAAGTTTATTTTTGGATTTGATCACGACTTGTATTAATCTTGTTCCTAGTTAGGATTTATATTAAAGGGTTGTGTTCCCTTAGATTGTTATTCATTACAAACTTGTAATTTTAACAGGCGTTATTGTCTCCCTTTTTGGGAAGAGCTCATGCTATGGCATATTTGATTATCATGTTTCCCTTTTATGGAAATTTTTGTTTATCCCAATTTTGGGGTGTTACAAGTTGGTATCAGAGCTCTAGTTTAAGTGAACTAGGTGTCGACTGTAGCATACCTAGACTTAAACTGGTTGAGCATTTAGTATCACTGTCCATTTGGGTAGAGCGTTTCTAGTTGGGGAGAGTATTAGGATTACGGAATTGCGTTGATTAAAATTTATGACGATGGCAATGAGAGTTCTTATGTAAGATACATTCACAATCTCACTTGGCCAGTGTTGTTATGAATTTATGATTACATAAGTATGCTTGAAATTGTTGTTATGATGATTAATCATTGTAGTAGTACGTAGTGAACCGCTTATCTTTTAAAGAATTAACCGGTACGACTCTTATCGTGTGTGACAATTCACCATGGTAAACACAAGGAGTCGGGTTGGAGCGGCTGAGGATGCGAATGAGGCAAGTGTGACCGCCCCGGGAACTACGAGGCAAGCAAACTCGGCAGTAAACCAAGTTATTCCACCGATTCCCAGAATTCTGGCAGGGATCGTAGATGAAATTCCTCAAGTAAACGTGGAAACCAAGGATCCGGTCATTCAAGAAGCGGACCCTCAGTCAGTTCTATTGGCAAGCATTATGCAGATGATGAATTCCGCAATGGACAAACGGGACGAGATATTGATGAAAGTCTTAGAAGATAGGGATGCAAGCAATCGGAGACATGAGACGGTGGGGGATAATGCAGTGATGGGATCGGGCGGAGCTGATAATGCAGTTGGGACGGAAGAACATGCTATCCGGGCCGAGAAGAAGAAGGAAGGGGGTTGTTTCTTCAAGTCATTCCTATGTACTCGAGCTCCGGAATTTTCCGGGACAACCGATCCGCTTGCGTGTATGAAATGGATTCAAGAAGTAGAAATGGCTTTCGAGGCGAGTGAGTGCGCGGATACTCAACGGGTCAATTTTGCATCCCATCTACTCCGAGGGGACACGCTGACTTGGTGGAACGTCACTAGAAGGGTGCTGGCGCCGGAGGTTTTGGCCAAGCTCACTTAGCCAACCGTCAAGAAGAAGCTTATGGAGAAATTTTGCAATGCGAGAGCACTCGATAAGATAGAAGAAGAGCTCCGAAATCTAAAGAAGGGAAATCTCACTGTTGCCGACTATGCAAAGCAATTTATGGACAAGCTCAGCCTAGAGGAAAATGTGGCAAGAGATAAAGAGGCGAAGATAAAGTGGTTTATGAGGGGGTTACCGGAGAATATGAAGACGGACATGAGAAACGCCCACAAGACCACCTTGCAAGATGTGATCGAGGCATCCCAGCAGGTAGATGATGACGTGATGGAGGACAAAGAGGAAAGGAAACAACAAGGAGAGAAGAGGAAATGGGAAGGGCCGACTGGGCCCGTGCGACCATCCAAACTCTTCATCAGGGGAAGGAGTGTAGAGCCGAAATGAGAGGCACTGTGGTGCTCTAGGTGTAAGGGTAAACACTTCGGGCCCTGCAGTAAAAAATCCTTCCCAACCCCATCGAATGTTCCAACTGTGGTCGAAAAGGCCACTCGAGTAAGGATTGTTATTCCCGACCAGGAGTCTATTATGAGTGTAAAGAACCGGGGCACCTCAAGAGGAATTTCCCGAAACTAGCAATGGGTCGTCAAGGAGCTCCAGGTGTTTCAATACCGAAGAAGGAAACCCAACCGAAGGCGCCATGTCGGGCCTTCCAAATGACGACTGATGAGGCAAGGGAGACGGCGGGCGTAGTGTCGGGTAAGTTCTTAGTAAACTCTCTACCTACCCATGTTTTATTTGATTCGGGTGCGAACCGATCATTTGTATCTTCATCTTTTTGCAAGAATTTCATTACACCTCCTAGTCTGTTGCGTGATGCGTTAGTAGCAGAGGTAGCCAACAGGGAACAGTTGATAGTTCGAGAATGCTACTTTGGGTGTACCTTAAGTTTAGATGGTGAGTCATTTGTAATAGACTTGTTACCGGCGGACATCGGGGGGTTTGACGTAATTGTCGGGATGGATTGGTTATCCAAGTATGACACCTGTATTTTCTGTTCCAAAAAGCTGATTAGAGTACCCTTGTCGTTTGGTGGCGAGGTGATTATCTACGGGGAGAAGAACCGAACAGCTAGTATGATTATCTCGTCCCTTATGGCACGAAAGAGCCTAGGCAAGGAATGTACATCGTATTTGGCCTACGTAATCGATGCGAAGTTGGAAAAGAGGAAGGTAGAAGATGTGGACGTGGTGCGAGAATACCCGAACTACCACCGGAGCGACAAGTAGAGTTCCACATCGACCTCACTCCGGGAGCAACTACAATAGCTCGTGCTCCTTATCGTCTAGCCCCAACCGAAATGGAAGAAATGATGACGCAACTTCAAGAACTTCTCGAGAAGGGATTTATATGACCGAGCTCGTTGTCGTGGGGATCTTCAGTCCTATTTGTGAAGAAAAAGGACGGATCGATGCGAATATGCATCGAATACCGTGAACTCAACAAACTTGCTGTGAAGAATAAGTATCCGCTTCCCCGGATCGACGACCTCTTCGATCAACTCCAAGGAGCGGGATGCTTCTCTAAGATAGACTTACGATCGAGTTACCACCAAATGAGGGTGAAGGAGAGGGATATCCCAAAGACGACGTTCCGGACTAGATATGGCCACTACGAATTCTTAGTCATGCCTTTTGGGTTGACTAATGCACCGCCCGTCTTCATGGACTTGATGAACCGTGTATGCCGACCTCTATTGGATAGATTTATCATAGTCTCCATCGACGATATTCTGATTTACTCTCGTGACGAAGCGGAGCACCGACAACACTTGCGAGAGGTTTTGGAAGTCCTTCGAAAGGAAAAGTTGTTCGCAAAGTTTTCAAAGTGCGAATTTTAGTTACAAGAAGTCCAGTTCTTGGGCCACGTGGTGTCAAAGGATGGGGTAAAGGTGGATCCGACAAAGATCGAGGCAATGATGAATTGGGAACCACCGACGAATCCATCAGAGATAAGGAGTTTCTTGGGTTTGGTTGGCTACTACCGACGATTTATGCAAGATTTCTCGAAGATAGCCTCTTCGCTTACGTCGCTGACAAGAAAGAATGTTAAGTTCTTGTGGACCGAAACTCAAGAGATGGCCTTCTGGACCCTCCAAAGAAAATTATGCAAAGCACCGATCCTATCCTTACCCAATATTCTAATATTTATTTATTGGATATTTAGGAATACAATAAAATATTATAAATAACACAATAATTAACTTTGACAATTATTACAAACTTAACATTAGACTAATCTTGAGAGCGACTTTTCAGCTTTAGCTTCAGATTGCGATCTTTAGATTGGATGATCTTGAATCCAATAGATCTGTGCGCTAACACTTAGGGTTCTGATTATGTTGTGAGATACTGCATGAAAACAATGTCAAAGGTTGGTCGTTGGCTAACCACTGAAGGAAATAATCTTAAGGAAAGAAAAAAAGATTAAGAAAAAATACCTCTGAAGATGCGTTTTTTTTTTAGCGGCAGCTTAAACGCACACACCCGTCCCGACCAAAGTCGACGAGGTATCCGGGATCCATACGGTCACCCGACCCGAAGGCCGACCCATGGACTGGGGTATCGCCACCCTTTCCCCCTAGGAATCGAACCCGGGTAGACATGGATACCATCCACTGTCCCCCAAGGATGTTACCAACCGTTGGGCTACAAAGGCTTTGATACCTCAGAAGATGCGTTGCATTCCAACTACGAGGAATATCTTGGTCGCCGAGGGTTTGGAACCTATAGGCACCTTTTCCGACGGCTTTAGATATGCGATAGGGTCCTTCCCACTTGATGGAAAGCTTACCTGCGTTATGCTTTTGAGTGTTTTGAGACACTCGTTGTAAGACATGATCGCCTTCTTGAAAGACTTTAGTCCTTACGTTTTTATTGAAGTGACGTTCGACGGATTGTTTATGGGATGCCATTCTGATTAATGTTGATTCTCTCAATTCTTCGAGGGCATCGAGATCATAACTTAGGTCAATCAGATTATGGTCGACCGAGTCGTGCCTTCATGTTGGTAGCTAGACCTCGACTGGTAGAACCGTTCACAACCATTAACCAAGGAAAAGGGAGTTTACCCTATGGATGTACGTGGAGTTGTACGATTTGCCAGAGTATTGAAGGAAGTTCCTCGACCCATTTTCCTTTTGCAGCCTTTAATCTTTTCTTGATCGAATTGATTATAGTTTTGTTGCTTGATTCCGCGAGTCCATTCGACTGGGGATATCATGGTGTCGAGGTCATTAGTTTTATATTGCGGTCTTCATAGAAAACTATCGAGTCATGTCGCTTAAAAATTGAGATCCATTGTCGCAAACAATCTCGAATGGTATTCCAAACCAGCATATGATGTTTGTCTGGATGAAAGATATAACCTCTTTGTCCCGGACTTGGGAAAAAGTGATTGCTTCTATCCATTTAGAAAAATAATCTGTAAGTATGAGTAAAAATACCTTTTGCCAGGGGCAGGTGGTAAATTACCGACAATATCCGTTCCCCACCTTATGAAGGGCCATGGAACTAAAGTCGAATGTAAAGGTTTAGAAGGTTTATGCGACGTACCTGAGTGTCGTTGGCATGCGTTGCAACTTTGTACATACCTGATGGTGTCTTTTCGTAGTGTCGACCAATAATAACGTTGTCATGTTATTCGATTGGCTAGGCTACGACCACCTGAATGATTACCACATTCGCCGTCGTGCATTTCTTGCAAGATCCTTTGGACTTCGGTTTTGTTAGTGACACATCATTGATTGAGTCCTATGGACGACCGTCGATAGTGTTTGCCTTGGATCATGACATATCTGGACGCCCTGAATCTGATCTTTCATGCTTCCATCTTATCCTCAGGGAGTTGATCGTGCACCAAGTAGTTCGTGATGTCGATTGACCAATCGTCTCCTTCATTAGCGATCTGGATGACGTCGTTGTGGTCGATGGATGGTATCAAGAGATGGATCATGGGCATAGTATCGAACAGGGGTTTGCTAAGTTCCGATCCAAGGTTGGCCAAGGCATCGGCTTGAGTGTTTTGATCTCTTGGGATTTGTTCGATCGAAAATGGTTTAAAATTTTCTAATTTCGCTTTGGCCATTTTGAGGTATTCTGTCATCTTTGAGTCTCTTGCTACGAATTCTCCATTCACCTGGTTCACGACGAGGAGGGAGTCGCTTTTGACGTCCAACTTGTTAGCTCCAAATCATCTGTTAAAGTGTTGAAAATAACCGTCCTATTTCAGAGGACTTCAGAGGACGAAGACTTCAGAGGACAAACCTGCCTCTGAAGTACTTATCAGATTGCAACTAAGGACTTCAGAGGACGAAGACTTCAGAGGACAAACCTGCCTCTGAAGTACTTATCAGTGCAACTCAGAAGACATCAGAGGATGAAGACCAGAGGACAAACCTGCCTCTGAAGTACTTATCAGAGATTGCAACTTACATCAGAGATAGCTTCATCAGAGGCTCTGAAGACAACGTCAGAGCTCTGAAGACATTCTCTCTGAATGCACAAGTTTTCTAATGAACAGAAGAACAGATGACACGTCACTTAGTGATAAGATTTACTTTCTAGAGTAGGTCACTATTCAGCATGCTCTTTTTGTCATGCAAGTACACTGCTTACTTTATGGTCCTATAAATAGGACCATCACCTTATTGTTCAAACGTGCTCAAGAAGATATATATCTGATAATATAAGTTGAATATTTTATTCTAAGAATATCTTGTTTATCTTTATCTGCTTTATGAACTGTGATATTTGAATCTCCTTTGATATTAAACTGTATTGCTTCCGCTGTCATTACTCTTATTGTTTATATCATTGTTACGAGATTAGATCTGGGATCCAACAATTGGTATCAGAGCTTCCTTTGTTTCTAAACAAAGAAAGATCATATCTGCATACTCGGATAGATTTAAATCTCATTGATTCTAAACTTTCATTATCTGTGCATGTTCATATAAACCCAGTTTATTAAAGAATATCATATGCTCTAGATTTGATAGTAAATCTCAGTTCATTACAAAAAGCATCAGTTCTTCAAATCTTCATTTTTACAAATGGCAAACTCAAGCATAAGTGCCATTTATACAGCTGGGTCATTAACAAAACCTCCTACACTTTTAAGAGATGAATATCCCCAATGGAAAATAAGGATGGTAAATTTCCTAGAAGGTATGGACAGGGATCTTTTTAGATCTGTGAACATTGGACCTCACATTCCAATGGTGTTGGTGCCAAGAGTTCCTGCAACAGCAGATACTGCCGAAATACCTGCATATTATGAAAAGAAAACCACAAACTTCACTGATGAAGAAAATAATATGATGGATAATGACTCAAAAGATGTTAGATTACTCATAATGGCCATTCCCAATGATATCTTTCAAGAACTTGATTCTTGTAAAACTGCAAAAGAAATATGGGATCAGTTGTTAAATCAACTTGAAGGTGGCCTACAAACCCAGAAAAATAGAAGAAATCTATGCATCAATGAATATCATGATTTTCATGCTCTACCAGAAGAAACATTACACCAAACTTACTCAAGATTCAACATTCTAATAAACAAATGCAGAAAGTTTGGAGTAATGAGAACAAAAGAGGAAAACAATGTTCTTTTTTTGAAAAGCTTGAATGAAGAATGGTCACAACTGTCCATGTCTATACAGGCTAATCAAGATCTTGAGTCATGGTCATTAACTGACATTTATGGTACTCTTGTTGCACATGAAAAAGAAGTTATGAAGCAAAAATCAAAAACCTCTTTGGGTGGACCCCTTGCGCTTGTTTCAAAACAAATATCAAAAGAAAACAACTGTGAAGAGTCACAAAAATGTTTGGAAACAAAAAGAAGATCCAAAAAGGTCTTGATGGCAGAAGAAACTCATTCAGATTCAGACTCAGATGAAGATATCAATGCCTTTGCCAAATCTCTTGCATTAATCACTCATCAATTTAACAAGAAATTTGGTAAGAAGGTATTTGAAGGAAAGAGAGAGAATGAAGAAAGAAGAAATCCGGAAAGAAGATTTCAACAAGAACCCAGATTCACTCCATATAGTGATCAAAAGGGTGCAAACTTCAATCATGATGATGCAACACAACAAACAAGACCACAACAACCATTCCAACCAAGGTATCCACAACCACAGAGATACTTCAAACCTCAAGAACAGAAGCCAGGGACAAGTACTGCCACTCTTCCAACAAATCAAAATGATGGAAGATGCTTCAGATGTGGAAAACCAGGCCACTTCTCTGCAAACTTCAGAGGAAAACTTGTCAAAGATCAAGATTACTACAAGAACAAATACAAATACAATGTAAAAGAAAGAGTTCTTGTAGCAGAAATGGAAGACTGGCTATCTGACTCGACAAGTGATGGTGAGGAAGAGCCTACCAGTCTCTGTGGTATGGCTTTTTCAGATGGAAATCAAACTGATGAAGCATCCGAAGACAACTCTGAAAAGGTAAACTCTCTTTACACCTCTGACAGTGATCCTGAAATAGATGCTTTTAAACTAATTAATGAACTTCAGGATTTAGAGCAAAAATTTGTTGAAGAAAAACAGAAAAGAGAGCAAGCAACAAAAGAGCTCATCTTTTACAAAAGAGAAAAGAATCTTCTGGAATCAGAAAAGAAAGATATTTTTCTTGAAAAAACTAAACTTGAAGAAACCTTCAAGCAAAAAGAAAAATCATTTTCAGAAGAAATAAGAGAAATAGAGAAAGTTTTAAAAGGAAAAGAAGAAGAAGTAAAGAAATCTGAGTATGAAAGGCTCAATTCTATTGCCTTAACCAAATTTTTTCAAAAGGAAAGAGAAATCTTACATCAATCTCTAGATAGAAAAAATCTTCAAACCAAAAGCTATGTTAATGCACAAAGTGTCTTTGACAAAATAAAATCACAAATGGACTCTCAAGGACTAGGATTCAATGAGTTGAATTCATTCAATGGATTGGAGAAAACTTCACTTTCTTCCACTTTCTGTATGGGAAAGGTCCAAAGATTTGAAAGTCCATCTCTGAATAATTTCAAAAGAATGAAAACATCAGAGGGA
Organism: Arctium minus; assembly: GCA_954870635.1. NCBI lineage: Eukaryota > Viridiplantae > Streptophyta > Magnoliopsida > Asterales > Asteraceae > Arctium > Arctium minus. The sequence continues at coordinate 33,892,808 of OX941092.1, forward strand.
TCAAAAGCAAGAGCTTTGAATTTCAAAAATACTACGTACTCTGAAGTAAAAGACATTCAAAAGTCTGTGTTACAGGTAAAAGAAGAAACTTCAGAAGTACTCTTTACAAAACCTCAAAGCTATGATCCCAAAGAAATTTTCAGATTTGATGCCTTCATCTCAAGTGAATCAGAGACATTTGAACCAAGTACCTCTGATACAAGTACTTCTGAAAATGAATCTCAGAGTTCACTTAATCCAAATGCTCCTCTGTATTCACCAAAGTCAGATGAAAACATCAGAACCACGTTTGAAGATGATGTTCAAAGGATATGGAAAGAAAATGTCATGGAGGACTTAAAAAGAAAAGAAAGCATGAAACGGATAATCAAAGTCTCTAGATCAAAAGAAATTAAAAAACCAGTAGAGGTAGATATCTCTATCAAATCTAAGAGAGACTTTCTTGACTCTGATTCAGAATCTGATTTAGAGATTGATGAACAGATTTTTTGTAAACCAGGGAATGTAATTCACAAAAAGATAGAAACTGTTGGCTCTGGTATTTTGAATGTTCCAATTTTAGTATTGAAAACCAAAACCAGAATACCAATAAGTCCTGATTTTGCAAATATGTGTTTACAAGCAAAAACATCTCTGGAACTTGAAAAAGAGTTGCAAGAAAAGGCAAAGAATAAAACAAACACTTCTGGCTCTTACACCTATAAAACAATAAAATTCTCTCCTGAACAAAAGGGCAAATGGACAAAAACTAATCATATTGATCCTGTCTGTGCAGTAAGCAGCAAAGAAAAGAAGATGTTTTTGAACAAGAAAAAGCAACTTGAAAAGAAGACTGTCTTTCAAGCAAAAAGAAAAGAAGTAGTTAGGGATAAATGTAATATTCCTAGTGCTAGTTTCAAAAGAAGTCAAAATGTAACAAATGCTTTTAATAAAGAGAAAAACTTTGCTCCTACTTCTTCTTGTTCTATTAATTGTAACTGCATTTATCTCCTGATGAAACTGAAGAATCATTTTAAAGGATCACACTGCCTTTTGAATCAATCTCTGAAAAATATCTCAGAGACAAAATCTCAAAAGAAGACACGTAAAGGCAAGACATCAAAAGATGAGATGCCAAAAAGTCATTCAAATCCACCAAAGTCTAACACAAAAGGACCCATAATGAGGTGGGTACCTAAGAAACTATAATCTGTCTTGCAGAAACAGTCAATGCCGATATGGTACCTAGATTCTGGATGTTCAAGGCATATGACTGGAGATAAAGAACTGCTATCCTCATTTAAAGCAAAATATGGAGGAGCAGTTACTTTTGGAGACAACAAGCAAGGACAGATTAAAGGATATGGTGAGTTATCAAGAGGAAATGTTTCAGTATCAAAGGTTGCTTATGTGGATGGATTAAAACACAATCTGATAAGCATAAGTCAACTTTGTGATCATGGTTTTGATGTGAAATTTCAAAGAAAATATTGTTCACTTCTTCACTCAAAATCAGGTCAAGAAATGCTAAGAGCAGACAGAAAAGGTAACCTCTACAGAATGAACTTTACCAAAATCACAAACACTGATTCAGAGAAACTTTGTCTTGTATCTCTGAATAGTGAGGAAATCTGGCTCTGGCATAAAAAGTTTTCACATCTAAACTTTTCCTCACTTGATAAGTTAGTTAAACTTAATTTGGTTAAGGGTTTACCATCTCTAAAGTTTAACAAAGATCATCTTTGTTCTGCTTGTGAGATGGGAAAAATGAAAAGATCTTCCCATAAAACCAAAAGTGAAAACAACTGTCCTAGACCTCTGCACATGCTACATGTGGACCTCTGTGGTCCTATCTCTGTACAGAGTCTAGCAGGTAAGAAATACATTCTGGTTCTGATTGATGAATTTTCCAGATACACATGGATAGAATTCATTAGAGCTAAATCTGATGTACCTGACACATTAATAAGGTTGTTAAAAAGATTACAGGTTCTATTCAGCAGCAAAGTTCAGAAACTAAGAAGTGATAATGGAACAGAGTTCAAAAATGCCAAAATCAATTCTTATCTATCAGAAGAAGGCATTACCCCTAACTTCTCTGCAGCAAGAACTCCTCAACAAAATGGAGTAGTTGAAAGGAAAAACAGAACACTTGTTGAAGCTGCCAGAACAATGCTTGCTGAATCTGATCTTTCAACAAATTTTTGGGCAGAAGCAGTAGCAACAGCCTGCTTCACTCAGAATAGAGCTACAATTGTCAAGAGATTTCAGAAAACATCCTATGAACTCATTAACAATAGGAAACCTAATATTAAATATTTTCATGTTTTTGGATGCAGGTGTTATATTCTGAAAGATAGAGAATATCTTGGAAAGTTTGACAAGAAAGTTGATGAGGGCAAATTCATTGGATATTCATTAGCCTCAAAAACTTTTAGAGTGTTCAATCTTAGAACAAGAACTATCCAAGAGAGCATCAATATCACTTTTGACGACAATAAAAGCTCTGAACAACAAGAAAGTTCATCACCAATCTTTGAATCATCAAGGGAATCTGAATTAAACAAAATATTTGAAGATTTCTTTGATGATGAAGATATCTCTGAAGTTATCTTCAGAGATAGACAGAGAGAGAATTCAGAAGAACCTCAAGAAACAGGTACAACCCTTTCAGGGCCCTCTGAACCAACACCTTCTGTTTCACCAAATGCAGATCAACAAAGTGAATCAGAAGATGATCAAGAAGTATCTGAAGCAACTCCAGAACCAAATGATGAACAAAAATATGCATCTCCGGAACAAAACTCAGAGCCTCTGAACAGTACAACAGAGGCATCACCAACAGAGCCTCTGAACAATACAACAGAGGTGTCACCAACTGTCAGAGACTCTGAAGCTCAAACTCCACCCCAAATTTATGCTCCAATTGATCAAATAATTGGATCCTCATCCGAAGGAGTTAAAACAAGATCTGCCACCATCAATGAATGCTTCTATGTAAACTTTTTGAGCATTATTGAACCAAAGAAGGTAAAAGAAGCTCTTGAAGATCCTCATTGGATTTTTGCAATGCAGGATGAACTTCAAGAGTTTGAAAAAAACAAAGTCTGGACCCTAGTTCCCCTTCCCAAAGGAAAATTTGCAATTGGAACGAAATGGGTTTTCAGAAACAAAAAGGATGAGGATGGAATAATAATCAGAAACAAAGCCAGGTTGGTTGCAAAAGGATATTGCCAGGAAGAAGGCATTGATTATGATGAAACCTTTGCACCTGTAGCTAGGCTAGAAGCAATCAGAATCTTCTTGGCCTATGCTGCACACAAAGGATTCAAAGTTTATCAAATGGATGTTAAATCTGCCTTTCTTCATGGTAAATTAAATGAAGAAGTTTATGTCCAGCAACCACCTGGATTTGAAAGTACAGAGTATCCTAATCATGTTTATTATTTGGATAAAGCTCTGTATGGACTTAAACAAGCTCCAAGAGCCTGGTATGAAACTCTGTCCACCTTTCTAACTCAAAATGGATTTGAAAAAGGCACAATTGATACTACCTTATTCATCAAAAGGTACAAGAATGAGATGCTTTTAGTACAAATTTATGTTGATGACATTATATTTGGCTCTACAAATCAAAATTATTGTGACAAGTTCTCAGAGTTGATGAAGAGTGAATTTGAGATGAGCCTCATGGGAGAATTAACTTTCTTTCTGGGCTTACAAGTAAAACAAACTTCAGAAGGTACATTCATAAGTCAATCTAAGTATGTCTCTGAAATTTTGCAAAAATACAAACTCAATGATTCAACTTCGATGAGAACTCCTCTATCCACCGGAGTCAAACTTGACTCTGATCCTTCAGGAGAATCTGGGGATATAAAAACCTACAGAGGTATGATAGGTTCACTATTATACTTAACTGCAAGTAGGCCTGACATAATGTTTGCAACATGTCTTTGTGCTAGATATCAAGCAAATCCAAAAGAATCTCATTTATCTGCTGTCAAAAGAATTTTCAGATACCTCAGAGGGTCACACTCATTAGGCCTCTGGTATCCAAAACTTTCTAGTTTTGATCTAACAGCTTACACTGATGCAGATCATGTCGGATGTAAGCTTGATAGAAAAAGTACCTCAGGATGCTGTCAGTTATTGGGCAATAAGCTGGTAAGTTGGTCATCCAAGAAGCAAAACTGTGTTTCAACTTCAACAGCAGAGGCAGAATATGTTGCTGCTGCTAGTTGCTGCTCACAAGTAATATGGATGAAAACTCAGGTCAGTGATTATGGCCAACAAATTGAAAGAATTCCAATTCTCTGTGATTCAAAAAGTGCCATAGCCATCTCTGCCAATCCAGTACAACACTCCAAAACCAAGCACATCGATGTAAGGTACCACTTTCTAAAAGATCATGTTGAAAAGGGAACAATAGAGATGTATTTTGTACCAACTGAACTACAACTTGCTGATATTTTCACAAAAGCTTTAGATGAACGAAGGTTCAATTTTTTAGTTAGCAAGTTGGGAATGTTGAATATGTCTACCTAACAAAAAAATTGGTAAACTCAGTCTCTGATCAATTATCAGAGACTCTGAACCAAGTAGCATATGTCCACAAGAAAACTTCAAAGTCTCTGATCCTTTCAATCAGAACCTCTGGACTTTTTCACCAATGGTAAAAATCACTTGTTTTCTCCAAGCATGTGTCAAGGGGGAGAACATCAAAGACTTCTTTCTTTGGTCAAGGGGGAGACAAAGACCCTTTCAACTTTTCAAGAGGAAGAAAAGTCTCTGATATTTATATCAGAGCCTCTGATCTTGTCTCTGATATTTATATCAGAGCCTCTGATCTTGTCTCTGATATTTATATCAGAGCCTCTGATCTTGTCTCTGATATTTATATCAGAGCCTCTGATCTTGTCTCTGATATTTATATCAGAGCCTCTGATCTTGTCTCTGATATTTATATCAGAACTTCTGATCTTTTCTCATTAAACGAATATTCCAGGAAATTCGTTTAAATAATAAATCTTTTTGGATAACCATTCGTTTCTTTTTAAACCCAACTGGCGGTTTTCTGACACAAAGCGGCTCTCCCCTACATACCTAAACGTGTCACCTATTAATTAGGGGATGATGGAACGTCCTTTCTGACATTAGGACTCTCATTCGCCGTTTCCATAACCTCTCCCTCTACCCTTTGTCTATAAAAACCCTGTTTCCCTTTTTATTATCCTTTACGCTCTCAAAATCCAAAATCCCAAATCTCTCCTTCTAAGCTTTCATCTTTCTCAACCTGCAACAATGGCGGCTCATTCCCAAACTTCAGATAACTCAAGCAAACTTGTTCCAAGCTTGAATATGGTACAGTTCGATGTTCCAGTCAAAGGAAACAACTACTTTCTGGACGTCACCCCATCAAAATACGATGAACAGTTTCGCCCAATCCTCGACTTTTTCACCAACTGCGAACTCAATGATGTTCTAACCAAACATGCCTCAGATATTCCCCTTCGCTTTGTCCAACAATGGTGGTATTCAAGTGAATACGACGCTGAAAAGGAAGGACTGGTTGGGCACATTGACCTAGGAGAACAAAGCCTGACAATAAGAAAAACCCCACAAACCCTGACTCGTCGATTCAACCTCCTCACGACAACTGATCTTCAAATATATGCTTTTGAGAAACTACCAAGTCAAGAAGTCCTTCTTCAGTTCCTCCACCACTTGGGCTACAACAAAGAAATAACACGCCTAAGTCAATTCAGACGTCAGTACCAGCCTCCCAAATGGAACTTTATGTTCAGTGTTCTCAACCGAACAATAACCTGCAAGATTGGAAGTCAGGATCAGACTCATCCAGCGATAATAGCCATAATGTATGCTCTCTTTTTCAACAGAAGCTTCAATATGGCTCACATTCTCTTCTGTGAGATGCTGACGGCGGTGGACAAGAAGAACAAGGACTTGGCCAAAGGAAAACAACCAATATCGGTACTGTTTCCTCGATTCATATCTGTGGTCATTCAACGAGCAATGGAGAAATTCTCCATCACTGAGGAGGGCCCAATGACACCTATGTTTATGATGAACTCATTCAAAGCAACAGAGGTTCCTCCTTATCCACATGACCGACGATTCCCACACACCATGATTGAGGTAATTCCTACTGACTCTCCTACCCATCTCCTACTTAGTCGTGTTGACCAATCATCAGAACCGATGATGGGATCCCCAACACACTTAGGTTCTGAGCCTGAGCCTGAATCAGAGAGTGATATCTCTGATACTGCTCAAAACATTAACAGAGCGCAACCAGAGGGTGGCTCTGAGAGAGTGAGGAAGAGAGAACATGAGAACCCTCCCTCTGACGAAGAGAATATCTCTGTCAGAGTAGAGGAAAGTGAGGAAGAGAGAATTCCAGAGGGTGAGTTTCTAAACTTAGAATCTGAGGGCGGTGAGGTAGAAAAAGATGTCCTTGACGACACAAATGAGAGAATCCAAAGCCCAAATCCCAGTGCAACCAAATTTACTGTCCAAGGTGGTCCAGCATCAATGGACATTGAAACAGAGGTGCACACCTCGAACCCTACCCATCCTAACCGCTCAGAGGCATCTGTTTCTGCCTCTGAAGCATGCACCAGAGGGGAAACCTCTGATACGGCTAAGTCCTCCCAAAAGGACTTAGACCAAGATAAAAATACTCAATCACCCCAGAGTATGTCACCTCTACCTACACATGATGCCTTTGTGGCTCAAACTAAGTTAGACCGTCCCTTAGAACGTAAGCATTGCCTGTCAGAAAAAGAATGGCACGACCTTCTTGCACAAGGAATCCTTAGCCTGGACAACAAGGTTTCCAAACACATTTGGTTCTCATCATTAGATTCTGACTCTGATGATCAGAGACCAATCGGAACCATTATAGGGAAATCCTTGAAAAAGGGTCCCCAAGGATTAATGGGAAGTCCTTCCGGAGAAAACATCAAACCACCTCCGAAAGAAGGCCCCTCTGAACTCGAGGGAAACTTAGAATCATGTGTTGATCCTAAGGTTACCCCCTCTGATTATGTTACCAAAGAAGAGTTCAGAAGCTTTGGTGATGAAATCAGAGAATCTCTGAAGGAGATAAAACTTCAAATGGAGAAGACCTCAGAGGCCTCTGCCTCTAACTCTGAAGTTGAAAAGCTCACTTCAGAGGTCTCTGAGCTGCGCACGACGGTTCTCAATCAGAACGAAAAACTGGATGCTCTGGAAAGCTTGGTCATAAAAAATGACTTCGTATTGTCCAGGGAAATTCAGAACTCAAAAACAGAGCTCCTCCAGGCGATTCCACCTACCTCTGCCCCCACTCCAACAAATGCAGACTTTTCTCAATTCAAAGAGGAAGTCTTGCGTTCTTTAGCAGAGGTACTTGCAAAGATCCCTACCTCTACTGCTGCTCCTGCTACAGAGTTTATTACAAAGGCTGACCTGACCAACTTCTCCAAGAAGATCACCAGCTATGTAATGACTATATCCAGCAAGTTCGTCTCCAAGACCACTCAGCAGAACAAGAAAATTGAAGACCTTCTGAAGAATGTCAAATCTTCAGAGGGAGTATTGAAGAGAAAGGAACCAGAGGTCGCATGCTCTGAGGAAGCGTGGAAGAAGGCTAGGTATGAAGATTCTGATGACGAAGATGACCAATCTCAGGGGTCATCCGATCTTCAAAAGGGGGAGAAGACTCCTACTCCAAAACCTGTTGAAACACAAAAGGAGTCCACTCCCTCTAAATTAAACCAACACAAGGAGAAAGGAACAGAGAGACGTTCAACCTCCACCTCTGCTGAAGATATTCAGGCCACTCTAAAGTCGCCAGTACCTGTCATCTTTCTAGCCCCATCCACTTCAGGTGCTCCAATAGTTCCAATCGCAGCTGAACAAATCACAGCTGCATCTCAAGAAACTATTGGAGCTCTGGACGAAGAAGAAGATGAACAGCTCGTAGACTTCTCAACATCAGAAGATGCATTCTCATCACCAGAAAGATCAACTTATGTGATGAGAGATGCTTACGAATCAGAATCTGAAAAAGAAGAAAAAACAGATTCTGGAAAAGAGATTGAAGAAGAAGTTGAAGTAGTTAATGTCGAAGAATATGTCTTCAAGAATGCTCAACCACATCATACTTCAATAACGTCAGAGCTAAGGGAATCACCAGAGATAGATGGCTACATCTCTGAACCCTCAAAAGAAGATCCTCCACAGACTAAGGAACCAGAAACCATGGTTGTTGATGAACAGGCTCCTTCAGAGAATCCTGTTCAGAAAACAAGCATCGGTCTTCCAGCAAAAGTGTTCAGTAAACCTCCCACATTCCTCGAATCAAATCCCGAAGCTTCCATAGAAGACCACTTCAGATACATCTACTGTGAGTTCAACATGGCAGATACACTAGTCATTCCTCTGAATCCAAGAATCAGAGAGGACATGCCAGACTATGAGCGAAGATTTATCAGAGATAAAACCAAACCAAGAGCACAGGTCCTCTCTGATGATCCAATCATCAAAATCAACAAAATCTCAGAAAAGACCTTTGCTTACAACAAGATTATCTATAGGAATTATGTGGTAACTCGATCTGATCAGAAGATTTACGAGTTCAATGACAATGATCTCGTAAATCTAAATCCATATGATTTACCACATCTATATGCCTATTGCTCTGCCAGGTATGATCATGGAAGAAGGGAAATCAGGATGGGCATGGTTGAAGTCCGACGGGCAATGGAGGCCTATGTCAAACACCGTGCACAACGTGACTTTCAAATAGCTCTGAACCTAGGGGAAGAGAAGCTGGAGGTAATTGAACCTGTGGAGTCATTTGACAAACTTAAAGAACAGAAGACTGGATCAATCGTTGCAGAACCTCTGGGTTTCGTCTTCAGAGTAAATCAAGAAAAGAAGATCTTTCTAGCTTCAGAAGTGTCGAAGTATTCTGATGAAACCTTGAGAGGTAGAAAGAAATTGATCCATGCAAAAGAAGAAAGGCACAGAGCAGATTTACTGGCAAAGCTTGACTTAGAGATTGACTCGATGATCAACTTCAGAGCTCTGATCATGAAATTCCATAGAATCTGTTCAAGTGACAAATTGTAGTCTGTTTCTTTATTTGTTTGATATTACTTTGTATTAAACTTCCAAATGTTTAAGGAGTAATACTTAAGAGGATGATTTTCTCCTCTATGCTTTCTAGATTAAAATTCAATTCTCTGTTATTTTTGTATCTTTTATTTTCGACACTTAGGGGGAGATTGTTAGCTCCAAATCATCTGTTAAAGTGTTGAAAATAACCGTCCTATTTCAGAGGACTTCAGAGGACGAAGACTTCAGAGGACAAACCTGCCTCTGAAGTACTTATCAGATTGCAACTGAGGACTTCAGAGGACGAAGACTTCAGAGGACAAACCTGCCTCTGAAGTACTTATCAGTGCAACTCAGAAGACATCAGAGGATGAAGACCAGAGGACAAACCTGCCTCTGAAGTACTTATCAGAGATTGCAACTTACATCAGAGATAGCTTCATCAGAGGCTCTGAAGACAACGTCAGAGCTCTGAAGACATTCTCTCTGAATGCACAAGTTTTCTAATGAACAGAAGAACAGATGACACGTCACTTAGTGATAAGATTTACTTTCTAGAGTAGGTCACTGTTCAGCATGCTCTTTTTGTCATGCAAGTACACTGCTTACTTTATGGTCCTATAAATAGGACCATCACCTTATTGTTCAAACGTGCTCAAGAAGATATATATCTGATAATATAAGTTGAATATTTTATTCTAAGAATATCTTGTTTATCTTTATCTGCTTTATGAACTGTGATATTTGAATCTCCTTTGATATTAAACTGTATTGCTTCCGCTGTCATTACTCTTATTGTTTATATCATTGTTACGAGATTAGATCTGGGATCCAAAACAACTTAATATCCCCCAAGTCATGCGTCATGTTCATTCCCACGATCAAGGCTTCATACTCTGCTTCATTGTTGGTTGCTTTAAAATTGCATCGTATGGAGTACACCATCTTGCCCCCTGTGGTGACTTTAAGACGATGCCCAGTCATGTTCCTCTAGTGTTGGAGGATCCGTCGACATGTGGAGTCCTGGCTTTGTCATCGAGAGTCGCCACAAAATAAGTCTCGTTCTGTGCTTTTTTTTCTAGTTCAGGGCTGAAGTTAGCGACAAAGTCTGCTAGAACTTGTGATTAGATCGTGTTCCTTGTCTTGAAGTCGATGTTGTAGTTGCTGAGATATATTCTCCATTTCGCTAGTCGACGTATTAACTCTGGTTTTCTCTAGACAGACTTAAGAGGAAAGTTAGTCACGATAGTTATAGGATGTGACTCGAAATAGTGTCATTGATTTTTAGCAGTTGTGACTAGCGATAATAACAACTTTTCCATAGAAGAATACCTGGTTTCAGCATCTAATAGAGATTTACTTACGTAATAAATAGGCAACTGATGTTTATCGTCCTCTCGTACTAGGACTGCACTTACTGCATTGGGACTTATAGCAAGGTAAAGTTGCAAGATCGCGTTGTCCTTAGGTTTTGATAGCAATGGGGGTGACGCCATGTATTCTTTTAATTTCTGCAATGCTTGTTCACGGTCGTCTGTCTACTGGAAACCTTTGTTTTTTCGCAAAACGTTGTAGAATAAGTGACATTTGTCCGATGATCATGAGATAAACCTGTTTAAGGCTGCTACACGACCAGTTAGACGTTGGACTTCCTTGAAAATCCTTGTGACTTGGTTTCGACTATGGCTTTGATTTGATCAGGATTAGCTTCGATACCTCGTCGGGTCACTATATATCCCAAAAAATTCCCAGCGCTGACACCGAAGGAACACTTCATTGGGTTTAGCTTCGTATGGTATTTTCTGAGGATGTCGAACGATTACTTTAGATGTTCGATGTGATCTATTGCACGTCCGGACTTAACAAGCATGTCGTCAACATTTTATTGACAAGGTGTTGGTACATCGAACCTGCATTTTTTGAACCAAATGGCATAACCTTATAACAATAAATACGTTTGTCTGTCATAAAGGCAGATTTTCCTGGTCGTCGACGTGCATAAGTATTTGGTTTTATCCTGAGTACGTGTCCATGAATGTCAAGAGATCGTGTCCAGCGGTCGCGTCGACTAGAGCATCGATGTGTGGCAAAAGAAACGGATCCTTTGGACAAGCCTTGTTTAAGTCAATGAAATCTATGCACACCCTCTACTTACTGTTTTTCTTTTGTACGACCACGATGTTTGCTAGCCAATCGGGGTACTTAACTTCTCGAATATTTCCGGTCCTGAGGAGGTTGTGGACCTCGTCATTGATTACTTTGTTTCGTTCTGGAGAGAACTTTCGACGTTTTTGTTTGATTGGTTTAAATGACGGATCGACATTCAATTTGTGTGAAATAACGTCGGGGTCTTTGTCGACCATATCTTCGTGCTTCCAGGCGAACCAATCGACGAGCAATCGACGACGTTAAACTAGGTTGATTTGTTGACTCCTTTGGCATAAACTGGCAGAATAATCTCTCCAAGGGTGTTCGTCGTGTCTCCATTGAAACCTACGAAGGTTGTCGAGCGTCGGGTGATTTCCGACATATCGATTCCCATGGCTTTAATGGTGTCAAGAAAGATTATATTTGTTGAGCTTCCCCCAGCGACCAACACTTTCCGAGTCAAGCAATTTCTGATCGTGAGTTGGATAATCAACCCATCGTGATGTTTTTGATGTAGGTAGGCCAGATCGTCTCGATCGAATGTTATTTTCATAGCTTCCAATTCCAATTCCTCTTTTGGTCGTGAAGATCGAGTAATCGGTTGATCATTTGATACTCGACTGGCATGCCTCTTTGTTGCAGAGTAGGTCAAGCCACAGACGTCAGAACCGCCCGTAACGCAGTTCACGACTTTTTCATGAACAGGAGACGGTGGTCGGACGTCATTGATTGGTGCTACTGGTTTGTCGATTATTTCCTTGAGATTGGCTTTCAGAACGTGCCAAACGAGCTCTTTTTTTAGGGCTATGCAATCATCTGTCATGTGACCGTGATCATTATGGAAGTTGCACCATTTAGTCTTATCCTTCTGGTCGTCACTTTTGTCACTCTTCTTCGGCCATCGGATGGTCGCCTGTAAATTCCTCAAAGCTTCGACCAAGTCCTTGGTTGTCCCTTTGAATCCATAAGAAGAAATCTTAGGGTACTGAGGGAGCTTGGTCGCGGTCGAGGTCTTCTTTTTATCAAATCGGACATTCGAAATTTGTTGTGATGGTTCTGGGTTGAGTGTTGCTTTGGTTTTAAACTCTGGCTTTTTAACGCTTAATGACTTTTTGTCATTGGAGTGCTTACAACGAAAGGCAGCATCATCCTCGACTCTCATGTAAGCTAGAGTTCTTGCTCGTACATCTTCAACATTCTACGGGGGAGGGGGGTATTTTGTCAAGTCATAGAGGCCAAAACTCTCATCTAGTCCACGTTTACAAGTTTCAATCGCGATCTTGACGTCACAATTGCAGACACTGATCATCTCCACGTTGAAACGATTAGAGTAGCTTCGGATAAATTCTCCAATTTTCTGCACGATAAAATATAGGTCGCTAGTATGCTTCTCCATCTTGTGACTACTAGCAAATTGTTGAGAGAATTGGTTCACCAATTCAACGAAAGAATTGATAGACTTGGGCTTGAGGTTGATTAACCATTGGAGGGCAGCACCTGTGAGGGTCGCCCCAAGGCTTTTGCACATACACACCTCCTGATACTGATGTGGGATAGACACAGTCCACATCAATTGTTTGTACTGAGCGACGTGCTCCGTCGGGTCCGAAATACCAGAGTATTTAGGCATGAACGTCGGGATGTTGTACTTCTTGGGGACGTCGACCATGGCTATCTCGTCGATGAAAGGCGACGCTTGAAATTCCGTACGAGGCTCGACGTCTACATGTACTGTTGCCCAGGTAGCTTAGCAAGTAGCAATAGTATGCGTTCATTTTGTTCCTCCAACATTTTCAGCCGTTGGGCGAATGGATCATCTTGATTAACTCCTTGCGTTAACCCAGGAATGAACTCGGAGGTTTGAAATCCATTTCGTTGCGAGGAATCAGAAGTATTTCCATTGTAGTTGAAGGTTAGCATTGGCATCGCAGGAATTGACGTTGCAGGTGGCATCATGGGGATTGGCACTGTCGTAATGAAAAAAGGTGGTGGTGGTGGTGGCGTCGTCGGCATAAGTTGACTAGGTACACCAGGGAAGGAGGTCTTGGATAACTGCGAAGAGGAGGTCCCGACCAAGGCATGCTGAATGGTCCAAGACCATTTTGTGATCCTGCTGAATTGTTCAAATTTTGATTTCTTAGGGATGTGATTGCCTCAGCTGCCCTTATGTTCTGATTTGCCAATTAATCAATGCGAGTACGTGCGGCTGTCAATTCCATATTCATCTGAGCGATGATGTGTTCAAGAGTTCCCTAAGGGTTGGCCATTGCCCTGCAAGCAAAAGAAACTCGATGAAATTATTAGTACGACGCACGTTTGTTGAGAATTTTCTTTAGATGGGGCCCCACGGTGGGCGCCAAACTGTTAATGCCAAAAATCGTCCAATAGGATGACTTAAGGTTGATGTGGAGCTTTTAACAACTAAAGATAGGAATCACGCGACAAAATGTGCAACAAGAATAAAATTAAAGAAACAAAGGATTTGGTGACGCGGAAAAACCTCAACGAGGAAAAAACCGCGGACGACAAAGAGGGGTTGTCAATATACTATGGTCGCCAAACAGGGGCGATATCCTTGCGTATTACAATGTGCTACAAGATAAAAAATTAGATACTAAGGCCAATAACAATCATATGTCGTGTATAAAACACTTCAGTCATGTATTCTTCTAGAGAGAGTTAACTTGTAATCTCCAGATTCTTGTCTCTTTTGAATGAGGTATGGGTCTTGGTATTTATAATCTTGATCGTCATAAATGTCTCATTGAATTTTTGGGTAATGGTCGAAGATCTTTAATGATTGTTAATGTCTTCTGTCAGTTATAGTCGTTTGATCTTTAAGAGTATTGAATCTGCATTGAATGAACAAAAGAGAAATGTTTGGTCGTCTATTAGTATAGTTGTGGTCGTTAAGAGTCTTACGACCATCGTATGATAGATATACGACTAGAGGTCGCGACTTATATTCGACCTACGTCCTCAAAAGTGATGATGAGTATTGTAAATATGTATGGTCGACAGGACCTTATCTAAATACAAGATTAATCGTGCAAAAAATGTATCATAAATGTTCCTCGTCGTGGTGGTGGATTTTGACCCAAACAGTCAGTAAGGTCAAACAAGATCCGAGGAAGCCTTTCGCTAAAGTCTGTGACACTGTTCAAAGCTTTTTATTTTTTTGATTTCTAAATAGAAGGGACATTTAATCTTTTGATTTTTTTTCACACAAATTTGAATTAAAAAAATTCAAATAAAAGTTTTTACAAAATTTATAAAATATTTCTCGATAGAACATCCATATTGATTTTATAAAAACAAGTTCTATAAAATTCTTTTCAAATTTATTTTTAAAAGACATTTTAAAATTAATTCATCCAAATCAAGATTTAAGTTAATATACCACTCAATATCATGTACGATTCGGATAATGACTTCTTCTTAGCTAGGATTTGATCTTTAAATTTAACGACACATCCAATTGTAATATTCGACTTTCGTCTATTGGCATGGATCTCGAGGCAACATGGCATGTTTCCCGAGACGACGACTTTTATGGATTACTTAACTCAACACAATTCTTTACTTGATTCTTAGTATATCTTAAATATGTACATCAAGTAGAATTGTTAATCCATTAAATATTCGTTTGTTTGTAATCATCAAAACAAATATATAAGAATATATAGAGATGTGGTACACATGCACCAACAATCTCCCCATTTTTTATGATGAAAAACAATACGAATAACTTGAGAGCATACTCAATTTCTCCCCCCTTTTGTTGAATAAAAAGAGCGAGGGAAATTATAATGCTCCACCTATCAAGATTGATGCAAGTCTAAGAAAGCAATGGTTTTTTTTGAAGATATGAACTTAGCTAATTAACCCAATCCTGAAAGTTAATGAACTAAGAACTGTTGTGATACTTAATTTTAATCCATAAACCGTCACTTCACACCCTTGAGAATAAGAGATTCCACCCACTTGTTGATACCCACAATAGGATTCCACTCCAATTGATAATCAGAAAGCTTTTAACATAAGAGAAAAGAGTTCTCAAGCTTAATATTATTCAAATTCGTAACCTGCCAATACAAGGTTTCAAGGTCCCTTCCTATAAGGGAAAACACATAGGAAATAAGTAAAATTAATTTCTAATGAAGATTACTAAGCAAAAATTAAAAAAACAATAGGTTCCAAGGCTAAAATTAAATGATGTGAGAGTTCCATTGTTGACATTTCATCCTCCCAGTTTATTTTAAATCCTCCTCTTAAATATTTGTAGATTCCAAAATATACTCTATAATTAAAAAATGTGACTAATTTAGATGAGTATTGTTTATTTCCATATGCTTCCATAATTTCGCGTATGTCTCTGATTTCTTGCAAACTAATTAGAGACAACCTTGGACTTGTGTACATTGTGGCTGCATCATTCTCCCCCTCTTTAAAAGATTTTGCCTCAAAACCTGATTGTTCTTCTTCTTCTTCTTCTGGATATTCAGGAAAGAATGGGATTAGATCACCAACATTGAATGAACTTGAAACTTGATAATCTCTAGGCAACTTGATTTTGTAAGCATTGTCTTTGATTTTCTCAAATACTTCAAATGGACCATCAACTCAGTTCTAACTTGGATTTTATTTTAGATGGGAACCTTTTCTTTCTGAGATGCACCCAAACTTTATCTCCATGTTTGAAAAGAGCGGATTTTCGGTTCTTGTTTGCTTATTGGCGGTATTTCTTGCTTGTTTGCACAATTTTCTCTCGAACTTCAGCATGCAACTTTTTGATCTCTTTAACTCGTTCTTCAACTTCAGCACTGAAATGTTGCTTATCCACTTTATTCACTTTTAGGTCAAGTGGAGTACAAGGGTTAAGTCCATATACAACCTCAAATGGGCTCTTGCTAGTCGTTCGATTTTCTAATCTATTGTATGCGAACTCCGCTTCTACAATAACTTGATCCCATGTTTTCTCACTTTTTTGACAAGGATTCTTATCAAAGCTCCAAGAGTATGATTCACTACCTTTGTTTGTCCATCTATTTGAGGATGGAAACTAGTGATGAACAGAAGCTTTGTTCCCATTAACTTCCATAAAGTTCTCCAAAAATTAAGAACTTGGGATCCCGGTCAGAGACAATGGTCTTGGAGACACCATGAAGCTTGACAATCTCTTTAAAATACAACTTTGTAATTTGTACCGCTTCATTTGTTATGTTACATGGCACAAAGTGAGCCATTTTTGAAAATCTGTCCACCACCACCATGACTGAATCTTTGCTTCTTTGAGTTCTTGGTAGTCCTAAAACAAAGTCCATACTCACATGTGTCCATGGAACATTGGGAATGGACAATGGAGTATACATACCTTGGCTTTGCTGATAACTTTTAGCCATTTTGCATGTTGCTCATCTCTTAATCAGATGTCGTTTGAGTGTCATAAATGGTTCTCATGTGGTCACTGTACAATTAGTTCTTTGACTTGAGATCTTAATGTTTGCCTTGTGTGAGTGGTGTACTTTGATAACTGATTTTAATCAGTTCGTAACTGGCTGAGAGAGTCGTTGTTGGGTATATCACGTATCACTTAGTAGGACTGATATGGATCAAGATAGGATTTGTTCCTCTTGTATGTCGAGAGCGATATACTTAGCTCCCTCGATTGAATGATACTATGGAGGTGCATGAATGCTCAGATGATCAGTATAGGGATATTGATAATCGGTATATGATATTGATATCTGTCTTTTCAGTATATTCCGAAATCGAGAAAATAAGAACTGGACATAACGAGGATGACACATCCATGCCTCGTGTTCGATCTGGATATCTGAACATAGGAACATAAATATGTAGACTGATAATAATCACAGTTTGTTGATTAGCTAAATCACCAAAATTTATCTTTGGGTAACGATGATGTAGTGCTAGATGTCGCTCTTTGTTGATTATAAATAGGATTTATAATTATTACCAACATGATAAAGTCCTAATGGGTCATACGTAATAAAAGTATATATGCATTAGGAGAACAAATAATTAAATAAGATTTAATTATTATCATCCAATTTTTTTAAGAGATAAAAATTGGTTATATCTTGTGTGACAAGATGGGATTTGACAAGTAGATACTTGTCAGTCATTATATATGTATTGCGCAATGGAAAATATATCTCTTGGAATATATGAGATCTTATAGAGATATTGCCACTCATTTTGCCACATGCCTATGTGATAGGCATCCTGTTAGGACTGAAAGTTCTGAGTGTTGAAAGTGGCATAAAACATTTATAAGGGTTTGAATTGTATTTAATTGATAGTTGTTTTGTTATTGGGCCTAAAGCCCATTAGCCCAATACGCCCCATATATAAGGGGTTTTATTATTCAGTTTTAGAGGTTAGATGAATTTATTGTTGGATGAAAGTTTAGAAGTTAAGATCTCATTCATAATTCTCTAGTTTATAGGTTTACTTTGCTTATCAGATATTCTTTTTGTAAACCTAAACCTTTCTTGAATATTAATCATATGACTAGAGGTCGTGGCAATATTATTGTTCTTCATTGATATTATTGTTCGTGATTGCACTATACTGGGATCTACAATTGGTATCAGAGCAAAGAGACTGAAGTTTTGATCCAAGAAGGTTTGTCTAAAACTCTTAATCATTATTCTGATCTATCTGATTGTTTGCTTTCTGTCGATTAATTGTTTTCTGGATTGATATCTGCTTATCGATCTTGTTCTAAGTAGTAGTTTTTTTTTCCTGCCATATGATTATGTCGATTTCTGGTTCACTGAGTTTGAGTTAAGCTTTTTGCAAAAATCGATTACATAATTGGATCTGGGTTAAAGTTTGGTCGATTACTTTATGGATTGAGATTTTGTTTTTTGCATTAAAAAGTTTTGTTGGATCATAATTGTATTCAAGATTAAAGGGTTTAAACTGTATTTATTTGATAGTTATAGTTAAAGGGTTTAAATTTTAATAGATTAATAGTTTATTAGCTATTGGGCCCAAGCCCATTAGAAAGCCTGTTAAGCTTAAAGCCCATATGGCCTAGGTATTTAAAGTTTTGTTTTAGTTTAGTTTTAGGTTAACTCTGATAATTTTCTAAATAGGTGGCCGTAAGTTTTCTCTGTATTCAAAGGGTATCAAGAACACTCAAGGTTTCATTGTTTATTCAAGGGATTGGTATGTTACTCTGATTTATATATCTCTTGATTATTATTGTGTTGCTTGATTACTTGATTGATTATTTACCAACTAGATTAAATCTGGGATAACAATTGGTATCAGAGCCTAAGAATCAAGCTTTTGGATTATCTGTGTTCATCGATTGTTTTGTCTGTTCATCGACATCACATATTGTGCTTTAATCGATTCCTCAAATTAATGGATGTTTATGCATAAATTCGATTTATTTAGATGAACTTTATGTTATTGAATGCAATCTGATTAATTAATTGCACTTAATATATCTGATTAATTGGCTGTTTGAAGTTTGTTTGAATCTGGGCTCGTACGCCTATCAAACACTGTGTTCTTCAAATTGAATCTTAAAAAAAGTTGAATTTAATCAGTGAGTTCATTTGGGATTTGATTAATACATGTTTGTGATTACAAAATTCTTCTTTTTGCATTGAACTTGAGTTTCTGTGTGAATTAATGGTATCATCGTTCTGATCGAATTAAGAACATACCGGTCGACCTCTTTATATCGGTCAAGTTCACCATATCGGTCATTATATTCACCGGTACTCACATTTGTCTGGTCGACCGATACACTCACATCAACATCGGTCGATACCTTGTCCGGTCGAATTAATATCGGTCGAGTCTATACCGGTCAAACATTATTTCGGTCGTACATAGTCTATCGGTCATAGAGTATATCGGTCGAGTTACACCGGTCTAAGAGTATATCGGTCGAGTTACATCGGTCCTTAGCACCATATCGGTCCTTAGCAAGATACCGGTCCTTACTCTTCCGGTCGAATACCATTTATCGGTCCTTAACATTCGACCGGTACACTCTCAGGTCACCCCGGTCTAAGGAATTCCCGATCGAAGACCCTTACCGGTCAAAGACCTCTATCGGTCTAAGTATTATCGGTCTAAGCATACTTCCGGTCGAACATAAGACCGGTTGTTACATCTTACCGGTCTAAGCAAAACCCCGGTCGACTCAATACCGGTCGTAGCACATCCCCGGTCGATTTTTTGCAAACTGTAATAGGGCATCTAATTGTCAATTTTTTTTCTCTAGGGGCGCTGCCCCCATGCTAAGTCTGCGAAGGGGGACAAAAGTTTTGCTCTTGATCAAAATCTTCTTAGTTTTTCAGTATTTTTTTTCAGATATTAGTGCTTTATACTGTGTGCGAGGACTGCATTTGATTATTTTTGGAAATTTATTTTTCTGAATATTTTTTAGTGTAGTCTTTACTCTTGATTCTAACGATCTCATCTAGTTGGTTGTCTTGGTACAGATAAGTTTAATTACTAACCGTACAGCTAAGATATCGAACCAGCTTCTCTCGATGGGCTCTCAGTCCAAACCGTCTGTCCTTATGGCTGATGAATATCAGCAATGGAAGAAGAGAATGGTCCAGTTTCTGAATCATAAAAACAGAGATACATGGAATCAATCATCAATGGAACTGTCAATACGATGATCAAAGTTGATGGCCAAGCAGCAACTGACACCTCTCCAGAAATCCCAGACAGATATGTTCCTAAACCTTATCAGTACTTTACTGAAAAGCAGAAGGAACAATACAAGACAGATGAAGAGGCTCTTATCTATCTGACCATGGCAATCCCGAACGACATCTACAACCGTGTAGACAGTCGGAACTCTGCCAAGGAAATCTGGGATGAACTATCCAGACAGTTTGAAGGAAGTGAACCCTCTATCCAAGCTAAGAAGAATATATGCATAAATGCATACGAGGGGTTTCATGCAAAAGAAGGAGAGACGCTGCTAGAGACCTACAACAGATATAACATCATTCTCAATGACCTGCGGAGGAACAACATCTCTAAGTCTGCTTCGGAGATTAATTATAAGTTCATCAAGAACTTTAATCCAGAATGGAAGAACTTTTCCATCAACCTTCAGATGTCAAAGAACATGGCTCAGGAAAACGTCACTGATATTTTCTCTACTCTTTCTCAGCATGAGGATGAGGTGAGAACCATCAATCTTGAGTCCAATAAACTGAAGGATTCTGTGGCTCGCATAGCCGGCAAAAGTTTTGTATCTTCCGCAAGGTCAAAGAAAAAGGTGACAAAAGCTCTAGTTACTGAAGTTACCGACTCTGACTCTGCTTCAAGTGATGAAGAACTGGAGATTGATTCTGATCCAGATATTCAAAAGTTCTCTGAGGACTTGGCTCTTATTACTCGAAGATCCAAGAAGACCTTTGGCAAGAAGAAGTTTTATTCAAAGCCTAAGTACGAAGGTCACAAGAAAGAGAAGGTTGAATTAAGATACAAGCCAAGTCAAGGACGGCGAGAGGAAAGACGAGAAGAGAGAAAAGAAGACAGAAGAGAAGATAAGAGAGAAGAAAAGAAAGAAGACAGAGTTGATGACCCAGGAAGATGCTACAATTGCGGCAAGTTTGGGCACTTCTCCAGAGATTGCAGATTCAAGAAGGTAAAGAACTCAGACTATTATGCAAGAAAGTTACTCATCGCCAAGAAAGCTGAAGAAGGAAAGGTGCTTATGGCCGAAGAAGAGAACTGGCTGTTCCAAAGTTCCGATGACGGGGAGAAAGCTCACTTCACCCAAGTATCTTATATGGCAAAGCTGGATGGTGACGATGAAGATTCTGAGGCACAATCTGAAGATGCAAACTCTGAGGTAAGTGATAATTCTGAACTTATTGAATCTCTTATGACCCAAATACATAGCATGAAAGATGAATTTGCTTTATTGAAAAGGCAAACTTAGCACTGTACAACAATCAATATTGAGTTTTCGTGATGAAAACGCTTTGCTGAAAGTTGTTGTGGACGAAAAAGAAAAGGAAAAAGACGGTTTAAAAGCTGAAAAGGATTCTTTGAAAAGCAAAATATCTAATTTAGAAAAGGATCTTGTGAATATCAATGCTGAAAAAGGTGAGTTTAAAATAAAATTTGATGTTTCTTATAAAGAAAGAAATGAAGCTTACACCAAAATTAAGCAACTGAAGGACATTAATATGAAACGAGGTCAGACTGAGCAAACATTAAATCTGTTGACCAATAAACTCCAAGACGAAAGGTTTTATAAACTAAAACCAGGTTTGGGTGTGCCAACTAATGAGATTTTGAAAAAGGCACCGGAGCATTTATATAATTTTGATAAATTCGGCTCTGCAATCAGACCCATTCATGACATTCGTGCAACTTTTGTTGAAGCAAGTACTCCTACACCTTTATCTGAGATCAAAGGTCAAGAAGAATTGGGAAAAAACAAGTCTGGTGACACTGATTCTCAAAATCTTTTTAAATCAGTTGGTTTTATATATGGTGATTTGAATAAAAGCTATGAGACTCAAAAGATCGAATGTACTGAATTTGAATCACTATTTACCACACCTTCCAAAGAATCAGTAAGCACTAACACAGTTCCACCTGAGACTGCATGCAATTATGATGAGTATGAATCGGATGTTGATCCATCTACTATACCATCAGTCTCAAATCCCATTGCTTCTAAACCTTTACTTGTTGAAGAGGTTGAAGAAGAAACTGCTATAACGGAGTTTATTGAGTCCATGACAGAAGAATTATTTTCTGAAATGATGAATGCTTCAGACTCTGATTCGGTTTCTATTCCAAAGGAGTCGAATTCTATGAGTGATCATACATCTGACTTGATGAAGCAAATTGATCTGTTGCAACAGTCTCTTGATGAGGTTGAAGATGAAAACTTTGATCTCAAGTTTAAACTTGAAAAATCTTTGAAAGAAAATCAAGAGCTTTGCACAGAAATCAATGATTTGAAAATTACTCTATTTAAAAATGCTTCAAATGATAAACAGATGTTCAACGATCCAAGCTGGAAGGTAAGAACAAATCCAGAATTTGATGCTCCTACAAAACCTTCAGTTGTTTACTCTGATTGTCCTGAATATCCACCGAGCATCTTTGAGAAGGGTGAAACTTCAACTAATTCTAGAAAAGAATCACCTTCTAAGCATGAGACTAATGAGATTCCTAATTCTGTTTCAGATATAAGAGGAAATGGAGTTGGGAAGAGTAAGAAGAATAAAGATCTTAGTTTGAATAAAAATAATAGTTTGAATTCTAGTAGTTGTCCTACAGACAGTGTTATTTTGAACAGTACTTCTTTTGATAAACATGAATGTAAGATTTGTTCCGATAAATCTAAGTTTATGAATTTTGCTCAAAAGAATCTTTCTTGCAAACACTGTTGGGATAATTCATTCAATTACTACTCCCCTCCTAAGTCCAAAAAGAATAAAAGCAAAGCTAAGCTGAACTCTAAGTCTAATTCTAATTCTGATTCTTCTACACAACCCAAAGTGTATCAAGCTAAGGTTGCCAATCCTACTTCTAAAAAGCACTTTCAGGAATTAAATGTTAAGATGGTTTGGAAATGGGTTCCAAAACCGCGTTATGAATGGAGAGTGAAAGTCAAACCAGATGATATTCTTGAGTTGCTTGATCCTAACCGCGAAGGACCCATCCTGATATGGGTACCTAAGCAAAACTAATTGTCTCTTTTGCAGGCCTGTCGATAGTGGGTAATAGATTCTGGATGTTCACGCCACATGACAGGATTCAAGCACCTCTTGCATAACTATGTGGAGGAGCCTGCCAGAGCAGTTAGATTTGCCAATTCTGAAGCCGAAGGCCACGTCAGAGGATATGGAATGCTCGATAACGGTGTTGTGAAGATTCAAAAAGTGCTATATGTTGAAGGACTTGATCACAATCTGTTCAGTATCAGTCACTTCTGTGACATGAAGTATCAAGTCCGCTTCACAACTACTCATTGCTATCTAGAGGATCCAGATGGTTACGAAGTCTTCAAGGCTGAGCGCCATGGAAATCTATACTATGTAGATTTTCCTACACTGTCTGCCACACGTCCAGTATGTCTACTAGCCAAAGCTTCTAAAGCACAATCATGGACGTGGCATCGACGCTTGTCTCATCAAAATTTCAGATCTATAGCAAAGCTACAGAGACAAGGTCTGGTCAAAGGTCTACCAGAAATGAGGTTCGAAAAAGACTCACTATGTCCCGCATGTGAGTTGGGCAAAATGAAGCGAAGCTCCTTCAAGTCCAAAGCTGAATCATCGACCTCATCTGCACTGGAACTTCTTCACATGGACCTTTGTGGCCCAATGCGCACAACATCTATCAATGGAAAGAAATATGTGTTGGTAATGATAGATGACTACTCAAGGTATACATGGCTCGAGTTTCTTCGCAACAAGTCTGATGCGCCAGAGTTGATTATCGCTTTCATCAAGCGCATTCAAGTACGTCTTCAACTGCCAGTCAGAACCATTCATAGTGATAATGGCACGGAGTTCAAGAATGACACCCTGAAGAGTTATCTTACTTCCGTGGGTATTTCACATAATTTCTCCGCAACCTACACTCCACAGCAAAACGGCATTGTTGAACGGAAGAACCGTACTCTGGTTGAAGCAGCTCGTACTATGCTTGCTTACTCGAATCTACCCATGTACCTTTGGGCCGAGGCAGTCGCTAAAACATGTTTTACTCAGAATCGTACCATTGTGGTCAAGCGCTTTAATAAGACAACATATGAGTTAATCAACAATCATACACCTAACATCAAGTTCCTTCGTGTTTTTGGTTGCAGGTGTTACATTCTAAAAGAGCGTCAAGGATTATCAAAGTTTGATAAGAAAGCGGATGAAGGATATCTCGTTGGATACTCTCTGACATCCAAAGCTTATCGAATTTACATTATTCGAACCAAGACGGTTGTTGAGAGCATGAATGTCTCCTTTGATGAGAATTCTACAAGGACTTCTGGACACAACAGTTTAGAACTCGTACTTAAGGACAAAGATTCTATTCAATCCCGAATAGAACCAACTACCAAAGGATCCACTTCTACACACTCTAACTCTACTTCATCTGAGTTAGATTTACTGTTTATTGATGCTTTTGATGATATATGTGCAGGTTTTGAAAAAGGCATATAAACATCAATAACAAGTGGTACAAGCTCGGAGGTCCCTACTATTTCTGAAGACATGTCTGGACCTTCCGAAGAAGTCACTGACACTTCATCTCCATCAGGTACGAGTACAAAGTTAGTTTCAGACTCTACTAATGTTGAATCTGTCTCTACAGATAGTTCTTCTGGAAACGAAGTCCCGAGCACTTCAACTGTTAGTCCAGAAGCTTCAGTATCAGAAACACCAGTACAAGATGTCCCAAGTACATCTATGGAGCAACCTGCCGTGCATGATGAAAACGATGCGTCGAATACGCAACAAACAGTTGAATCTTTACCAAGCACACATTGTTGGACTAAGGATCATCCCCTGACCAATGTGATAGGTGACGTACAATCTGGTGTCACGACAAGATCTGCAACAGCCAACTTCTGCATGTTTTCAAGCTTTCTTAGTTCCCTAGAACCAAAGAAAGCGTCTGAAGCTCTACATGATCCATTCTGGATTTCTGCTATGCAAGACGAGCTTCTACAATTCGAAAGGAACAAGGTATGGCGCTTGATACCCTACCTAAAGGTAAATCCGTTATTGGAACAAAGTGGGTGTTCAGAAATAAGAAATACGAAGCTGGAGTAGTAGTGAGAAACAAAGCTCGACTGGTCGCCAAAGGGTATTGTCAACAAGAGGGCATTGACTATGATGAAACATTCTCCCCGGTTGCAAGGATCGAAGCTATCAGAATCTTTCTAGCATATGCAGCGCAAAAAAACTTTACTGTCTATCAAATGGACGTAAAGTCGGATTTTCTAAACGGCGTTTTGCATGAGGAGGTTTACGTGGCTCAACCTGAAAATTTCGTTGATCCTCATCACCCTGATCATGTCTATGTTTTAGAAAAAGCGCTTTATGGTCTTAAACAAGCACCGCGAGCCTGGTATGAAACTCTCACTAAATTTCTACTTGCTTCTAGTTTCAAGAAAGGTACTGTTGATACAACCTTATTTCTTAAAAGGCAAGGTGAGGACTTGATTCTCATTCAGATTTATGTTGACGACATAATTTTTGGGTCGACAAATCAGAAATTTTGTAAGAACTTTTCAAAGATAATGGAAACAAAGTTTGAAATGTCGATGATGGGTGAATTGAATTTCTTTCTTGGTCTACATGTAAAGCAATTACCCGAAGGCATATTTATTAATCAAGCTAAATACATAAACGATATTTTGAAAAAGTTCAATATGTCAGATAGTTCAGTCATGAAAACACCAATGGCTACTGGTACACTCTTAGACGCGGATCCCTCCGGGAAACCTGTTGATCAAAAGGTGTATCGTAGCATGATTGGTTCTTTACTTTATCTGACTGCTAGTCGCCCGGATATAATGTTTGCCACATGCTTTTGTGCGAGATATCAGTCTAATCCTAAAGAGTCGCACTTAACTGCTGTTAAGCGAATCTTTAGATATCTCAAAGGCTCTCCCAATCTAGGCCTTTGGTATCCAAAGGATTCTCGTTTTGAACTAAATGCCTTTACAGATGCTGATCATGCAGGATGTAAGCTAGACCGGAAAAGCACCTCTAGGTCATGTCAATTTATAGGTGACAAACTTGTAAGTTGGACCTTAAAGAAACAAAACTGTGTTTCAACATCCACTGCCGAGGCTGAGTATGTAGCTGCTGCTAGCTGCTGTTCTCAAGTCCTCTGGATGACGACAAGGTTAAGGGACTTTGGCTACAACTACAAGCGTGTTCCTATTTATTGTGATTCCAAGAGCGCAATATCTATAACTGCTAATCCGGTACAGCATTCGAAGACCAAGCATATCGACGTACGCTATCATTTCATCAAGGATCATGTAGAAAAAGGTAATATTGAAATGCACTTTGTTCAAACTGACTTCCAGTTAGCTGACCTTTTCACCAAGCCATTGGATGAAAAGCGTTTTCAATTTCTCATCAGCAAACTTGGTATGTTGAACATGTCTTAGACCTTACTCATGATTCTAGGGGGAGTATTCTACGTTTTTATCTTGTGTGTTAATTTTAAACTGTTGCTAACAAAAGAGGAATCATTTTCATAAATGATTACCATTATTTATTTCATTTATGCAGGTTTGTTCAAGTGACAATGGCTTCTAATCACATCAGATTAGAACCCGCACTTCAGTGCTTTATTCTTCCTGCTTGATCTTAAAAAAAATCTCTTCAGTTAAGGGGGAGAATATCTGTGATTTTAACAGATTTTTGGATATTTAAATGCTTATCTGACCGTGTGTTCTTAAAGATAAATACTTGCGTTTTATCTTGTCAATATACTTTGTCAAGTATTCATACACATAACGGTTCAGAACATTCTATTTGACTTTGTTATTACCATGTATCAAAAGTTAAATCTTTCTATGGTAATACTCACGTTCTTTGTATTCACTGTTGATTGAATCAAACGTCATTCCATGTGCTTTCATTGAAAATATGTTTATATATTGTTCATATAAACAACATTCGTTTTTTATTCTCCAAAATATTATTCTTCATGACAAATCGTCTAAAAGCTTAATTGAAAAACTCCTTAAGAGCTTAAATTGTCAAACTCTTTTAGTTTGAGGGGGAGAATTGCATCGTCAAACATAACTGTTTTGACATCTCCGAAAGTCTTATTTCTCATGTAACAAGTGGTATTTGTGCTTACATGTACAATAGCCTGTTGAACAACATGTTTTTTTTAGGAAAATACATGGGATTCAGTGTGAGAACTTAACAGAACTTCCATGGATTCACGATAACCAGTGTTTCCTACCCAGGAAGTATTCCCTGAGTGATTGAGGGGAGAAGGGTCAAAAGAATTGAGTGATGGTGTGTGAAGAGGTAAAATGGAAAAGAGAGATTGGTTAGAAGTGAGAATTAAACGAAAGAGGGTGAGAGAACAGAGTAAAAGAATATTAGACTCTGCACCGAATTTCTTTCTGAGTCGGGCAGCCATATAATCTGATTGGTTCACATTCTTTGGTGACCATCATTGAAAAAGGCAACTAGCCCATGCCATCTCTTGCATACAACCCCACCAACTACTCATTCTTTTCTCAAAAAGAGAATGTTTCACATTTTCTGGGGACGCAGCACATACGCTATTGGTTCTTCATTTGGAAGATACTAATATTGAAAAAGAAGGAAAGTTGCCCCACCTTCGAACCCTTTCTCATGCACATTGAGTCTTTGTACAATTTTTTGTTGTCTCAACAAGTTTACATACTTTGAACCTTTATTGAAAAAGCAATCATTTATGCTTAACTTCTTTCATACACATGCACGAGCACACAGAAATTTGTTTTCTGTCAGAACGTTCATAGATAACCATGTGTTATTCGATGATTGAATGGAAGACCTGGGGAGTCTACATCAAACCAGCTCCTTATATAGTAACTTTGTGTTACTCATTGACTTTGTGTCATTGACAGGCATTCTAACTGAGTCATTTGTTGATTCAGGGTTACACTTATTAAACTGTTTGAATTTGAAAAGATTCGAATGGTTACTACTTTCTATTTTAATCTGAAAAGATTGAAATAAACACTCTTTCCATCTGGGAAGACTGCTCTTATTTCCATACAGGGCTCGTTACATGAAGACTGTGCTTACGTGATCATACACAATGGGGGAGATTGTCTTGAAAAGGGGGAGATTGTTTTGGTATGTTTTGATGATGATGCTTCTCATCATTCATCAAAAAGGGGGAGAAGATACAAAAAGGGAGAATACTCAAAGAGGGAGAATATAATCTGAAGACTGCTGAAGATTTTAAAGAAGCTACAAGTTTTAAGTTTTGAAGATATCAACGTCATATCTGAAGAAAAGCGAAGAAAAGTGAAGACCCGAAGACAATTGCAAATTTTTTTTAATCTTGAATCCAAAGGGGGAGATTGTTGGATCATAATTGTATTTAAGATTAAAGGGTTTAAACTGTATTTATTTGATAGTTATAGTTAAAGGGTTTAATTGTAATAAGTTTATTAGCTATTGGGCCCAAGCCCATTAGAAAGCCTGTTAAGCTTAAAGCCCATATGGCATAGGTATTTAAAGTTTTGTTTTAGTTTAGTTTTAGGTTAACTCTGATAGTTTTCTAAATAGGTAGCCGTAAGTTTTCTCTGTATTCAAAGGGTATCAAGAACACTCAAGGTTTCATTGTTTATTCAAGGGATTGGTATGTTACTATGATTTATATATCTCTTGATTATTATTGTGTTGCTTGATTACTTGATTGATTATTTACCAACTAGATTAAATCTGGGATAACAAGTTTGATCTGGATTGAGTTCTTATCTGCATAATTATGACATCTCATATTAGATGGTTTTGAGATTTAACAAACCTATCAAAATTATTTTTCCATAAAACAAACCTTTCAAAATGATATAAAAATCAAAACTTAGATTTAAAGAACATTCAAGATGTTCTTGAGAGAGTATTTAGAGGAATTTTCATAGTTTATATTCAAGAGATGTGTTTTTGTAGTTGAAGATCAAAAGTTATATTTCAAAATGAAGCTCAAGACCCCATCAAAGAAATATGAGAATTCTGAAAAAAGTAATCGCAGATCTCCATAGATGATGGTCAACGACGTCCGCGAAATCCTTGCACAGAAGTATGCGGACCACTTTTTTCGACGCTCTGAATTATAACTGTTGAAAAGCAACTATTTGTCAAAAAAGCAACTATTTGTCAAAAAAGTCAACCAAGATCCCGGAAGCCTTTCCCATAAATCCACAACACTTTTCATAACCTTTTATTTTTCTGAATCAAAAGAGATGAGAACACTTAAATCTTTGGATTTCTTTTCACAAATTTGAATTCAAAAAATAAAAAAAAAGTAAAACTTTTATAAAAAGTAACATTTTTATAAAAATGTCTCGATTTTATAAATACACATTTTATAAAATATCTCTCGATAGAATATCCATATTTATTTTATAAAAACAAGTTTTATAAAATTCTTTTCAGATTTATTTTTAAAATACATTTTAAAATTAATTCATCCAAATGGAAATTTAAGTTTATATACCACTCGATATCATGTAGGATTCGGATGATGACCTCGTTTTAGCTCGGATTTGATCTTTAAATATCTGATGGTACACATTCCAATTGCAATCTTCGACTTCCGTCTTTTGGCATGGATCTCGAGGCAATGTGGCATGCTTCCCAAGACAACAATTTTTATGGATTACTTGACCGAACACATTTCTATACTTGATTCTCTATATATCCTAAATATGCATATCAAGTAGAATTGTTCATCCATTAAACATTTACTTTGTTGTAATCATCAATACAAATATATAAGAATATATAGAGATGTGGTACACGTTCACCAACATGATTTCAAATTTGAATATACAAAATGTCATTTCTGGATGTCCAAATCGGATGACAAATTTAGATGTTAATTTGGATACTCAATACGAACATAACTTTGGATATGAATTTGATGCTAAATCTAAATTTACACATTCGGATGCGACAATTCGAATGGTTCCAAAAGATACACTATGCCTTACGAAGTCTTCTAAGTGTTAAGTCGGATGTATTTGCATTTTTATCAAATCTGATGGTTGAGACAAACATATATCATAAACATGCACCAAACTATTCCTAATCAATTAAATAAAGCAAACATTGATTTTTACTAAGAACAAACTTCAAGTAGTATAGACGTATACATCACAATGTAAAAGTCTCGTGAAGATTCATCTGGTAGTGTTGGGTTTATAATATCCGCTTCTAATTTAAAACTTGCATAATGTATACTGATGTGTGTATATTCATACCCACTTTTAGTACGACTTTATCATTTTATTTTATCTTATTTTTATCTTCCTAATCACATATTAAGTTCTTTTGTTCTTATTTTATGGTTTAAGATTGTTTGTTTGGAGATAGGTAGTAGAATTTGGTTCTATTCTTGCTTATTGTGGAAATAATGTTAACAAGAAAGTTGTTGCAGTAGGTTGCTACAGCAAACGCTGCTGCAGCAACAGAAGTTGACCAAATCATGATCATCCTTGAAGATATCTTTGACTCTCAACTTATGAATGGATCATCTTTTGCGAGAAGTTAGCAGCAGCATTTTAGGGGAATATATTCTCTTAATGAAGATGCCTTAGGGGCTATTCGGTTGTGGCTTAATAGGTTGTATAGCCTATATGGCTTATTCGCTCAGCCATAAATAACCGTTCGGTTGTGGCTTATTCGCTCAGCAAATGGCTGAATCACTCAGCTAAAAAACATTAGTCCTCTACATTCAGCCATTAAATTACATTAATTCCCCTAACTACCCTTTCTCCCCAACCTCTTGAAACACCATCGACATCTTCTTCTTCCTTTCTTCCTTCTCTGCTTAGCCATGGAGAGAACCAACGACAACTTCTTCTTCCTTTCTTCCCTCTCGATCTCCCCTCTGTTTCCAAAGGCTTTCCCCAACTACCCTTTAATAAAAATAAAAACCCTATTTTTGGGTTTTTCATCACGTCCTAGTCACAACCCTCTAATCTTCAACCTCTGTGTCTCCAACATCAGGTACCTACGTCTCCAACATCAGGCACCCTTTGTTCGAATTTTGAAGGGTAAGCATGAAGGAAGATCGTGAAGGGGACATCGAGGAGGGAGTTATGTACCCTGGAATCATCCATGGAATTCTCGCCGCCATATGTTCTCACCACCGCCGTCTCTTTCATCACAAACACTGTCGTCTCTTTCCAGATCTGTGCTCAGAACCTATGTTGTGATGATATACTTAAAAAGACTGGATATTATCTTGTTTATCTTCCCTTCCAAAGAGATGTTTTATTAATACAAAAATATATATTGGGGGTAAAATGGTCATTTCTGACATTCAGACAGTTTATTCAGCATAATAACCAAACAATAACTTATTTGTTACCATACTGACAACTTTATTGATACAAACGACTTTATCCATACAGGGCTTAATAGAAAACGAACCGAACCACCCCTTACTCATGTACTTGAGCATCTTGTAAGTGGATAATACCAATTAGTTAATTACCCTTTGTACTTCCTTAAGTATCTTTTGATTCCTTTACCCTAGTATAAAATAGGTTGGAGATGTAGTAGTTCAAACAACAGGGGGAGATCAAGCTTCTCTAAGCTTTGATCTCTCTAGCTCTTTTGCATAGTTTTGCATTTTTAATTTCAAGTTCTTAATCTTTTGGGTACTGCTGCATGTTGCTCCATCAACCTTCTTACTTCCCACAACAACTTACGATTTCTAGCACACTTTCATTTTGATCACTTTACAGTTTCCAGTGCATTTACACTTCTACAATTTTACATTTCTGCATCCTTTACATTTCCTGCACTTTACATTTCTCGCACTATACGTTTCTTGTAACTTTACATTTCATGCGACTTTACTTTTACGTCATTTAAATGCATGTATTTACCATTTAAAGCGATGATAGGCTAATACCCTAGCTTATGTGTAAGTGAAGGTTTGGGAGATAAAAGCATCTATGATAGTGGAAGATGCTTTCGCTATTGGCTATCAACCTCACTATTCAACCTTGTTTTTAAGTTTCATCCAAGTATTTCTTGACAAGGTGACATATGTTTTTTCACTTAGATGAGTTGGACTTGAATGCAAGTTGTAACACCTGTAAATTATTGTAAGTAAAAGATAATTCTTGATTCGATTTGTTATTTAAGGTTGTAGGTTTATGTATTGATGTCTTACTCTTAGCCCCTTATCGCGCCATGAGAATTTCGGACAAAAAAGTTAAATTTTCGGGCTTCGGGGAATGTGGAGCGACTATGCCCGGAGACTGTGACAGTGTCACTATCGTTGAGGGCACAATCGCAAGGAGGTCACACCCCGCGGTACAACTTCAATGACTATTTCCGCGATCTGAGCAATATCGCATGGTCAGAGGAGGTTTTAGTACGATGATGGCGATAGTGCCAGTGACTATGCCATTAGCAATGTCGTTTCACACAGTCGCATGTGGACACCAGACGCCTTAAAACTCCGATTTTCACCCTTTTGTTCATTTACTCCTCAACCACTTCATTGTTTTCCCTCTAGAAACGATCCTCAAACATTAAATTTGGATTTTGTGCATTCAAGGCAACAAATCTTGTGTGTTTCATGTGATTCTTCTTCACCAAGCAAGATTAGGAAGCTAAAGCTAAGGATTCTCCATCTCACTCTCATTTCAAGGAAGTTCTAAGTTTTCTAGGTTTTTATCAAAACCTAAATAGTGAGTCCATCCTTCTATCTTCTAAATCTTTATATAAGTTAAAAATACTCCATGAATGAGTTCCTAGTCTTTATGTTTCTCAAATTTCGATTTAGATGATTTTGTTAAAGTTACGTGAAAACTAGGGTTTTGGTAAAAATGGAGATTTTTGGTGAAAAGTGTTTGGATAATGATTCTAAGTAGTTGGATTATTTTTCTTATGTTCGGAAACTTGTGGATCTAGGGTTTGTAAGGAATTCTTGTAGATTCAAGTTTTTTAAGGAAGCTCAAATTGGGGTAAAATCTAGATTTAGCCTAAATCTAGCAAGATGAGCTCAAGTTGATTTGTGAAAACGTTGTACATGCCAAAATTGTCCATTTTAAAGTGTTATGTGATTTTACATGAAATTATCAATTGTTGAGGTATTTGGTGGGTTTTGATTATTTGAAGTGTTTAACTTATAAACTTTGTAAAACACCCACATTCGGGATTTTGGGCGATTTGATAAAGAAATCATAAATGAAAGTGTTTTGATGATTTATTCTATAAGTGGAAGTTATTTGGTCAAGATGCAGTTTTACTGTTTGTTGGAAATATGCATAGTTTATGTAATGTGACGTTTTGAAAATACGAACGTGTGAGTCATTTGATTTTGGTCATTCCTGACCTTGTGAACATTTTAGAAATTGTAAACCTAGCTTTTTGGTTTTGGGCCGAAAACCAATTGTGATTTGAGAGACAAAGATTTTAGGAAAAGATGTAATTTGGTTTATGTAACCATATTGGCTCACGTATTTAGCCAAACGTTTATTATGACTTTTGGACTTGATTTATACTCAGATGAGTCTTTGGGGTATTTGTTTAGCTTTAGTAGCTCGATAAGGAGCCTTAGATGTATGGTATACTTAGTTGCATCATATTTGAGAGTTACATGTTTTGAATGCGTTTGTTCATTCGTTGGAATCATGTAACATTTTAGACTGTAATGCATTGGATCCATAGGCATAAGAGTGAGTTAGTGGTTTAATTGGGAACTTTATCCCTAATTTGGAACTCAAAATATTTATGGTTAACGGGGAGTCGAGGTATAGATCATGGGTGGTTGAACTCGATGACCGTGTTAGCTTTAGATAAGAACTTGAGGTATAGATTGTGGGTGGTTGAACTCGATGTCCGTGTAATCCAGTTTGTTTATTCAACGTGGAATTTTGGTGTCTACGTTTGAGTCTAGTAAGTGGTCCCCAAGTCATGTTATATATAAGCTTGTGGTGGTGCTCGGCGGAGCGGTATATAGAGCTAAGTCTTGCAGTGGTGCCCATGGTGATGCCAGATACGGAGACTTGTGACTTTTGTGGTGAAAGTCATCTAGAGGTCGAGTAGACACTAGTTTCATTTGTGTATCTTGTGATGGTTGCTCAATGGAGCCGTATAGTGGGATCCATGGCCCTATGTGAATCTCTAGAACATTGATATGACTCTTAACTTTGTGTGCCCACCACATCCGATGGAATCAGGTCTCCCCCGTCACCGAAAGGTGTTGTTTTGCGTATTGAGTTTTAGTATTCATGTTTTCGGTGACATTTTATATATATGGATTATTATCCATGATTTATGGGTTAAGTATTTTGCCCCACTCGTGTTTGGGTGTTTCGGGATATAAAGTTTTATCTGTGTTTTCATAAATTGGGAGTTTGATTTCTATTCACGTTTTGAGTGAGTTTTGGGTTGCATCACTTCATGAAGGAATGTTTTGCATTAGGGCGTTCATCTTTAAAATGCGTGTTATTGGGAAATGAGACGTTTTCATATTTAAAGTAAATCATTTTGAAACATTATGATTTAAATTGAATTCATCCCTTTTAACGATATATTTATTCATGTTGAAAACTATTGAATTCACTAGGCGTTAGCCTAACCTTTTCATTTGTCGGCACGTGCATCAGGTTCCGGTTGGGGAATGGTACTAGCGACACTGTGAAGAGATGAGTGCTAGTTATATGCACAAGAGAGAGTAGCTTGGATGAAGTCTTCCGCACTTTGGGAATAGCAACTTGGATTGGGTTTAGTAACACCCGACTTTATTTAGTCTTGGTATAAGCCTCGAGCCAATGATTGATGGGGTTAAATGTATGATTAATTTTGTAGTATTTCCTTGCATGGATTTGTAGAAGGGTATTTTTTTACCCTTTATTTTATTTAATACAAAATTTTTAATTAGTTGTTCTTTCCAAATTTGAGGGTGTTACACAAGCCAACGTAAACTTTTAGAACATTGAAGTGTTACAGATGGTTATAGAGAACTGCGTCAACTTTAACGGGTTGCAAACTATATGAAAAGAATGGTAAGATTCGTACAACGTTGGTTGGGTTACCTGAATGTGTGGTACTGTCGGTAAATTGTCTAATCTGAACCTCAAAAGGGGATTGTTCAATTCAATAGTGCGGTTGAGAACCAATGTTGTAGCATTTTAACGGGTAATGTTGTAGCAATGATCCTAAACACATTGTTGGTAAACTCCAACCTAAACTTTCACCCTTGCTTTTCTTTAACTATTTCAAATCGTTTTTATTAGTTGTTAACACATTCTCACAAATATTGCTTCCAAATCACCATCTGAAATCTTAGTTTAATTTTGACTTTTTGAAAATCCTTACTTTCCTGTCTTTGTGGATCGATATCTGGTATTCTCACCATTATTACTTGTTTTAAGACGATATTGGGAGAACATGTATACTTGTGTGATTTCCCAATTACTGTAGCCTTTTAGGGTTGCATAAATCTGACCTACAGGTTTTTGGCGCCGCTGCCGTCGATGGCCAAAACTACGGATTTTTTTAGTCATTTTTAAAGTGATTTTTCTACCACCTGATACCGTTACTTTAACGGAGAACATCACAAGTATGTTGATTCTCAGGATAGAAGAATATTGGACTATGTTATTCCTTATTTTAGTCAATTAAATTCAGGGATATTAAGAACACACATTGAGGCAACTCATTTTGAGCTCAAGCCTGTTACGTTTCAAATGTTGCAAATTAATGGTCAGTTTAGTGGTTTGCCATCTGAAGACCCTCATTTGCACTAAATCTTTCATGGAAATAACTGATTCTTTTAAAATCCATGGATTTTCTAATGATGCCTTACAGTTGAAGTTGTTTACATTTTCTCTAAGGGATCGAGCAAAGTATTAGTTTAACTCTTTACAAGCAGGTTCATCGTATCTTGGAATGAGCTTATAGAGAATTTTTTGAAAAAAGTATTTTCCTCCTATCAGGAATGCTAAGTCTAGAAATTAGATATTTTTTTAAACAAATGGACGATGAAGCATTGTCTGATGCATGGGAAAAGTATAAAGAGTTGTTGAGAAAATGCCCTCACCATGGCATTCCTTATTGTATTCAACTAGAAACATTTTACAATGGTTTAACCACCGTTCCTAAGCAAATGCTCGATGCTGCAACAAGAGGAGCTTTCACAACTTGTACCGTTAATGATAGGTTTGACATACTTGAAAATATCTCAAATAATCATCTTTATTGGGATGATCTACATACATTAATACAACAACAAACAGCTGGGACACATGAAACAGATGCATATAATGCACTTTCAACACAAGCCACATATTTGGTAACATGCTTAAAAACATGAATGTGGCCCAGTTGTGCAGTATGTTGTTGTAGCAAGATATCCTACTGTTAATGTTGTAGCATGTGTGTTATGTGGAGGAGGCCATTTATTTGAGCAATGTTATCTAACCTAGATTCAGTCAATTATTTTGGTAATCATGATAGGGAGATAATTATTTTCAAACTTGTAATGAAGGGTGGATGCAACACTCGAGTTTTTATTGGAATAGTCAATCCTTGAACCAACATGTTAATGAACCATAAGGACCCCTAGGTTTCCAAAAACACCATGCTAGTGATTTTGCAAACCACAAGCCAATTTATCAACAACACTCCACTCATCCTGTTTTTCAAAATACCCAAGCCCACCCACCATCTGATTCTTCCACATCATTGGAAACAATGATGAAAGATTTCATAAATCATACGCAAGCAACCATAAAAAATCTAGAAAACCAAGCTGGAGAATTAGCTCGTGAGAGGAGGAGTAGGACTAGTGGAATGATTCCTAGTGAAACTGAAAAACTTGATGAGAGTGAAAGAGAACATAAAATGGTTGTGACTATGTTTTATGAAGAGGGTCTTGTAGAAAACACCGACTTAGAAGACCTACTGATTTTCCTGAAAAGCAAACTGAAATGGATGTTGCAGCAACATTTACAATGTTGTAGCAACAATTTTTGATGCTACAACAACAACCCCTGATGTTGTTAGTTTGCCCACCCAACCAATATGAAAAGGAGGTATAGAGGTTATTGCATCAATTCCTAACAGATCCGACTTCCCATTGTTATTCCCATATGAACTCAAAAAGGAATCATTTGTGTTGAGTGATGCTACAACAAGTCTGCTATGCTTTGATCTTATTGCTACAATACCAGCAGAGCAAAGACCACCGCCACTCACTCATCCTTTAGTCAAAACCCAGATCGCAAATATGTGAGTCATGTTCGAGATCTTTAGTCCTATGTACTCCACCTTCCAGATGTTTCATGCAATGAAATACCCTAATGAGACTGAAAAATGTTCCCACGTTTGTTCCGTTGAATTCATCTGTCCTGATGATGAAGGGAAAGAAGTTCTAAGAGAAGAATGGAAGCATAAGTGGAAAGAGAAACATTCAACCAACCAAGAAACAATGCTGCAGTAACAACACCTACTCCTCATGAGTAAGACAGGTCCAATTTTTCTTAACTTTAGCTCCATAGTATTTATTTTTATTTCTTCTTTTATTTTTAGGATCCATGAGTCTGGGATATTTTTTTTACATTCTTTTGAGCCTAAGTGGTAGTAACTAATATATTTTTTTTTTTGCAAACCAAAGCCCGAAAAAATAATTCTAATCCATCCTCATTTTTTCTACTAGAACCAAGCAATGTATTCTTGGACCTGAACTTGGCACCCATTTTTGATAAACTTAGGAAATGATTTAGGCTATCTTTCTTAAACACAAAGCATACACTTTTTCCTTTGTACCTTTGAACCTAAGCTTATTGTGATCATCAATGAGGACATTGAGCAATTCAAGTGTGGGGGAGGGAATATATCACTACTAAGCAGAAAAGATCAATGAGCATAAAATAAACTCAAAAGAACGACTGATGATAACAAAAGTCAAAGCCGAAAATATAAAACATGTTGTAGCAACTATATTATGTGTTACAACATACCAAAATAGTACTTGAAGGCAATTTGAGGAAAAGATTTGAGTCCAAAAATTTGAAAAAACCCATAAAAGTCCTAATGACTCTATGTTTAAAAGATGGTGTGTGCCTAACAAAAGGAATATTGAATCTTGGGTTTGATGCTAAAATTTTTGGTTTGGAGGAACTTCAATTTATGATAGTTATGCTCTTGTTTTAGTTTATTAACCTCTATCACTCACTTTGTTTTTCTTTTTTATATCGACATTTTTTCATTTTTGTTGCTTGGGGACAAGCAACAATTCAAGTGTGGGGGTGTGATGTATGTATATTCATACCCACTTTAAGTACGTCTTAGGGTTTTATTTTTTCTTATTTTTGTCTTCCCAATCACATATTGAGTCCTTTTGTTCTTGTTTTATGGTTTAATATTGTTTGGATCTAGGTTGTATAAATTGGTTCTATTCTTGCTTATTGTGGAAAAAATGTTAACAAGAATGTTCCTGCAGTAGGTTGTTACAACAAACATTGTTGCAACAACAGAAGCTGACCAAATCATGATCATCCTTGAAGATATCTTTGGCTCTCAACTTTTGAATGGAGCATCTTTTGGGAGAAATTATCAGCAGGCTATTAGGGGAATATATTCTCTTATTGAAGATGTCTTACTCATGTAATTAAGCTTCGTGTAAGTGCGTAATACCTATTGGTTAATTACCCTTTGTACTTCCTTAATCATCTTTTGATTCCTTTACCCTAGTATATATAGGTTGGAGATGTAGTAGTTCAAACAACAGGGGGGAGATCAAGCTTCTCTAAGCTTTGATCTCTCTTGCTCTTTTGTATAATGTTGCACTTTTTATTTCAAGTTCTTAATCTTTTGGGTACTGTTGCATGTTGTTGTAGCAACCTTCTTACTTCCCACAGCAACTTACGATTTCTAACACACTTATTGATCCCTTTACAATTTCCAACACATTTACACTTCTGCAAGTTTACATTTCTGCATCCTTTACATTTCATGCACTTTACTTTTCTCGCACTATATGTTTCTTCCAACTTCTCATTTCACGCAACTTTACTTTTCTTGCATTTTACTTTGACGTCATTTAAATACATGTATTTGCCATTCACATCAATGATGGGCTAATACCCTAGCTTGGGTGTAAGTGCAGGTTTGGGAGATAAAGGCCTATGCGGTAGTGGAATTTTGCTTTCGCTATTGGCTATCAACCTCACTCTTCACCCCTTGTTTCCAAGTTTTATCCAAGTAATTCTTGACAAGGTGACATATGTTGTTTCACTTGGATGAGTTGGACCTGAATGCAAGCCAATGTAAACTTTTAGAACACTAAAGTTTATAGATGGTTATAAAGAATTGCGTCAACCTTAACGGGTTGCAAACTATATGAAAAGAACGGTAAGATCTGTACAACATCGGTTGGGTTACCCAAATGCATGGTACTGCCAGTAAATAGTCTAATCTGATCCTCAAAAGGGACTGTTCGATTCAATAGTGCAGTTAAGAACCAATGTTGTTGCATTCGAATGGGTAATGTTGTAGCAATGATCCTAAACATATTGTTGCTAAACTCCAGCCTAAACTTGCACCCTTGCTTTTCTTTTACAGTTTCAAATCATTTTTATTAGTTGTTAACCCACTCTCACAAATATTGCTTCCAAATCATCATCTGAAATCTTACTTTAAGTTTGACTTGTTGAATATCCTTATTTTCCTGTCCCTGTTGTTCGATATCTGGTATTCTTACCATTATTACTTGTTTTCAGATTGGGATAACATGTATACTTGTGTGATTTCCCAATTACTTTAGTCTTCTGTGGTTGCATAAACTAGACCAACATATACCTAAATATCCAATCAATGATAAAAAAATGACCAAAAGTCAACCTAAGGTGAATTCGGTCAAAATAAACACACCATGTATATTAGACACACACTGGGTGAATGGTTAACCATCTTGTATGACCCTACTACATTGGACTACCTTATAGACTCTTTTGTGTAACATATTGACCCTATAGACCGACATGAATCAAACTAGGCGAACACTGATCAACTTAGACTAAAAAGACCATGCT
The DNA here is from genome assembly GCA_954870635.1 of Arctium minus. Taxonomy (NCBI): domain Eukaryota; kingdom Viridiplantae; phylum Streptophyta; class Magnoliopsida; order Asterales; family Asteraceae; genus Arctium; species Arctium minus. Next base: position 33,932,865 of record OX941092.1, read on the forward strand.
AGGACACCTTTAAAAACCCACACGACCATTTCAGACTACTAAGGCATCCCACATAATCATGTAAAGCCTCATACAACTAAGCTAACCCCTTGTACGACTATGCACCTTGCACATGCCTAGTTATAGGCTCCAATTTTGATATGTATATATATTAAACTTCAAATACTCTTTCTATACACCAAAATAACTCATTCTTCTTGTATAAAAACACACGTATAACATCTATATCTAACACATGTGCATATCGCCCATTACAATAAGATCATGCACATAATCAACAGATATTTCTTTTGTTTTCAACACATACATGAACACCATTTTTCTCTATTTTCTTAGCCTTATGGTATTTGATTAGTCTCCATTATACTAGTAACTACGAAATCGAGATTATAAAATACCAATTCGTTAATTAAACGAAACATTTGCTACTTATTTATACCTTAAATTCACAAGTTACGCTTCTAACTTGTTGCACTACTTTTGTCTTCAAAATTTCTCAAAAAATGTAACATTTCATTTTCTGATTTCTTTTTCTTTATTCTCTCTGTCTCTCGTATTTCCCAATGTAAATGGGAAAAAATAATGTCACTATCACTTATTTGTACTCAAATCCCCTCCTAAATTGTTTCTTCCCCTTGGCTATATCAAACGTAACCATTTTAAAATTTGGTCCTTATACTTTGTTACCTCTTATTCCATCCTATAAACTCATGCTTAAAGCCTTTTCACGCCTTGCACTTCTCCTCATTTTAGTTTAGACACTAAAACTTGGGGTGTTGCAGTTTCTATCTTCGAAACCAACTTTGTAAATCTTCATTCATTCTAGGGAACGAACTTTCAAAACATCTAGTTTTTTGAGGAACCAACTTTTAAAACTTCTCAGTTTGAAGAACCAAAATGTAACGAACTTTGTTTTCGTTCCTACTTCAGGGAATATGATTTTTGTCACCAGCTCCTTTGAATTGAATTCTCTATAATACATGCCTTCCCGTTTTGTCTTCATTTTTCTTGTCTTTTGGTTAATGTCATTTAGACGACCTTCGTTTTTGAGTTGAAGGACATTTTGTTTACTAAAAACTATGACCTTCATTGACTTTAATATGCAAGTGATGATATGTCGATTAAAGCAAACTAGTGACACACACCTAGGTTTTCCAATATTAGGTATTTCTTAGAAATACATAATCTCTTAAATTTCAAGTTTACTACATATGTATAATTTTTAAAGCTCTTTGAGCTCCATAAAGTTAACTAATAACCAACTGATAAACACGTTCAAAATACAAGATAATGATTTTGCTATGATAATATGACAAAATACTTCACCATTATTTTATCTAAAAAATCTACTACTAAAAACTATTTTATCATCAAAGCTAAAATAAATAAAATCTTTATTTTAAATCTAAAATATATATATTATAATAAAATTTTAAATTAAACAAAAAATTTATAATCTTAAATTTGACAACAATATCACTAATTTTTAATTTTTTTTCCAGAATCTTCAAATGATATTATTTTCAATCAAAGGTTTTCAATAAAGTTTTTTACTCATTCGCTCCATTGTACCAAGTTCACAACTATGTCTATAATAACTCCTATAGTCATTTTGTGTTGAAATGAAGCCATAATAAACACCAGTGTGTTTTACCCATGGTGGAACTAAACCTCGACCATCGAATCATTACTTAATAACTACTAGGCAGTCACCACACCCTTGAAATACCCGCCAATCGCCTCAGATTACATACTTGATAAAGTTATTACTCGGGTAATGTGAGTTGTATAATGATTGAAAAAGATTGCAAAATCCCTTGAAATCCCATTGAGATATGGCCTTGGTTGTCCATGGGATTTTGGAGACGTTTGTCCATGGGTCTTTCTTCCCTTCATCACTATAAAAGAAGACCTTGAAGTGCAAGTAGAGATCATCAAAAAACAAAAAAAACAAAAAAAAAAACAAAGTAGAAGTCAATCTCTCTTGTATTTTAGTTGTAGTTTAATTTGTAGTCATTAACTTTCAAGTAGATTGTATTTTATTTTAATGCAAGTAGTTCTTAGGTATTTCTCTTCTTCTATTATGTCTTCTTTTTTAGTTATGAGTTAAGCACCCTATTGGGGTTGGTGTGAGTGAACTTTAGACTAGTAGGCAACAATTGGGTGTGGTCATAATTACTTGCTCTTAAGTTTGGTCACTTGATTCAGGATATAACTCAATGCGGATAAGCCGATCACTTTGAAAAATTAATATTTGATCTTGACCTCGAGAGGGACGGATTTGAAATACGGCTTAAGTGATAACCACGTGGAGATACGGGCTTTGTATAATTTACTAAGGTTCAAATGTCGGTTCTAGATTTATATTACAAAGAGATTTGGGTATAAATCTTTATACCAGTAAAACTAAATGTTTGGAGTCAAACTTAGTTAAATCAACAAAATAAAAAGTATGTGATTGTGGGCACTCTGTGGGAACTTGTGGGAATAGTTTATAAAAATTCGTTTTCAAGAGATTGGGATTTCTATAAACAATCATATGCACTTGAGTATCTGACCATTTTGTTACTACGTTTATCTCAAGAGAAGCTTACACCCATACCCATTCTTTAATTCAAAGTTACATTTCATATTTTTAAGTTATTTCACCAACAAAAACGATAAGTTTTCTCACAACCAAAACGTGTGCAAAAAGTTCATGAAACTCTCTAATTCTCAGTAGTTTAGTCCCAGTGGAAACGATCTTTGGTAATACTTACCATTTTATTACTTATAGTGAATATAGTTGAGGTGTATACTTGCGCCCCCACTGTGGGAACACTGTGGTCACTGTGTGGAACTATATAGTTTTCCGCTATCAAGTTTTTGGCGCCGTTGCCGGGGACTGGCATGATTTTATATATTGAGATATTGATTTTCATTTGAGCATGTGTCACACGTTTTAAAGCAAATTTTCTGTGTTGTATGTCATGGCTACAACATGGTGAACTTTTACCTCTTGATCTTCAGATAGAAAGAACCGTAAAAAGACAAATAAGAGGTAGAGAAAATCGGCAAAACCCACATTTAAATCAAACTGTGGCTGATGATGGTGCACATCCACCACCACCTCCGCCTTCGCCTCCTGTTATTGAGACCACGGTTAATATTGTCGATGACAAGGCATTTTGGGCAATAAATTAAAGAAATCAATTTAAGAGAGGATGTAGTCGAAAAGAAAATTTAACTTCAATTGAATAAATTAGAGAAACTAAAGCATCACGCCTACGAGAATGCCAAGATTTATAAAGAAAAACAAAGATTTGGCATGACCGTAGGATCAACCAAAGAATCTTCGAAAAACATCAACAAATGCTCCTATTTAATTTTCGATTGAAATTATTTCATGGAAAATTGAAATCACGATGGTCGGGACCTTTTACCATCGTGGATGTGGGACAATTTGGAACGGTTGATCTGTTAAACCCACAAGATGGAAGCATTTTTAGAGTTAATGGGCACCGGGTTAAGCACTTTATTCCTACAGAAGTACCCAAACTCGCTGACTCGGAAAAGTAAAAGATGATATGTTTCGTTGTAAATATTGTACATAATTTTTATCTGATTTTATTTTCAATTATGCATTTCAAGAAAATTCTGTGGTTGTGGCCACTGTGGGCTCTCTATGCACATAGAAATTTCAAATTAAAGAAAAGGCATGGGTCTGGAAGTCATAATGGTATTTTTTTATAAAACTAATATTTCTATGGAGATTGGAGGCTGATGTGATTTTACTTTTTGCATGTGAAAAATAAAAAATTCAAAAGTAATGGAGAGTTAGTATATAGAGAAGTGTAAAATGATTTTTTTATAAAAAGATTGTACTAAAAGTTGGATAACTCTTTTAACCACTAGATTTGATGACAAAATTACCTTTTGGGTTATGTCAAAAACCGGTCCAAAAAAGAGGGTTTTTTGGATGGTTTTCTAAATGTAGTTTTCAAAAAGTTGGGGGTTTTCTAAGGGTAGTTTCCAAAAAGAAGGTTTTTAGATTGAAAAGGTTGTTTTATTCAATAAGACTTCTAAAGACTCAACTATTCATCTTCTTCTCCATTAGACACTCCAATGGCAAGGCAAAAACAATTGGTCTCTTGTCCTCAACATCTACCTCATCGGTCTCCTTGCCATCCGCCAAATGCTCCCGCCCCGCCGAAAAATCCTCCTGCCGACGCCACCATCACTACCACCAACGAATCTCTAACACCATCTTCACCGGTGTATGTTCACAGCTTTATCGAGAGCCATGAAGTTTTTACTCGAGTAACTTCCATCCCTTCATCTTCCTCCACCATTTTTCCTCCTAAGACCACTTCCCTACCCTTCATCCCCTCACTAACACATTTGTGATTCCCTTACCCATTACCACCACAGATTTGCCCAACATTACCTTTCCCCAAAGAACCCCTTTTTATTACCCTACCTATCTTGTCGATCACCACCACCACACCACCATACCACCACTAAACCCTCGGACAAACCCCTTTAACCAACCAGGAGATTTTAGCAACCCTCTCTACCCTCAAAATGTCGCAGCTGCCAATCCAAGCTTTCATGGTGCAGATCATATCACTGTGCCAACAACCTCCAACAGTGGTCAACAGGATCCGGGAAAGTAACTTTTTGTTACTCATCATAATCATTTTAACATTATCTTGGTTTGTTATCTTTTGGGTATTTGATAAAACATAAAACTCGCTCCTCCCCGCCTTTTGTGTATTATTTGCGGGTACTTTTGTGCTTTAATTGTATCATAATTTGTTGGTTTGCTTGAATTTTTTTTGGGTTCCTTTACTTATTGTCCTTTCAGGAACATCTTCTTCGATTGACTTATTTTGGAGGTTGAAGTTGAGAGGACGTAGGCCCTCTTGTTTGTTTGGCCTAAATACTTTTCCCCTAGTTCCTTTCCCTAGCCATTTCGCTCAACAATAGGGACATTGTCCACTTTAAATTTCGGGTGGGGAAAGAACATCTTGATCATCCTCATGATCCAAAAAAACAAAGAAAAACAAAAATAATAAGTCTTCAAAAAATTAGAAGACGGGCTTCGAAAAATAAGGAGGCAATCAAAATTCAAAGTTCGTAGAAGAAACCGAAAAATCACAAACTTGGGTTTCATGATTAAAAATGAACTCAAAAGGAAAAGCAAGAAAGAAATATCCCATATCCTTTTGTATCTTATTACATGTTTGGGGGACGGGTGACGATTTTTTTTGAAAAGCCGAAACACTTACCCGAAAAAGCCCTACTAACCAATTTCAACGTCAATGAGGTCAAGCAAGGAAGTTGTACAATTATCGACTAAAGGAAACATTCAAGCACCTCCTTTGTAACTTTCGTAAAAGACAAGTAAAATTCTTTTTGTTTCATTTTTTTTTACTTGAGGACAAGTAAAACCTCAAGTTTGGGGGTGTGATAATTCTCATTTTTTAGAGTTATTTATTACTATTTTTCTGCAAGTATATCTTATTTTTATACCCACTTTGCTTTTATCCTATTCATTTTGTCTATAATGTGATAAAGAGATGATGAATTACCAAAAGTTTATTTTTTGGAAAATATTGCACTATTGGACTGTGGGCAAGAACCATCCCACTGTGAGCATGGGCGAACCATTTTTGGACATCAATGTGCATTGCATTTATCTGAATAATGGGAGCAGTAAAAAGAAGATTTTTAGAAGCATGGAAGATCTAGAATTCCTTGAAAATCCTTTTGGTTATGACGTGAATACTGTATGGTCTTTACCCAAAGAGTTTTAAGAAAAAGTCCAATGGTTTGTTTCACTTTATTAGACTATATAAAGAAGCATGGGGAAAGCATTAAGGGAATCATCAAACAAAGCAAGAAACAATGTAGAAGTCTAGCTCTCTTGCAATTTAGTTGTAGTTTAATTTATAGTCTTTAACTTTCAAGTAGTTTGTATTTTATATTAATGCAAGTAGTTCTTAATGATTTCTTCTTTTCTATTACGTCTTCCTTTTTAATTATGAGTTAAGCACCCCATTGGGTGTGGGTGTGAGTAAACTTGAGACTAGTAGGCAACACTTGGGTGTGGCCATAATTACTTGCTCTAAAGTTTGGTTACTTGAGTCGGAACATAACTCAATGAGGATAAGTCGATCACTTTGAAGTGATAATATTTGATCTTGACCTTGAGAGGGGTGGATTTGAAATACGGCTTAAGTGATGCACAAAGATTTGAGAAAGTCTTTGACAACCATATAGAGATACGGATTTTGTATGATTTACTAAAGTTCAAATGTCAGTTCTAGATTTATATTACAAAGAGATTTGGGTATAAATCTTTATACCGATAGAACTAAATGTTTTGAGTCAAACTTACTTAAATCGGCAAAATTAAGAGTATGTGATTATGGGCACTCTGTGGGAACTTGTGGGCATAGTTTATAGAAATTCGTTTTCGAGATATCGGGATTTCTATAAACAATCCTATGCACTTGAGTGCCTGACCATTTTATTACTACGTTTATCTCAAAGAAAGCTTACACCCATACCCATTCTTTAATTCATTTTAATGTTATTTCACCAACAAAAACGATAATTTCTCACAACCAAAACGTGGGCAAGAAGTTAATGAAACTCTCTGATTCTCAGTAGTTCAGTCCCTGTGGAAACGGTCTTTGGTAATACTTACCATTTTATTACTTATTGTGATCATAGTTGAGGTGTATACTTGTGCACCCACTGTGGAAACACTGTGGCCACTGTGTGGAACTATACGGTTTTCCGCTATCAGCGTCCTACCATGCAACTTAAGTCGCGGGAAAAGTCCTGCATGTCTCTGTATTTGCTTACTAGTTCCAACAACAACAATTACTATCGGGTTTCTACCTAGTTTCAACACCAATAGAACTAAATGTTTATAAATCTTTAGAACTAAATGAAACACAGAGTGTTTCCACAGTGGGTATAAATCTTTATACCGATAGAACAAAATGTTTTGAGTCAAACTTAGTTAAATCGGCAAAATTAAGAGTATGTGATTATGAGCACTCTGTGGGAACTTGTGGGCATAGTTTATAGAAATTCGTTTTCGAGATATCGGGATTTCTATAAACAATCCTATGCACTTGAGTGCCTGACCATTTTATTACTACGTTTATCTCAAAGAAAGCTTACACCCATACCCATTCTTTAATTCATTTTAATGTTATTTCACCAACAAAAACGATAATTTCTCACAACCAAAACGAGGGCAAGAAGTTAATGAAACTCTCTGATTCTCAGTAGTTCAGTCCCTGTGGAAACGGTCTTTGGTAATACTTACCATTTTATTACTTATTGCGATCATAGTTGAGGTGTATACTTGTGCACCCACTGTGGAAACACTGTGGCCACTGTGTGGAACTTTACGGTTTTCCGCTATCAGCGTCCTACCATGCAACTTAAGTCGCGGGAAAAGTCCTGCATGTCTCTGTATTTGCTTACTAGTTCCAACAACAACAATTACTATCGGGTTTCTACCTAGTTTCAACACCAAAACCAAAACATACTTGTACAATACTTTGAAAAAAATCATTTTTGGAATTAATAACAACCTCCAACTTGATTTATAAACTTCACATAACCATATAAATGATTAACCAATTTTAAAGCGGAGGTAACCGATTTCTAAAACAAGAGAACTCAAAATCAATCATGGAGTTAAACCTCTATTAAAAACATTAATTAATACATCTCTAACTCAACCTAACTCCATAGTCCCAATACAATCCAACAATATGAAGGGAAATTAAAAAGGGAAAGAGTTCAAACCTTCATATGAATCCAATATTATAATTGAAATTAAACTTCTAATTAAATTTCACTTACTTGAGATCCCCCTTCTCTGTCTCTCTTTCTCTCTCTCTATCTATCTATCACTCCCTCCCTCACTTCGATTTCTAGTAGCACACACACAACTTTTTATTTGGAAGAAAACTAATATCTCAACAAAGTGAGGCAGTGGTGGTGGTTTATATACCACCCATATTTCAAAGTAAACCCTCATCTAATGTCAAATAACCATAAACACCCTTAGGGCGCGTTTCGTTTGCGGGATTGGAATGGATTTGGAGGGATTTGGATTTCAAATCCATTCCAATTCTACGTTTGGTTTGCAGGAAAGGATTTCGTTGATCGGATTTCAAATTAGTTGACCATTTTAAAATCCCTTATATGATGGATTTGGAAATCCTTGGCATTGGTCCTGGATTTGAAATCCAAATCTGATGAATTCTAAAGCGTGATCCATACTTCAAATTGTATCGATCCAAATTTGACGTTTACCAATAAAAATAAATTATTTATAAAACAAACCAAGCAAGACTTGTAAAGGAATGGATTTGAAACCCATTCCAAATCCTACAAACCAAACACATGAAGGGATTTCAAATCCCCCCAAATCCAAATCTCTCCAAATCCAAATCCCTCCTTGAAATCCAATCCATTCCATTCCAATCCGGCAACCCAAACGCGCCCTTAGATTTTTATTAATTAAAACAAGCGTATTACTATACACATGATCTTCTTCAAAAATGAAACGCCATTCTCAAAATAAATATCGACATTACGTATGTGAGGAAGGAAAACCTCATTTCGTATGTGAGGAAGGAAAACCTCAAAGGTAAAAAAAAAACGAAAAACACTCATTTGTCAACTAGTGCTATTGAATCCGAAAAAAGATACGGTGGGACAAAGATTGAATATCGAAAATAAAAAATGTCTTAGACATTTTTTACCAAATTCTTACCAGATAAGCGCTTACCGGTAAGAGATTCACGTTCATTTAACTTATTGTGTAACATCTTTCGCCATAAAAATGGATTGTTGGTACCAAAGGGCCTTTGGCCTAGCGGTATCTGGGTATTTGGCCGGCATAGGAGGTCAGGGGTTTAAACCTTACCGAAGTAGAGGAGGGTGTGTTATAACGAGTCGAGCCGAGTCGAATAATAGATTAATCGAGACGGGCTCACAAACTAATAATGGGCTCGAGCTCAACTTGAGCTCGATTAACTTTTTCAATAGCTTGAATATTTTTTGAGTTATTGAGCTCGAGCTCGATGCTCGTTTACGGATTCAAACTCGCGATCGATTAACTCGTTTATCGGCTGAGCTCGATAATTTTTATATTTTTATTGTATGATTAATAAATATATGAGCATGTTTCGCTCGAAAAAGGTATCCTCGAATGGCTCGGCTCGACTCAACTTAAAAAATTGAATCGAATTTTCGGACGAGCTGAGTCGAACATTGATATTATAAAGCTCGGCTCGTTAAGTTAAAAGGGTTCTATTTTGTGTTCGAGATCGACTCGAGCTCGAGAATAATTATACTCGAGCTCAAGATAAATGAGCTCGAACTCGAGTAGCTCGTTAAAAGCTCGACTCATGTACACCCCTAGGTGTGTGAGTATATTTGTTGCATTTGTTGTATACTTCAAAAAAATGGATTGTTGGTAACCATTTAAAACCTGGTAAACGCTTACCGGGAGTGCATTAAAATGTCAAAGGCATGTTGTGCAGCCATTGACTTCGAGCGAAGATCTTGTTAGTGCTGACATATGCTGGGGGGGGGATTGTTGGGTCATTGACCAGAATCTTCCGAAATCGAAACGTGGTGTTGGCTGCTACGCTATATGAAAATAAGTTGCGTCTTCTCCATCAGCAATTGTTTTTGGCATAGTGGTAAGCGCTTGGATCCTAACATAACTTTAGTGTTTACTTGCTAGCACTTCACAAAGTCAAAGTACACCATTGACATAATAATAACACCTAAGCCTCATGCATAAGGGTTACGGCTCAATGATCCTATATATATGCACAATTATAAATGTATCTTTCATAAAATCTCACATATATGCCCATAACCCCTTAGCACGAACAATTAATCCATGATATCATATAAAGTGATTATCATCAAAATAGGTAACCCAATATTTAGATTCAGACATAACATACAAAGCCCTATTACAAACTAATATATATATATATATATATATATATATATACACACATTTGTAGGACAATAGCCACATTAGAGTCTTAAACACCACTTCCTTAGGTCAAACTAAGCAACAAATATGGTACTACAAGTCATGAAATTAAATGTTAAGATTGCCACAAATAAGACTTAGTGTAAGTAATAGTGAACTCACATGCTAGGTTTTATAGAGAAAAACTAAAAGTAGTGGAATATAGCTTGGATCTTTGTCAACACTTAAGCCTTCACTTTTAGATGCTAGAACCCTAGGAGATGAACAATAACTATCCTTGGGAGCTTTAAATTCGCATTCAATGAGGAGAGATGGAAGGAGTGAAAATCGTCCAGAGGGGAAGAAATCGCGCTTAGAACAAAATTGGAAATGAGTTTCCTTCAATAGAAATCAGATTTGGGTTTTTTAAACCTGACTGGTTGCTCACAACCTTGACAGGCGATTGTGCCACGGGCATAGTCGTAGGACACTATCGCCCCACTCGTACCACGACCTAACTGATTTATGCGATACTGCCAAGCCATTGTGCCCAAGGTCACTGTCGCCACGCACAATCTCAAGGCACACACCTAGGCTAAAATCCCGAGGGCCTAATTTCTTCTTATTGTGTAATATATAGTGCATTAATCTTATGTACTCTCTTATATATAAAACAAGAATAAGATATCAAGCTATAATCAACATGGATTTTAATTCTAAGATTGGTGTTCCTAAAATAGTTTGTTTGAACCCTAAAATTTTAAAATGGCGATGAAAAGAATTAACATGAGATGACATGGAAACTCAATTAATTTATATTGTTTTACATAGAGTGTTACTCTGAATAGTCAACATTGTCAGCCTAAATAATGTCAATCTATATATTAAACGTATATCATAGGATGTGTTTGACGGTGGAACGAATTGGTGATGCTATGTAAAATTGAGATGATACATAATTATTCATTGATTTTGCGTCTAGGAATACTAGGAAAAACGGTTTTATATGAATTGTTAGTTTTTCATGAATTCAATGTTATTTATAATGATAAAAACAATATATTGAAAAAAAATCGTAATTATTGAGGGCCCTTTTAAGCCCATATATATAGGGAAGGGATCGTGTGAGAAGTTGAGGTTAACGGGTGAAGCGTGAGAAGTAGATCAGAACCGTTGATCACTTTTAATCAAATGCCCTCCCATGAATTAGGGCTTAGAAGAGAACTGATCTGGTGCATCTTATCTCGGTGCATCTATTTTTCATCCAACGATTGATAACCACTTCTCACGCTTCTCACATTAACCTCAACTTCTCACCGAAACCTAACCCTATATATAAACATATATACAGAGAGAGAGAGAGAGAGAGAGAAAGAAATAGAAAGAGAGAGGAAGGGAGGGAGGATCAAAAGAGAACACTGACTATTTAAGAAAACACAAAAACATCCAAATCACGTACAAAATCACATGTTTTTTACATTAACGGTTAAAAAAAGGTGCGCCGGAGACTTTGGCCACGTCTTCAAGTCACAGGCAAAGTCGTGTGAATCACATGTGATTCGACTGTATTCTTATTTTTCTTAAATAGATACCGTTATCGTTTGAAAGTCTCTCTATATAATCTGTAACACCCGTAAATTTATAAGGTAACTATTTGTTCCCTTAAGTACCTTAATTGTACCTATTTGAGAATATGAGTCTTGCATTTTACTTGATTAATTGGAGTTAATTGTATCCTTTATATTTCTATTTTATTTGAGACTTTTGTCGTGGTGTATGTTTTCTTATGTGGTCCTTGTAGTACTGCTTTCTTATAAATCTTGGTCGCGTGCGTGTCGGTGAACTTTTGGGAAGAAAACAGACCCCTGCAGGTATTGGCGACATTGCCCAGCGACAATTCCCTTGGGCATAGTCGCCAGGCATAGTCGCCAAGGGTGTACCGAGGGCGTTGGTGGCACGACGACATTGCCCTAGCGACAATGCCCATGGGCAAAGTAGCGGGGCATAGTCGCGGTTGGTGTACCGCGAGGGTTAGTCAGGCCGCGAGAATGACCGGCGACAATGCCATTGGCAAAGTCGTCGGGGCATAGTCACCCGCTTGGACCAGGTTTATGTCTTAAAGCCAAAATGTTTCCTCATTTCACAAGTTACCACTTTGAAAATGGGAGAGTTCCTCCTTGGGCGATTTTTGAGTCTCCCAAACACATACACACTTACTTCTAGGGTTTTGGGTTGTTAGGGTCATTTATTGATCATCAAAGCTCAACCCAAGTGCATTTATTGAAGCATTAGTTCAAGATTCTCACTCTTCTCCATCAAATCCATCTTTGGGCAACTTCTAGGGTTTTCATCTTTTCTAGGTTTTGGTTCAAAACCTAGATAGTGAGTTTACTAACCTTTGTTAAAACTAGATACACATCATATTCTTCTAGTTGTGGTTATTTATCTCTATATATTCAAGTATGTGGGATTTGATTATGATGAAAAGTTGGGAATGTGATTTTGTGTGAAATGCCATGTTTTACTTTATTGATCGGGTATTTGGTATTGACTCCATGAATGTATATATTGGATATCTTGGCATGATTTGGGATGTATGGATTATAGTAGATGATAAATTCTACCTGGAATGCCTTTTTGGTGATTAAATGTCTAAACATTGATTAAGTTGGTATTTGGGTCTCATAATGGACTTATGTGTTAGGATGGTAACATTGTACCCTTGGTTGGTATCGAAATGTGTTGGTTGAAACATACCTCAAGACTTCCTATAAATTATGTTGGACGAACTAAGTCAGTAGACACTAGGAGGATGTAGTCTTGGGCGCCACTATGATGGTATGTGCCTAGACCTCCGCCATTCGAGGAATTTTTTTTGGTATAGTTCTCGGGTGTGCCGGGCCTTTAGGATGTCTCTTGGTAGATGGCATCAAGATATATCGACTCTTTGGGTGGAACTTGATTGGTTCTATGGGTCTCCCCTATTGACTCCACATATATTGAACTCTAGTTAACTGCTGATAAAAATTGTAACTCATCATGCATGCTTATTATTGTTCAACTCACTAGGATTTTTGGCCTAACACTTGTTTGGTATCGATGTGTATCTCAGGTTCTAGCGGCGCAGTTCCTAAGAAGGTTTAGATGCTTTGGGTGAGAGCTTGGGGATTTTGCACTTGGACGCTACGTCTTTTGGGATTGAACCGTTGGGCTTATAGATGACAACCGTTTTGTAATCTCTTTTCTAGATGTAGAAATTAGATTAGGTGGTTGTTATTTTATTGTCCGTTTAAATTACAAATTGTGATTAAACAGGTTATTTATATATTCCCCATTTTTGGGAGGCTCTTGCTATGGCAATTCTAGTATACCTCATGTCCGTTTTTTTCGGATTTTTGTTATCCCTATTTTTAGGGTGTTACAAGTTGGTATCAGAGCTTTAGTTTAAGTGAACTAGGTATTGTTTGACATATCTAGACTTAAGCTTTAGACTTTTGACTTCACTGTCTACTTGGGTAGCAATCCTAGGTGGGGAGAGCGTTAAGATTACGGAATTACTTTAATTGAAAGTTGTGATGATGGTGACAAGAATTCTTGTGTATGGTTCGTTCATAATTTCACTTAGCTACTACTATTATGAATGCATTGTTACGTGAGAATGCTTGGTTTACTATCGTTATGATAATTGATGAAGGTAGTAGTACGTACAATGAGTTCAACTCACTTAGTCTTTTCTCAATCTATTTCTCGTGCGTGCATGGCAGATTTAATGGTAAACACTCGAAGTAGGTTGCCGGACATGCCATAGGGTCAACCATAGGTGGAATCTGCAGCTGTACGACCTCCCGTGGGTGTAACCACTGATGACATTCCTGTACCCAGAATCTTGGGAGGCGGACCTGAGCATATTCCGCGCCGGAACCTCAATACAGGTAACGCTATCATGGAAGAAGTTACCATGGAAACCCGGCTTCGGGATAACATGATGTTGGCCATGAATGCGGCCTTGGCTCAACAACAGTTGGCCATGACCTCGACTATGACCCAACAGCAAGAGTTTTTCATGAAACTCCTTGAGGATCAAGACGCTAGCCACCGACAACCTGAGATGATGGCTGAAAACATTATTGTGGGGTCGGGTGGACCAAATGTGGTAACGGTTGAGGAACCATCCACTGAAGGGATCCGGACGAAGACTAAGGGGTGCACTTACAAGGCGTTTCTGGGGTGCCACCCTAAGGAGTTTGCGGGTTCAGATAACCCGGTTGCTTGCATGTACTGGCTCAAAGAGGTAGAGATGGCCTTTGAGTCAAGTGAGTGTGATCCCTCTCAACGGGTCAAGTTTGCTTCTCAACTACTTCGGGGAGAGGCTTTGATTTGGTGGAATCTCACTCGATCAGTCCTCACTCCTGAAGTTCTGGCTAAGTTAACTTGGCCGGTGTTCAAGGATAAGATTATGGACAAGTAATGTAGTGAGCGTTCGATGGACAAGTTGGAGTGGGAGTTCCGAGATCTGAAGAAAGGGAATCTGTCTATTGTTGGCTACTCCAAACTCTTCTTGGAGAAACTAAACTTGGTGGTACATCTGGTCCCCGATGAAAGGTCAAAGATTAAGGCCTATCATCAAGGGTTACCGGCCCAGATGCGAACGACGGTAAGGAATGCAAAGTGTTCGACTCTGCAAGAGGTTATTGAGGAGTCCTTACTTATTGAGGACAACATCAATGCCGAAAGGGATGAGAAGAAGCATGTTGGCGAGAAACGGAAATGGGAAGGGCCATCGGGGCCCGTTCGTCAATCAAGACCCTTTGTGAGCGGGAGAACAGGGTATCAACGCCGTGAAGATCGGTGGTGCCACAAGTGCAGGTCAAAGCACTCGGGGTCGTGTGCTACAAGGACTCTCTCCGGTCCAGCCGGATGTAACAAGTGTCGTAAGAAAAACCACACAACTCGAGAGTGTTCCCTCCGTGGGTCGGTATGTTATAAATGTGGAGAACCGGGGCATATGAAGCGAGAGTGCCCAAGGCTAGTTAGAGGAGGTGGTGGAAATTCTGTGGGTTCGACGGCTAGGGTCGAGCAACCATCAAGGGCACCGAGTCGAGCTTTCCAGATGACTAACGATGAGGCAAAGGAGACCGCGAATGTTGTTTCGGGTACGTTTCTAGTAAACTCCATGCCTGCTCGTGTTTTGTTTGATTCGGGTGCTACATGTTCCTTTGTGTCGAATACTTTCTGTAAACAATTCACCACTCCTATTAGTGTCCTTCCCAATGCTTTAATAGTAGAAATAGCTAATGGGGATCAAGTTATCATTCGTGACCGTTTTCGTGATTGCACTCTAGAGATCGATGGAAATTCTTTCGGAGTAGATTTGCTACCTATGGCTATAGGAGGGTTTGATGTAGTCATAGGTATGGATTGGTTAGTAAGGCATAAGGCGGACATCTTCTGTTCCAAAAAGATGATCCAAGTACCCTTATCGGAAAATGGTGTGGCTACCATTTATGGGGAAAAAGGAAAGAGGAGTAATCCTATTATCTCATCTCTTAAGGTTCGCAAGTTTCTAGCGAAGGGTTACCCTTCGTACTTGGCCTATGTGGTGGACGCAAAGAAAGAAAAGAAGTCGGTTGAAGATGTGGAAGTAGTGCAAGATTTTCTCGACGTCTTCCCGGAAGACTTACCCAGGTTACCACTGGAGCGACAAGTGGAATTTCAGATCGACCTCACTCCGGGAGCGGCTCCGATAGCCCGAGCTCCATATCGTTTGGCACCGACAGAAATGAAGGAAATGATGTCACAACTGCAAGAGTTATTGGAGAAGGGCTTCATTCGACCGAGTTCGTCACCATGGGGAGCATCGGTGTTGTTCGTGAAGAAAAAGGACGGGTCCATGAGGATGTGCATAGATTAGCGGGAGTTGAATAAAGTCACGGTGAAGAACAAGTATCCCTTACCTCACATCGACGACCTTTTTGATCAACTTCAAGGCGCGGGATGTTTCTCGAAGATTGACCTTCGGTCCGAATATCATCAAGTGAGAGTGAAGAAATAAGACATTTCGAAGACGGCTTTCCGAACGCGATACGGTCATTACGAGTTTTTGGTGATGTCTTTCGGTCTAACCAATGCTCCGACCGTGTTCATGGATTTGATGAACCGTGTGTGTCGACCATTCTTAGACAAATCCGTGGTCGCCTTCATCGATGATATTCTAATATATTCAAAGGATGAGTCCGAGCATGGGAAGTACTGGAAGTCCTATGGAGGGAGAAATTGTTCGCGAAATTCTCGAAGTGCGAATTCTGGCTTCAAGAGGTGCAATTCTTGGGGCATGTGGTATCAAAGGACGGCGTAAAGGTGGATCCGGCAAAGATCGATGCAATGATGAGTTGGGAGCCTCCAACAAGTCCGATGGAGATTCGAAGCTTCTTAGGTTTGGTGGGTTACTACCGGCGTTTCATCCAAGACTTTTCCAAGATAGCTACACCGCTCACTTCTCTTACAGGGAAAAACGTCAAGTTTCTTTGGACCAATGCACAAGAACAAGCCTTTCAGACGCTCAAGAGGAAGTTGTGAGAAGATCCGATCTTATCCCTACCCGAAGGATCGAAAGATTTTGTTGTGTTTAGTGACGCTTCCAAGATGGGGCTTGGGTGTGTCCTAATGCAAAGGGGGAAAGTAATAGCCTACGCGTCGCGACAATTAAAGGATCATGAGAAGAACTATATCACTCATGATTTGGAGTTGGCGGCAGTAGTTTTCGCGTAAAGGTTGTGGTGAAACTACTTGTATGGGACCAAGTATACCCTTTTTACGGATCACAAGAGTCTCAAGTTCATCTTCGATCAAAAGGAACTCAACATGCGGCAAAGGAGATGGCTAGAGCTCTTGAAAGATTATGATTGTGATTTACTCTATCATCCTGGTAAGTCCAACGTGGTGGCGGATGCGTTGAGTCGAAGGAGCCATAATGGGGGTGTCAAAATATCCCTTACGAGAATCGATGTAGTGTCGAGTTTGTTGGAGAGCATAAGGGCGAGTCAAGTGGAAGCACTTGAAGAAGAGAACCTCAAGGCTGAGGTTATGTCAAAGCAAAAGGAACTCTTAACGGAAGATGGTCGTGGACTCAAACTCTTTCAAGGGCGCGTTCGGGTGCCGAAGGTTGGGGGAAACCGTGATTTACTTCTCGAGGAAGCGCATAAGTCGAAATATTCTATACATCCCGGTAGCACCAAGATGTATAGAGACTTAAAGTTGAATTATTGGTAGTCGGTGATGAAGCTGGATGTGGCTAGTTATGTGGAAAGGTGTGTCACATGCCTTCAAGTCAAAGCGGAGCATCAAAGACCGTATGGAAGTTGGCAACCGTTGACCATTCCAGAATGGAAGTGGGACAACATCACCATGGATTTTGTGACGAAGCTACCAAAGACCTTACGTGGTCACGATACAATTTGGGTGATCATGGATTGGTTGACCAAGAGCGCGCATTTTCTTGCGATGCGGGAGACCTTGCCAATAGATAAGTTAGCTAAACTGTACATCGACGAGGTGGTGTCAAGGCACGAAGTTCCGCACTCTGTAGTATCGGATCAGGATAGTCGTTTCACTTCGAACTTTTGGACTAGTTTGCAAAAGGAGTTGGGCAATAGACTAAATCTGAGCACGGCATATCATCCTCAAACTGATGGTCAAAGTGAGAGGACGATCCAGACGCTAGAAGATATGTTGAGATCGTGTGTGATAGATTTCGGGGGAAGTTGGGACTCACACCTACCTTTGCTAGAGTTCGCGTACAACAACAGTTACCATTCGAGTATCGGAATGGCACCGTTCGAGGCTTTGTATGGACGGAAGTGTAGGACCCCAGTTTGCTGGCTAGAAGCGAGCGAAAAGCAATTCGCCGGGCCGGAAATAGTGCAAGAGACGGCAGACAAGGTGAAAGAAATTCGAGAAAGACTAAAGGTGGCGCAAGACCGATAAAAGAGCTATGCGGACAAGAAGATAAGACCGGTTGAGTTTCAAGTGGGTGACCGGGTCATGTTGAAGGTGTCTTCGTGGAAGGGGATCATACGTTTCGGGAAGTGTGGGAAGCTTAGTCCTCGTTTCCTTGGACCATTCGTTACTCTGGAAAAGATTGGTTTGCAAGCCTATCGGTTGGATTTACCGCCGGAAATGGATGGGATACATCCTACTTTCCACGTGTGTTATCTTCGGAAGTGTCTAGCCGAAGAAGAAAGCGTGATTCCTTTATCGGAAATTCGAGTGGACAATGGGAATCGTTGTGTGGAAGAACCGGAATCGATTTTGGAATCGAAAGTAAAGAAAGTGAGGCATAAGGATGTGGTCATGGTTAAAGTTCAATGGAAGCATCATCGGGGTGCTAACATTACTTGAGAGTCCGAAGATGATATGAAGAAGCGTTATCCTCACTTGTTTGCTTAGAGTAAGATTTCGGGGACGAAATCCCAATTAGGTGGGGAGGATTGTAACACCCGTAAATTTATAAGGTAAGTATTTGTTCCCTTAAGTACCTTAATTGTGCCTATTTGAGAATGTGAGCCTTGCATTTTACTTGATTAATTGGAGTTAATTGTATCCTTTATATTTCTATTTTATTTGAGACTTTTGTCGTGGTGTATGTTTTCTTATGTGGTCCTTGTAGTACTGCTTTGTTATAAATCTTGGTCGCGTGCGTGCCGGTGAACTTTTGGGAAAAAAACAGACCCCTGCAGGTATTGGCGACATTGACCAGCGACAATGCCCTTGGGCATAGTCGCCAAGGGTGTACCGAGGGCGTTGGTGGCACGACGACATTGCCCTAGCGACAATGCCCATGGGCAAAGTAGCGGGGCATAGTCGCGGTTGGTGTACCGCGGGGGTTAGTCAGGCCGCGAGAATGACCGGCGACAATGCCATTGGCAAAGTCGTCGGGGCATAGTCACCCGCTTGGACCAGGTTTATGTCTTAAAGCCAAAATGTTGCCTCATTTCACAAGTTACCACTTTGAAAATGGGAGAGTTCCTCCCTGGGCAATTTTTGAGTCTCCCAAACACATACACACTTATTTCTAGGGTTTTGGGTTGTTAGGGTCATTTATTGATCATCAAAGCTCAACCCAAGTGCATTTATTGAAGCATTAGTTCAAGATTCTCACTCCTCTCCATCAAATCCATCTTTGGGCAACTTCTAGGGTTTTCATCTTTTCTAGGTTTTGGTTCAAAACCTAGATAGTGAATTTACTAACCTTTGTTAAAACTAGATACACATCATATTCTTCTAGTTGTTGTTATTTATCTCTATATGTTCAAGTATGTGGGATTTGATTATGAATAAAAGTTGGGAATGTGATTTTGTGTGAAATGCCATGTTTTACTTTATTGATCAGGTATTTGGTATTGACTCCATGAATGTATATATTGGATATCTTGGCATGATTTGGGATGTATGGATTATAGTAGATGATAAATTCTACCTGGAATGCCTTTTTGGTGATTAAATGTCTAAACATTGATTACGTTGGTATTTGGGTCTCATAATGGACTTATGTGTTAGGATGGTAACATTGTACCCTTGGTTGGTATCGAAAAGTGTTGGTTGAAACATACCTCAAGACCTCCTATAAATTATGTTGGACGAACTAAGTCAGTAGACACTAGGAGGATGTAGTCTTGAGCGCCACTGTGATGGTATGTGCCTAGACCTCCGCCATTCGAGGAATTTTCTTTGGTATAGTCCTCGGGTGTGCCGGGCCTTTCGGAAGTCTCTTGGTAGATGGCATCAAGGTATATCGACTCTTTGGGAGGAACTTGATTGGTGCTATGGGTCTCCCCTATTGATTCCACATATATTGAACTCTGGCTAACTGCTGATAAGAATTGTAACTCATCATGCATGCTTATTATTGTTCAACTCACTTGGCTTTTTGACTGAACACTTGTTTGGTGTCGATGTGTATCTCAGGTTCTAGCGGCGCCGTTCCTAAGCAGGTTTAGATGCTTTGGGTGAGAGCTTGGGGATTTTGCACTTGGACGCTACTTCTTTTGGGATTGAACCGTTGGGCTTATAGATGACAACCCTTTTGTAATCTTTTTTCTAACTGTAGAAATTAGATTAGTTGGTTGTTATTTTATTGTCCGTTTAAATTACAAATTGTGATTAGACAGATTATTTATATATTCTCTATTTTTGTGAGGCTCTTGCTATGGCAATTCTAGTATACCTCATGTCCGTTTTTCTCGGATTTTTGTTATCCCTATTTTTAGGGTGTTACATAATCTTTATTAACTTTTTTCCATATCATAGTCTTTTAAAGAATAGGGGGGGGGACATGTGTTGTTTTTGTCATTAACATTATTCATTTTCAAGAGAATAGTAACAAGCAACTTAGAAGAGGTAAAGATCGAGAAAATGTGTTTTTAAGAGTTAAAAGTTGTTTTTCCGGTTATGTTTACTTCATCTTTAAATATTGACCATGTTGTTTTGTGATTTTTTTGTAGCTCCAGTAGTATATTTTTGAAATAGTTCGTCTCGAGGTTATATTGATGAAAAAATAACTATGTTGTTTCGCATTGTTCCTATGTCCAAATGAATGTAAAATTAGAGGTTGTTTAGATATGTTACAAATTAGATTTTCAGTATTTGACAATTGGTTTTCTTTAAGGGTGGTTCCAATTGCACCCTAGTCTATTTTTCAATTGCACCATAGTCTAATAAAGGTGCAAATAATGAATGTTTTGTTCTCTTCGATATGACATCCATCTTGATATAGGTTTTGTCGTTTTAACCATTTTTACGTGAAATATTATATATGTGTTATATTCATTATGAATATTTATGTACGTTCAAGTCTGTACAACACCTCGACACCATAAGTATGTAACTCGACGTCACCTTTTTAAACATTTTCTTCAACGTCGTAAGGCATCGCGTTCTTCAGCACCGTAACCCAACACCCATCGAGACGAATCGAGAACCTATCGAGTAATTCGGTTGTGAACCAGAGAACAAAATAGAGCGTCTCACGTCTCCACACATTCACGAGTCATTCATGTATTATTCATCATAGATAATGTATCATTCAAGATAAATAATACAACATTCAGGGTGAATAATACATGATTCATGAATTCGTGTATTATTCATCCTTAATGTGGTGTAAATCATCCTGAATACTGTATTATTCATCATGAATAATGAATGAATGTTCACATTTGTTATATTATACTAAATGTGGGACATCCAAGGATGCGCATACATATTCATAATAAATTAAACCAAATTTCGGTTGTGAATTGGGAAACAAACGAGAGTGCGTCAGTGTTTACAACTTCACGGGTCATTTATATATTTTTCATCATGAATAATGTATCATTCAGGATGAATAATACAACATTTAGGGTGAATCATACACGATTGATGATGAATAATACGTGAATCATGAATTCGTGTATTATTCATTCAGAATGTTGTATTATGCAACCTAAATAATGTATTATTCATCATGCATAGTGAATGAACGTTCACCTTTGTTAATCTTACTGAATGTGTACACTCTGGGATGTGCATACATATTCATCATGAATATAACACATATATATAATTTCACGTAAAAAACGGATAAAACGAAAAAAAAAGAAACTATATCGAGATGGATGTCATATCGTAGATCATGAAATTCTCGTTTTTTTGATGTAATTTGTTTGGTTAAAATATTAGTAATTTTTAAGATAATTTATTTTAAACTTTAAGGTGGTAAAAAATTTTAATTAAAAAAAATAAAAAGTCAAACAAGGTAGGCGCTGATTCAAAATTTCAATTTTGTTCTTAATCATTTCTCAATTAATCTTATTATATTTTAATCATTGATTACTTTTCTAAGTTTGATCAATGGTTAAGATTTTTGTCTTCATGTGCACAATGAAAAATTAGTTTTCATTTGAACTCAACCCTATATATATAGAGAGAGAGGTTCAAATGAGAATTGCTAAGGGGTTGTTTGTTTTTTTAAAAAAAACCCTCTTAATGGCTCTTAAATATGAATCGTTCAGACCTTTTTATATTTAGACTGTTTTTTTTTTCAGTTTTCAGAACCTCTTAACTCTTAATTACGTCTGAAATAAGAAGTGGTGACCTAACTTCTTAAAACCTCTTATCGCCACCTTAGTTCATATGTTCTTTTTTCTCTCAAGATTTCTACGTTACAGAAACATATTTCAGATTTCAGAAACATACAGCTTTGTTGATTCATATTTCAGCACCACCTCTTATTAATCAGAAGTAAAAAAAAGACTTCAGATTTCAGAACTCTTAAAAAACAAACGACACCTAAGGCTATGATTGGCAAAAAAAAAAAAAGCTAGCTTATAAGCTAGCTTTTTTTCCTGTTACACGTTTGGATGACCATAAACTAGCTTATTGAAAAGTTACTCAAAGTAGCGTTTTGAAAAGCTAGCTTATCAACTATCAGCTAGCTTAGAGCATCTCCAATAGCTTTGCTATAATTTTTCTAAAATAGAGAAATAAAAGTGAAAATATCAAAAAAGTATTATATTGAACTCCAACAGATTTTTTATTTTAGAGAATTTAAAACACCTTATATTATTATAACATTCTATAATTTATCATGCCAATACATTTAAAAAAAACTTAATATAAAATGATAAACATTGAATCTCATTGATAGATTGACTAAAATAATTATTTCTTTCTCCTACAATCAAGTTTTAGAGAATTCTCTAAACTTAAAATATTTTCAAGTTTTTTTCTTTTATAGCAAACAAGATAGCAAAGCTGTTGGAGAGGTTTAGAGAACAAAAATCAATTTTTTTCTATTTTAGCAAAGCTGTTGGAGAAGCTCTTATAAGCTAGTTTGCCAAACAATGCCTAAGTGTGTGAGAAATAGATAAATGATTTTAGCCCTTCATCTGGTCAACATTTGCGGCTTTGACTATGAAGTACCAGATAATTTCTCGCATGGTCTGCAGAAATAGAGGGGTATATTCGTAACTTTTACAAATAGACGACAAACAAGTTCACATATGAACCAGTGTGATTCAAATATGAACTATACGTTCATATTTGAACCAGTTAATTAGTTCATATGTGAATCAGTTAAAAAATAGTTCAAATATGAATTACACGGGTTCACATATGAACATATGTTCATATGTGAATCACATAGATTCACATATGAACTCGTTCTCGTGTATTTGTAAAAGTTACGAAACTGTTCTTTTATTTTTGGAATAGCCGCAATTTTTGATCAGTTAAAGTCGCAATTTTTAACCAGTCAAATCTAATCTTGACCGTATGAATGACTAGGATTACTTTTCTATTTCTCACACACTTAACATTTCTTATTTGAACCTATGGCTATATATATAAATGTGTGTGTGTGTGTGTAAGGGATGGTTTGTGTAGATAAATATGTACACGTCTATTTTGAAAATTTTCTTTTTATAAATTTAGGAAAAAAAATAAATGAATCAATATCTATCATGATCCATATATTTTAGGTATTTGGTCATTGTTCACACACGTGTATGTACATTCATACATACACATATATATACACACATATATATCATATTTGATTGGGATTCTTTCTTTCTATACATACATATATAAAGTCGGGTTCAAACGAGAACAATATATATTTAAAAGAACACAAGAACTAAAAAAATCATTAGTGATTTTACATTAACACACGAAAAAAAGACTTTGGCCGCGGCTTCAGGTTCGCGTGGCTTTTTTGCACGTTAATGTAAAATCACTAATGATTTTGTTAGTTCTCGTGTTCTTTTAAATAGTAACTGTTCTCGTTTGATCCTCCCTCTACATATATATTATATAGAGAGGGACAAGTACAAACAAGAATAATGACCAAATAAAAGAACACGAGAATTGTCAAATTACTTGTGATACTACACTAAACTCACATATAAAATCACATTTGATCATGGATGGCCTCGATGGCGTAAGCCGCGGACTAAGTCGCCCGTGCATCCTTGCGTCGACAATGTTCCGTAATCACTTGTGATTTCAGGACAAAATCAAATGTGATTTAATATCCTTCTCATGTTCTCTTATTTTAACTATATTTCTCGTTTGATCATGTCTCTTTATATAGATAAATAGATAAAGATACATAGCATGACAAATATCACTTTTCCTAAAACAAATTTCTTTTCATATTTGGTGGTTGGAAAATGCAAATATAACTTCCACCTAATTGTCGATGGACCATATGCCAATTTGTGAATACGACGAATATGAAGCATGTGTTGTATATCTAAGTTTATACATTTTAAATAAGTTAATACATGCATTATTAATAAAAACAAATGGTTCTAATTGCATACAAAAATTAAAAAACACTTAATTTTATTTTATAAGTTAATCATTGTTTTTGTTAAAGTACCAAAAACTTTTGTTGCAACGGTTTTATAATGGTAATTCTAAGGGTAATTCTAAGTATACCTCCCTAAAAGAAAAAAAACCACCCCCTCCCCCTCAAAATCGTTCTTTTTTTTGTTTTTTAATTTATAGTTACAATTTTGTTCCCTGAACTCTTTTGATTGATTTACTTCATACATTTTGGTTTTACATTTTACATTTTCATTATATTAACACATATAAGCGTATATTAACTAAAATACGTTAAAAAAGTAATTTTTAATTTTAACAAGTTACACCGTTATAATCGTCTCGTCAATACCTTCGAAATGAGCTCAATATGAATATTTTTTGATTTAATTATATTATTATATGTCATATATTGTACCTTGGTTAATCGATTTTTTTTTTTGAAAAAAGAGAAAATGCATCACATTGAACGTAAGTTTTTAACGTAAAGATAATAAACATAAGAGTGAATTGTGGATTTGGTCCATGTGGTTTTATGATTTCTTTGACTATGTTCCTCATTCTATGTTTATTGTGGATATAGTCCCTGTGGTATGCAATATATTGTTTATATCAACATTTATGTAGTAATTGTTGGCAACGATTTTGTTTATTTTCTTGACGACATCTAAGTGACTTGAGTAGGAAGTACATTAATCATTTTCATGAAATGCATAGACCATTTGGAAACCAGATGTGGGAAAAGGCTTATATGCATGTCAGTTGACAGCTGTAAACACAAATATATTATGACATAGGAGGTTGAAAGGAAGACAATAGTGTCATAAGAGCATCTCCAACCGACCGTTAAATCCCCTATCAAAATTTATTTATACCAAAATTAACATTTTAACATTAATAATTTGTTTTTAAAATTAACATATTTGTATTAAATAAATTATATATACATTTAATATATATATATTTGATGTTTTTTTAGAGTGTGATTGGAGTTGGGTTTTTTTTTGGTGTTGATAGACCCACCAAATTTGGTATTTTTTGATGTTAAATTTGGTGTTGTGGTTTGAGATGCTCTAAATAGTCATACTTGAATTACACACCAAGTCACTTGATACTTGTTGGGGATCGATACCCTTTCAATTAGCATTTTAATATCTAATGCATTATATAATGAAGTTTGGATCTCCAAAATGAAGATGATTATATCACATTTTCAAATGGTCTATGTATTTTATGAGAAGGATTAATGTAATTCATATTCAAGTCACTTAGATGTCATCAAGAAAATAAATAAAATCGTTGCCAACAACTAGTACATAAATGTTGATATAAAACAATTGTCATTTTGACGGATTGTCTTTTTAGGGATGTAATATTGGTATCAAACAATTGTTATTTTGATAGGTTGTCTTTTTTAAGATGTAGTGTTGGGTTCAAACAATTGTTATTTTTGAATGCAAGTAATTTTTTTTTGCACTTTAAAAAATTAGTTTTTCTTGTACTTTGACACTGAAGATTGAATGAAAAAAAATTAAGAAAGATGATAAATGTTTTTTAAAGATGATGAATGATGCATAGGAACCAAATCCACAATTTAGTATTGTTTGTTTTAAATGTGTATAGAATAAATTGAAAGTGAAAAATAAAATGACTATTATACCCATAGTGTGCAAGGCACATGATGCCTTTAACCCTTCAAAGTTAATGATGTTAGTGTTTAGGGACCATAGCCACAATATACTGCATACCACAGGGACTATATCCACAATAAACATAGAATGAGGACCATGGTCAAAGAAATCACAAAACCACAAGGACCAAATCAACAATTCACTCTAAACATAATAACTATATTGCGTTTTTTTTATTCCAACAAATTCCAACTTTGATTATTCATTTAAATCAACATAGTCACGAGTACGAGTACGCTCTATATATTCTTCATACACATCTAATCTATGATTGTATGGGATAATCCACGACATTTCATCTGGAAGTACATGACGTGTCCAATGGTGTATGAGTGTGGGCATTGGGTAATCTCTGTTTAATACCACATTTATGTAATGATTACCATTAACATGGACTATTGCAATTAACTCGTCTTAGGATGATGACGACGGTTATGTCCGGAATGGTAAGTATGTCACACTCATGTTGAGAACATGTAGTATGACATTGAACCTTGAAGCAATTAGAATTCCCATTTCAAGCATAACGATCCAATGCCTAGGTGGTGCAAAGACGCCCTTCTGGAAAAAATCCAACGCTTCGTAAATTCTTTGGCACTCATTGCCAATCACATCAAAGTAATAAGCAAAATATCCAGTTAGTTCACCCATTAACTCTGTGCGTATAGTGTCTCATGCATCTTCATGACGACCCAGACAATTAGATATAGCTCGAAATCCACAATTTCCATCGCCCAAAACATCTTGTATTTGTGTGATGTATGGATGAAATAAACTCGGGATTTGATCAAGATATGGATTTAGGGGGGTGGGGTGTCGTTGGAAGTAGGAGTTATGCCTCGCTGAACCAAAATCTTCGGAGTTGATAAATGTTGGCGCGTTAGAACAACTTTGTCTACGAGGGTCTTCAATAATCGTTTTCTTTGGAGTTTGATTCTTTATTAACAACGACACTAACCGAAAGTCCCACATTACGCAGTCAGTTATTTCTTCTCGAGATTCGATGTTGGGTCTGAAAGATGCCAAGGATGGATACTACTGCTGAATGTGTTAATACTGCTAGTTCAACATGGTTACTACTTCTGAAGTTAATGCTGCTAGAAGAATTTGGGTTAATACTTCTGAGGTTAATACTTCTGAAGTTAATACTTCTAAGGTTAATACTTCTGAGTTAATGCTGCCAGTTGTAGTTAATGCTGCTGGAACAAAGTTAATGCTGCTAGAAGAAAACAGTTAATACTTCTAGTTAGTACTTCTGTTATTAATGCTGCTAGATGATGATTAATGTTGCTCAACAAGATTAGTACTGCTAGTTCAAAGTTAGTACTGCTTGAAGAGATTAATGCTGCTGAGCATGGTTAGTACTGCTAGAGTTAATACTGCTCAGAGTATTAATGCTGCTTATGATTAATACTGCTTATAAGATGGAGATCTGTATGGAAAGGATGACAGCTGGATAAACTGAAGATATTCATGGAAGCTTAGAGATAATGATGGAAGATATTCTGGAGATATTGTATAAATTGTAATTATCTTTTATCTTCAGTATATATATTGTATAGTTTAGAATAGTGAGATAAAGATTTATAGATTTAATTCTAAGTTTTTTTTTTAGAGAGAATCAACCTCAAGGCATAGTTCCTAATTCTAGAGAAGTAGAATTCGTCTTGAAAGAGCTTGTTCTTCAAGATTGAGGTTGAGTGTGTAATCTTGTGATTTTAATACAAGTTTGCAAAGTGTTTATCATATACTGTTTGTTTACTGTTTCATTGAATATCAAAGTGTTATTCCGCAACTTCTTTGATATTGTTTCTGAGACTTTATTCTTGTTAAGAATTCGATCCTGACAAGTGGTATCAGAGCTAGTATTCTCAGAAACCTACATTCAAATTCAAAGCATCATGGCAAAAGAATCAGAATCTTCAAGCACTGCCATTCCCACTGAGGTAACATCCAATCTTTGTTCTAAATCTTGTATTGAAACTGTTAAAAGGTACAGGGATCACAATCAGGTTATGTGTGATGACCTTAAAAGATTAGAGAGAGATATAAAAGACTATGTAAGAATTGTTGAGAGTTTTGAGGAACAGATTAAGAGTTTCCAAGCCAATGAGCTTCAACACTCTTATGACACAAACTACTGGAAGTGGG
Source organism: Arctium minus (assembly GCA_954870635.1). Classification (NCBI taxonomy): domain Eukaryota; kingdom Viridiplantae; phylum Streptophyta; class Magnoliopsida; order Asterales; family Asteraceae; genus Arctium; species Arctium minus. The sequence continues at coordinate 33,961,086 of OX941092.1, forward strand.
AGAAAGATCAGTATGAATTTAAGCTTAAACAGAAAGAAGAGGAGAATGAAAAGATAAAGAGTGAGTTTGAGAAAGCCAAGCTGGATATTGAGAAATTTTCCAATGCTTCAAAAGCAATGGACTCTTTGCTCCAAACTCAAATCCATGACAAACTTAGAAGAGGAATAGGCTATAACACCACCCCACCACCATACAACAACAACTACATCCCTCCTATATCAGACTTGCTAGAGACCAAGAATAGGAAGGAATCATCTGATGGAGCCACAAAGGTAGATCCATTAGAAAAAGTGGTGGTTGAAACAAACTCTGAAGAAGAGAACTTTAATGAAAAGAGTAAGAAGAACACTGTGAGTGGTGAGATTCCTCTAGAAAATAACATTATCACCAATGAGGGATGTGGAAAGGCTTGGATCAAGTCTAAGGACATAGAAAAGACTGAGGGAAAGTCTGAGAAGGTCCATTATAAGCAAACCACAGTTGTGAATCCTGTCCCTTGTAAACAGTGTTCTTGCAATAAATCTGAGCCCCAAAAACATGATAAACCAAGGGGAAATCAGAGAAACTGGAATAATCAGTGGGCACAAAAACAAGGAGTTGATTTGAGTAAAATCAATAGACCAAAACCTTGTTTTATCTGTGGCAAATTGAATCATCTTGCCAAACACTGTTATTTCAACCCTATCAACCAAAGAGTCACTTTTCAAAGAAAACCACAAAACTCTTTTGGTTATAGGAATCAGAGAAGGAATCATATGGCTGAGAACAGAGCACCTATAAGATCACATGCTCAGAACAAGTTTGCTAAACCAAAGAAAAATACTCCAAATAAGCCAAGGAGTAATTTAAAGACAAAGAAAGCAAACAACTTTGTTCAAGTTTGGGTTCCAATTGCAAAGAAACCTGTTAGTACTGCTAACAAGAATAGTGCTGCTAACTTGATTAGTACTGCTAACCAAGTTAGTACTGCTAACAAGGCTAGTGCTGCTTCTAGTAGTAATGCAACCAAGCCTATAATCTTGACAAAGTACTCCAGTCATGAGATTCCTAAACAACTCATTCAGACCAAACTGACAGATTATATAAATGAGAAAGGTCAACCCAAGACCACTTTGGCTTGGGTTCCATCAAAGACTAACTGATTTATCAAGTGTGCAGGGCAATCAAAAGCTCAAGAGGAAGAGCATTTGGAATGATGATATTGAAAAGGAAGAAAGAGTTCAGGTTGAAAAGGACAGGGAGATGGCAAAGGCTCTAGCTGCTGAACTAAATGAAGCCTATCAACAAAGCTTGGCAACTGAACTTGCACAGAAGAAAGCAACATCTTTGAAGAAATCTGTGGTGATGAAAACAGCTGCAAAGAAGAGACAACCCTCAAAGACTTTCCTTGGTACTCAAGAGAGAAACAAGATGATAATTTTTCTCAAGGGTGCTATAGGAGTCAGAAAGGAGATGTTCTCCAAGATGACATTTGAGCAGATCAAGGAGCTGTACAATTCTGAAATGACTAAGCTTCAAGGAAATGAAACTGCCAGGGTGGAGATGGAGAAGAGAATGAAAGAAAGCAATGATTTGATGATAGAAAAACCTTTTCCAGATGAGCAAGAAACACCACCAAAGAAAGAAGCCACTCTGGGTGAAAGTCTAAGGACTTTAAAGAGAACCAAGATGATGGCAAGGAGAAAGTCAATCAAGAAGCCTAGAATAGCTGAAGGAGAGGCTGAGAAGGTTGCTGAAGAAGAAGGGGCACCTGAGTCATCTGAAATGAAAAAATCTTCAAGTACTGATGATTTAAAGATGTACATGGTAGTGATGGACAAAGTTCCTGAACCAATTTCAGCAGAACCTGTTGGAATAAAGCCTCCTGAAGTTATTCACTGGGATACATTGACAGTGGATGGAAAGGAGTATATTAGGCTCAAGAGGAAGGATGATAAGTATGAGGTATTCAACACTTGGGCTAAGATTGTCAAAACATGCTCTAGATCTGATATAGAAGAAATGTTTGAAATAGGGATAAAGTTGTATGCAGATCAGTTAAAAGCTCTAGGGATTTCAATTACAAAACTGGTGATGGAGTATCTGTGTATGATGTTCAAACCTGAAGAAGTATAGCATGTCATAAGAAATGTATTTCAAGCAGTCACCAATTGGACTCTATATGAAACTAGTGGAGTATATGCAGTGACTTTGGATAGAAATCACATAGAATACTTCCTAGTGGATAGAGTATACAATGACAGCAGACTTAAGCTTCATGCAATGCTGAAGAAGAAGCTTGGATGTGTTGAAAACTCAGAAATAGCCAAATATCTGATTCAGAGAATGATCAATCAAAGTTTGGGGATAAATGTTGATACAGGGATCTGAGAATGGTGTGCAAATGATCAAAACAAGGGTGTGTGACAAACCCTTGACAGTTACTGAAGAGGTACTTCGCATCAGTCTACGTCTAGACGATGCCTCCGGTATAACTTCTATCTCTAATGATTAACTGTTTTCTACTCTTACAAGAATGGGGTATGGAGGCTCATTGGGTGTGTTCAAGTTCTCAAAAGCCAAATTTTCACCCCAATGGTGTTTCTTTGTCCATACTCTTATGCACTGTATATCTAAAAAAACTACTGGATGGAGTGAGTTCAGTAGCACCATTGCTTATGCTTTGGTGTGCTTGGCCACTGCCAGAAAGTATAATTTTTCTCAAATGATTTTTCATGATCTTGTCTCAAACTTGGGAAGTAAAAAGAGATTTTATATGTACCCCAGGTTTGTCCAAGAAGTTATTAACCATGAATTGACGGATATACCTCATTTTGATGGGGTATATGTACCCAAAATTCCCAAAGGTAAGGTCTTTTCAAACATGAAAAGATCCCCTCTGGACTCGGAAGGAGTTGACACCCCATTGTTCTCTACAATGATGGTGGTGTCCCAAACTGATGAAGGTATGGCAGCAGGGTCAAGGCCCCCATTAGACCAACCCACTGCTAGCCAATCCCAACCTTCCCACTTTATATCAATTCCCCAGTCTCTACTTCATAAGCCAACTTCACCAATAAAACAGGTAAAGAAAACAGGTAAAGAAGGCTCCTTCCCTTCTTGTACCATCACCCACTAAGCCTTTAAGACCTCTAAGGGAGGATTCTTCTTTAGAGAATACCATAGGGAAACCACAGGGGTGTCTCCCAACCTCAAGAAGGTGCTCTCTAAGGAGATGCAAGAGCATATGGGTTGTAAGGCTCACACTACTGACTTTGCACAAAGTGCAGGACAGGACAGTGTGAACATTACTAAGACCTTCCCCATGACAACTTTAGATGAGAAATTATCTAAAGGTCCCAGGTGCCAAGAAACCAAGGGAGTAGAAGGTGCTTCTGCTAGGCAGAAGATCTCTACTAAAAGATCCAAGGATCCTTCAAGGGTGGTAAAACATCTAAAGGAGGTGAGGACAGTTTAACTACAAAGAATAGATGGATACACTTGGTACAATTAGTCTGAAAGTTCACAATCAAATTATGGAGATAAAAGAGATGAAAAGGTGACCACTTCTTATCACTAGCAGATAGATCATATCAAGAAGCTGGTATTGAAAAAGAAGAAAATTAAAGTTTGTATTGATGAAAAGGAGCACAGATCATGATTATTTAAAAAAAGGGGAAGACTTAAACAACTGAACTTGAGAAGACATGAGAAGGAGAATCAAGTTGATATGAAATCTTATTTTGAGGGGGAGATAAGTGAAGAAGCTGAAACAAAGCAGTAACTACAGCAGAAACAGAAAAGAAGATAACAGCAGAAACTGAATCAAGAAGAACTAGTAATTGCAGAAAGTTTTGAAATTATCATAAAGACCCTATGCTGAAGAACTTAACTTCTCAGTTTTGAAAAGTTAAGTTAGGGGGAGATTGTTGGGTCTGAAAGATGCCAAGGATGGATACTACTTCTGAATGTGTTAATACTGCTAGTTCAACATGGTTACTACTGAAAGAGGTTGAGTGTGTAATCTTGTGATTTTAATACATGTTTGCAAAGTGTTTATCATATACTGTTTGTTTACTGTTTCATTGAATATCAAAGTGTTATTCCGCAACTTCTTTGATATTGTTTCTGAGACTTTATTCTTGTTAAGAATTCGATCCTGACATTCGAACACCTGAAATTATTATATTTTGTTATAACTGTCACTTGTACCTGTAAGTTAAAATTAACATAAATGTTAGTTATCATAATATTGTACCTGATTGGTGACAAATTCTGATGTTGGTGTCAACTCTTCTCCAATATATATATATATATATATATATATATATATATATATATATATATATATAGAGAGAGAGAGAGAGAGAGAGAGAGAGAGAGAAAGAGGGGGGGGGAATGTTATATATATCGAATGAATCGTTCGTTCGATATATATATCGAATTGTTTTTACTTTATTTCAAATCAATAACTTTGCTTTTTTTCAAATCATATATATATATATATATATATATATATATATATCGAATGGTTCTGTTTTCATTAATCGACATGTGATATCCCAAAATAATCGACATTTGTGATATACACAATTAATCACATGTGATATCCACAATTAATCGACATTTGCTACAGATCACATATGATTTTATTTTCAGTTTTTTTTCAATGTTTAATTTGAATCATTGTTTTTCAAATTTTAAATCATATATGATTGGGAAAACATTTTTAAAAAAATTAATTAATTGTGAATCACATATGATTTGATGAAAATTATGAATTAAGTTTTACAGTACATGTGATATTATATATTAATTTTAATTGTATTTTGTTATCATTATATATATATATATATATATATCGATTTACTTAACGTATTTTAAGACGTATTTTTTAACATACAATAAAATAATTGAATCCAAAAATATTCAATATTGAGCTCATTTCGAAGGTATCGAAGAGACGATTGTAATGGTGTAAATTGTTAAAATTAAAACGTATTTTGGTTAATATACGATTATATGTGTTAATATGGTGATGGTGTAAAATGAAAATTAGAAAAGTAAAAGGTATAAAGTAAACTAACTAAATAATTATAGGGGTATAAACTGTAACTATACATTAAAAATAATTAAAAATATGTTTTTAGAAGGTTGTTAGGAGAGGGTATGGGTTTAATAGGGGATAGGAAAAGCAACAACCTTTTATAAACAATGTTTATTATAAAGTAGTTTTATATTAATAATAGTTTAGATTGTTTCATATGAAATAATATAGCTGGAAAAAAAATGCATTTCATTATGCGTTTTGCAGAGTTACTTTGTTCTAGATATATGATACCATTGTTTCACATACGAAAAAACCTCATGTTTTTTTTATGGCAACTTGGGCTAAGCCCACACACACATGCATCCGTGGTATCCGGACATCCAATTGGGCAGCACCGATGTTTACACATTTTTTTAACACAGTTACGTTGTTTTTAATGTTTAACATATGTTTAGATAGAATTTTTTACATCAAATACATGTGTTAAAACATTGTTCAACAACTTTCTATCAAGTGAACCACAAGGGTTGTGGTGTGGTGGTAAAGGCTTGGGGAGTTCATAGCGCTCAACCCGGGTTCGAGCCCCACTAGCAGCACTTGTGACCACTGAGGATAAACTCAGGACTGCACGCTTTAGCCCAGGATACCCTTTCCAAAAAAAACTTTCTATCAAGTGATCAAATGTATTAATTAATTCTAAGTTGCAATGTACAACATAGTATCACAACATCAAAATCAAAAACAACTTCGTCACTACTTTTTTACCTAGGCATGTGTTAAACATTGTTTAGCAAAAAGGAAATCATATGAAAACAACAAAGCAAAGAAAACAATAAAAAGTATGCATATCACATGTGATGTTTTACAATCTATATTATTGTTTCATATGTGAAAGAACAAAGATAATTGGTGAAAAGAACTTCCAATATTGTTTCAAATGTTGTGTTTTTAATTTATTATGATGTTTTATATGTGAAACAAGACATCATCGAAAAGTTTAACTCATTGTATAGTGTTATTTTATATTTGCATCAACATTATAGTTATGTTGCAAGACTCATAATAATTAAAGTTTCTTTTGGAGGAACTCATAATAAAGTTGCTCATATACATACAACAGAAAAAGTGACAAGCATTAGATATATGATAGATCTGGTTGTTTCTATATAACCAACACTGAAGATTTGGTTCCTGTTACACATGTTAAATAAAGAGGAGTGCTAATGGCACCCTTAATTATGTCAAAATCAGATCAATTCGTGCATTGGGAATGTAATTCATGCATTGGGAATGTAAAAGGCAGATTTTGATGTTGATGTGTGTGAGGAGAAAATTAATCATATAGGTGCATTTAGCAAAGTTAAAGGTGCAATTAGTCTCCCCCTAAATTAAATTACATGCAATAATCCATGAATAACTACTTTTACCTCTTGTATTCTTCAAGCAATATGTAATACAAGACCTTCTTGTAGAGAACACATATTGCAAGACCTTTAGGAAGAAACATGAAGGAAACAATTAACCTATTGATGTTGCAAGACCTAGTTAAGGATTTAGGATTCCGACACATAATCATTTAATTACTTAAAACTTAAGGTTGTTTACCCAAACGTTTATCGGTAATAATTAACACTCTTAACTTACTTTACCGGCTCATATTGTAGTCCATTAAAATGATATCATATGTAACAATTTACCTGGTAAGTGCTTACTTGGTAAAACTCATCATCCTTATAATCGCGCTTAACGGGTAAGATTTTCGACCGTTGTCATGTTCACGACTTCACGCGGTAAGGTAAATGACACTATAAGAGCTCTTAACATGTGATGTTTTACAATATATATTATTGTTTCATATGTGAAAGAACAAAGATAATTGGTGAAAAGAACTTCCAATATTGTTTCAAATGTTGTGTTTTTAATTTATTATGATGTTTTATATGTGAAACAAGACATCATGAAAAGTTTAACTCATTGTCACTACTGGAAAATTGCTTATTTCCGACCAAGATTTCCGACGGATAATATCCGTCGGTAATTACCGATGGAAATGAAAACTTTGCGACGGATAGACTATCCGTCGGTAATCCGTCGGTAATCCGTCGGTAAATATATATATATTTACCGACGGATTACCAACGGATATTAAATTATTTTATTTTATTTTTATTATTTTCAAATCCGTCGGAAATCCGTCGGTAATTTATATAATTTAATAAATATTTATTTTTTTCTGACGTCCGTCGGTAATCCGTCGGTAATTACAGACGGATTACCGACGGCATTTAAGACTCCGTCGGTAATCCGTCGGTAAATTTAATAATTTAATAAATATTAATTTTTTCTGTGATCATGTATGTATGTTTGTATGTATGTGATCATGTATGTAATATGTATGTATATATGTACATGTACATATGTGATCATGTATTGTATGTATGTGATCATGTATGTATATACACATGTAGGTATGTGATCATGAATGTATGTACACCATGTATAATATGTATGTGATCATGTATGTAATATGTATGTATGTACATGTACATATGTGATCACGTATGTATGTACATCATGTACTGATCCATTAAAGTCAACCGGGTCCATTAAAGCCCAACTGGATCCATTAAAGCCCAATTGGATACGTTAAAGCCCAACTAGGAATGTTAAAGCCCCACTGAATCCATTAAAGCCCAACTGGATCTGTTAAAGCCCAACTGGTAACGTTAAAGCCCAACTAAATCCATTAAAGCTCAACCAGATCCATTAAAGCCCAACCGGATTCGTTTAAAGCCCAACTGGATCCATTAAAAGCAACTGGATATATTAAAGCCCAACCGGGTCCATTAAAGCCCAACTGGATCCATTAAAGCCCAATTGGATACGTTAAAGCCCCACAGAATCCATTAAAGCCCAACTGGATCTGTTAAAGCCCAACTGGTAACGTTAAAGCCCAACTAAATCCATTAAAGCCCAACTAGATCCATTAAAGCCCAACCGGATTCGTTTAAAGGCCAACTGGGTACGTTAAAGCCTAACTGATCACATTTGGTCCATGATCTAACTGGAATTAACGGGAAAAGATAACAGCCGTTAATTGTTTCCATTAAGTCCAGTTACTTCAGGGGTATTTTAGTCAAATTTAAATATAATTTGATGAATTACTTAATAATTTTAAATATAATTTGATAAATTAATTAATAATTTATTTAATAAATTTGATAAATTAAATATAATTTATTAATTTAAAAGTAATTTATTTAATAAAAAATAGAAAATAAAAATAAAATCCGTCGAAAATCCGTCGGTAATACCAACGGATAAAATCCGTCGGTAAATACCGACGGAATTTCCGTCGGAAATCCGTCGGTGAATTTCCGAAATGTCTTAAAAAAATAGCGGGCTTAATGCCCTAATACTCGATCTCCCTCTCAATCTCAGTCTCTGTCTCTCCATCTCGATCTCAGTCTCTGTCTCTCTCAATCTCTCAGCCTATCTCTCTCAATCGTTCTCAATCTTAATCTCTCGATCTACCTTTCTCCCTCTGAATCTCTCAGTCTACCTCTCTCCCTCTCAATCTCTCCATCTCTACATCTCACCCTCTCCACCGGCGAACAACCGACCACCGGCGACCACCACCTCCACAACCCTTGTCTCCGGCGATCCACCTCCACATATTCAATTTAGGTTTGAGTTCTAATCTGCTATATGTTTTCCACCTCCACATTATTTTTTGGTTGACTTATTTTCTTGTTGTATTATGTAAATAACCCATGTTTGACCGATTAAAACATCATATGAATGTCATTTGGTACTGTGTAAAACTTGTGTTAATCAAGATTGTTGTAAAAATTTGGTACTGTATTATGTGTTGTCTCTAATTCTTAGTTTCTACCATGTTTAAGAAATGATAATGTTGATGACTCGAGTTCTCACCTAAAAAATGGAGTTTTTTTTCTTTTCTTCATGAAGTGTTTATAGTGACCTGTTATTGCTTTTTGGTACCGGATGGTGACTCCAAAAGGTAACGATGGGTGTTGTTGAAAGAATTAAATGCTATGTAATATCTTTGGGCATAATGTTTGAGATATTTGAAAGTTTGCAAATATAACTTTTGGTATTTTGTGTAAATTTAATAGAAATAGCTATAGCAAGTAAATTTCAGATCATGTATTAAAAGAAAGCTTGCTCATATCTGGCATGTTGTTAATCATCTATATTGAACTGTGTGTATCTGGTATGATTTAGGATTTGATTATACTTGATTTTATTTATTTATTTTAGTTGGGTTGCCAATTGTTGGGCAAACATTAGGTTGATATACGGAAATATTCATTTTATAGCCGTTATGCCGCCGAAATTTTAAAAAACATGTAGTGTTCAATAGACTTCTAACTTCGTTGACACCTACGGTTTGACTTTTCAATAGTCAAAACACCTTTCTTTGATTGTAAACTATGGTTTTGACTTTCCAATAGTCAAACCATTACACTTAGAGTTTTAGAGTCATCCAAAACTCCTCTACACCTATGGTTTGACTTTCAAGAAGGCAAACCATTACATGTAGTGTTCAATATTCAAGGTTCCATCTCGTAGATTATTCGAGAAGGGGGGGGGGGGGGAAGACCATCTTGACTCAAGGCGAGATTCACAAGATCCACACATATGTGTTGTTCAATTGTGAAGAAGTTCGACCTTTTCAATGGCCCTTCGATGAGTGGATACGACAAAGAGAACCTCATCTTGATTCAGTTGCACGGGATAAAGCTCGGGATGAAAGGGTACTTGGTTCGAACAACACGTGAGTACAAACATATGAAATTTACGTATGTAATGTTACACATATGTAATTTATTTCTTATTTGTGGTTTTATAGGTCATGCTCGGATCAGGCGATTTCTCCGACCATTTGAAATCCCTAGCACGTGGACCAGGCCGATATGCTTGGTCGCATAAGGGATATTTTGTCAATGGTTACAAGTTTCATACGGTAACACATGCTGCTGGGCGTGTCACACATAATAGTGGCGTATGTGTGAGAGAATCTTGTTATGACGACTCCGAGTTTAACTATTACGGATTGTTGGACGACGTGTTAGAGGTGGAGTATTACGGTGTGGGCTATTGTCTTGTAGTTTTGTTCAAGTGTACATGCTTTGATAGTCCAGATGGAGTTAGAGTCGACCCTAAACATGGGTTGGTTGATATCAAATACAAGTCTAGACTCAGAGGTGAAGACTATTACGTCCTAGCATCACAAGCGGAACAAGTGTATTACACACCCTATCCTTCAGGAAGTAAGGATTTAAAGGACTCGTGGGCAGTTGTGAAGACCAAAGCCCGTGGAATATATGAAGTTGTAGAAAGGGCTATCGATGTGTTGGATGATGATAACGTGGATGGAGAACCATTTTTTCAAACCAACGAATGTGTAACTCATAATACAAACAACTGGGTAAATGAGGACCTCGATTCCGTCCCTCTTGTCACTGGGGAGCTCAACGTAGTCGCCATAAATGACGAAGCTAGCGAGGAAGATGCATCAGATCACGAAGCTAGCGACGAGGAAGAAGAATTTGAAGATATGGATGATGATGAAGATAACAAAGACGAACTTATGTTATTTGATCACTCGTCTAATGTGTCTTTCTTATGTAGACATTTTCGTGTTAAACATTCTCTATTTTGCTGTTCTTATGTAGACATATTTCGTGTTAAACATTCTCTATTTTGCTGTTCTTATGTAGACATTTTTGGGTCTTATGATTTATGTACACTTATATCATTTTGTGTTAACCATTCTCTATTTTTAGATGTTTGGACACCCTTCTAGGGATAGTAGGGGTAGTAGGAGTTATAGGGGTAGGGGCAGTAGCAGCTCCGATAGGTGTGGTGACCCCCAAGCCGATGAGTTCACCGACGACGCACTAGATCAGATCCAGTCCGATGACGGAGCAGCGGGCTCGAGGGTTAGAGGCCCGAATGTGGCATCACAGACGCCCCAGCCGAGTCAGCGACCGCCACTTTTGTTGTCTGAAGCGGGCGGATAAGTAGATGTGATATATTATTTATTCTAATACATAATAAACCGATCCTAATGTTTTTTATGTTGTATATTTTGCAATTGTGAAGGTTTAAGGACAAGTCGGCAGTCCAGAGGGCCATTGCCGTCTTTATGTCCATGTTCGATGGTCCTTGGGCTCATTTTAGGGATGTCCCTAATGATCACTATCCACTGTTGCTGGATCAATTTCGGGTAGATATTTTACTCTATTTAACTTATTGAGTGGATTTAATTTTACTTAATCCAAACAAGGTGTTTGCAATTGTATTATAGTTGGCCTCCTGAGATGGACGCCGAAGTACTAGCTGCATTCCGGCGCCACCTAAATAATAGGTACGCCGACATGATGAGAGATGCACATAGCTTCACCGAGGAGAGGGCTTTAGCCATTGATGGTGTCGAGTTCGAAGGACGTGACTACACGATTCTTGCGTCACACCCTCCAGAGTGGATCCAGAGTGAGTTTTGGGTCCAGATGATTCAGCAGGTTTGTTTTGTTTTGAATACTTGTATCTGGTTGTACTAGGATTTATATTGATTTATGTCTTCTTTTTAACAGGTATGGAACACCGACGCATTCCGGCGTGTATGTGCGGCCAAAATGGCCAATCGGGCCACCAAGTATGAAAGGATGACATCCAGACACTGTACTGGATCTATTAGTACCGCTATGCATCGGGACCGCTTGGTAATTTATCATACACTAGACTAAATGTATATAATTGATGAATATATGTACTATATACATGATTTTATTACCTACTAACAATTTAAGTTGTGTATTGTAGAGAGATGCATGGGGCCGTGAGCCTACCAGCGACGAGTTTTGGGAGGCTACACACTGCACCAACAGGAAGCTTGTTCCGGGTGCGACTGGTCCGTCCATGGATCCTCCGATCTACGTTTACCCAAAGGCGGCTCATACGATTGTAAGTTCAATTATGCATGACTAGATATTTGTTTGTTTTATAAGATAGATAGAAATTATAGCAAACTTAGTTTGGGCTGCCATTGTTGGGCAGACGATATGATTGTTTTGATAAAAACAGGTCATGGATATATGTTCAAATCACAGTTGAAATGCTGCCGAATTTTCTATAGGTTAGTTGACTTGACAATGTCTAATTTGGTAAACTGTAGGATGCCTACCATCGGATTAGGGAGGATTAGTACCCGGACTTACCTCCCGGCACTGTACCTCCCAATGACGCCGAGTTGAGGAAGCTTAGTGTAGGAGGACGGCGTAAGGGCCGTATTTTTGGATGGGGGACCAGTCAGGATCCCTATTATGCTATGACCGGTGATTCAGGTGCCAGTTCGAGCGGGAGCACGCGCGACCGTCGCGATGAGGAGGTATGCTTGTCAAATGTTGTTTAACATTGTTAATCATATGTTTGTTAAATGTTGTCTGACATTGCTCTATATATGTTTGTCAAATGTTGAATTTCAGTTGGAGGAGCTGACGCAGAGGTTAGAGAGAGAGGAAACAGAGAGAATCCAGTTGCAGGAGCGACTACAGAGAGAGGAAGCAGAGAGGATCCGAATGCTGGAGCGAATGGATAGAGATGAAGCAGAGAAGAGACAGATGCAAAAACGAATGACACAGTTTGACGCGTTCATGATCAAGTTTAACAATCAACACCCCTTTCCCCCTCTGCAGCTTACGATCGTAACCAACTACTTCCATCAAGGACGCCTCAAGGCGAGCTTTACCCTTAAATGCTTCTCATCGTCCTTCGTGGAATTATGTTACACTCCTTTCTTGCCTTCAAAAACACAAAAACCTTTGCAGAAAGGATCCAACCATCGTTTGCCCATACTCCTTTCAATTCCGAGTATCCACAACTAGGTTGACTTCACCCGAGTGGTGAAGGAATCCGCATACAACTGTTGAGATGATCATCAACTGTTGTTATAGAAATGATAATTCTAATTCCAACACTTCACCGTCTCCTCAATAATTGATTTGTACTTAAAGTCTACCTCGACATTCTCGCCAGATTTCTCCAATTACCAACACCACCAAGGATTTCGTTCCAGATTTGCAATGTCGAATCTAAGTTGACACCTACTCATGGAAATTAAACCCTAAATCATACCGCTTTATTAACCAACCATAATACCATCATTATTCACCAATACCCATTAAGGTGGCACACCACAGACACACAACATGCTGCCGCACAATTAATCCACCGATTCAAACCCAACCATATGTAAACAACTGCACAGGGTTCTATCCCAAAGATTTACCAAAGCGGAAAGATCATCACTTAATTATATGGGAGAAAGCATAAATCTAACGCTTCAATTACTTCTGCGTGAACCAGTCCATGAAACCGAAATCCCAAGTTCAAAACTAAACATAGGTCAAGTCCTCCGACACTTCAACCTCTGAGGACTCCTTTAGTCCTTAAGCACGACCTCTATCACAAAAGGGTTTGCACCAATAGCTCTAATGAGTTCAAGGTTTTTCAAACTACTATGCAGATTTGAAATTTTCAAAACTTCTAAAAGCAAAACTTATAACCCATAGTCGTACGAATAAAAATCCACTACCGTTTACTCGGTAGGTGTACAAAGTAGCCTCAAATGCCTTACACATAAAATCACTTCGAAGCAACGTTTGGTCATTACTCAAGCCAATAATGACAATAAACAAGGATATAGTACAAACTTTTCAAATGGACCACAATGGTCCTAACATGCATCAATTTATGCCATAGATGATAAATAATTTAACGTACTAAAACAGTGTATGACAAGGCGTTTGTACAAAACTCCCCAAAGGGAAAATTCACGAAATTAAGTCCCAAATACCTCTCATTTAATCATAAAATGAAATGAAATAAAATTTTCAAACAAGGCCCACATACGTCAATTTCTCAAACTTAGTAAAATGATAGGTACATACGATTTATCAAACGTGGATAACTTTTAAATCGATTTCAAATTTTAGGCCGCGTGAATAAAATGCTCTTGGCCAATGGTAGTGGCTACGAAGCCATGCATACCAGCAAATCAATATAACGTATTTGCATGAACCTTTAAAAGTGGTGCCAACAACCGAAAACATACAAAACAATCATTTAGTACAAACTATCACAGACTCCCCTTACATTTACTTATGCCACGGGTGTAAATTAATTCGTGCACTAAACAATGTGTAACAAAATTTCTGCAGAAAACTCAAAGAAGAATTTACATGGTATTAAACTTCCAAAGATTTCCTTATTTAATAACAACACGACTCGAAATAGGATTCCACAGCAAAACTTGCATGAGACGGTTTATTTCACAAAACTAGTAAAGTGATATGTGTATACGTGTTGGATAAAACATGAAATAATCTATGTCAGTTTCAAGTTCAAAGACAAATTAACACTATGCTTTCATCGTCCTAAAATGTTGACTAAAACACTAAGACGGAAGTTCTAAATAAACATGTATGCATTCTACATGAAACCAAACAACCCACACAAAACTTAATGGCAAACAATACCACTGGACATCATTAAAATCACCATATCAAATCCGCAAAAACCTCATAAAATAAAATTCTCAATAAAACTTAAACATCAAAATAATGGAAGATAACTCTTCATCCAAAACCTTAACATATGTGGAGGAGGTCCAATGCTAATGTCATAAACCGCAGTTACTTGTCCATGACCCTAAACAACATCAAAATACGTACGTCACAATGTCCGAAAATAGCGTTGGACAATAATGAGAATAATGAAGGTCTCAGCAATGTTTACAACCTCGTGCAATCGAATAGTTTTATGCATATTTAAAATCATGGTTTAAAACCTTGTGTGTGCTAAACTTCTTTCCAAAATTTCGTAATAAAATTTCACATGATGATTTTGGAAACATGAGAAATAGTTGATGCAATTTATTTTAGAATGAATTTTCTACATGAATTTGATCGGCACTCAACGTCTCGAAACCACTCTCCTCACTTTCTATTCAATTCCATTTCAATTCAATTTTGAATACAATCAGGATGCTCTCTGAATATTTCTCTCTCTAAACAGATACACTCTCTTAGCCTAATGATTCTATCTTCTAGTCTAATGAGTCTACTAACATAAAAAGAAGCTATTTATACTCTAACTACATTACAAAGGAATCTAAACACAAGTTGACTTTTAACTAAGACTTATTACAAAAGACTTTCACTTTTGCTTGAGAGACTTTGACTTGAGCTTTAGACTTTGACTTTCATCTTTCATCTTCATAATCTTGTATCCAACACATTTGTGCACTAACAATCTCCCCCTTTGGATTCAATATCATCTTCAAAAATAAATTTCAACAATAAAGCACAATCTCCCCCTTTATCACAAAATTATACATTCTTCTCTTTTCTTTAAGTTGTCTTCAAAACTTTCTGTAATCTTCCCAAAAGAATATTTAACAATCTCCCCCAAAGGTTATAAAAACGTCTTTCAGACATCAGAAAGAAATTATCTTCAGATTTAGCTCTCTTTGCTTCAGCAAATCATCTTCAAAGAATATTTTAGTAAATTCCAACGAACATTCTGAATCCTTTGAACTTTCTCTTTCAATTTGAACATTCTTTCCAGACTCTAGAAAAATATAACATTCCAGCTCTGTCAATTCTTGATCAACTCGTCATAATTGTTACAAACTTTTCTTCAAACATCATTTCTTGAAATTAATTTCTCCCGCATATATAACATTTCTTGATCTTCTCCAAAACTGTTACAGACTGTTCCTCAGATACCATTTCATGAAATATATTTCTCCCCCTTTTTGATGATGTAGAGCAGATAAATCATCAAAGCTTCTTCAAGAAATGTCATCATTTTCTGACCATTGATCTTTGCCACTGAGCCACTGAACATCCGTCAATTCCTAAAATATTCATCCGAATCTTTTCAAATTCAGACAAATAAGAGTATAACACCTGACTCAACAAATAAATCAGTTAATAATGTCTGTCAGTAGCACGAAGCCACTGTGTGTAACAAATACACATTGGAAAGGAGCTTTTTGATGTTCACTCCCCAAGGTATTCCATTCAATCATCGAATAACACAAGGTAATTCTATGAACGTTTAGACAGAAAAAAACATTTTTTGTGTGAATGTGCTTGTGTATGAAAGAATTTAGCATATGATTGGTTTTAATAGGCTCAAAATGTGTAAACCATTGAGACAACAACAGTAATACATGGACTCAATTGTGCATGATCGAAGTGCGAAGGTGGGGCAGACTTCCTTCTGTTTCAATATCCACATCTTCCAAATGAAGATAAGATAGATTATGTGTTGCATCCCCAAGAAAAATTGAAACATCTCTCTGTTGAGAAAAATATGAGTAGCTGGTGGGGTTTAAGCAAGAGTTGGCATGGGCTAGTTGCCTGTTTCAATGATGTTCACGAAAAAATTGTGAAACAACAGTAATGTGGCTGTCCGACTCAGAAAATGTTTGGTGCAGAGTTTGATATTCTTTTACTCTGATCTCTCACCCTCTTTCTTTTTATCAATTAAGCTTACTTCTAAACAAACTCTCTTTACATTTTATCTCAACACACATCCACACTCAGAGATTGACCCCTCGCCTCTCGATCACTCAAGGATAACTTCTTGGGTAGGAAACACTGGTTAACGTGAATCCATAGAAGTTCAGTTAAATCCTCACATTGATCCCATGTATTTATCCTATAAGAAAAATATTGCTCAACTGGTTTAACTTTTCAGTTAAAGCACAAAATGAAATACATGTCAAATATTTATATGCTCAGTAAGATAATCATGAAGATTTGAGCATTTTAAACATGAAAGATTTTCTCATAACAAGTATATTTGAATGAATGAAATGAATACAAAAGACTTGTTTGAGAATCTGACATTGTATGAAAAAATCAAATATGAATAATTTAGCATTAAAAGTCTAGGTCATGAAAAATTGGATGTTGTCTATACGAATCAAATATAGACATTCTTGAAAGAAACGTTTTGAATGAAATAACGCTCAACAAACTTTGAAATTCAAACGGGGTGTCTTACTATCGAAAATTAGTTTCAAATTTGAGACATGGTAAGAACTTAGTCAATAAAAGTACTAAACCGGTGTGTGTGAATACTTGACAGTATATGGAAAAGATAATACACAAGTATATATCTTTGGAAACACACGGTTAGTTAAACAATGAAGTTCATAAAAGAAAACATTTAAATTCACACTTCTAAATTCATGAAATCTTTTTAAGAATCGAGAAGTGGTTTGAACGTTTAAGAACATGTTTTCATATCTGAAAGTCATCCATCTTTCAAATATGTATGAGATTAAGAATATAATATGCCTTACGCTCATCTTAAATCTCATGAAGTCAGCTCCAAAGTCATGATAGATATTATCATGTAAGCTCCCCCTCAAATTCTGCATTCAGTCAAAAAGTCGTCAAAGTACAAAGTCTTATTCACAAACTTTATTGAAAAATAAAGACATGAAAGCAATAAAAGTTTTAAGAACGAATTCTGATCAGATGTAATAAAAAATCATTGTCCTTATTCCCCCTAAACATATGTATCTTAAGATATGTTAGTGAAAAATATATGCAACAAGATTTATAACTTCCCCTAGAATGTAGATTATCGAAAATTATCTCACTCCCCCTGAAAACATGAAAAAACCCTTTCAATGTAGATATCGTTCATATTAAAAATAAAGAAATGAAGAAAAATAACAAAGATAAACTGTACTAGGTTGAAATTGTATTCCCAGATTCAAATCAAGCAATCAAACAACAATCTCAATCAAGAATCAATATGACAGTGTTAAGTCTAGAGAGAGAGTAGAGAGAGAAAGTAAATCTTGATATATGACAATTAAAGCTCTTTGTTAGTGTTACATGATTTACAAAGAATACAAACTATTTATATGGACTATTAAACTCTCAAGTAACTTGAATAAGGTATCCACTCAAACTCTCAAGTACTTAAACTCTCAAGTACTTAAGCACCCTCTAAAACTAATGTTGACTTTTTACATTTTGACTTACATTGACTTCCTTTGACTTCTCAAATACAAGGCTTTTTACAAGGCTTTCCTAATTAAATCTTGTATACAATTAATGTACTAACATTCTACCCCTTTGTATTCAAGATTTAAAAAAAAATTGACACTCGTCTTCAGCGCTTGATTCTTCAACTTTTATCTCTGACAACTTTGAAGCTCTAACAATCTTCAGTCTTTCAGTCTTTGAAGAATCTTGAAAAGTCTTTAATACTTCGCAGCTTTGGAAAGTCAACAAGTCTTGAATGAAATCTTTGAAAACTTCTTTGAAACTTCTAGGGATCTTTGAAAAACTGTATCTTCATCTCTGTAATCTCTGACCAGTCTTCAGAAAAACAAACATTCTCAAATCATCTTCAGAATCTGTCTCTAAAACATAGTAAGCATCTGAATTGTCTTGAACTTTCAGAATTATCTCTTCAGGATTATCTTTACCATTTGTCTTTAAATTGTCTTTCTTCAGAATCTTTTTGAATCTTCTTGATCCAAACAAAATTTCATCTAACTTGAACTTTTTATCTTCATCACTCTGATCTCTTGATCGTCTTTATTAAAACAAACTTTCATGAATCATCTTAACTTTGACTTGTCTTTAGAAATCTTTGAGAATGATTTCTTTTCATCTGATTTGAATTTTTCAGAAAATTCATCACAAGTCTTGACATTATAACTCTGGAATTCCTTGAAATTGATCTTTGTAGATTTCTCCCCCTTTTTTATGATTGTGAGCACCATAATTGTTAGGTCTGATTTTATAGTAATCATTGTATTTATAGGGCTTGGTCATATACTGTGTTTAGTGCTTATTCTGTGTTGTATTGACCAAGGGTATTTAAGTCCCTTTGGTCTTTGTGTCTTGTAAGAAACACACGCATATTGAAAACATTTTTTCTACTTTGCGCTTCCAAGTCTCTCTCTCTCTACTTTCTCTCTCTAAGGATTCTTAGATCTTAGAATCTCAATTGGTATCAAAGCCAACTGAATCTTGAGAGAATTGAGAGATTGTTTTTCTAATCTAAATTTGTGATTGAAATCGAAAATTTGATCGATTTTCTTGAAATTTTCAAGAAAATCTCGTTTTCTTGATTTCTCATAAAATTTGGATCTGTTTGTGATCGAATTTGATTGTTTTTGAGTTCATTAGTCTCGTTTTTGATAATCGATCTTGTTTGCTTCATATTGTTTTGCATAAAATTCAAGTTTAATTCTATATTTTTAGATTTTGTTGATTTTAATCGATATTGTTGATCAAAAGTTGTAAGAAAGGTGTTTTCGATATTAAGTATGTGTTTTTCATGCATAATTTTCTTGGTTTGATTTGATCTTGCGTAAATCTGTGAGTTTTTAAAGTTTGCGTGTCATTCATAGTCTTTGCGTTTGATTCATATTACTTTGCGTGTCGGTCATGTTGCTTTGCGTTTCCCTCTAAAAACTCAAACCATCAGTATGCGTTCCCTCCTTCATACGCAAAGTTTGATTTGCTTTTCTTCCTTCAACCGAAAAGCCAAGTTAAACCCGCAAAGTTTACTTTGCGTTTCACTCTTCACACGCAAAGCTAACTTTGCGCTCCCTCCTTCACCTGCAACGCAAAGTCTCTCACCCACAAAGTCTCTCACCCGCGAAGTCTACACACGCAAAGTTTCACTTTGCGTTTCACGAAGTAAACGCAAAGCTCCACTTTGCGTTTCTTAAAGCAAACGCAAAGTTCACTTTGCGTTTCCCAGAGCAAACGCAAAGTTCACTTTGCGTCTCTCTAAGCAAACGCAAACCTCTAGTTTGCGCGTCTTACTTCAATCGAAAAGCTTCTCTTTGGAGTCTGGAATTTTTTTTAGTGTGTCATCTTTATTTTTTTTTAAACTTTGTGTCAAGTGTTTTTCAAATTTTCAATTTTTAATATTTTTTCGATTTTTTTTAATTCAATCTGTTTTTTGATTTTCTGGTACATCAGCAATGGATTCTGCCAAGTTTGCTTTCCATGCTAGGTTCTACTCAAATGATCTGATGATGCAATTGGGAACAGATACTCGTCCACCAGTCTTAATCAATGAAGATGAGTTTACATAGTGGCAATTCATAAATTTCATTGAGCGTTAGACAAATTGAGAAAATATGATGAAGTCGTTTACTGAAGGACCATTCATCAAACCGAAAAATGACATTCCTTTGACTGATGATGAAATCAAACGTGAAAAAGCCGATAGAGAAGCAAAGTCCAATTTCATGCTAGCACTGCCTAACTCAATCTACAATAGAATTGATTGTTTCAAGCATAATCCAAACATGATGTGGACTCAGTTAGAAAAGATCATGCTTGGGTCATCAGTTGCTACTCAAAGACGCCAGACACGCTTCATGAATAACTTTGAGGAATTTAAGGCAAAGGACAATGAATCTCTGAAGGTGACTTTTGACCGGTTTTGCACTGTGATTAATGATCTCAGAAAGATTAAAGTGGAAAAGACTGCTCTTGAGACGAATCTAAAATTCCTTAATGCTCTTCAGTCTGAGTGGAATAAATCATGCCACAGATTAAGGAATGATGTCAGAATCTCCACAATGCAGATTCAAGAACTTTACGAGATTCTGATGACTGATGAAAGCTTGGTGTTAGATAAAAAGGCCAAGATGGATAAAAAGAAGAAAACAGTAGATTCGGTTGCTCTTCTCACGAAGCAAATATCTGAACAAGCATTGTCTGAAAATGCTTACACCGGATCAACTGAAGATGATGGTGAGGCTCTACAGAAAGCAATGATCCTTCTTTCTCAGCACTACCAGAAGAAGTTCCAACCAAAGTCGGGTTCCAAATCTTCTCGCTTCACTTCCGGTCCTAAAGTGAAAGTACCTGAGCTAAAGAATGATGCTTGCTAGAACTGCGGAAAGTCGGGTCACATGTCAAAGGAGTGTAGAGCAAAGGTGGTTAGGGATTCGGCATACTACAAAAAGAAAGTGGAATTGGCTGAAAAGAGAGAGAACGGAACTGCTTTGCTGGCCGAGGAAGAATTCTGGCTGGATTATTCCGATGATGAAGCTTCAAATGTCGAGATCGCTCCGATGTGCTTGATCGGAGATGACCAGACAGACGACTCTGAAACAGATGAGGATGAGGTATACTCTGAATTTGTTTACAAATTTATTACCTCTCAGTTTGATATCATGATAATTGCTTTATCTGATTTGCGTTCAAAGATTTTATCTGAAAAGAATCTAAATTCTGAAAAGTCAGATTTGATTGACAAACTGAAAATTTCTTTGAAAGATGAAAAACCATTTTACAAAATACAAAAGACATCTTTCAAAAGAAATTGGAGGATTTGGAAAATTCAAATAAGACTTATCTTGAATCTTTGACAGCTATGACTAATTTAAAAGATGAATTTTCAGATAAAATAAATAAGTTAGAAGAAAAGCTTTATCGAAGAGACCAATCTGAACAAACAGTTTATATGAACAAGCCAAGGAGTGAAGAAGCTTTAAAACAAAGATGGGGTCTTGGTTTTGAAAATCCTCATTGTTTAAACAATGCGATTGAAAAATCCCCAACATTATATAAATACGATTATCTGACTCTTGCTCATTATGCTCCTCAATTTAAAATTGATTGGATGAATGAGAAGCAAGTGTTAGAACTCGAACATGAGAAAAGGACAAATAACAAGAAAAATAAAATTCCTTTTGTTTATACAAGTGAAAATGCAAAATATTTTCCTGAAAAATCAAGAAGTGGAAGAAGAGTTTTAAATGATATATCTCCTATGAAATCTTCAATGTCTGGTGATTTTATTGCTCCTTATGCACCTGATTCTGATAAAGGAAATATTTCTCCAATCATTTATGATTCGAAGAAATATACTCCTCCATTAGTATTAGAAGGAAAAATCATAGATCTTGAAGATTAGATAGAAGATCAAAATATTTTGAAGAAAATTGAATCTGATATTATTTTTTCTTTCATGACGTCTAGTCTTGAAGAAAATTTATTTTCTATTTCTAGCCTATCTTCTGATTCTAAGGAAAATAAAAAGGAAGTTTCAAATTTTAAAATCTTTTCTCCAAATTCTTCAGACTCCGAGGCTCATTCAGATTTATTAGTTGATCATATTGGTTGCTTGGATAAATTTATTTCTTCTGATTTAGATATTAAGTCTAAAATTCTTGATGATTCTTTTACGCTCAATGATCAATATTATAAACCTAAACGTAAAAGAAGACGGTCAAAGAAGTCGAAGAAACAAGATAAAGTTATTTCTGACTGTTCTAATTCTTCCGATTCTATTCTTTCAGATAGGACTGTGAGCAAGTCAAAGAAGCAAATCTGGAGAGCGAGGCGTACATCTGATGAATCTATTGTTGATGGGGATAAATGTGTAGACAAACTTTATAACAGTGATTCATTTGCTAAATGTAATAAAATTTCAAAATACTCTATAAAGCAAATGATTCAAATTTCAAAACATGTCTCATATTCGTCTTCTGATTCTAGTTCAGATGATTATGCTTTCTCTTCTGATGATTGTGCTTATTATTCTGATGATATTCTTGTTGGGAACTGAAGATGTGAACAAGTCTTTAATGCTGCTAGTTCAGAATTACTACTGCTAGAAGACTTCAAAGTTAATACTGCTGAGTATTACTACTGCTAGTAGAATTAATACTGCTAGTCAAAGTTAGTACTGCTTAGCTAGTTAGTACTGCTAGTGGTTAGTGTTGCTTAGTAGTTAATCCTGCCAAGACTTAATGCTGCTTATAAGGTAATGATGAAGAGATCGTGATAAACAAGGATATTTTGAAGATAATGATGGAAGATATACTGAAGATATTTTATTTATTGTAATTATCTTTTTATTCAGTATATGTACAGATTAGATAGAATAGTTTAAAAGAGATTAATTCATTCATTCTATTTTTTTTAGAAAAAATCAACCTCAAGGCATAGATCCTAATTCTAGAGAAGTAGAATTCGTATTGGTGAGCCTGTTCATCAATATTGAGGTTGTGTGTTTAATCTTGTAACTTCAAGCATTCAATACAAGTTTACAAGTTGTTGATTATATACTGTTTTGGTTTACTGTTTTATTGAATATCAAAGTGTTATTCCGCAAACTTCTTTGATATTAGTTTCTGAGAATTTATTCTTGTTAAGAATTCGATCCTGGCAAGTGGTATCAGAGCCTAACTCCCTCAGAAACATCTATTCATTCATCATGGAAAACCTTGCAGAATCAAACAGTACTCTGGTCTCTAAGGTTCCAATGCTCAAACCCACTGAGTTTGACATGTGGAAGATCAGAATTAGACAGTACATTCTTCTCACTGACTACTCAATGTGGGATATCATTGAGAATGGTCCTTCTGAAGCAGGAAAGATAGGACCAGATGGGAAAAGACCTCCACCAAAGACAGATGGTGAGAGGAAGATCAGACAGACAGAGATGAAGGCCTTGAGCACTCTGCTCTTGGCCATTCCCAATGAATATCAGCATCAATTTTGCAACTGCACTGATGCTCAGATTCTCTGGAATGCTCTAGAGAAAAGATTTGCTGGAACTAAAAGCATCAAAAGAAATCAAAGAGATGTTCTAAAGCAGCAGTATGAGAACTTCACTTCTTCAAAGAATGAGTCTATGACTCAAACTTTTGATAGATTCAACAAGCTCATTGGTGAACTGGCTACTGTAGGAGTGAAGATGGAACAAGATGATATCAACAGAAAGTTCCTCAGATCTCTTGGGGATGAATGGACTATGTACACTGTCTCATATAGACAGAGTGACAATCTGGAAGAGAAGGAACTTGATGATCTATATAATGATCTAAGAGTTTTTGAAACTGAGGTAGAATCCAAGAAGAATCCCACTGGTTATATCCACAATGCTGCACTTCTTTCAACATCTACTGATACTACTGCTAACCCTGAAGCAGTTAGTACTGCCAGTGGAGTAAATGAACTTCAACACTCTTATGACACAAACTATTGAAAGTGGGAAAAGAATGAGTTAGAAACCAAACTGTCTAAGTCCTTGGAAGAGAATGATAGACTGAAAGAGGAACTGTCTAAAGTTAAGCTTGACATAGAAAAGTTTTCATATGCTTCAAAAGTAATGGATTCTCTTCTAAAGGCTCAGATTCATGATAAGATGAAGCCTGGTATTGGATACAACAATACACCTCCTCCTTACAACAACAACTATATCTCTCCTACTTCAGACTTGTTAGAAACCAAGGAGAAAAAGGACTTGTCTGAGGAAGCTCTTAAGATAGATCCTTTAGATGAGGTAGTAGTTAAGGATTTGACTGAGAAAAGAAGCTAGTGAGAATAGGGATAATACTGTGAGTAAAAAGATACCATTAGAAAACAATATTATCACCAATGAGGGATGTGGGAAAATCTGGGTCAAGTCCAAGGAGATAGAGAAGACCAAAGGAAAGGATAACAAGGTCCATTACAAACAAACCACGGTTGTGAATCCTGGATCTTGTAAACAGTGTGCTTGCAATAAAGCTAAGAGCCTAAATTCTGGTATAAAAAGAGGTAATCAAAGAAATTGGAATAATCAATGGGCTCAGAAACAAGGAGTTGATCTGAATAAAATCAATAGACCAAAACCTTGTTTCATATGTGGCAAGTTGAATCATTTGGCTAAGTATTGCTTCTTTAACCCTATTAATCAACAGATAAACTTTCAAAGATTTGTGCAAAAACCTGTTGGTTATAGGAAGGCTGGAAAGAAACATGTGATGAAGAAATCTGTTGAAAGTAAAGGCCCTATGAAAAATATGGTTTTAAAAGAAAGTATTTTACTATGGGTACCTAGAAGTACTAACAGTGTTAGTACTGCTGAAAATATTAGTGCTGCTAACACAGTTACTACTGCTAACAGTGTTAGTACTGCTGAAAATATTAATGCTGCTAACACAGTTACTACTGCTAACAAGGTTAGTACTGCTAAGCATGCAAGTGCTGCTAAGGCAGTTAGTACTTCTAAAACCAGTATTGCTTCTAGCAAAAATGTTTCCAAGCCTATTATTGTGACAAAATACTCCAAGCATGAGGAGTCAAAGTTTAAAAATCTTGTCAAGAAAGAATGCAAGTATTTTGATGAGAAAGGGGTACCCAAGACCACTTTGGCTTGGGTTCCTAATTCAAACTAACTGATTTATCTAATGTGCAGGGCAACCAACATCTCAAAGCAAAGAGCATTTGGCATGTTGATAGTGGTTGCTCTAGGCACATGACAGGTAACATGTCATGCCTTAAGGATTTCAAGCATATCAATGGAGGACATGTTGCTTTTGGAAATGATCTTACTGGTGGTAAAATAAGTGGCAAAGGTAATGTCACAAAAGGTAAGATGACATTTGAGGATGTCTACTATGTTGATCAATTGAAGTACAACCTGTTAAGTGTATCACATGTTTGTGACAAACAACATAGCATATTATTTACAAACACAGAGTGTATGATCCTTGCTCCAGGGTTCAAGGTAGTTGATGAAAGCATGATACTACTTAGAACTCCAAGAAAGGACAATGTTTATTGTCTAGATATGGACAATGTTGATAGTGATTCATCCCTGAACTGTCTTGTATCAAAAGCTTCTGTGGATGAATCCTCTCTATGGCACAGAAGGATGTGTCACATGAATTTCAAGACCATGAACAAACTTGTTAAAAATAACCTTGTAAGAGGTTTACCTTCAAAAGTCTTTCCATGTGATGATCATTGTGTTGCTTGTCTTAAAGGCAAACAGCACAAAACTTCTCATAAGACCAAAGAGTTAAATTCTATTTCTTCTTGTCTCCAGTTACTGCATATGGATCTGTTTGGTCCTACAAATGTTATGAGTATAGGCAAGAAATCTTACTGCTTGGTTATTGTTGATGATTACTCCAGATTTACTTGGGTATATTTTCTAAGGACTAAGGATGAGACAAGTGGACTGATCAAATCCTTTATTCTAAGAATTGAAAACCAAACTAATCAAAGAGTAAAAGTCATTAGATCAGATAATGGAACTGAGTTTAAAAATTTTGATCTAAACTCCTTTTGTGAAGAGAAAGGCATTGAGAGACAATATAGTGCTCCTAGGACTCCTCAACAGAATGGAGTTGCTGAAAGGAGAAATAGAACACTAATAGAGGCTGCTAGATCTCTGTTGGCTGATTCAAAATTGCCAATTAGCTTCTGGGCTGAAGCAGTTAATACTGTTTGTTATGTCCAAAACAGAGTTCTAGTAGTCAAGCCAAAGAACAAGACTCCTTATGAGCTTTTAAATAAAAGAAAACCTTTCATTGGATTTTTCAAACCTTTTGGGTGTCCTTGTACTATTCTCAATACCAAATCTCACTTAGGTAAGTTTGATAGCAAAGCAGATGATGGATTTCTTGTTGGTTACTCATCTCAGAGTAAGGCTTACAGAGTTTTTAACTCTTCTTCCAGAATAATTGAAGAAAGTGACAATGTCAAATGCAATGAGAACACACCAAATCCAATTGGGTCTGGTCCTCAGTGGCTATTTGACATTGACTCACTAACTAACTCTTTTGGTTTCAGTGGTGATGATTATGCAAGTACAGGGAGTGGAGGATCAGGGACTACACAAGTCTCAGAAAGTATATCTCAATCTGTGATATTTCCCATACCCACAGTGAATCCTGTTGAAGACTGTGGAAAGGAACCATCTACTGGACCAAGTCAAAGTGAAGAAGAAAGTAGAGATGAGGAGACTCAAGAAAATAAAGAACCAGAAGTGGCTGCTGAAAACACTTCAGTTGAGTTAAATGACTCTAATCTAGAGGAGGGACTTAATGAAGAACCTAGTCATCACACCAGAATACAAAAGAATCATCCTCCACAGCTGGTAATAGGAGATATATCCTCTCCTATGATGACTAGAAATCAAAGTAGACTTCAAGAAATACAAGATCAACAACACACAGTGCTTTCTTGCTTTTTATCCCAGTTTGAGCCTAAAAAGGCACATGATGCTATGAAAGAATCCAGTTGGATAGAAGCCATGCAAGAAGAGCTACTGCAGTTCAAGCTGCAAGATGTTTGGGATCTGGTAGACCTTCCTAAAGGCCAAAGGGCAATAGGAACAAAATGGGTCTTCAGGAATAAGAGAGATGAAAGAGGTATAGTGATAAGGAATAAAGCAAGGCTGGTGGCTCAAGGGTATACACAAGAAGAAGGAATAGACTATGAAGAAGTATTTGCACCTGTGGCCAGGATAGAAGAAATTAGATTATTCCTGGCTTATGCTTCCTACATGAAATTCAAAGTCTATCAGATGGATGTGAAAAGTGCATTTCTTTATGGTTCAATTGAAGAAGAAGTATATGTCTGTCAACCACCAGGGTTTGAAAACCCAAGCTATCCAGACAGAGTATACAAATTGAAGAAAGCACTTTATGGACTACATCAAGCTCCAAGAGCATGGTATGACACTCTGTCATCCTATCTCTTGGAAAATGGCTTTGAAAGAGGAGTCATTGATAAGACTCTATTCATCAAGAGAAAGAAGAAGGATATCTTGCTGGTTCAAATCTATGTTGATGATATTATCTTTGGATCAACAAGAGGCAACATGTGCAAGGAGTTTGAGGAACTAATGCATCAAAGGTTCAAAATGAGTTCCATGGGGGAACTTACTTTCTTCCTTGGACTCCAAGTTCAACAGAAGTCAGATGGAATCTTCATCTGTCAGTCCAAGTATGTGCAGGACATTCTAACCAAGTTTGGTTTCTCAGATTCAAAACCTGCTAGCACACCTATGGAGACACACAAGCAGATAACAGCAGATCTTGAGGGGGAGGATATGGATGTTCATCATTATAGATCCATGATTGGCTCTCTCATGTATCTTACAGCCTCTAGGCCAGATATAATGTTTCCAGTCTGTGTGTGTGCAAGATTCCAAGTTAGGCCAAAGCAATCTCACTATCAAGCTGTTAAGAGGATATTCAGATATCTCAAAGGGCAACCCAGATTGGGACTTTGGTATCCTCATGACTCATCCTTTGACCTGCTTGCATACTCAGATAGTGACCTAGGTGGAGCAAACTTGGACAGAAAATCTACTTCTGGAGGATGTCAGTTTTTGGGTGCAAGACTAGTTTCATGGCAGTGCAAGAAACAAACCACAGTATCCACATCTACAACAGAGGCAGAGTACATAGCAGCTGCAAGCTGCTGTTCTCAAGTCTTATGGATTCAGAATCAAATGTTGGATTATGGGGTAACCTTTCTACACACTCCAATTTTTATTGATAATAGCAGTGCTATTAGCATTGTGAATAATCCTGTCAAGCACTCAAAGACAAAGCACATTGAGATCAGGTATCACTTCATAAGAGACTGTAATGAAAAGAAACTTATTCAAGTTGTAAAAGTTCACACTGATAATCAGTTTGCTGATCTATTCACTAAAGCTTTTGATGTGGGTAGATTCACTTTCTTGGTAACAAGTGTGGGAATGATCAACTCTGAATAAGCCCCTTCTTAAAAAGTGGTTCTATACCTGTATATTGTTTATTCTTGGTGTTACTAATCTTCTTTTTCAGGATATGTATAGCAGTACTCAGTGTTTCGCAAGATTAAAGGAGTAAGTATAGTTAATACTGCGAGTAGTTAATACTGCTTTCAGTTAATACTGCTAGTAGTTAATACTGCTCTCAGTTAATACTGCTAGTTAGTTAATACTGCTAGTAGTTAATACTGCTCTCAGTTAATATTGCTAGTTAGTTAATACTGCTAGTAGTTAATACTGCTCTCAGTTAATACTGCTAGTTAGTTAATACTCCTAGTAGTTAATACTGCTCTCAGTTAATACTGCTAGTTAGTTAATACTGCTAGTAGTTAATACTGCTCTCAGTTAATACTGCTAGTTAGTTAATACTGCTAGTAGTTAATACTGCTCTAGGTTAATACTGCTTATGTTCCGAATACTATAAATACTCTTTGCCCGCCTAACAGTTCATAACGACTCTTTGCATACTATTCTCTTGCGCTCTCAACCCTCTTTCTCTCAAGTTCAAAGATCTCAGGCAAGAAGTTTCAAAGATTCATGGCATCAATGGCGTTCATTGACGAGCACAATGAAATCGCGATGCTCCAAAAGCCAAAGCAAGCTGAAGGTTTTCATCAGATAGTCGACTTTCTGAAGTCTAGCCACATTGCCCATGCTCTCACTATGTCTCCTACTATCTTCATAGAGCATCAGAGGCAATTCTGGGCACATGCCACCATTGTTACTGAGGATGGTGTGCAAATGATCAAGACGACAGTATGTGGCAATCCATTGACAGTTACTGAAGAGGTAATTCGCATCAGTCTACGTCTAGACGATGCCTCTGGTATAACTTCTATCCCTAATGATGAACTGTTTTCTACTCTTACAAGAATGGGGTATGGAGGCCCATTGGGTGTTTTTAAGTTCTCAAAAGCTAAATTCTCTCCCCAATGGCGTTTTCTTGTTCATACCTTGATGCACTGCATTTCTAAAAAGACCACTGGCTGGAGTGAGTTTAGCAGTCCCATTGCTTATGCTTTGGTTTGTTTGGCCACTGCCAGAAGGTACAATTTTTCACAAATGATTTTCAATGATCTTGTCTCAAACATGGGAAACAAAAAGAGCTTTTATATGTATCCCAGGTTTGTTCAAGCAGTAATCAACCATGAATTAACGGATATTCCTCATTCTGATGGAATATATGTACCAAAACCCCCTAAAGGCAAGGTTTTCTCAAATATGAGAAGATCTGCTGGGGACTCGGAAGGAGTAGACACCCCATTGTTCTCTATAATGATGGTGGTGTCCCAAACTAATGAAGGTATGGTAGCAGGGTCAAGGCCCCCATTAGACCAACCCACTGCTAGCCAATCCCAACCTTCCATCTCTCAAATTTTCCCTCAGTCCTTTGCTGCTAAACCCACTCCCATAATATCCAAGACCTATGTCAAGAGAATGGTACACAAGGCTCCTTCCCTTGGTGTACCTACTATTAACCAAGAGCCTCAAAGTCTTCTATTGGAGCATTCTCCAGTAGAGAATATCCAAAGGGAATCCACTAGGGTGTCTCCCAACCCCAAGGAGGTGCTCTCTGAGGAGGAGGTTGAGCATATGGGTACTGAGGCTGCCACTACTTCTGCTAGCACAGAGAAGGACAGTGGTAACATAAATAAGACCTCCCCCATGGCAACTTTGAATGAGCAATCATTCAAAGGTCCCTGGTGCCAAGAAACCAAGGGGGTGGATAGTACTTCTGCTAGGTAGAAGACTTCCACTATCAAAAGATCCAAGGATCCCTCCAGGATGGGCAAAACATCCAAAAAGGGTGAGGACAGAACTGATACTGATGAATTGATGGCAAAACATTCCAAGGATCCTTCAAGGGTGGGTAAAACACCTACAGAAGGTGAGGATAAATATACTTACTGGGAATTGATTGAAGCATTAGCCAACATCAATGTTGATGTGGTTAATCAAGGAAAGGAAATTAAAGAATTGCAGCAAGTGGTCATCTCCCAACAAGAGCAGATTTCCAAACTCAAACAATTGGTAGGAAAACTCATTGCCAAGAAAAGGAGAAAGCAGTTTGTTCTAAGGAGGAGAAATGAGGCAAACAAAAAGTAGGAAAATGCTTCCAAAAAGGGGGAGAATTCAAGCTCAGAACAAGTAGATCAACAGAATGAGGGGGATTTTGTTGAAGAAAGGGCTGAATTTGTTGAAGAAAAGGCAGCAGCAGAAACAACCCCAGCAGCAGAAACTGTTACTACTGCTGCTAAGCCAAAACAAGCAGCAGAAACTGTTAGTGCTGTTAAAATACACAAGCAGCAGTAATAGGACTAACATCTGAAGAGGTTGAAGTAGCAGAGATGCTGGTAAAAGCAAAGAATGACACTCCCAATGCAAAGGGAGTGGTCATAAATGAAGGGGGAGCAAAGAAATCAGAAAAGAAAGACATGGCTGCAGATGTAAAAAGAAAAGGGAAAGAAAAGATGATAGAAACTGATCAACCAACTAAAAAGCAAAAGATGATTGAATCAGATGAAGCATTAGCCAAGAAACTGCAAGAAGAGTTAGAGCAAGCAGAGAAAGAGCAGGTTGAGAAAGACAGAGAGATAGCAAGAGCACTAGCCAATGAACTAAATGAAGCATTTCAGAAAGGGTTGGAAACAGAGAAAGCTAAACAAAGAGCAATAAGCTTGAGAAAGGCTATGATGGACAGATCAAGTGAAAAGAAGAGAAGACTTTCACAAACTTACCTTGCAACTCAGGAAAGGAACAAGATGATAACTTTCTTGAGGAGTGCAATTGGTGTGAAGAAAGAAATGTTCATAAAGATGACTTTTGATCAAGTCAAGGGACTATATGAGAAAGAAATGGGAAAGTTGAAGAATAATGAAAAGGACAGAGTGGAGTTTGAAAAGAAAGCTAAGGAGAGGCATGATGTGAATATCAATAAACCCTTCCCTGAAAGTGAAGAAGGAACTCCAACAAAGAAAAAGGTAGAGATTAAGGAAGAAGAGACTCTAGCTCAGAAGATCAAGAAGATAAAAAGAGTTAAGTCTATTGCTTCTAAAGGCCCTAGATCAGAAGAAAGGAAAAAGGAGGAAAAGAAGAAGGAAGCTACTATAGGACAAGGGCAAAGGATTTTGAAGAGAACCAAGATGATGGCCAACAGAAAGAAAGTTGTCAAGAAGTCTAGAATAGAAGAAGAAAAGAAAGTTGAATCTCAGGAAGAAATACCACAGAGTTCAGATGTAAACATGTACATGGTGGTAATGGATAAAATTCCAAAGCCTATTTCAGCTGAACCTGTTGGATTCAAACCTCCTGAAGTTATCCTCTAGGATATTATGGAGGTGGATGGCAAAGAATACATTAGATTGAAAAGAAAGGATGAGAAGTATGAAGTCTACAGCACCTGGAGCAAAATTATCAGAGAGTGTTCAAGATCTGATTTAGAAGAAATGTTTGCAGTGGGGATGAAAGTTCATGCAGATCAGTTGACAGCTCCAGGGTTACCAATTGTGAAGCTAGTTATGGAATATTTGTGTATGCTGTTCAAACTAGAAGCAGTAAAGCATTTGATAAGAGATGTATTTAAAGCTGTTAGAGGATGGACTCTATATGAAAGGAGTGGAGTCTACGAACTGGCATTGGATACTTTTCACATGGAGTATTACTTGGTGGATAGGGTATACAACCATACAAAACTGAAGCTTCATGCCATGTTAAATAAGAAGTTGAGTTTTGCACCAAATTCAGAAATGGCAAAGTACTTAATTCAAAGAACAATTAATCAGAGCATGGGACTGGATCCTAACCTTGGAGTAGATCAATGAAGATTTTGAAAGCATTTGAAGAACTTGACTTCTCTTTCTAAAAGTAAAGTTAGGGGGAGATTGTTGGGAACTGAAGATGTGAACAAGTCTTTAATGCTGCTAGTTCAGAATTACTACTGCTAGAAGACTTCAAAGTTAATACTGCTGAGTATTACTACTGCTAGTAGAATTAATACTGCTAGTCAAAGTTAGTATTGCTTAGCTAGTTAGTACTGCTAGTGGTTAGTGCTGCTTAGTAGTTAATGCTGCCAAGACTTAATGCTGCTTATAAGGTAATGATGAAGAGATCGTGATAAACAAGGATATTTTGAAGATAATGATGGAAGATATACTGAAGATATTTTATTTATTGTAATTATCTTTTTATTCAGTATATGTACAGATTAGATAGAATAGTTTAAAAGAGATTAATTCATTCATTCTATTTTTTTTAGAAAAAATCAACCTCAAGGCATAGATCCTAATTCTAGAGAAGTAGAATTCGTATTGGTGAGCTTGTTCATCAATATTGAGGTTGTGTGTTTAATCTTGTAACTTCAAGCATTCAATACAAGTTTACAAGTTGTTGATTATATACTGTTTTGGTTTACTGTTTTATTGAATATCAAAGTGTTATTCCGCAAACTTCTTTGATATTAGTTTCTGAGAATTTATTCTTGTTAAGAATTCGATCCTGACAATTCTTCATGCTTCTCATATCAAATATGCTTATTGTTTCCCCATAAGAACTGCAACTAACAAAAACGGGCCCAAATTTATGTGGCTACCCAAATCTCAATTTGATTTAAAGTTGCAGGCATCACATGTTAAGGGGGAGTAAGGGAAATTGGCTTCTGAGTACTTCAGCTCAGGACCCGTACTTCATAGACTCGACTTCTAAACACAACAATTTAGAAATCGTTCTTCAATGATTTAAGCTTCTGACTAAATGAGATACTGTGAGTACATCAATTTTATTTCCGCTGCATATATCTCTTTATATGATGTTATTCCAGTTTTTCTCAATGTTTTAAGAATCTGAGCTTGTTTATCTATCTCGTGAATTTGTATAACCCAATTTTTTTTAATATGAGTCACAAATTTATTTTATAAAATGTAAAAGATGAAATAGTTGAATTTTATTTTGTTCTGACTAAATATCAATTAAAAGTTTAAATCTTTACAAATTTTATTCTATAAAGTAAAGTTTTACATTTTTTCTTTCTTTTGAATAAAATATGTATCTAGGATAAATTTTCAAGTTCTTTTGTTTATATTAAAGTTTTTATATGGTCAAATTTCAAGTCTTACAAAAGTTGAAAAGTCAGCAACATGTTTGAAACTTTTATTACTGCTTTAAAGTTGTGTGATTCGGAATTTTTATAGTTTACTTTGCTTAGACTTCCTAAATAATCAGAATTTTAGATCGGAATGAAAATATGGGCTAAGCACTTAGATGTTGACATGAGTGATTGAGATGAATTATAATTTCTTAAAATACAGAAATCTTTAAGTTTAAAAGTTTGTACCTGTGACCTTTCTGGTTTGGGAAAGTAAGTTCCTCGGGATGCTTGTCATCTGGTTCCCTAAGGTCATTTGGTCTGGGAGTGATCGAACAGAAATCCTTCTATAGAATCAGATCGAAAGTCATGTTTTACTGGTATGAATGGGTTTAGAATATGTCTGTTGATCCCAATTTTGACGTTCTTTAACTTGATTTAACCTTTTACTACACACAGATTAAGTAAATAGAGTGCGGAAGCGTTTAATACGTGTAAGAAATATTGAACATGCAAGGTAGTAAACACACAAGTAATTAATGAACAGGAAGTAAAGTATCACAAGAAAGTTACTCAAAGAACTGTTTCATTGATTACTGAAGAACACCAAGAACACGCACTGGTGTGTGCAAAAAGTGCTCAAGGATTATACAGACTGCTATTTTCGTGTATGTTCCTTTTGCTCTAAGGTGGTGCTCCCTTAATATACAATAGGGATGTACCCCTTAGTACAATACAAAATATGACATTCCATAAACGGAATGCCACCTGGAAAGTAAACATCGTGGGATGCCCATTACTTTGATCTTGAGGATCTTCGTACATCAGGTCTCACGTGTTCTGCACGTGGTCTTGTCTTGATCTCTTAGAAAAACTTCAACATTGATCTCCAGAGGTTGGCCTTCACAGAGGCTCTGTGAGTGATCACAGAGGCTCTGTGATCCAAGAATCATTCAGGTTTCTGGTAGATCTTCTGCGGAGTAACCTCTGAGCTTTGCACCTTCTGTGGTGTACTTGAGTGTTCAGCGGCAGGCTTCTGCGATTCCCATAGCCTATTTTTCAATACTTCTATATAATGTGACTGGAGCTAACAATCTCCCCCTAAGTATTGAAAAATAAAAATTTGGAATTTATAGCGATGGCTAAACTAAAAGCAAAAGAGGTGAAAGGAACTCAATCTCTGAATCTTGATTTTTATTTAAAATAAGATGATGCCAGAAGGCAATTACATTTGACAATAAAAATGATTACAAGTCATCAGAGCCTATACTTTGGCGTCTGGAAAATCGTTGATTTTCTTTCCAAACCCACCTTCTTTCTTCAGTTCTCTGTAATAGCACACGCACAGGAATCTGAAATTTAAGGTTGCATCTATGTTTGACAGAAGGACATCTGCCGCTTCTGTGGATACAAGTGGAGTTCCTGTGTGCTTGATAAGTAGTTCTTGAATGAGCAGCAGAGATTCGGTTGAGTACTTTTGGCTTTCTATTCCCATGAATAATTTCTTTTCTCCTTTGGGGTTTAAGTACACAAAGCCAAAAGAAGGTGAAGTGATGATGGAGTTTGGTAAAATATTGGCAGAGGGTGGTAAGCTGTCTTGTGGTGGAGGGAAACTGACCTTTTTGACTCCCAAGTAAAGTGCCACTTGAAAGTCAACTATACTATAGAACAGCAACTTTTCTCTCATGACCCTCTTGATTGTGAGATGTGCTTCTTGGTATTCCTTCTTCCAGCCAAACTTATCCTCTGTCCACTTGAATAGCTCTGGAAGGTCATGAGGGTGAAGATTCGGTAGATCTGCGTTTGTGAAAGCCCATATCTTCTTATCTTCCCTTTTCACTGCGTATTCACTGAACCAGAAGTTCTTACACTTTGTGTGTCCAAGCTTGATTGTCACAACCTCTGTGATTTTGGCCATGTTGAAGACTTTGGATTTTGGCTTGGCTTTATCTTTATAGAATCTCCTTCGCTCCTTTGATATAGCTTCCTCTGAGAGTCTGACAGTTGGAAGATCTTTAGCTCCGCGGCTATAGAGGTATTTGTATACTTCTTCTTCGATGTCCTTCTTTGGAGGAATAGGGAAGGGTCTTATTAGGCTCTCAAAGCCTTGGATAACCTCTGCAACTCTATCCTTTGATGGTGTGTCAAGTGGTTGTAAGATGGGGAGTTTCGACAGAGGTTGTAGATCAAAGGCCCAGTCTTCCTCTTCAGGTTTCACTCTTTTGAAAGCATCAAAAGAGCTCTTTAGTAGTTTCTCAGAGGAGGGAGGAGGAGACTTGACCTTCTTCAGAGGTTCTGTAGCTATTTCCTTGCCTTTGTCTTTGGCAGTTGGTGGGGTTTCTTTGATTTGGATTATGGTGGGAGAGGGGGCTGCAGAGGCCTTTTGTTTAGTTGTTCTCTGTGGTTCAGGTTCTGAGCTTATAGGGACTTGGTTTAGGGGAGCCACTGATATTGGTGCTTCTTTTGTGGATTGCAGATTCTCCCCCTCATGAGGACCACTGCCGGAGGCATCAGGATCTTGGTCCTCATGCCGTGCCCTCTTTTGCCGTGCTTGGGTTTGGCAGGTGACAGGTTCCTTCCTCTTCTTTGGCGTACAGAGGTTGTTATCGACATGATCTGTGATTTTCTTGATTGCGTCCTTTGCAGCCAATGACAGAGCGTTGATTTCGATGTCTGAATTGAAACGAAATGTGGCTATGGATCGCTTTAGGTCAGTTGACAGCTTCTTTCCTTGGTCGTTGAAGTTAGATTGAAGGAGTTTTTGATTTTGCAGAAACAGATTTCCCATGGCTTTCAAGTCAGCTTTTGTTGCAAACGCAGAGGGGTCTGGGGCAGAGGTTGATGCTTGTGTGTGAGCTGGGACCATAACACTGCGAGTTATGTCCCTTATTTCCTCTCTGAGCCTGGCCATTTCGTTCACTCCGGTCTGAACTCCGTTCGTAGCATATTTTGGGAACTCCTCTGTGCAAAGATCCCCCAGAACTTGAATTTGATGGGAGTGTGCGATGATGTCTTGTCCACAAGCTTGAAGATCAGCCTTTTTCACGCAGTTTGTATTGAGTGCTTGCAAGACTTAAGTATTGGCTTTTAGGGCCTCTGCAAGGGCTTGGGACTCTATGGAGGTTGAGCTTTGCAACTCGGCAAGTTTTGTGAGCACCATGTCAACAAAGGCTTTAAACTCGGCCTTTGTGACAAAGGTGTCAGAGGTAACCTCTGGAACAACACATGATCCAGATTTGGCCAACGAGTCTTTGGCACCTTCAGAGCCTGTTTTTCTGTTGAGCTATGGAGGATTTTCTTCCAATCCTCTATGTGCCACAGAGGAAGCACCTATGGAAGTTCTGTCAACACGTTCTTTGGGGGAGGGTTCAGAGACTCACTTAAGATCGATGTTGAATGGATCCTGTGGTTGTTCTAGAGCCACAGAATCATCGTGATCTCGCACCACCAACTCTGAGGTGGTCTGGGTGTCACTCTTGTGTGTGACAGAGGTAACGAATACCTCTGTGTGTGAAAGAGATATGTCCTAGGGCAAACGGACACGCAGAGCAACACTCTCACCCTTTTGAGAGGGTGAGGTGGTTTTGGTTTCCCCGAAAGGTGGTACAGAGGATGAAGGAATATCCTTTGTCCGGATGGCATAGGTAAGGTTCGGACTGTGCGGTCCTATTTCAATACCCCTCTGCACTAGAACTGCAGGGGTAGAAGTGTGGGTTGCACTAGGAGTTGGTTTTGGTGGTGTGCCAATGGCATCTTTTCTTTCCCTCTCCTCCAACGATTTTTTACTTGGTTCTTCGCCTTCATCTTCGCTCTGTGACCTTCCTGTCATTTCATCTATTTCCATTTCCACGGTTTCTCCTAATCCTCCAGAGTATTGAAGAGAGACCTCGCGTGCTATTGCAGAGGCTATTTGAATCGGGCTCTGAGGTCCATCCTCAGGGGACTCTTCAAGAACTAGGGTTCTTCTTGCCTTCTGCAGGGGCTTTGTCTGACCCGCTGCAGGTGCGGTTCTCTCAGCAAGGTATTCATCCAGATCTTTCCTTTTGTGTTTGAGGGCTTCCAATATTTGTTCTTTTTCGGCAAGTGTCCTCAATTTTCTTTTCTTTTTCTCAGCGACTCTGGTCTCTGCAGTTTCTTCTGTGGCTTTCTCTTCAGCAGCCAAGGATTTTGGAGTCTCTACCTCTGCGACTCTCTTTTTCTTGTTTTTCTTTTTCTTCTTTCTCTCACTCCCCTCCCCTTTAACTAATGGGCTCTCTTTCTCACTCACTTTAGCCTCTGCGGCTTTAACTTCTGTCCGTACTCCCTCGTCTCTCAAGTAAACTACAATGTCTCCTACTTTGAAACCTACGCGAGGGGGGGTTACAGAACGTGGCTCTGGTGTCCTGTTCCCTCGTATGTATTCCCTAACCTCTTCTTTACTACCCAAATAAGTCAACATCTTTGTTGACAGAGGTCTGGCTTCTGGATATCCTGTTTTGATGGTGGTGGGTTTATGAGACTTCATCTCATATAGTTTGATTGTCTTATCCTCTGATGGTAGCTTTCCTTCTCCGATCAAGTCATCGCCTAGAAGCATTCCTAGGAAACGTCCAAACACGATGTTCTTTGGTTCTGTCCCTCTGTCTTGGTCCTGCTGTTTGGAAATCACAACATTTTGGATCTCCCTGAAAATGAGTCCAGCGTAGTCCAGTGGGAGATCGTAGTAAATCCCATACATTATAGCCAAAATTGTATGGCTCGATTGGTCCGGGCTTCCAACCTTCGATGTTAGGCATCGGTTCAGAATAGAGAAAAGGACGTTCCACAGAGGGCGTAGATTCTGTCGCCTGAAGTTTGTTCTTTTGGTGATTGGAACTGCGTAGCCAATGAACCTCAGAAATTCTAGTATCTCTTCCTCTGTGGGCTCCTCTGAGAATTTACGCAGGTTGAGATCAGATTTGGTGGGAAGTCCAAATACATCGGAGAGTTTCCTACGATTGATCCCTAAGTCCAGAATTTTTGCAGTTGAAAGATGGGTTGCATAGCCAATGATGCAGTGTCCATATTTGTCCATCTTGGCATGGCGGGCACTTAGCCATAACTGTTGGATATAAGATTCCGGGATGTCATCTCGTTTCAATGTGAGGGCTGTAACCAGGAAATGATTCTTGAGGAGTTGAATCAATGGTGCAGCTTCAGTGGGAAAACCAGAGGGATTTAGGGTGACAAAGTGGTTGTTTGGCTTATTATTCATTTGGTCCAGGTGATAGTCATGCCTGGTGAAGGATAACATCCTGCTGGTAAGCACATGTTCTTGGTCGACGAAGTCTGAATCAGCTTTTTGAACCATCGAGTGATGAGAGTTGTTGGATTTCTTGGATCCATTAGAGTTCTTGGAGGAAGTTGAGGGAGAAGCCATTGAAAGAATAGAGGAGAAGAAGAAAGGCTTTTTGCTAGAAGTTCTTGAGGGAAAAAGATGTAGGTAAAATGAAAATGAAGAGGCAAAAGGGGCTTTATACAGGGGAAGGTAAAAAAAATTGAGCGGTAAAAAATAAAGATTTCAAATCCGTGATGAGTGGAAACGGATAAGAATCCGTTTCATAAAAACGACGGTACAGGTTACGAACCAATCAAATGTTGCCACGTTAGATGATGGCGGTGCACGATCTAGGACGTGCGCCACCCTATTCGCACGCGCCTGGCATTTTCTATTCTCACGTGACAGTGAGTTTCAAACAATAACCCGCAGCACATGACCTGATTTTCTCAAGTGATGAGAATGACAGAAGCTCTGGGGATAAGAGGCTTCTGAGGTCATAGGCAAGGTTATCAGAAGAGCTTTTAAGAGGGAGAAAAGTGCGATGAAATGATCCTTTTAAAGTGCATTTGCTCAAGCACCCTCAGTTCAGAGGTGCAGAGACTCTGTGATAGATCACAGAGGATCTGTGATCGACCTCAGAGGTTCTGAGACCAAAAATTTCCTTTTTAGGAAAGATTTTCAAAGATTTGATCATTTCAAAGTTTTGACAGAAAAATTAGTACAAAGTGGGATCTTTCTGAGTGCATAGTTCTCGAGAAAGAGTTTTGACCCTTGGTTCAGATGGACTAACCTCACTCTGTAGTCTGTTGCGCAGAACTGTCTTGCTCCCCCTTGACTAGTCACGATTGGTCTTTGATGGTTCGTTCTGCTCCCCCTTCAACTATGCTTGGATCATATAAAGATAAGATTTGCACAAGACATAGATTTGCAGAAAATAATATAATAAAGAAAGTCAAAGAGATTATTTACAAACAAGGAATATGTTATATACAAATATGTGCAACAGAGGCTCTGTGGTCAACTCATGTTGAGCATACCAATTTTGCCAACTAGAAAAGTAAATATTTTCTCATCTAATGCCTTTGTGAAAAGGTCGGCAAGTTGATAGTCTGTGGGCACAAAGTACATCTCTATTGTCCCATGCTCCACATGATGTTTCAGAAAGTGATACCTGATATCGATATGTTTGGTCTTAGAGTGCTGCACAGGATTGGCAGAGATCGCAATGGCACTTTTGGAGTCACAGAGGATGGGGATTTTTTCGATATCAAATCCATAGTCTCTAAGTTGGGTCCTCATCCACAGAACTTGTGAGCAGCAACTTGCAGCAGGAACATATTCTGCTTTTGCCGTAGAGGTCGAAACACAGTTCTGTTTCTTGGAAGTCCAACTTACTAGTTTCCCTCCTAGGAATTGGCAACTCCCAGAGGTACTCTTTCTGTCGAGCTTGCATCCTCCGTAGTCTGAATCTGTATAAGCCATGAGATCAAAGTCAGAGTTCTCCGGATACCAGAGACCAAGATTTTTGGTCCCTTTTAGGTATCTGAAGATCCTCTTGACAGCATGAAGATGAGATTCTTTGGGATTAGCTTGAAATCTTGCACATAGACATGTGGCAAACATTATATCAGGCCTACTTGCAGTTAAGTACAGCAGAGATCCTATCATTCCTCTGTAGAGCTTACACTCCACATATTTGCCTTATGGATCTGCGTAGAGCTTGGATCCAGTGACCATAGGAGTTTTCATTGGTGAAGAGTCAGAGAGTTTGTATTTTTCAAGTATGTCAGAGACATATTTTGATTGGCTTATGAAAATACCCTCTGTGGTTTGTTTGACTTGCAATCCTAAGAAGAATGTGAGTTCTCCCATCATGCTCATCTCAAACTCACTTTTCATCAATGACTCGAACTTTTTGCAATATAAATCATTTGTAGACCCAAAAATAATGTCATCAACATAAATTTGTACAAGCAGAATCTCACCTTTTCTCTTCTTATAGAATAAAGTCGTATCAGTAGTACCTCTTTCGAAACCGTTTGCAAGCAGGAAGTTTGAAAGTCTATCGTACCATGCTCTGGGGGCTTGTTTTAATCCATACAGAGCCTTGTCCAGAAAGTAGACGTGATTTGGGTACTTAGAGTTCTCAAACCCTGGTGGTTGTTGGACATATACTTCTTCTTGAATCTGCCCATTCAGAAAGGATGACTTGACGTCCATTTGATATACTTTGAAACCTCTGTGGGCTGCGAAGGCAAGAAAGATTCTTATTGCTTCGAGTCGTGCCACAGGGGCAAAGGTTTCTTCATAGTCAATGCCTTCTTCTTGACAGTATCCCTTGGCCACCAGTCTTGCTTTGTTTCTGATCACCACACCGTCTTCATCCTTTTTGTTCCTGAAGACCCATTTGGTCCCTATTGCGGTTTTGCCTTTCGGCAGAGGCACTAGGGTCCATACTTCGTTTCTTTCAAACTGCAGAAGCTCATCTTGCATAGCTTCTACCCAGTTTGGGTCTTCAAGAGCCTCAGATATCTTTTTGGGTTCGATGATACTTACAAAATTTGTATAGTAACAAAAATTTGCAGTACTCGATCGAGTTTGGACCTTGTCAGAAGTGTCACCAATAATTTGGCTCTGTGGGTGACTTCTGGTCCATTTGATCATTCGAGGCAGGTGATTATTTGAAACTTCTGTGGTTAGTTCAGGGGCATGTTCATCTTGATTTAGATCATTCTCTGTTGAGAGGAATTGATCATTCGTACTTGCCACAGGACTTGGTTGTTCATCATGAATTGAGGTAGAGACCTCTGCGGATCCTTGATCTGGTGTTGACCCTTCAGAAAGATTTTGAAGATGACCATGATTTTGACTGAGCTTGGGGCCTTGATTCGTATTGTCCTCTGAGTGCTCCCCTCGATGGTTGTACCTGCAGCATTACTGAAAGAGGGTGAAATATTGCTAGGACCAGTTAGAGAAGTACCTGTTTGGTCCTCAGAGGCTTCGGCTTCAGAGGCTCTGTGGTCACCTTCAGAGGGTTCATCATCATTGAACATCTCTTCAAATAGATGATGAAGATCATTTGTTCGTGATGATCCACCAGAATCTTCATCCTGAAGTTTGAGTCCTGAGCTGATTTGCTCAGAAGTCACCTGAAAATAATCATCAAATGAAACATTAATACTTTCGAGTATATGCTTGGATTTGAGTACATAGATTCTGTATGCCTTGTAGTTTGATGAATAGCCAACAAATTTGGCTTCATCGACTTTGGGACTGAATTTCCCTATCTGATCTATGTCGTTCAGTACAAAGCATCTGCAGCCAAAGACATGGAAGTACTTAATGTTTGGCTTCCTCTGGTGTAGTAAGTGATATGGTGTCTTTGCATGTCTCCTCACGATCAAGGATCAATTTTGAGTGAAGCATGCGGTTGAAATGGCTTCTGCCCAGAAAGAAATAGAGAGCCCTGAAGCAGCGAGCATAGTTCTTGCGGCTTCCACTAGTGTTCTGTTCTTTCATTCAACAACACCGTTTTGTTATGGAGTCCTTGCAGTAGAAAAGTTCTGTGATATGCCTTCTGTCGAAAGATAGGCTTCAATGGTTGAATTCTTAAACTCGTTCCCATTGTCACTTCGGATTCTCTGTACCCTGCAGTCATAAAGAACTTGTATTCTCTTGATAAGATTGATTAGTACTTCAGGAACATCTGATTACTTTCGAACAAATTCAACCCAAGTATATCTAGAGAATTCATCTATAAGTACAAGGATGTACTTCTTGCCACCAAGACTCTGCACAGAAATAGGACCACAGAGGTCAACATGAAGCATCTGCAGAGGTCTGGTGCAAGATATGTCGGACTTGGTTTTGTGGGCAGCCCTTTTGAGTTTGCCCATCTCACAAGTTGAGCATAGATGATCCTTGTCGAATCTAATACTTGGTAGACCACTTACTAGTTCAAGTTTCACAAGTTTGTTAAGTGTGTGAAAGTTTAGATGACAAAACCTGTTGTGCCAGAGCCAAGCTTCTTCATTCTTACTTGAGACTAAGCAGAGATTTTCTTCTCTGTTAGTTGATTTAAAGTCCATGAGGTATAAATCACCTCGTCTTTTGGCACGCAGAAGCTCTATGGTTGTATCTTCCTTCAACAGAGAGCAGTACTGTCTTTTGAACATCACATCGAGCCCATTGTCACAGAGTTGACTTACACTTAGAAGGTTGTGCTTAAGGCCATCCACATAGGCAACTTTGTTGACATCGATGTCTCCTTTGGCAATGACTCTATAGCCTTTTATTTGTCCCTTCTTGTTATTTCCAAAAGTCACAGATCCTCCTCCATGTTTTTCTTTGTAGGAGGAGAGCAACCCTCTGTCGCCAGTCATGTGTCTTGAGCACCCGGAGTCTATGTACCAGATAGGCACATGCTGTTTCTTCTGTGGACAGATTAGAGAGATTTAGGTACCCATTTCCAAATGGGTCCATTGTTGTTAGGAGACTTTGAAGATG
Source organism: Arctium minus (assembly GCA_954870635.1). Classification (NCBI taxonomy): domain Eukaryota; kingdom Viridiplantae; phylum Streptophyta; class Magnoliopsida; order Asterales; family Asteraceae; genus Arctium; species Arctium minus. The sequence continues at coordinate 34,004,643 of OX941092.1, forward strand.
CCTTAACATCTTTGGTTTTGGATTTATCCTCATTTGTAGAGGTACCAGTTTGTCTCTTCTCACCCTTGAATTTTGCATTCTTGGGTTTTGGGTGAGATATAAGACAGGAGTGTTGGGAACTGAAGAATTCTTCAAGTATGGTTAATGCTGCTAGTTCAAAGTTACTACTGCTAGAAGACTTAAAGGTTAATACTGCTGAGTGTTACTACTGCTAGTACTATTAATACTGCTAGTCATAGTTAGTGCTGCTTGAACAAAGTTAGTACTGCTTAGCTAGTTAGTACTGCTAGTGGTTAGTGCTGCTTAGTAGTTAATGCTGCTAGAAGGAAGTTAATGCTGCTGAAGATTAATACTGCTTATATGATGAAGATTCGTATGAAAGGATATACATGGAAGCTTAGAGATATACATGGAAGATATACTGAATATATTTAATTTATTGTAATTATCTTTGTATTCAGTATATATAGTGTATAGTTTAGAATAATGAGTTAACTTTTGTTTTCATTCTTTTAGAGAGAAAATCAACCTCAAGGCATAGATCCTAATTCTAGAGAAGTAGAATTCGTATTGGTGAGCCTGTTCATCAATATTGAGGTTGAGTGTGTAATCTTGTAAATTCAAAGCATTCAATACAAGTTTACAGTTTGTTGATTATATTGTGTTTTGATTTTGTGTTTGATTAAATATCAAAGTGTTATTCCGCAAACTTCTTTGGTATTGTTTCTGAGAATTAATTCTTGTTGAGAATTCGATCCTGACAAGTGGTATCAGAGCCTAACTCTCTCAGAAACAGTTATTCATCATGGAAAATCTTACAGAATCAAGCAGTACTTTGGTTTCTAAGGTTCCAATGCTCAAACCAAGTGAGTTTGACATGTGGAAGATCAGAATCAGACAATATATTCTTCTCACTGACTACTCAATGTGGGATATCATTGAGAATGGTCCTTCTGAAGCTGGAAGGATAGGACCAGATGGGAAAAGACCTCCACCAAAGACAGATGGTGAGAGGAAGATCAGACAGACAGAGATGAAGGCTTTGAGCACTCTGCTCTTGGCCATTCCCAATGAATATCAGCATCAATTTTGCAACTGCACTGATGCTCAGATTCTCTGGAATGCTCTAGAGAAAAGATTTGCTGGAACTAAGAGCATCAAAAGAAATCAAAGAGATGTTCTAAAGCAGCAATATGAGAACTTCACTTCCACAAAGAATGAGTCTATGACTCAAACTTTTGATAGGTTCAATAAACTCATAGGTGAACTGGCTACTGTAGGGGTGAAGATGGAACAAGATGATATCAACAGAAAGTTCCTCAGATCTCTTGGGGATGAATGGACAATGTACACTGTCTCATATAGACAGAGTGACAATCTGGAAGAGAAAGAACTTGATGATCTATACAATGATCTAAGAGTTTTTGAAACTGAGGTAGAAGCGAAGAAGAAGCCCTCTGGTTATATTCACAATGCTGCACTTCTTTCAGCATCCACTGATACTACTGCCAACCCTGAAGCAGTTAGTACTGCCAGTGGAGTAAGTTCAGAAAAAGGCACTGAAACTATCTTTGAAGCCTTTTTGTCCAGTCATAGCAGCAATTCTCTGATTAATGATGATCTTGATCAAATTCACCCTGATGATCTGGAGGAGATGGATATTAAATGGCAGATGGCCATGTTATCCATGAGGGTGAAAAAGTTCATTAAAAAAACTGGAAGAAATAACTTCTCTCAAAGAAGAGAAGATGGAGTTGGTTTTGACAAAACCAAGGTGGAATGTTATAAGTGTCACAAGAAAGGACACTTTGCTAGAGAATGCAGGAGTGCTGTTCCAAACAATAACCACCAACAAGCTCAGAATGGAGGATACAATCAGAACAAGAATCCTGCTCAAGCCCTTGTTTCTCAACAAGGAATGGGATTTGACTGGAGTGATCAAGCTGAGGAAGCCATTCAGAACCAAGCTCTTATGGCAGAAGTGTCTGATCTCCCTACTGAGGTAAGTTCTAATCTTTGCACTAAATCTTGCATTGACACTGTTACAAGATACATGGATCACAATCAAAGTATGTGTGATGACCTCAAAAGATTAGAAAAAGACAGAAGAGATTATGTGTTAATAGTAGAGAGATTTGAAGAGCAAATCAAAGACTTTCAAGCTAATGAACTTCAACACTCTTATGACACAAACTATTGAAAGTGGGAAAAGAATGAGTTAGAAACCAAACTGTCTAAGTCCTTGGAAGAGAATGATAGACTGAAAGAGGAACTGTCAAAAGTTAAGCTTGACATAGACAAGTTTTCTTATGCTTCAAAAGCAATGGACTCTCTTCTAAAGGCTCAGATACATGATAAGATGAAGCCTGGTATTGGATACAACAATACACCCCCTCCTTACAATAACAACTATATTTCTCCTACATCAGACTTGTTAGAAACTAAGGAGAAAAAGGACTTGTCTGAAGAAGCTTTTAAGATAGATCCTTTGGATGAGGTAGTAGTTAAGGATTTGACTGAGAAAGGAGCCAGTGAGAACAGGGATAATAATGTGAGTAAAAGGATACCATTAGAAAACAATATTATCACCAATGAGGGATGTGGGAAAATCTGGGTCAAGTCCAAGGAGATAGAGAAGACTAAAGGAAATGATAACAAGGTCCATTACAAACAAACCACAGTTGTGAATCCTGGATCTTGTAAACAGTGTGATTGCAATAAAGCCAAGAGCCTAAATTCTGGTTTAAAAAGAGGAAATCAAAGAAACTGGAATAATCAATGGGCTCAGAAACAAGGAGTTGATCTGAATAAAATCAATAGACCAAAACCTTGTTTTATATGTGGCAAGTTAAATCATTTGGCTAAGTATTGTTACTTCAACCCAATTAACCAACAGATGAACTTTCCAAGATTTGTGCAAAAATCTGTTGGTTATAGGAAGGCTGGAAAGAAACACGTGATAAAGAAATCTATTGAAAGTAAAGGCACTTTAAAGAAAAAGTTTTTAAAAGAAAGTGTCAAAATGTGGGTACCTAGAAGTACTAACAGTGTTAGTACTGCTAACAATATTAGTACTGCTAACACAGTTACTACTGCTAACAGTGTTAGTACTGCTGAAAGTATTAATGCTGCTAATACTGTTAATACCTCTTCAAAGGTTAATACTGCCAACACAGTTACTGCTGCTAACACAGTTACTACTGCTAACAAGGTTAGTACTGCTAAGCATGCAAGTGCTGCCAAGGCAGTTAGTACTTCTAAAACTAGTCCTAATTCTAGCAAACATATTTCCAAGTCTATTATTGTAACAAAGTACTCCAAGAATGAGGAGTTAAAGTTCAAAAATCTTGTCAAGAAAGAATGCAAATATTTTGATGAGAAAGGGGTACCCAAGACCACTCTGGCTTGGGTTCCTAATTCATACTAATTGATTTATCTAATGTGCAGGGCAACCAACAGCTCAAGGGAAAGAGCATTTGGCATGTTGATAGTGGTTGCTCTAGGCACATGACAGGCAACATGTCATGCCTTCAGGATTTCAAGCATATCAATGGAGGACATGTTGCATTTGGAGATAATCTTACTGGTGGTAAGATAAGTGGAAAAGGTAATGTACCCAAAGGTAAGATGACATTTGAGGATGTCTACTATGTTGATCAATTAAAGTACAACCTGTTAAGTGTATCACAGGTTTGTGACAAACAACATAGTATATTATTTACTAATAATGAGTGTATGATCCTTGCTCCAGGGTTCAAGGTAGTTGATGAAAGCATGATACTACTTAGAACTCCAAGAAAGGACAATGTTTACTGTCTTGATATGGATAATGTTGATAGTGATTCATCTCTGAATTGTCTTGTTTCAAAAGCTTCTGTAGATGAATCCTCTCTCTTGCACAGAAGGATGTGTCACATGAATTTCAAGACTATGAACATTCTTGTTAAAAATAACCTTGTAAGAGGATTACCTTCAAAAGTCTTTTCATGTGATGATCATTGTGTTGCTTGTCTTAAAGGCAAACAACACAAAACTTCTCATAAGACCAAAGAGTTAAATTATGTTTCTTCTTGTCTCCAATTACTGCATATGGATCTGTTTGGTCCTACAAATGTTATGAGTATAGGCAAGAAATCTTACTGCTTGGTTATTGTTGATGATTACTCCAGATTTACTTGGGTACATTTTCTAAGGACTAAGGATGAAACAAGTGGTCTTATCAAATCCTTTATTCTAAGAATTGAAAACCAAACTAATCAAAGAGTAAAAGTCATTAGATCAGATAATGGAACTGAGTTTAAAAATCATGATCTAAACACCTTTTGTGAAGAAAAAGGTATTGAGAGGCAATATAGTGCTCCTAGGACTCCTCAACAGAATGGTGTTGCTGAAAGGAGGAATAGAACACTAATAGAGGCTGCTAGATCTCTGTTGGCTGATTCAAAATTGCCAATTACCTTCTGGGCTGAAGCAGTTAATACTGTTTGTTATGTCCAAAACAGAGTTCTAGTGGTCAAGCAAAAGAACAAGACCCCATATGAGCTTTTAAATAAAAGAAAACCTTTTATTGGTTTCTTCAAACCTTTTGGGTGTCCTTGTACAATTCTAAATACCAAATCTCACTTAGGTAAGTTTGATAGCAAAGCAGATGATGGATTTCTTGTTAAATATTCACCTCAGAGTAAGGCCTACAGAGTTTTTAACTCTTCTTCTAGAATAATTGAAGAAAGTGACAATGTCAAATGCAATGAGAACACACCAAATCCTGTTGGGTCTGGACCTCAGTGGCTATTTGACATTGATTCACTAACTAACTCTTTTGGTTTCAGTAATGAGTATACAGGAACAGGAAGTGGAGGATCAGGGATCACACAAGGTCAAGAAAGTATATCTAAATCTGTGATTTTTCCCATACCCACAGTAAATTCTGTTGAAGACTGTGAAAAGGAATCATTTACTGGACCAAGTCAGAGTGAAGAAGACACTAGAGATGAGGAGACTCAAGAAAATAATGAAGTGGCATCTGAAAACACTTCAGTTGAGTTGCATGAATCTAATCTTGAGGCTGGAATGAATGAAGAACCTAGTCATAACACCAGAGTTCAAAAGAATCATCCTCCACAGTTGATAATAGGAGATATCTCTTCTCCTATGATGACTAGACATCAAAGCAGGCTTCAGGAAATGCAAGATCAACAGCATACAGTGCTTTCTTGTTTTCTATCACAGCTTGAGCCTAAAAAGGCACATGATGCTATGAAAGAATCTAGCTGGATAGAAGCAATGCAAGAGGAACTGTTACAGTTCAAGCTACAAGATGTATGGGATCTAGTAGACCTTCTTAAAGGTCACAGAGCGATTGGCACAAAGTGGATTTTCAGAAACAAGAGAGATGAAAGAGGTATTGTCATAAGGAACAAAGCAAGGCTGGTGGCTCAAGGATATACTCAAGAAGAGGGTATAGATTATGAAGAAGTTTTTGCACCTGTGGCTAGGATAGAAGCAATCAGACTATTCCTAGCCTATGCTTCTTACATGAACTTCAAAGTCTATCAAATGGATGTAAAAAGTGCTTTTCTCTATGGATCAATTGAAGAAGAAGTATATGTCTGTCAACCACCAGGGTTTGAAAACCCAAGCTATCCAGACAGGGTATACAAATTAAAGAAAGCACTTTATGGACTACATCAAGCCCCAAGAGCATGGTATGACACACTGTCATCCTATCTCTTGGAAAATGACTTTGAAAGAGGAGTCATTGATAAGACTCTATTTATCAAAAGAAAGAAGAAGGATATCTTGCTGGTCCAAATCTATGTTGATGACATTATCTTTGGATCTACAAGAAACAACATGTGCAAGGAGTTTGAGGATTTAATGCATCAAAGGTTCAAAATGAGTTCCATGGGGGAACTTACTTTCTTCCTTGGACTCCAAGTTCAACAGAAGTCAGATGGTATTTTCATCTGTCAATCCAAGTATGTGCAGGATATTCTAACCAAGTTTGATTTCTCAGAATCAAAACCTGCCAGCACACCTATGGAAACACACAAGCAGATCACAGCAGATCTTGAGGGGGAGGATATGGATGTGCATCATTATAGATCCATGATTGGCTCTCTCATGTATCTCACAGCATCAAGGCCAGATATAATGTTTCCAGTCTGTGTATGTGCAAGATTTCAAGTTAGGCCAAAGCAATCTCACTTTCAAGCTGTTAAGAGGATATTCAGATATCTCAAAGGGCAACCCAGATTGGGACTTTGGTATCCTCATAACTCACCTTTTGACCTAATAGCATACTCAGACAGTGATCTAGGTGGGGCAAACTTGGACAGAAAATCTACTTCTGGAGGATGTCAGTTTTTGGGTGCTAGACTAGTCTCAATGCAGTGCAAGAAACAAACCACAGTATCCACATCTACAACAGAGGCAGAGTACATAGCAGCTGCAAGTTGCTGTTCTCAAGTCTTATGGATTCAGAATCAAATGTTGGATTATGGGGTAACCTTTCTACACACTCCAATCTTTATTGACAACAGCAGTGCTATTAGCATTGTGAATAATCCAGTCAAGCACTCAAAAACAAAGCACATTGAGATCAGGTATCACTTTATAAGAGATTGTAATGAAAAGAAACTTATTCAAGTTGTCAAAGTTCACACTGATAATCAGTTTGCTGATCTATTCACTAAAGCTTTTGATGTGGGTAGATTCACTTTCTTGGTAACAAGTGTGGGAATGATCAACTCTGAATAATCCTCTTCTCAAAAAGTGGTTTTATATCTGTATATTATTCCTGGAGTTACTAATCTTCTGTTTCAGGATATGCATAGCAGTACTCAGTGTTTAGCAAGTTTAAAAGGAGTAAGTTAGTTAATACTGCTAGTAGTTAATACTGCTTTCAGTTAATACTGCTAGTAGTTAATACTACTAGTGGTTAATACTGCTTTCAGTTAATACTGCTAGTGGTTAATACTGCTTTCAGTTAATACTGCTAGTAGTTAATACTGCTAGTAGTTAATACTGCTAGTTAGTTAATACTGCTAGTAGTTAATACTGCTTTCAGTTAATACTGCTAGTGGTTAATACTGCTTTCAGTTAATACTGCTAGTTGTTAATACTGCTTTCAGTTAATACTGCTAGTGGTTAATACTGCTTTCAGTTAATACTGCTAGTAGTTAATACTGCTCTAGGTTAATACTGCTTATATTCCGAATACTATAAATACTTTTTGCCCGCCTAAAAGTTCATAACGACTCTTTGCATACTGTTCTCTTGCACTCAAAACCTTTTCTCTCTCAAGTTCGAAGTTTTCAGGCAAGCTTTTCACTAAGATCAATGGCATCCATGACTTTCATCGACGAGCACAACGAGATTGCGATGTTACAAAAGCCAAAGCAAGCTGCAGGATTTCATCAGATTGTGGATTTCCTCAAGTCAAGCCACATTGCTCATGCTCTTATTGTATCCCCTACAATCTATATTGAGCATCAAAGGCAGTTCTGGGCCGATGCAACCATTGTTGTTGAGAATGGTGTGCAGATGATCAAGACAAGAATCTGTGATCAATCACTAACGGTTACTGAAGAGGTTATTCGCATCAGTCTACGTCTAGACGATGCCTCTGGTATAACCTCTATCCCAAACGATGAACTGTTTTCAAATCTTACAAGAATGGGGTATGGAGGCCCATTGGGAGTTTTCAAATTCTCTAAAGCAAAATTTTCACCCCAATGGCGTTTCTTTGTCCATACTCTTATGCATTGTATCTCCAAAAAGACTACTGGATGGAGTGAGTTCAGCAACACTATTGCTTCTGCTTTAGTGTGCTTGGCCACTGCCAGAAAGTATAATTTTTCTAAAATGATTTTCAGTGATCTTGTCTCAAACATGGGAAACAAAAAGAGCTTCTTTATGTATCCCAGGTTTGTTCAAGAAGTTATTACTCATGAATTGACGGATATACCTCAACCTGTTGGGGTATATGTACCTAAACCCACTAAAGGCAAGGTTTTCTCAAATATGAGAAGATCTGCTGGGGACTCTGAAGGAGTTGACACCCCATTGTTCTCTACAATGATGGTGGTGTCCCAAACCAATGAAGGTATGGCAGCAGGGTCAAGGCCCCCATTAGACCAACCCACTGCTAGCCAGGCCCAACCTTCCCTCTCAAAATCAATTCCCCAGTCCCTTCTTGAAAAACCAACCTCTCCCATCACCCAAACTTACAAGAGAAAACAGGTAAAGAAGGCTCCTTCCCTTCTTGTACCATTACCCACTAAGCCTATAAGCCCTCTAAGGGAGAATTCTCCCCTAGAGACTATCCAAAGGGAAACCACAAGGGTGTCTCCCAACCCAAAGGAGGTGCTCTCTGAGGAGGAGGTAGAGCATATGGGTGATGAGGCTGCCACTACTCCTGCTAGCACAGAGGAGGAAAGTGGTAACATCAATAAGACCTCCCCCATGGCAACTTTGAATGAGCAATCATTTGAAGGTCCCTGGTGCCAAGAAACCACAGGGGTGGATAGTGCTTCTGCAAGGCAGAAGACTTCCACTAATAAAAGATCCAATGATCCATCAAAAGAGGGTAACACTTCTGGAGAAGGTGAGAACATATATACTTACTATGAATTGATGGAAACAATGGGCAACATCAACCAAGATGTTCTCAAACAAAGGAAAGAAATTGAAGAGATGAAGCTGGTAATCCTGTCACAACAAGTTCAGATTGCCAAATTAAAGAAGATAGTGACAAAGCTTGTACAGAAGAAGAGAAGAAAACAGTTTGTTTTAAAGAAGAGGTCAACTAATAAAGATGCTTCCAACAAGGGGGAGAAAGAGGCTGAAAAAGAGAAAGCAAATCCAGCTGAGAGGGCATTTGAGGTTGAGGGGGAGAAAGAGGCAGAAAAAGAATCAGAATTCACTGAAGCAGCAGAAACTGTTATTACTGCTGAAGCAGCAGTAACAGAAGCAGCAGTAACAGGGCTTTCTGTTGAAGAAATGGAGATTGTAGAAACACTAGTCAAAGCAAAGAATGACACTCCTGAGGCTACTCAAAAGGCCAAGGGAGTAGTCATCAATGAAGGAAAAGTTCAACAAAAGGCAACAGAAAAGGCAAAGGAGACAAAAGGAAAAGGAAAGGAGAAAATGGTTGAAGCTGAACTGCCCGCCAAGAAAAAGAGTCAGATTGAGTTGGATGAAGAAATGGCAAAGCTACTTCAGGCTGAAATGGAAAAAGAAGAAAAACTTCAATCAGAGAAGGATAGAGAGCTTGCAAAGATCATGGCTAGAAAGTTGAATGCAGAATATCAGAAAAGCATCAAAGAAGCAGCTCAAGCCAAAAAAAGCTCTGTAAAAGTTTTTAATCAAAGAATGCCATTCAAAAAGCAAAAGAGACAACCCTCCAAGACATTTTTGGCCAATCAGGAAAGAAGAAAAATCATAAACTTCCTGAAAGGTGCAATTGGTGTTAAGGGGGAGATGTTTACTCACATGGCATTCTCTCAGATTGAAGAGTTGTATAACAAGGAAATGGCCAAGCTTCAAGGGGATTCAGCACAAAGGGAGGAGGCTGAGAGAAGGATGAAAGAGAGACATGATCTCAACATCCAACAACCATTCCCTGAGGACACCACACCTTCAAAAGATAAAACTGAAGAGATGAAGGAAGAACATGAAGGTGTTGGTATAGAAGTTACATCTGGGAAGAGGGTGAAGTCAATTGCCTCCAAGAAGCAGAACAAAAGGCCAAGAGTTGAAGAAACAGCAGAAACAGCAGAACCTTCAGTTACTTCTGCAACTGAATCTGTAAAGAACCCAGAACAATCCAATAAGCAATATAATCTTGATTTTTATATGACTACAACAGCTGATGAACCAGTTTCAGTTGATCCCATCTCTATGAAAGCTCCAGAAGTTATCTTTTGGGATATTTTGGAAGATCAAAGGAAGAAATACTTCAGGCTTAAGAGAATGGGAGATCTATATGAAGTGTACTCTACTTGGGGTAGACTCATAAGAAGTTGTTCAAGATCAGATTTAGAAGAGATGTTTAAAGTTGGATTGGAGATATATGAAAAGGAACTGAAAGAAGAAGGAATGAGCTTAATCAGATTAGCTATGGAGTACTTATGCATGATGTTTGACCCTAGCAAAGTTCTACATGTGATCAGAGATTTGCATCTACAGAATAAATTCCAAAGAATAGAAAATTGGATGATATTTGAAAGGTGTGGAGTCTATGTCATCACTGTGGACAGAGCTTATCATGAGTACTACTTAGTTGATAAAATCTATGATCACAGCAAGGCCAAATTACAAGCAATGTTGAATGCAAAGCTTACATGTTCAAAAGATTCAGAAATGGCAAAGATTGTGGTTAGCAGAATCATTAATCAAAGTTTGGGTTTGGATCCTAATCTAGGAGTATGAATTGAGGTGTTGAAAGCATCTTGAAGAAGATTTGAAGAACTTGACTTCTTTTCCTAAAAGTCAAGTTAGGGGGAGATTGTTGGGAACTGAAGAATTCTTCAAGTATGGTTAATGCTGCTAGTTCAAAGTTACTACTGCTAGAAGACTTAAAGGTTAATACTGCTGAGTGTTACTACTGCTAGTACTATTAATACTGCTAGTCATAGTTAGTGTTGCTTGAACAAAGTTAGTACTGCTTAGCTAGTTAGTACTGCTAGTGGTTAGTGCTGCTTAGTAGTTAATGCTGCTAGAAGGAAGTTAATGCTACTGAAGATTAATACTGCTTATATGATGAAGATTCGTATGAAAGGATATACATGGAAGCTTAGAGATATACATGGAAGATATACTGAAGATATTTTATTTATTGTAATTATCTTTGTATTCAGTATATATAGTGTATAGTTTAGAATAATGAGTTAACTTTTGTTTTCATTCTTTTAGAGAGAAAATCAACCTCAAGGCATAGATCCTAATTCTAGAGAAGTAGAATTCGTATTGGTGAGCCTGTTCATCAATATTGAGGTTGAGTGTGTAATCTTGTAAATTCAAAGCATTCAATACAAGTTTACAGTTTGTTGATTATATTGTGTTTTGATTTTGTGTTTGATTAAATATCAAAGTGTTATTCCGCAAACTTCTTTGATATTGTTTCTGAGAATTAATTCTTGTTGAGAATTTGATCCTGACAAGGAGGGCCTCGAGAAATGTTGATTCAAAGAATGCATAAGATCAAAGCATTTACAATAAGGAACATTTGAAGAAAACTTCTTGAAAATTTCATTAAATTTTTCAAAGGAAGGTACAGAGCAAATTTTACTACAACCCATTTTAGATTTGTGTTTCTTTTTACAGAAAGCTTTGTCTAATCTAGGTTGAGTTTTTTCAAAGACTCTTCGTGAGTGGCTCTTTGGTTGTACTCTCCCTTGATCTTCTTTCCTTGCTTTCACTGCAACAGAAGCATCAAGTTTATCAATTTTAGGCCATTTATTCTTCTGTTGCCAAGTGAGTTTTCTTGAAAAGGTTTTAATGGTCTTGGAGCTTTTGAATCATGAGAGATCTTGTTCTTTTTAGATCTTTCAAGCTCAAGAGAAGTCTTTGCTTGCAAGCATATGTCCAGGAAATCAGGACATATAGGTACACCTGTGGTTTTCCTTTTGGGAAGAACTGTTCTATTAAGAATGCCAGAGGTAAGTTTACTCTTCTCTGGACCACAGGGGAGTATCTCAAGTTCCACATAACTTATCTCATTTTCAACAGAGGACTCTGATTCTGACTCAGAGTCTGAATCGAGGAAGTCTCTGTGAATGAGATCCTGACCTTCTGCAAGTGCCTTGCTTTGTCCATTGGTGTCCTTTGAAGTATTTAGAGTTTTTGAAATACACGGAATGACCATAGGAGCGTTAAGACAGTTTTGTAGATCTTGCTCAAAGATTTCTCTTATTTCAGAGGTTAAATCAGGATGGTTGAGAAAATGATTTTCATAAGTTCTTTTCAAGTCGTTTTCTAAAAATCTTTTAAATATTTTTTCTTCCACAGAGGCCGGAACAAACTCTGGTGCTTCAGAGGACAAATCCTTTTCAGGAGTCATCATACATACAAAAGCCATTTGAGTTTGTGTCTCTGGATGACCGAATCTGAAGATTCCTATCTGTTTTTGAGACAGATATTTCTTTGGAATAGAATTTCTCTTTGATGAGAGTGAAGAAGGTGGATTATTATTTCCATACCATGTATCTACCATCAACAGAGGATTCGTCATATGTGGTTCTTCGGATGTTTTGCGCCTTTTAAATGTGGATAGAAGGTTTGGAAGACTTGGTTTTAATGATTTTCCAACGCAGAAGATGTTTTCTAAAGATTTGTTTCTTTTGTTTCCAGTATAGGGATCGACATCATCGAACCCTATGCCTCTTCTGCCAATTTGGGTGTTTACCTTTTCAGTGACTTTTTGAGCATCCTGTTACCTTTTGATTTTGAGATCTCTGTCGAACATATCTCGATGAAGAGCTTCTCTTTCTTTTTGAAAGAAATTTTTCAATGAGATGGCATTTAAACGATCACTCTCACATTTCTTTAGCTCTTTGACCTTTTCTTTCAAAGCTTTGTCGAGATTTGTGATTTTATCTTTGAAAACCCTTTTTGTTGAAATATGCTCAGAGGTAAGAGTTTTTTTTTCAAGATAAAGCTTATCCTTCTCTTCTGTGAGAAGCCTAGTTTCTCTTTCAAAGAAGGCAATCTTTTTCTCAAGATCTGAGCAAGTGTTTTTACAGACTAGAAGATCGTTTTGTATTTCAAGAAGTTTGATTTCAGAGTCTGTGTTGCAAGAGTTAGAAGTGGATACCTCACTCTCGTTGTCAGAAGAGTGGACTTATGCCATTCCACAGAAGAGTGCGTTGTTTTCTTCATCAGATGATTAATCGGTTACAAGGTTCTCTTGTTCTGCCATTAGGGATTTCTGAGTCTAGTACTCTGCTTTCTTTTTATAGAAGGCAGCGTCTCTTGTGGGTTTCCCTGTGTTGGCAGGGGACCTGCACTCTGCTGCATAGTGGCCTGGTTTCCTGCATTTGAAGCAGCCTTCAGTTTGCTTCGGGAATTTGTCACCAGCTCTGCCGTCTGACTTCTGTCCACTCCTTTCTTCTTGCCTTGGTTCCTCAGACCACTCCTTTCTCTTTGCCTCACCATATCCTCTGCTTCTGTCATCTCTTTCTTCTTTACCTTTGTACTCCGACTTCTTCTTAAGACCACGATTGAACTGTCGGGTCATTAGTGCAAGTGTTTTGGCCAGAGCAGCCATGTCAATCTCCTCCTCAGAATCTTCTTCACTTTCACTCTCTGCTACGAGTACCTTTTTCTTCTTCCTTTTCTGTGCCTCCTCAGCTGCCTTATCCTTCTTTCCCTTGTCTCTGCTTTCTGAGGTACTACCCACAAGAGCCAGAGGACCTCCGACAGAGGTTGATAGTTTGGAAATTCTGTTCTCTTGGCTAATCAGTGTTCCAAAGAGATCAGATATGGACCAAACATCAAGATCCAACGTGGCTTGCATGGACATGGTTAGATGAAGCCATTCATCATTAAGGCTCTGTAGAAATCTGACATTGTTTTCTTTGGAGGTTATGTGGATCCCATACCTCTTACACTTGTTTATCAAAGAATTGTATCTATTGTAAGTGCTTTGAATGGATTCACCCAGCAGAGCTTTGAATGCAAAATATTCATTTATGCATAAGGCTCTGTTGTTCTTGAGGGTTTTGGCACCACCCTCAAGTTGTTTATCCAGCTCTAACCATAGGTCCTTTGAAGTTTCACATGAGTCAAGAGATTGAAAGATATCATTTGGGATAGCCATTATGATTAGTCTTTTGGCTTTCTTTGCAAGCTCATGTTGTGCCTTTTCTTCTTCACTCCATTCAAGGACAGGTTTGGGGTGTTGATATTCAGGGATTTCAGGAGTATTGGCAGTGGCAGGAACACGAGGAACAGTTTTCATTGGGATGAAAGGAGGATTGTGAAGAAATTCAACCAGACCAGGATCCACACCTTCAAGGAAGTGTACCATCCTGATCTTCCACTGAGGGTATTCATCCCTTAGAAGAGTAGGAGGTTTGGACTGAGATCCAGCACTGAAGTAGTTGACAGTGTTTGCCATTTTAGTTTTAAAGAGGAGAACAAGGTATGGCACGAATCAGAAAGAGTATAACAGTAAAGGCAGATGATCAACCAACTAGATTTGAATCTGTCTTTGAATGAAGAACACACTTGTACCTTGAGTGCTGGAAACAAGTATAGAACAGGATCCTTTGATGTTGAAAATCAAAGTTTGCTCTGATACCAATTGTTGATCCCAGTTTTGACGTTCTTTAACTTGATTTAACCTTTTACTACACACAGATTAAGTAAATAGAGTGCGGAAGCGTTTAATACGTGTAGGAAAGATGATCAACCAACTAGCTTTGAATCTGTCTTTGAATGAAGAACACACTTGTACCTTGAGTAATGGAAACAAGTATAGAACATGATCCTTTGATGTTGAAAATCAAAGTTTGCTCTGATACCAATTGTTGATCCCAGTTTTGACGTTCTTTAACTTGATTTAACCTTTTACTACACACAGATTAAGTAAATAGAGTGCGGAAGTGTTTAATACGTGTAGGAAAGATTGAACATGCAAGGTAGTAAACACATAAGTAATTAATGAACAGGAAGTAAAGTATCACAAGAAAGTTACTCAAAGAACTGTTTCATTGATTACTGAAGAACACCAAGAACACGCACTAGTGTGTGCAAAAAGTGCTCAAGGATTATACAGACTGCTATTTTCGTGTATGTTACTTTTTCTCTAAGGTGGTGCTCCCTTAATATACAAGAGGGATGTACCCCTTAGTACAATACAAAAACTGACATTCCATAAACGGAATGCCACCTGGAAAGTAAACATCGTGGGATGCCCATTACTTTGATCTTGAGGATCTTTGTACATCAGGTCTCACGTGTTCTGCACGTGGTCTTTTCTTGATCTCTTAGAAAAACTTCAACATTGATCTCCAGAGGTTGGCCTTCACAGAGGCTCTGTGAGTGATCACAGAGGCTCTGTGATCCAAGAATCATTCAGGTTTCTGGTAGATCTTCTACGGAGTAACCTCTGAGCTTTGCACCTTTTGTGGTGTACTTGAGTGTTCAACGGCAGGCTTCTGCGATTCCCATAGGCTATTTTTCAATACTTCTATACAATGTGAGTGGAGCTAACAATGTCGATGTAGCCTTTCTGATCCGAGAAAGTAAGTTCCAAGGGGTGCTTGACACCTAGTCCCCTAAGGCCAGTTGGTCTGGGAGTGGCTGACCCAAATCCTGCAATAGAATCAGATAGAAAGTTACGTTTACGATATGTTCTTTACTTAATTAACTTTCTGATTAAAAGATACCAAAGTGCACGCGCTTAAAAGATGCCAAAGAGCACACTCATGTTAAGATGCCAATGTGCACACTGCTAAAAGATGCCAATGAGCACACATCTCATGATACTTGGTGATATGTTTGAGTTGTGATAAACCTGTAAATTTGTGAAAGTCTTAATTTTTGATGACTTTGTGTCAGTACATGCAAAGTTTTCTATAATAATTTTAGAACTGCATTTTTCTTGTAGCTAATCGAAGATTCGCATGTAAGCACACTGAATAGATTGCTGGAAGTTTTTGAAACTGAACATGTCTTAACTTGATATGCAATGAAACTTATTCTTGTATCCTACAACATATGTTTGATTTCAAATGATTGAGAAAATTGTAATATTTTACTCTGTAAAATTTAATTTGTTTAGTGTTTAAAATTTTATATGTTTAGTTGTTTCAAAATTTACATTCAGTATATTTTTCTTTCTACATTAATATTTGATCATTGTGTTCTCATAAATATATTTTAATGGGTTTATGCATTATTCAAGGGGGAGTGAACAAAGAGAATATTTTTTTCAAAGAATATATCTGTTTTTGAGGGGGAGTATCTGATTTTCTTTATATGAATGCTAATTTGAATTGTCACATCTAGTGCATTTGTGTAGGGGGAGTCAAAGATCTTAAAAAGGTAAATCTTGTCTAAGTCAGCTTTGCGGCATGACCCGCAAACTTTGTTTTACGCTTCCTTCGTGAAACGCAAACCTTGCTCTGCGTTTCCTTCTTGAACCGCAAACTTTGATTTGCGCTCCCTTCATGAAACGCAAACTTTGGTTTGCGCGTCCAACATGAAACGCAAATCTTGGTTTGCGCATCCAACATGAAGCGCAAACCTCCTCTATTTTCTCTGTTTCTTTGATTTTGCAGATCTAAAGTTGTCTCGTTTCCAACATTTGCATGACCAAGTTGATCAAGATCATCAAGGTCATGAGGGGGAGAAGTCAAGGAGAAGTTAAAGAGACAAAGAGCTCAAAAGTTTATCTGTTGATCAAGATTCGCTCAAAGATTCTATTCTCTCAGCTACAACAAATTCTTTTGCTGTTCCTGCTCCGATCATCACAGTTCATTCAAGATCATTCAAAAGAGGTGTATCGTCTTGAGCTTAAGCAGCAAAGAAAATTTTCAATCTGCAAGATGCTGAGAAGAATTTTTTTCTTAAAAAGTCAGAAAGCTTCACAAAGTCGCTTTGTTGGTCCGTGCTGTTATAGAAGACAATTTTTGAAGACCAAAGCGCCAATGATTACTAAGGGGGAGATTGTTAGGTCTGATTTTATAGTAATCATTGTATTTATAGGGCTTGGTCATATACTGTGTTTAGTGCTTATTCTGTGTTGTATTGACCAAGGGTATTTAAGTCCCTTTGGTCTTTGTGTCTTGTAAGAAACACACGCATATTGAAAACATTTTTTCTACTTTGCGCTTCCAAGTCTCTCTCTCTCTACTTTCTCTCTCTAAGGATTCTTAGATCTTGGAATCTCAATAATCATCAAAACATCTTCAATTTCAACTTTATCTTTGATCACCCCCTTTGTATTTAACGTAACAATCTCCTCATTTATGATGATTTGACATTTTCCATCCTTTGATCTGAGTATCTGAATCATGAACTGTATATACCCGAATCTTTTCAAATTCAGATATAATGAACTTGGTAACCCCGATTCAACAAATGAAACAGTTAGAAGTGCCTGTCAGTAACACGGAGTTACTGTGTACAACGAATGTACAATTTAAGGAGTTTGTTTGATGATGACTCCCCAGGACTTCCATTCAATCATTGAAAAACACAAGGTTTATCTATGAATGTTCTGACAGAAAAACAAATTTTATGTGTGCTCGTGCTTGTGTATGAAAGAATTTAGCACAATGACTGTGTTTCATAAGGCTCAAATTGTGTAAACTATTGAGACAGCAACAAGTATTACACAGACTCAATGTGCATGAAAGAGGTGCGAAGGTGGGGCAATCTTTCCTTCTTTTTCAATATCTAAATCTTCCTAGTGAAGATTAGATAGCATATATGTTGCGTCCGCAAAGAAAATGAAACATTTCTTTGTTAAGAAAGAAACGAGTGGTTGGTGGGGTTAAATGCAAGAGTTGGCATGGGCTCACTGCCTGTTTCAATAATGGTCACCAAAGAATGTGAACCAATCAGAAATGTGGTTGCCCGACTCAGAAAGTGGTTGGTGCAGAATTTTGATATTCTTTTAACTCTGTTCTCACACCCTCTTTCTTTTTAACATTTTGCTTACTTCTAACCAAACTCTCTTTTACATTTTTTCCGCTCCACGCAATGAGAAAAACACAACCGGATGAGTTATCTCCCCCACTCTTTGATTTTGACCCCTCACCCCTCAATCACTCAAGGATAACTTCCTGGGTAGGAAACATTGGTTAACGTGAATCCATGGAAGTTCTGTTTAAGCTCACACACAAATCCCATGTAAGTCCTATAAAGAATAGTTGCTCAACAGTTTAACTGAACAGTTAAGCACAAAATATATGATAACATTGTCAAAAAATGTATGCTCGTGAGATTTGAGCAATTGAACTTTGAAGATTTCTCAAAACAAGGATATCGAATGAATGAAATGAAATCATGAGAATTGTTTTGAGAATCTGACATTGTATCAATCAGATCAAATGAAATGGTTAGGGTATCAAAGAATTGGATATTTTGTTTATATGAACGAATATAAACAATTTTGCATTGAAAGCACAAATATTGAAATGATGATTGATGTTCAACAAAAGTGAAATCAAACGAGGGTATTACCATCGAAAAGTTGTTTCGTTTTAGAGACATGGTAATAACTGATTCAAATGAAGTACTGAACTGGTGTGTATGAATACTTGACAGTATATGAAAAGATAATACACAAGTATTGATCTTTGGAAACACATGGTCAGTTAAACATTAAAGTTCAACAATGAAAAACATTTAAAATCACACTTATAAATTCATAAAATCTTTTGAGAACAAGAAGTGGTTTGAACATTTAAGAAAGTGTTTTTCATGCTTGAAAGTTGTTCGTCTTTCAAACAATCAGAGATCTAGGATTAGAAGATACTTACTTTTAAGCTCCCCCTCAAATTATTATAGAATGATTTAGGTCAGATAAGCTCCCCCTAGATATTTTGCATAATATCCTTATCTGGACATTGAAGAACGGGTCCTGATCTGTCATGTGATCAGAAGCCACAATCTTGACACTTAAATCCGGGTTTTGAACTGTTTTGTTCAAAAGCCATAGTCTTTGACGTTGAAAACCGAGTCCTGAGTTGATTTACTCAGAAGTCAAAATTTTGTACTTTGAAGTACGAGTCCTGATCTGTACATGATCAGAAGTCAACCATCTTGCCCCCCCTAAACCTGTGGTACCTGCGAAACAGATTTAACAGGCTTTGTTACCCACTGGTATTTGGGTCCTGGTATGTTAGATTTAATAATCCACTTCTCATTAGATGTATATCTTTTAAAACCAGAATTCTGAGAAGTTATTCTATAAGAACCGTACCAGTTATGAGCAGATTGTTTCTGAACGAAGTCATTCTCTCCACAGTAAGAACAACAGATTTTCTTCTGTGCAATCCTGATCAAATGATTAGTAGAGAAATATATATCAGGATTACCAAAAGATTTACCTTTATGTGTTCTGTTCTCTTTGGCTTTGGATGTGGAATTGAATGATCTTGCATTCTTCTTCTCATCATCTGAAGAACTCTTCACTCTCCAGACTATCTGATTTTTCTTAGAAGACTTTCCAAGAGATTTAACGTAGAAATTTGCTGAACCATCAACAGATTTGTCATAGAATAGATTAGATGGTCTAATCTGATTTGATTTGATAGTTTGTGGTTTGACACAGTTCTGTTTGAAAACATTTTTATCATGAATAGAACTTGAAGCTGTTTTGAAAGAACAGACTGATTCTGTTGAATTATCAACAGGTGATTGACTAATCACATCAGCTGTTACTTTTTCTGACAATTCAATGTTTGCAGCTTCTAAGTCATTTATCTTTTTAGTCAAAATGTTTCTTTCATCTGAAAGTGTGTCAAACTTCTGTTTCAAATCAGACTTGGCCTTCTGTTCTTTTTGGTAATCTGATGACAGAACAGTTAATTTGGATGTGAGCTTAGATATTTCAGATTCAAAATGTGAACGTTCTTGCTCAAAATTCTTTTCCAAGTTCTTGGATTTTTCAGATATTTCCTTGAAAATCCTAGTATTTCTCATTTCCGCGTTTTTCTTTTCAAGCTCATAAGACCTCTTGTTTTCTTTAAAGCATTTTCTTTCTTTCTCAAGTAGGTCTTGTAAAGTCGAAATCTGGTTGGGAAGTTCAGTAATTTTATTTTCAAGAACTTGTTTCTCGTTAGCAAATATATCCCGTTCAGTTATCAAAATCTTTTCAAATTCGGATACTTGTTTGGAAAGTTTTATGCATCTAAGCTCCAAATCTGTTTTCTCTTGGAGTGTTTTCTTTGAAAAGTCAGATATCTTTTGAGTTGAAGATGTCTCCAGTTTTGATTTTTCTTTCTCTGCTTGGATGCTTTTTGACAGTTCAACATTATGTATTTCCAAGGCAGATATCTTATCTTCAAAAGCCTTAAACTTGTTTTGAATTTCAACTGATTCAGCTTGTAAATCTAATAATTTTCGTTTAGTTGTTTTCAGTTGGCTTTTGAGATATACAATCTTTTTGTCTTTCAACTTAATCTCTTTCTCACATGACTGAATAGTCTTTTCTTTTAAATTAATCATTTTTTCTCTTTCTTTAATCTCTTCCTCTTTCTCTATTATCTCTTTCTCTCTTATCTCGTTCTCTTTTGCACTGATGATACCTGCAAAATTAGATTTAACAGTATTAGTACACTTTATACAGTCAGAAGTTTTATCAGAGTTTGACAAATGAAATTTCAACTCCTGAATCTGTTTTAGAAGCACTGAATTCTGAATTTTCAGTTGATCTCGTTCAGCTTCTATTTTCGGTATCTCAGGCATGTACAAGACTGCCATATCTCTTGCGGACAATACAATATTCCCTTTATCATCAGTAGTAGGCATCTTGACAGATTAGCTTGATATGAATGATCGTTCCCAAATAATTCAGAACAGTTTAACTGAAAGTCAAACTTATATCAACAAAAGAAAATATCTCTGAAAAATTGTAACTCTGAAACTTTCAAAGCAGTGAAACTCTCAGAATTCTCAGATTGACTGGACTTTAACTTGCAACCTTGAAAAATTTCGCAGACTGATTAATCACAAACGTTGACAAACTCACAAACTACACATGAATCAACCTTGCAAACTGTCCAAACCAAACTGTGCAGATCAATTTACACTAGAAACCCAACCAATTACAGACTTAAAAACACACAAACTGTGCAGATGTGTGCAAATTATGTAAATTGTGTGAATTTGCAGAATGTGTGAATGTGCAAACTGTTTACACCAGAAAACCTACAGACTGTTTACACAAATTACAAACTGTTTAATGCAGGCTGTATGAATATTCAGCTTTAAAAACCTGCAGACTTCATAAACTCACAGGCTGCATGGAGTTTAGAATTCTCAGATCACACAGATTATAAAACACAAACTATCAATCTGAAACTTGCAAATTACTTTGAACACAAACTTGCAGATTCTTATCTGTCAAACTGAAACTCGCAAGCCAAATGATTTCAGCCTTAAACTTGAATTCCAATGAATATGAATATGGAACTTGCAAGCCAAATGAAAGGCTGTGTTTTGAGAGTTTTAAGAACTCGCAAATGCTTGAAACACGCAGATTATGTGGATTCAGATTTGCTGATCATGTGAAGTTTCAACAGATTAGATGAGTTTAAAAAATTGTAGATTACTCAAACATGACTTCACAGATTTGAGTGAATTAAAATTCGCAGGAAAACTCACAGATCACATCAAATTGAACAAGTTACATGAAACCTCAAATTTGCAGATCACTGGACAGAAAATCGTAAAGAAACTAGCGATCTTGAACTTAATCACGCAGAATTCACAGATTCTTAAAAAAACACGCAGACTGCCAAAAATTCACAGATCAATCTCATTGGAAACTTGCAGATTTCATAAACTCGTAGATTGCATAACTTTGGATTGGACAGATTGCACAATTTGAACCTGCAGATCATTTCAATTTGCAAAATGAAACTTGGATCTTGAAATTTAAAACACGCAAACTCGCATAGGCTGTGGACTAAATTTGATTTAAACACACAAGTCAAACATAAGAAACAATCTCAGTGTTGTGCGAGTTCTTGAGGAACTTGCAGATTGTCTTTGCGTGTTCTGTATGAATCTAAACTCACAAGTTGAGTAATTTTGAAATTTAGTTTTGTGTTCTGGTTGGCTCAGATCGAATTGAACTTGAAACACCAAAATCCGTAGACTGAGTAGATCAAATGAACTTGCAATCTGCTAGAACTCTCAGATTAAACAAATTAGATTGAAACTCGCATATGACATAAACTGAAACTCGCAGAAACTCGCAGAAACGTTTGCAATCAAATGAACTCTTGAATCGACCGGGGTTTGAAGAACTCGATCGGTGTCCTGTACAACATGAAACATCAATTTGTGATTCAATTAATTAGAACTTGAAACACCAAATTATAGCCAATATACCCAACACCATTTCTTGCAGAAACATTTCATCACAGACACCAAATCTATCCAAAACGACACCTTCAAATCTTGTTTTGAACACACTTCAGACCTTCATGAAGATGACAAGAACAGTGAGATGGTCAACAATGGAGAAAAAACCAAATGGGTATGATTTGGTTTACAAGATTCAAGAATGTGCGCATTTGGGTCTCTGTGACCATGGCCAACAGCTTCATTGATACGTTTTGAGATCTGGGTTCACTACCAATGTGTTTGTTTCATCTGCCCTCATCAGTTTGTATGTTAAATTGCAGTTCAATGTCTGAACATGAACTCTCAGATTAATAGGACTGACAATCACAGATTACAACGATTGAAACCTGCAAAACAATTGAAATCGAAAATCAAATAGAACCCAGATCACATCAAATAGAATTCGCAGGTTGTTCATGAACTAGAACGAGAAAATAAAACTCGCAGAATTTAGAATTTCAATTGAAACTCGCAAGTTAAAAGAAGTATCAATTTGAACATCAATTAGTTGCAGATTGAAATTGAAAACTCAATCATCAATTTGAACATAGATTGAAATTGGAAACTTCAATTTGAACCTCCCGATTGAATCTGAAAATCAAATGCTTGAAACGCGCAAGCCAATTTAAACTCGACCCTAAAACACGCAGATTGAAGAACTGCAGAACGCGTAAATCGAATTGATGTTGAAACGTGTAGATTGAAGAACCTAAGAATGCGCAAATTGAATTGATCTCAAACGCGCATATGTCTGAAACTCGCAAATGCCTAAAACGCGCAGGCTGACTTCGAGACTGAAACGCGCAAGTCGAATCAGTCTGAAACGCGCAGACTGAATTTGATACTCAAACACGCAAGCTGAAGCAACATTAGAACGTGCAGATAAGGTCTTGCGGATTTACAGAACGCGCTCATGCCTGTCTGCGTGTTTTCTCAAACTCGCAGATCGAAGAGTTCGAAACTCGCAAGATTAGTGACTTGATGTGCGTGTTTTTCAAGAACTCTGCGTGTTCTTCAGGTTCTTTGTTTCACCAATCGATCCAAATTGATTAATTGAAAATTTGATCTTCAAAACCTGCAAATCAATGATCGAGAAACACTTTTAAACACTTTTCTAACAGATCAAAGTAACTAAAAATGACAATTTACAGTGTAAAAATCTAATCACAGAGTTCGACATTTTTGCTACTCAAGATCCACGAATACAAAAAATGCAGTCTGATTTTGTGATTAAATCTTGTGCAAGTGAAAATAAGATGTGTTTTAAATCAGATTTGGATCACAACAAGATCAATCTTATGATCTAACATCAACAAAACAATGAAAATTCGATCCAAGTCCATATTTTCAGAAAACAATCTGTGTGATTTTGAATTTCAAGAATTAGATCCACAATTACAATTAAACTTGTTTCTTTGATTAATCTGTGAATTCAAACAAATTTCTCAAACAATACGAATCATGTGAACCATTTTCACAATCAATCCAGAAAATTTTCAACAGTGATCGTCTATGTGTTCTTGAAAATTTCTTGAAAATTCCAGAAATTAATCCCAATTTTCTGTGCAAATCTTTCTGAATCAGTTTGGTTTGCTCTGATACCAATTGAAATTGTATTCCCAGATTCAAATCAAGCAATCAAACAACAATCTCAATCAAGAATCAATATGACAGTGTTAAGTCTAGAGAGAGAGTAGAGAGAGAAAGTAAATCTTGATATATGCCAATTAAAGCTCTTTGTTAGTGTTACATGATTTACAAAGAATACAAACTATTTATATGGACTATTAAACTCTCAAGTAACTTGAATAAGGTATCCACTCAAACTCTCAAGTACTTAAGCACCATCTAAAACTAATGTTGACTTTTTACATTTTGACTTACATTGACTTCCTTTGACTTCTAAAATACAAGGCTTTTTACAAGGATTTCCTAATTAAATCTTGTATACAATTAATGCACTAACATAGGTAACTACAGATTAAGTCTTGATATTTAACATACCTAACTACAGATTAAGTCTTGATATTTAACATACCAAGTTTTGAAATGAGAAAATTAAATCTCTTTTCGTCTAACGGCTTGGTGAATAAATCAGCAAGTTGATAATCTGTGTTTACAAAGTAAAGTTCGATTGTACCTTTTTCAATATTATCTTTAATAAAATGATATCTCACGTCAATATGTTTGATTTTCGTATGTTGAACATGATTTGCAGATATAACAATAGTGCTCTTTGAATCGCAGTAAATCGGGATATTGTTATACTTGAAACCATAATCTCGGAGTTGTGTTCGCATCCACAGCACTTGATAACAACAGCTAGCCGTAGATACGTATTCTGCCTCAGCTGTTAAAGTAGATAGACACAATTGTTTCTTCGAAGCCCAACTCACGAGCTTATCTCCCAAGAATTGTATGTGTCCCGAAGTACTCTTCCTGTCAAGCATACAAACTGCATGATCTGCGTCTGAATACGCTCTTAGCTTAAAACTAGTATCTTTAGAATACCACAAACCAATATCTGCAGTTCCCTTCAGATACCTAAATATACGTTTTACAGCTAAAAGATGGGTTTCTTTAGGCTAATCCTGACACCTAGCACACAAGCATGTAGAAAACATAATATCTGACCGATTAGCCGTCAAGTACATTAATAAAACCAATCATTCCTCTATAGGTTCTAACATCGATAACTTTTCCCGAAAGATCAACTCCGATCTTAGTTCAAGGTGCCATCGGGGTACCAATCGGAGTACAATTTTTCATTTTAAATTTTCTCAGAATATCAGAAATGTACTTCGCTTGATTAATGAAAATCCTCGTAGAAAATTGTTTAACTTGTAATCCAAGAAAGAAATTCATCTCTTCCATCATACTCATCTGAAAACGTGACACCATGAGGTTTGAAAATTCTTACAAAACTTTGGATTAGTTGAACCAAATATGATGTCGTCCACATATATTTGAATTAAAATGATATTAGTTATCTCCTTTTTAATGAAGAGAGTAGTATCGATTTTACCTTTAGAGAAGCTAGACTTGACTAAAAATTTGGATTGAACATCGTACCAGGCGCGAGGACTTGTTTCAAGCCATAAAGAGCCTTGTCCAGAATGTAGACATGATCCGGTTTATTAGGGTTGACAAAACCTTCAAGCTGCGAGACATAGACTTCCTCCTTTAGAATGCCATTCAGAAAGGCAGTCTTCACATCCATTTGATAGACTGTGAAGTTCTTGTGTGCGGTGTACGCTAAAAACATTCCGATTGCCTCTATACGCGCAACTGGAGCATAAGTCTCGTCGTAATCTATTCCTTCCTCTTGCCTATATCCTTTAGCCACAAGTATTTCTTTGTTCCTTACCACGATACCATCCTCATCTTTATTATTTTTGAATACCCATTTCGTGCCAATGATTGTTTTTTTTCTTCAGGTCGGGGCATGAGTCTCCATACTTTAAGCGCTTCGAATTGATTGAGCTCTTCTTGCATTGAAGTTATCCAATATGAATCAGCTAGAGCTTCAGATACTCGGGTAGGCTCTATCTTACTCATAAATGAATCATGCATGCACTGGTTCAATGTTGCAGACCTAGTTTGCACCGGCTTGGATGGATCTCCAATAATTTGATGTATGGGGTGCTCTTTGGTCCACTTATGTTCATGAGGGAGTGGATTAGATATAGAATGATCATGTTGATCATCTAGGTATCCACTATCGTCTTCTAGTTGGGGTTCAGTTGAAGTAACAGATACAGAGGTTTCAGTTGATTGGATATTTGCTATCTGTTGAGTAGGCATGACAGTACATCCAACTGATGTTGCAACCTCTGGCTCTTCATTAGCATGTACAACTTCAACTGATTGAGTAGGTGGTTGAATTTGAATTTCTTCCTGAATCGGGGAATTTGATTCAGTTGAGATATCTGAAGTGATTAGATGATGATTACATGAATCTCCAGATCTGTCAATCACAACAGGTTTAGTCACTCTAGAACCAAGAAACTCATCATAGAAAAATTCAAACAATAAATCTAAATCTTATAAATGAGATGTAGACGTTGATGCTTTATCAGAATTAGAAACGTTAACCACAGGTTCTGGGCTGATTTGTCCAGAAGCTAAAACTCCGGTAATAACGGGTTCTGAACTACTTTGAATAGAAGCCATTATTCGTTGAAGTATGAGTTTTGAACTGATGTATTCAGAAGTCCAGGTTCTTTTACTCCCCCCTTAACTTGAGATGCCAGCAACACAGATGAATCTCTTGGCTTTGGTACCCACTGGTATTTGGGTCCATCTTTGTTAGTTGCAGTTCTATTAGGAGTAATATAATAAGAACCATACAAATAATTATCAAAAATGGGTTTAGGTACCCATTTATAGATGGGTCCTTCCAAGTTAGCACGTGATTTTGGCATCCATTTGAATTTGGACCCTTTGATCTTTTGAAAATCTTTTGAAACATATGAATTATATACATGATATGAACCAAACCAATTATCAGAATATTGTCAAGACACAAAATCATTTCTACGATATGTGGAAGAATTATTAGTAGACGGAGATAATTGGAGTAATTGCTTTATTGAGTAAGTCTTGTAAGAAGATACACGTTTTGTTTTATGAAAAGCAATGTTACCAATTACATCAGTATCACTAACAGTCACTCTATTACATTCAATATCAGAACATGATTTTGTAGTCTCTTCAACTTTCTTCTTTGGTCTCCATTCTGATTTCACTTCAGGCTTTGTCTTTTTCACATTTGAATCATATGAATTTTGAAAGTTAGAACTGTGAGATTTGAAAGATTGTCTTTTCTTTGATTTATCAGTGTTAGTCCATTTTTGTGAGTTCTTTCTCTTCTTACCTTTGGTATGACTGATACACACTGAAACTGATTTATCAACCTTAGTTGATGATTCACCCTTTTCAAATACACTTGGTAAACCTTTTGAATTCACAATAAATTGAGAATGATCTGGAAGTTTTGCATTAAAGTCAAATTGATCAACACATTCATCAAAGAAACCATCAGAGTTTAGAAAATCAAACTCTTCATCAAATAGAACATTAACATCATTTGGCTTAGAAACTTTGGAAGAATTTGATAAATCATTGTTAACAAAAACAGTTGAAAATATCATTTGTTCTAGCCTAGTCAAAATCCTCTCATCTACAAGAGTGTTCTCAAGTTCAGAAATTTTACTTTCTAAAATGAGTGGAGGAACATAAATTTTACCTTCAAACCGGTTTGACTCCAGTTCCTCTGTAGAATAGCTTTGAAAATAATCATTAGAAAGAAATTTTAACTGTTTAGAACTGTAACTAGAATTCAACCTCTCATAACGAAATGAAAGTTGCATTTTAGTTTTATTTTTCCTTTTCTCATTTTGTTAGTGTATTGTTGTATCCAAGATTTAATAGTAAAAGTTAAAGTGTTGTAAAGTCAATCATAGTCAAATACTTTAGTATAAATACTTTAGTGTGAGTGTTGGAGAGGTGAGAACATTGAGAAGCTAAGGCATATGAGAGAATCAGTTTTGTGAGTGTTCTTGTAACATGTGACTTAAGTGAGATATACGACTTGAAATCTTGGACTTACATTTGGTATCAGAGTAGTCCAATTTATTCAGAATGGATTGAATTACATTTGATTTGATCGATTTTTCATTTTCTTGGAAGAACACGCACGAACGTTTCTGAAAATCACTGTTGCATCAATTTTTTTTGTTCAGTCGATTTTATTGAAAGATAATGGGTTATCGGTGATCGATAAGTGTTTTAAAATATTTCTTTTTTAGATTCGATCACAAAATTCGCACTAATTCGCATCCAATTTTGGATTTTTGTGATTTTCGTTAATTGGAAGTTACACTTCCACCCCCATATTGTCTTATTTTTGGCCTCTTGCCAAAAGCTATTAAAATATTAGAACGTTTAATATTAAACCGTTTTTAAACACACTAATTCAAATGTTTATCTCGATCATAAGTAATAATATTTTTTTGGCCTCTTGCCAAAAGCTCCAAAAATACTATTAATGTATTAAAACATTGAAATTGACTTCATATGCCAAACTTATATTTATTTTGGCCTCATGCCAAAAGCTCTATAATTAACAATATATCTTTAAAGGGAGAAGTTTGAAAAACCCAACAAACTATCTGATTTTGAATGATTAAGTCCTTAAACTATTTTTTTGAATGATAAAACCTTTAAACTTTCTAAAACCGGTTAAAAACATCCTTGTAACATGTAAAACAGGTTAATATGATAAAAATTTGGGAAAAGTCTAAGAAAACCCAACAAACTATCTGATTTTGAATGGTTAAGTCCCTGAATTTTTTTAATAAATAAATCTCTAAAGTTTTTCTTATATCTTTTTACCAAATAAATTCTTGAAATTTTTTTGAACAAACAAATACCACAATTTTTTTTTAAAAAACAAAATCATGAACTGAACTTTGAACAAATAAATCCAATTTTTTTTAACAAAAAATATATACAATTTCTCTCACTGACAACAAAATAAAATGAATTAATTAAACAGAGAAAAATTATACCATTTTCATTAATAATTTCGAAACATTCAAAAGTTTTGACTAAATCATAAATAGATAAATACAAAAATTATACTCATCATTTCACAAAATATACAAAAAAAGGCCAAATTTTTCATAAAATATACTAAAAAAAACACTCATCCCTTCACAAAATATACCAAAAAACGTTAATACTTTCACAAATATACCAAAAAATGGACTTTTTTTGTTATATTTGTGAAGGGATTGGCTTATATTTTGTGAAAGGATGGATATAACTTTTGTATGCATCTATTTATGATTTAGGCATATCTTTTGAATGCTTCGGAATTAGCAATGGAAATGATATACTTTTTTCTCTGTTTAATTGGTTCATTTTACTTTTTTGTCGGTGAGAGAAATTGTATATATTTTTTTGTTCATTGTTTTGTTCAAAAAATAGTTTCGAGTTTATTTGTTCAAAATTAAGTTCATGATTTTGTTTTTTTAAAAAAAACTTTAAGATTTATTTGTCAAAAAAAGTTCAAGAATTTATTTGGTAAAAGATTTAGGAAAAAGATTAGAGATTTATTTGTTAAAAAAATTCAGGGACTTAATCAGTCAATATCCATTAGTTTGTTGGGTTTTTTTAGATTTTTTCCAAATTTTTATCACATTAACCTGTAAAAGTTTTTACAGGTTACAAAGATGTTTTTAACCGGTTTTAGAAAGTTTAAGGGTTTTATCATTCAAAAAAATAGTTTAAGGACTTAATCATTCAAAACCAGATAGTTTGTTGGTTTTGTTCAAACTTTTCTCATCTTTAAATTAAAAACATCGCAAGATATCGATTGGATTTTGTCAAACGGGTGTAAATAGTCCTAAGGTTTGTAGGGACTTAAGAAATCTATGTGATTCCTCTACTGCCTGGAAATCCAATAGATTGACTTCTTTTCGCCAAATTGAAATATTGATGAAATATTATCAACAAAATGTTAGCATACAAAAATCCAATATTGTTATGAAAATGAATTTCATACATAAAATAGTAATTATATTCATAATCCATTGTCTTATCAAACAGAAAATCATACATTATCCCTTATATACGTAAATGGTTGAACAACTCATTCGTGATTCAATGTCCTAAACTCAAAAGAACCTGAGTACAAATATGAATATCCAATGTAAAAACAACTTTCATTGGAAAAGTACAAGAATATACCTAAAGTCTATCAACTACCTATTAACCCTAAAACCAACCTCCTGAAAAAGGTACAAACAAATATCATCATGTTTTGAGATGAAATATAAATCTTAACTTTCATATGAATACCTTTACTAGAAACCCCCAAAGAATTGTGGGATGCCCCGAAAGGGAGAATCAAGAGTATTCATGAATATGTACTTCCAGAACTAATCGTACAGCGAAATGAAACCCACTTACTCAATTACAAAAAGGTAACTGATTTCAACAAAGAAATATTATATCCAAAATGCGTCTCAATCTCTGTGGCGAGAAACTCACAGAAGATGACATGATTTATAACATTAATTCTAACTTTTCATATATCAGTAAATATTTATGAACCAATATAAGTTGGAACGCAACCTTTAGACAAACTCATCAACCTATTGCAAGTGTTTGAGAGACACAACAAGGCTCTTTCAAATAACAACACCAGATATGTCGGGACAAAAGAATTTTTCCAAGATTAATAATGAAAGCGTTAGAGATGGAAACAACTCCAAAGAATAATGAGTGAAATACAATTTCTCACACGTGGCATCTATGTACCACGTGGACAAGACCGTGGAAAAGGTCAGGGTCATGACAATAGTTGGAAGGATTTTCCAATCCTTGGAGCAGAGATGCAACTACCGCCGAGTTGATATTGGACATTGAAAGAAGAAATACATTAATCACTAATTCTTTCAAAAAAGGAACAAACTGAAAATAAACTATATCATATTATTAAGATTGATTAAGCATATGTTTCCTTGAAATTTATGTTAAGCATAAAATTAATATACACACTCAAATCGATAACCATTATAGATGTAAAGAAATATATTAAAACAAATATAAAACTCTCAATATTCTCCGTTCCGTGTAGGAATATATCGAGGAGAACTTGAGTTTTTGTAGAACATTTCACACAATCTAAAAAGATTGACTAATATTTATTTTATATCTCATCCAACCAAAATACTTAGACGATATACTGTCATTTTCTTGTTGGTACAAGATTAATAGTCACTAAAACACTATATTAATAAAAACCTTGTTAAATATTCATATCAATTGGAAATCATATTATATGAATGTAATTGAGTATATGTACATCAACTCTAATGATATGAAAGGAACATATATTAGAGAAATTAACGTGTCAAATTTGTGGATTATCTAGGTTACTAAATCATGTTTTGTCACCAATAAAGAATTTTTGGACAATGACACATATATGTTTCGACATTATCACATAGGACACCATGGTCATGACATAGTGATCCGTGCTTGCAAAATACACATAGACATATTCTCCTTCGAGTAAAAGGAAAAATGAGGAAAATTGCAAATGTTGACTTCTACAACATAAGAAGCAATAATATGCGCCCTCAAATACCTAAAACTTTTGTATACCCTGATCCTTAGCCAAGACAGGAATGAGACTATCCTAAATCTAAGAACATAATACAAAAAATATTACATTCTTACAATGAATACATGATGATACTTATGGACATAAACATCCAGAATGCGGGTCATTAAAGTACTTTATGGTTCTGGTTTCGACACGATGAACGCATGTCGTATTATTGTCCACATGAAATGCTGCACTCCTAGCACTAGCAATACGTTTAAGGGTTCACCACCCTGATTATCTCATCATGTCTACATGACTTGGATGTTAGAGAATTTACATCATAAGGATTTGATGATTATTGCATATGTATTGGGATCACTGTAGAGTTTCCTATACCCCATATGTATATCTAAAATGGTCTCGTAGAAGTTGTCATCAAATGAACATAGATGGTAGCCAAGACATTGGTTATGCGCACCAATTTACCTACATGTGTTTAGGGTTATGCAATACTATATGCCACTTTACTTCTTCATTTTGAGACCTATTACTAGCTAACCAGTCTCATATGTACCAGTTGGTAAATGGATATAAGTCTACTATTTTACATTTACGCATGTTTGGTTGTGTAGTATATGTGCCAATTGTGCCTCTACAGAGCACCAAACTTGGTCTTTAAAATGATTAAGTATATTTGTTGGATATGAATCTACAACAATCATCCGCTAATTAGATACCTTTACGGGTGATCTTTTTACCCCTAGATTTGCGGATTGTTACTTTGATGAGACAGTCTTCCCGTCATCAGGGGGAGATAGGAAAAAGGATTTTCCAAGGGAACGACAGGAAATGTCAGAGAATATTCCCACTCCATCTCATGTTGATCCCCAAACTTCATAATGTAAAGTTGAAGTCAAACAAATTAGAATAGATACCTAATTCATTTAATGTTATTGAAGAAGTGACAAGATCGCATATACGAGCTGCAAATATACTCGCAAGGTCAAAAGTCCTCACACAAGGGCACAACGTCGCTGGAAAGTGCATTGCAATCACACATGGTGGAGGTGTGGTTGAGGTCGTAGCTCCCAAAAGGAAATGGGGGAAGCTATTTGGTTCGATAAATACTCATCTAAAAGAAGAAAAGAGATCAAAGAAGTCTCAAATGAATTATGAGAGCGCATATGAGTCGATCGACTGATCATACATATTCATTGATGATATATTTTGCATATATTGTTGCTTATGAGATGATAGAGCACATTAACATCGAACCATGCTCAGTTGAAGAATATCAACAAAGAGCAAATTGGATTAAATGAAAAGAAGCAAACATGAGAATTATATTATTTGACAAATGAACGGGTATTTGGTTTGGTAGTGCTAACCCACTAAGTGTAATGCCTGTAAGACATAGATAAATAATTTGTCATAAATCGCTATGAGAATGATTAAGTCATAATGTATGAGGCTCTCCATTGACGCAAGGTTTCTCACAACGCCCTGGATTGACCACAAGAAGACTTAATCTCTCGTGATAGACGTTATAACGTTCTGCTAATTAATTAGCCTAGTAGTTTCCAAAGGATCGGAAATGCAACTCTTGAATGTGGTTACCACATATCTCCAAAGGGGATCTAGATTCAGAAATATATAAAAGTGCTTGATGACATTACATTACCAAATTCAAGTAACTCTAAACCACGAAATGTGTTTGCAATAAAATTGAAACACTCACTTTATAGATTAAAGCAATCTAGGCGGATATGGTATACCCCCTTAAGTGAATACTTGATTGGGAAGGGATAAATAAACGATGAATTGTGTCCTTGCGTATTTATAAAAAAATGACTTCCAGATTTTCAACAGGCACTCTTGATGAAATAAGAGAAACCACAAGCTACTTGAAATGTAAATTTGAGATGAAAATCTTGGGAAAATTTGGTTTTGTTTAGCTATTTGAGCTTAAACACCGAGTTTGTCAAATTTTAATTCACCAATCGCATATGTCCAGAAAATAATCAGGCAATTTAATATGGACAAAGCGCATCCGGTTAGCACTCCCATGATCGGTCAAAGTGTTGGATATAAGGAATGATCCATTTCGTCTAAAGAATGATGATGAAAAAGTGTTGGGAGCTAGAATTCCCTATACAAGTACAAGATGTGCATTGTACTTAGCACAATACACTTGATCATATATCATATTTATCAGTGAACTTGTTAGCTAGATTTAGCTCAACGCCAACGTAACTTCATTGGAATAATATCAAATTAATCTTTTGGAACCATTGACATGGGCTTATACTTTCCCTATAGAAACAAAAATGGGATTGATAATAGAACTTCAATACCTACTAAGAATGTGAGTGGCCAATATACCAGCCCTTATAGAAAAATACACCAAACAATGTATTGCTATCTTTTTGCTGATATTAGGTATCTGTCTGACCCATACAAAGGTTGTTCCCAAATTGGATAAGAAAGTACCACAGGAAACATGTCGATTGCTTGGAAGTAAACCAAGCAAACTTTATGTAGCTACCTCTTCAAACTATTCCAACAATAATACTCTATATGAGACTGTTGAAGAGTGTACATGGTTAAGGACTATCATTACACATAGTAGAGGAGCTAGTGCTTTGAGTTCAACCAATATCCTACCGCATATATGGAAATAATGCATCATATATCAAAGGAATGAAAGTAACATACATAAAGGTTGATAACACAAAACATTGTCTGCTTAAGTTTCTATACAATCAACAACAACAAACTCTCCTCAAGATTCAAGTGAATCAAGTAAGGTGTGAGGAAAATGTAGAAGATTTGCTTTCCAAATTACTGCCTAAGGTTACATTTGAGAAAATGTGGAAAGCATTAAAATGTGAATATTTCCTAAGCTCTCTTGATTGATGTACGAATCAGAGGGAGTAATAAACAAAATGAGGTGTCTACTAAACATGTATTATTAATTGATTATGCTATTTCCTTCACCCACTGTTTTATTTTTCCCACTGGGTTTTGTTTCTTGGTTGAAGGTTTTAGTGAAGCAACAGTTTATAAATTATTTTGTTTTATAAACCTCTTCATTGATGTAAAAATCAATAAATATAGTAAACTAAAGAAATTGTTTATCCGTGCCTTGTACTCTTTCCTTCGTCTAAAGTTTTTATTTTCCCATTGGGTTTTGTTTCTTTATATTATAAAGTGGACATTTACTTTTAAATCTAAATACTTATTTTGAAACAAAATAGAATACACTTATTTTTAAACCGAAAGAGTACCTGTCTTGTTTTTTTTTTCATTTTGTTTAATCCATGTAAAACTTACATGACAACATATCAACAGTATTAGGTAACATCCAAAGTCATTTGAGATACAACTTAATGTTATACACAACATTGTCCTTAATGATTATTTCGTTAGCATTGGGTATTCTAGAAAAGCACAAAAAATAAAAAATGGGAGAACAAATTTTAATCTCTTGGTTATTAAAAATAACAAAATTTTAAATTAAAAAGACAAAGTTGTATGTTTCAAGTAGGCTAATTATATTCATTTAGTTAAAAAAAAAGTAAGTTAATTATAGATAATCATTAACATTTATTGGAATCCCTTAAATAAAGGGAATTTACCAAAAAAAAAGGGGGCATATCTTGACATATACTCTACAAAAGTAAAATTGTAAAAAAAACTACATTATTACATGTGATATTTTGCATGGTTTCGAAATTCCTGCAACAAAAAAATACAACATTCACATATGAATATATGAAGCATGCATATGTGAATAAATTGAAAAATCCTCATGTAAAACTATAAAATAAAACTTTTGTCGTTATTTGTTACTAAGGATGCATATGTCAATGTATTGTAACACCATATAAAAGTAAAAGAGAATATAAATCATTTTTTCACATTTGTAAAAACGATTTTCATGAACACTCACAAGTGTATGGATTGTAAATAAATTGAACTTTTTTCTTAGAGAAGCTAATAAAGTTGGAAATATGTTGATCTACTTGTGCATTCTGCTCAGAAAAAGAAGGATATTATATATGATAACTCATACATCTGTGTATGCAACCCATAAAAGAAGAACATTGAACATTATGACTCATTCATACATGCATGCAACCTAGAAAAAGAACGATTAAAGATGATATATTTGTAATTTGGGTTGCATGCATGTTGGAATTAGTTACCCATACGTACTAAGTATTTAGTGCTTAAACACTCTTTCTTACCTTTTAGATAGGATCTTTCCACTACAAAACAGATGCTTATCACCGACGGACAAATCCGTCGGTGATCCATCGGTAAAAGTAAAATCCGTCGGTAAATGGTCGTCAGTATAGCAGTGGTCGGCGTTCATATTACCGACGGATCACCGATGGATCACCGACGACTTATTTTTCCGACGGATCACCGACGGCGTGTTAATTTCCGACGGATCACCGACGGTCTCCTTTTTGCGACGGATTACGGACGTATTTTCACCGACGGATCATTTCCGACGGATTTAGCGACGGATTTCCTACGGATATTTAATAAATAAAAATTAAATTAAAAAACATTTACCGACGGATTATCCGTTGGTAATCCGTCGCTAATTTTATTTTTTTTAAAAAAATTAAAAATTAAAAAATTCCAGTTTTTAACCTATACAAAATATGCCAATTTTTAATTAATATTAAGTTTTAAACTCTACAAAACCTTAATTTAATATCTATAAATACATAAACGTAGTACAAAAACGTAATCCTACGGAGGGGGAAAGGGGTGATCTTGAAACTTCCTCATGAACGCGTCAAACTGATCTATTCGCTCCTGCATCTGCCTCCTCTCCGCTTCATCTCTCTCTATTCGCTCCTGCATCCGGATCCTCTCTACTTCCTCTCTCTGTAGTCGCTCCTACATTTGGATCCTCTCTGCTTCCTCTCTTTTTACCCTCTGTCTCAGCTCATTCAACTGAAATTCAACATTTGACAAACCTATATAGAACAATGTTAGAAAACATTTAACAAACATATGATTAACAATGTTAAACAACATTTGACAAGCATACCTCCTCATTGCGACGGTCGTTCGTGATCCCACTCGAACTGGCACCTGAATCACCGGTCATAGAATAATAGGGATCCTGACTGGTCCCTCATCCAAAAATACGACCCTTACGCCGTTCTCCGACACTACGCTCCCACAACTCGGTGTCATAAGGAGGTACAGTGCCGACAGGTAAGTCCGGGTACTCATCCCTCCTAATTCGATGGTAGTTATCCTACAGTTTACCAAATTAGACATTGTTAAGTCAACTAAGCTATAGAAATTTCGGCAACATTTCAACTGTAATTTGAACATATATATCCATGACTTGCTTTTATCAAAACAATCCTATCGTCTGCCCAACAATGCCAGTCCAAACTAAGTTTGCTATAATTTATATCTATCTTATAAAACAAACAAAAATCTAGTCATGCATAATTGAACTTACCGCCATATGAGCCACCTTTGGGTAAACGTAGATCGGAGGATCCGTAGACGGACCAGTCACACCCGGAACAAAACGTAGATCGGAGGATCCGTAGACGGACCAGTCACACCCGGAACAAGCTTCCTGTTGGTGCAGTGTGTAGTCTCCCAAACCTCGTCGCTAGTAGGCTCACGACCCCATGCATCTCTCTACAATAGACAACTTAAATTGTTAGTAGGTAATAAAATCATGTATATATACATTCATCAATTATATACATTTAGTCTAGTGTGTGATAAATTACCATGTGGTCCCGATGCATAGAGGTACTAATATATCCAGTACAGTGTCTGGATGTCATCCCCTCATACTTGGTGGCCCGATTGGCCGTATTGGCCGCAGATACACGCCAGAACTCATCGGTACTCCATACCTGTTAAAAAGAAGAAAAAAATCAATATAAATCCTAGTACAACCAGATACAAGTACTCAAAACAAAACAAACCTGCTCAATCATCTGGACCTAAAACTCACTCCGGATCTACTCTGGAGGGTGTGCGGCAAGAATCATGTAGTCACGTCCGTCGAACTGGACACCATCAATGGTTAAAGCCCTACCCTGGGCGAATAGACGGGCATCTCTCATCATCCATGTCTGCGTACCTATTATTTAGGATACGCCGGAATGCAGCTACTATGTCGGCGTCCATCTCAGGAGGCCAACTATAATATAACTGCAAACACATTGTTTTGATTAAGTAAAAATAATTCCACTCAATTAGTTAAATAGAGTAAAATACCTACCCGTAATCGATCCAGCATCCGTGTATAGTGCTCATCAGAGACATCTCTAAAATGAGCCCACGGACCATCGAACATGGACTTAAAGACGGCAACGGCCCTCCGGACTGCCGACTGTCCCTAAACCTTCACAATTGCAAAATATACAACATAAAAACATTAGGATCAGTTTATTATGTACTAGAATAAATAATATATCACATCTACTTACCCGCCCGCTTCAGACAACAAAAATGGCGGTCGCTGACTCGGATGGGGCGTTTGTGATGCAACATTCGGGCCTCTAACCCTCGAGCCCGTTGTTAGTCCGTCATCAGACTGGATCTGATCTAGTACATCCTCGGTGAACTCATCGGCGTGGGGGTCACCACACACGGTGGAGCTGCTACTGCCCCTACCCCTATTACCCCTACTACCCCTAGAAGGGCGTCCTGACATCTAAAAATAGAGAATGGTTAACACAAAATAATATAAGTGTACATAAATCATAAGACCCAAAAATGTCTACATAAGAAAGGCAAAATAGAGAATGGTTAACATGAAAATGTCTACATAAATGATATAAGTGTACATAAATCATAGAGAATGGTTAACACAAAATGTCTACATAAGAAAGGTACACTAGTTCTCAGACGAGTGATCAGATAACATAAGTTCGTCTTCGTTATCTTCATCATCGTCCACGTCTTCAAATTCTTCTTCCTCTTCGCTAGCTTCGTGATCTGATGTATCTTCCTCGCTAGCTTCGTCATTTGTGGCGACTACGTTGAGCTCCCCAATGACAAGAGGGATGGAATCGAGGTCCTCATTTACCTAATTGTTTGTATTATGAGTTACCCGTTCGTTGATTTGAAAGATCGGTTCTCCATTCACGTTATCATCATCCAACACATCGATAGCCCTTTATGCAACTTCATATATTCCACGGGCTTTGGTCTTCACAATTGCCCACCAGTCCTTTAAATCCTTACTTCCTGAAGGATAGGATGTGTAATATACTTGTTCCGCTTTTGATGCTAGGACGTAATAGTCCTCACCTCTGAGTCTAGACTTGTATTTGATATCAACCAACCCATGTTTAGGGTCGACTCTAACTCCCTCTGTACTATCAAACTATGTACACTTGAACAAAACTACAACACAATAGCCCACACCGTAATACTCCACCTCTAACACGTCGTCCAACAATCCGTAATAGTCAAACTCGGAGTGGTCATAACAAGATCCTCTCACACATACGCCACTATTATGTGTGACACGCCCAACAACATGTGTTACCGTATGAAACTTGTAACCATTGACAAAATATCCCTTATACGACCAAGCATATCGGCTCGGTCCACGTGCTAAGGATTTCAAATGATCGAAGAAAGCGCCTAATCCGAGCATGACCTATAAAACCACAAATAAGAAATAAATTACATATGTGTAACATTACATACGTAAATTTCATATTTTTGTACTCACGTGTTGTTCGAACCAAGTAGAAAACCTTTCACCCGAGCTTTATCTCGTGCAACTGCATCAAGATGAGATTCTCTTTGTCATATCCACTCATCGAAGGTTCATTGAAAAGGTCGAACTTCTTCACAATTCAACAACACATATGTGTGGATCTTGTGAATCTCGGCTTGAGTCAAGATGATCTTCCCCCCCCCCCTTCTCGAATAATCTACGAGATGGAACCTTGAATATGCTCAAGAGATTGTCTATTCCTGAATAACTAGGAATATCTAGGGCAAAGTTTCTTGAATCGCGATTATGTCGAGTTTCTAACTGTGGATAAAAATACAGGGGGCAATAGGTGGAGAGTTCATTTACTTGATAAGACTCAACGATAGACCCCTCCATCCCTGCTTTGTTTCTAACAGTCCTCTTCAACGACCTAAGTTTCCTAAACAACGATTGAAATACGTGTTAGAAAATAAATGGGTAAGTATTTGAATGAAAAGTATTTGAATGGCAAAGTTCATTTACCTCTCATAAAGATACATCCACCTATATTGGACCGACCCACCGTTTATGGCTTCTCATGTCAAATGTATCACTAAGTGTTCCATAAAATCAAAGAATCCGGGTGGGAAGACTTTTTTCAACTTACAAATTGTTTGAACGATACTTGTTTGCAATGGAATCAAGTCTTCTAAGTGTAACACCCTTGAGCAGATTACACGAAAGAATGTGCATAACTCCGTTATCGCATCCCATATGGAAGCAATCGTTGCATAAACACATGACAATCATGACTCTTGAAGCTATAAAAGCTGTAGTTTGCCATGTTTACACAACCCCCCAATATTCGAAGCATACCCGTCCGAAAACTTCAGTCTTTTCAACCATTCACATACTTGTTTTACTTGTTGTTTCGTCACTACTTTATTGCCTGACGTGGCAATGTGCAACTACGATCGGTTGCAATAAATCTCTACATCCCTCCTTGATTTTATATTGTCTTTCGTTTTTGATGTGTCCATGACAGTGTTAAAGAGATTCTCAAAGACGTTCTTCTCAATGTGCATGACATCCAGCTTGTGTCGGATTAACAACGTCTTCCAATATGGCAGCTCCCAAAAGATGCTTCTCTTCACCCAATTATGAGTGATTCCGAAACCAGTAATTTTTCTATTCGTCGATCGAAACGGTGAGGCATCGTAAACAGTTGGAAGATGACGGACCTGTTCCATATTTCTTCACCGGTTAACTCGGGTGGTGGACCGGCTAACACCCTAGATCCGTCCAGAAACCCTGTTCGATCACGTCGAAAGGGGTGTGCACTAGGTAACCATCTCCGATGACAGTCAAACCAACAAGAAGTCTATTGAACACTACATGTTTTTTAAAATTTCGGCGACATAACGGCTATAAAATGAATATTTCCGTATATCAACCTAATGTTTGCCCAACAATTGGCAACCCAACTAAAATAAATAAATAAAATCAAGTATAATCAAATCCTAAA
Organism: Arctium minus; assembly: GCA_954870635.1. Lineage (NCBI taxonomy): Eukaryota > Viridiplantae > Streptophyta > Magnoliopsida > Asterales > Asteraceae > Arctium > Arctium minus. The sequence goes on from OX941092.1 coordinate 34,045,092, forward strand.
TCATACCAAATATTTCCATTTATCAACCTAATATTTGTCCAATAATTGACAACCCAACTAAAACAAAATACCAAAACATTTTCAGAAAAACCAAATCATAAGTTAAACTCATACAAAAACATTATCACAAGTTTATCAAACCAAAAATGGCGTTTTAATAAGCTAAAAGAACTCATATCAATTTGAATATACAATATGCACATTTAAATTTCAATTGTTTTTTTGGAAAGGGTATCCTGGGCCAATGGCCCAGACTAATCCCTGGCAATTAGGGCCTTTGGCCCAGCTGCTAAAGCGTGCAACCCTGAGTTTATCCTCAGTGGCCACAAGTGCTACGAGTGAGGCTCGAACCCGGGTTGAGCGCTATGAACTCCCTAAGCCTTTACCACCACACCCTGAGTTTAAATTTCAATTGTTCATGGCCAAATGATTGTCGCCAAGCCATATCAACTTGTCTACCTCATATCTCATACCTCATAACAGTTACACCTAAACTAAAACAAGTGTCAGTACTTTAAATATATGATAAGTTACTCAATAGACAAAGATTATTAACAAACATACACACACAGATGTGGAAGTGCACATTAAGTGCACATGCTCTCGATTTGCGAGTTTGCAAATCAAGGCAATTAGTACTTGCAAATTGAAAAAACCACTAAACCTACATAAAAGTTTTACTTTTTATTTCCTAAACTTACAAAGATAACGATTAATGATATAAACCTAAAATCCTAAATATCTAATCAAAGATCGTCTAAGCATCTGTGTATTTATAAACAAAACATCAAATACTAAAAACTTGAGGAGTTTAATTACTAGTGACTCACAAACATATAATTTTGAAATCTCACAGGATAGGTTAGTATTTCATAAGATTTTGTAGGATTTTTATGTAATAATGTTTTTAATATGATAAAAATTTATATACACAAATTTAGTAATTTTATAATGATTTGTATATAATTTTTGAAATCTCACACAAATTTATATACACACAAATTTATACACACACACAAATTTATACACACACAAATTTATATACACACAATACCTGAGAGGAACTGTGGAGAAAGATCGAGAGGACTGTGGAGAGAGATCGAGAGGGAGAGGTGGTCGTCGGTGAGAGGTGGTCGCCGGTGACCCCTACTGTGGAGAGTGAGAGATCGTCGAGAGAGAGAGAGGGAGAGGTGGTGAGATCGAGAGGGAGAGATGGAGAGATCGAGAGATCGATAAGTCGTTAAGAGGGAGAGATGGAGGGAGAGATCGAGAGATTGAGAGGGAGAGATTGGGAGAGAGCTGAGATCGAATTGAGAGGGAGAGACTGAAATTAGGGCTATATGCCCGCCTATTTTTTTTAGAAATTTCGGAAATTCACCGACGGATTTCCGACGGATTTTATTTTTTTATTAAATAAATTACTTTTAATATTAAATTTATTAAATAAATTATTAATTAATTTATCAAATTATATTTAAAATTATTAATTAATTTATCAAATTATATTTAAATTGACTAAAATACCCCTGAAGTAACTGGACTTAACGGAAACAATTAACGACCGTTATCTTTTCCCGTTAATTCCAGTTAGATCAGGGACCAAATGTGTTATACACACACATACATACATATATACATACATACATATATATACACCTAAAGTAACTAGACTTAACGGAAATAGTTAACGGTAGTTATCTTTTCTCGTTAATTCCAGTTAGATCAGGGACCAAACGTGTTATACACATATACATACATCTATACACATACATTCATACATACATATATGACATATTTATACATACTATACACACACATATATATATATATATAGACATACATATATATACACACATACATATATAGACATGATATAGACCTATGTACAATATACATACAAGCAATACATATATAAACAATACATCTACAGACATACATACACATATACGTACACACATACATAGACATGCATGATATAGACATATATGTGTTATATACATACAAGCAATACATATGTATACAATACATCTACAAACATACATACACATATACATACAAGCAATACATATGTATACAATACATCTATAGACATACATACACACATACATAGACATGCATGATATAGACGTATATGTGCTATATACATACAAGCAGTACATATGTATACAATACATCTACAAACAATATATACTACATATACATACAAGCAATATATATGTATACAATACATCTATAGACATTGATAACTCTCATTTTTGAGAGTTATTTGTTGCTATTTTTATAGGTTTTTATTCCTCTTTTTACCCACTTTTGCTCCTATCCCTTCATTTGGTCCACATTGTTTGCAAAATATGACAACTTAACCAATATGTTCATTCTTGTGAAAATTAATACTACAGGTCAGTTTATGGGCACTGGTGTTCCCACTTTGGGCACCCGAGGATATTACCCAACAAATTTTAGGGCTGGATGTGAGCTGGAAACACAACATTTCTGAAGTGATCTTGGCCACTCATTGAAGACTCAATGTTGGCCCTTGGATGCTCAAGCCCCCTCCTATAAATAGAAGACTTTTGGAGAGCATTTATTTCACACCTTGCACCATCAACATCTCTCTCACCTCCCATCATCAACATCCATCATCCATCTTTCTCCTCATTCAAGTCTAAAATACTTTCAAGTATTTAGACTTGAAGTGAAGGATTTAATTCCTGTATTTTTTATTCTCATCTTTACTTTACGTCTTTTATTTTCCGCACTTTTATTTCTTGTATTTAAATTTCCTTACTTACTTTATTGTATTTAATTTCCGCACTTTTAAGTAATTAAATTTCGTACTTTCTTTTTATAATTTTAGTTCATTTTCATTATGCAAGTAGTTAACAAATATTTCTTTTATTATATTATGTCTTTTATTATCCTTTTGAGCTAAGCACCTTCTTGGGTGCGGATGTAAGCTAACTTGGGTTTAGTTAGTACACTTAGGTGTGACTATCGTTATCAACTCTTGACCTTGGTCACTTGAGTCGGGACTTCAACTCAACGCAGATAAGCCGATCACTTTTATGTGTTAATATTAGATCTTGACCTCGAGAGGGGTGGATTCGAAATACGGCTTAAGTGATGCACAAAGATTTGAGAGAGTCTTTGATAACCACGTAGAGATACGGGTTTTGTATGATTTACTAAGGTTCAAACGCCGGTCAAGATTTATATCACAAAGAGATTTGGGTATAAATCTCCATATTGGTAGAACTTGATTATTTTTATCAGCTTAGTTAAATCGGCAAGATCAAGAGTCGGTAAAGGTGGAAACTTTATGAACACTTTGTAGGACCGGTCTATAAAAATCCACTTTCCAGATATTGGGCTTCTTATAGACATTCCGTACAACAAAGAGTCCAACCATCTAGTACTACGTTTTCCAAGAAAAGCTTACATCCGTACCCAACTTTTAATTATAAAGTTTATTTCACGCTTTTTGTCTAATCACCTTCAAAAACAAATATTTTTCCCAAACTCGAAACTTGTGCAAGAAGTTCATGAAAATCAGCAATTCTCAGTAGCTTAGTCCCTGTGAGAACGATACTCGGTACTTGTACGATTATATTTCTTGTAGCGATTCTAGTGAAAGTATATACTTGTGCTCTCACTAGGTATTACTGTACCCCCGTTGTGAAGTACACGATAATTAGCTACCAAGTTTTTGGCGCCATTGCCGGGGACTGGCACGATTTTACATCCTGAGATACTGATTTTTGTTCGAGCCTGTGTCATTTTTTTCACTTTCAAAGCATTTATCGTGTTGTATGCCACGGCTACAACACGGTGAACTTTTGCTTCTCGATCTTGAAATTGAAAAAACTTTGAAAAGAAGAAGAAGAGGTAGAGGAAATCAGCAAAATCCAGTTTTAAATCAAACCATGGCGGAAGCTAACCCTCCACCACCTCCGCCTTTGGAAACAACGATTAAAATTGTTGATGATAAAGAAAGGGGAATACGGGACTATGCAACACCCGAATTTGATCAACTCAAGTTGGGTATTCTTAGGCCCCACATTACTGCGCAAAATTTTGAACCGAAACCGGTAATGTTCCAAATGATTCAAGCAATGGGTCAATTTGGAGGATTACCTTCAGAAGATCCGCACTCTCATTTAAAATCATTTTTAGAAATGACAGATCATTTTCTCATTCCCGGAGTTTCAGCGGAAGCCTTACGGTTGACACTCTTTTCTTATACATTGAGAGATAGAGCCAAAGCCTGGCTAAATTCTCAGCCACCTCATTCAATTGATACTTGGACGAGTTTAGCTGAAATTTTTTTGAAAAAATATTTCCTCCCACCAGAAACGTGAAATTCAGAAATGAAATTTTAATGTTTAGACAAGAGGAAGATGAAGCAGTATCAGATGCATGAGAGAGATTCAAAGATTTAATTCGAAAATGTCCTCATCACGGAATCCCTCACTGCATCCAATTAGAAACATTTTATAATGGTCTTTCTAATGCTGCTAAAATCATCCTCGATGCCACGGCTGGTAGAGCTTTTACTGCAAAAACATACAATGAGGGGTATGATATTTTGGAAAAAGTCGCCAATAATAACACTGATTGGTCAAACCCTCGTGCTGTAATTCCTAAAACTGCATCAGGAGTTCGTGAGGTTGATGCCATCACCGCTTTAAATGCCCAAATTGCAGCTTTGACTAATTTGGTTAAAAACAATTTGAACATTAATGGAGAAAAAAATCATGTGCAGGAAATAAATCAATCTTCAATTGAAACGTTTATTTTTTGCGGTGAAAATCATCCTTTTGAAAGTTGTCCCGGTAACCCCGTTTCGGTTAACTATGTCGGGAATCATTCTAGAAATATTCCGTTTTCCCAAACATACAATCCGAATTGGAGAAACCATCCGAACTTCTCTTGGTCTGGAAATCAAGGACTTCAACCCCCCGGGGCAAGTCAAGTCCAAAGCCGACCACCAAATCCCCCAGAATACATTGGACGGTAATGGTTCAATCAAATCGTTGCTCAAAGGTTTTATAAACCAAACCAATGCAACTCTGAGGGGTTTTGAAACCCAACTTGGACGGTTTGCTGTCGAGCTCAAGAACAGACCACAAGGGACTTTGCCTAGTGACACGGAAAATACCAAAGGCGTTCACAAGGAACATGTCAAGGCCATAAGTATTAAGGAGATTGAAAACATAAGTGAGTCTAGAAAAGTTGAGAAAACCTCTCCCGTACCAGTAGTACAAGAGAACTCACATTTGTTTGATGCCTCGAACTTTCCAGACTTATTCCCATCCTCTAGTGAAGCCCCAAAACCAGAATCTGTGGCCCAAACCACAGGCCCAATCATCCCAAGTTATCCAACACAAACTGCACCCACTCCAGAACCACTCATCTCACGCACTCCCGACAAGGAAAAATCTGTCCCGGATTTGTGAGACTTAGGTGCCGTTTGTTTTTTAAGGGGTCTAAAGTCTAAAGTCTTATTTTAGTTATGATTAATAAGAGATGGTGTGTAAAAATGTCTGAACGATTCAGACTTAAGAGCCATTAAGAGGGTTTTTAAATAAATCAAACAACCCCTTACCTTTCCCTGAAAGATTAAAAACCAAAAACTTTGATGAACAATTCAAAAAGTTTTTGGACGTTTTCAAGCAACTTCACATTAACATTCCTCTGGTAGAGGCTCTCGAGCAAATGCCAAATTATGTTAAATTTTTAAAAGATATTCTCAACAAGAAACGAAGGCTGGGAGAATTTGAAACTGTCGCTTTGACTAAAGAATCTAGTGCACTTCTTACTTGCAAAATCCCTCCGAAGCTAAAAGACCCGGGGAGTTTTACAATCCCGTGTACTATTGGGGGACAAGAAGTAGGACATGCCTTATGTGATTTGGGAGCAAGTATAAACCTCATGCCTTTGTCGGTTTTTAAGAAATTAGGGATTGGTGAAGTCAGACCCACCACAATCACCTTACAGCTTGCAGATAGGTCTTTGGCCTATCCGAAGGGTAAAATTGAAGATATTTTGGTGAAAGTCGACAAATTCATTTTTCCGGCTGATTTTCTAGTGTTGGACTATGAGGCAGATAAGGATGTCCCAATCATTTTGGGAAAACCATTTTTGGCAACCGGTAGAACCTTGATAGATGTGCAGAAGGGTGAGTTGACCATGAGAGTAAATGACCAACAAATCACTTTAATGTTTTCAAATCCCTTAAGTTTAATGGTGATATTGAAGATTGCTCCTACCTAAATGCCTTAGGTGATGATTTTGAGTTGAGTTTGATTGATTGCATAGGAGAAGATGTTTTGGAAGAAGATTTGATAGAGGTTATAGATGCATTTGAGCACTTGGACTTTAATGATAGACCAACCCAGGTTCCTTCTAAAATCAAGGCTCCCGATCTAGAATTAAAACCACTTCCTAATCACCTTAAATATGCATATCTTATGGAAGAGGAAAAGTTGCCTGTAATTATTTCTTCCAATTTAAGTTGTGAACAGGAAGTGAAATTGATTGAGTTGTTGAAAAACCACAAGAAGGCCATAGGTTGGACCATAGCTGACATCAAAGGATTTAGCCCATCCCTTTGCCAACATAAGATAATATTGGAAGAAAATAGAGTTAGCAAAGTACAACCACAAAGGAGACTTAACCCGATCATGAAAGAAGTCGTTAAGAAAGAACTTTTAAAATGGCTAGATGCGGGTATCATTTACCCCATTTCAAGTAGTGGTTGGGTGAGTCCGGTACAATGCGTACCAAAGAAAGGTGGTACCACGGTAATTACCAATGAGAAAAACGAGCTTCTCCCGACAAGGACCGTCACCGGGTGGAGAATTTGCATGGACTATAGACAATTGAATCTAGCCACGAAAAAGGACCATTTTTCTTTGCCATTTATAGACCAAATGCTAGATAGATTGGCCGAAAAGGAATTTTATTGCTTTCTGGATGGTTATTCGGGGTATAATCAAATTCACATTGCACCCGAAGATCAAGAGAATACCACCTTCACTTGTCCCTTTGGAACTTTTGCTTTTCGCCGAATGCCATTTGGTCTTTGCAATGCTCCCGCAACATTTCAACGTTGTATGATGTCTATTTTTTCGGACATGATTGAGGATTCCATGGAAATATTTATGGATGATTTTCAGTGATTGGCACCTCATTTGATAATTGTCTTGAAAATTTGAAAAAGAGTTTGGAAAGATGTGAAACGCACGATTTAATTTTAAACTGGGAAAAGTGTCATTTTATGGTACAAGAAGGAATCGTGTTGGGTCACATGGTTTCTAAAAAGGGTTTAGAAGTGGATAAAGCAAAGATTGAAGTTATAATGCAATTACCCGAACCAAGTTCGGTTAAAGGCATTAGAAGCTTTTTGGGGCATGCGGGGTTTTACAGACGTTTTATAAAAGATTTTTCAAAAATTGCAAAACCCCTTTGTAATTTATTGCATGCCGACCAAGCTTTTGACTTTACTCTAGAATGCACCAAAGCTTTTGAAACAATCAAGGTCGCCCTTGTTTCGGTACCCATTGTGATAGCCCCAGATTGGACCATGCCTTTTGAGGTAATGTGTGACGCTAGTGATTGGGCTGTGGGTGCTGTTTTGGGACAAAGGCAGAATAAAAATTTCCATCCCATTTACTATGCAAGTAAAACTCTTGTCGAAGCTCAAATAAATTATACAACAACTAAAAAAGAGTTACTTGCCGTAGTATTTGCGTTTGACCGTTTTCGATCTTATTTGATTGGCACAAAAGTCATTGTTCATACAGATCACTCCGCTATTAAATATCTCTTTAACAAAACCGATGCAAGGCCACGGATTATTCGGTGGGTCCTTCTTTTACAAGAATTTGACCTAGAGATAGTTGATAGAAAGGGTACTAATAATCAAGTTGCCGATAATCCTTCGAGTATTGAAAATCAAGTGTCAAGTGTTGGAGATCATGAGATAAAAGAAGTTTTCCCGGATGAGCAAATCCTTGCCATCCAACATCATTTTGAGAATAGTGTCCCATGGTATGCGGATATCGCGAACTATCTTGCAAGCGGAATTAAGCCATACCATGTGAAGGGACAACAATTTAAAAAATTCATCCACGATTGAAAACATTATTTTTGGGACGATCCATTTTTGTATAAATTAGGTGCAGACCAAATTTTGAGAAAATGCGTCCCAAATTTTGAAATGAGAGGAATTTTGAGTGATTGTCATGCTTCGCCATACGGTGGCCATTTCGGTGGTCAACGTACAGCGGAAAAAATTCTTCAGAGTGGTTTCTTTTGGCCCACGTTATTTAAAGATGCATTTGAGTTCGTCAAAGGTTGTGATCAATGCCAAAGGACGGGGAATTTCTTCCAACGTAATGAGATGCCCATAAATAATATTTTAGAAGTTGAACTTTTTGACGTTTGGGGCATCGATTTTATGGGACCATTTCCTATGTCTTTTAATAATCAATATATCTTGGTTGCGGTTGATTACGTATCAAAATGGGTAGAAGCCATTGCGTGTCCGAGAAACGATGCTAAAACAGTGATTAACTTTCTTCTTAAAAATATTTTTGTACGATTTGGCACCCCCCGAGCTTTAATTAGTGATGAAGGGACACATTTCGTAAACAAAATGGTTAGCACAGTCCTTAGCAAATATAATATTCAACACCGAGTGTCTACGGCATACCATCCGCAAACAAATGGTCTTGCCGAACTTTCAAATCGGGAAATAAAATCAGTTTTGGAAAAAGTTGTCAAACCCGATAGAAAGGATTGGTCACTCAAGTTGGATGACGCATTATGGGCTTACAGAACAACTTACAAAACCCCATTGGATATGTCACAGTACAAATTGGTTTTCAGGAAGACATGTCATTTACCTTTGGAACTGGAATACAAAGCTTTTGGGGCTATAAAAGAGTTAAATTTGTGTGAGGATACCGCGGGGAAAAAGAGGAAACTTCAGTTAAGTGAATTAGAGGAGTTGAGACACCATGCCTACGAAAATGCCAAGATTTATAAAGAAAAAACAAAAATGTGGCATGATCGTAGGATAAACAGCAGAACTTTTGAAAAAGGTCAACAAGTACTCCTCTTTAATTCACGATTGAAATTTTTCCTGGGAAAACTTAAGTCGCGTTGGTCTGGACCATTTACCATCGCAGATGTTGGTAATTTTGGCACAGTTGATTTACTGAACCCGCAGGATAACAGCGTTTTCAGGGTAAATAGGCACCGGGTTAAGCACTACATTCCTGATGGAGTGCCCAACCCAACCACCCAGGAACATTAAGCAAGTAAGGCGGGCGTTTTCTGTAAATATTGTATAGTTAGGATTTTTATTTATAGTTGTGATTTTTGCCCACTGTGGGCAAGTTGTGCCTACTGTGGGCACGTCGGTTGGGTGTCTTTATAAAAAGATCCGTTATTTTTCAAAAATGGGACTCTTTAAGGTTTAAATCTGATTTAATAAGGGTTGGAGTCCAGCTGGTTTCTATAAGGGTTCATCATTGGCTAGAGCAACACTTGGCATGTTTTTGGTGGAGCAAAGTACAAAAGGGTACAAGTAGGGAGTACTCTCTCCTTTGGTGGCTTCACCCCATCCACACAAAAAATGCAAGTACAAAAAACCCTTTTTTTTATGAGATGACACTACCTTTTCATTTGTCAAAGGTTGTTTTAAAAAAAAAAAGTCTTGAAAATAGGAAAACCAGGTGGTGTTTGGAGGGAGTAGTTTCTTTGGAAATTTTTTTTTTTAAAATAAAAAGGAGGTTGTCTTCTCCCTTTTCAAAAAAACCCTCCAAGAAAATTTAACTCCCAACCCTTTGTCTTCCATGTCTAGGCCTAAAAGACTCACCCAAAACCCAAACCCCATTCCATCCCGTCGGAGCCGACGACTATAAAGGGAGGCCGACGCCATCGCTGATACCCTCACCGCCATCGTCGCTAATGAACCATTCACCACCCACGACGCTGTTTCATCACCATCGCACACCTCCGTAGGTTTATCTACCTTCGTCGACGACGTCGCCGTTGGTTCATCGGCAGTTCTTACCCGAGTCCTCCACCCCTCTTTCTTTTCTCCACCACCCACCAGGAAAAAAAAACACCACCGATAACCACCCCCGCTGGAAAATAATCTCCCCAACGCCACCAACCCTCCCCCGACCCATAAACACCTCTCTCCATTACACTCAACTTCCCCAACTCCACCACCATCACAGCCTCGACGCCACCAATCACCACCCCTCTAAACCCTGTCGGCGATTACTCGAACCCACCGATGGATCCACCGCCCCTACCACTGCCCCGAACGAGCATTCGTCACCCAAGATTGATTGTGTTGGTTTATTCTCATATTTTGCAAATTGTGTCTCTCTTGAACACTCTTCTTTTGGGTAGCTTTGTGTTGCGTAAACTAATCCCGTTTTCTTTTTGGTAATTATTACACGGGTGGTTTTATTTTAATCTTGTGCTGTTGATATTTCTTGTGTTTCCTCTGGTTAAATTATCTCTTTCAGGTGCTATTTTTCTTGGTTGATTTGGATGGTTTTAAACTAAGAGGATATAGGCCATTTTTGTTGCGGTCTATACACATTCCCTTCGTAGCTTTTCCCTTTACCGTACCCCTACCATTTTTGTGTCAATGAGGACATTGTCCGCTTCTAAGTTTGGGGGGGTCGCCTTGCGGTTTGTACGGTTATTATTTTATAAAATGATCGTACACACAAAAAAAAAAAGAATAAAAAGGAAAAAGCAAAAAGAAAATATATATATATAAATATATATATATATATATATATATAAAATAAGTCTTCGTAAAATTGGAAGACAACCGTCGAATAAAAACACTTTTGAAACCCATCGTGCCATAAACCATACACAAATCCAAAATATGGGGTTTCAAGAAGTTCGAGAACTACACAAATTGGATTCAATATCGAGAAATCCAAAAATCCTTTTTGTAGAATAGTTCAAGTTTGGGGGAATAAATGATCTATTTCATTTTTAGCCACAAACACCAACCCGAATCAAAGCCCTATTGATTAGTTCGAAACCAACCATTTCAACAAGGGAGAAATGCATCATTACTCAAGCTAGAGGAACTATCAACATCGTCCGGGTGGTATATTTTTCTTATTCAAGTTTTCCCCTCTTCGTGTCTTTCTTGTTCGTTTCTATTTTGTCACTTGAGGACAAGTAACACCTCAAGTTTGGGGGGATGATAACTCTCATTTTTGAGAGTTATTTGTTGCTATTTTTATAGGTTTTTATTCCTCTTTTTACCCACTTTTGCTCCTATCCCTTCATTTGGTCCACATTGTTTGTAAAATATGATAACTTAACTGATATGTTCATTCTTGCGAACATTAATACTGCAGGTCAGTTTGTGGGCACCCGAGGATATTACCCAGCATATTTTAGGGCTGGATGTGAGTTGGAAACACAACATTTCTGAAGTGATCTTGGCCACTCATTGAAGACTCAATCTTGGCCCTTGGATGCTGAAGCCCCCTCCTATAAATATAAGACTTTTGGAGAGCATTTATTTCACACCTTGCACCATCAACATCTCTCTCACCTCCCATCATCAACATCCATCATCCATCTTTCTCCTCATTCAAGTCTAAAATACTTTCAAGTATTTAGACTTGAAGTGAAGGATTTAATTCATGTATTTTTTATTCTCGTCTTTACTTTACGTCTTTTATTTTTCGCACTTTTATTTCTTGTATTTAAATTTCCGTACTTACTTTATTGTATTTAATTTCCGCACTTTTAAGTAATTAAATTCCGTACTTTCTTTTTATAATTTTAGTTCATTTTCATTATGCAAGTAGTTAACAAGTATTTCTTTTATTATATTATGTCTTTTATTATCGTTATGAGCTAAGAACATTCTTCGGTGCGGATGTAAGCTAACTTGGGTTTAGTTGGTTACACTTGGGTGTGACTATCGTTATCAACTCTTGACCTTGGTCACTTGAGTCGGGACTTCAACTCAACGCAGATAAGCCGATCACTTTTATGTGTTAATATTAGATCTTGACCTTGAGAGGGGCGGATTCGAAATACGGCTTAAGTGATGCACAAAGATTTGAGAGAGTCTTTGATAACCACGTAGAGATACGGGTTTTGTATGATTTACTAAGGTTCAAACGTCGGTCAAGATTTATATCACAAAGAGATTTGGGTATAAATCTCCATATTGGTAGAACTTGATTATTTTTATCAGCTTAGTTAAATCGGCAAGATCAAGAGTCGGTAAAGGTGGAAACTTTATGAACACTTTGTAGGACCGGTCCATAAAAATCCACTTCCAGAGATTGGGCTTCTTATAGACATTCCGTACTACAAAGAGTCCAACCATCTAGTACTACGTTTTCCAATAAAAGCTTACATCCGTACCCAACTTTTAATTATAAAGTTCATTTCATGCTTTCTGTCTAATCACCTTCAAAAACAAATATTTTTCCCAAACTCGAAACTTGTGCAAGAAGTTCATGAAAATCAGCAATTCTCAGTAGCTCAGTCTCTGTGAGAACGATACTCGGTACTTGTACGATTATATTACTTGTAGCGATTCTAGTGAAAGTATATACTTGTGCTCTCACTAGGTATTACTGTACCCCCGTTGTGCAGTACACGATAATTAGCTACCAGACATACATACATACATATATAGACACATACATAGACATATATACATACATACATACATACATACATACATACATACATACATACATACATACATACATACATACATACATACATACATACATACATACATACATACATACATACATACATACATACATACATACACACATGACATATACATGATCTATAGACATACATACTACATATCATATACATACATACATGATCACATACGTACATACATACATACTATACATGATGTACATACATACATACATACATGATCACATACGTACATATACATACATACATGATCACATATGTACATACATACATACATACTATAAATGATGTACATACATACATACATACATACATGATCACATACGTACATGTACATACATACATGATCACATACATACATACTATACATGATGTACATACATACCATACATGATCACATACGTACATGTACATACATACATATTACATACATGATCGCATACGTACATATATACATATACATATATACATACAAACATGATCACATATATACATACATACATACATACATACACAAACGTTATTACTGACGGAATTCTAAATGCCGTCGGTAATTCATCGGTAATCCGTCGGTAATTTCCGACGGATCACCGACGGACATCAGAAAAAAATTATTTTTTATTAAATTATTAAATATACCGACGGATTTCCAACTGATTTAAATATTAAAAAAAATAATTTTATATCCGTCGGTGATCCGTCGGAAATATATATATATATTTCCGACGGATGGTCTATCCGTCGCAAATTTTATTTTTTCGTCGGTGTTCCATCAGTAATTACCGACGGATAAAGTCCGTCGGAAATTGTTGGTCGGTGATAAGCCATTTTCTAGTAGTGTTCACTTCTATATCCCAACTTTGAGTCGCTTTTCTACTTTATTTTCCACTTATTAGTTTTATGGAGCTAAAGATTATGGTTTTACTTGTATATATTAGTAGGAAGACTAATGTTAGTGTTTTGGGGCAGAATCTATGGATCACAGGTTATGCTACAGCATGGGGGAAACATGGGCCTGATGGATGAAGACTTGAAGATAAACAAGATTTGGACTTAAATCAGATTATTTTGGCTTGGAAGAGCACTTTTTGTTAACCTGTGGACAATCATTTAGCTGGTTATTAGTTGTAACTAAGTATTAGTTTTCTTATGTACTTTTGGTTACTTGGATGTACTTGCTAGTTTGGATGCTAAGTATTTAGTTAATATTTATATTTTAACCCCCTCTCATTAACTATATATATAGAGGGCTTGGGTTTACATTAAATGTACAACTTAGAATCTGATTTACTTCAGTTCATAAAACCTTCCCTCTAATCTTTTGACTAATGTAAGTGTTCTTCATGTTTTTCTTCTTTTTCTTTTTCTTTTTCTTTCTTTAGTTCTAACATATCAGTGCCTCCTGCACCGGTATAGCATTATAACCGTTATTTTGCTTTTCGTACTTGCTTTCCATCTTTAATTTAAGTCATCTTGCTTTCCATTTTTACTTTCAGTTCTTTATTTTCAGTACTTTAAATTATTGTTTTACTTTCAAGTCTTTAGTTTTTGTACATTAAATTCCCGCATTTATTTTCCGTCATTTACTTTCAAGTGATTTATTTTCATGTCTTTAGTTTTAGTACTTTACATTTCTTTGTATTTCATTTCCGTAATGAGTAGCTAATCATCTTAGCTTGAGTGTGAGACAAAGGGCGAGTTTGTTAACCAAAAGAGCGTAGATTTTGTTCTGCAATAATGACGTTTTATTATTTCATTTCAAGTTCTATAAAAACCAATGACATTAATTTCTTGACAAGTTGATCACTTTGATAGTGTTAAAGTGCTATGGTCTTAGAGATAAGCCATTGATATGCATGTCAATTTGAATGATATGGGAAGTAGACTTGAGAAAGTTGCTAACAAAGAGATTTGTTGTCTATATTTTACAAATTAATTTATTCTCGATGGATTGGTCGCTTTTCAAAGTGTTAAAGTGTAGTGAACTCAGAGATGAGCTACTTGGAACAAAGAGTGTAGTGCTAAAGTGTTAAAGTGGATGATATGGGAATCGGCTCGAGAGAGTGATTTTTAACAAAGAGATTTGTTTATCCTTATATTTTGAAGACTTCATTTTCACCATGTCTTTGGTCGTGGTACTACATAAACATACATAGATTTTAAAGATAGAAGTAGTGCGAATGGTAAAAGTCCAAGAGGAATACCCTCAAAATAGATAATAGAACTAATTATTGTCAAACTAATCTGCATCATTCCTGTAGCATTACAGTCTGCTAGAAGTTGTATTAACATCTCACCACAAGTCTTACATGCACGCTTCGTTTACATTATTGTTAACAACAACTCAAACAAAGTTTTCATATTCACCTATGAAATCATTTCTTTCATTACACTTTTAAAAGCACTATTACTACAATCTTTGTGGACGATATTCGGTATTTTAGCACTTTATTACTTGGAAGACGATATAGTTCCATTTAGTATACTTGCTTTTTTGGTTCTATTTATCATATATCTCAAGGAGTATAAAAACAACCTACCAAGTTTTTGGCGCCATTGCCGGGGATTGGCAAGCTAAAAGTTTTTTTTTAAGTTTTTAAAAGATTTGATTCTACCACCGCTGTAATCACATTTTAAGTGTGGTGTATGCCAAGGATACACCGTGGGGAGCTTCTGGAATTCGATCCTGATATTGAGAGAACTTTTCGCCATAAAAGGAAGGCAAAAAGAGCATTCTCTACTTTAAACCCTCCCAACATGAAGTCTCCCCCAGGCTTTGAGAATAGGGCACCTAGACAACAACCGCTTTTGGAAAATCCACCTAGACCACCATCAGTGTTTCAAGATGCACATCCGATTTTTGGAAATCCACCTAATCACTGTTAGTATCGATTAAGGTTCTACAAGGGTCTAAGTTTGTTGGGGGGGGGGGGTTGAATACAAACACAAAATTTACTTTTTAAATTTGTTTATTGATTATTCAGTAAATGAAAAATAGAATTTACAGATTGTTGCGGAATTAGATAAGGTAAGCCTAATCTAAACAATCTAAGAATCACTAAGCTTTCTTGCACAAGAGTAATAGATAGAGAGAAGAGATTTTGCAGAAAATAGAGTTTCTGCAAGTATCACACAGAAGATTTAGAGCACTTCGAAATAAGGTTTATCTCCTATTTATACCCTATGCATTAAATGCATAGCAGAGGGTACAATCCATGTGTCTTATCTTCCATTGGCTTCATGTCTTTTGACCTTACCTTTAGCATGTTTTCGGCCGTATGGTGAATAGTGTAGTGGAAAGGGGTGGTTTGTACGATTATGGACAAAAGCAAGTTTGCTTTTGTACCTTCGTAATTTTGTGCAGAGATAAGATAAACAAATTTCGATAAGCAAGCTTCATGGTCAACTATAGCTAGTGATCAGTGATCAGGGATCACTAATGCTGAGAGGCGATAGTTGAGGCTTGATCTTGATTTGTCATACGTTGTGGACTTGTCTTGGTTTCACTGAATGCCGCTTTAGATCATTAGTAGACTTGTCTTCATCATCAGTTTAGTATTCGATGTCAACGATGATCTTCTTGAGCGTGAGGCTTGTCTTCAGGGATTACATAAACTGATTACATTGTAAACCACTCAGTGATAACTAAACAGACACAGTGTGATTGTTGATGGTGAAACACTAATACATACAACAGTCTAAGTAATTTTCACCAAGTATAAAAGGATCATCATCAAATCACTGAGAGAGTTTGGATCAACAATCTCCCCCTATTTGATGATGATAAAACAATAAGAGAAAATTGCTAAGTTTAAAACATAAGGATAAAGAGGACTCATAAGATACATGTCCCATTTACTATTTTAGGGATCTTTTTTGTAACACCCGTAAATTTTCTACAAGTAAAAGGCATAAGCTTGGATTGGGAAAGGATCTACCCTTGGTCTTCGTGTCTCGGAAGCGTTTAGGTGAAAAGCGGAATTTTCGATCTCCGGGGCATACGGTGCGACTATGGCCGACGATTATAACAGTGTCACTATTGCCGGGGCAAAGGTCGCGGAAGGGAGAAGGGGTTCGGTACAGTTTGGGCGAGAGTGCCCTGGGCACAATCGTCGTCGGCCCCTGATCACTTAAAAACCCGATTTTAGTAACCTTCTTCTCATTCTTACTACCTCTTTCACCCTCTTCTCTCTAGAAACAACCCTCAAACCCTAATTTCGGATCTTATGCATTCAAGACTGTTAGTGTAGAAATATGTTGGATACAAGATCGTAGAAGACTGTAGACTGAAGTCAAGCCAAGTCAAACTCTTAAGAATAGTCAAAGTCTTTTATAATAAAAGTCAAAGTCAAAGTCAAAATGTATGTGTTGTAAGTGTTTAGTTGTATAAGAGCCAGAAGTAACTCAATCAGTTGGGTGTACCACAATGTCTACTCAACAGACATCTAATGTCCAACCAACTGAAGCTTCTGCACCATCTACTTCAACTGAACCCCTAACTGAACAAAATGAAGAAGATAGTGGATTTTTAGATGAACATCATGATCAATCTACATCTAATCCACTCCCTCATGAACATAAGTGAACCAAAGAGCACCCAATACTTCAAATCATTGGAGATCCATTCAAACCGGTGCAAACTAAGTTTGCTACACTAAACCAGTGCATGCATGATTCATTCCTGAGCAAGATAAAGCCTACAAGAGTATCTGAAGCTCTAGCTGACTCAGACTAGGTGACTGCGATGTAAGAAGAGCTGAATCAATTCGAAGCGCTTAAGGTCTGGAGACTAGTGCCTAAACCTGAAGGAAAAACTATAATTGGGAAGAAATGGGTGTTCAAGAATAAGAAAGATGAAGATGGTATCATCATAAGAAACAAAGCGAGACTTGTGGATAAAGGATATAGGCAAGAGGAAGGTATAGATTACGCCGAGACTTATGCTCCAGTTGCAAGCATAGAAGCAATCCGCATGTTTCTAGCATATGTCGCACACAAGAACTTCACCGTCTACCAAATGGATCTGAAGACTGCATGATAAATATGATAATCAAATATGATAATCAACGTATAGAAATTGAAATACTGCTTGACAAATATGATAATCAACGTATAGAAATTGCTGGCAACTTGTGCATAATTTCAAATCTAAAGGAAGAGTGTGAGAGTTTTTCAAAGGATTCTGAAGAGTTAAATACCAAAGTAGATGATCTTACGTACAAGCTCCGTATGTCAGAAAATGAGAAAATTGATATTGTGACTAAAAGTGTAGCTTATAAAAATGAAAATCAAAGTTTATCTACCCAGTTAAAGGATCTTGAACTAAAACTTTACAAAATTGGTCAATCTAAAAAAACGATGCATCTGAATGCACCCAAAGAATTCAAATATTCAGAGACGGGTCTCGGTTACGATAACCCACATTATCTGAAAAAGTCCTTGACCAAAGTTCCCACATTATATGCGTTCGAATTTTTTGGAATAGACAAAACCTACCCAGAGTACAAAATCAATTGGACCAAACCACTTGTTGATGAGGATTCGGAACAGGAAACTTTGAGAAGGAAGAATTCTACCACAATGCAACTTACTTTTGTTTATGACTCATTGAATGCGTCATACAGCACCGAAAAACCCTGTTTTCTGTCAAATGACTATTTTCGAAGCTATTCTCAAGCTGAACTTGATTCAAAAACCGTTGAAACTGAGGAGGAACCAATGGACCAAAAAATCTATGTTCCACCTCTGATTTTAGAAAAGAAAATTGTTCAGCTAGAAGAGTCATTTGCACAGGAGAGGATCATTTTTCAAAAGGAAAAACAAGAATTATTATCCAAACTTGAGTGTCTCAATTCCGATAAAAAGGAAACTGGGTCAAGGGAGGAAACGAAATATCTTCAGACAGAGATAAATAAACTTAATTCACAACTGGCTGCTTTGGCAGCAGATCTGATGAAAGAGCGGCTTCACAAAGCTGGGCTTCAAGCTAAGCCTGAAATTCTCCAAGTTGAGAAAATTAATCTGTCAGAAAATTCCTACCCCCTTTCAGACACTTATTCCTGTAAAGCCTTTTTGGGTGACTCGTCACCAAGTTCTTCAAACAAAGAAAAAGAGCCTCAATCTTTCGAAACGGATCATCCTTCTGATTTTCAAAATGCTTCCGCTAATGATCTGCTTCAAAGCACAAATCCTTCCAGTCTCCTAAATCATACAAGTGATAAGGTTCTTTCTGATGAGGAAATGGAATTGTGTGTCCTTGAATCTAGTTTCTATATGCAATTAATCAAACAAAACAAGATTTCAAACAACTTACCTGTTTGATTTCAATCCAATTCAACAATTACACTTTCTCTCTCTAAAACTCTTTCTCTCTCTTTCTACAAGATTTCTCTCTCAAACGTATTCTCTCTCTCTAAATCACACGGTTCAATTCACACACTTGAACTCTTACTTACTTACTGATTACAAAGGAAAAAAGATATTTATACCTCTAACAATTACAAAGAAACAAATTACAATTACATTGACTTTGACTTTATTAACAAAAGACTTTGACTTTAAGTGAGAGTTGACTTTTCCAGCTTTGACTTCTCGAACTTTTGTCTTCAATCTTAGTGATCTTGAATCCAATAAATCTGTCCTCTAACAATCTCCCCCGTTGGATCAAGATCATTACTAAAAGATTTAGCAATGCGATCTTCTCTAATTAAGCTCGATTGAAGTAACTCCCCCTTTGATCAACATTTATCTTCTCTTGTAATCTCCCCTTTTATACAAATATGATTTACAAACTCCCCCTTAACACGATGAAATTCTTCTTTGATAAGATTTGTCTTCAAAAGCTTTCAACAATCTTCCCAACGTCTGATCTTCAAAAATAGTAACAATCTCCCCCAAGATTATAAACAAACCTCTTTCAGACATTGAAAGAAATTATCTTCATTTCCAGCTCTGAATGATTTATCCAACTTTCTTCAAATAAACTTTCTCCAAAATCTGCTTGCTTTCGAAATTCTTTGAACTTTCGCTTATCAACTTTGAACAAACTTCAATTCTGAAATATCTCAATTCTGAATTATCTCTCTCCATATCCAATACAAATACTTCTTTCCGGACAATTCTTTCAACTTTAACATTTCTTTGAAATACACATTTCTTGATCTTCTCCCCCTTTTTGATGATTAGAGCATCTATATCATCAAAACTTTTATTCCAAGAAATGTCTTTGAAATCTTTCTGACCACTGATCTTTGAAACTGAGCCTCTGATTCGTTGCCAATTCGAACAATGTATTCATCCAGATCTTTTCAAATCTAGACAAAATATTCATGTAACACCTGAATCAACAAATGAATCAGTTAATGCGCCTGTCAGTAACACGAAGTGACTGTGTGTAACGAATACACAATATAAAGGAGCTTTTTGATGTTCACTCCCCTAGGGCTTCCATCCAATCATCGAAACACCACAAAGGAAATTTCTATGAATGTTATGACAAAGAAACAAATTCTTTGTGTGTTCGTGCATGTGTAGAAAGAATTAAGCACGAATGATTGCTTTTATAAAGGCTCAACATAGTGTAAACCACTGAGACAACAGTAGATAAACACAGACTCAATGTGCATGATTGAAGTGCGAAGGTGGGGCAGACTTCCTTCTTTTTCGATATCCAGATTTCCAAATGAAAACCAGATAGATTATATGATGCGTCCCCAGAATAATATGAAACATTTTCTTTTTGAGAAGAAAATGGGTGGTTGGTGGGGTATTAAGCAAGAGCTGGCATGGGCTATTTGCCTGTTTCAATAACGTTCACCAAAGAATTGTGAAACGCTAGTAATGTGGCTGCCCGACTCAGAAAGTAGTTGGTGCAGAGTTTAATATTTTTTATTCTGTTCTCACACCCTCTTTCTTTTAATCTTTATGCTCACTTCTAACCAAACTCTCATTTACATTTTACCTCATCACACCCACACTCATTTCTTTTAGACTCCTCACACTCAATCACTAAGGATTAACTTCTTGGGTAGAAATCACTAGTTAACGTGATTTCATAGAAGTTTCAATTAAGTCCTAGCACAAAGAACCCATATAATCCTAGAAAGCATGTGATGCTAAAATGGTTTAACTATAGCAGTTAAAGCTCATATACAAATGTCAGATGAATGTATGCTCATAAAATATAATCATGAAGATTTGAGCATTTTTAGACATTGAAGCATTTTCAAACAAGTATATGAAATGAATGAATATGAATGCAAAAGACTTGTTTGAAAATCTAACATTGTATGAAAATGATCAGAAATGAAATGATATAGGAATTAAGGCTTATAGTAAAAAATAACGGATATTGTCTATACGAAACAAAATATAGACACTCTTGAAATGACGTTTCGAAATGAAATAACGCTCAAAATTCATTGAAGTACAAGTGGGGTGTCTTACCATCGAAAATATGTTTCAATATGAGACATGGTAAGAACAATGTAAACAAAAAGTCAAATCGGTGTGTGTGAATACTTGAAAGTATATAGAAAAGACAATACACAAGTATTTATCTTTGGAAACACACGATTTGTAATCAATGAAGCACAAAAATAAAATGAAAACATTTAAAATCACACTTCCAAATTATAAAATCTGTTTTAGAATCGGGAAGTGGTTTGAACATTTCAGAACATGTTTTCTATATCTGAAAGTTGTCCTTCTTTCAGATATATTTGAGATTAAGATAAGAAATTTACCTTTTCACGCAATTTTAAATCTCATGAAGTCAAGCTGAAGTCATTAAGATATGATCTTGTCAGCTTCTCTCATCCTGCATAAGTCTCAAAGTCTAGTCAAAGCAAATTTATTCACAAATTTATTTGAAAAATAAAAGACATAAAACAATAAAACGATTAAATTACGAGTTCTGATTTGAAATAATCAGAAATCATCATTCTTTTACTCCCCCTGAAAATATGCATCTGAAATTTATCAGTAAAAGGCACATGATAGAGATCTACAACTCCATTTGAAGTGTAGTTCATCATATCTTCCGAATACATATTTCCAGAAAAAAAAGTTTATGTACTCCCCTTAAAGGTTGATTTCCTCTTCTGAGTACACTCTCTTATCAGCCCGGGAGTAGCATTTCTTTTTCATCATTGAAGAGCGAGTCCTAAACTGTTGTGTTTAGAAGTCAAACTTCTTATCATTGAGGTACGGGTCATGAACTGTAGTATTTAGAAGCCTTCGCTCATCGGTTCTCTTACTCCCCTTTGACTGTAGATGCCTGCAACACAAAATCAACTTTCGGTTTTGGTACCACTGGTATTTGGATCCATGTATGTTAGTTGCAGTTCGTATGGGAGTAATCGAATAAGAACCATACCAGTAATGATCACTTATTTTGTGAACAGGATCATGTGTACGACAGTAAGAACAATAGTATTTCTTACCTGACAACCTGATTAAGTGATCTCTCGTGTAGATATGATCAGGTTTACCTTTACGCACATTGTTCTTTTTGGCTTTATTCTCATGTACACATGTCTTCTTTCCTTTCTTCTCATCTTTCTTCTCATCATCAAGTGGTTTCACCTTCCAATCCAACTTTTCTTCTCCATATCTCATACTTCTTCTTCTTTGTGTACCCGAACCATCTACATTTCGATCATAAAAAAGGTTAGTACTACGAATTTGATTAGAAGATTTAACTGACCTTCTTGTAAAAACAGTTTTCTGATGTGAGCTTGAGGTTGTCTTTTTGAAGTCAGCTGAATTATTTCTAAGTGTGTGGATTTGTGACTCTGGAGTCGTGTGCTCAGTCACCACCACCTTTGAAACAATATTTTCAAGCTCTTTAATCTTTGAAGCACAACTGTCTCTTTCTTTGACGAGAAGGTCAATCTTCATCTCAAACTCAGACTTCATTTTCTTCTCTTTCAATGCACACTTAGATAATTCAGATAACTTTGCAGTTAATTTTCTTATCTCCTCCTCAAAAATACTTCTTTCATCTTCAAAACCCTTCTCAGCATCCTTTCTTCTATCTGATATCTCCTTAAAGAATCCAACATTCTTTTGCTCAATGGTTTTCTTCCCTTTATCAAATTTCTCTCTTTCTAGAATAATTACTTTCTCAAACTCAGAAATCTGTTGAGAAAGTTTTATACATTTCAGCTCAACCGTCTTCTTCTCATCAGCACACTTTCTGGAAAACTCTAAGAATTTCTTTGAAAATTCTTTCTTGTCACTCTCAAAAACATCTTTATCTTTGACCATCTTTTGTTCCAAATCAGATATTTTCTTTCGAAGCTCAACAATAGCATCTTCCAGACTCTTAATCTTCATCTCATAACTGTCAACAGAATCTGCTTGCTGAATTTGGATTATCTGAATTTCCAAATCAGAGATCTTTTGCAGTAATTTAGATTTCTCAGTCTTTAATTTCTCAGCTTCTAACCATTTATCAACTTTCAAGACTTGAATAACTTCTGTTTCAAGTTGTTGAAAATGTTCTTTGTATTTGGCAAAAAATTCTGAATATTGACCTGAACTTGTTTTCTTCTTCAGGTAATCTATATGTGCATTCATCCACTCATTAAGAGTATTATAAATGTCAACTTGATCATCATGTTTCTTCTTATAATATTCCATATGACATTTATATGCAGCAACGTCCATATGTAAATCTTCCAACTTTTGACATCTTCTTGCAAATCGTCCTTCAAGATGAAGAAGTTCTGCTTTAAGTTTAGGAATCTCTTCTTTTGATGTCATTTTTCCTTGAGAAGACATCCTGTTACAACAAAAAAAACTTGAAATTTGATCATTAATCCAAATATGAAATCACAAGAATACATAAAAACTTGAAATAAAAAATAAGAAATTTTGATCACAATCAGAATTTTTGATCACAATCAGAAAAAAATTTCACTATTAAAAGCCATATTACTGTTTTGAAAAATCTCAGAAAATATTCTAAGTATAGAAACTCGCAAGTCACTATTAAAATATGAAACTCGCAGACGCTGAAACTCGCAAACAACTGTTTACTAAGAAACTCGCAGGCTTAAGCTTGCGTGTTTGTGAAACTCGCACGCAAAGAGTTGCGTGTTTTGTAAAACTCGCTAGCTGCTAAAACTCGCTAGATGCTTAAACTCGCAAGAGACTATTCACTGATGAACTCGCAGATAGAGACGTGCGCGTTTGATAAACTCGTTAGTCGCTACTAGCGCGTTTTAACCAAACTCGCAGAACAACCAAACTCGCAGATCGTCCAAACTCGCAGATCGAACAAACTCGCAGATCACTATTCAGGCTTAAACTCGGACCCTTCGTTTAGAGCCTTTGAAGAACTCGCTAACCACTACGTGCGTGTTCTGGTCCTTAGAAAATTTTCCAACTTTTCCAAACTCGCAGACTTCGATCAACGCGTTTCTAGAACTCGCTAATCGTTACCTGTGCGTTTTGACCAAAAACTTCCACTTAAGCGTTCTAACGAAGAACTTGCGCGTTCTTCAGATCTAGCGCGTTCTTCATGAATCCGTGCGTGTTCTTCACTTTTTCACCGAAATTCGACTCAAATCTTCTTCAATTGCATCAAAACTTTGCAGAACTCTTCGAATCCAACTCAAAAATAGATTACAATGTAAGAATTTTAAAAACAAGCATAAAATGATACACTTTGATTCGATTTACAGTGTATATTAACTCGTGACTTACAAAGTCAACAAAATCCAAAAATTCGTGACAATTACAGTGCATTTCGTGAAATTGTCTATACAAACTCAATCTATAACACTCAACGATCATAACCTGATCAATTACAACACCTAATTCGCACTAAAACTCAGAATTCAATTCTCAACTCAAGAACAAAGTGTCGAACCACACTCTTTCTATTTCTTGATCTGATTTCACTATTGAATCTGCTCTGATACCAATTGTGTGTCCCTGAATCTAGTTTCTATATGCAATTAATCAAACAAAACAAGATTTCAAACAAATTACCTGTTTGATTTCAATCCAATTCAACAATTACACTTTCTCTCTCTAAAACTCTTTCTCTCTCTTTCTACAAGATTTCTCTCTCAAACGTATTCTCTCTCTCTAAATCACACGGTTCAATTCACACACTTGAACTCTTACTTACTTACTGATTACAAAGGAAACAAGATATTTATACCTCTAACAATTACAAAGAAACAAATTACAATTACATTGACTTTGACTTTATTAACAAAAGACTTTGACTTTAAGTGAGAGTTGACTTTTCCAGCTTTGACTTCTCGAACTTTTGTCTTCAATCTTAATGATCTTGAATCCAATAAATCTGTGCTCTAACAGGAATTCTCAGTCTTTCTGAATTCTGAGGTGTGTCCAGACAGTCAGCTAGACGAGTTTGATTTCGATCCAAAACTTCCAAGTCATGTTGACTTTTTGGATTCAACTGGTGAGCCACCGGTCAAATTTTATAAAGGCGAATGTTCAACATCTGCCTCTCAAAAGGTTTCTGTGAACAAATCTTCAAAGAAAAAATCTAAAAGACATTCACAGAAATAAAGAAAGACCGACATCTCTAACAAAAGACATACTTACTACTCCAGTTCTTCTGATTGCGAGCTTAATGATTCTTCAGATAATCATTTTTTCAGAAAAGTAAAGATGGTTTGGAGAAAGAAACCAGCTACAGAAGACAGTGAAGGAAACAAGTCTCCTAATTCTCTTGTAGTTGATACAAAGTCATCTATCTTCAAGACTGATTCACCTACTTATTTGTATTCTACAGGAAAGCTAATCAGTCTAAACCGAGCAAAGATCTGTTGCACTCACTGTGGAAATAGTGACTTTGTGGATTCAAGGTATGTTAATAATTGGTATGGTAATTATAGAATCCCCAATCCTCAGTTTAATAGCTTAAAAGCTAAGACAACTAACCAACAAGGATCCATCACAACATGGATACCAAAACCAAAATCTTCTTAATCTGTTTTGCAGGACTGTCATGTGTGATTTAATTCATCTTATTCACGTCACATGACTACATTCAAGGGTTATGCCACTTTTGAGGGGGAGTACCATGTTTTTAGTTTAAATTTTCATATCGACTTCTGAACACTTCAGTTCAGGACTCGTTCTTAAATGCTTTTGACTTCTGATTCTCTCAAATCATAAATTTTACTTCAATGTTCTATCTTGGTGAGTTAAAGGAGTGTTAGGGCTCATAAATTTTCTATGGTCAATCAAGAACCGGAAGGACCTACCCAAGAAACACATCCCATTCATAGATATCAGTGAGGGGTCTAGATTGATAGATGAGTTCGGAGCGAAAATAATATGGTGAGAATGTGACAGGACTTAAAAGAATTATTGGTCCTTACCAAACTGAGTCAGTTATCCGGGTTACCACATAATCTATTCATTCTCGTTCTTTGGAGATGAATATTGAAATATACATGGACCCAGTGTCGATAACTCGTGTCACCCCACCCAACCACTCAAGTATCTCTCAAAAGATACTTGTTTCATATAAGCACGGAGATTTAGCACATAATCTATCTATTCCTCACTCGGAGGTCTTAGATATTGAAAAAGGAAGACACCAGCTCCGGTCTCCGAACTTCATATTCATTTCACTGTGTCAATTGATTTATAACCTGCGTCCCAGGTTGAATCAATCTTTGAGCCTAATCGATATGATTTATACTTCTTTCACACACGCACGAATCTTTATGATTCCCCTTGCATATCGTTGTGATATAGCCAGAACAGTTTGAGAAGTAATTTTTTTAATATTTTACTTCAGTGATAACTGGAAGTCCTATCAGAGATACATCGATGCCAACTCTGAAAATAGGCCACACAATTATTTTAATTGTTGTGATAACAGTTACTATTGTGTTTTTGTGTTAGTTGTTACCCTTGGTTACTAAATCGCTTTATCTGATATTTTGCTACTCATCCGGTTAGTCTTTGAAGATACATGATGCTCAGGATTCTCCTAATCATCATGAGGGGGAGAACAACACACAATTCAAAGACACAGATTATCGTGTTGAGCGGGAATTAGCAAAATCTGAGAGGGAGCAACAAAATTTTATTATCTGAGGTTGAAAAGCCATTGGATTTCATGGTTGGTTCTTCTATCCCGTATCATGTGGTGTCTGCTACAAGTTTGTTCCTCCTACGAGCTGATTGAAACAAGTTCTTAAGTTTAAAGTTTATTCACCTCGCGGTTCAGAGACAAATTCTTTGTTTTAAACTGAAGTTGCACTGTGGAATGTCACGTAACTCACACATTATCTTTCTTGTGTGCTGATCCGATGTGTTGAGTTTCTACAGTTGAAAGCTGCTTGATAGTGCATTCAGTCGAGGCTATTGTACATTGAATCTGGTTACAAAGTTGAAATTATGAAGACCAAGAGCTTTATTCAAGGGGGAGTTTGGAAAGACATGAAGACATGCAATGGTCCTCAATGCCTGAAGTTTCAAGATGATAAATGCCTGAAGTTTCAAGATGATAAATGCCTTATTCAACTTTAGGGGGAGATTGTTAGGACTGAAAGTGCAAGTGCGTTGAAAGTTGTATAACACATTTATAAGGGTTTAAATTGTAATTATTAGAAATTTATTTGTAAATGGTCCTCAAGCCTATTAGGGCTTAGTCGCACATATTTAATGTTTCTAAACCTAGTTTTAGAGAAGAAGTAGTTGAAATCATTCTAGTCGTAAGTTTTACATTTGCTTATCAGAAATTCTCTCTGTAAACCTAAACCTTTATTAAGTATTAATCATATGACTAGAAGTGGTGATTCAAGTATTATTGTTTTTCATTGATTATCTCGTTGATTGCACTGTATCTGGGATCTACAACTGCCTTTCTGAACGACATCTTAAAGGAGGAAGTCTACGTCTCTCAGCCTGAAGGTTTTGTCAATCCAGAGAAACTAAATCATGTATACATTCTGAACAAAGCACTTTACGGTATGAAGCAAGCCCCTCGTGCCTGGTATGAAGTTCTATCTAAATTCTTAGTCAAGTCGGGCTTTTCAAAAATGTAAAATCGATACTACTCTTTTCATTAAAAAGGAGAAAGCTGATATCATATTAATCCAAATATATGTGGATGACATCATATTTGGCTCAACAAATCCTAAGTACTGTAAGAATTTTTCTAACCTTATGGTGTCCAGATTTCAGATGAGTATGATGGGAGAGATGAATTTCTTTCTCGGATTACAAGTCAAACAATTTTCTATGGGGATTTTCATTAATCAAGCAAAGTACATTTTCGGTATTCTTAGAAAATTTAAAATGGAAAATTGTACTCCAATTGGTACCCCGATGGCACCTGGAACTAAGATCGAAACTGATCTTTCTGGAAAAGTTGTCGATGTTAGAACCTATAGAGGTATGACTGGTTCCTTAATGTACTTGAAATCTAGTAGGCCAAATATAATGTTTTCTACATGCTTATGTGCAAGATATCAGGTTTCACCTAAAGAATCCCATTTGTCTGCAGTTAAGCGTATTTTTAGATATCTAAAGGGCACTGCAGATCTTGGTCTGTGGTATCCTAAGGATATAGGTTATGAGCTTACGCCATATGAGTACGTCGGGACACATACAATTTCTTGGAGATAAACTCGTGAGTTGGGCTTCAAATAAACAACTCTGTGCATCTACTTCAACAGCCGAGGCAGAGTATGTAGATGCGGCTAGCTGCTGTTCTCAAGTGCTGTGGATGCGAACACAACTTCGAGATTATGGCTTCAAGTTCGACAAAATCCCGATGTACGACAATTCGAAGAGCACTATTGCAATATCTGCTAATCCTGTGCAACATACTAAGACCAAGCACATAGACGTGAGATATCATTTTATAAAAGATAATGTCGAAAAAGGTACAATCGAACTTTACTTTGTAAACACAGATTATCAGCTTACTGATTTTTTTACCAAGCCACTTGATGAAAAGAGATTGAATTTTCTCATTTCAAAACTTGGCATGCTAAATCTGAAGACTTAATCTGTTGTTACCTAGTACAGTTTAGTTTTATTATTTTTCTTCATTCCTTTATTTTTTTTGAACGACATCAACACACACACACATTACTTTATTTTTAATCTGAAAGATATCTGCACTGAAAGGTTTATTCATGATTTCAGGGGGAGTGTGACACAAGATTTAGATGATCTACATTTTATTGGGAATTAATAATTTTTGCATAGATTCTTCACTGAAATATCTTTTAATGCATAATTTCAGGGGGAGTTGAGTAAGGATTTTGATTTTTGATTACATCTGATCAGAACTCATTCTTTAAAAGTTTTATTGCTTTCATTTTTTTACTTTTCAATAAATTTTGTGAATAAGACATTGTACTTTGAAGACTTTGTGACTGATGCAGATTTTGAGGGGGAGGTTACATGATAATATCTATCATGACTTTTGAGCTGACTTTGTGAGATTGAAGATCAGCGTAAGGTTCATTCTAAACTTCATCTCATACATATCTGAAAGAAGGACGACTTTCAGATATGGAAAACATGTTCTTAAACGTTCAAACAACTTCTGATTCTCAAAAATGATTTCATGAATTTAGAAGTGTGATTTTAAATGTTGTTATTTTTTATGAGATGAATTGTTAAACAATCTGTGTGTTTCCAAAGATATATACTTGTGTATTATCTTTTCCATATATTGTCAATTATTCACACACACTGGTTTAATATTTTTCTTGTTATGTTCTTACCATGTCTCATATAGAAACCAATTTTCGATGGTAAGACACCCCGCTTGATATTCAATGTTTGTTGAGCGTGATTTCATTCAAAATGTTTCTTTCAAGAATGTCTATATTTTGATTCGTATAGACAAATTCCATTTTTCATGACCTAAGCTTTTCATGATAAATCATTCATATTTGATCTTTTCATACAATGACAGATTTTCAAACAAGTTTCTTGTATTCATTTCATTTGTTCAATATACTTGTTTTGAAATATCTTCAATGTTTAAAATGCTCAAATCTTCATGATTATCTTTCTGAGCATACAAACATCTGACATGTATTTTTGTACTTAAACTGCAAAGTTAAACCATTTTGAGCAACATATTCTTTTAGGACAACATGGGGTCATTGTGTGAGGACTTATCAGAACTTCTATGGATTCACGTTAACCATTGTTTCCTACCCAAGAAGTTAATCCTTGAGTGATCGAGTGTGAGGAGTCAATATATGAGTGTGGGTATATGTGATGAGATAAAATGGAAATGAGAGTTTGGTTAGAAGCGAGCTTAAATGTTAAAAAGAAAAGGGGTGTGAGATCAGAGTAAAAGAATATCAAATTCTGCACCAAACTTTTTCTGAGTCGGGTAACCACATTATTGATTGTTTCACATTTCTTTGGTGAACATCATAGAAAAAGGCAACTAGCTCATGCCAACTCTTGTTTAAACCCCACCTGCTACTCATTTCTTTCTTAACAGAGAAATGTATCAATTTTTCTGGGGATGCATCACATAATCTATCTGGTTTTCATTTGGAAAATCTGGATATTGAAAAAGAAGGAAGTCTGCCCCACCTTCGCACTTCGATCATGCACAATTGAGTCTGTGTATTACTGTTGTTGTCTCAATGGTTTATACAATTTTGAGCCTGATAAATCAATCATTCTAATTAAATTCTTTCATACAGAAGGACGAACACACAGGAAATTCGTTTTTCTGTCTAAACGTTCATAGAATAAACTTGTGTTATTCGATGATTGAATGGAAGACCTGGGGAGTGAATATCAAAAAGCTCTTTTCCAATGTGTATTCGTTACATATATTTACTTTATATTACTGACAGGTATTATTAACTGATTCATTCGTTGATTCAGGTGTTACACTCATAATTTGTCTGAATTTGAAAAGATTCGGATGAATATCTTTATGAATTGACAGATAATCAGAGGCTCATGTGATAAAAGATCAATGGTCAGAGAAAAGATTAAGGATATTTCTTGGAATAGTTTGATTATTTATGTGTTACAATCATCAAAAAGGGGGAGAAGATTTGATCAAAGAAATGTTTGAAGTGGAGAAGTTTTGTTCAAGAAATGTTGGTTGAAAGAAAGTTTGTAAAAGTTTTGGAGAAATTTTGTTACGAAAGACGATTTGAAGAAAGTTCATTGCAAGTTTGTGTCAAAGAATGAAATTTGTGAGAAGACTGTACATGTGTGAAAGAGAAAGTTCAGAGATTTCAAAATGCGAGCAAAATTTACTGAAATTTTCTTTGAAGATTAATTTGTTGAAGCCAACCGAGCTGAATTTGAAGATAATTTATTTCCGATGTTTGAAAGAGGTTTTTACATCCTTGGGGAGATTGTTACTGTTTTTGAAGACAAGTTTTATCTAAGAAAGTTAAAGACTGTTTTTGAGCATAAAAGGGGAGATTGTGTTTCAATGCTTATTTTTTCTGGAGATGATCTTTGTTTAAGATTAGTCAAAGAGGGGAGATTGTATTGCAAAATCTTTTTGAAGATGATCTTGATCCAAAGGGGGAGATTGTTAGTGCAGAAATATGTTGGATACAAGATCATAGAAGACTGTAAACTGAAGTCAAGCCAAGTCAAAGCTTAAGTCAAACTCTCAAGCATAGTCAAAGTCTTTTATAATAAAAGTCAAAGTCAAAGTCAAAATGCATGTGTTGTAAGTGTTTAGTTGTATAAGTGTTTTGTCAAATAGGGATATGGCTAGATTAGAGTGTTATATCATATTAGAAAGATTAGAGTTATGTGCATATTCATTGTCTAAAGAGAGAAATATTGAGAGCTATATATTGTATCGATTTCTAAGATCGTAATAAAATGGAGATTGATTGAATTGTACTTGTCATCTTGTTTAGCACTGATTGTGCGACACACAAAGACTCCAAATCTAACGTGTTCCAAGTGATTTTCCACCATCCAACAAGGATTCGAAGCTAGGATCAAGAGTTTACCATCTTCATCTTCAACCCCAAGCTCCATGGTAGAGTTTTCTAGGTTTTCACCAAAACCTAAGTGGTAAGTTCATCTCCCTAGGTTTTGATCTTGGTTATAAGTTATAAATGTTTCATTGATGAGTTTCTAGTGAATGATTTCTCAAATTTTGGAGAAATTACGTCAAAATTAGGGTTTTGGCCAAATTGGGGATTATGATGTAAAATGTTTGGGGAACGATTCTAAAGGGATTGAATATGATTATTTATGGTTAGAAATTTGTGGATCCAGGTTTTAGAAGGATTTTGCTTGTGGATTCAGATCTCTTCAAGGAAGGTCAAGTTGGGGTAAAATCTAGATTTAACCTAAATCTACCAAGGTGAGTTCAAATTGATTTGTGAAAACGATGTACATGCCAAAATGTCTATTTCAAAGTGTTTATATGTTTTACATGAAATTATTAACTGTTGAGTTATTTGGTGAATCTTGATTATTTGAAGTGTTTGATTTTATAAACATTGTAAAACACCCACGTTTGGGATTTTGAGCATTTTCACAACTAAATTATACACATTGGTATTTTGATGATTTATTTTATGAAGTAAAGTCAGAGTATAAATGCATTTTATTGTATGTTTTAGAAAAGTGTATGATTTTGTGTTATGGGATGTTTTTGAAAGAGTAAACGATATAATTCATTTGGAAAATGAGTTGTCCCAATCTAAACTATGTTGGAGTTAATTATATATTTTGGAGTATGGGTTTACATAAAGTCGGGATGTTTACGTTTGATTTTATTTCATGATTTTCAACGATGAGTCTTTGGATTTGTTGAGCTTATGGCTCGGTTTGGATTTTGTTGGGTCTTAGGGACACTTGTTCGATTTTAATAGCTCAATGTAGAGCGTTTGGTCATGATTTGCATTTACTGCATCTTATTTTAGAATTACATGTTTTGAATGCGTTAGTTCATTCGTTTTGAGTCATGTAATGTTTTAGTTAGTGCAATGGATCCATAGGCACGATGTTCTATATGTCCCGTTTTGGACAAGTTCACCACTTTGGCACGGAATATGCATCGGGTCACCATGGTAAGTAAGGTGTGGACCTATGCGGTCGGGCAACGTCCCATGGGCAGTAAGGTGTAATTTCATTGTGCAAAAGTTCCCATTTTGGAACTCTCAAGAATAGACCCAGAGGAGTTGACTTGATATTTTCGAGCAATAGACTTGGAGTAGCTCGGTATGTTTTATGTGTATAATCCATACGTTTTGGTTTTCTACATAACCATGTGACCAACTTTGGTGTTCCGTCGCGTATAATGTAATCGGGTCTCCCTCATCACCAAAAGGTGTTGATTTCAGTATGGAGTCTTATAATCCATGTTTTTGGCGACGTTTTGAGCATGGGTAGCCATTCATGTTCTAAGGTTTTGATTATTGGACCTTATCCATGTTTTAGGATGTTTTGGAAGTTCGATTTTATCTACGTTTTCAGTATTAGAATATTAAAGTGTCAGATATGTTTTACATGAGTTTTGGGTTGTGGACTTATATCCGAAGAAACGTTTTGTTTTGTGATCTTAATCACGAAGAGGGTGAATGTTGAAAAGAGATTGTTTTTTGATTTAATGTATTTCGATTTGGTTATTTCATATTGAACGTATTATCATTTTGGAAATCACGATATAAATAATATTCTTAACGTTATTGTTTTATATATATATCTGATGAAAACTCTTGAGCTCACTAGGCGTTAAGCCTACCCTTTTTATTTGTTGGCATGTGCTTCAGGTTCCAGTCGGGAAAATGGTTCTAGCAGTACTTTGAAGAGATGAGCCCTAGTGTTTCACGAGGGTAAGTAGTTGGTGAAGTCTTCCGCCGTTTGGAGATAGTGTTTGTTATTGAGTTTTAGTAGCACCCATCCCTATAATAGGTGCATAGAATGAAATGTGTTGTTTGAAGTTAAACCTTAAATTGTTGTTGTAGATGAATCAGTTATCAACGTATTTAGAAAATTTTAAATTGGTTGCTATTTCCAGATTCGAGGGTGTTACAAGTTGGTATCAAAGCTTAAGTTTGAGAGATTTAGGTGTTGATTTCGGATACCAAGACTCAAACTAGCGTTTTTCTAAGTATGTGGAAGTGAGATTGAACTATTAGACGCTTTAAGATAGGATATCTTGAGGTTGATAGAGTCTATAGAAATAGGAAACTCATCGAGAGTAGCAAGGATGATCATGTAGGGTACGTTCATAATTGCACCTGGACAATGTTATCGTGAACCTACATGTTACATGTGTATGCTTGAACTGCCTTGATGTGAAGACCGTGGGGATAGTGAAGAAGTTTCTGAGCGAGTACCCAATAAAAGAGTTGATGTTTATAGAATTGTCATTCGGAGTGATGGGTAGGCATGATAAATGCATTAAGTTGACCATTTTGGGTCAGAGTTATTGGTTGGTTTAGAACCATAGACTTAGGGAATCGAGTTTATTAGAGGAAAATTTTTAAGGAGAACCAATGGAATCTTCGATGATTGTCTTAAGATGTTTGAATATCCGGATGACAATAGTATGACGGGAAATTGATGAACGTGATTTCGGGATGTTGAGTGTCGACCAAATTCATGCACAAAATTGTTTCTAAAATAAGTTTGCATCAATTGGTTCTCATGTTCTCAAATCATAATGTGAGTAGAAATACGAAATTTTGTGATAAATGTTTAGCACACACAGGATTTTAAACCATGAGTTAAACATGCATAAAATTGTTTTATTGCATACGATTACAGACTTTGTTGATATTTTCTTTATCCTTGTTTTTGTCGAATGATGTTTTCGGATATTGTAGTATTTTTTTATTCAACCTTGTTCAGAGTCTCGGGCATGTAGCTGCGATTTATGACCTTGACATTGGATCTTTTCCACATATGTTAAGGTTTTAGAGGAAAATCTACTCCCATGTTTTGGTATTCGAGTTTTATTGAAAATTTTATTTCGTTTGAGTTTTGTTGAGTTTTATGAAGTATTATATTATGACGTTTTTCTACGCATTAGTGTACTTTGAAATGTGTAGGCTTTAATTTTGATGCATGCGAATTTATGAGTTTTATTGAAGCATTATGTCTCATGCGAGTTTTGTTGAAAAGTGCCGTTTTATATCACATATACGATAAAAGATAAATTTTGGAATTATGACATTTTAGTCATAACTTTGTTTCATACTATCGGATTTTGGGAACGGATATTTTGGCACTATTCGATTTTGAGTGTCGTTGGGTTTCATTGAGTTTTACGACAGTTTGCATTGTGCAGTTGAACTTTGAGAGGTGTATACTTGCATTTTTGTGTGCGTTAACTTATGAATTTTCGTTTAGTATTTTTGTCTCGTGAGAGTTTTGCACCGGTATTTTCGCAACCGTAAGGGACTTCTTGAGAGTTTTGTTAGTAGGTGTTATTCGTTATGTTATTTTGGGAAGTTTCAATATCATGTGATATCTCTTTTGGGTTTTATACAAGTGTTATTCATTGTATGCTATTTAATGTTTGAATTAATTTATACTGTTGGTGTGAGTAAGCATATGAAAGGTTTATGTTGTCTCGTATTGAACTTTTGCTTTGAACATGTTTCAGTTGTTGATTTTACAGTTATAAATTTTCTGCAATGCATTAAATGAGTTATCGGTATACATGTCATTGTAGCTACTATTTTTGGACAAGTGCATATTATCTGCACGACCCAAGGTTTGAACTCGATTTAAAATTTCTTTGTGTTTAACCAAATCACGCACCCATATTGTTTACTAAGTTTGGGGAATAAACTGATGTATATGGGCCATGTTAGAAATTTTATTCCACGAAGTTTTGTGGTTTAAAGGAAAGAATATTGAAGTGGAATTTGTGAAGGTCCTTTTTGGAGTTGTACAAACATTTGTTGCATATGTTTTGTACATAAAGTTATTTTCACGTACATAGTATAAATTGATGCATGCTAGGACCATGGTAGTCCATTTGAAAATTTTATTGCACATATTTTGTTATTGTCATTATTGATGTGACTATTGATCAAATGAATTTTGAAATGGTTTTATATGCGTGGCATTAGTGATCACTTTGCATACCTACCGAGTAAATGGTAGTAGATTTTTACACGTACGATTAATTGTTATAAAGTTTTTGCATTTGTAAATTTTATAAAATTTCAAACTGACATATTAGTTGAAAACCTTGAACTCATTAGGGCTATAGATTTAAAACCCTATCGTGAAAGGAGTTGTAATTAGGGACTAGAGGAGTCCTTGGGAATTGAAGCGTCAGATGATCCAACTTGTGGTCAGTTTTGAATTATATATTCCCCCAGTTATGTAAGTGATAATCTTTCCCTTTCTGGTAAAATTCCGGGTTAAAACCTTGTGCGGAGGTTTACGTATGCTTGGATTTGAATTGGCGGGTTAATTGTGCGGCAACATTTTATGTGTCGATGGCGTACCATCTTAATGGGTGTTCGTGAGTAATGAGATTGTTGTGGATGTTCGTAAAGTTGTATGATTTGGGGTTTTAATTCCATATTAGGTGTCAACTTTAAATCTTTTGGGGATCGATTCAGTGCAAGTCGACTTGTTCTTTTGAGTCCAATGATCTTTGGAATGTTTGCAAGTATCCCCGTGGAATCATGGGAAATGTTAGCCTGACGGTGGTGGATTTTAAAGGAAGTTAGATGTTGGGGATTAAGTATTGATGAGTATGTTATCCTTGATGTGGTAAGAATCATATGGGTGAAATGTTTGAAGTTCGAGAATAGGTCGGAGTTACGTGATAGCATAATCTTAATTAACCCACTCCTCGGAAGACGTATCGTTACGTCCTTGGGAAGAAGACTTTACCAATATCGAGGGTGAATTATTAAGGAATTTTGAGAATTCTTTGGGTTGGTGTTGGTCTTTGGAATTCGGATCTGTAATCGAGTTGAGCTGAGGCGAATTAGTCAGTGAGAAGTTGAGGTCACAAGCTTCCTTTAAGGTAGTACGTGTCCCCTAAGGTTGGGAGACAACCGGGATCCGAGGGTAAGAGATTGCTCTCGTAAGATTTGAGGTTTACTTTTGTATGAGTGTGACGCATCCTATTAGATGGGAAGGAATACCAGTATGACAGTTTATCAGGAAGTTATCGAGTTTTAGCTTAAGGATGGAATGACTTAGCAACAACCTCTCGGGAAGGGAGACGGTCGTTTTGGGAGAATGACATCATCTAGGTCTGTGACCCGTAATTGCCATTTTGGAACGAAGGAAAACAATAAGTGCTGAGAGTAGCGATGAGTTGCCAGGTGTGAGGAATAGATTTCGAGGACGAAATCATTCGAAGGTTGGGAGGATTATAACACCCGTAAACTTTCTACAAGTAATAGGAATAATCTTGAATGGGGAAAGGATCTACCCTTGGTCTTCGTGTGTTGGAAGCATTTGGGTGAAATGTGGAATTTTCGGTCTCCGGGGCATACGGTGCGACTATGCCTGGCGATTGTGACAGTGTCACTGTCGCCGGGGCAAGGTCGGGGAAGGGAGAGGGGGTTCGGTAAGTTCATCTCCCTAGGTTCTGATCTTGGTTATAAGTTATAAATGTTTCATTGATGAGTTTCTAGTGAATGATTTCTCAAATTTTGGATTTGATGATTTTGGAGAAATTAGGTCAAAATTAGGGTGTAACACCCTCGAATTTGGTAAGAACAACTAATTAAAATTTTAAAACATAACATCAACTAAGGGATAGAACTTCCTCTTACAATCCAAAACTCTATATGTGTAACAACCTCAAATCTGGAAATAACAACTAATTTAAAGTTTTCTAAATACATCAATAAATGGTTCATAAACAATCACAATTTAAGGTTTAACCTCAACACACACAATTTATTTCTCTACATATAGTCTATAACAAGGATGGGTGCTACTACAACCCAATAATAGTCACTATCTCCAAACCGCGGAAGACTTCACCAAATACTTACACTTGTGAAAAACTATGCACATCTGTTCATAGTACTGCTAGAACCAAACCCCCAACTAGAACCTGGTGCACATGCCGACAAATAAAAAGGTTAGGCTTAACGCCTAGTGAGCTCAAGAGTTTTCAACATAAATAAATTAATCATTTAAAAAAAAAGGAAATATGCAATTAAAATCATAAAACTTCAAGATGATATGATTCACTTATGAAAACGACTCGTTTACTAATAATTATGCATTTTAAACGAAAGAGACACCGGGTTAACCGTTAACCAAACCAAAGTGTTTTAAAGGCGAAAATCCCAATATAAAACGTTCTTTAGTAAATTTAGATTTAACCCAAAACTTGCTCAAAATGAGAATAAAGAGCGAACTCCCAATTTTATAAAACGTGGGTAAAATGTTATATCTCGAAATACCCAACACGGGTGGTACGTGACACACAACTCATAAAACCATAGATGAAAATCCATATAAATAAATATCGCCGTGAACACGGACATTAGACCCAAAACACACGCAACATAAAATGGGACGAAATCAAATACCGAAACGTGGAGATGACGTTTTTCATTCAAACCTCAATATACGTGGGGAATACCCAATATTAAGGCCATCATTTACCGTCAACCACACAACCAACGATAATAAAGTATGACGTTAATATTTAAAACGTTAATGGACGACGACGGGGGAGACTCGTTTTCATCTTGGGTGACGAGAACACGTAAATGGGGTCACCCGTAATGTTACTGGATTTCACCACATCACCAACTCAGCAGCATCGTGCCACCTATTGCCTACTCGCTAGCGAACCCAAGTGGTCAATAAATGTAACCAAAATCTCAGGCCTTACAAAACATACAGACTTACGTGCCTATGGATCCAATACAACACTGTCTAACATTACATGACTCCAATTGAAAGACAAAAGCTCCCAAAACAAGTAACTCTCAAATGACACGAAATATGTGCCATCATACTCAAAACCCCACAACGGTTATTAATCCGGACAAATGTCCTCAAGACTCAATTTAGTCAAAATCGAGCCAAAGGCCCAACAATTTACGTAAACCCCCAAACGAAAGCCAGTATAAACATTGAAACACGTTTGTCCAACTATTATGCAAACACGGCCAAAAGTATGATTAACTCAAATCTCATCATTGGTTGAGACAAACCATTTTTCAAATGAACTCACACCCTTATATTTTCAAAATGCCTAATAATACAATAAAATGCATTTTCCGAAAAGTCTTATAAGATCAAATACACAAAATGACACTTACATCAAATGGACTCCAATTATATATGTACAATCATCAATGAAACATATCAACATGATTTATTTTACCAAAATTCCCAAAAATCCCAGAATGGGTATTTCACCATGTTTTTAAAACTAAACACTTTAAAATAACCAAAACTTATTAGGTGATCAGCAATTAACAATTTCATGTAAAATACAAAAACACTTTAAAATGAACATTTTGGCATGTACACCGTTTTCACAAATCAACTTGAACTCACCTTGCTAGATTTAGGCTAAATCTAGATTTTACCCCAACTTGAGCTTTCTTTGAAGAAACTTGAATCCATAAGCCAAATCTTCCAAAAACCTATCATCACAATTTTCCAACCATGAACATACTTATTCAACCATTTAGAATAGTCCCCCAAACATATTACATCAAAAACCCCAACTTAGCCAAACCCTAATTTTGAACTATTTTCTCCAAAATCATCAAATTCGAAATTTGATAAACCAAACACTAGGAAATCATCAAGAGAACATTTATATATTATAACAAGGTTTAGAAATGGGGAAGATACACTTACCACTTAGGTTTTGACGAAAACCTAGAAAACCCTAAAATAGAGCCTGAGGTTGAAGATGAGGATGGAGCTTTTTGACCCTAGCTTCCAAGCTTTGGTGGGTGGTGGAGAAACACTTGGAACACATTAGATTTGGTGTCTTGGATGCGTAAAATCTGATGTTAGGGTTTGAGGGTCAATTTTGGAGAGAAGAGGGTGAAAGTGGTTGAAAGAATGAATGAGAAAAGTGAGAAAATGGGTTTAATGAAGGTTGGACCCCGACGGCGAGTATGCCCCGCGAAAGTGACACATGTCACTTTCGCCGGCCACTCTCGTGATGGGTGTACCGCGGCCATAAGGCCTTCCGCGAGAGTGACACATGTCACTTTCGATGTCACTTTCGCCCAGACTCCCTGAAGCCCGAAAATCCGATCTTTTTCGACACTAAGGCCCTCGACACATTCTGGAACTTTAAGTAGTGTTTTCCCAACATGAATCCCACCAAACACAAGTTACAGAAACGCCTGGGTGCCCCTATACCTACCGAAAATTACGGGTGTTACAATCCTCCCAACCTTAAAAGAGATTTCGTCCTCGAAATATAGATTTCAACAAAACGTTGCCCGTAGGATAGATTGTCCTTAATCCATATTCCAGAACCACTACCATAATCCTTATGTCAATACCCACGACAGCCGTCCCCTTGGGCACGTTACACTTATGTCCGAGTGAACACTTAACTCACTAAGGTAGTCTTTACTCACAAGACTACGGTTGTCTCCAAACCTTGGGTGACACTTACTACTTCAAGAGTAGTTTGTGACCTCCACTTCACATCAGCCAATTCACCTCAGCTCAACATACTTCTGGACCCAAGGCAAAGTTCGACATCAACCTCCATGGAATCCTCTAAATTTTTAATGCTCCAAGTCCGTCCTTCTAAGGCGTACCAATACGCT
Source organism: Arctium minus (assembly GCA_954870635.1). Classification (NCBI taxonomy): domain Eukaryota; kingdom Viridiplantae; phylum Streptophyta; class Magnoliopsida; order Asterales; family Asteraceae; genus Arctium; species Arctium minus. The sequence continues at coordinate 34,085,585 of OX941092.1, forward strand.
CTCCGGGTAACTGGTTAAAGTAGATCCGACTATCACTCAACCCCGATCTACTCCCAACCTCAAACATTCCATCAATAAGATATTTACCATATCAGGGAAGCTTATACACATCGATACTTAATTACCAACATCTAATATTCCTGTAAATTCCACCACCGTGAGGCTAACATTCCTCATAATCGAACGAGATATTTCCAAACATTCTAAAGATTCATTAACCTCAAAATAACAAGTCGACGCCTAAAATCAAGATGGTCATACTGAAAACGTAGATACACTGGCAAACATTTCACTCCAGATTTGCATTGCTAAATTACAGTTAACACCTAACATGACACTAAAATTCCTAATCTTACATCTCTAACAAATGAACCACAACATTCCCTTTAATCCTTAAGACTTGCCCCGATGGCACATTCCCCAACACATGCATGATGTCGAACGATCAACCCAACAAACCTTATCCAACCATAAGCAATTAACCACACAAAGCCTTAACCCGAAGATTTATCGAAACAGAAATATCACCTCTTAATTAACTGGGAGAAAGCATAAATCAAATACCTAAATTATTCATGCATGACCTGATTCAAAATCTGAAACCCAAATTCAAGGTTGACCACAAGTCGGATAATCCGACGCTTCAAATCCCAAGGACTACTCTAGTCCCTTAATTGCAACTACTTTCACGATAGGGGTTTTAAATCTATAGCCCTAATGAGTTCTAGGTTTTTTTACCCAGTATGCCAATTTGTAATTTACAAAAGTTTCAAATACATAAGTTCTATAAAAATTAATCGTGCAGTAAAAAATATACATTACCGTTAATTCAATAGGTTTCAAAATTGATCACCAACACTACGCATATAAAACCGTTTCCAAAACTCATTTGATCAGTACTTACGTTAATATGGATAATAATAAAAGATGCACAACAAAATTTTACACGAACCACCATGGTCCTAACATACATCAAATTATACCATATATGTGAAAATAATTATCTGCACCAAAACACGTGCAATAAATGTTTGTACGACTCCAAAAAGGGAACTTCACAATTTTGACTATAAATTCGTTCCTTTTAACAGCAAAACGTCGTGGAATAAAAATTTTCAACAAAGCCCATATACACCAGCTTATTCCCCAAAACTCAGTAAAATGATAGGGACGTACATAAATATCAAATCAAGTTTAACTTTGATTCACACAGGTAAAACACACCTGTCCAAAATAGTAACTATAACGACATGTAACCTGATACTCATTTAATGCATTGCGGAAAATTTCTAACAGTAAAATCAACAACTGAAACATGTTCTGGGCAAAAGTTCTATATGAAACAACATAAACATTTTATACGTTACTCACACCAACAGTATAATTTAAACCAAATACGAAAAGTATACAACGATTAACACTTGTATAAAGCCCAATGAGAAATCACATGATATTGAGACCTCTCCAAAATAACATATGGGATGACATCTATTAACAAAACCCATAAATTAACGCACGCAATAACGCATGTACACACGCTCCAGAATTTATCTACACGACACAAAAAGTCGTACGATAAGACACCATAAAACCCAACCGAATTTTCATAAAACCCATTAACGCTAAAATCAAATGGTGTCAAAATTTTCATTTCCCAACATAAAAAGCATAAAACGGCAATAAGTCTGAAAAAGTTAAAATTCTAAAACCACAACGTACGAATAAGTGACTCTTTTCAACAAAACTCACATGAGACACGACGCCCAATAAGCTCGTAAATTTACACACAATAAAATTTAAAACCCACGCATCTCCAAGTACACTCATGCCCCCAAAACGTCGCAAAACAATATTCCATAAAATTCAACACGACTCGTACAGACTAAAATTCCCAAGAAAATTCCGACACAAAAACATGGGAACAACTCTTCCTTTAAAACCTTAACATACGTGGAGGAGATCCAATGTCAAGGTAAAAAATTCCACAGTTACTTGCCCAATACCCCAAATAATATTAAAACACGGATATTACAAGATCCGTAAATAGTGTTTGACACAAAACGGGGATAAAGAGATTTTCAATAAAATATTTACAACCACGTGCCACAATCATAGACGTTTAAGTTACGGTTTAAAATCTAATGAGTGCTAGATGTTTAGCAGGACTTTATAATATAACTCACTTTATGTTTTGGGAACATGAGAAACAAGTTAAGCAAACTCATTTTAGAAATAAATTTAGTGCATGAATTTGGTCGACACTCACATCTTAGGATTACGCTTCTCAATTTCCAGTCATACTATTGTCATACGGAAGAATCAAACACTTAAGACAACAATCACCCTAATTTGGTCAACTTACGATTTCTCTTTGAAATAGAGTCAATTCAATAAGCTTATGGTTTTAATTCAACCAATGAATTAGACCCAAAATGGTCAACTAATTGCATTTGGCATGCTTAACCATCATTCCAATATGACAATGCTATAAACATCGACTCTTCTTTCGAATACTCGCCTAGAAACTTCCTCACTACCCCAACGGTGACCATACCAAGGCAGTTTAAGTATACACACGTAACACGTAGTTTCATCATAACACTGATAAGGTTCCATTATGAACGTACCGTACATGATCATCCTTGCGATCCTCGACAAGTTTCCCGTTTCTAGCGACTCGGTCAATCCCCAAAATATCTATCTTAAGGTACCTAATGTACAATTTCATTTTTAGTTACCTAAAAGAAATGCTAGTTTGAGTCTAGGCATAAAAATCAATACCTAATGCTCTCAAACTTAAGCTTTGATAGAAACTTGTAAAACACTCAAATCTAGAAATAGCAACTAATTTAAATTTTCTAAATACATCAATAAATGTTTCATAAACAATCACAATTTAAGATTTAACCTCAACACACACAACTTATTCTCTACATATAGTCTATAACAAGGACGGGTGCTACTACAACCCAATAATAGTCACTATCTCCAAACCGCAGAAAACTTCACCAAATACTTACACTTGTGAAAAACTATGCACATCTCTTCATAGTACTGCTAGAACCAAACCCCCAACTAGAACCTGTGCACATGACGACAAATAAAAAGGTTAGGCTTAACGCCTAGTGAGCTCAAGAGTTTTCAACATAAATAAATTAATCATTTAAAAAAAAAGGAAAGATGCAATTAAAATCATAATACTTCTAGATGATACGATTCACTTATGAAAATGACTCGTTTACTAATAATTACGCATTCTAAACGAAAGAGACATTGGGTTAACCGTTAACCAAACCAAAGTGTTTTAAAGGCGAAAATCCCAATATAAAACGTTCTTTAGTAAATTTAGATTTAACCCAAAACTTGTTCAAAATGAGAATAAAGAGCGAACTCCCAATTTTATAAAACACGGGTAAAATGTTATATCTCGAAATACCCAACACGGGTGGTACGTGACACACAACACATCAAACCATAGATGAAAACACATATAAATAAATATCGCCGTGAACACGGACATTAGCCCCAAAACTCACGCAACCATAAAATGGGACGAAATCAAATACCGAAACGTGGAGATGATGTATTTCATTCAAACCTCAATATACGTGGGGGATACCCAATATTAAGGGCATCATTTACCGTCGACCACACAACCAACGATAATAAAGTTTGACGTTAATATTTAAAACGTTAACGGACGACGACGGGGGAGACCCGTTTCCTTCTTGGGTGACGAGAACACGTAAATGGGGTCACCCGTCATGTTACTGGATTTCACCACATATCCCGGACCTAGTTCCCATGCCATGCCAAACATCACAATCCTCAACCTGTTTATGCCTCTCGCCATACTCCGTCGAGTTCCACCCCGAGGACTTACGGACATGGGTGCCTATCCAGTCTAGACGAGTATCAACTCAGCAGCATCGTGCCACCTATTGCCTACTCGCTAGCGAACCCAAGTGGTCAATAAATGTAACCAAAATCTCAGGCCTTACAAAACAGACAGACTTACGTGCCTATGGATCCAATACAACACTGTCTAACGTTACATGACTCCAATTGAAAGACAAAAGCTCCCAAAACATGTAACTCTCAAATGACATGAAATATGCGCCATCATACTCGAAACCCCACAACGGTTATTAATCCGGACAAATTTCCTCAAGACTCAATTTAGTCAAAATCGAGCCAAAGGCCCAACAATTTACGTAAACCCCAAAACGAAAGCCAGTATAAACATTGAAACACGTTTGTCCAACTCTTATGCAAACACGACCAAAAGTATGATTAACTCAAATCTCATCATTGGTTGCGACAAACCATTTTCCAAATGAACTCACACCCTTATATTTTGAAAATGCCTCATAACACAATATAATGCATTTTCCGAAAAGGCTTATAAGATCAAATACACAAAATGACACTTACATCAAATGGACTCCAATTATATATGTAAAATCATCAATAAAACATATCAACATGATTTATTTTACCAAAGTTCCCAAAAATCCCAAAATGTGTATTTCACCATGTTTATAAAACTAAACACTTCAAAATAATAAAAACTTATCAGGTGATCAGCAGTTAACAATTTCATGTAAAAAACAAAAACACTTTAAAATGAACATTTTGGTATGTACACCGTTTTCACATATCAACTTGAACTCACCTTGCTAGATTTAGGCTAAATCTAGATTTTACCCCAACTTGAGCTTTCTTTGAAAAACTTGAATCCATAAGCCAAATCTTCCAAAAACCTATCATCACAATTTTCCAACCATGAACATACTTATTCAACCATTTAGAATAGTCCCCCAAACATATTACATCAAAAACCCCAACTTAGCCAAACCCTAATTTTGAACTATTTTCTCCAAAATCATCAAATTCGAAATTTGATAAACCAAACACTAGGAAATCATCAAGAGAACATTTATATCTTATAACAAGGTTTAGAAATGGGGAAGATACACTTACCACTTAGGTTTTGACGAAAACCTAGAAAACCCTAAAATAGAGCTTGAGGTTGAAGATGAGGATGAGGATGAGGATGGAGCTTCTTGACCCTAGCTTCCAAGCTTTGTTGGGTGGTGGAGAAACACTTGGACCACATTAGATTTGGTGGCTTGGATGCGTAAAATCTGATGTTAGGGTTTGAGGGTCAATTTTGGAGAGAAGAAGGTGAAAGGGCTTGAAAGAATGAATGAGAAAATGGGTTTAATGAAGGTTGGACCCCGACGACGAGTATGACCCGCGAAAGTGACACATGTCACTTTCGTCGGGCACTCTCGCGGAGAGTATACCGCGGCCATAAGGCCTTCCACGAGAGTCACAGACGAGAGTGACCCATGTCACTTTCGCTGTCACTTTCGCCAGAATCCCCGAAGCCTGTAAATCCGATCTTTTTCGACACTAAGGCCCTCAACACTCTTTGGAACTTTTAGTAGTTTTTTCCTAACATGAATCCCACTAAACACAAGGTACAGAAACGCCTGGGTGCCCCTATACTTACCGAAAATTACGGGTGTTACAATTTTGGGGAATCTGTACCATCCCAGACCAACCGTACCAGATATTGTTCGCTTTGTCAACACACCCGGACTCACGGTTTTAAAACGCGTCTGATTGAGGATGTATCAAGTCCCTTTATAAGGAAACCTTTATTCCCCTCCCCAACCAATGTGGGATCTTACAATCCACACCCCTTGGGAGCCCAGCATCCTCGCTGGCACACTAGTCTGATTTCCGGCTCTGATACCATCTGTAACATCCCAGACCAACCGTACCAGATATTGTCCGCTTTGTCCACACACCCGGACTCATGGTTTTAAAACGCGACTGATAGAAGAGGTATCAAGTCCCTTTATAAGGCAACCTTTGTTCCCCTCCCCAACCAATGTGGGATGTTACCATATGCCTCAAATACGAATTCTATAATTAACCTTGACAAATATAAACTCCAGTAATATATAGACTAAATTGAAATCAGGTGTTACTTAACCCAAATACAAGTTACTCTCCTTAACCTAATGCGGAAGACTTCCTCAAGCTACTCAATACTCGGTTGCACAGATGGCACTCCTCTCTTCACTGTGAAACTAGAACTATTCCCAACCGGAACCTGTTGCACACGCCGACAAATTAAAAGGTTAGGCTAACGCCTAGTGAGTTCAAGAGTTTTACATGAGTAAATATATCTTTAAAAGAACGAACTTCACTTAAAATCATGACCTTTCAATTGATGTACTTTAAAATTTGGAAACGACTATTTTCCAATATCATGAACTTTCACAGATGGACACCTCATTACAAACGATCGTTATAAAATAATGAAACTCAAACTTACTCGAAACGAGAGCGGATATTGACTCCCAATTTAAGAAATGTGGATACAACGTTGTATCCCAAAACACTCAAGCATGGGTGGGGTAAAACACAGGACCCATAAATCATAATTAATAACTCACCAATACGATATGTCACCGAAAAACATGGATACTATACCCAGTACTCACGTAACCATAAAATAGAGGAAAACCAATTACCAAAACTTGGGAATGACGTATTTCATTCAAACCTTAATATAAGCGTGGGAAACCCAACATTGAGGTAATCATTTACCATCGACCACACAAATCCAACGATAGTAAGAAACGTCGTTAACATTTAAAATACTAATGGTCGACGAAGGGGGAGACCCGTATACGTTGAGAGTGGATGAACACACAAGTAGGTCGCTCATACGACGTTACTCGAATGATACCTCAACGTTTCCGTCTTGGGTGACGAGAACACGTGAATGGGGTTACCCGTGATGTTATTAGATTTCACCACATATCCCGGTTCTAGTTCCCATGCCATAACAGACATCACAATCCTCAAAACGTTTGTGCCTCTAGTGCTTACTCCGTAGAGTTACACCTTAAGGTCTTACAAACATGGGTGCCTATCCAATCTAGACGAGTTACACCTCATGGGCTTGTGCCCCCTATTGCCTACTCGCTAGTGACCCAAACGGTCAACAGTTATAACCAAATATCTCTTGCCCTCCAAAACAGACTGACTTACTTGCCTATAGATCCAATGCAACACAATCTAACATTACATGACTATACCGAAATGACCATTGTACTCGAGCATGAAATCAACTTCAATATGCAACATGGTGTATTAGTATGTAAATCATAACCGGGCTCTACATTGAGCTATTAAAACCGGAAAATTGTCCCCAAGACTCTTTTAAGTTAACACCGAGCTAAAATGCTCAAAATCCTTTTTGACCAGTGATAAACGTTCTCCAAATAAAAACGCACTCGTCCCACATCAAGCAAACACAGGCTCCAAAAATACTCCAATACAGTTTAGATTGGGACAACTGGTTTTCCAAATGGTTTTATAATCTTGATTCTTTCAAAACGTCCCATAACACAAAATCAAACATTTTACCCAAACAAACAAATAAGAGTGTATTTTCACCAAACAATCTCCATTTATGCAATAAACCATCGAAATACTTTAAATGACTTATTTATCAAGATACCCAAAAATCCCAACTGTGAGTGTTTTGCAAAGTCTATGAAGTCAAATAATTCAAATAATCAACTCACCAAATATCCCAACAAATGATAATTTCATGCAAAACATATAAATAATTTAAAATGAACATTTTGGCATGTACAACGTTTTCACAAATCAACTTGAACTCACCTTGCTAGATTTAGGCTAAATCTAGATTTTACCCCCAACTTGAGCTTTCTTTAAGAAACTTGAATCCACAAGCAATTCCTTCCAAAAACCTATATTCACAAGTTTCTAACCATTAAGAATTGATTCCCAAACATTTTACATCAACATCCAAAATTTGAGAAACCATTCACTAGGAAATCATCAATGAAACATTTATAACTTATAACCAAGATTAAAACCTAGGAGGATGAGCATACCACTTAGGTTTTGGTAGAAACCAAGAAAACTCAAATGAAACTTGAGGTTGAAGATGAAGATGGAGGCTCTTGGTGTCTAGCTTCTACACTTGACCTTGATGGCGGTTTACCACCATGATATGCAAAGATTTGAACAAAAGGTGCTCCAAAACGTTAAAGGGTGGTGTTGGATCGTTCTTGGAAGGTTTGGGAGAGTTTGGAACTGATTTGGGTGAAGTGGTATGAGAAATGAAGAAAATCGCGACTATATGGGGGCCTTAGCACACCTGGCGACATTGCTAGGCGACAATGCCGGTGGCAAAGTCTCTTGGCATAATCGCTGGAGTGTACCAACCTACTGTCCAAGCTGGGGGACTGTGACAGTGCGACTATGACACTGTCATAGTCGCCGATTATTGTAGTTGGGCCCTTTCCAAGCCCCGAAACCCGAATTTTTCAACGCCAACACTCCCGACACTCTAAGGATCTTATAGAAATGTTTTCCCAACATAAACCCCACCATTTAGAAGTTGCAAAAACGTCCGGGTGACCTTTATTTATCGAAAATTACGGGTGTTACAATACTCCAACCTTAAAAATGATTTCGTCCTTGAAATCTAGTTTCTCGTTTAACGTTGCCCTCATAATAGGTTGTCTCTATTTACGAGGAGTTGTACCGAATCCACTTGACCATACAATCATTATAAATCTTATGCTGACACTCACAACAATGTCCTCTTAGGCACATTACGCTCATCCGAGTAAACGCTTAACTTACTAAAGTAGCTTCCAACCACAAGACTACGGTTGTCTCCCAACCTTTGGTGACACGTACTACCCCATGGCAGCCTAGGGACCTCAACTTCTCATTGACTAAATCGTTCCAGTTCAACATGTTTCTGAATCTGTATTCCGATAATCAATACCAACCCAAGGAATTCCCAAAATCCTTAATAATTCACCCTTGTTATTGGTAAGGCCTCCCTTCCAAGGACGTACCAATACGCTTTATGGGGAGTTGGTCCATTCAGATTAGGCTATCACAGAACTCCGATCTATTCTCAAACCTCAAACATTCCGTCAATAAGATGTTCACCACCTCAAGAAAGTCATAAACCTCAATACTTAGATACTAAAGTCTAATCTCCCTTTAAGCTCCACCATCGTGAGACTAGCATTCCTCATGACCCAATGGGGATATTTCCAAACATGCGAAAGATCAATGACCTAAAAGAATAAGTCGACTTGCACTAAGTCGATCTCTAAAAGACTTAGAGTTGACACTAATATGGAAAAAAAAACCAATTCATACAGCTTTATGCACAAATCATAACATCACCATTATTCACAAATACCCATCAAGATGGAACACCACCGACACATAACATGATACCACATAGTTACCCACCAATTCAGATCCAACCACACGTAAACACTACACAAAGTTTTAACCCGAATTTTACCGAAAGGGAAAGATTATCGCTTACATAACTGGGGAATGCATACTTCTAATGCCTCAATTTTTCATGCGTGCACCGATCCATAAACTAAAACCCAAAATTCAAAATTGACCACAATTTGGATCATCCGACGCTTCGATTCCAAAGGATTCCTCTAGTCCATAAATACAACTCCTTTCACGATAGGGGTTTAAATCTATAGCCCTAAGGAGTTCAAGGTTTTTCAAACTAATATGCCAAGTTGAAACTTTATAAAACTCTCAAACGGAAAAGCTTTATAACAATTAATTATACGTGTAAAAATCCACTACCATTTACTAGGTAGGTGTGCAAAGTGATCACCAATGCCCACATATAAAACCATTTTCTAAATTCATTTGATCATTACTTATGTTAATAGTAGCGGTAACAGAAGACGTGCAACAAATTTCAATTGGACCACTAAGGTCTTAAGATATATCAATTTATGCTATAGATGAGAAATAATTTTATGTAGTAAAACAGTGTATAACATAGTGTTTGCACAAGACTCCCAAAGGGAAATTCACATAATCTAGTTTCGAAAATCTCTCATTTAAGCATATAATATCATGAAATAAAATTCTTCACAAGACCCACATACATCATATTATTTCACAAATCTTGTAAAACGATAAGTGCTTGCGATTTGGTCAAACATAAAATAATTTAGATCGACTTCGAAATTTTAACCGCATGGATAAAACGCTCCTTGGCCCAAAATGGTGGCTATAACGCCACGAATACGAGTAAATCAATATAGTGCATTGCGTGGGACTAAAACAATAAAATCAACAATCGAAGTATGCTCAAAGCAACAGTTCAACTCGAGTTATCATAAATCTTTCATATGCTTACTCACACACAAGTGTAAATCAATTCAAATACCAAATAGTGTACAAATATACTTGTGTAAAACTCAAGATGCAATCATGCGACATTAAGACTCATAAGACGTCCCGTACGGCTGCAAAATGACACGTGCAAAACCTACATGAGACAATAATGTTAAACAACAACCCGAAAGTTAATGCATACAATAATTCAAATATACGCTTTTCAAAATTTTATTGCGCGACGCAAAATGTCGTAAAACAAAATTCCATATGGCCCAACTGAATTTTCATAAAACTCATTGACGCTATAAGCAAGCGGCGTCAAAAATCTTCGTTTCCCAACATAAAACCATAAGACGAACATTTGTCTAAAATGTCAAAATTTTAAGAGTTTCCCTTTTATCGCAATGTAAAATAAACTGACACTTTTCAACAAAACATGCATGAGACACGACGTTGAATAAACTCATAAATTTACATGCACATAATTAAAACTTACGCATTTCAATGTTCACTCACACGTTGAAAACGTCAAAAAATAATACCCCATAAAACTCAACACAACTCGTAGAGACTAAAATTTCCAAGAAAACTCAGACGCAATAACATGGAAAATAACTTCTTCTTTAAAACCGTAACATACGTGGAGGAGATCCAATGTCAAGGTTAAAATTTCACAATTACTTGCCTAATACCCCAAATTTTGTCAGGATCGAATTCTTAACAAGGATTATAAATACTCAGAAACAATATCAAAGAAGTTTGCGGAATAACACTTTGATATTTAATGAAACAGTAAACAAACAGTAAATCTGATGAATAACTTGCAAACTTATATTGAATGATTGAAGTTACAAGATTACACACACAACCTCAATCTTGAAGAACAGACTCTTTCAAGACGAATTCTACTTCTCTAGAATTAGTAACTATGCCTTGAGGTTGATTCTCTCTAAAACAAAAACTCAGCATTAAAGTTCTATCTAACTATTCTAAGCAATTATATATATACTGAATAATAAAAGATAATTACAAAACTTAAAAAGATCTTCAAGATAATCTTCATAATTATCTCCAAGCTTTCCATGTATATCTTCAGACGCGGTCTCTTCAATATTATCTTCAGTTTATCTCAGAAGCAGTATTAATTACCTTGGAAGTATTAACTGAATCTTGGCAGTATTAACTACTAAGCAACACTAACCTCTAGCAGTACTAACTAGCTAAGCAGTACTACCTTTGACTAGCAGTATTAATTCTACTAGAAGTAGTAATACCTAGCAGTATTAATCTTTGAAATCCTCTGGCAGCACTAACTCTGAACTGGCAGCATTAATGACTTAGTCACATCTTCAGTTCCCAACAATCTCCCCCTAACTTGACTTTTAGAAGAGAAGTCAAGTTCTTCAGATGCTTCCAAAACCATCAGTGATTCAAATTCCAGTGTTCGCATCTAACCCCAAACTCTGATTGATTGTTCTTTGGATCAAATACTTAGCCATTTCTGAATTTTCAACACATCCAAGCTTCTTCTTCAACATTGAATGAAGTTTCAATCTGCTATGGTTGTATACTTTATCCACTAGGAAGTATTCTATGTGATTTCTATCCAAAGTCACAGAATATACTCCACTAGTTTCATATAAAGTCCAACTGGTAACTGCTTGAAAAACATTCCTTATTATCTCCTCCACTTCATCAGATTTGAACATCATACACAAATACTCCATCACCAGTTTTGTAATTGAAATCCCTGGAGCTTTTAACTCATCTGTGTACAACTTCATCCATATATCAAACATTTCTTCAATATCTGATCTTGAGCATGTTCTGACAATTTTAGCCCAAGTACTGTAGACTTCATATTTTTCATCTTTCCTCTTCAGCCTAAGGTACTCTTTTCCATCTACCTCTAGTACATCCCAGTGAATAACTTCAGGAGGTTTAACTCCTACTGGTTCTGTTGAAATTGGTTCAGGCACTTTGTCCATCACAACCATGTACATCTTTACATCCTCAGTGCTTAACTGCTCTTTCTTTTCTGATGGTTCAGGTGCCTCTTCTTCTCCAGCAACCTTTTTCTCTTCTTCTATTCTGGGCGTCTTTACAGTTTTCTTTCTTCTAGCCATCATCTTAGTTCTTTTCAGAATCCTTTGACTTTGCCCTAGAGTAGCTTCCTTCTTCTTTTCTACCTTTTCTTTTGTAGGAGTTCCCTCTTCACTTTCAGGGAAGGGTTGATTGATATTCACATCATGTCTCTCATTGGCTTTCTTTTCAAATTCCACTCTATCCTTTTCATTACTCTTCAGCTTTCCCATTTCTTTCTCATAGAGATCCTTGATTTGATCAAAAGTCATCTTCACAAACATTTCTTTCTTTACACCAATTGCACTCCTCAAGAAAATTATCATCTTGTTTCTTTCCTGAGTTGCAAGGTAAGTTTGTGAAGGTCTTCTCTTCTTTGCACTTGATATGGCCATCATAGCCTTTCTCATGCTTATAGCTCTTTGCTTTGCTTTTTCTGTTTCCAACCCTTTCTGAAAAGCTTCATTTAGTTCATTTGCAAGTGCTCTGGCTATTTCTCTGTCTTTCTCAACCTGCTCTTTTTCTGCTTGATCTATCTCTTCTTGCAGTTTCTTAGCTAATGCTTCATCTGACTCAACCATCTTTTGCTTTTTAGATGGTTGATCAGATTCTATCATTTTTTCTTTTCCCTTTTTCTTTGCATCTGCAGCCATTTCTTTCTTTTCTGTTTTCTTTGCTCCCCCTTTATTTATGACCACTCCCTTTGCTTTGGGAGTGTCATTCTTTGCTTTGACAAGCATTTCTGCTACTTCAATCTCTGCTGGTGTTAACCCTGTTACTGCTGCTTTTGAAGTTTTAGCAGCACTAACAGTTTCTGCTGCTGGGGTTGTTACTGCTGCTGGTGTTGTTACTGCTGCTGGTACACCTTCAGCTTTTTTTTCATCAAACTCTCCTTGTACTTCAACAAAATCCCCTTCAATCTGTTGATCTGACTTTTTTGAGCTTGAACTCTCCCCCTTTTTGGAAGCATTGTCAGTTTACTTTTTGGTTGCCCCCTTTCTCCTCCTTAGAACAAATTTACTTCTTCTTTTCTTGGCCATGAGCTTTCCCACCAGTTGCTTGAGTTTGGAAATCTGCTGTTGTTGGGAGATGACCACTTGCTGCAAGGCTTTGATTTCTTTTCCTTGATTAACCACATCAACATTGATGTTGGCTATTGTTTCCATCAATTCTAAGTAAGTATAGCTGTCCTCACCTTCTTTGGGTGTTTTACCCACCCTTGAAGGATCATTAGAATCTTTTTCCATCAATCCATCAGTTTCAGATCTGTCCTCACCCTTTTTGGATGTTTTGCCCATCCTTGAGGGATCCTTGGATCTTGTAGTAGTGGCCTTCTGCCTAGCAGAAGCACCAACTACCCCCTTGGTTTCTTGGCACCGGGGTCCTTTGGTTGATTTCTCAGCCAAAGTTGCCATGGGGAAGGTCATAGAGATGTTACCACTATCCTTCTCTGTGCTAGCAAAAGTAGTGGCAGCCTTCTCACCCATATGCTCCTCCATCTCCTGAGAGAGCACCTCCTCAGGGTTGGGAGACACTCTATGGTATTCCCTTTGGATATTCTCTATTGGAGAATGCTCCAATAGAGGGATTAAAGGTGCAGTGGGTGATGGTACAAGAAGGGAAAGAGCCTTCTTTACCTGTTTCCTTGTATAGGTTTGGGTAATAGGAGAAGTGGGTTTGTGAAGTAGGGACTGTGGGATAGATATAGAGTGGGAAGGTTGGGATTGGCTAGCAGTGGGATGGTCTGAGGAGGGCCTTGACCCTGCTGCCATACCTTCATCAGTGTGGGACACCACCATCATTGTAGAGAACAATGGGGTGTCAACTCCTTCCGAGTCCCTAGCAGATCTTCTCATATTTGAGAAAACCTTGGCTTTAGGGGGTTTAGGTACATATACCCCATCAAAGTGAGGTATATCCGTCAATTCATTTGTGATAACTGCCTATACAAACCTGGGATACATGAAGAAACTCTTCTTGTTGTCCAGGTTTGAGACAAGATCATTGAAGATCATCAGAGAAAAATTATATTTTCTAGCAGTAGATAAACAAACCAAAGCATATGCAATGGGACTGCTAAATTGGCTCCAGCCAGTGGTTTTCTTGGAAATACAGTGCATCAGAGTATGAACAAAGAACCTCCATTGGGGTGAAAATTGTACTTTAAAAAACTTGAAAATCCCCAATTGGCCTTCATACCCCATTCTGGTGAGGTTTGAAAACAAATCCTCATTTGGAATAGAAGATATACCTGAAGCATCGTCTAGACGTAGACAGATGCGAATGGTCTCCTCAGTAACTGTCAAGGGTTTGTCACAAACCCTTGTTTTGATGCACGACACTCCATTTTCAGAGCTAGTAGTGGCATTGGCCCAGAACTGCCTTTGATGCTCTATGTAGATGGTAGGAGACACAGTGAGAGCATGAGCGATGTGGCTGGACTTCAGAAAGTCGACTATCTGGTGAAAACCTTCAGCTTGTTTTGGCTTTTGAAGCATGGCGATCTCGTTGTGCTCATCGATAAATGCCATTGAAGCCATCTGTATGCAAGGATTCTTGACTATCGAGCACTGGATACTTGAGAGACAAGAGTGAGAGAGAAGATGAACAGTAGACAAAGAGTCGTTATGATCTTTTAGGCGGGGAAAGGATATTTATAGCTTTTGGATTAGAAGCAGTATTAACCTTAAAAAGATACTGAAAGCAGTATTAACAGTGAGCAGTATTAACTACTAGCAGTATTAACTGAGAGCAGTATTAACTACTAGCAGTATTAACTAACTAGCAGTATTAACTGAGAGCAGTATTAACCACTAGCAGTATTAACTAACTAGCAGTATTAACTGAGAGCAGTTTTGAATCAGCTAACAGAGATCTAGCAGCCTTAATTAGTGTCCTATTCCTTCTCTCAGCAACCCCATTTTGTTGTGGAGTCCTAGGAGCACTATATTGTCTCTCAATGCCTTTTTCTTCACAAAAGTTGTTTAGATCAAGATTTTTAAATTCAGTTCCATTGTCTGATCTAATGACTTTTACTTTTTGATTAGTTTGGTTTTCAATTTTTAGAATAAAGGATTTGATCAGTCCACTTGTCTCATCCTTAGTCCTTAGAAAATATACCCAAGTAAATCTGGAGTAATCATCAACAATAACTAGGCAATATGATTTCTTCCCTATGCTCATCACATTTGTAGGGCCAAACAGATCCATATGTAATACTTGGAGACAAGAAGAAATTGAATTTAACTCTTTGGTCTTATGAGAAGTTTTGTGCTGTTTGCCTTTAAGACAAGCAACACAATGATCATCACATGAAAAGACTTTTGATGGTAAACCTCTTACAAGGTTGTTTTTAACAAGTTTGTTCATTGTCTTGAAATTCATGTGACACATCCTTCTGTGCCAAAGAGAGGATTCATCCACATAAGCTTTTGAAACAAGACAGTTTAGGGATGAATCACTTGAAACATTGTCCATATCTAGACAGTAAACATTGTCCTTTCTTGGAGTTCTAAGTAGTATCATGCTTTCATCAACTTCCTTGAATCCTGGAGCAAGGATCATACATTCTGTATTTGTAAATAATATACTATGTTGTTTGTCACAAACCTGTGATACACTTAACAAGTTGTACTTTAACTGATCAACATAGTAGACATCCTCAAATGTCATCTTACCTTTTGTGACATTACCTTTTCCACTTATTTTTCCACCTGTAAGATTGTCTCCAAATGCAACATGTCCTCCATTGATATGCTTGAAATCCTGAAGGCATGACATGTTGCCTGTCATGTGCCTAGAGCAACCACTATCCACATGTCAGATGCTCTTCCCCTTGAGCTGTTGGTTGCCCTGCACATAAGATAAATCAGTTAGTATGGATTAGGAACCCAAGCCAAAGTGGTCTTGGGTACCCCTTTCTCATCAAAATATTTGCATTCCTTTTTGACAAGATTTTTAAACTTTGACTCCTCATTGCTGGAGTACTTTGTCACAATAATGGGTTTTGCAGCACATTTGCTAGAAGCAATACTGGTTTTAGAAGAACTAACTGCATTAGCAGTACTTGCATGCTTAACAGTATTAACCTTGTTAGAAGTAGTAATTGCATCAGCAGCAGTAACTGTGTTAGCAGTAGTAACCTTTGAAGAAGTACTAACAGTATTAGAAGCATTAATCTTCTCAGCAGTACTAACACTGGTAGCAGCAGTATTGCTCCTGGCAGCACTATCCCTGTCAGCAGTATTATTGGATGTAGCAGTACTAACAGTTTTAGTGCTTCTGGGCACCCACATTTTAATACTCTCTTTTAAAACCTTTTTCTTCATTTGGCCTTTGGTTTCAACAGATTTCTTAGCCACATGTTTCTTTCCAGCCTTCATTTGGCCTTTGGTTTTTGCACACATCTTTGAAAGCTCATTCTTTGGTTAATAGGATTAAAGAAACAGTACTTAGCCAAATGATTTAACTTGCCACATATGAAACATGGTTTTGGTCTGATTATCTTACTCAGATCAACTCCTTGTTTCTGAGCCCTTGATTATTCCAGTTTCTTTGATTACCCCTCTTTGTACCAGAATTTGGGCTCTCAGTTTTATTGCAAGCACACTGTTTACAAGGGCCAGGATTCACAACCGTGGTCTGTTTGTAATGAACCTTGTTAGCCTTTCCTTTGGTCTTCTCTATCTCTTTAGACTTGACCCAGATTTTTCCACATCCCTCATTGGTGATAATGTTGTTTTCTAAGGGTATCTCTTTACTCACAGCATTATTCCTATTCTCACTAGCTTCTTTCTCAGTCAGATCCTTAACCACCACCTCATCCAAAGGATCTATCTTAAATGCTTTCTCAGACAAGTCCTTCTTCACTCTAGGAGGGATATAGTTGTTGTTATAAGGAGGAGGTGTGTTGTTGTATCCAACACCAGACTTCATCTTATCATGAATCTGAGCCTTTAGAAGAGAATCCATTGCTTTTGAGGCATATGAAAACTTTTCTATATCAAGCTTAACCTTAGCTAATTCTTCTTTCAACTTATCATTCTCTTCTTTGGACTTAGACAGTTCGGTCTCTAACTCATTCTTTTCCCACTTCCAGTAGTTTGTGTCATAAGAGTGTTGAAGTTCATTGGCTTGAAAGCCTTTGATTTGTTCTTCAAACCTCTCCACTATCAACACATAATCTTTTCTGTCCTTTTCTAATCTTTTGAGGTCATCACACATGTTTTGGTTGTGATCCCTGTACCTTTTGACAGTATCTATGCAAGATTGAGTACAAAGATTAGAACTTACCTCAGAGGGAAGATCAGATACCTCTGCCATAAGAGCTTGATTCTGAATGGCTTCCTCAGCTTGGTCACTCCAGTCAAACCCCATTCCTTGTTGAGAAAGAAGGGCTTGAGCAGAGTTCTTGTTTTGATTGTAGCCTCCATTCTGGGCTTGTTGGTGGTTGTTATTTGGCACACCACTTATGCATTCTCTAGCAAAGTGTCCCTTTATGTGGCACTTATAACATTCCACCTTTGTCTTGTCAAAACCAGTACCATCTTCTCTTCTTTGAGAGAAGTTGTTCCTCCCAGTTCTTTTAATAAACTTCTTCACCCTCATAGATAACATGGCCATCTGCCATTTAATGTCCATCTCCTCCAAGTCATCAGGGTGAATTTGTTCCAGATCATCATTAATCAAAGAGTTGTTGCTATGACTTGACAAAAAGGCTTCAAAGACAGTTTCAGTTCCTTTTTCTGAATTCACTCCACTAGCAGCACTAACTGCTTCAGGGTTGGCAGTAGTATCAGCAGATGCTGATAGAAGTGCTGCATTATGAATATACCCAGTGGGATTCTTCTTAGCTTCTACCTCTGATTCAAAAACTCTTAGATCATTATAGAGATCATCTAGTTCCTTCTCTTCCAGATTGTCACTCTGTCTATATGAGACAGTGTACATAGTCCATTCTTCTCCGAGAGATCTGAGGAATTTCCTGTTGATATCATCTTGCTCCATCTTCACTCCCACAGTAGCCAGTTCACCAATAAGGTTGTTGAACCTGTCAAAAGTTTGAGTCATGGACTCATTCTTTGAGGAAGTGAAGTTCTCATACTGCTGCTTCAGAACATCCCTTTGATTTCTTTTGGTGCTTTTAGTTCCAGCAAATCATTTCTCTAGAGCATTCCAGAGAATCTGAGCATCTGTGTAGTTACAGAATTGATGCTGATATTCATTGGGGATGGCCAAGAGCAGTGTGCTCAAGGCCTTCATCTCTGTCTGTCTAATCTTCCTCTCACCATCTGTCTTTGGTGGAGATCTTTTACCATCTGGTCCAATCTGACCTTCAGTAGAGGGGCCATTCTCAATGACATCCCACATTGAGTAGTCAGTAAGGAGAATGTATTGTCTGATTCTGATCTTCCATATGTCAAACTCATTGGGTTTGAGCATTGGAACCTTAGAGACAAGAGTTGATTCTGCAAAGTTTTCCATGATGAATGAATGAATGTTTCTGAGAGAACCGGCTCTGATACCACTTGTCAGGATCGAATTCTTAACAAGGATTATAAATACTCAGAAAGAATATCAAAGAAGTTTGCGGAATAACACTTTGATATTTAATGAAACAGTAAACAAACAGTAAATCTGATGAATAACTTGCAAACTTATATTGAATGATTGAAGTTACAAGATTACATACACAACCTCAATCTTGAAGAACAGACTCTTTCAAGACGAATTCTACTTCTCTAGAATTAGGAACTATGCCTTGAGGTTGATTCTCTCTAAAACAAAAACTCAGCATTAAAGTTCTATCTAACTATTCTAAGCAATTATATATATACTGAATAATAAAAGATAATTACAAAACTTAAAAATATCTTCAAGATAATCTTCATAATTATCTCCAAGCTTTCCATGTATTTCTTTAGACGCGGTCTCTTCAATATTATCTTCAGTTTATCTCAGAAGCAGTATTAATTACCTTGGAAGTATTAACTGAATCTTGGCAGCATTAACTACTAAGCAGCACTAACCTCTAGCGGTACTAACTAGCTAAGCAGTACTACCTTTGACTAGCAATATTAATTCTACTAGAAGTAGTAATACCTAGCAGTATTAATCTTTGAAATCCACTGGCAGCACTAACTCTGAACTGGCAGCATTAATGACTTAGTCACATCTTCAGTTCCCAACATCAATAAACACAGATATTACAACATCCGATAATAGCATTAGACAGGAAACGGGGATGAAGAGATTTTTTTTATAAAAATTTGCAACCACGTGCAATAAAACAATTTCATGCATGTTTAAACTCACGGTTTAAAATTTGGTGCGTGCTAAACATTTTTCCAAAATCTCATAATATATTTCACTCTATGATTTGGGAAACATGAGAAGTAATTGGTGTAACTTAATTTAGAAATAAACTTCGTGCATGACTTTTGGTTGGCATCTCAATGTCTTAGAACCACGCTCCTCAATCTCATAGCCACACTATCATCATTCCGATGCTCCAACATCTTAAGGAGACACTCACATTAGATTGGTTAATCTTACATTTTCTTCTTGAAATAAAATCAATTCAATAAGTATATGGTTCTAATTCAACCAATAACTCCGACCCACAATGGTCAACTTAATGTGTTCATCATGCTTAACCATCACTCCAAGATGACAATGGTATATACATCAAATCTTCTATCGGATACTCGCTTAGAAACTTTCTCACTACTCCAACGGTCATCATACCAAGGCAGTTCAAGTATACACATGTAACATGTACTTTCACCATAACACTGGCCAGGTGCCATTATTAACGTACCGTACTTGATCATCCTTGCTATCCTCGACAAGTTTCCCATTTCTAGCGACTCAATCAACTCCAAAATATCATATCTTAAGATACCTAATGGTGTAATTTCACTTTCAATCACTTAAAAGTACGCTAGTTTGAGTCTAGGCATCTAAAATCAACACCTAATTCTCTCAAACTTAAGCTCTGATACCAACTTGTAATACCCTCGAATTTGGTAAGAGCAACTAATTAAAATTTTCAAACATAACATCAAATAAGGGATAGAACTTCCTCGTACGATCCAAAACTCTATATGCCTAAAATACGAATTCTATGATTAACCTTGACAAATACAAATACAAATTCAAATAATATATACACTAAATTGAAATCAGGTGTTTCTTAACCCAAATACAAGATGCTCTCCTTAACCTAATGCGGAAGACTTCCTTAAGTCACTCACTCCTCGGACTCACAGATGGCACTCCTCTCTTCACTGTGAAACTAGAACTATTCCTAACCGGAATCTGTTGAACATGCCGACAAATAAAAAGGTTAGGCTAACGCCTACTGAGTTCAAGAGTTTTACATGAGTAAATATATCTTTAAAAGAACGAACTTCACTTAAAATCATGACCTTTCAATTGATGTACTTTAAAACGTGGAAACGACTATTTTCCAATATCATGCACTTTCACAGATGGACACCTCATTACAAATGTTCATTGTAAAATAATGCAACTCAAACTTACTCGAAACGAGAGCAGAGATTGACTCCCAATTTAAGAAATGTGGATAAAATGTTGTATCCCAAAACACTCAAGCACGAGTGGGGTAAAACAATCGACCTGTAAAACATAATTAATAACTCACCAATACGATATGTCACCGAAAATCATGGACACTAGACCCAATACTCACGTAACCATAAAATAGAGGGAAACCAAATACCAAAACTTTGGAATAACGTATTTCATTCAAACATTAATATATGCGGGGGAAACCCAACATTAAGGTCATCATTTACCGTCGAACACACAAATCCAACGATAGTAAGATACGACGTTAACATTTAAAATACTAATCGTCGACGAAGGGGGAGACCCGTATACGTTGAGAGTGGAGGAACACATAATTAGGCCACCCATACGATGTTACTCGCATGATACCTCAATGTTTCCATCTTGGATGACGAGAACACGTGAATGGGGTCACGTGTGATGTTATTAGATTTCACCAGACATGCCGGTTCTAGTTCCTATGCCATAACAGACATCACAATCCTTAAACCGTTTATGTCTGTAGTGCTTACTCCGTCGAGTTACATCTCAAGGTCTTATAGATATGGGTGCCTATCCAATCTAGACGAGTTACACCTCAAGGGCTTGCACCCCATATTGCCTACTCGCTAGTGACCCAAACGGTCAACAGTTATAACCAAATATCTCTTGCCCTCCAAAATAGAGTGACTTACGTGCCTATGGATCCAATGCAACACATTCTAATATTATATGACTATACCAAAATGACCAACGTACTCGAGCATGAAATCAACCTCAATATGCAACACGGTGTATTAGTATGTAAATCATAACCGGGGTCTACATTGAGCCATTAAAACCGGACAATTGTCTCCAAGACTCTTTTAAGTCAACACCAAGCTAAAATGCTCAAAATCCTTTTTGACCGACGATTAACGTTCTCCAAATAAAAATGCACTCGACCCACATCAAGCAAACACATGCTCCGAAAATACTCCAATACAGTTTATATTGGGACAACTGGTTTTCAAAATGGATTTATACTCTTGATTCTTTCAAAACGTCCCATAACACAAAATCAAACATTTTACCCAATCAAACAAATAAGACTGTATTTTCAACAAACAAGCTCCATTTATGCAATAAACCATCGAAATACTTTAAATGACTTATTAATCAAGATACCCAAAACTCCCAACTGTGAGTGTTTTGAAAAGTTTATGAAGTCAAATAATTCAAATAATCTACTCACCAAATAAACCAGCAAACGATAATTTCATGCAAAACATATAAATACTTTAAAATGAACATTTTAACATGTACAACGTTTTCACAAATGTGTTCACATGGGGGACCTGGCATACCTGGCGACATTGCCAGGCGATGATGCCAGTGGAAAAGTCTCTTGGCATAGTCGCTGGAGTGTACCAGCCAAATGTCCAAGCTGGGCGACTGTGACAGTGCGACTAAGACACTGTCATAGTCGTCGGTTATTGTAGTCGGGCCCTTTCCAAGCCCCGAAACTCGACTTTTTCAACGCCAACACCCCTGATACTCTAAGAATCTCATAGTAATGTTTCCCCAACATAAACCCCACCATTTACAAGTTGCAAAAACGTCCGGGTGACCTTTATTTACTGAAAATTACGGGTGTTACATAGGGTTTTGGCCAAATTGGGGATTTTGATGTAAAATGTTTGGGGAGTGATTCTAAAGGGATTGAATATGATTATTTATGGCTGAAAACTTGTGGATCTCGATTTTAGAAGGATTTTGATTGTGGATTCGGACCTCTTCAAGGAAGCTCAAGTTGGGGTAAAATCTAGATTTAATCTAAATCTACCAAGGTGAGTTCAAGTTGATTTGTGAAAATGGTGTACATGCCAAAATGTCTATTTCAAAATGTTAATATGTTTTACATGAAATTATTAACTGTTGAGTTATTCGGCGAATCTTGATTATTTGAAGTGTTTGATTCTATAAATTTTGTAAAACACCCACGTTTGGGATTTTGAGCATTTTGATAACTAAATTATACACATTGGTAATTTGATGATTTATTTTATGAAGAAAAGTTGGAGTATAAATGCATTTTATTGTGTGTTTTAGATAAGTGTTTGATTTCGTGTTATGAGACGTTTGTGAAAGAGTAAATGATATAATTCACTTGGAAAATGAGTTGCCTCAATCTAAACTATCTTGGAGTTAATTATATATTTTGGAGTATGGGTTTACATAAAGTCGGGTTGTTTTCGTTTGATTTCATTTCATGATTTTCAACGATGGGTCTTTGGATTTGTTGAGCTTATGGCTCGGTTTGGATTTTGTTGGGTCTTGGGGACACTTGTTCGATTTTAATAGCTCAAAGTAGAGCGTTTGGTCATGATTTTCATTTACTGCATCTTATTTGAGAATTACATGTTTTGAATGCGCTAGTTCATTCGTTTTAAGTCATGTAATGTTTTAGTTAGTGCAATGGATCCATGGCACGATGATCTTTATGTCCCGTTTTGGACAAGTTCACCACTTTGGCATGGAATAGGCATCGGGTCACCATGGTAAGTAAGGTGTGGACCTATACGGTCGAGCAGCGTCCCATGGGTAGTAAGGTATAATTCCATTGTGCATAAGTTCCCGTTTTGGAATTCTCAAGAATAGACTCAGAGGAGTTGACTTGATGTTTTCGAGAAATAGACTAGAGTAGTTGAGCTCGGTATGTTTTATGTGTATAATCCATACGTTTTGGTTTTCTACATAACTATGTGACCAACTTTAGTATTCCGTCACGTATAATGTAATCGGGTCTCCCCCGTCACCAAAATGTGTTGATTTCAGTATGGAGTCTTATAATCCATGTTTTCGTGATGTTTTGAGCATGGGTATCCATCCATGTTCTAAGGTTTTGATTATTAGACCTTATCCATGTTTTGGGATGTTTTGGAAGTTGGAGTTTATCTACGTTTTCAGTATTAGATGATTAAAGTGTCAGATATGTTTTACGTGAGTTTTGGGTTGTGGACTTATATCCGAAGAAACGTTTTGTTTTGTGATCTTAATCACGAAGAGGGTGAATGTTGAAAACAGATTGTTTTCAGATTTTATGTATTTCGTCTTGGTTGTTTCAAATTGAACGTATTATCATTTTGGAAATCACGATTTAAATAACATTCTTAACGTTATTGTTTTATATATATATATATGTATCTGATGAAAACTCTTGAGCTCACTAGGCGTTAAGACTACCGTTTTTATTTGTCGGCATGTGCATCAAGTTCCAGTTCGGAAAATGGTTCTAGCAGTACTTTGAAGAGATGAGCCCTAGTGTTTCACGAGGGTAAGTAGTTGGTGAAGTCTTCCGTCGTTTGGAGATAGTGTCTGTTATTGGGTTTTAGTAACACCCGTCCCTATAATAGACTGGGTGCATAGAATGAAATGTGTTGTTTGAAGTTAAACCTTAAATTGTTGTTGTAGATGTATCAGTATCGGCGTATTTAGAAAATTTTAAATTGGTTACTATTTCCATATTCGAGGGTGTTACATTTTTAGTACTGATTGAGTTTAGTACATCACTGAAAACTTTCATTAATTTCGTAAAAAGTTTACAAGGGTAAATTGAAAATTTACAACTACGAGTGAGTTCAAAACAAACACTAAAGAGAACATGCTAATAAATTATAAGAGAGAATGGAAATCTATCAGTTGAAGACCTTCTTCTTCATAATTTCCAAGGGGAACTTCTTCAGGCATTAGGTAGTTAGGGACTTCTCACCCCTTCTTCTTCGTGCTTTGCATTGTAGAAAGATTTGAGTTTTGAACCCTTTACCATAAGATGTTAGTTCACACTAGTATTTTATATCTTTGAGATGACTGAGTGGGTAGAGATGAAGCTCATGGAATCTGTGAAATATGGCTTGTCCTTCATGATCATAAAAGATAATACCATAAGGATCACCAAGTACTTGAACAGGAGTGAAGGGACATTCTCATGGCAGTGATAGGTCAAAAGTTGATAGATCAGGTAGTAGTCCAAGAACAGCTTCCTCTGAGAATTCTATGGCTATTTCATTTTTGTGAGGAGCTTCTTCTTCTGAAGTAGATGCTCACTGTCTTCTTCTTGTAGGCTGCAGAGAGAATGAGGGTATGTTCAGAATAGTTGAGACTCATTCAATGAGCTGATTTGAATGGATTCTACACTGCCCTTGTACTTGGATCTTGACTTTTTAATCATGTCTCTGATCTATATTCATTATGAAAACCCAAAATTTCCTAACTTTGATAAGAACGTCGTCTTCGCTGAGCCATACACTCTGAAGATAGTCATTGTGACCATTATCGACCCTTTCTTTGATTTGCCAGTTATGGTAATGCCAGTGATCTTCTCAGGATCTTGTCTTCTTTCCATCTTGTTTTGCACCAATCAATCTCAGTATCCTTGATGGTCCTTCCTTTTTCATCTTCCTCCCTAGCTTCTTTCAGTAGTTGAGCCTGAACCTGAACTAGATGTTTCTTCAGCTATTCATCAGATACTTAGTTCCCTACAATCCTTCGAGCAACCCTTGAATCATTTTTGCATGCCTCTAGGTGTTGCTCAACTCTGATCGACTCTTCAATTTCTTCCTTGGAGAGCAATATTAACTCATGTTCATCTAATATAGAATGGGAGGGGATTTTTATTCGCTGACTCTCAAGATCAACAATGATAGCAGCCATTATTTCTTCATCAGTCACAGCAGCGTGGATTGGGATTATTGGGTCTTCATCAGTCAATTATTCGTCAGTTTTAAAAGGTCCTGGAATATCACTTTGTGGAGAGGATGGGCTGGAAAAGGAAGAAGGAGAAGAATATTCAGGGAAGGGAATCATCTTTAAGGGTTGTATATTTAGAGGAAAGTAGGGTTGAAGTTCGAGGCATACCTCTGAGTTTTTCAGCTCCCCCTCAGATGTTTGTAGGATTTTTAGGTTCCCCTTAGTAGCAAGTTGTTTTTGTTTTCCTTGCTGAGGGGTCTTCTTTTTGGGCTCTGAGGCCCTCTC
Source organism: Arctium minus (assembly GCA_954870635.1). Classification (NCBI taxonomy): domain Eukaryota; kingdom Viridiplantae; phylum Streptophyta; class Magnoliopsida; order Asterales; family Asteraceae; genus Arctium; species Arctium minus. Next base: position 34,111,496 of record OX941092.1, read on the forward strand.
CCCTAAGTCTTTGATGATTATTCCTTTTGCTGGAGCGCTGATGGTGTTTAGGATAAAGAAACTCCCATCATTTTCATCACTATCATTTGTGCCTCCGATATCTTTTCTAGTATCATCGATATCATCATCAGTTGTATCTTCTTCATCATCCTCATCTTCAGCCTCTTGAACCACTAAGGGTTCATCAGCCTCAACATTCGTCTGAGCTGGTTCCTTGATGAATTCGGAATCATCAGCATTATCATCTTGAGACTCCCCCTCAACTGTGGTTTCTCTATCAACAATTTTCTCCTTTTCGACTATGGACTTTATCTCCCCTTCTCTGTCATCGTCAGTGGAGGGAAGACAGACCTCCGCTTTAATACGTCTGAGGGAGGTTCGATCATCACAGGTGAAGAAGGCATAGGGAATAGCAACACCGCTGATGACATCCCTGACGTTGTATACGAAGTCGGAGATGGTTTTGTTGTACTGACGGTCTTTGTTGGTTAACAATGGCGTATGTGGAGGAGGGTTCTTCAACTGGTTGAGAATGTCAGCGAGAAGACCAATTTGGGTTTTCACCTTCATGTTTAGAGCATCGACGGAGGTGGTGAGGGTGTTAAGGGTGACGGTGTTGGCTCGTACATCAGTTTTCAATTAGTTCAAATCTTCTTGGAGAGTGGACAACTGCGAGGCATTAACCTTGGAAGAGATAGAAGTAGTGAGAGCCTTCAGCGACTCGTCAACTGTGGAGATGGCGGTGCTGTTAGAAGTGACCGCTGCTGAGAGAAATGAGACGACAGTGTTGAGCTCTTTGATGGAGGAGTCAATGGCCTCTAACTTTGGACTTGAAATAAAGGAATTTAATTGAGCATAGTTGTGCTCTGGATTAGTAACTGAAAGAATAAGGGAGTAGGGATGATGGAGTACCTGAGGGATCAGATGTGGAATCCAAATGATTTCCACCAAAGAAATCTGACATGTCTTGCTCGAAATGATTCAAGACACGTGATTGTTGAGGAACATCGAGAGGAGGTCCCCCAGATCTGGTGGTGAAGTTGCGAGATAGCAACTCCTGTAGTAGGTCACCTTGAGTATCAGTGAGGACAGGCGTTGATGTTGGATGTGCTGATGTGTTGACTAAAGAAGGGATGCGACAACATTTGTGAAGACGGTTGTGCAATGTGAGGAGGGGCACTGGCGATCCCCGAAGCTACACCTTCAGTGGTTTGATCTGCTGGTGGGGAAGATGTCAGCTTTGTTTCAACGATATGATCCATCGCTGAAGTAGTTTGATAGGTTGCAGCACATGTCGTGGAGTGAACGACGAATCGATCAAGTAAGGATTGAGATTCCATAACTGATAGTTGAGTGTTCTACTTTGGGAGCTTCTTGGCTTTCTTTAAGAGGCCAAGAGAGGCTTTAGATGGTTTCGATTTGGTGGTGGCAGCTGGGGTAAACCGAGATGGCTGAGGCCTAGTCATAGCGGCTGATGAAGGAGAAGAAGAGATGGGTTGGATGAAGGTGGAAAAGCTTACCTCTTCTTCTGTCGGCTCCCGGTCAAGGAGTCATGAACCCAACTTACGTAAGTTATAATCACCAGTAGTGGGGTAGAGATCGTCGAGGAGATGTTGGAGAAGAACGCTGATGAAGCGTATGTAGGGAACAATCGGCTCCCTCTTAGAGCTGGTGATTTTCGTCACTATGTCCTAAAAAATGATGTGTGCATAATCGATCTTTCGGCCAATGAGGACTGAGAAGCCGATATCAAGACCCATTCTGCTAGCTTGGTTTATGCCTTGGATGAAATGGGCAAAGACATAGCCAAGCTCAATGGGTATGCGTGCCTTGAGGATCTTTGTCAGTGATTTCTTCGGTAGTGCCTTCTCCAAAATCCAATCATACTTCATCGATTCCAGAAATCTGATAAGCTCTTCATCAGTTATGGTAGACTCGTAGGATTTGACAACAGGTAGATGGAGAGTGTTTCATAGAGCTGAAAGTTTGAAGCTCCCTTTCCCATGTTCAGTTTGGAAGGCAATTACAGGTACTTGTCTTCCAGATGCCAGTGTCTTGGTAGCTGTTTCAGCGGTAAACCAAAATTTCTTTAGTAGAGAGGAACAACCAGGAGGGTAAACTGTGAGTGCATAGCTGATTAGATAGATCTTCAGAAAGACAGCAGCAGTCAGGAGATGAACCGATGGTTTCATGGTGGGGAAGGAAAGCATTCCTTGGTGATTGTTGGATTTGAAGATAATCTTCTCAAAGTCAAAATGACATTTGAGGCCTTGGTTAGGTTAATTGCTTGGGATGCCATTTCTGAAGTTTGGAAGGAGATGAAGAAACAGATAGATTACCAGTTTCTATTTTAGAAAAGAAATGGTATTCAAGGTTAGAAAGAACAAAACTTATATGAAAATGTGAGTATTCATGGAAACATTGTACATTTTCTATATAGGAAATGTTTGAAGAGAATATAGCAAAGATTTGGTAAGAGTCCAATCTTAAAACGATTGTTCTTCTAAAAACCAAGTTTTTAGGGTTTTGAAATGAAAATCATGAAGGGGATGCTTTTAAAAAAAAGGTTATTTGATTTTAATAAACAAAGACTATAGGATCAAATAGTGTTTTGTAGAAAAAAAATAAAGATGAAAGAACCTGAGAATCACAGAGTAGGTCTTAGTGCATGTTTTTGGTGTTTTCCTTGCTTTGAGTGTATTTGTGCTTAAGAAGGTTTTGAGCGCGTAAAGTTTGAATGTGAGATGAAGAAATGTATTTATACTTAGGAGGAGAGAGAAACGAATGATCATAAGGAGAGAAAAATCATCATGACAAGGACACGTCGCTCATGTGTGATTGGTTATAGAATAGGAACAGGCGTGTAGTCAGAAAAATCGTGCCAACGGTTATCCAAAAATAATGACGTCATAAAAAAAACGTCTTTTCAGTTTTCAAAAAGCTTTTAATTACTTAATGAAATCAGTGATTTTCTTTTGAATTTTAAAAGTATCACTGAAAAGAAAACCAGTGATAAGATTTCTTTTAAGAAAAACTTTTAATCACTTGAAGAAATCAGTGATTTTCTTTTGAAAATTTTCAAGAATCGTCTCGCTGAAGAATCTTCAGTGAGGAAAGATGAAGAAGATTTAGCTTATGATCGAATAACATATAGTCAGTGATTATATGATGAATGATGAACTTTGAAGTTTAATCGTTGATATAATGCATAATATCTGAAGAGTTATTCTTCGATATTTAGCATTCCAAGCTCGCTGATGAGAAAGTTGAATCTTGTCTCATCGAGAGGTTTGGTAAAGATATTAGAGAGTTGAAAATCAGTAGGAAGGAAATGAAGTTCTATATCTCGATTCATCAAATGACCTCTGATAAAATGATATATGATTTCAATGTGTTTGGTCTTTGAGTGTAGGACGGGATTATTATCTATTGCAATTGCACTTGTGTTATCACAATACATAGGAATCCTTGATAACTGAAGGTCATAGTCTAGGAGTAGATTTCTCGTCCATAAGACCTGCGCATAACAACTACCAGTGGTTACATACTCAGCTTCAGCAGTTGATATGGATACAAAATTCTGCTTTTTACTTGTCTAGCTCACCAACTTTCCACCTAGAAGCTGACAGCCTCCAATAGTGCTCTTTCTATCTAGCTTACATCCTGCAAAATCACTGTATGAATTAGCAGTGAGATCGAACCCTGTGTCTTTGGGGTACCAAAGACCTAGGTTAGGAGTTCCCTTCAGATATCTGAAGATACGCTTAACAACGATCATATGGGATTCCTTGGGTTTAGACTGATATCTTGCACATAAGCAGGTAGATTAGATAATGTCAGATCGACTAGTTTTTTTTTTGGAAAGGGTATCCTGGGCCTATGGCCCAGACTAATCCTTGGCAATTAGGGCCTATGGCCCAGCTGCTATAAGCGTGCAACCCTTAGTTTATCCTCAGATCGACTAGTTGTCAGATACAGTAATGACCTAATCATTCCTCTATAAGTTGTGACATTAACAGGTTTTCTAGATGGATCCTTGTTTAGTGTTAGTGGTGGAGCCATAGGAGTTTTCATCGCTGAAGTTTGAGTGAGATCAAACTTCTTCAGCATATCATTAACATACTTACCTTGATGTATGAATGTACCTTTGTCAGATTGCTTAATCTAAAGACCAAGGAAGTAGGTTAGCTCACCCATCATACTCATCTTATATTATTTCTTCATTCTCTCAGTGAATCGTACACAGAGAGAAGGGTTAGTAGAACCAAATATAGTGTCAACGACATATATTTGAACAAGAATAATATGACCTTTAATCTTTATGAAAAACAAGGTGTTATCAATCTTTCCACATTCAAATTTTTTACTAATTAGAAAATAAGATATGGTGTTATACCAAGCACGAAGGGCTTGTTTTAAACCATACAGAGCCTTATCCAACTTATATACATAACCTGGATGTTTAGGGTCAGTGAACCCTGGAGGTTGTTCAACATAGACTTCCTCACTCAGCTATCCATTTAGAAATGTTGACTTGACATCCATTTGATATACTTTGAAGTCTTTGTGAACTGCATAGGCTAAGAATAATCGAATTTCTTTGAGCCTAGCCATAGGGGTAAAGGTTTCATCATAGTCTATTCCTTCCTCTTGTCTATATCCCTAAGCAACAAGTCCAGCTTTGTTGCGGGTCACAGTCCCATGTTCGTCTAATTTGTTACGAAACGCCCATTTGGTGTCAATAACAGTCTTATCAGATGGTCTGGAAACGAGATTCCAAACTTTCTTTCTTTCAAACTCAGTCAACTCTTCTTGCATAGCGCTGACCTAGTTTGGATCTCTTAGGGCATCATCTGTCTTTTTTGGTTCTAGAAGAGAGATAGATAAAGTTTGCAAATAGACAGATGTTACTTGAACCACGTCGAGTCTGAATCCCATCGTTTGGATCACAAGTATTTGTTCAATAGGGTGATTCTTTGTCCATATCTGAGCAGGAACTTAGGTATCCATATCTTAAGAATGGTATGGATGGAAATGTTTGTTGAGGAAGAGATTTCAACAATGTAATCATTAGCTATCAGTCGATGAGGTTCAGATTGAACATCATCCACTAATTGTTGTTCAGGGGTGAGAGGAGATTCAGAAGTTGGGGGTTCAGAAGGGGGCATAGTGTTTATGGGAACAGCTAAAACCCAAGAAGTAGACTCTGCTTTGGTTGAAACAATGACTGGATCATCATTAGCATTTGAAGGATTTGTTTGATGGTTATTGCTGAACGATATATCAACATCCTTTAGGTGAGAGAACATCCAATCATTCATCTCTTCATTTTCAAAGATAGGTTTTAAATTTCCTTAGAGAGATTCATCAAAGGTGAAGTGTATGGTTTCTTCCACAGTTTGTCTTCTCTTATTGAAGACTCTAAAAGCTTTGGATACTGACGAGTATCCAAGGAATATTCAATCGTTAGCTATAGGATCGAACTTTCCAAGTTGGTCTTTGTTGTTTAAGATGTAACATTGACAACCAAAGATATGAATAAACTTAAAGTTGGTTTTCTTCCATGCAAGAGTTCATAGGCTGTTTTCTTGAATCTCTTAACAATCAGTGATCGATTTTGAGTAAAACATGTGGTATTGACAACTTCAAGCCAAAATTGGGTTAGTAAATGAGATTCATTGAGCATTGATCGATCATCTTCAATGATTGTTCAATTTCTTCTTTCAGCAACCCCATTTTGCTGAGGTCTTCTCACAGCTGAGAAGTTATGAGAAATTCCCTTGTTTTTGAATTCTGTGCCATGATCACTTCTTATAGAATGAATAGTGAGGTTGTTGAGAACTTCCATTTTCCTTATAAAGGAGATGATTTCTTCTGGGATGTCACTTTTGGATCTGATGAACATGAACCTGGTATATCTGGAATATTCATCAACAATTACCAGCGTATACTTCTTTCCAGCGATCGATTATATGTTGACAGGGCCAAAAAAATTCATGTGAAGTAGATGTAGAGGAGTAGTGATTGATGAGACTTGCTTTGATTTGATGCTTGCTTTGATTTGAAGCTTGCTTTGATTTGCTCTCCTTTGTCACATGTTGAGCAGAGAGATTCTTTAGCATATGAGTGTTGAAACAAACTAGTGAGAAATGCCTTATTCCTGAGTTCATTCAACGTCTTGAAGTTGATATGAGATAGCCTCTTATGCCATAGCCAGTTGACATCCGATGAGGCTTTAGAAAAAAAACAAATGTTCTTAGTGTTGGAGGAATCCATGTTAATAACGTAGATGTTTTCCAAACAATAACTACTGAGAGCAAGTGTTCCATCTTTGTCAGTGAAAGCACATGCTTTCTTGGTAAAGCATACTTTATAGTCTTTATCACACAGCTGACTGATGCTCAGGAGATTATGGTTCAATCCTTCTACGTAGGCGACTCTTCGGAAGGTAGTTGTACCATTTATTAGTACAGTAAACCCTCTGGTATAGCCTTTCCCATTTCCACCAAAGGTCACTGAGGCACCTTTCTCTTCCTTGAAGTCAGCGAGCAGGTTCTTTTGACCAGTCATGTGTCTATAGCATCCACTATCAAGATACCAGAGACCCTTCAAGGCCTACAAGCATAAGGAATATTAATTTTTGATTGGTACCCACTTTACAATAGGTCTAGAAGAGTTAGTAGAGATGGAAGGTTCAACAATCTTCACAACATCTGATAATTAAGCTTCAGTGGTAACCTTCACTTTGGTTACATTATTATCCGTAGTGGCATTTTTTACCTTGGCATGTTTCTCATCTTTGGTGACCTTCTTTGCCATGGAGGCATTCATCTTCACTCTAGCTGACTTTTCAGCTTTGGTGGCAGTAGGACATTTACTGCAATATGGTCAGTAAGTCTGCAGCGATAGCATTTTCTATAACTGAATGTAGCCTTAAGATCATAAGCATACAAACTTGAAAGCTTTTAATGAGTTAGGCCAGCTCCAAGAATGCCCTTATCCTCAGATCTCGGAGGAACCGTGAGTTCTTTAGATTTCTTAAGTGTAAGATCAACTTTTATCCTAGGAGAAGATCTCTGAACATGTTCAGGGATTTTAGCTTTACAAGATGAGGGTTGATTCACTGAAGGTTTAGAAGAAACTTTATTGAGCTTAGGTATTTTAGTACCCTTCTGAGGAGCATGGAAAATTGATTTTCCCTTGTCTTTGTGTTTCAAACTCTTAGAAACCTCCTTAGGTATAGGAATAGAAGAGGAAGAGGAACACCGAGATGAAGAAGTGTCAGGAATAGATGAGATGAACATTCCGAATTTTAGCATGGAATGATCTCTTTCAAGGTTATCCTTTTCAAAATCATAACCAAGACAACTTTTAAACTGAGAAGGTATTTGAGCATCTATTATCTTAATGTTCTTAGTGGATGATTTACACCATCCTTTAAATGTAGATTTCTCAACTTTCAGCTCAGCGATAGCTTGTTCACATTCAATGCTGATAATTTCATTGGCAATGACCTGATTTTTTAAACTCTCCTCTATATTGGTTAGTTCTTTGATCTTTAGATGGCATTTCTCAAGTTGTTCTATTAAATCAATGTTTCTGTTTTCAGCTTGAGTTTTACCATTCATGGCATTGTACAAATCAATTATCAGCACATCAATAGCGCAACGTCTCTCTGCATCACTTTTTACATCAGTGAGAAATGAATTAGAAGAGATTGATACCTGAGAGGAGGTAACGTCTTGTTCCAGTTTCCAGCTATTAATCGATACACACAATATCAAGAAACACTTTCTTTATTGATCACAAAACCTAAATAAAGTCATATCCTTATTTCTTGCAATTTACAATAAGCTCTGTGTGTATACCTCTCTCTCTAGATTCTATACGAAATCTGTGCGTGTTCTATGAATGCGCGTATGTACAATTTACAAAGACACAACCTATTTATACTAAGTCAACATGAGTTGACTTTACAACACAAACCCTTACATTTTACAACAATTACAATACAGACCCTTTTAATCTTGAATACAATTTACATCTAACAATCTCCCCCTTTGGATTCAAGATTAAAAAAAATTGACAATAACCTTCAAGTTTTCTTTCTTTCAGAAAATTCTTCAACAAATATTCTTTCACAGCTTTGACACCTTCAAATCTTTGATGCTTTGATTAATCTTTGATAACGCTTTAAGTAACTCTCCCTTTGGATTTCTTGAACAAATTTGACAATCTTCACAAAACTCTTAAATCTTCAAAACTTTAACACTTTTTAATCTTCCAATTTGAGTAAAAATAGCAACTTTCAGATAAGCTCAACAACTTGAGAATCTTCAGACTTCACTTTGAAACATTTCTCGACTTTAACTTTATCTTTGAATCATTACTTCGACAAACTTCTTCCCTTTATAACATTCAACCATTTGACTTTAATTTCTCATCCTTGTATTATCCCCCTTTGTAACTAAGCAACCCTTTTTGATGAATTGTGAGAATCAGAATCATCAAAACATTTCAAGGTCAGCTCTGTCTTTGAAGTATCTCCCCCAAATAATCAATATAAGCGCAGTCTTCATGAACAATCTCCCCTATGTAGGAAAATAGACAATCTCCCCCAATCTGATATGATAGTCTGTCGCCAATTCATTAATGTATTCATCCAAATCTTTTCAAATTCATACAAAATAAGAATGGTAACCCTGAATTAAGATATGAAACAGTTATGATGCCTGTAAGTAACACAAAGTTACTTAGTACAACGAATGTACTATATAAGGAGCTTGTGTGATGTTCAGTCCCCAAGACTTCCATTCAATCATCGAAAAACACAAGGTTAATCTATGAACGTTCTGACAGAAAAACAATTTTTCTGTATGTTTGTGCTTGTGTATGAAAGAATTAAGCATAATGATTGCTTTAAGGCTCAAAATATGTAAACTATTGAGACAGCAATAGTTATACATAGACTCAATGTGCATGAGAAAGGGTCAAAGGTGGGACAACTTTCCTTCTGTTTCAATATTCGAGACTTCCAAATGAAGATCAAATAGATTATGTGTTGCTTCCCCTTTAAAATTGAAACATTCTTTTGTTGAGAAATGAATGAGTAGCATGTAGGGTTTTATGCAAGAGTTGGCATGGGCTAAGTGCCTTTTTCAATGTCGTTCACGAAGAATTGTGAAAAAATAGATTATGCGGCTGCCCGACTAAGAAACATTTTGGTGCAGAGTTTGATATTCTTTTTACTCTGATCTCACACCCTCTTTCTTTTTAAACATTTGAGCTCATTCTAACCAACCTCTCTTTTACATTTTACCTCAACACACACCCACTCTCAATCATTTGACCTCTCTCCCCTCAATCACTCAAGGATTACTTCTGGGGTAGGAAACACTGGTTAACGTGAATCCATGGAAGTCTTTTAAGCACTCATACTGAATCCCATGTATTTTGTCTAAAAAGAATGTGTTGCTCAACAATTTATTTTGACAGTTAAACACAAGAAATAACTTGTCAGAAAATGCATGCTCAGTAAAGATAAGAATGAAATTTGAACAATTTGAACATTTAAGATCTCTCAAAACTTTGAACATTTATGATCATTCAATTTCATGGTTTTGAGAATCTGACAATGATTTAATCAGATCAAATATCATGAAGAAAAATAATTTTGGGATATCAAAGAACGAATGTTTGTTTATATAAACAAGATATAAACAATGTTACAATGAAAGCACATTTAAAGTTGAAATGACGTATAATCTCAAACAACATTGAATTTCAAATGGGAGTATTACCATTGAAAGATTAATCTTTTTGAGACATGGTGATAAAAATGTCAATAAAAATGTACTGAATCGATGTGTGTAAGAATACTTGACAGTATATAGATAAGATAATACACAAGTATTTATCTTTGAGAAACACACGGTCAGATAAACGTTAAAGTACTTGATATGAAAAACATTTAAAATCTCACTTCGAAATTCGTAAAATATTTTTTAGAACACGAAGTGGTTTGAACGTTTAAGAAAACATTTTTCATACCTGAAAGTCGTTCTTCTTTCAAAGTACGGTAGAGTTTGAGATTTAGAAAAATATACTTGTAGTATAGAAAACTCAACTCCCCCTAAAATTAATATTATCGATTAAGAATCCTTGACAAAAACATCAGATACTCCTTCTATGTATCTGTAAAAACGGAACTCATTAGAAAAATATGACAATGAAAGTGCAATTAACTTTTCTTATCTCCCCCTTAAAGATATCACAATGAAAACTTCATAAACTCCTCCTCGAATCAATAGTAAAAACTCCTTAGAAAGATGTTATCTATTAAGCATCCTGAAGAAGAAAAACTTTTGAGAACGGGTTTTGAACTGAAATATCCAGATGCCATTTCTACATATTCTCCGGTGAGAATAGTAACTCTCCATCGTTATCATTGAAGCACGGGTCTTGAACTGCTTTGTTCAAAAGACAATGCTCTTAAACATTGAAGATCAGGTTCTGATCTGGTGTAATCAGAAACCATTACTCTTACTCCCCCTAAACCTGTGGTACATGTAAAACAGATTTGACAGATTTTGGTACCCACTGGTATTCGCGTCCAGAGTTGTTAGATTTTGGAATCCACTTCTCATTAGATTTAAACCTTTTAAGTTCATTTTGCTGAGAAGTGATTCTGTAAGTTCCATACCAATTATGAGCATAATTCTTGTTAACAAAATCATCAGTTTCACAGTAAGAACAACAAAGTTTATTTTGTGCAAGTCTGATTAAATGATTTACAGAATATGAAGAATTAGACTTACCAAAAAATTTACCTTTCGGAGCATTGTTCTTTTTGTCATTGGATGCATGCACAAATGATTTATATTCCTTCTTCTCATCTGAGGATCCTTTCACTCTTCAAATCCACTTTTCTTTTTCATTTATCCTTTTATGTTTACCTGAACCATCAACAAGTTTATTATAGAAAAGGTTAGAAGGACGAATCTGATCTTTATGTTTAGAAGTACGATTATCATCTGAATCAAATAAAGGATTATTAGAAACATTCACAAAATGTGAACATGATGTTGTTTTGAATGAGCATTCTGAATCAGCTAGATCATCTCTCGGTGATTGAACAATTGATTCTGGTGTCTTTTGCTCAGCCAACTTCACCTTGAACATGATCTCTTCAAATTCTTTGATCTCTGAAGATAAAATGTTTTTTTCCTTTGCAAGTAGATCATACTTCTTGTGTAATTTAGACTTCATCTTCTTCTCCTTTAGAACAGTAGTTGACAGTTCAGATAGTTTTCTTGTCAGCTTTGTTATCTCAGACTCAAACATTTTCCTTTGTTCTTCAAAATCTTTCTCTACAGTCTTTCTTTGTTCAAATATTTCTTTGAAAACACTAACATTCTTCTATTCAGCTTTCTTTTTCTCTTTTTTAAATTTATCTCTTTCCATAATGATGACTTTCTCAAAATCTGACACTTGTTGAAAAAGTTTAGCACATTTCAGTTCAACTACCTTCTTTTCTTTTTCAGCATTCCTTGAAAGATCATATAATCTTTGATTGAAAGATTTCTCTAGTTCAACTTTCTCTTTCTTACTTCTCTCATCTACTTTCTTTAACCAATCTTTTCCCTTTTCCTGGTATGTAGATACTTGAATTTCAGCTTTCTTCAATTTAGCATTCAGACTCTCAATCTCAGCTTTCATATATGAGTTCTGAAGTCTAAGTTTTGCATTCTCTTCTTCTATCAGAGGTATCTCAGGCATGTATGCCACTGCACAGTGTCTTTTTGTGAGAACATTATTTCCTTTCTCGTCAATGTACGACATCTTGAAATCTATTGAAAATGAGCTAGAAATGATCGTTAACAAAAATCAGAAACTTTGATCACACTTAGAAATATGTCCCCCTTCGCAGGCAAAAAACAATATTACAGTTTGCAAAAAATTGTCTAAGTAAACTTTTCGCATAACACACAGAAGCCGCAATTCGCACAACCTTAGGAATTCCCACACAATAGAATTCGCACAACCACACAATTCGCACGTAACTTTTCGCACAACAGAGAGATACGAATTCTATACTTAGAAACTTTTTTAATCTCAAACAATTTGTATCGATACAAATTCTAGACTTAGTAATTTTTCCAACTTTCTATGCGAAATCTGAGGAATTCGTATGTAACCCTTATGCGAATTCTGAGCAATTCGTATGAAACACAATGCGAATTCTAGAAATTCATATGCTACTATATGCAAAATTCTTACTTTTCACACGTAGCACTATACGAAATCTGCCCTTAGAAATTTTTTCCCAACTTTTCGTATACTGAGTTATGCGAATTCTGAACAATTCGCCCAAAACCTTATGTGAATTCTTTCCTTAGCTTTTTCACCAACTCAGTTCTATGCGAATTCTTCTACAATTACATTCATCATGTGAGTTCTTCGTTTTCCCATCCGAATTCTTTCCTTAGATCTTTCACCAACTCAGTTCTATGCGAATTCTTCTGCATATACATTCATCATGCGAGTTCTTCGTTTTCCCATGCAAATTCTTCAGATCTCGGCCCAAAAACACTAAAATCAACCGAAATCGATCCAAACTCTTGAATTAGGTTTTGAAACTTCATCAATTTGATCTCGAGAACAATCTGAACACTTTACAAACAATCAATTAAAAAGAAAAACAACAATTGAAATTTGAAGTGATTAAAGTGCATTTTACAAACTCGAATGAAAATCACATCAAATCTAAAATTCACTCAATCTGTTGTGAATTGAACGAAGTAATACAAATCAATTGTGTTCAAGACCATAAAACGAGTACAATACAACAAAGAATACATCCAAAACAACATAAAATCAAGAAATTCGAATCTTGAACAGTGAATTGCAAGTTCTTGAACAAATCGGTCAAAATCCCAGATTATGATCTTGATTTCTGATCTTTGTCCGCTCTGATACCAAATCTTGTTCCAGTTTCTAGCTATTAATCGATACACACAATATCAAGAAACATTTTTTTATTGATCATAAAACCTAAATCAAGTCATATCCCTATTTCTTGCAATTTACAATAAGCTCTGTGTGTATACCTCTCTCTCTAGATTCTATATGAAATATGTGTGTATTCTATGAATGCACGTTTGTACAGTTTACAAAGACACAACCTATTTATACTAAGTCAACATAAGTTGACTTTACAACACAAACCTTTACAGTTTACAACAATTACAATTCAGACCCTTTTACTTTTGAATACAATTTACATCTAACATAATGCTCGTGGATGTTTTACTTGGTTCTTCCACTTCTACTTCTATCTTGGCCATTAGACAGAGATTGGTATCATCTTCTTCATTAGAACTTGATTCTTCTGATTCAACCCAGTCATGTTCTTCAACGATCAAACCCTTACCTTTCCTCTTGTAGTTTTTCAACTTTTGATATTTCTCTTTCAGCTTTAAGTACATGTCATCTCTATTTACGGGATGAAGAAGGATTGAAAGCTTTTTTTGACCTGCACTCTCTAGAAATATGTCCTACTTTTTACAATTATAGCAAATAGTAGTTGCCTTGTCAACAGGTGTTGACTTAGGCTTGTCATATATGGTAAGAGGCTTATTTCATCTGAAATTGCTCTTTCTTGCAAATCTCCTGAAGGAATTTGTCAAGAGTGCCAGCGATTCATCAAACTCTGAAAGGTCAGCGTCTGATGGATCATCGGAGTCAGAATCTAACTCAGTGATTGTAAGAGTAGATGAGTGCTGAGATGGGATTATCTCTAAAGAGACTAAAGCAACAGTTATGATTTGGAGGCTTTGGAATTTTTGACAAGATTCTTCTTCAGTTGACTGGATTGCTCATGATTTAGCAGAATCCCATATAAGGTGCTAAGAGATAGATGATTTAAGTCTTTTGTTAGTTTTAGACACATTGAATAACTATCCTAGCTTTCAGAAAGATATTCCAAAAATTTGGTCAATATCTCAAAATTCGAGTAGGTCCTACCAACAATCCTTAGATCAATTATTAAGCAATTAAAGCGTTGGTTTACTTTAGACAAGGATTCATTCTTACAACAAATGAAACTTTCGTATTGTATTTCCAGTTTTATCTTTCTGGTTTCTTGTACCTCAGTGGTACCTTCATATTGAACAAAGATTGTGTCCCACATGGATTTAGAGGTTTTTAGATGCATGATGGAATGGAATACTTCATCAGGTAGAGCCATGGAGATGATGGTTTTGGCCTTTGCATCAAGGGCAACTTTATTTTTGTCCTCATCACTCCATTGTCGTATTTCTTTGACAGCTTCTCTCTCAGGAACAGCTTCAGTAGTTGTAGTGGTAGGAACTGCAGCAATTATGATAAATTGTACATAGGGTCCATTTTCAACATATTCATGTATAGTAGTACCTACACTTTCTAGAAATATCATCATTCGATTTTTCCAGAGAGCAAAATTGTCTCTGCTGAATCGAGGTGGTTTTGCAAGAGAGCCATTGTCATGATAGTTAGTGTTTGTGTTTAATGCCATTATAAAGAATAGCAAGGAAGAGAAAGTTTAAGCAAGATCTTGTTTATTGGATTAAAAAAATTGCTCTGATACCACTTGTTGGTCTCGATTAAGGTTCTACAAGGGTTTAGGTTTGTAGAAGGGGGGTTGAATACAAACACAAAATTTACTTTATAAATTTGTTTATTAATTAATTAATAAATCAAAAACAGAATTTACAGATTGTTGTGGAATTAGATAAGGTAAACCTAATCAAAACAATCTAAGAATCACTAAGATTTCTTGCACAAGAGTAATAGATAGAAAGAAGAGAGTGCGAAGAAAATAGAGTTTTTGCAAGTATCACACAGAAGATTGAGAGCCCTTCAAAATGAAGGTTTCTCTCCTATTTATACCCTATGCATTAAATGCATGGCAGAGGGTACAATCCACGTGTGCATCTTCCATTGGCTTCATGACTTTTAACTTAACCTTTAGCATGCTTTTGGTCGTATGGTGAACAGCGTAGTGGAAAGGGATGGTTGTACGATTATGGACATAAACAAGTTTGCTTTTGTACCTTCGTACTTTTTGTGCAGAGGATAAGAAGAAAAAATCTTGATAAGCAAACTTCATGATCAATTATAGGTGGTGATCAGGGATCAGGGATCACTGATGCTGAGAGGCGATAGTTGAGGCTTGATCTTGATTTGTCATGCGTTGTGGACTTGTCTTGGTTTCACTGAATGCCGCTTCAGATCATTAGTAGACTTGTCTGCATCATTAGCTTAGTCTTCGATGTCAGCGATGATCTTCTTGAGTGTGAGGCTTGTCTTTAGGTTATACATAAATTGATTGCAAAGTAAACCACTCAGTGATAACTGAATAAACTCAGTGTGATAGCTGATGGTGAAAAACAAATACATACAACAGTCTAAGTAATTTTAACTAAGTATAAAAGGATCATCATTAAATCATTGAGAGAGTTTGGATCAACGATTACCCTTCTCAACAAAATACCAAATCATGACGATGATGGTGATGTAGAATCTCAAGGTACCAATGAACAAAGAAACGAAGCTCCAAATATAATTAATCTTGCAAATTCCAAAGAGGGAAATATTATGGACTATGATATCCCCGAATTTGATCAATTAAATTCAGGGATAGTTAGACATCATAACACAACCCTCCAATTTGAGCTAAAACTCATCATGTTCCATATGTTGCAAACAAATGGATAATTTGTCGGATTGCCATCAAAACATCCTCATTCCCATTTAAAATATTTATGGAAATCATCAATATTTTCCTCATCCCTGGGGTATCTAACATGCTCTTAGATTCAATTTATTTCCATTTTCTCTAAGGGATCGAGCAAAATCATGGTTTAATTCTTTGGTACCTGTTTCTGTACCATCATGGAGCAATATGACTGAGCGAAAATATTTTCCACCCACCAGGAATACCAAGTTTAGAAATGAAATCTGCATGTTTAAACAACAGGACGATGAAGCAATTTCTGATGCATGAGAAAGGTTTAATGAGTTGTTAAGGAAATGACTCACCATGGCATTCCCTACTGTATTCATCTCAACACGTTTTACAATGGGTTAAACCCCATGACTAAACAAATGCTCGACGCGACATCAAGAGGGGCCTTTACAGCCAATACCTAAAATAACGGGTATGAAATTCTTGAAAAACTTTCAACAAACAATGGACACTGGGTTGATCCACGTGCCCAACCTCAAAACAAGAGAACTATAAGATAAAGATGCGTACACTGCCTTGAAAGCTCAGCTTACTTCCATTGAAAATATGTCAAAAAATATAACTTTTCGACAAGGAATACAACCAACTGCTACTACACGTATTCCAATAGTCCTCTCGATGCAATGTGTTTGTTGTGGTGGGGAACATTCTTATGAGCATTGTCTGCAAAATACTGAATCTATCAACTATGTTCATAACAGATTTGTTCCCTACACCAACAATACAATGCCAGTTGGAGAAAATATCCGAACTTTTCTTGGAACAATCCATGTTTAAATACACCTGCACCTAAACAACAAGGAACCTCTAATTTTCAACTACAACAAGCAAGCAAGCTATTCTCAACGTCATCAGAACCAAAGTTTTCAAACTGCTCACCTGCATTTTTAAAACAAACCACCTCCACAAGATGAGTCATAATCTTCTTTGGAAGCAATGATGAGAGGGTGCATGACCCAAACTCAAACTGCACTCCCGGAATTTGGAGACTCACGTCAGTCAACTTGCACTCAACCAAAACAATATGGTTGTAAGCACATTACAGACTGACAGAAAGGTCACAAGAGCCCTAGGAAAAGAACATGTGAAGGCAGTGACACTTAGGAGTGGTAAGGAACTAACAGAGACAGTGCAAAAAGAATTTGGACCAAAGACCAAATCAGAATTTGAAAAAACCATAAGGTCATAAAACAATGCTACAACAATGACCCATGTTGTTGAAACATCACCCAAGCTTCTAGGAAACCAAGAATATGAGGTAACCAAGCATGTCCCCCCCCCCCCCACCAAGATCTAACTACCCTTTATTATTTCTAAAGGATACCCTTAGGAAAAAGTTAGTAGAGAGGAGTGTCGACAACACAAAGAGAATTATGGTGTTCCAACCATACCACAAGAGAGTGAGACCAAATCCATAAAGGACACATCTTCCTCAACACATTCAAACAAATCCATCATAAAGCCAGTTCCTCCTTTTGTACCTTACCCACAGAGGTTAAGGAATCAAAAGGAAGAATTGCAATTTAAGAAATTTTTGGATTTGTTTAAAGAGTTGCACATCAACATACCCCTTGTTGAAGCAATTGAGCAGATGCCAAGTTATGCCAAGTTCCTTAAAAACATCTTAAGTAGGAAGAAAAAGTTAAATGAATATGAAAATTTTGCTCTTACTAAGGGATGTAGTGCACTCTTGACCAATAGAATACCCCATGAACTAAAAGATCCAGGAAGTTTCACCATTCCTTGTCAATAGGTGGGAAAGAGGATGGAAAAGCCTTATGTGATTTGGGAGCCAGTATCAACCTTATGCCCTTGTATGTTTTCAACAACCTAGGCATAGGAGAGGCTAGACCTACCACTATCACACTCTAGTTAGCAGACAAGACCATTGCCTACCCAAAAGGGAAAATTGAGGATGTGTTAGTCCAGGTTGAAAATTTCATCTTTCCAGCATATTTCATTATCTTAGACTTTGAAGATGATAAGAACATTATATCCTCTTAGGAAGACCTTTCCTAGCCAATGGTAGAACTTTGATAGATGTCTATGTCAGTGTATAAAATTGTATCCAAGATTTAGTGTGAAAAGTCAAGTCTAGCAAAGTCAACAAGGTCAAAGTCTAGATAAGTCAATGTGAGATTATGTTGTTTAGACTTGTGAGAGTTCCTTTACTTTGTGGTTAAGCATGTGGTTTTAGTTCCTTGTATAAATAGTGTTTTCTTAGTAAATCATGTAACAAGAAAACTAAGAAGCATTGTACGTATACAGTTAGATCAATGACTAAAGAACTTTCTCTAGATATTCACTGTCATGTAACAAGAAAACTAAGAAGCATTGTACGTATACTGTTAGATCAATGACTAAAGAACTTTAATTGTTAGACAGCTTGATTGAATTATGGAAAATACAATTTCAATTGGTATCAGAGCTATACCAAACAAATTCAGAAAGATCACACTAATTGAATTGAATCAATTTCTGAAAAAATTTCAAGAACTCTTTCGACTTTCTTGAACTTTAACTGTTTGATTAATTTTTCAGTGGATTGTTGAAATTAGCGTGTAAATTTGTACTTGTTGTGATCAAATTGTGATAATATACATTTTGTATTCACACACAAACATGAATTGATAATTGTTTGATATAATTTTCAATTTTCTTGGATTTTATGTTTCACGAACACAGAGTCTGTAATTTGATCAAATGCATTGTAATTGTTTGTTTTTAGAAAATTGTTGTTTAGAATTGTGTTCTAATTGGTAAATCGATAATCCATGTACATTCTCAAGTTCTAATTTGTAGGTTATTCGATTTTTGGATCGATTTTGAACGACAAAGGCAAGAACGCACTAGATTTGTCAAACGTGCAAGCTTCATCAAGTGAAGAACGCGCAAGTGACTGAAGAACACACAAAGATTCTGAAGAACGCGCAAACGTCTTCTGCGAGTTCATCATCAAACGCGCAAACTTCAGTCTGCGAGTTCTTGAAACACGCAAGCTTCTGCCTGCGAGTTCATCACAAAACGCGCAAAGGCATAGAAACGCGCAAAGGATTCAGCGCAAGTCGTGTTTTGCGCGCGCTATTGTTTGCGCGAACTGTCAAAAGCGCAAGTCGTGTTTTACGCGAGCATCATAACGCGCAAGTAGTGTTTTGTGCGAACTATAAAACACGCAAGTAGTGTTTTGTGTAAAATCAAAACGCGCAAATGCCTGTTAGCGCGAAACTCAGTGAATAGTGATTTGCGCGAAGTAGTGTTGTGCGAGTTTGTGTAGTTTGCGAGTTTTATACTTGTAAATTTTTCTGAGCTTTGCGAGTTTGTGTTCAAAGCAGCCTGCGAGTTCCAAGTATTTGCGAGTTTTAGTGATTTTCGAGTTTAAGAGTTAAATTTTTTAAAATGTTTTTTTTTAAAGTGGTGATCTGTTTTTGACTTCCAGTCAAAATTTCTGAATTGTTTGGGAACGATCTTTCATATCAAGCTCATATTTCATTCAAGATGCCAAAGACTGATGATAAGGGAAATAGTGTATTATCAGGAAGAGATATGGCAGTCTTGTACATGCCAGAGATACCGAAAATAGAAGCTGAACGAGATCAACTGAAAAGTCAGAATTCAGTGCTTCTAAAACATATTCAGGAGTTGAAATTTAATTTGTCAAACTCTAATAAAACTTCTGACTGTAAAAAGTGTACTAATATTGATAAATCTAATTTTGCAGGTATCATCAGCGCAAGAGAGAAGGAAATTAGAGAAAAAGAGATAGAAATTAAAGATGGAGAGAAAATGATTGAAATAAAAGAATATGCCATTCCGTCTCTTGAGAAAGCAATCAAGGTTAAAGAGACCATAATTGCAAATCTTCGTAGCCAACTGAAGACGACTGAACAGAAATCATTAGAATTGCAAGATGAATCAGTTGAGCTTCAAAACAAGTTTAATGCTTTTGAAGATCAGATATCTGCTCTGGAGAAGAAGTACGCTGAAATGAAAACAGGCCTCCAAGCAGATAAAGATAGATCAAATGTGAAGACTTCTTCTACTCAACAGTCATCTGAAATTTCTAAGAAAACTCTACAAGAGAAAAAGGATTTGGAGCTGAGACGCATTAAACTTTCTAAGCTAGTGTCGGAATTTGAAAAGATAATAATAACTGAAAGAGACACTTTTGCGAAAGAAAGACAAGTTCTTGAAAATAAAATTACTAAACTTCCCAAACAGATCTCTACTTTACAAGACTTACTTGAGAAAGAAAGAAAAGTTTTTCAAGAAAACAAAAAGTCTTTAGAGATTGAAAAGAAGAAATATGAAAAGAGAAATGTTGGGATCTTCAATGAAATTTCTAATAAAACCAAGAACTTACAAAAAGATTTTGAGCAAGAACGTTTACATTTTGAATTTAAGATATCTAATCTCACGTCCAAAATGAACATTTTCTATCATCAGATGTACAAAAAGAAAAGATGGCTAAATCTGATTTGAAACAAAAGTTTGATACACTGATTTCTGAAAGAATTATTCTTTCCAAAAAGATAAAAGACTTAGAAGCTGCAAACGTCAATTTATCAGAAAAGATTACAGCTGATGTAATTAGTCAATCACCTGTTGATAATTCAACAGAATCAGTATGTTCTTTTAAAACAGCTTCAAGTTCAATTCATGATAAAAATGTTTTCAAAAAGAAAAGTGTCAAATCACAAACTGTCAAATCAAATCAGATCAGACCATCTAATCTATTTTATGACAAATCTGTTGATGGTCCAGCGAGCTTCTACGTTAAAACTCTTGGAAAGAATTCTAAGAAAAATCAGATGGTTTGGAAAGTGAAGTGTTCTTCAGATGATGAGAAGAAGAATGACAGATCATTCAAATCCACATCCAATGCCAAAAAGAACAGTGCATATAAAGGTAAATCTTTTGGTAATTCTGATATATATTACTCTACTAATCATTTGATCAGGATTGCTCAAAGGAAAATTTGTTGTTCTTACTGTGGAGAGAATGACTTCGTTCAGAGAGAAACTGCTCATAACTGGTACGGTTCTTACAGAATTACTTCTCAGAATTCTGGATTTAAAAGATACAAGTCTAATGAGAAGTGGATTCCTAAATCTAACATACCAGGACCCAAATACCAGTAGGTACCAAAACCTGTCAAATCTATTTTGCAGGTACCACCGGTCTAGGGGGAGCAGGAACGATGGCTCTTGAATAATTCAGTTCAAGACCCGGACTTCAAAGTTAAAAGACTTTGACTTCTAGTCAAATCAGTCTAGGAATCGTACCTCAAAGAACGATGGCTTTTGAACAAAATAGTTGAAAACCCGAACTTTAATGTAAAAGATTGTGGCTTCTGATCACATGACAGATCAGGACCCGTTCGTCAATGTTTAGATAAGGATATTTTGCAAATATCCAAGGGGATCTTATCTGACCTAAATCATTCTACCATGACTTGAGGGGGAGCCTAAAAGGAAAATATCTTCTGATCTAGATCTTTGATTGTTTGAAAGAATAACAACTTTCGACCATGAAACACGTTTTCTGAAATGTTCAAACCACTTATGGTTCTCAAAAGATTTCATGAATTAAGAACTGTGATTTTAAATGTTTTTCAATTTTGGGCTGTAATGTTTAACTGACCGTGTGTTTCTAAAGATCAATACTTGCGTACTATCTTGTCTATATACTGTAAAGTATTCACACACATCGGTTCAGTATTTCATTTGAATTTGTTATTACCATGTCTCATAACGAACAAATTTTTTGATGGTAATATTCCCGTTTGCTTTCAAATGTTCTTGAGCATCAATCATCATTTCTAATATTGTGCTTTTATTGCAAAATTGTTTATATTCTTTCATATAAACAAAATATCCAATTCTTTGATACCCTAATCATTTTATTTGATCTGATTGATACATTGTCAGATTCTCAAAACAATTCTCTTGATTTCATTTCATTCATTCAATATCTTTGTTTTGAGAAATCTTTAAAGTTCAATTGCTCAAATCTCATGAGCATACATTTTGACAATGTTATCATACATTTTGTGCTTAACTGTTCAAGATAAATTGTTGAGCAACCATTCTTTTTAGGAATTACATGGGATTCGTGTGAGAACTTAAAAAGAACTTCCATGGATTCACGTAAACTAGTGTTTCCTACCCAGGAAGTTATCCTTGAGTGATTGAGGGGTGAGGGGTGAGGGGTCATAAATCAAAAAGTGCGAGAGATAACTCATCCGGTTGAGTTTTTCTCATTGTGTGTGGAGCGGAAAATGTAAAAGAGAGCTCTGTTAGAAGTGCGCTTTAATGTTAAAAAGAAAGAGGGTGTGAGAACAGAGTTAAAAGAATATCAAAACTCTGCACCAACCACTTTCTAAGTCGGGTAACCACATCTACTGATTGGTTCACATTCTTTGGTGACCATCATTGAAAAAGGCAGTGAGCCCATGCCAACTCTTGCATTAACCCCACCAGCCACTCATTTCTTTCCCGAAAAAGAAATGTTTCAATTTTTCTTTGGGGACGCAGCATATCTGCTATCTGGTCTTCACTCGGAAGATTTAGATATTGAAAAATAAGGATAGTTGCCCCACATTCGCACCTCTTTCATGCACATTGAGTCCGTGTAATAATTGTTGTTGTCTTAACAGTTTACACAATTTGAGCCTGATAAAGCTAAGTAGCTTCAATCATTTCTACACTTTCACGTACACAAGGAATAAGTTTTCTTGTCATAACATTCATAGAAAATTCCTTTGTGATTTTTCGATGATTGAATGGATGCCCTGGGGGAGTGAACATCACAAAAGCTCCTTTCCAATGTACATGCGTTATACAAAGTGGCTCCGTGCTACTTACAGGCATATTAACTGTTTCATCTGTTGAATCAGGGTTACACTGTTCATTATGTCTGAATTTGAAAAGATTTGGATATATACAGTTCATGATTCAGCTACTCAGATCAAAGGGCGGAGAATGTCAAACTTACCATAAAAAGGGGAGATTGTTAGTTTCTTACAAAGGGGATGATCAAAGACTGTGTTGAAATTGATGAGTTTTGATGATCAGGATGTTCACAATCATCAAAAAGGGGGAGAAGTCTACAAAGATCAATTTCAAAGAATGAAAAGGGACAAATTTTCAAAAGTTCAATTTCAAAGCCATAGCTTCAGAGCTAAAGAGATGTCAAGTTAGATGGATAAGTTTCAAGACAGATGAAAGTTTGTTTGTATCAAGAAGATTCAAAAAGATTCTGAAGAAAGATAATTCAAGACAAATTCAGATGATTTGAGAAACTTTGTTTTCTGAAGACGATCAAGAGATCAGAGTGATGAAGATACAGTTTTGAAAGATTCCTCAAAGTTTCAAAAGATTCCTGAAGATTTCAAAGAAGTTTCAGAAGTTTAAAGTTTTCAAAGGTTTGTTCAAGACTTGTTGATTTCCAAAGATACAGAGTGTTAAAGACTTTTCAAGATTCTTCAAAGACTGAAAGACTGAAGATTATTAGAGATTCAAAGTCCAAGATTATCAAAGATAAAAGTTGAAGAATCAAGCACTGAAGACTAGGGTCAATTTTTTTTAAATCTTGAATACAAAGGGGGAGAATGTTAGTGTATAAAATTGTGTCCATGATTTAGTGTGAAAAGTCAAGTCTAGCAAAGTCAACAAGATCAAATTCTAGATAAGTCAATGTGAGATTATGTTGTTTAGACTTGTGAGAGTTCCTTTACTTTGTGGTTAAGCATGTGGTTTTAGTTCCTTGTATAAATAGTGTTTGCTTAGTAAATCATGTAACAAGAAAACTAAGAAGCATTGTACGTATACTGTTAGATCAATGACTAAAGAACTTTCTATCTCTACTCTCTCTCTAGATAATCACTGTCATAATATTGATTGAGTTTAATTGTTAGACACCTTGATTGAATTAGGGAAAATACAATTTAAGTCTAGAAAGAAAAGTTGACTATGAGGCTCCAAGACCTAAAAGTCACATTTAATATTGTGTGTCCCAATACGCAATCATTCAATCAAGTAAACAAATAATTAACACAATAATTCAAACCTGATATTGATTAAGCAAGCGATTACAAGTGTTCTTGATAAACTGAAATTGAAATCTCTCTGCTTTCCTCTTGTTCACGGCGCACCAAGCAGAACTGCAGCCTTCTCACAATATTAATTCTCTAATTTAGATCTCTAACCTCTCATTAACCCTAAACAAAACTATTTAAACAAAGGCTTAAGAACCTAATGGGCTTGACAAGGTTTAGGTAATGGGCTTTACAATGCTTGGCCCAAAAACAAACTAAGTTAACTAAAATTAAAACTAACAAATAAATAAATGAAATACGTAAACAGACTTTGACTATTTATTACAAAAGGACCCTAGACTATTTGTTGAGACGACTTTATCAGCTTTGATTTTAGATTTCCATCTTCAGATAATTATGATCTTGAATCCAATAAATATGTGCTTTAACAATCTCCCCCTTTGGATCAAGATCATTCTTTAAGCTCAGAAAATGTAATCTTCCTCTTTGTCTTCAGAATGTAACAATCTCCCCAATCGATGAGAATATCTTTTGGAAAGAAATTATCTCCAGTTTCAGCTCGGAATGCTTCAGCAAATCATCTTCAAAGAAAATTTCTTCAAAGCAGCAAATCTTCATAATATCTTCAGAAATTCTTTCAAAAACTTTTGATCTCCGCATTTCTTGATTCACGCTTCTCCCCCTTTTTGATGAAAAGAGCAAAGAGTTCATCAAAACGTGTCTTCAAGAAATTTCTTCCACCATTGATCTTGCAAACAGAACCACTGATTATCCGTCAATTCATTAAGATGTTCATCCAGATCTTTGCAAATCTAGACAAATTAGAAAATGAAGTGTAACACCTGAATCAACGCATGAATCAGTTAAAAAATGTCTGTCAGTAACACAAAGTCACTGTGTGTAACGAATACACAATATAAAGGAGCTTTTGTGATGTCCACTCCCCCAGGGCTTCCATTCAATCATCGAAAAACCACAAAGGTAATTTTTATGAACGTTATGACAAAGAAACAAATTCTTTGTGTGTTCGTGCAAGTGATAGAATAAATTAAGCATATGATGTTTGCTTATAAGGCTCAAAATGTGTAAACCACTGAGACAAGTAGTGAAACACAGATTCAATGTGCATAAACGAAGTGTGAAGGTGGGGCAGACTTCCTTCTTTTCAATATTCAGATTTTCCAAATGAAAATCAGATAGCATATGTGCTGCGTCCCCTTTGAAAATGAAACATTTTCTTGTTGAGAAGAAAATGAGTGGCTGGTGGGGTAATGGCAAGAGTTGGCATGGGCTAGGTACCTGTTTCAATAATGTTCACCAATAATTGTGAAGCATTAGAAATGTGGCTGCCCGGCTCAGAAAGTAGGTGGTGCAGAGTTTGAAAATTCTTTTACTCTGATCTCTCACCCTCTTTCTTTTAATCTTTAAGCTCACAGCTAACCGAACTCTCTTTTGACATATTCTCTCATCACACATCCCACACTCATTTCTTTTGACTCCTCACATTCAATCACTAAAGGATGAACTTCTTGGGTAGGAAACACTGGTTAACGTGAATCCATAGAAGTTTCTTTTAAGTTCTAGCACACTGATCCCATATTTTCCTATGAAGCACATGGTGCTCAGATAGTTTAACTTTATCAGTTAAAGCTCAAAGATGAATCAGAAAACATTTAAAATCACACTTCCAATTCAAGAAATTTGTTTGAGAATCGGGAAGTGGTTTGAACATTTAAGAACATGTTTTCTTATGATTGAAAGTTGTCCTTCCTTCAACCATGAATGAGATGAAGAAAAGGAATTATACCTTTTGAGTGCAGTCTTACATACCACGAAGTCAAGCTTAAAGTCATAAAGATATGATCTTTGAAGCATCTCTCAACCTACAAAAGTCTAAAGGTCTAGTCAAAGTAACTTTATTCACAGAAATTGAAATAACATAAAGCAGTAAAACACTTAGTGTACGAGTTCTGATCAGAAGTAATCAGAAGTCATAGCCATACTCTTTACTTGTATGCTCCCCCTAGAATCATGCATCACTAACAATTATCAGTAAGCACAATGCATTTAAATATGCTCCCCCTCAAACTAACATTGACCATCAATGAAATACTTCTCACACTCCCCCTGAGATCATGAACAAACTGTGAAAGAGCAGGTATCATGCGGAAATAATAAAGAAATGATAAAGAGACACAATAAGAAACTTTAATAGGTAACTACCGATTATGTCTTAAGATTTAGCATACCAAGTCTTGAGACAAGAAAATTAAATCTCTTTTCGTCTAAAGGTTTGGTAAACAAATCTGCAAGCTGATAATCGGTTTTTACAAAGTAAAGTTCAATTGTCCCCTTTTCTACATTATCTTTTATAAAATGATACCGGACATCTATGTGTTTGGTCTTAGTATGCTGAACAGGGTTAGCGGTAATCGCAATAGCGCTCTTCGAATCACAATAGATAGGGATTCTATTAAAATTAAATCCATAGTCTCGCAGTTGTGTTCTCATCCACAGGACCTGAGAACAGCAGCTAGCAGCAGCTACATATTCCGCTTCGGCCGTTGATGTGGAGACACATAATTGCTTCTTCGAAGCCCAACTGACGAGTTTATCTCCGAGGAATTGTATATGACCCGAGGTGCTCTTCCTGTCTAACATACAACCAGCATGATCTGCGTCTGAATAAGATGTTAGTTCAAAGCTTGTATCCTTAGGATACCACAGACCAAGATCTGCAGTCCCCTTCAGATACCTGAAAATCCTCTTTACAGCAGACAAATGGGATTCTTTAGGATTGGCCTGATATCTAGCACATAAGCATGTAGAGAACATTATATCCGGCCTACTAGAAGTAAGATACATTAAAGAACCTATCATCCCTCTATAAGTCCTAACATCAACAGCCTTTCCCGAAAGATCGGTGCCAATCTTCGTACCATGTGCCATTGGGGTACCAATCGGTTTACAATTTTCCATTCTGAACTTCCGAAGAATATCCAGAATGTATTTAGATTGATTGATAAAAATCCCCGTTGAAAATTGTTTGACTTGCAATCCGAGAAAGAAATTCATCTCACCCATCATGCTCATTTGAAAACGTGATACCATGAGGTTTGCAAAGTTCTTACAGTACTTAGGATTTATAGAACCAAAAATAATATCATCCACATATATTTGAATAAGAATGATATCGCCTTTATCCTTTTTAATGAAAAGAGTGGTATCAACCGTACCTTTTGTGAAACCCGACTTAACCAAGAATTGAGATAGAATATCATACCAGGCGCGAGGAGCTTGTTTAAGTCCATAAAGAGCTTTATCCAAGATGTAGACATGGTTCGGCTTATCTGGATTTACAAACCCTTCTGGCTGTGAGACGTAGACTTCTTCCTTGAGTACTCCATTTAGAAAAGTTGTCTTCACGTCCGTTTGATAGACGGTGAAGTTCTTGTGGGCTGCGTAGGCTAAGAACATCCGAATTGCCTCTATACGTGCCACTAGAGCATAAGTCTCATCGTAGTCTATCCCTTCCTCTTGCCTATATCCCTTGGCAACAAGTCGTGCTTTATTTCTGATAACGGTACCATCTTCATCTTTCTTGTTTTTGAACACCCATTTCGTACCAATGATGGTTTTACCTTGCGGTTTGGGTACGAGTCTCCAGACTTTCAGTGCTTCAAACTGATTCAGCTCATCTTGCATCGCAGTTACCCAATCTGAATCGACAAGGGCCTCAGATACGCGTGTAGGCTCGATCTTGCTCAGAAAGGATTCATACATACATAGATTTGATGTTGCAGACCTAGTTTGCACCAGTGCAGAAGGATCTCCAATAATTTGATGTACCGGATGCTCTTTGGTCCACTTATGTTCATGAGGGAGTGGATTAGATGCATGTTGATCATTGTCCGCATCTAGGAATCCACTGGTATCTCCTTCAGATGGTTCAGAATTAACGGGGGCTTCAGTTGAAGTAGTCGTTGCAGAAGTTATAGTAGGTACAGCTTGGTCAATCTGACGATCAGTCCTTACAGTACATCCTACTGAGTCAGCTACTTCTGTCTCGGCGGTGTTGGTCACAACTTCAACTGTCGGAGTAGGCTTTTGAACTTGAACTTCTTGCTGAATAGGGGAACCGAATTCAGTAGAGATATCGGAAGTGGTCGGATGAGTAGTCATCGAGTCTTCTATCCTGTCAACCACAACAGAGTTAGGCAATTTAGAACCAAGAAATTCATCATAGAACAGTTCAAATAATAAATCCAAATCAGATAAATTAGAAGTAGACGACGAAGCACCATCTAATTTGTTCTCTTGAGGTGAAGGTCCTGGACTGGTTGGTCCAGAAGCTAATACTACGGTAATGACGGGTTCTGAACTGATGTGCTCAGAAGCCATTTCCTCATCGAATGTAACATTAACGCTCTCGATCACTATCTTCGACTTCTTCAAATAAACACGATATGCAGACGATGTAGATGAATAACCAACAAAGATGCCTTCATCCGCCTTAGCACTGAACTTGTTCAGATTCTCTCGGTCGTTTAGAACGTAACACGTACAACCAAAAACATGAAAATATTTAATGGTTGGTGTTCGATTGTTTATCAACGCATACGGAGTCTTCTGAAATTTGTGGTGTATCATGGAGCGATTCTGAGTGTGACATGAAGTCGAGACAGCTTCAACCCACAAAAATAAAGGTAAGTCAGATTGGCTGAGCATTGTCCGAGCGGCCTCGACAAGTGTACGATTTCGCCTTTCGACGACTCCATTCTGTTAAGGCGTGCGAGCAGCAGAGTATTGATGTGATATCCCGACCGATTCGAGATATTCTTCAACTATCTTGTTCTTGAACTCTGTGCCGTTGTCAGTCCTGAGAATCTTGACTTGTTTTTGCAGATTGACTTGGGTCGTCTTCATAAACGTAATGAGAACATCGGGAGTCTCATCATTAGACCGTAGAAATTTAACCCAAGTGTATCGCGTATAGTCATCCACGATAACCAGCACATACTTCTTTCCTCCTAAGCTTTGCGTTCGCATAGGACCGCATAGATCCATATGCAACAACTCTAATGGAGAGCTGGTACTCGGTTCAGGCTTTGGTTTGTGTGGGTCTCTCTTCATCTTTCCTTTTTCGCACGCTGCACATAGATGTTCTCTTGCTAACTTCAGTTCTGGAAGACCTTTCACTAGCTTGCCACTGACCAACTTGTTGATGTAGCGAAAGTTGAGGTGAGAAAGCCGTCGATGCCATAACCAGCTTTGTTGCATCGAGGCCTTTGATAGTAGGCAGACCGGATTGTCAGCCTGGACCTTTGACAAATTGATGGTGTAGAGGTTTAACTTGCGAGATCCGACCAGGAGTTCTTTTCCTTCTTCAGTGCGTACTGAACATGTCTTGGCCTTGAAATTAACCTCTAAGTCT
This sequence comes from Arctium minus, assembly GCA_954870635.1. NCBI lineage: Eukaryota > Viridiplantae > Streptophyta > Magnoliopsida > Asterales > Asteraceae > Arctium > Arctium minus. The sequence continues at coordinate 34,140,773 of OX941092.1, forward strand.
TTGTCGCAGAACTGGCCAATGATGAATAGGTTGTGCCCTAAGCCTTCAACGTAGCTCACCTTCTTGATCGTAAGATTTTCATGTACAACATCACCATAACCCAGGATAGGTGAAAACTGATCATTCCCAAAACGAACTGTGCCGCAATATTTGTCCGTATAATTAGACAACATACTCTTATGCCCGGTCATATGTTTGGAACACCCGCTATCCAAATACCACATATGACGGGTCTACACAACACAAATCAAGAAAGAAGAGGTTTAGGAACCCATTTAAAAATGGGACCTCCACTGTTAGTACTTGATTTTGGCACCCATTTAAATTTGGGTCCGCTTTTTCTTTGAAAACCAGAATCATGATAAGACGAATGATAATGATAAGATGAAACATTATATGAACCATACCAAACATCAGAATATTTACGAGAAGCATAATCACATTCACCATAATTTAAAAACTTTTTATTTGATGGTGCTAAGTGGAATAATTGCTTTATAGAGTACTTCTTGCGAGAATCAACAAGATTAGATTTAAAAGTAGCAACATTCACAATCACATCATCTTTACTAGAAGTCTTTTTATTCAAAATAAAACTAGAACTAGATTTAGCTTTCTCGTCTATCTTCTGTTTCGGTATCCATGCAGTCTTAACTCCAACCCTTTGCTTTCTCAAATCTGAAACATGTGAAACTTTAGAGTTAGAATGATGAGAATTAATAGAATGCTTCTTCTTTGGCTTACCAGTGGGGATCGGTTTCTGTGAAAGCTGAGATTTTTGTTTCTTACCTTTTGCTTTCTTTGATTTCACAGAAACTGATTTATCAACTTTCGTTGATGTTTCACCTTTGTCAAAAACACTGGGTAATCCAAAGGAATTAACAACACAAGATGAATGATAAGGAAGTTTAGAAGAAGAATCAAACTGAGAAACACAATCATTTAAAACACTTTCAGAGTTTAATAAATTACGCTCATTATCAAGGGAACCAGATTTGTCATCCGAATTTAAAGCCTTGGAGATTTTAGGAAAATTAGAAGTTTTGAACACTGTTTAAAAAACTGTTTGTTCTAAGTCCATCAAAATTCTTTCTTCTATAAGAGTATTCTCGAGTTCAGAAATTTTACTTTTCAAAACCAGAGGAGGGACGTAAAGCTTACCTTCGATGGGTTTAGCCTCCAACTCTTGTACAGAATAACTCTCAAAGTAATCATTTGAAAGAAATTTTGATTTATTAGAACTATAACTGTTATTCAACTTCTAATAGCGAAATGGAAGTTGAACTTTAGATGTGTTCTTTCTTTTATCATATTCCATGGCTTTATCTTTTTCAGACAGACTAGTCCAAAAGGGTTTGAGTTCAGGATGTTGAGGAGCCAACAACATAAACCCAAAGTCATAAAGTGCAGGCACTTCAGATATAACCTTTTTGAGATGATATGGGTTCTTGTAACCAAGTCCCCAAGTATCAGGTTTCTCTTTAGGTTTGTTCAAATGAATAGTGTGTTCAGTTTGACCAATAGTATGTAATTTTTCTTCCAAAGCATTCACCTTTTCTTTTAAAGATTTATTCTCTTTTGAAGTATAAAAGTATCTTTTAGCAAGCTCTATAGACTTAAACTCACATTCTTTGTAGTTTGAAACAGTTTCAGATAACTCTTTATGAATTATAGTCTTTTCTTTAGCGCTGGTGTCTATATTTTTGTGCAAAGTTTCAATCAATACATTTTTCTCAGCAATGTCATTACTAAGTTTTTGTATAGATTGATTTTTCTCATTTGTGACACCTTTCTCACGCTTCAGTTTAGACTCTAATTCTTGGAGTTTAGACATCATGGTATGCATTTGGTTCAAAATTTTAGATTCAGTTAAGTCACATACCTCATCATTATCTCCATCATCAGAATCAGCTTCAGCTTCTGACTGGTTCTTTCCCATCAAGCACAGATGTGCTGTCTCGTCCTTCTCTCCTTCTTCAGATTCTTCGTCCGAATGGTCGAGCCAGTATTCATCCTCGGCCATTAATGCTTTTCCAGCCTCTTGTTGCTTGGCTAGAAGCATCTTATTCTTGTAATAGTCGGAGTTTCGGACTTTTGATTTGCGTCAGTCCTTGGCAAAATGACCGAGTCTGCCACATTTGTAGCACTTTATCGGTTCTTCCTTCTTGATCTCTTCAGCTACATCCTTCTTCTTGTCTTCTGGTCTCCTTTCTTCAATTTTCTCTTTATGCTTGTAGTTGTTCGGACCAGACGAGTACCTCTGACTATTGGTGTTTGGCTTTTTATAGAACTTTTTTTGGAAGGCCTTGGTTAACATAAGCATGGCTTCCTTCAGTTGCTCACAATCGTCAGAGTCAGCCTTTGCCTCGCTATCAGCCTCTTCTGATTTGGATTCTATCACCTTCTTCTTCTTAGATTTCTTGACCACAAGAGCAACTGGATCAGCAACTGCTTTGTCAGCCTTTTTCAACTCAGCCTTGATCTCTTCCACTTCTTCCTCATTCTGTCTGAGGATTTCATAAACTTCATGAAGAGGAATGTCGTGCAAATCCTTCAGCTGTCTCATTTGTCTGGTGAATCTCTTCCACTCAGGCTGAAGGTTGCTGAGAAATTTCACATTCAGCTCCACGTTAGATTTGCTGATCTTGTTCTTGCTCAGCTCGTTCAGTGATGTGACGAATCTGTCATAAGTGGCTTCAAGTGATTCTCCAGCTTTAGCTTTGAATTCTTCATAATTATTCAAGCAGGTGGAAACTTTGAGTTGATTGCCAACTTTAGATCCAAGCATCATCTTCTCCAACTGATCCCACATTTGCTTACCGGTAGCATTGTAGCTATCAATTTTAACATATATTTCGTTCGGTATGCCTTGGAGAATAAATGATCTTGCCAGCTTGTCACCCTTGTGTCTCTTCAGCTAATCTTCCGTATATTCACCAATCGATAACTTATACTCAGTCTCTTCTTCTACACCATTTTCTCCGGCTACAGTGAGAACCTTGGTCGGAGGTGTCATGATCCCGTCTTTCAGAGATTTTCTGATTTCATCTCCCAAATCATGTCGATCAATGAAGTCCAAAAATCTATCCTTCCATTGCTCATACTCCCCCTTGAAGAGTACTGGTGGCTTCACATCTGTGCCAATAGCAAGAGCTTCCCGAGACATCTTTACTTATACGATTAGTATCAAACTTATCTGATATTGAACAATCAACTGGATGAGATCGTTAGAAGTCAAGATAAAATCACACAATACTGAAAATCTTAGAATGAAGTTCAGAAAAATCTGATCACGAACAGACCTTTGTCCCCCTTCGCAGACTTAGCACGGGGGTCCCGCTAGAGAAAAAATTTTGACATTTATATGGCCTATTACAGTTTGCAAAAATCGACCGGGGATGAGCTTCGGCCGGTATTGAGTCGACCGGAGAATTGTAAAGACCGGTAGAGAGTTCGACCGGGGAAGTGCAAAGACCGGTAGAAAGCTAAGACCGGAACTTGTTCGACCGGGGAAGTGCAAAGACCGGTAGAATGCTAAGACCAGAACTTGTTCGACCGGGGAAGTGCAAAGACCGGTAGAATGCTAAGACCGGAACTTGTTCGACCGGTAAAATTGATTCGACCGGTAACTTGTTTTTGACCGGAGTGAACTGTGAGTGTACCGGTCGAATACTATAGACCGATAAAAAAAATATACGACCGGAAGTGAAAGGCCCGATATAGTTTGACTGATAATGTGCTTAGATCGGGGTAACCTGTGAGTGTACCGGTCAAATGCTATAGACCGATAAAAAGGTATTCGACCGATAAAATCTTAGACCGGGTGAACTGTGAGTGTATCGGTCGAATGCAATAGACCGATAGAAAAGAGTTCGACCGGAAGAGCAAAGACCGATATGTTCTTGATGCAGTATCGACCCAGAAAACAAATCAAAACTCAAAATTGAACAACCAAACTTTGCCAAAACGATCAAATAAACAACTAGAATAGATTGCTATCAATTAATTTCATTAAAAACCATTAACAATGAAGCTTGAATTATGAAACAGTGACTTCACAAGAACGAACTCAGAATTGCCAAAATCACCAAATTCATAATCAAAATCGATGCAATAATCAAATCAACCAATACCCAATCATGATAATAGACAAAACAAACACAATCCAACAAATAACAACTTGAATGAACGATTACACAATAAAAAATTATGAATCTTTGACAGAAAAATAGAATCGAACAAAAACTTATTCAATTCAATCTGTTTAGCTCTGATACCAACTGTGTGTCCCAATACACATTCATTCAATCAAGTAAACAAATAATTAACACAATAATTCAAACCTGATATTGATTAAGCAAGCGTTTACAAGTGTTCTTGATAAACTGAAATTGAAATCTCTCTACTTTCCTCTTGTTCACGGCGCACCAAGCAGAACTGCAGCCTTCTCATAATATTAATTCTCTAATTTAGATCTCTAACCTCTCATTAACCCTAAACAAAACTATTTAAACAAAGGCTTAAGAACCTAATGGGCTTGACAAGGTTTAGGTAATGGGCTTTACAATGTTTGGCCCAAAAACAAACTAAGTTAACTAAAATTAAAACTAACAAATAAATAAATAAAATACGTAAACAGACTTTGACTATTTATTACAAAAGGACCCTAGACTATTTGTTGAGACGACTTTATCAGCTTTGACTTCAGATTTCCATCTTCAGATAATTATGATCTTGAATCCAATAAATATGTGCTTTAACAAATATTTACAATTCCTTGAAATACCCTGATGATGTAGAGGATTGTTCAAACTTAAGTGTGATTGAATCATTGTGTCATGAGTAAGGAGGTAAAAAAGCCTGTAAGTTGGAAGAAGAGGATGATGAGGATTTAGCCTTACGAGAAGATGATGTTGTTGAGAATTTTGCCTTAAGAAAAGAAGAGAATGTCCACTTGGATGAAGTTTGAGCTACTGAAAAATAATGAACAAAAACCATTCACTTCATCCATAGTCTCACCACCTAACCTGGAGTTGAAACAACTCCCTCCTCATCTAAAATATGCTTTTCTAGGAAAAGAAGGCAAATTGTCTGTCATCATCTCATTACCCTAGATTTGCATCAAGAAAAGAAATTGGTGGACATGTTGAAGTTGCATACTAAAGCCATAGGATGGACAATTACTGACCTTAAGGGGATTAGTCCTTCTATTTGTAAACACATGATAATCCTAGAAAACGATAACTTCACATCCATAGGAACCACAAAGAAGATTGAACCCTATCATCAAAGAGGTAGTGGAAAAGGAAATTTTGAAATGGTTAGATGCATAAATCATTTTTCCAATAGCTAGTAGTTTTTGGGTTAATCTAGTCCAATTTGTTCCAAAGAAAGGAGCATTCACAGTCATCACCAATGATAAAAATGAACTCATCCCCACTAGAGTAGTCTCCGGATTGATAATTTTAATGGACTACCGTAGGCTAACCCAAAATGACCATTTTCTATTACCTTTCATAGATAAGATGTTGGACAGGTTAGCCAGTAAAGAATAAAATTACTTCTTAGATGGATACTCCGGATACAACCAAATAGTTTGTGTGTCCCTGTAATTCAAGATTCTTATTGCAACATAAATCAAACAAACAAGATTGGCAATTACCTGTTTGATTTCAATTCCAAACTCACAAACGAATACAATTTGTTTACTCTCTTTCTCTCTCTTGACAACTTTCTCTCTCTAGAATTCTCTCTGAATACAAAACATAAGCTCAAGTCATCTAACAATTAACAAGAAAAACAAAGCTATTTATACCTACAAGATACAAGGGAACAAAACAAATACAATAACAAAGACTTTGACTTTATTACACTTAGACTTTGACTTTTAATGAGAGTTGACTTTCTCAGCTTTGACTTATTGACCTTTAGTCTTCATGATCTTGTATCCAACATATTTCATGCTCTAACAATCTCCCCCTTTGGATTCAAGATCACTGTTGAAAGATCTAGCAATTCAGTCTTCTCTTTTAAGCTCTGTCTTCAAAGAGTATAACAATCTCCCCAAATATGATAAACAAGATCTTCAACAATCTTTTCAGAATTATCACAATACTCTTTCAGACTTCGGAAAGAAATTATCATCAGATTCAGCTCAGATTGCTTTAGCAAAATAATCTTCAAAGAAAATTTCCTCAAAATCAGCACATCTTCAGAAATTCTTTGATCTTCTTCAAATCTTTACTTTGAATCTTTAAAAAATTCATCTCCCAAAACTTTAAACACTTTAACATTTCTTGATACCATCTCCCCCTTTTTGATGAAATTAGCATCAATATCATCAAAACTTTCAGTAAGAAATGTGTGTATCCAGTCTGACCACTGATCTGTTTACGAGCCTCTTATTGTTTTCCAATTCGAACAATGTATTCATCCAGATCTTTTCAAATCTAGACAAAATAGAAATGTGTAACACCTGAATCAACAAATGAAACAGTTAAAATGTCTGTCAGTAACACAAAGTCACTGTGTGTAACGAATACACAATATAAAGGAGCTTTTTGATGTTCACTCCCTCAGGGCTTCCATCCAATCATCGAAATACCACAAAGGCAATTTCTATGAATGTTATGACATAGAAACAAATTCTTTGTGTGTTCGTGCACGTGTAGAAAGAATTAAGCACGAATAATTGCTTTTATAAAGGCTGAACATAGTGTAAACCACTGAGACAACAGTAGATAAACACAAACTCGAAGTGCATGATTGAAGTGCGAAGGTGGGGCAGAATTCCTTCTTTTTCAATATCCAGATTTTCCAAATGAAAATCAGATAGCATATGTGTTGCGTCCCCTGGAAAATGTGAAACATTTTCTTTTTTAGAAGAAAATGAGTGGCTGGTGGGGTTATTAACAAGAATTGGCATGGGCTAGTTGCATGTTTCAATAACCTTCACCAAAGAGTTGTGAAACGCTAGTAATGTGGTTGCCCGACTCAGAAAGTAGTTGGTGCAGAGTTTGATATTATTTTACTCTGATCTCACACCCTCTTTCTTTTTATCATTAAGCTCACATCTAACCAAACTCTCCTTTACATTTTACCTCATCACACCCACACTCATTTCTTTTAGACTCCTCACACTCAATCTCTATGGATTAACTTATTGGGTAGAAATCACTGGTTAACGTGATTCCATAGAAGATCAGTTAATTCCTAGCACAAAGAACCCATATTTTCCTAGAAACCATGTATTGCTCAAATGATTTAACTTTATCAATTAAAGCTCATATACAAATGTCAGATATGAATATGCTCAGAGATATAATCATGAAAATATGAGCATTTTTTAAACATTGAAGTATTTTCAAACAAGTATATTGAAAGAATAGATATGAATGCAAAAGACTTGTTTGAAAATCTGACATTGTATGAAAATGATTAGAAATGAAATGATATATCAATTAAGGCTTATGGTCAAGAATAATGGATATAGTCTATACGAAACAAAAATATAGACATTCTTGAAATGAATGCTTCGAAATGAAATGACGCTCAAAATTCATTGAAGTACAAGCGGGGTGTCTTACCATCGAAATTATGTTTCAAATATGAGACATGGTAAGAACAATTTGAACAAGAAATGAAACCGGTGTGTGTGAATACTTGAAAGTATATAGAAAAGACAATACGCAAGTATTTATCTTTGGAAACACACGGTTTGTAAACTTTGAAGCACAAATAAAAATGAAAACATTAATCGGGAAGTGGTTTGAACATTTAAGAAAATGCTTTCTATGATTGAAAGTTGTCCTTCTTTCAACCATATATGAGATTAAGATAAGAATTTAAAACTTTCTATGCAATCTTAGATCTCATGAAGTCAGCTGAAGTCAAAAAATATGATCTTGATAGCTTCCTCTCATCCTGCACAAGTCTCAAAGTCATGTCAAAGCAACTTTATTCACAAAAATTTATGCAAAAATTAAAAGACATAAAGCAGTAAAACAATTAAAGTACGAGTTCTAATCTAAAATAATCAGAAATCATAATTCTTACTCCCCCTGAAAATATGCATCTGAAATATATTAGTGAAAAGCACATGATAGAGATCTACAACTCATCCTGAAGTGTAGTTCGTCATATTTTCTGAATACATATTTCCAGAAAAACTTATGTAATCCCCCTTGAAGGTTGATTTCCTCTTCTGAGTATCGGAGTACAATATTTTATCATCCTGTGAGTAGCATCTCTTTTTTAGCAATGAAGTACGATTCCTAAACTGTTATGTTTAGAAGTCAAACTCCATTGAAATACGGGTTCTAAGCTGATTTGCCTAGAAGCCTTTGTTCTCTTACTCCCCCTTGACAGTAGGTGTCTGCAACACGGAATCAGTCTTTGGCTTTGGTACCCACTGGTATTTGGGTCCATGTGTGTTAGTTGCAGTTCTTATGGGAGTAATTGAGTAAGAAACATACCAGTAATGATCACTTATTTTATGAACAAAATCATATGTATTACAATAAGAACAATACCTTTTATTTGACAACCTGAACAATTGATCTCTCGAATAAGCAAGATCAGGTTTACCTTTCAGCACTTTGTTCTTCTTTGCATTTGAGGCAGATACAAATGATTTGTTACCTGTCTTCTCTTCCTTATTCTCATCATTCTTCTCATCTTCAACTGGTTTTACCTTCCAAGCCAGCTTCTCTTTTTCATATCTTTTTCTTCTCCTTCTATGTGTACCTGAACCATCTATTTTTCAATCATAGAAAATGTTAGTTGTACGAATCTGATCAGAAGATTTAACTGGCCTGTTTGTAGAAACAGTTTGTTGATGTGAGCTTGATGCTAGCTTGTTAGAACCAACTGAACTATTTCTAGGTGAGTGGATTTTTGACTCTGGAGTCGTTTGCTCAGTCACCACCACCTTGGAAACAATCTTTTCAAGCTCTTTAACCTTTGACGAATAACTGTCTCTTTCTTTAACAAGCAGGTCAATCTTCATCTCGAATTCAGACTTTGTTTTCTGTTCTTTAAGCATACTTTCTGATAGTTCAGATAACTTGTCAGTCAGCTTCGTTATTTCTGCTTCAAACAAACTCCTTTCTTCATCAAAGCCCTTTTCATCATTTGTTCTTTGACCAGATATCTCTTTGAAGACTCCAACATTCTTCTGTTCTATGGTATTTCTTTCCTTTGCAAACTTTTCTCTTTCCAGAATAATTACTTTCTCAAACTCAGAAATCTGTTGAGAAAGCTTTAAACATTTCAGCTCAACTGTCTTCTTTTCGTCAGCACATTTTCTGGAAAACTCGGAGAATTTCTTAGCAAACTCTTTCTTTTCTTTATCAAAAACTGATCTTTCTTGAACAATTTGCAATTCTAATTCAAAGATCTTCTTTTCATTAGCACACCCTGTTTACTGAAACTTGACAATGTGATCTTCTAATTCTGAGATCTTGTTCTTTAACTCAGTGTTTTCAGCTTCCAAAAACAAGATTTTTTCTTTATCAAGCCAGAAGTCTGTTTCAGAAGATCCTCATTAATAGTCTTTAAAGCACTAACTTCTTCTCTCAGTATCTTCCTTTCATCATTGTATTTCTTTGATCTCTTTGAGTAGTAGTCAACTGAGGAAGCAATATTTTTGTTCTCTAATTTGAGCTTTTCAATCTTCTTTTCATCATCATCAGAAAAATATCCCATCTTGAATTATCTGTTACAAAAGGAACTTGAACTTGATCGTTAATCCAAATGAAATCACAAAGATACAGAAATACTGAAATAAGAATTCATAAATTTTGATCACAATCAGAACTATGTCCCCTTCTAAGTATGAAACTGGCGCAAAAGTCTGAAATGCGCTAAAAGAGGATGGCGCAAAAATAACTTTGCGTGACACGAAGCTGGCGCAAAACAAACTTTGCGCTACGTGAAGATGGCGCAAAAGTATAACTTTGCGTTAACCAGCGATGACGCATACACCAACTTTGCGCTAAGGATGTTGGCGCAAAGTACACTTTTCTTGCTGAAAATCACGAAGAACTCAAATTTCAACTTTGCGTTAAGTGCTCTTGACGTAAACTTCAGTTTGCGCTAATAGACTCTGGCGCAAACGAAGGTTTTCGCTTCTTGTTGATGGCGCACAGATCAAATTGCGTTTCTTGTTGATGACGCAAACCGTAGAACAATCACTTAGTGCGTTTGGCGATAACCTCTTGATGAACTGACGCAAACCTTGATGAACTAGTGCAAACCATGATGAACTGACGCAAAGTATAGATCTCGCGCAAACCTCTAAAATCGATCAGATTTACACAAAAAACCACTTTAGACTTCGAATTCTAATTCGAAACTTTGTCAACTCTATCATCTAACCATCTAGAACACAATTATAGCAATGAATTTCGATTAAAAACACAAAAACGATACAAATTGGTGCAAATACAGTGCGTAAAACTCGTGAACTCCAAACTCAACAAAGTTCAAAATTAACGATCGATTACAGTGCAATAGACAAAACAAACTATACAAACTCGATCGATTTCACTATACGAACACACCCTGATCAATTACAGCTTCTAATTCGCACAAAAATTCGAAAAACGAATCTGACTTTTTCGAACACAAATACGAACTCAGTTTCTTGATTTGATTTCAAATGGAATTTGCTCTGATACCAATTGTGTGTCCCTGTAATTCAAGATTTTTATTGCAACACAAATCAAACAAACAAGATTAGCAATTACCTGTTTGATTTCAATTCCAAACTCACAAACGAATACAATTTTTTTACTCTCTTTCTCTCTCTTGACAACTTTCTCTCTCTAGAATTCTCTCTGAATACAAAACATAAGCTCAAGTCATCTAACAATTAACAAGAAAAACAAAGCTTTTTATACCTACAAGATACAAGGGAACAAAACAAATACAATAACAAAGACTTTGACTTTATTACACTTAGACTTTGACTTTTAATGAGAGTTGACTTTCTCAGCTTTGACTTCTTGACCTTTAGTCTTCATGATCTTGTATCCAACATGTTTCAAGCTCTAACATAGTCATATCATCCGAGGACCAAGAAAAGACCACATTCACTTGTCCCTACGGCACTTTTGCTCTTAAAAGAATGCCATTTGGACTTCGCAATGCTAAGGAAACTTTTCATAGATGCATGATGTCCATATTTTCTGATATGTTTGAAAAATCCATTAAAATATTTATGGACGATTTTTCCGTGTATGGTTCATCTTTTGATAATTGCTTGGAATTTTTGAAAAGGGGTCTTGAAAGATGTGAGGAAACTGATTTGGTTCTAAATTGGGAAAAGTGTCATTTCATGGTAACAGAAGGAATTGTCCTAGGTCATTTTATGTCAAAAAGAGGAGGAGGTAGACAATGCTAAACTTAAAGTCATTGAAACACTACCTGAACCAACCACTGTTAAAGGAATCAGAAGCTTTCTTGTCCATGCTGGATTTTATAGAAGGTTTAAAAAAGACTTTTCAAAAAATTTGAAACCTCTATGTCTATTATTACATTATGGTCGAAAATTTGATTTCAGTGAAGAATGTAGAAATACATTCCTCACTTTGAAAAAAAGCTTTGGTAACTGCACCAGTGGTTGTTGCTCCAGAATCTAGAAATGCATTCCTCAATTTGATGCAAGTGATTGGGTTGTGGGTGCTATCTTAGGTCAAAGAAAAGAGAAAATCTTTCATTCCATCTATTATGCAAGCAAAATCCTGAATGAAGCTCAAATTAATTACACAACAACTGATAAAAAGTTATTAGTTGTGGTTTTTGGTTTTAAGAGGTTTAGACATATTTAATGGGGACAAAAGTCATTGTACATACCGACCATGCCGCCATTAAATATTTAATCTCAAAAAAGGATGCAACCCCTAGGTTGATAAGATGGGTTTTGTTATTGCAATAGTTTGACCGATAATTTGTAGATAGGAAGGGAGTGGACAACCAAGTGGCTGGTCATTTTTATCTAGGCTAAAAAATCCTGTTGAGAGTAAAAGAGAAGGAGACATCACTGAGACCTTCCCTAATGAGAGAGTTTTTATGGTGCAAGCAGAACTTCCATGGTTTGGTGACATAGCAAATTATTTGGCTTGTGGCATAAAACCTGTTGATTACACTAATCACATGCTTAAAAAATTTATCCATGACACCAAATATTACTTGTGGGATGATCCTTTTTTGTTTATACTTGGTGCAGATCAGGTACTGAGAAGGTGCATTCCATAAACTGAAGTGGCAACAATTTTGCAGCATTGCCACCAATCAGCATATGGAGGACATTTTGGAAGCCAAAGAACAGCAGCTAAAGTGACACAATCTGGATTTTATTGGCCAACTCTTTTCAAAGATGCCCATAAATTTGCACAAAGATGCAATGAATGCCAAAGAAGTGGTTCCATTACTCACAGAAATGAAATGCCATGATGTTTTTTGGTGATTATGTATCAAAATGGGTAGAGGCAGTGGCATGTGTTTCAAATGATCTAAAACTATGGTTAAATTCCTTCAGAAACAAATTTTTACAAGGTTTGGGAACCCTAGGGCATTGATCAGTGATGAGGGTACCCACTTTGTGAACAATCTGTTGCATGGATCTCCGAAAAAATATAAGATTAACCATATAATTGCCACTGCATACCACCCACAAACTAATGGATTCGTTGATCTCTCAAATAAAGAAATAAAGGGGAATTTTGGAAAAGGTTGTCAAGCCAAATGGAAAACATTGGGCGTTTAAACTAGATGACACTTTATAGGCCCTATCGAACTGCTTTGAAAACACCAATTGGTATGTCCCCATATAAATTAGTTTTTGTCAAGGCTTATCATATCCCTTGAGAGCTAGAACACTAAGCATATTGGGGAATCAAAGAAACGAACATGTGTTTAGATAATGTTGGTAATAAAAGAAAGTTACAAATCTGTGAAATGGAGTTACATAGGCACATGTCTTATGAAAATTCCAAGCTCTATAAAGAGAAAACAAAGAAATGGCGTGACAATAGAATCCATCACATATAACTAAGAGCAGGCCAACAATGTCCTTTGTTCAACTCTAGGTTGAAGCTATTCCCGGGAAAACTTAAGTCTAGATGGTCTGGACCATTCCTGATCCATAAAGTTTACCCATATGGAGCCATAGACTTAGTTAACCCAGAGGACAATAGTGTGTTCAAAGTAAATGGCCAAAGAGTGAAGCTATTCCATGTTCCTATAGAAATCCCAGAGCATTGCTCCATGGAGGTGATTACCCTTTGCTAAAAACTTCAAACAAGAGATCGGGACTATCTCAAAGTCCCAAGATGTTTGTAAATATTCATTTTGATTTTTATTTCTCTTTTAAACGTTAGGTATGTTTAATATATTTGTTAGTTTGCAGCATTTGTTAGACCAATGTTGCAGCATCAGAAACCCTAGTTTTCTGAAGAAAAAAAAAAGGATAAGGATTAAGCGGGAAAAGTGGAAAGCAATTTGTAGTTGGGATTTAAGGGAAGTACATACGATGACCCTAGGCTTACCATACTGAGAAAAAGAAGACATATTTTCTACTTTATGCAGGTTATTATTATACTTCTTCCAAAAATACTTTTCCTATGTACTTTTTCTATTTACCTATGTGTAATACCCATTTTCCTATCCATGACCATCTCATTAAAAATCAAAGAAGAAAAGCATAAAACATCACCAAACTGACTTTTCAGTTTCTAACTCATTTTCTTCCAAATCTCAAATATTGCTTCCAACCTCCCTTGTGTTCTACTTCCCTTAACCGTAAACCCACCACGGTGAAAACCCTATGAAGCAATCGATTCCTATTGATTTCAATGGCAAGAGTGAAGAGGGCAATGGTTCGAGAACTAGAAGCAGAGGGGAACGAGCGAAATTTTCGAAGAAGCCCAAGGAATTGGGTTGTGGTGCGTCCAACCGACCCAAACCATAAACAGGAGATGATGGTGCTCGAGGATAATTCCACTCCTCCATTGATCATCGCCTCATTATCAACATCAACACCACATACCACTGTTGCTGAAAAGAAAACATATAGGGCTCCAAGATGTGCACCACCGATTGTAAAGAGTGCCACTGTTGAACCACCACCACCAAACACCTTTGCTATCATCATCTACAAGGGAACACTATCAGTCCACTCCACTGTTGTGACACCCACAGCTCCTCAGGTATCGATTCCTACTTCTGAGACCTTGGTAGATGGTCAGTTTACCTCTTGTTCAAAGGATGACACTGAGAAACCTATAACCTCTATGAAGATTGATGCACGACTTTTCCAGACCCCTGAGTTTGAAGGGCCATTTAGGCCTTTGTCATTTGATGGAAATTTGGACATGGCCATTTCTGCTAAAGAGACAATCCTTAGATCAGATGATGAACATGTTGTGAAAATAGACACAAGGGATGTCTCAAAGAGTGGGGAATCCTCCATTGCACACACACACCATTCTGTAGAAATACCAGACTTAATTGTGGCATTTTCTGAAGAGGAAGAGCCCACTGTGGTGGCTCCAAAAAGAAAAAGGAAATCTTTGGAAAAACTCATGCCACCAAGTTTAAACTAAAAGAAAAGGAACCACTTAAGAAAAGGGCCAAGAGGGTGCAATCTGTTGGGGAAACATCTAGTTTTTCACTTAGGGAAACATATTGTTATGTCGCAGCATCAATGCACCATGAGAAGACTGTGAGCAAAACAAAGAACCGAGAAGATGAGGGTTTTGTTCCTAGCCAAAAAGGCCTCACAATGGTTTCATCTCTAAGGTTGCTGCCAAAGTATGGGCCAAATACCAGACTAGGGTGGGGCTACCAGACAAGGGATTTGATAATCAAAGTATAAGAGAATTCCATTTCATTAAGCAACACTGAAAGTCTAGAAAAGTTGTCTATTGTTTACTCTTCCTACAATCTCACACTCCTTAGGGAGTTCTACTCTGAGATTACAGTAACCTCCTCCCTAAAACCCACTATTAGGGGAAAATTCATCATGTTCACAACCAAGAAGATCTATCAGTTCCTTGACCTCACACCACCATAGAGGACTGAGTACCACAAACTACTGCCCAATGCCACGCACAATGACCTTGCTAAGGTGGTTGTTGTACTTGGTAAGTCAAAGGTTGAATGGGAGCATCATAGTAATTTTATGCTTAAAGCTTCAAAGGTCATTCATCTCACTGATGATTCTAATGTGTGGATCAACTTTGTAAGGCATTCCATCTCCCATACTACACAAAGGGACTACAAATATGATTATCTTGATGGAGGATTTATTGGCACAAAATAGCACCCTGATGCACATTCTACTTGAACATAGAAATGAGTGCATGGACAATATTGATGACCTAAGGATAGAGTTGGTGGTTTTCACTAAAGATGAGAGGAAAAAGGTTAGGAGAATGGAGGAGACAAGGGAGAAAATGAAGAATCTTGGAATGAAGTTGAAGATTGTGAAAAGAGAGAACCAAAGGTTGAGCCAAGAGAATGAGAGGTTGAAGAAAGAGAGAACCAGAACATGTGCTGCAACATCCACCTCAACAGCAACACAGACTGATGAACAACATCCTACTCCCACTAAGTACGGTAGGTTTAATCATACCCTTTAGCTCCATTTTATTTTATTTTTGATCATTTGAGTCCGGGATAAGTTTTTTCATATTTTTTTAGGCTTATTTCCTTGCATTAGGATCAGAATTGGATACTGTTGACATGTTTACATATCCCAAATAATTGCTCTAGTTCTAATCTCACTTCTAGGAATGATGCAATGCTAGAACTAGCATCAACATTGCTTAGGACACAGTTTGGTCCACATTCTACATACATCACCTTAACCACTTGTAAGCAATGTCAAACACCACCTCGCCTCAAAACATACAATGAGGATATTGAAAATTCCTAGTTTGGGGTAGGGGTACCAAAATGGCAAAAAGAGCTAAGCTCTCCAAAAACAGAAAAGTCCATAAGAGAGTAGGTAGATAAACACCAAAAACATCCCATAGGGGAAGGTGTGTGCATACAACAGAAAGAGCACAAAAGTATCAAAAATTGAAGAAAAAAAGAAATTCAAGGTTGATGCAAAGGGTAAAAATAAAAGGCAAAGTGAGAGAAAATATGCCACAAAAGACTAAACCAATAACCAAAAGCCCTAGTAATATGTGATGCATAATATGTGACTATAACAAAAAGAATGTGATTCTAGCCTATGCTTCATGACCATAAATAGAATAGGATTAGTGTTACTTTTGATTTATGAAAGGCTATGTTTTGCATCCTTGATATGTTTAACTTCATGAGTGCACTTAATGCCATCCATTTGCAAAAAAATTCAAGATTGAGTCATTTTTATTTGTCTTTTGGTTGCTTGGGGACAAACAACGATTTTAGTTTGGGGGTGTGATACACACTAAGTATGTAGTGCTTTAACACTTTTTTCTTACCTTTTAGATAGGATCTTTCACTTCTATATCCCAACTTTGAGTCACTTTTCTACTTTATTTTCCATTTTTTAGTTTTATGGAGGTGAAGATTATGGTTTACTTGTATCTATTAGTAGGAAGGCTAATGTTGGTGTTTTTGGGCAAAATCTATGTATCACAGGTCATGCTGCAGCATGGGGGAAGCCAGGGCCTAATGGATGAAGACTTGAAGATAAACAAGATTTGGACTTAAATTAGATTATTTTGGCTTGGAAGAGCACTTTTTGTTAACCCCTGGACAATCATTTAGATGGTTATTGGTTGAAACTAAGTATTAGTTGCCATATGTACTTTTGGTTACTTGGATGTACTTGCTAGTTTGGATGCTAAGTATTTTGTTAAGTCCTTGAGATCATAGATTGAATTGAATAATAAAGATAACAAGGAATTAGGATTGGAATTTATAAATCTTATTTATTGAAAGTAAACTACAACTACAAACTCAAGAACTCGTATGCATCTACATTGTAAATGAAACTTACACTACAAAGACACATATAGACTCCTTATATACCCCATACCCCTTGTACACTGTTAAGCCCAAACCCAATACAAGGCCCAATAAAAATACTTATGAATTACTTTACTAAACTTCTAAAGTGAACATATTTATGTTCTAACATTCTTCCCCTAAGTTTTGTAAAGTAATCATTCTCTATTAAGCTCCATCTTCAGCTCCTCTCCCTCTTGATTTCTTTATAAAACTTAGCATTGCATAAACTTCAAAGCTCCTCTCGCTCCCCCTTGAAAGTAGCTCTTATCCTTGGAGTTTCAACTGAAATACCAAATCTGATGTAGACCATAACCTCGACTGAGTGCACATAAAAACATCTTTTGACTCTTGTAAACCCAACACATTTTGTATGCCCACAAGAATGATATGTGTTGAATATTGGAATGACAACCAAGTGCATCTTCAGTATATAACATCTGATATGTCTTTGAATCACGAGTAAAAGTAGGAATTCAACTTAAGAACTTCATCTGATCAGCTTACGGGCAGTAGCATCCGGTAGCAACACTACAAGGCAAGGGTTAGAAGGCAAGCAATGTTCAACAACTAATAGAATATGCTCATTTGTTGACTGCTTTCTAGAATACTGAATAATCAAACCCAGAACTCCTTTCTTCACGAATTAGCTGGATGATTATAGGCACTCAGGATTCTGAATCACAACTCAAGCATCAGAACAATGATTGCAGTCACTCACACTACTGAGTGATCAGTTTAGAAGAATGATAAAGTGCTCTCAACGGTCTAACCACAAAAGAAGTTCTCCAGACTGATGATTGCAGATGCTTAGGCAGCTAACTCAATCCAATCAGAGACTAAATCTTCAAATTTAGAATCTGAAAATCTTGAAAAGCATGAGCACTCGTGAATACTTGATCAGTTGCTAGAGATATGTAACCAACATATAATAGGAGTGATGTCACATATGCATTCGGCGTATACAGCTCAGGAACAGGGCAAACTTATATCAAACAGGGTTCAGAACAGTCAAAAATCTCAAAAAGATCAAAACTTTTCGCATAGGCTCAACAATTCGCAGATCACTATAGCAAATCAGCACAATTCGCATGATGGCATAGCCTGAAGCCTTAGAATTCGAATAGGCTGTGTGCGAATTCTTACTTCTCGCACAAGCCTATGTGCGAATTCCTCGCAATTCGCATCTCACTCTAAAGCGAATTCTCAACTTCTCGCATATCTCACATATACGAATTCCTGACATTTCGTATCACACACATATACGAAATCATAACTTTTCGCATAAATCTAACATGCGAAATCTTGACTTAGATTTTTCTTTCACGCTCAAGAAATTCGTATAAACATTTCGTACATCTCTAGCATGTGAATTATGCACTTTTCGCAACACACTAGCATGCGAAATCCATACTTGGAAAGATTTCATCTTCAGAGTCTATTGTCGTGCGAATTCCTAGCATGCGAAATCTGATTTCATGCGAGTTCTTCAACATATCATGCGAATTTTATGGATCTCGAACGTTTTTTCAGAAAATCTTCAAATTTAGTCTCTATACTTCGAATTTTGAGATGATCTTTTGACAGCAGGTTCGAAAATAACTCTGGAGCACATTTGTAGTTGATCATCTTGTCTAATTTCGATTCTAAAGTACATTTTGATCACACCACAGTACAGATACATTTTCGAATATAAACTTTTCAAAATCGATCAATCCACTCTAATTTGATGAAATTAAAGAAAGTAATTGATTCTATACTGAACGACTATGACTACAGAATCAATTTGACATCAAAGAATAATCAATTAAACATCAAATCCATAATTCGAAAAATTTCCACATCGACTGTTCTATCACTTGCAATCTGATCTCGATCGTGCGTAGAATGAATCTGCGTTTGGCTCTGATACCACGGTTAAGTGTTAAGTCCCTGAGATCATAGATTGAATTGAATAATAAACATAACAAGGAATTAGGATTGGAATATGTAAATCTTATTTATTGAAAGTAAACTACAACTACAAACTCAAGAACTCGTATGCGTCTATATTGTAAATGAAACTTACACTACAAAGACACATACAGACTCCTTATATACCCCATACCCCTTGTACACTATTAAGCTCAAACCCAATACAAGGCCCAATACAAATACTTATGGATTACTTTACTAGGGTCAGGTTCACGTGAGACCAAGCTGTTTCCGTGAGACCGCGTAAGACCAAGACTTAAAACATGAAACTTCACACCGAAACACTGTGAAGGTAAAAAACATTCGAACCTTCATAATGTAATCACACTATGAAGGTAAAAAACCTAAATCAAGTTAAAAAAAATCAAACCTTCACAAATAAAAGACTGTGAAGGTATATCTGAACCTTCACAGTGAAGACGCTGTGAAGGTAAAAAAAACGAACATTCACAGCGAAAAACACCGTGAACGTAACATTTACGGTGTTTTCCCTATGAAAAGTTCGATTTTTTTTACATTAACAGTTTTTTGGTGTGAAGTTTCATACTTTAAAACTTGGTCTCACCGGTCTCACGGAAACTGTTTGGTCTCACGCGAACTTAAGTCTACTTTACTAAACTTCTAAAGTGAACATATTTATGTTCTAACATATTTATGTTCTAACATATTTAGTTAATATTTACATTTTATCCCCTCTCCTTAGCTATATATAGAGAGTTTGGGTTAACATTAAATGTACACCATAGAATTTGATTTACATCAGTTCTAAAAACCTTCTTTCTAATCTTTTGATTAATGCAAGTGTTCCTCATGGTCTTCTTTTTCTTTTTCTTTTTCTTTTTCTTTTTCTTCTTCTTTTTCTTTCTTTAGTTCTTACATATGAATGCCTCCTACGCCAGTATAGCATCATAGTTATTCTTTTGCTTTTCATACTTACTTTCCATCTTTAATTTAAGTCATTTACTTTCGTGTCTTTATTTTCAGTACTTTAAATTATCGCATTTACTTTCAACTCTTTAGTTTGGTACATAAAATTCCCGCATTTACTTTCCGTCATTTATTTTCATGTCTTTACTTTTAGTATTTTTCATTTATTTGTATTTCATTTTCGTAATGAGTAGCTAATCATCTTAGCTTCGGTGAGACACGGTGTGAGTATGTTAACCAAAAGAAAGTAGATTTTGTTTGGCAATGATGACGTTTTATTATTTCTTGTCAGGATCGAAATTCAAAACAATAATTTAATAAACACTCAGAAACTATGTTAAAGAAGTCGCGGAAAAACACTGTTGGGAACTGAAGATTTTACTAAGTGTAGTTACTACTGCTAGTACAAATGTAGTTACTACTGCCAGAACAAGTTGAAGATTAATACTGCTGAGTGTTACTACTGCTAGTGTTAATTAATACTGCTAGTCAAAGTTAGTACTGCTTGAACAAAGTTAGTACTGCTTAGCTAGTTAGTACTGCTAGTGGTTAGTACTGCTTGCAGTTAATGCTGCTAGATGAAGTTAATGCTGCTGAGCATTATTAGTGCTGCTAAAGAGATCCGGATGGAAAGTACTACAGCTGGATATACTGAAGATATACTTAGAAGATATACATGGAAGATATACTGAAGATTTGTTTATTCTTTGTAATTATCTTTTTATTAGTATATGTATAGAATGTTTAGAATAGATAGAAAGAACTTTTTGATAATTGTTTTTTCAAGAGAAAAATCAACCTCAAGGCATAGATCCTAATTCTAGAGAAGTAGAATTCGTATTGGTGAGCCTGTTCATCAATATTGAGGTTGAGTGTGTAACCTTGTAGCTTTAAGCATTCAATACAAGTTTACTGTTTGATCATTATATACTGTGTTTGATTACTGTTTTATTAAATATCAAAGTGTTTTTCCGCAACTTCTTTGATATTAGTTTCTGAGTATTAATTCTTGTTAAGAATTCGATCCTGACAAGTGGTATCAGAGCGAGTATTCTCAGAAACCTACATTCAAAATCACATCATCATGGCTAAAGGTTCAGAGTCTTCAAGCTCAGAAATTCCTACAGAGGTAACATCTAATCTTTGTTCCAAATCCTGTATTGAAACTGTTAAAAGGTACAGGGATCACAACCAGAAAATGAGTGATGACCTGAAGAGATTAGAAAAGGACATAAAAGACTATGTTAGGATTGTTGAGAGGTTTGAAGAGCAGATTAAGAGCTTTCAAGCCAATGAGCTTCAACATTCCTATGACACAAACTACTGGAAGTGGGAGAAGAATGACCTAGAACTTCAGCTGAAAAAGTCTAAAGAGGAGAATGAGAAGATAAAGAGTGAGTTTGAGAAAGCCAAGCTGGATATTGAGAAATTTTCCAATGCTTCTAAAGCAATGGACTCTTTGCTCCAAACTCAAATCCATGACAAACTTAGAAGAGGAATAGGTTATAACACTACACCACCACCATACAACAACAATTACATCCCTCCTATATCAGACTTGCTAGAGACCAAGAATAGGAAGGAATTGTCTGATGAAGCCACTAAGGTAGATCCATTAGACAAAGTGGTGGTTGAAACAGACTCTGAAGGAGAGTACTCTAATAATAAGATTAAGGAGAACACTGTGAGTGGTGAGATTCCCCTAGAAAATCACATTATCACCAATGAGGGATGTGGAAAGACTTGGATCAAATCCAAGGACATAGAGAAGACAGAGGGAAAGTCTGGTAAGGTCCACTACAAACAGACAACAGTTGTGAATCCTGTCCCTTGCAAACAGTGTACTTGCAATAAATCTGAGCCCCAAAAACATGATAAAAGGAGGGGAAATCAGAGAAATTGGAATAATCAGTGGGCACAAAAACAAGGGGTTGATCTAAGTAAAATCAATAGACCAAAACCTTGTTTTATTTGTGGAAAGCTTAATCATATTGCCAAATACTGTTATTTCAATCCTATAAACCAAAGAGTAAATTTTCAAAGACAAACTCAAAACTCCTTTGGTTATAGGAAGCAAGGAAGGAATCAAATGGCTGAGAACAGAGCACCTAAAAAGTCTCATGTTCAAAATAAGTTTGCTAAACCAAAGAAAAATACTCCAAATAAGCCAAGGAGTAATTTAAAGACAAAGAAAGCAAACAACTTTGTTCAAGTTTGGGTTCCAATTGTAAAGAAACCTGTTAGTACTGCTATCTCAGATAGTACTGCTAACAGAAATAGTGTTGCTGCAACCAATACTAGTGCTAACAAGGATAGTGCTTCTACTAGTATTAATGTTGCAAAGCCTATAATCTTGACAAAGTATTCCAGCCATGAGATTCCTAAACAACTCATTCAGACCAAACTGACAGATTATATAAATAAGAAAGGACAACCCAAGACCACTTTGGCTTGGGTTCCCTCCAAGACTAACTGATTTATCAAGTGTGCAGGGCAATCAAAAGCTCAAGAGGAAGAGCATTCGGAATGAAGAAAATGGTTGCTCTTGGCACATAACCAGGAACATGGACTGCCTTCAAATTCTTTAAAAGATTTGATGAAGGACATGTTACTTTTAATCCAGCAGAAGGTTGAAGTTAGAAATACTCCAGAGGGAGTAATGATCATGAAGGATCAAGAAGAAAAGGATCAGGGGATGAACAAAGTAGTAAAAAGTAAAAAAAAAAAAAAAAAAAAAGAGGATGGTGTCAAAAAGTGTAAGAGTAGTTAATACTGCTAGTGGTTAATACTGCTTTCAGTTAATACTGCTAGTAGTTAATACTGCTAGTTCAGTTAATACTGCTCGTGGTTAATACTGCTCGCGGTTAATACTGCTAGTTAGTTAATACTGCTAGTAGTTAATACTGCTAGTTCAGTTAATACTGCTCGTGGTTAATACTGCTCGCGGTTAATACTGCTAGTTAGTTAATACTGCTCTAGGTTAATACTGCTTATATTCCGAATACTATAAATACTTTTTGCCCGCCTAAAAGTTCATAACGACTCTTTGCATACTGTTCTCTTGCGCTCAAAACCTTTTCTCTCTCAAGTTCGAAGTTTTCAGGCAAGTTTTCACTAAGATCAATGGCATCCATGACATTCATCGACGAGCACAACGAGATTGCGATGCTACAAAAGCCAAAACAAGCTGAAGGTTTTCATCAGATAGTCGACTATCTGAAGTCGAGCCACATTGCTCATGCTCTTACTGTATCACCTACAATCTACATTGAGCACCAAAGGCAGTTCTGGGCTAATGCAACCATTGTTGTGGAAAATGGTGTGCAAATGATCAAGACAAAAATCTGTGATCACTCACTTACAGTTACTGAAGAAGTCATTCGCATCAGTCTACGTCTAGACGATGCCTCTGGTATAATGTCTATCTCTAATGATGAACTGTTTTCTAATCTTACTAGAATGGGGTATGGAGGCCCATTGGGTGTTTTCAAATTCTCAAAAGCAAAATTTTCACCCCAATGGCGTTTTCTTGTTCATACCCTGATGCATTGTATCTCCAAAAAGACCACTGGATGGAGTGAGTTCAGCAGTCCAATTGCATATGCTTTGGTATGCTTGGCTACATCCAGAAGGTACAATTTCTCAAAGATGATTTTCAGTGATCTTGTATCAAATATGGGAAACAAAAAGAGTTTCTTTATGTATCCCAGATTTGTTCAGGAAGTAATTAACCATGAATTGACGGATATACCTCAACCTGTTGGGGTATATGTACCTAAACCCCCAAAAGGCAAGGTTTTCTCAAATATGAGAAGATCTGCTGGGGACTCGGAAGGAGTTGACACCCCATTGTTCTCTACAATAATGGTGGTGTCCCAAAACACTGAAGGTATGGCAGCAGGGTCAAGGCCCTCATTAGACCATCCCACTGCTAGCCAAGCCCAACCTTCTCACTCAAAAACAATTCCCCAGTCGATTCTTACAAAACCAACCTCTCCAATTACCCAAACTTATCAAAGAAAACAGGTAAAGAAGGCTCCTTCCCTTCTTGTACCATCACAAACACAGCCTTTAAGCCCTCTAAGGGAGAATTCTCCCCTAGAGAATATCCAAAGGGAAACCACAAGGGTGTCTCCCAACCCAAAGGAGGTGCTCTCTGAGGAGGAGGTAGAGCATATGGGGGATGAGGCTGCCACTACTCCTGCTAACACAGAGGAGGAAAGTGGTAACATCAATAAGACCTCCCCCATGGCAACTTTGAATGAGCAATCATTTGAAGGTCCCTGGTGCCAAGAAACCACAGGGGTGGATAGTGCTTCTGCTAGGCAGAAGACTTCCACTACTAAAAGATCCAATGATCCTTCAATAGGGGGTAACACTCCTGGAGAAGGTGAGGACAGATATAACTATGATGAATTGATGGAGGCAATGGGCAACATCAACATGGATGTACTCAAACAGGGCAAAGACATAGAAGAGCTAAAACTCATAGTACTGTCACAACAAGAACAAATCATCAAGTTGAAGCAAATGGTAAGGAAACTGATTTTGCAAAAGAAGAAGAAGCAATTTGTGCTCAGAAGGAGGAAACCAGAGACTGATGCTCCCAAAAAGGGGGAGATCAACATGGAAGAAGCATCAAGGGAAGGGGAGATTGATAAAGAAAGAGTTGAAGTTGAGGGGGAGAAGGAAGCAGAAACTGTTAATGCTGCTGAAACCTCACAAGCAGCAGTAACAGAGTTAACACCAACAGAAATTGAAGTAGCTGAAGTGCTAATCAAAGCTAAGAATGACACCCCCAAAGCAAAGGGAGTGGTCATAAATGAAGGGAGAGACAGAAAATCAGAACAGAAAGACAAAGCTGCAGAATCAAAGAATAAGGGAAAAGAAAAGTTAGTGGAATCTGATCAACCAATCAAGAAGCAAAGGTTGGTTGAATCAGATGAAGCTTTAGCAAGGAAAATGCAGAAGGAGATGGAAAAAGAAGAAAGAGCTCAGGTGGAAAAAGACAGGGAAATGGCAAAGGCTTTAGCTACTGAGCTAAATAAAGCCTATCAAAAGGGGCTTGAAACTGAAAAGGCTAAACAAAGGGCTATAAGTCTGAGAAAGGCTATGATGGCTAATACAAGTGCAAAGAAAAGAAGACCTTCACAAACTTACCTTGCCACTCAGGAAAGAAACAAAATGATAACTTTCTTGAGGAGTGCAATTGGGGTAAAGAAAGAAATGTTTGTGAAGATGAGTTTTGATCAAATCAGAGAGCTCTACGAAAAGGAAATGGGGAATCTGAAAAGCAATGAAAAGAAAAGAGTAGAGTTTGAAAAGAAGGCCAAGGAGAGTAATGATATAGATATGAATCAACCATTCCCTGAAAGTGAAGAGGGAACTCCTATCAAAGAAATGGAAAGGGAAAAGGAAGAAAAGAAGAAGGAAGATACTCTAGTACAGGTTCAAAAGACTTTGAAAAGAACCAAGATGATGGCCAAAAGAAAGAAAGATAAGAAGTCTAGAATAGAAGAAGAACAAAATGTTGCTGAAGAAGAAGTGGCACCTGAGTCATCAAGCCAGCAAGGGTCATCAATCAAAGATGATGTAAGCTTATATATGGTAGTGATGGACAAAGTGCCTGAACCAATTTCTGCAGAACCTGTTGGAGTTAAGCCACCAGAGATCATTCACTGGGATGTACTGACAATGGATGGAAAAGATTACATCAGACTCAAGAGGAAGGGTGATAAGTATGAAGTATTCAATACTTGGATCAAGATTGTCAGAACATGCTCTAGATCTGATATAGAAGAGATGTTTGACATAGGAATTAAGCTGTATGCAGACCATCTGAATACTCCAGGAATTTCTCTTACAAAACTGGTGATGGAGTATCTATGCATGATGTTCAAACCTGAAGAAGTGGACCAGGTCATCAAGAGTGTGTTTAAAGAAGTCACAAGTTGGACTCTATATGAAACTAGTGGAGTATATGCAGTGACTTTGGATAGAAATCACACAGAATACTTCCTAGTGGATAGAGTATATAATCACACCAGACTGAAGGTTCATGCAATGCTAAAGAAGAAGTTGGGTTGTGCACCAAATTCAGAAATGGCCAAGTATCTCATTCAGAGGATAATCAATCAGAGTTTGGGACTGAATCCAGACTTAGCAGCGTGATCTTGGAAGTTTTGGGAGCATTAAAAAGAGCATCTGGAAGAATATCTGAAGAACTTGACTTCTCTTCTAAAAGTCAAGTTAGGGGGAGATTGTTGGGAACTGAAGATTTTACTAAGTGTAGTTACTACTGCTAGTACAAATGTAGTTACTACTGCCAGAACAAGTTGAAGATTAATACTGCTGAGTGTTACTACTGCTAGTGTTAATTAATACTGCTAGTCAAAGTTAGTACTGCTTGAACAAAGTTAGTACTGCTTAGCTAGTTAGTACTGCTAGTGGTTAGTACTGCTTGCAGTTAATGCTGCTAGATGAAGTTAATGCTGCTGAGCATTATTAGTGCTGCTAAAGAGATCCGGATGGAAAGTACTACAGCTGGATATACTGAAGATATACTTAGAAGATATACATGGAAGATATACTGAAGATTTGTTTATTCTTTGTAATTATCTTTTTATTAGTATATGTATAGAATGTTTAGAATAGATAGAAAGAACTTTTTGATAATTGTTTTTTCAAGAGAAAAATCAACCTCAAGGCATAGATCCTAATTCTAGAGAAGTAGAATTCGTATTGGTGAGCCTGTTCATCAATATTGAGGTTGAGTGTGTAACCTTGTAGCTTTAAGCATTCAATACAAGTTTACTGTTTGATCATTATATACTGTGTTTGATTACTGTTTTATTAAATATCAAAGTGTTTTTCCGCAACTTCTTTGATATTAGTTTCTGAGTATTAATTCTTGTTAAGAATTCGATCCTGACAAACACTTTAACAATAAATCAATCAAACTGTGTATGAATTCAAATCACAAGTTATATTGATTTAACTTAATGATTACAAACAAACCTCAATCTGTTGAACAAGCTCAACAGACGTTCAATACTTCTCTATTGAAAGGACTACAAAGAACCTTGAGGTTAATTCTCTCTAAACGTATTCTGTATCAATCATACTATCAAAAACTATGTCTAACTATATATACAGAACTAATTACAAGATAATTACAAAAGATGTTAGAGCATAAATATGTTGGATACAAGATCAAGAAGACAAAGGTCAAAGTTCAAGAAGTCAAAGTTGGGAAAGTCAACTCTCAAGTGAAAGTCAAAGTCTTTTGTAATAAAAGTCAAAGTGTATTGTATTTGTATTTTGTTTTTAGTTTCCTTGTTTTTAGATATAGGTATAAATACCTTGTATTCTTTGTATTTTCTGTAAGAAGTGGTATTCAGTTGTAAATTGAGAGAGAATACGTTTTAAAGAGAGAAATCTGTAGAGACAGAAAGAGAGTTCTAGAGAGAGAAAGTTTGTAATCTTGAGATTTGGAGTTTGAATCAAACAGGTAATTTGATTGAATCTTGTTTGTTGATTTGTTTGTGATTAGAAACTAGAAAACAGGGAATAATAAAAGAAATATTGATCTTTAGCATCCATTCCATAATTATCGTCATTGTTATCTTCAGTCTCCTTGTCTTTCGCTTTAAGCATCTTTATCTTCAGAAGCAGTATTAATCATCCAGCAGCATTAATCTTCAATCGTCAGCAGTACTAACATGCTAGCAATAGTAATCTTCAAGCAGTACTAACTACTAGCAGTATTAACTTTCAAGCAGTATTAATACCTCTAGCAGTAGTAATCCTCTAACAGTAGTACTAAAGACTTCAGCAGTAGTAATATACTCAGCAGTAGTAATCCTTCAATACAGAGCAGCACTAACCATACTTAGTTCATTTCAGACCCAACATTTCTTTTCAAGTTTTATAAAAACCAATGACACTTCTTAACAAGTTGACCACTTTGAAAGTGTTAAAGTGTCATGGTCTTAGATATAAGCTATTGATATGCACATCAATTTGATTGATATGGGAAGTAGACTTGAGAAAGTTGCTAACAAAGAGATGTTGTCTATATTTTACAAATAGATTTATTCTTAACGGGTTGGTCGCTTTTCAAAGTGTTAAAGTGTAGTGGACTCAGAGATGAGATACTTGGAATACACCCACTTGGATGATATAGGAATCGTCTCGAGAGAGTGATTTTTAACAAAGAGATTTGTTTATCCTTATATTTTGAGGACTTCATTTTCACCATTTCTTTGGTCGTGACACTACATAGACATATGTAGGTTTTAAAGACAGAAGTAGTGCGAATGTATAAAGTCCGAGAGGAATACCCTCAAAATAGATAATATAACTAATTATTGCCAAACTAATGTTGCAGCATTCCTGTAGCATTATAGTCTGCTGGAAATTATGTTACATCTCACTACAAGTCTTACACCCACACTTCTTTTACATTATGTTATTTACATCATTGCTAACAACAACTCAAACAAAGTCTTCAAATTCACCCTCTAAAATAATTTCTTTCATTACACTTTTAAAAGCACTTTTACTATAATCCCTGTGGACGATATTCGGTATTTTACCACTTTATTACTTGGAAGACGATATAGTTTCATTTAGTATACTTGCTTTTTGGTTCCATTTATCATATATCTCAAGGAGTATAAAAACAAATATATGTATATAACAGAATATATATATATATATATATGTATATATATATACTGACATTTTAACTTAAACAATCCCAGCATTTGCCCAACAAACTAGATGTGATTTGGAATTAAAGGTAACCAAATATAAACTTACCGCAATTCAGCTTGCGCTCGAAGTCACGTAATCCCCTAATGACCCGCTATCCGAAGAAGATGACATTAATTTCGACCTCTTCCTATGTGTATAATCGAAGAGGTCCACAAAGGTTGGTCGTACACCTTTTCTAGATTTTGTCTCCAAAGGTAAATACAAACATTTGTTAAATGTAAAATACTAAAAATCAAGCTACTACAGTAATCGTTGGTAAGGACCTATCAATCGAACACCGTGCATAGAGAACGACATCAACTCAGGGGTGTGTTTGGATATTTCACCATCAATCTCTGTCATTTTGTTCGCGCTAGCCTTCTTGGATACGCTCTTCCAGTGGTCGTTGTTTCATCAGTCGATCATCTCGGCCCAGAGATACGGAGTGAGCTATTAGGGTGGGAAGTCCTACAAAAAAAATCATATCCCGGTGTGGGTCCCCTTCAACATAGATCGTAAAGCATTGATGACCTTTTCTCCGACTCTTTTCCTTGTTGAATTCAATTCGTCATTGTAATTTTTCATTGATTTGGCCTCCCAAATCTCCAACATATGGCTGTCTAAGGACGAATCCCAACAATAGAATCCCTGTACATAAAGTGTTAATTGATTTTTAAGTTCAAAACGATTACAAATTAAATACATACTACAAACCTAAAATCGCTCCCACATCCGAGCCAGGACCTCCTTAGGGATCTTTGTCCAAGTACACCATGCATGATCAATCATGGACCGATTGATCTGGCTCATATGGAGAATGGAATGAGCGTTATAGAAGCTATATAATGACTTGAATTAGTATCGATACCCCAAAACAGTTAATTTGATCAATTAATTATATGACACTTACTCATTGTCGTTTACCCAAATCCACCGCCTTTGCATCATAAGTGGTTTCTGATTGGTGATGCCACAGGCATTTCCCGACTCAAGTTCATCGGCTAGAGGTGTCGAAGCTAGAAGTGTCGAATCTAGAGGTGTCTAAGCACTACTAGAGGCTCTGGGAGTAGCAGTGCCCTCTCCTCGGTTGTCGGAAATGCCCCCCACCTCCAAAAGGCCATATGTGTGGCATTGTTGGAAGTCTACAAAAGAATGTTAGAAATCATAGAACAATGATGAAAGTATACAACACAATAGATTTAAAACACCTAGACAAATAAAAAACACAACATTTTGTCTCCTAATTCATAAGGGTAACAAATAAACAACTAAACATGTTTGCCAAATAAAGGTTTAAAATACCTAGACAAAGTTTAATAAGACTAAAATTAACCTAATATTTAATCATTCGAGGAGTGATTAGGCAAGTCAGTTCTTCGTCTTCTGAGTCACCATCCGAGTCTTCACACTCTTCTTCTTCGTCACTACTCTCATCAACATGGCAGTTGTTGCGATGATCATTGGCAATTTCCATGTTATCTTCTTATGTGTTCTCCCTATGGCTACCTTGTTTCGAACGAAATGGATCTTTATTCTTCTAGCAATTTGTTTCCCTCCTTTTGCTTCTAGGATTGGAAATCCTGTATTTTACATATAAGACATATAGGTTCATCCACATCTTCATTTCTACCTCTGGATGTTATTCTATCATTTTCTTGGAAAATTGTTCATCATCCACATTTTCATCGGACGGTACTTCGGCCACTAACTCGTAGACCCCTCTTGGCTTTCTTTTCAGCACAGACCACCAATCTTTTAATGATTTCGATGGATATGGTACGTAATAGACTTGTTCAGCTTGTGATGCTAGGATAAACGGGTCCTATGAATGAAGTATTGATATGTGTTTGACGTCATTGAGATTATCTTTTGGGTCAACTCGGACACCGTTAACTGTATCAAACCATGTGCATTTGAGTAACGGAAAAACACGATGGCTGAGTCCATACCCATGATACTCTATCTCTAGGACTTCATCCAACAATCCGTAGTTGTCAGACTTATACTCTTAGTAACAGGAGCCTCTCACGCATACTCCATTGTTATGTGTGGTACGATCGATACCATGAGTTTACGTATGAAACATGTAGCCGTTTGTAAAACAACCATGTCTCCAAACATAATAGAACGGTCTAGCTGCCAACGCTTTCAGATGATTGGTAGTGGGGTCGGTAAAAGACATAACCTATACATGACAAATAATCATAAAAAACATATAAAAAGGACGAATAACATATAATGAAAAATAATATATATACACTTATGTAGCTCTCAAACCAACCAGCAAATTGTTCATTTCTACGTCTATTGAGCCCCGCTTCATCAATATAAGGCTCGTTACGTCTAACCATATTAGTGAACATGTATGCGAAAGGAGAGACTTCTTCACAATTAAAAAAGATGAATGTGTGAGCCTTGTGCATATCTCCTTCTTCTAGCTGACAATGTCTTCCGGCCTTATCATATAATGGATGACACGGGGTTTTAAATACGCTTAACCGTTGGTCGGAAGACTCATATTCGAGGGAAAAATCCTGAGGCTCACGGTATAGTCGCGTCTCTACCGTTGGTTCAAAATATAACACGCAATAGGTAGATAGTTCGTTAACCGAATATGCCTCCGTAATCGACCCTTCTACCATTCTACTTCTCAATGTCCTTTTGAAGGACCCTAGACGTCTCTCGTAGAGATACATCCATATTTATTAAACCAACTAGTGCCTCACGTGCCAGATGTATCACAAGGTGCTCCATGGAATCAAAGATCGCTAGTGGAAAAACTCTTTCCAACTTGCATATGGTCTCAATTATACTTCTCTGCAATTGTTGCAAGTCGTCATCGTGTAACACCTTCGTGCATATTGCACGAAAAAATGTGCATAACTCAGTGATAGCATCCCATGTTTGGGTTGGTACTATCCTTTTAATGGAATAGGGAGCAGTCTTTGCATGAACACGTGACAATCATGAGTTTTGAAGCCATAGAAACTACCATCCTCAAGGTTTACTAATGATCCTATGATGGAAGCATAGCCATATGGAAATTTCAATTTTTTCAACCAATCACACACCATTCTTACTTTCTCTTTGTTCAATGTGTATGAAGCTTTTGGTTTGAAGATTTTATTTTGTTCCTCCCTGATACGCAACTCCGATTGATTGTAGTAATCTTTTATGTCTTTCCTTGATTTGATGTTGTCTTTTGATTTTGGTGTGTCCATTATCGTGTGAAACAAATTATCAAACACATTCTTCTCAATGTGTATTACATCCAGGTTATGTCATATCAACAAAGTGTGCCAATACGACAGCTCCCAGAAAATGCTCCACTTTACCCAATTGTGTGTTGTAACACTCGGATTTTTGGGTATGTCCTTATGTTGTGTTTTATTTCCACACGCTTTAATTTGAGAGTATTCGGATTTATTTCAATCTCCTAGAGTAA
Organism: Arctium minus; assembly: GCA_954870635.1. Lineage (NCBI taxonomy): Eukaryota > Viridiplantae > Streptophyta > Magnoliopsida > Asterales > Asteraceae > Arctium > Arctium minus. The sequence goes on from OX941092.1 coordinate 34,172,883, forward strand.
TTGTTGGACATGAAGTAGTTTTCCTTGGCATCGCAAGTCTTCGAGAGGTTGATCGCATCAGAAGTCAAACTCCGGTACAGGGAAGGTGATAGTGCCCGCGATTGTGACACCTTGTCACTATCGCGGGGCACTCCCACTTGAAATGTACCAAGAGCTTAGGATGGGCGACGATTGTGCCCGCGACTGTGACACCTTGTTACTATCGCGGGGCACTCTCGCAAGAGTTGTACCATGGGTGGGGTGGAGCTTACGACCTTGCCAGCGATTGTGACAATTCTCACAATTGTCGGGAATTCTAGTGGTCGGGCTTAGGTCATTTAATACCCCATATCCGACTTTTTGTTTCATTTCTCAACTTTGAGTTTCTTTGGGTGCCATTTTCTGGATGCAAAAAGGTAGGTTTTCTCCCTCTTCATTCAATTCTTCTAGGAGGAAATCATTAAGAGCATTTATATGGTTGGTATAGGTGATTGGTATTGACAAAGAGATTCCAAGTGGGTAAACGTTCAATTCCATCTCCCCTCCTCTCAAGTTCTCATCATCTAGGATATATTTAACTCTTACATACTCTCAAACTATGGGGCTTTGGATTTTGGCAAACTTTGGACCTAAAATAAATTTTATCAAATTTTTGGGTTTTTAGTGTGGATAAAAATAGTTGGAAATGTATTGACCTATGATTTAAGAATGTTTATTGTAATTACATACTCTATTATCATCATCCTTGTTTTATGGAATTTTGAGGAACCCAAGTAAAACTAGGGTTTTGAGAAGGTTTGAATTTTGATTTAAAGATATGTGTTATGGTTGATTATTGAGATAAGCTTTATGTCGACATATGGTGTATTTGGTTCATATGTGAGTTTCCATCCATTAATTTGGTAAATTGTTTATGGATGTTTATTAGTATGAAATTGGTATAAATGAACCAATGTTGTTGTATTAGAATGTGTTTTAGTCTTGGTTTTAGTGCAATGGATCCATAGGCACGGTGTTCTGAATGTCTTGATTTTTGACATTGAGTTCACTACTTTAGCACGGAATAGGCATCGGGTCATCATGGTAAGTAAGGTGTGGACCTGTATGGTCGGGCAGCATCCTATGGGTAGTAAGATGTAATTCCATTGTGTGTAAGTTCCCGTTTTGGAACTTCTCAAAGATAGACCTAGAAGGGTTGACTTGATGTTTTCGAGCAATTGACTTAGAGAAGTTGAGCTCACTAAGGTGATTAATATTGTTTGTAATATGGTGTGATCACTAATGGTTTACTTGATTGTCTTGATCTAGCTCACGGCTATATCCAATCGTAACTTCCTGTGGTTTTATAATTACCGTTTTTAAATTATTTGTTCTCACTATGGAGTTAGCCTAACACTTGCTCCTTTGGTTGTCATGTATGACAGGTCATCTTAGCAGCAGGTCTCGTCGGGATTGAGTGGACGACCAAGTGGTCGAGGGTGGTCTTTTTGAAGAATGATAGACTAGCGTAAATTGTTTTGGTGGTATACCATTTTGGAAGAATAGCGAAACCTGACTATAATCTAATTTAGACTAACTGAGATTATTAGGTTGTCGATTTATATTCTTCATTTCATTTGGAATTGTAAACGCTATACTTTATTTCCCCTATTTTAGGGTGACACACTTTGATTTTAGAATGTCATTTCCGCATATATTTATATTTAAATTGACCCCTATATTTTAGGGTATTACAACTTGGTATCAGAGCTCTAGTGTAAATGAACTATGTATGAATATAAGATGCTTAGACTTAAGCTGAGATTATTAAGCTATGACTTGTGAGATTGGCTAGAACTCTTAAGATAGGATGGTCTTAGAGTCGACGGAAATTACGGTAATTGAGATTTGTGGTAATGGTAACGAGGATTCTTACGTATCATATGTTTATTATTTCACTTAGTTAACGTTATTATGAGGATGTTTTACGTGAGTATGCTTGATCTACTGTTGTTATAACAAGTGGTGAATGTAGTAGTACATTTCCTTGTGTTTTATTCTTATAGCCTATTTCTCACCCTATTCTCACATGTGTATGGCAGACTGAATGGTTTAATACCCGAAATAGACCAGAGGGTCACGAAGCAACGGCATCCACAGCCGACCAACTGCGGGTGACTGTGGCAGAAGAGCCCTCCCGATTGAATGAGGTGTTGGGTGGAAGAACCGATCACATTCCCCAACGCAACCTGGAGACGTCGGAACCAATTATGGAAGCGGTAACGGCGGGAACTCGATGGATGGATCGAATGATATTGGCCATGAATAAGGCCATGGCACAACAACAAGAGTTAGTCTTGAAGCTTCTATAGGACAAAGACACCAACAACCGGAGGCATGATACAGTTGCTGAGAATGTTATAGTGGCGGGATCCGGTGGTACCGAAAATGGGATCCCTACTGAAGGTCCCGTGACCATGGATACAAGACCAGAAGGGAAGATTTGTTCCTTTAAGACTTTTCTCAGTTGCAGACCACCCGAATTCAAAGGCGTAGATGATCCGATTTTGTGCATGAACTGGATCCGGGTGATGGAACATACTTTCTGGACTAGTGAATGTGGCGAGAACCAAAAATCTATGTTTGGATCCCAGATGTTGAGAGGGGTGGCCCTCACTTGGTGGAATGTCTACTCCACTTCTATAGAGGCGGTTGTTTTGGACAGGTTAAATTGGGTGACTTTTAAGGAGAATTTTTTGGAAGAATATTGCAACGAGAGGTCGGTTGACCGAATCGAAGAAGATTTCCTGAATTTGAAGATAGGGAATTTGTCGGTGAAAGAGTACAACCGATAATTCATGGATAAATTGGGTTGGTGGGACATCTGGTCCCAACTGAAAAGGAAACGATTAAGCCTTACGTCAAGGGCCTTCCATCGGGCATGATGTCTATGGTCCGAGTGTCAAAGGCCTCCACTCTTCGTGAGGCAATTGAAGAAGCTCAACTAATGGAAGACACCTACAACCGCGCAAAGAGGAAGGTAGTCGTCAAGTTGAGAAGAGAAAGTGGGAGGGAAGTTCTATATCCTCAAAGAAATCGAGACCCTTCAACAACAACCAACGTGGAGCCAATGCTAGGCGTGATGCTAGGTGGTGTTCCAAATGCCAAAGCAAGAATTTTTTCACATGCAACTTTGTTCCTGGAACTTACTACAAGTGCGGAAATCCCGGTCATGCTTTTAGAGATTGTCCCGTTAAGGGGCAAATATGTTTCGAGTGTAAAGAACCGGGGCATGTTTAGGGCGGAATGTCCGAAACTGAAGACGGGAGGAGCCGGTAGGAAGAAAGTGGATCCTCCGAGAGTGCCCGATAGAGCTTTCCAGATGATAACAGAAGAGGCCAAGACATCCTCTGATGTGGTATCGGGTACGTTTCTCCTAAACTCTGTACCTACACGTGTGTTATTTGACTCGGGTGCCAGCTTCTCTTTCATATCCAATTCATTTTTTCAAAAGCTTGTCATGCCCATTAGTAGTTTAGAAGATACTATAGTGGTAGAAATAGCGAATGATGGTCAAGTAGTGGTTCGTGATGTCTTGAGGAATTTCACTCTTGAGATTGAAGGGAAGAAGTTTCCCATCAATTTAATGCCTATGTTGATCGGTGGGTTCGATGTGATGGTTGGAATGGACTTGCTAGAGGAGAACCAAGCCGAAATCGTGTGCTCCAACAAATTGATCCGACTACCTGTTTCGGATGGCGAGGTGGTAGTAATTTATGGTGAAAGAAGGAAAGTAGAAGTGGTGATTATCTCTATGGCAAAAGCACGAAAGTGTTTAGCAAAAGGATGTTCATCCTTCTTGGCGTACGCGATAGATACCAAACTCGAGAAGATAAAGCTTGAAGATGTAAGAGCAGTGCGGGAGTTTTCCGATATATTCCTGGATGACTTGCTCGACTTACCACCCGATCGCCAAGTGTAGTTCCGGATTGATCTTGTTCCAGGGGCAGCTCCGATTACTCAAGTTTCTTATCGATTAGCTCCCTCCGAGATGCAAGAGATGATGACACAACTCCAAGACCTTCTTGAGAAGGGTTTTGTAAGACTGATCTTGTCGCTTTGGGGAGCTTCGGTCTTGTTCGTTAAGAAGAAAAACGGTACGATCCGGATGTGCATCAACTATAGAGAATCGAACAAGGTGACGGTGAAGAAAAAGTATCCGCTTCCAAGGATTGATGACTTGTTTGACCAACTTCAAGGCGCGGGTTTCTTCTCAAAGATCTATCTCCGTTAGGGATACCATAAAGTGACAATGAAGAAGGACGATATTCCAAAGATGACGTTTAGGACGCGATACGGCCATTACGAGTTCCTCGTAATGTTGTCATCCTAACCAACGCACCAGTGGTATTCATGGACTTGATGAACCGGGTGTGTTGACCTCTCCTCGACAAGTTGGTAATCGTGTTCATTGATGACATACTAGTGTACTCCAAGGACAAGGCGGATCACGAGCAACATCTGTGGGAAGTTCTAGAAGTGCTAAGGCGAGAAAAGTTTTACGCAAAGTTTTCAAAGTGCGACTTTTGGCTTCAGGAAGTGCAATTTTTGGGACATGTAGTCACCAAGAATGGAGTAAAAGTGGACCCTGCAAAGACCGAGGCTATGATGAATTGGGAACGTCCCAAGAGTCCGTCAGAAATTCGAAGCTTTCTAGGATTGGCAGGATACTACCAAAGATTCATTCAAGACTTTTCCAAGATAGCATCGTCGTTGACGGCCCTATCCCGGAAGAACGTGAAGTTTGTTTAGACGGAGAGTCAAGAGAAGGTGTACCGAACCTTACAAAAGAAGCTTTGTGAAGCTCCAACCTTAACTCTACCCGAAGGATCAGAAGATTTTATGGTGTATAGTGATGCGTCAAAGATAGGTTTGGGTTGTGTTCTAATGCAAAGGGGCAAGGTAATCGCCTACGCGTCAAGGCACCTCAAGGTGCATGAAATTTACTTCCCCACCCATGATTTGGAATTGGCGGTGGTGGTGTTTGCTTTGAAGTTATGACGACACTACCTCTATGGTACGAAGTGCACTCTCTATACGGACCACAAAAGTTTGAATCACATATTCGATCAAAAGGAACTAAATATGAGGCAAAGGAGGTGGTTAGAGTTACTAAAGGATTATGACTGCGAGCTGCTTTACCATCCGGGTAAGGCAAACGTCGTAGCCGATGCCTTGAGTCTGAAGTATTGTGGTGGAAATTCTTGAGCCACCTTTTCCCGAATTCAATTGGTGTCAACACTTATCAAACGAATCAAATCGTCGCAAGTCGAAGCCTTACAAGAGGAGAACCTCAAGGAGGAAGTTATGTCAAAGAAACATCTACTTTTGACAGAGGATAGCTGAGGGATAATACTATTCAACGTACAAGTTTGGGTGCCAAAGATCGGGGCAATCAGGAGCTTCTTCTCGGGACGCCCATAAGTCAAAGTATTCTATCCATCTGGGAAGCACGAAGATGTACCGGGACTTGAAATTGAACTATTGGTGCATGGTCGATCATGATTCTTGATGTAACGTTCTATGTGGAGCGATGCATTACTTGTTTACAAGTGAAAGTCGAGCACCAACGCCCTTATGGGAGTTTTCAATCTTTGGAGATCCCGGGACAGAAATGGGAGCATATCACCATGGACTTCATGACAAAATTGCCAAAGACCTTAAAGGATCATGACACAATTTGGCTTATAGTGGACCGCTTGACCAAAAGCGCCCATTTCTTGGCCATGCGGGAAACCTTAACTATGGAAAAGTTAGCAAAGTTATACATTGATGATATGGTATCTCATCATGGTGTACAATTGTCTGTTGTCTAGGATCGTGGTAGTCGATTCACGTCACACTTTTAGGATGGTTTGCAAAAATAATTGAGCACACGTGTTAAGTTGAGTACGGTCTACCTTCCCCAATCTGACGGTCAAAATGAGAAGACGATTCAAACACATGAAGACATGTTGAAATCTTGTGTTATCGACCTCAGGGGTAGTTGGGACTCACACCTACCATTGGTGGAGTTCGCGTACAACAATAGCTACCACTCGAGCATTGGAATGACACCGTTTGAAGCATTATATGGACGGAATTGCTGAACTCCCGTATGTTGGCTCGAAGCGGTGGGGAAAATTTTGTCAGGCTCGAAATTGTTCAAGAAACAGCTGACAAGGTTAAAGGCATTCGAGATCGATTGAAGGCCGCACAAGATCGTCAAAAGAGTTATGCCAACAAGAAAAGGCGACCAATAGAATTCCAAGTGGGAGACCATGTAATGTTAAAAGTGTCCCCTTGGAAGGGAATCATCCAGTTTGGAAAGCGTGGGAAGTTGAGTCCCCTTTCCTTGGACCCTTTACCGTAATTAAGTGAGTAGGACTCCAAGCCTACCAAATGGAACTACCTCCAGAAATGAGTGGAATTCACAACACATTTCACGTATGTTACCTTCGGAAGTGTCTAGCGGAGGAAGAAAGTGTTATTCCGCTCACAGAAATTCAGGTTGACGAGGGAAACTGTTGTATCGAAGAACGCGACGCTATTTTGGAAAGCTTCGCCACAAGGAAGTCACAATGGTCAAAGTTCAATGGAAGCACCATCGTGGTGCCAACGTGACTTGGGAAGCCGAGGAGGATATGAAGCGGAGATATCCTCACTAATTCCCTAAGCATAGATTTTAGGGATGAAATCATCTCCAAGTTGGGGAGGATTGTAACACCCGGAGTTTTGGGTATGTCCTTATGTTGTGTTTTATTTCTTCACGCTTTAATTTGAGAGAATTCAGATTTATTTCAATCTCCTAAAGTAATTGTTTGACATGAAGTAGTTTTCCTTGGCAAAACAAGTCTTCAATAGGTTGATCGCATCAGAAGTCAAACCCCAGTACAGGGCCGGCGATAGTGCCCACGACTGTGACACCTTGTCACTATCGCGGGGCACTCCCGCTTGAAATGTACCGAGGACTTAGGTTGGGCGGCGATTGTGCCTGCGACTATAACACCCTGTCACTATCGCAGGACACTCTCGGAGGAGTTGTGCCTCGGGTGGGATGGGGCTCGCGACCTTGCCAGCGAATGTGACAATTTGTGACAATTGTCACAATCACCGGGCACTCTAGCGGTCGAGCCCAGGTCATTTATTACCCCATATCCGACTTTTTGCTTCATTTCTCAACTTTGAGTTTCTTTGGGTGCGATTTTCTAGAGGCAAAAAGGTAGGTTTTCTACATATTCATTCAATTCTTCTAGTATTAAATCATTAAGAGCATTTATATGGTTGGTATAGGTGATTGGTATTGACAAAGAGATTCCAAGTGGGTAAACGTTCAAGTCCATCTCCCCTTCTCTCAAGTTCTCATCATCTAGGGTTTGTTCATATATCCTAACAAGGTGAGTACATTCACATTTTCAACTCCATACATGGTAACCTTCTTATATTTAACTCTTACATACTCTCAAACTATGGGGCTTTGGATTTTGGCAAACTTTGGACCTAAAATAAATTTTATCAAATTTTTGGGTTTTTAGTGTGGATAAAAATAGTTGGAAATGTATTGACCTATGATTTAAGAATGTTTATTGTAATTACATACTCTATTATCATCATCCTTGTTTTATGGAATTTTGAGGAACCCAAGTAAAACTAGGGTTTTGAGAAGGTTTGAATTTTGATTTAAAGATATGTGTTGTGGTTGATTATTGAGACAAGCTTTATGTCGACATATGGTGTATTTTGTTCATATGTGAGTTTCCATCCATTAAAATGGTAAATTGTTTATAGATGTTTATTAGTATGAAATTTGTATACATGAACCAATGTTGTTGTATTAGAATGTGTTTTAGTCTTCGTTTTAATGCAATGGATCCATAGGCACGGTGTTCTTAATGTATTATTTTTGACATTGAGTTCACTACTTTAGAACGGAATAGGCATCAGGTCACCATTGTAAGTAAGGTGTGGACCTATATGGTCGGGCAGCGTTCCATGGGCAGTAAGATGTAATTCCATTATGCGTAAGTTCCCGTTTTGGAACTTCTCAAGGATAGACCTAGAAGGGTTGACTTGATGTTTTCGAGCAAAAGACTTAGAGGAGTTGAGCTCACTAAGGTGATTAATATTGTTTGTAATATGGTGTGATCAATAATGGTTTACTTGTTTGTTTTGATCTAGCTCACGGCTATATCCAACCATAACTTCCTGTGGTTTTATAATTACCGTTTTTAAATTATTTGTTCTCACTACAGCGTTAGCCTAACACTTGCTCTTTTGGTTGTCATGTATGACAGGTTATCTTAGCGGCGGGGCTCGTCAGGATTGAGTGGACGACCAAGTGGTCGAGAGTGGTCTATTTGAAGAATTATAGACCGGTGTAAATTGTTTTGGTGGTATACCATTTTGGAAGAATAGCAACACCCGACTATAATTTAATTTAGACTAACATAGATTATTAGGTTGTCGATTTATATTCTTCATTTCGTTTGGAATTGTAAACGCTATACTTTATTTTCCCTATTTTAGGGTGACACACTTTGATTTTAGAATGTCATTTCCACATATATTCAGGTTTAAATTGACCCCTATATTTTAGGGTGTTACAAATTGGTATCAGAGCTCTAGTTTAAGTGAACTAGTATGAATGTAAGATGCCTAGACTTAAGCTGCGATTATTAAGCTATGACTTGTGAGATTGGGTAGAACTCATAAGATAGGATGGTCTTAGAGTCAACTAAAATTACGCTAATTGAGAGTTGTGGTAATGGTAACGAGGATTCTTACGTATCATATGTTCATAATTTCACTTAGCTAACGTTATTATGAGGATGTTTTACGTGAGTATGCTTGATCTACTGTTGTTATAACAATTGATGAATGTACTAGTACGTTTCCTTGTGTTTAATTCTTATAGCCTATTTCTCACCCTATTCTCACATGTGTATAGCAGACTAAATGGTTAATACCCGTAATAGACCGCAGGGTCACAAAGCAACGACATCCACGGTTGACCAACCGCAAGTGACTGTGGCGAAAGAGCCCTCCCGATTGAATGAGGTGTTGGGTGGAAAAACCGAGCACATTCCCCAACGCAACCTGGAGACATCGAAACTGATTATGGAAGCGGTAACAGCGGAAACTCGAATGATGGATCGAATGATGTTGGCCATGAATAAGGCCATGGCACTACAACAAGAGTTAGTCTTGAAGCTTCTAGAGGACAGAGACACCAACAACCGGAGCCATGAGATGGTTGCCGAGAATGTTATAGTGGTTGGGATCCGGGGTTACCGAAAATGAGATCCCTATTGAAGGTCACGTGACCTTGGATACAAGACCAGAAGGGAAGACTTGTTCCTTCAAGAGTTTTCTCATCTGTCGACCACCCGAATTCAAAGGCGCAAATCATCCGATTTTGTGCATGAACTGGATCCGTATGATGGAACAGGCTTTTCGGACTAGAGAATGTGGTGAGAACCAAAAAGCTAAGTTTGGATCTAGATGTTAAGAGGGGCGGCCCTCACTTGGTGGAATGTCTGCTCCATTCTGTAGAGGCCGCAGTTTTGGACATGTTGAATTGGGCAACTTTAAAGGAGAAATTGTTGGAATAATATTGCAACGAGAGGTCGATGGAACGAATCAAAGAAGATTTCCAGAATTTGAAGAAAGGTAATTTATCGGTGAAAGAGTAGAACCGACAATATCCGAGTTTGAAGAAAGGCAAATATGTTTTGAGTGTAAAGAACGGTGGCATGTTAGGGCGGAATGTCCGAAACTGAAGACGGGAGGAGCCGGTAAGAAGAAAGTGGATCCTCCGAGAGTGCCCGGTAGAACTTTCCAGATGACAATAGAAGAGGCCAAGGCATCCGCCGATATGGTATCGGGTACGTTTCTCCAAAACTCCGTACATACACGTGTGTTATTTGACTCGGGTGCCAGCTTCTCTTTCATATCCAATTCGTTTTGTCAAAAGCTTGTTATGCCCATTAGTAGTTTAGAAGATACTATGGTGGTAGAAATAGCGACTGGTAGTCAAGCAGTGATTAGTGATGTCTTGAGGAATTGCACTCTTGAGATTGAACATGTGTCTCGTTGATAGAAACTTGCGGTGGCAATCAAACCAACACGACTTCCCTCCGCTTAGTAATTGGTACGCACATGCATAGCCCATGCAATATGGACAAGTTAACTTGTCATGCGTGCTCCAACCAGAAAGCATGGCATAAGCAGGGAAGTCACTAACCGTCCACACAGTGTGGCCCTCATTATGAAATTCGTTCTACGATAAGCATCATAGGTATAGATACCCTCAAAGAATAACGTCCTCAATTCGTCGATCAAGGGTCGAAGAAATACGTCCAAATTCTGTTTGGGGCTCTTCTTTCCGAGAATAAGCAAAGCCAGGTGGACATAGCACTTTTTCATGGCGGTAGATTGTAGTTTGTAAGAAAGACAATCCATAGTGAATACAGAATTTGAGTTTTAGTTATTGGGGTCAAAGCCATTTGTACATAATCCAAGACGAACATTCTCGATTTCTTGAGCAAAATCAGGATGTTTCTTGTCCAAATGTTTCCACGTGTCCTCATCACTCTGATGTACCATCTTTCCCGACTGAGTTTGATGATCATAGTGCCAAGTCATCTCCTTGTTGTTTTATTAGACATGTACAACCGTTGTAATCTGGGTGCAATCAGAAATCCATCGAAAATTCATTTAAATAAATTCTTATTTAATTTTAAAATAATTATTATTTAAGGAATGGTCAAATTTTGACTTTTTTTTTAATTTTGAATTTTAATTATAGTTATAAATTTTAATATAATTCTAAGAATTTAATATAATTTTGAATTTTAATATAATTTTGATTTTTAAATTAAATTAACTTAATTTTAAATTAAATTATATTCCGTCGAAAATTCATCGAAAATTAAATTAAATTTTTTAAAATTTTAAAATATAAATAGTTTTAAGAAATGATTTTTTAAAAAGTCAAATTAATTTTCGAAAGATTTTCGATGAAAATTAATTTGTTTTAAATTAATTAATTTCCATCTGAAATCTGTCAAAAATTAATTTGAATTTTTAGAAATATTAAAATAAATATAGTTTTAAGAAATAGTTTTTCGTATTTGAAAGTAATTTTCGACGGATTTCTAACGGAAATTAAATTTTTTTTAAATTAATTTATTTTCTGTCAGAAATCCATCGATAATTAATTTTAATTTTATATTTTTTTTATCTAATTGCTAATTACTTTAATTAATTAATTTAATTAATTTCTAATTTGATTATTTAATTACTAATTTCTTTTAATTAATTAATTTAATTTTAATATAACAAATATTTATGACGGATTTGTGGCAGATTTTTTTTTAAAGGGTATCCTAGGCACAACCGAGACTAATCCCTGACAATTTTTTACTGTTAAAGCGACAACCCTGGATAAACCCCAGTGGCCACAGGTTGCGTACGCCTGGATTCGAACCCTGGGTGGATGAGATATCCCACCACATCCCCCACAGGCGTTAACCAGTACACCACAAGCCTTGTGGTTGATTTGTGGCGGATTTGCAGCGTATAGAGTTTTCGTTATAAATTTGTCACAAATGTTAAGGAGAATATATATATAGCCTTATGTTCATTTGAGAAATGGTAAATATATGAGAAATAGAGAAGTGATCCTAGCCATTCATACGGCCATGATGAGATTTGACTGGTCAAATATTTCGGCTTTGACTGATCAAAAGTTGGGACTATTCCAAAAATAGAAGGACACTTTCGTAATTTTTCAAAATACACGGTCTGTGTTCATATATGAACCTGTATAATTCACATATGAACTATATGTTCATACGTGAATAAGTGTAATTCATATCTGAACTATTTTAACTGATTCATATATGAATTTTTGTGATTCATATATGAACTAATTAACTGATTCACATATGAACTAATTAACTATAAGTTCATATATGAATCAGTTGAACTAATTAACAGATTCATATATGAACTAATTAACAGATTCACATATGAACGTATAGTTCATATGTGAATCATATAGGTTCACATATGAACTCATCCCGCGTATTTTATGAAACTACCCCTCTACCTTCTATAGACCATGCAACGAATTATCCGGTGTTTCGCAGTCAAAGCCGCAAATGTTGTCCAGATGAATGGCTAAGATTACTTCTCTATTTCTCATACATTTACCATTTCTCAAATGAATCCCTCCCTATATATATATATATATATATATATATATAGACTTAAGTTCACGTGAGACCAAACAGTTTCCGTGAGACCGGTGAGACCAAGCTTTAAAGTATGAAACTTCACATCAAAAAACTGTGAATGTAAAAAAAATCAAACTTTTCATAGGGAAAACACCGTAAATATTACGTTCACGATGTTTTTCGCTGTGAATGTTCGTTTTTTTTTTACCTTCACAGCGTCTTCACTGTGAAGGTTCGGATATAACTTCACAGTCTTTTATCTGTGAAGGTTTGATTTTTTTTTAACTTGGTTTAGGTTTTTTTACCTTCATAGTGTGATTACATTATGAAGGTTCGAATGTTTTTTACTTCATAGTGTTTCGATGTGAAGTTTCATGTTTTAAGGCTTGGTCTCACACGGTCTCACGGAAACAGCTTGGTCTCACGTGAACCTGACCTTATATATATATATATATATATATATATATATATATATATATATATATATATATATATATATATTGGATTAGGTTCATTTTAGAAATGGTAAATATATGAGAAATAAAGAAATTATCCTAGCCCTTTATCTGGTCAACATTTGCGGCTTTGGCCGTGAAGCACCGGATAACTTCTTGTGTGGTCTGCAGAAGATAAGGGGTAGCTTTGTAAAATACGCTGGCTAAGTTCATATATAAACCTGTATGATTCACATATGAATTATATGTTAATATATGAACCAGTGTAATTCACATATGAACTCTTTTAACTGAGTCATATATGAACCTTTGTGATTCATATATGAACGTATAGTTCATATATGAATCAGTTAATTAGTTCATATATGAATCTGTTAATTAGTTCAACTGATTCATATATGAATCTACAGTTAATTAGTTCTTATGTGAATCAGTTAATTAATTCATATATGAATCACAAAATTTCACATATGAATCAGTTAAAAGAGTTCATATATGAACATATAATTCATATGTGAATCATACAGGTTCATATTTGAACCCGTCTCGTGTATTTGTAAAAATTACGAAACCGTCCTTCTATTTTTGGAATAGCTACAACTTTTGACCAGTCAAAGCCGCAACTGTTGACCAGTCAAAGATGCAATATTTGACCAGTCAAATCCGATCTTGACCAAATGAAAGGCTACGATTACTTCTCTATTTCTCATACATTTACCATATCTCAAATGAACCTATCCCTATATATATATATATATATATATATATATATATATATATATATATATAGGATTAGGTTTATTTGAGAAAGGGTAAAAATATGAGAAATAAAGAAATGATCATAACCCTTTATCTGATCAACATTTTGGCCTTTCACCGTGAAGCATCGGATAATTCTTTGTGTGGTCTGTAAAAGATAAATAGGTAGTATCATAAAATACGCGGGACGAGTTCATATATGAACCTGTATGATTCACATATGAATTATATATGTTCATATATTAACTAGTGTAATTCACATATAAACTATATTAACTGATTCATATATGAACATTTGTGATTCATATATGAACTATATGTTGTTATATGAATCAGTTAATTAGTTCATATGTGAATCACAAATGTTCATATAAGAATATGTTAATTAGTTCAACTGATTCACATATGAACAATGAACCTACAGTTAATTATTTAATATGTGAATCAGTTAATTGGTTCATATATGAATCACAAAACTTCATATATGAATCAGTTAAAATAGTTCATATGTGAATTACACTGATTCACATATGAACATATAGTTCATATGTGAATCATGCATGTTCATATATGAACTCGTCTCGTGTATTTGTAAAAATTATGAAACTGTCCTTTTATTTTTGAAATGGTCGCAACTTTTGACAAGTCAAAGTCGTAATTATGAACCAGTCAAAGTCGTAATATTTAACCAGTCAAAACCGATCTTGACCGAATGAAAGGCTAGGATGACTTCTCTATTTCTCAAATATTTAGCATTTCTCAAATGAACCTCTCCCTATATATATTTTATTTTTTCCTTAAAATTTCAATGACGAATTTGTGGCGGATTTCGAACGGGTTTAAGGTGATGTTGACTTTTATGGATTCCGCCAGAAAATTATCTAACACATTTTATGCCTGAAACGGCAGTTGGTATAGTCTTTTTTTAATAGTGTTTAATTTTTACTATTCCATACATCTTTCAATCCTTGTTAAGTTATGTTAAATCATACCAAGGAAAAAAAATTATGGTTTTAAGGTACTAATCATGGAGTGAAAAAATAGTAACTTCATTAAAAAAAATTATTTTTGTTGAGGTTAAAGAATACTTAATAATACCATTTTTTCTAGAAAAGAGTTATTAAATCATAATAAATGCAATATCAATATGAAATATAAATTGACCACAATTTATAACAAAACATGGTTTAAGTTTAGTCATCTATTTTTTTAAAAAGACTTGATGTGGATTGACTAAAACTAGATACCCTAACTAAGGCTAATTTTTTAGCAGTTCATTTGTATAAGGATGAGATTAACAAAAAGGATGTGTTAAAAGTTTGGGGACTTCATAGCGGTTGTCAGGGTTCGAGTCCCACTCGCAGCATTGTGGTCACGGGATGAATGCCCGCGGGCCATAGGCCTGTTTTCCAGAAGATTAGTCTGAGCCCAAAGTGGTCTGAGATACTCCTTTACCAAAAAGGATGAGATTAACAAACAATCGAAACCAACTCCAAACCTATAAGCTTAAACACCATATTTTTCTAACACGGAAATTAATTCCAAAGATTTAATTTAGTCTTTTATGATTATCTTTTTAAAAAAATATTAGTAATATTTATTCCAATCTCCAATCCAAAAACATTCTTAATCTATGTCAGAATTAATAATCAAACAATAATATTGTAAATCAAAGAGAACCATTTTGTGGCCAAAATATATAGTCAACCTTTAGATTTGGTGAATGTAACTTTTTTTTTTTGTAATGTTTAACTTATCTATACTACTTTAATATGCATTTATATCAAAGTCTTAAAGACAACTTTTAAAGCATAATGTACCACATTTTAAAGCATTAAATTCAAAAAACCCTTAATTACAAGATTTGATGCATGATTTACAAGTCTTTCAATGCAATTCTTTGATATGAGTTTCTTCTTCTACCTCTTTTCACACACACACACACACGTACCATACCATACCATGTACAACCGTTTTTTTACACAACCAAGCCCATACCCAGAGTACCCAGCCACAACCATGCTTTTTGACCTTCTCTCCTACCATGCACGTCTCCTGCCATACCTTTCTTCCTGAAATGGAAGCTTTCATACGCTTCCTTCTATAGGCCAATACCTAAACGTTGTATATAAACGGTGGGAGACGGAGAAAGAGTGAGAGCACCGACACCACCGCTTGTTTCAAATTTTAAAATTGTATTTTCACCATACCTTCTATTGATTTGCTTCCGATCTCAACATTTCAGTGTTCTCTGCTTCAAGAAACATCATATCTCCTTCATTTGAGGTAAAAACCCTAAATCTTACATTTTGATTCGATTTTTGCTCTTTGATGTGGCTTTCGAGTTTAGGGTTCACAATCGTGTTTGTGGTTTGATGTTTCTTGCTTATACATCAAAACCCAAAATCGACTTTATGGTTCTTTCTAATCAAAATGTTAACTTAGGGTTTGTTTTGTATATTGGTTCTCCAGCTACGTCACCGTCAACCATGCCGCCGGCAGAGCACTCTTTTATTGGCTTACTGAAACCCCCAACGCCCTCTTACTAAACCACTTGACATTTGGCCCAAGATTTTGAAGCTTTAAATTTCAATTCTTGAAATGGGTGTTAATTTTTACTGAATTTATATCCGTATTCTTCAATTTTTGAAATGGATTTTTTGTTAATTTTTACTGAATTTATATTCGTATATCTAAACATAGTTAAATACATCACAAACAAAGACAGAGCATCAAAAAATGAATAAGTATATGTTTTCCAATGGAATACCATAATAGCATAATATCAAAATTATGTTTGACGTCCAGTTGGGTATTTGCTTCATCCTTAATTAGATGACTGAGGACTCAACTTAGTACTTTTTGATCATCTATTTATTTTGTTGAGTTATATTAAGATGTGAAATGAATTAGCCTAGCTTCCTTTCTATTTTTCAATTCATCTTGATATCATTTAGGAACATACTTCAAAATGTTGTTTTCCAAGGTTGTCCAAATTATTTTAATTTTTAACTACCTGTAGGATTCTCCTTTGTTGATTTTCTTCAGATACTGACATTTAATATTATTCTGCTTCATTCTTATGATGTCTTTAAGTATGTTAAAACTAACATGAATATTTATTGGTTTGTCTTGGTCTTTATGAAACTTCATAATAATTATGTTATCTGGAGATTGAACAATTTTGGAACGCAGACCGACATTTTCTTGAGCACTTTGTACCAAAGCAAACTCAGCACTAGAAATCTGAAGAACACCATAAAAGATTGTAAGACTTCAAAGAAGGATACATAAATCCACTGATGTAAAAGGATTATAAAAAAAGGATGCTAATGTTGATAATATGTGCTACATTTTTTAAATTGTTGTGTTATCACACTTGCATAAACTAGATGATCATTATAGTTTGACTTAAACTCCAATACAGATGAGACTGGAAAGACCCCTTAGCATAGCTCATGTAGAATGTTCAGTGGTTTTACACAAACATTCGCTTATCAAAAGTTAGAAATTAGAATATAGCTCATTATAACCTTAAGAAACTTATGTTTGTCAATTAAAGTGATCCATGACATGTAAAAAAGACCACCTAAACAGATTTCAACACATTTACTTTCATTTACAGTAGCTTGTAAAATCATTCCTAACATGTCAAAGTTGCCATAGATGATTGAGTGGATGATAACAATTGAGCATCGTGATTTAACCTTTACACTACCAATGATTGGATGGAATCATAAGTGTTGTTTACATGAGCACACATAATAAACTCAACCTATTTCAAAAGTCCAGGCAACAACAAGTGTACCTTCTCATCCATTTCCTTGGTTGCATCCTTCTTTTTTCTAAATGTACTCTTCAGGGACATTTGGTGTTTATTAAGAGCTGAAATGGACTGACGCATCTATTTAATTTTGGTGTCAACTTCTTGAATGAGAGGCATCTCCTTTTCTCTTGATTCATTAAACTCTGATATGTCTGCATTCAACTGCCAACACAATTTAAACCCCATATCCATAATCTGTACAGGCCTTTAGCACCAGGCCAGATCAGAATTTGAGTTAGATTTTGCAGAATTTGAGTTAAATTGATATGGTTTAAAAATGCTTATAAATATGCTCAATGCAGTAAATTTGATTAAACTTTAACTAAAAAATAACATATATATACCTAGGGGCGTAATCAAATGAGAACTGGCTATTTTGTGGTAACCGTGAGATCCAACCACAACCAATCATTTATTTTTATTTAATTATTTTTATAAATTAATTGGTGAGGGTATATTGGTAATTTTTTAAAATTTATTTAATAATTAATTATTTTATTTACAGATTTATATCAATCTAATTAAATGCAGATTACATTTCCTATTTTCACTCAACTAATTGATTTTCCAAAATCAATCCTCTTTACACGATTGATCTGATTTTACACTCGTATAATCAAACATATTTCCACGATTCATCCTGATTTTGCAATCGTCTCTCTAGTTGCCAGAGGAAGAAGTTGTTGGAGGAAGAAACTAGTTGTTGGAAGAAGAAGAGGATTCTGATTATGGACAGGGACACTGTTCCACAATCTTTAAAATTGTCCAACAATGGAGATGAAGATGCGAAAAAGAATTTGGATATTCAATTATGGGACAATCCAAATTTTTTTGATACAGGTCTATCACCATACCAAGTAGATGAAGAAATATGTAATGATGTTAATGTAGGAGAAGATGATTCGTTACATGATGATCTTTCCCACGGTTTTGATGATGAACAAGGTGATGAAGAAGATGTGTTGAAGCGGAACGATGAAAAGGGATGTAGGTCATTAAGATTTCATATATTGTCTACTGTGTATTCGTTTTATGAGAATGGTATCACAGTGTGATACCATTTTGATATTACTTATATAAAATTATAACCAGGTTACTTGAAATTGGTTTAAACTAATTTTACACAATGTGATCCTATGTGATACCATTCATGGAGTTATTATGGTTTGGTACTCACACAAATTATTATCAGGGTACGGGAAATTGCTTTAAACTAATTGAAGTTGATGTGATGCTATGTGATACCATTCATTACGTTAGTATGGTTTTTTTAAATAATAGATATTAGAGTTGCTTGATGTTTAGTTTTAATAGGTTATTTAGGTTGTGTTTATTGTGATAACTTTCTGGTACCTGAAAGATGGTGACACGGTGCGTTTTTTAACCCATCAATGCAGGTTCAGGTAGTGGTCAATCAGACATTCATTCATTTTCTTTTTCACTGGGTGGAACTCGGTGGTGGACTCCTACAGTTGATGAATCTTTGAAACCAACAATTGGCCATATATGTTCTTCCCTAGATGAAGCAGAGTCTGTTTACCAGAAATATGCGAAGAAAGTGGGATTTGAGATACGTCGATCATCACAAAAGATTAATAATGATGGGTTAATCCAGAATAAGTATTTTATATGCAGCAATTTTAGGTTTCCAGTGAAGAAGTCATTTGATTCGATGAATCGTCATAAACGTCAAAGAGAGGTACGTAACTCGAATATTAAGAGGACAGGGTGTACCGCATGTGTTAAGTTTCGGTTGTTGAAAGGATCAACAACCTATGAGTGCTATGGTTTTGAAGAGCAACATAATCACTTTCTGATGAGAAATCATGATATTGATTTTTCACGAAAAGCCCGACAAATGAAATTTTCAGATCAACGTTTTGTTCATGACGCTGGTACTTCAAATATGGGTGCCACTCGGGCGCACAAGTTACACACATCATTGAGGGGGGGTATGAATACGGTGGTCCAACCGTTGTTGATTATCAGAATTATAAGAGGGACTATGACAATTTTGTTGGACGTGGTGATGCCAAAGTTTTGGTTGAGCTAATGGCCAAGAAGAGGGAGATCGATCCTAATTTTTTTTCGCATACAAATATATCGGTAGTAAATTGCATACGACTTTTTGGGCCGATGAGGTATCTCGATTCAATTATTCTGAATTCGGAGATATAATTTCTTTTGATTCTACATTTCGTACAAATAGGTGCGTATATTTTTTTCAATATTTTAATTGTAGTTTATGTGATATCATTCTTACGGTATGTTATTTGTTTTAGACACTACATGGTGTTTTTTCCATTTACTGCGGTCAACAACCATAATTGCAAAGTCGTCGTTGGATCTGCATTGGTTGGACACGAGGACGTTCCTAATTACAAGTGGTTATTGCAAGCCTTTTTGAAAGCTCATTCGAAACCACCGAGCATAGTTCTTACTGACCAATGTGATGCGATGAAGCAAGCAATTGCATAAGTGTTTCCTGATGCAAGACATAGGTTGTGCATGTGGCACATTATGATGAAAGTCCCAAATAAGGTTAAGAAGTCTCAAAATATTTTTTTATTGTGTTTTTTTGTTTTGTTCACAGTTTATTTTGGTTGCAGTTTAGCAATGAACTCCTTAATCATACCACGTTCAAGAAACAGGTTTTCATGTTGGTATGGAACATTCACATATGCACCGATGAATTTTAGAGGATATGGAATATTCTTATTGAGGAGTTCTCGCTTCAAGACCATACATGGCTAAAAGATATGTTTGTCGTGCGATCACAGTGGATCCCAGATTACTTCAAAGATCTTCCCATGTGTTGTCTTATGAAGACGACGTCCAGGTCTGAAAGTGCGAACTCATTTTTTAATTCGTTTTCAAAGAGTGGGAACAATCTTTTTCAATTTATGTTGGGTTTTGAATTTGCATTGGATACACAACACATTGAACAACGTCGTCTTGATTATCAAACTAGAACAACCTTACCTCAATTTTTGACTCGTAGCAAGATCGAGACATATGCTTGTGATGTATACACACGTTCTGTATTCTTCGATGTGCAAACCGAGTTAGATCGGGCTGTGTGGTCGTGCTCAATTAAGAGTGTCAAGACAGGTGGAGAGGTGGATACATATGTAATTGAACATTTAGATAAAAGAGTGGTTAAGATAGCAGAATATAAGGTATGATTTCAATTCGTATATGTCATGTAGTCTTATTTGTTGTGTAGTTACTGTTTATCTTCATGTTGGCATCGTGTTTTTTTCATCTATTGTATTGTGTGTAGGTTGTACGCAATTTGAAGGATGCAACTACTGTCTGTAGTTGCAATCATTTCGGGTGGCATGAATTCTTGTGTAGGCACGTTTTCAAAGTATTTTTGAACGTGGGCATTGAAGCTATTCCTGAGAAATACATATTGAGACGATGGAGACGCGACATTATGCCTATTGAACTTCAAAATAGTCGTCAAAGAATATGCGACGTAGACGAGGATTAACGTAGATTATTGAATGACACTTATGATGTTATTGATGATGCGTTTGACATCTTAAGGTTTGACAAAGAGAAAATAGCATCATTTTTGTCAAGTATCAAGGAGTTGAGAGATGGATTTGCCAGAGATCGAACATATGAACCGGCGATGAAACGTAAAGAATGTGGTATGGAACAAATCCTTGGGTTTGCACGACCCAATAATATTGATATACACCCTCCTACAGGTATTAGGAACAAAGGCTGTGGAACCTCAAAACGATTGGTCAGTGAAGTAGAAAAAGCAACAGTGAAGAGTTCCAAGCCAAAGAGGATGTGTCGCGGCTATAATGTGCTTTCGAATCATGATATCCGTAACTGTCCAGTGAGGAAGAAATAGTATCACAGTTTAATCTAGTTTATGATGGTTTGAACCATTAGTTTCCATACAATTTTGGTTTTATTATTATTTTCATTGTTAGTTTGAACAGTGGTTATGTGGTATTCTTTAACATATTTGTTTGCAAGCTTATCTTATGATATTCATCAATGTGTCATTATGTTTTTAATGTGTTTGTTTTGTGTGATATGTGTTAATGTGAAGTCTATTGTTGTTGGAATGTGTGTGTAAGATACTATGGTATGTTTTGATACACCTAATACTGAGTTTCGAAACAAATTAGTTTGATTTGACTGTGCAAGCATTCCTATTGATTGATTTGTTACGAATATAACAGTTCTTTCCACTATCATATCACTTGGTTTTGTATATCATAAGTTTTAGTAATCACATATGAGTACTTTGGTAATCACATATCAGTAATTGTCCTGGTTCACATGGATCCCATATGCGTATAAAAGTCTGACTCATTTGTACTACCAGTGTGATGCATTGTGGTTCATATAGCTCCATAAACACTATACATTATTACACAGACAATGATGATATACTGTTGCTACCCAGTTGTGATACATTGTGGGTACACAAAATTGTGATATACTATAGGACCAGACAATGTGATATATTGTGGTCCACATGGATCCAATATCAGTTTACATGAACACACACATAGTCGTGATTAAAAAAGGTGTTTACACACCCTAAGCCACCCAATAGTACAATTTTATAGGCAAAATTTTTGAATATATATAAAGTATACCATCAATTCATTGAATATCAAAATAAGGTGTCCACTACAACTGAATATAATTCCAAAACATCTGTCCAAAAATTTCCCAAAAAATCAGCCTATGAATAATGTTCCAAAAACTTGTTCAAGAAACTAATAACCAAAAGAATCCCTATTTCATAAAAAGCAAGTAAATTCCTTTTTCTTTTGCCCAACTAGATGCTTGCGAGTCGTGTTTCCCTGTTTGCCTCTGCATATTGTAGAAGACGTGCTCTCTCTTTGACATCCAATGCATTAAACTTCTCACAATCTGCTATCACGAATGATCGCCTTAAGTTGATATCTGAAAGCAAGAGCTTTGTTGTGTATTTGTTCCTCAGCATCTATAATTGTTTAACCTGGTTTGGTCCTTCCACATCAAGACCTGACTTCCATCGGTAAGGTAGCTCTCCCATGTAACACTCCATATGACGCATCAAGAACACACCGCAGTCGTGAGAATTACTTTGTGTGCACCATTTGACTGCAATCCGTACTGGCTCTAACCCACCAAAGGAATCATACGATGAGTGTCCTACGTTATATAGATGTTGTATCATCAAGTTGTGCTGCAACCAACAGTTCCAAATGTGTGTTACAATAGTAATTCAATTATGCATTAAGTCGTTAATGTAAATCTAGAGCAATTTTCATATTTCTCACCAAAATGTCCGGTATTTCTTCGAACTGAGGAGGGGATTTCATATCTTGTGCTAGGTTGTCTATTACAATTACGGATGGATGTTTATAGTTGAATACCACCACAAAGAAGTGCATGGATCGAACGATCAGGAAGAATAACTGGGAACAGGTGTTTTGTATAAAATGATATTTTAAAAGATAAAGAACAACATTAATTATTAAACATTAACGTACCAAATCGATCGATTTGAATGATAACACATCATCATCCCCTCCGACCGCTGCTAATAGGTTGTCAGTAAAAAGCTTCAATTTGACATCATCCGATGTGTCTTCATCAACCATTACTTTGGGTTGTTTTAATGCAGTAGCATTGATTCAATATTAAGGTTTATATATTTTTGTATAATAATAAACAAGGTTTTTTACTCACAAGGATTGCACTGTGTATGAAAAGTCTTCGTGGTGATGTCTTGCTTCAGAATCGTTCTTCATGGTTTAGCAAGGCTGCCCAACTGTCGATAACGTTACTATATGTTTCCGTTCTTGCACAAAGTGACTCAATTTTTCCTCTCAAAGCAACAACCCCTGTGGTGGTTTCGAATACAGGTTCACTGCAATATCGTTTATGACAAGTTAATTCAAGATAATTATGTATGATATATACTTTACAAATAAAAGATTTAAAATTAATGCGCATACCAGATTGGTTCGATGGCATCATTTATCCAAGCACATATTTTCTTCTCCGATGATGTCTCTAACGCATCAATCGCTACTGTTCTCTTAACATAAGGTGATCTCAATGAGTCTCCTAATTTTGATTCCCTCTTCTTAGCCATATGTGCATCACATATTGCTTTTGTTTTTGAGTTAAGGGTAACAAAAAACCCTGTCATAGGAGGAATGCTCGAAATTGGTGTTGGACTATCCAGATGTTTATCAGGGGAGAAACCTAGATCCATCTTCGGTATTTCATGTTCCTTAAACTCCTTCTTCTTCCCATAACGGTTGAAAGTATCATCAAGCTCAATGTGTGTTCGAGGGTTGTTCCAGTACTGTGATGTTTCAAGTGGTATTCCCGGGACAAGTTGCAATCCTATTGTTGTGATTGGACTTTGATCCTTGTCTTTAGATGCCTGATCCTCTTGATGATTGTGATGTCCAGTGATCTTGTTGGGCGTATGGAACTGTTGATCATTGTTTTGATCCTTTTGCGCACCTATGTAACCATCGTGTGGGTTGAACAAGTTGCGAAACTCCATATCTAATGTCCTTAAGTCTAAATCTGCTAGGAAATCTGAAATAGCCTTTTCTATGGTAATTTCAGCAATCTGTTTCTGGGCTAATATTTCATTCAGCTTGGCCCAGATCTGATCCTTGTAATCCTTGTATGTATAAAGCATGAAAAGCAAGTGTCACATGAAAAGATTATAATCCACATATTCAATATCATAAATAATCATTATAGAAGATAATGCACCAACATTTCTTATGCTTATGAGTGTTTTTAAGGGTGATAATCATATAGGTTCCATGTGTTCCAAAATCCAAAGGTTTTAATAAATCATACATACCGTTTTCACAAATATATCACATCGTCATAGCAATTGACAATGCACCAACATCGTCTTACACATCGTGATACCCCCCCCCCCCCATTCGAGGTTCAATGCCAATGTGATAACCCTCTTTTATGACAATGTGATACCCCATTTTATTAAATTATGCAACCCCATTTTATGTCACTGTGATAACCCCCCCCCCTATTTATTCCAATGTGATACCCCGCTCAATACCAATGTGATAACCCCCTTTTATGACAATGTGATACCCCATTTTATTTAACAATGCTACCCCATTTTATGTCACTGTGATAACCCCCCCCCCCTCTTTATTCCACTGTGATATCTCTCTCAATGCCAATGTGATAACCCCCTTTTATGACATTGTGATATCACATTTTAAGCATTTGTGATACGCCAGTTTATTAGACTGTGCTACCCAGTTTTAAGTCACTGTGGTACAAATGGTTGGATACCAATGTGATTCATTGTGTTATACTTGTTTGGAAACTACTACTACAATCATCATGACCTATGTCTAGTTCATTTGATTAAACAGATTAGGTAAAAAGGTCATATCTTCAACTTTGATTTCGCAGAGATCTTTGGAATCTCACTTCTTTCAGCAAACACATCGCGTAGTCTTTCCTTTTGTATATCACTCATCTCTAGATATTCTCTGCGACGCAGGTTTTCCATATTCCACACACTAATCGCTAGTATCCTCCTTTCGACATCCAACTTCTTACATTCGGTAATATCCGCATACAGAAACTTTTTAGAGAAATTAAGAAAAGGATTAGCTATTAGTAAGCAGTTATGAAGTTGAAAATTTTCAAGTAACAGCATACGTACCGTCAAAAAAGTGATCGGCCCTGAGTAGAACGTATCGTTTTTGTCATTTCCTTTCCAGGTGTCTTTGCTAGTCCTTAAGCAATCTCACACATATTTGCTCCAATCTATCTTCGATATGTTTGTTTCATCCGAGATGTAAGTAAGAACACTCGCGTTGCAATAACCACATGAATTGCACTCAGCCATTGTGCTCTTGTTATCCCAGATTTAATCTAGTTGGTAAACAATCAATCAAGTAATCAAGCAACACAATAATAATCAAGAGATATATAATTCAGAGTAACATACCAATCCCTTGTATAAACTGTTAAACCTTGAGTGTTCTTGATACCCTTTGAATACAGAGAAAATACGGCTAACTATTTAGAAAATTATCAGAGATTTCCTAAAACTAAACTAAACATAACTTTAAATACCTAGGCCTTATGGGCTTCCTAATGCTTAATGGGCTTGGGCCCAATAGCTAATAACTATTAAACTATTACAATTTAAACCCTCTAACTTTAACTTTAGCACAATTGCAGTTTAAACCCTGAACTTTAACTTTAATCTTGAATACAATTATTTGATCCAACAATATCCCCCTTTGGATTCAAGATTAAAAAAAAATTTGCAATTGTCTTCGGGTCTTCACTTGTATTGTTGATTGCTTCAAAACTTGATATCTTTAAAATATTTGAAACTTTGATATCTTTGAAAATCTTCAGCAGTCTTCAGATTATATTCTCCTTCTTTGATAATTCTCCATTTTTGTATCTTCTCCCCCTTTTTGATGAGTGGTGAGAAGCATCATCATCAAAACATACCAAAACAACCTCCCCCTTTTCAAGACAATCTTCCCCATTGTGTATGATCACGTAAGCACAGTCTTCATCATGTAACGAGCCCTGTATGGAAATAAGAGCAGTCTTCCCAGATGGAAAGAGTGATTATTTCAATCTTTTCATATTAAAATAGAAAGTAGTAACCATTCGAATCTTTTCAAATTTAAACAGTTAATAAGTGTAACCCTGAATCAACAAATGACTCAGTTAGAATGCCTGTCAATGACACAAAGTCACTGAGTAACACAAAGTTACTATATAAGGAGTTGGTTTGATGTAGACTCCCCAGGTCTTCCATTCAATCATCGAATAACACATGGTTATCTATGAACGTTCTGACAGAAAACAAATTTATGTGTGCATGTGCATGTGTATGTAAGAATTAAGCATAGATGATTGCTTTTCAATATAGGCTCAAAGTATGTAAACTTGTTGAGACAGCAACAAATTATACAAAGACTCAATGTGCATAAGAAAGGGTGCGAAGGTGGGGCAACTTTCCTTCTTTTTCAATATTAGTATCTTCCAAATGAAGAACCAATAGCATATGTGCTGCGTCCCCAGAAAATGTGAAACATTCTCTTTTTGAGAAAAGAATGAGTAGCTGGTGGGGTTGTATGCAAGAGATGGCATGGGCTAGTTGCCTTTTTCAATGATGGTCACCAAAGAATGTTAACCAATCAGATTATGTGGCTACCCGACTCAGAAAGAAGTTTGGTGCAGAGTTTAATATTCTTTTACTCTTATCTCTCACCCTCTTTCTTTTAATGCTCACGTCTAACCAATCTCTCTTTTTCATTTTACCTCTTCACACACCATCACTCAATTCTTTTGACCCTTCTCCCCTCAATCACTCAGGGAATACTTCCTGGGTAGGAAACACTGGTTATCGTGAATCCATGGAAGTTCTATTAAGATCACACACTGAATCCCATGTATTTTCCTAAAAGTACATGTTGTTCAACAGGAGTTTTGTACATGTAAGCACAAATACCACTTGTTACATGAAGAATATAATATTCGGAGATGTTAAAACAGAAGATGTTTGACGATGCAATTCTCCCCCTCAAACTAAAAGAGTTTAACAATTAAGCTCATATCATTTTGTCATGAAGAATAAGATTTTGGAGAATCAAAAACGAATGTTGTTTATATGAACAATATATAAACATACTTTCAATGAAAGCACATGAAATGACGTTTGGTTCAATCAACAATGAATACAAATAACGTGAGTATTACCATAGAAAGATTTTACTTTTGATACATGGTAATAACAAAGTCAAAATAGAATGATCTGAACCGTTATGTGTATGAATACTTGACAAAGTATATTGACAAGATAAAACACAAGTATTTATCTTTAAGAACACATGGTCAGATAAGCATTTAAGTATCCAAAAATCTGTTAATATCACAGATATTCTCACCCTTAACTGATAGATTTTTTTTTTTTTTAAAGCTTAAGAAAAAACAGAAAAAAAATAAGGCACTGAAGTGCGGGTTCTAATCCGATGTGATTAGAAGCCATTGTCACTTGACCAAACCTGCATAAATAAAAGAAATAATGGTAATCATTTATGAAAATGATTCCTCTCTCGTTAACAACAGTTGGAAAATAACACACAAGATCAAAACTTGGAATACTCCCCCTAGAATCATGATGAAGGTTTAAGACATGTTCAACATACCAATTTTGTTGATTAGAAATTGAAAACGCTTTTCATCCAATGGCTTGGTGAAAAGGTCAGCTAACTGGAAGTCAGTTTGAACAAAGTGCATTTCAATATTACCTTTTTCAACATGATCCTTAATGAAGTGATAGTGTACATCGATATGCTTGGTCTTCGAATGCTGTACCGGATTAGCAGTTATAGATATTGCGCTCTTGGAATCACAATAAATAGGAACACACTTGTAGTTGTATCCAAAGTCCCTTAACTGTGTCGTCATCCAGAGGACTTGAGAACAGCAGCTAGCAGCAGCTACATACTCAGCCTCAGCAGTAGATGTTGAAACACAGTTTTGTTTCTTTGAGGTTCAACTTACAAGTTTGTCACCTATGAATTGACATGACCCAGAGGTGCTTTTCCGGTCTAGCTTACATCCTGCATGATCAGCATCTGTAAAGGCAGTTAGTTCAAAACGAGAATCCTTTGGATACCAAAGGCCTAGATTAGGAGAACCTTTGAGATATCTAAGGATTCGCTTAACAGCAGATAAGTGTGACTCTTTAGGATTAGACTGATATCTCGCACAAAAACATGTGGCAAACATTATATCCGGGAGACTGGAAGTCAGATAAAGTAAAGAACCAATCATGCTACGATACACCTTTTGGTCAACAGGTTTCCCGGAGGGATCTGCGTCTAAGAGTGTACCAGTAGCCATTGGTGTTTTCATGACTGAACTATCTGACATATTGAACTTTTTCAAAATATCGTTTATATATTTAGCTTGATTAATAAATATGCCTTCGGGTAATTGCTTTACTTGAAGACCAAGAAAGAAATTCAATTCACCCATCATCGACATTTCAAACTTTGTTTTTTATTATCTTTGAAAAGTTCTTGCAAAATTTCGGATTTGTTGACCCAAATATTATGTCGTCAACATAAATCTGAATAAGAATCAAGTCTTCACCTTGCCTTTTAAGAAATAAGGTTGTATCAACAGTACCTTTCTTGAAACCAGAAGCAAGTAGAAATTTAGTGAGAGTTTCATACCAGGCTCGTGGTGCTTGTTTAAGACCATAAAGCGCTTTGTCTAAAACATAGACATGATCAGGGTGATGAGGATCAACGAAACCTTCAGGTTGAGCCACATAGACCTCCTCATGCAGAACGCCGTTCATGAAAGCCGATTTTACATCCATTTGATAGAGTGTAAAGTTTTTGTGCGCTGCATATGCGAGAAAGATTCTGATTGCTTCGATCCTTGCAACCGGGGCGAATGTTTCGTCATAGTCGATGCCCTCTTGTTGACAATACCCTTTTGCGACCAGTCGAGCTTTGTTTCTCACGACTACTCCAGCTTCGTCTTTCTTATTTCTGAACACCCACTTTGTTCCAATAACGGATTTACCTTTAGGTAGTGGGATCAAGCGCCATACCTTGTTCCTTTCGAATTGTAGAAGCTCGTCTTGCATAGCATAAATCCAGAATGGATCACGTAGAGCTTCAGCCGCTTTCTTTGGCTCTAAGGAACTGAGGAAGCTTGAAAACATGCAGAAGTTAGCTGTTGCAGATCTTGTTGTGACACCAGATTGTACGTCACCTATCACGTTTTCCAGGGGATGATCTTTGGTCCAACGATGTGTGCTTGGTAGAGCCTCAACTGTTTTTTGCGTATTGGACGCATCGTTGTCATCTTGTACGGCAGGTTGCTCCATAGATGTACTCGGGACATCTTGTACTGGTGTTTCTGATACTGAAGCTTCTGGACTAACAGTTGAAGTTCTCGGGACTTCGTTTCCAGAAGAACTATCTGTAGAGACAGCTTCAGCATTAGTAGAGTCAGAAACTAACTTTGTACTCGTACCTGATGGAGATGAAGTGTCAGTGACTTCTTCGGAAGGTCCAGACATGTCTTCAGAAATAATAGGGACCTCCGAGCTTGTACCACTTGTTATTGATGTGGATATGCCTTTTTCAAAATCTGCACATATATCATCAAAGGCATCAAGAAACAATAAATCTAACTCAGATGAAGTAGAGTTAGAGTTAGAAGAAGTGAATCCTTTAGGTGCTGGTTCTATTCTTGATTGAATAGAAGCTTTGTCGTTAAGACCGAGTTCTGAATTGTTGTGTCCAGAAGTCCTTGTTGAATTCTCATCAAAGGAGACATTCATGCTCTCAACAACCGTCTTAGTTCGAATAATGTAAATTCGATAAGCTTTGGATGTCAGAGAGTATCCAACGAGATATCCTTCATCCGCTTTCTTATCAAACTTTGATAATCCTTGACGCTCTTTTAGAATGTAACACCTGCAACCAAATACACGAAGGAACTTGATGTTAGGTGTACGATTGTTAATCAACTCATATGCTGTCTTATTAAAGCGCTTGACCACAATGGTACGGTTCTGTGTAAAACATGTTGTGGCGACTGCCTCAGCCCAAAGGTACATGGGTAGATCTGAGTAAGCAAGCATAGTCCGAGCTGCTTCAACCAGAGTGCGGTTCTTCCGTTCAACAATGCCATTTTGTTGCGGAGTGTAGGCGACGGAGAAATTATGTGAAATACCCACGGAAGTAAGATAACTCTTCAGGGTGTCATTCTTGAACTCCGTGCCATTATCACTATGAATGGTTCTGACTGGCAGTTGAAGTCGTACTTGAATGCGCTTGATGAAAGCGATAATCAACTCTGGTGCATCTGACTTGTTGCGAAGAAACTCAGCCATGTATACCTTGAGTAGTCATCTATCATTACCAACACATATTTCTTTCCGTTGATAGATGTTGTGCGCATTGGGCCACAAAGATCCATATGAAGAAGTTCCAGTGCAGATGAGGTCGATGATTCAGATTTGGACTTAAATGAGCTACGCTTCATTTTGCCCAACTCACATGCGGAACAGAGTGAGTCTTTTTCGAACCTCATTTCTGGTAGACCTTTGACCAGACCTTGTCTTTGTAGCTTCCCTATAGATCGGAAATTCTGATGAGACAAGCGTCGATGCCACGTCCACGATTGTGCTTTAGAAGCTTTGGCTAGTAGGCATACTGGACGTGTGGCAGACAGTGTAGGAAAATCTACATAGTATAGATTTCCATGGCGCTCAGCTTTGAAGACTTCGTAACCATCGGGATCCTCTAGATAGCAATGAGTGGTTGTGAAGCAGACTTGATATTTCATGTCACAGAAGTGACTGGTACTAAACAGGTTGTGATCAAGTCCTTCAACATATAACACTCTTTGAATCTTCACAACACCGTTATCGAGCATTCCATATCCTCTGACGTGGCCTTCGGCTTCAGAATTTGCAAATCTAACTGCTCCGGCAGGCTCCTCCACATAGTTATGCAAGAGGTGCTTGAATCCTGTCATGTGGCATGAACATCCGGAATCTATTACCCACAATCGAAAGGCCTGCAAAAGAGACAATTAGTTTTGCTTAGGCACCCATATCAGGATGGGTCCTTCGCGGTTAGCATCAAGCAACTCAGGAATATCATCTGGTTTGACTTTCACTCTCCATTCATAACGCGGTTTTGGAACCCATTTCCAAACCATCTTAACATTTAATTCCTGAAAGTGCTTTTTAGAAGTAGGATTGGCAACCTTAGCACGATACACTTTTGGTTGTGTAGAAGAATCAGAATTAGAATTAGACTTAGAGTTCAGCTTAGCTTTGCTTTTATTCTTTTTGGACTTAGGAGGGGAGTAGTATTTGAATGAATTATCCCAACAGTGTTTGCAATAAAGATTCTTTCGAGCAAAATTCATAAACTTAGATTTATCGGAACAAATCTTACATTCATGTTTATCAAAAGAAGTACTATTCAAAATAACACTGTCTGTAGGACAACTACTAGAATTCAAACTATTCTTTTTATTCAAACTAAGATCTTTATTCTTTTTACTCTTCCCAACTCCATTTCCTCTTATATCTGAAACAGAAAGAGGAATCTCATTAGTCTCATGCTTAGAAGGTGATTCTTTTCTAGAATTAGTTGAAGTTTCACCCTTCTCAAAGATGCTCGGTGGATATTCAGGACAATCAGAGTAAACAACTGTAGGTTTTGCAGGAGCATCAAATTCTGGATTGGTTCTTACCTTCCAGCTTGGATCATTGAACATATGTTTATCACTTGAAGCATTTTTAAACATAGTAACTTTCAAATCATTGATCTCTATGTAAAGCTCTTGATTTACTTTTAAAGACTTTTCAAGTTTATGTTTGAGATCAAAGTTTTCATCTTCAACCTCATCAAGAGACTGTTGCAACAAATCGATTTGCTTCATCAATTCAGATGTATGATCATTCATAGAATTTGATCCCTTTGAATTAGAAACAGGGTCAGAGTCTGAAGCATTCATCATTTCAGAAAATGTATCTTCAGTCATGGACTTAATAAACTCCAGTTTTTTATTTTGAGAACAAGAGCCATTCGAGATAGCGTGTTCTTCTTCAACCTCTTCAACAAGTAAAGGTTTAGAAGCAATAGGATTTGAGACTGATGGCATAGTAGATGGATCAACATCTGATTCATACTCATCATATTTGCATGCAGTCTCAGGTAGAACTGTGTTGGTGCTTACTGATTCGTTGGAAGGTGTGGTAAATAGTGATTCAAACTCAGTAAATTCGATCTTTCGAGTCGCATAGCTTTTGTTTAAATCACCATATTGAAAACCAACTTATTTAAAAAGATTTTGAGAATCAGTGTCACCAGACTTGTTCTTTCCCATTTCTTCTTGACCTTTGGTCTCAGATAAAGGTGTAGGAGTACTTGCTTCAACAAAAGTTGCGCGAATGTCAGGAATGGGTCTAATTGCGGAGCCGAATTTATCAAAATTATATAGATGCTCCGGTGCCTTTTTCAAAATTTCGTTAATTGGCACACCCAAACCTGGTTTAAGTTTGTAAAACCTTTCGTCTTGGAGTTTATTGGTCAACAGATTTAATGTCTGTTCAGTCTGACCTCGTTTCATATTAATGTCCTCCAGTTGCTTTATTTTGGTGTAAGCTTCATTTCTTTCTTTATAACAAACTTCAAATTTGATTTGAAACTCACCCTTTTCAGCATTAAGATTCACAAGATCTGTTTCTAAACCAGATATTTTTTCTTTTAAAGACGCTTTTTCGGCTTTTAAATCATCTTTTTCCTTTTCCTTTTCTTCCACAACAACTTTTAAAATAGCATTTTCATCACGAAAGCTTAAAACAGATTGATGTGCAGAGCTAAGTTTGCCTTTTAGTAAAGCAAATTCATCTTTCATACCATGTATTTGGGCCATTAAAGATTCAATAAGTTCAGAATTTTCACTAACCTCAGAGTTTGCTTCTTCGGATTGTGTCTCAGAGTCTTCATCGTCACCTTCCAGCTTTGCCATGTAAGAAACTTGGGTGAAGTGTGCTTGCTCCTCGTCATCAGAACTTTGGAACAGACAGTTCTCTTCTTCAGCCATTAGTACTTTTCCTTCTTCAGCTTTCTTGGCAATTAGTGACTTTCTTGAGTAGTACTCTGAGTTCTTCACTTTCTTGAATTTGCAGTCCCTTGAGAAGTGCCCAAATTTGCCATAGTTGTAGCATCTTCCTGGTTCATCCTTTCGCTCTTCTCGCTTCTCCTCTCTCTTTCCTTCTCTTCTATCTTCCTTTCGATCTTCTCGTCCTTCCTCTCTCTTTCCATGCCTCGGCTTGTATCGCATCTCAGACTTCTCTTTCTTGTATCCATCATACTTTGGCTTTGAGTAAAATCTTTTCTTGCCAAAGCTCTTCTTGAATCGTCGTGTAATGAGAGCCAAGTCTTCAGAGAACTTTTGAATATCAGGATCTGAATCAACTTCCAGTTCTTCGTCGCTCAAATCAGAGTCAGAGTCAGTAACTTCAGTAACTAGAGCTTTAGACGCCTTTTTCTTCGACCTTGCAGAGGATACAGAACCTTTGCCGACTATGAGAGCCACAGAATCCTTCAGATGATTAGACTCATTATTCATAGATCTCACCTCATCCTCATGTTGAGCTAGAGTAGAGAAGATATCGGTGACATTTTCTCGAGCCATATTCTTCGACATCTGGAGGTTGATAGCAAAGTTCTTCCATTCTGGATTTAGATTCTTGATGAACTTGTAGTTTATCTCAGAAGCAGATTTGGCGATGTTGTTCCTCCGCAAGTCATTGAGAATAATGTTGTACCTATTGTAGGTATCTAAAAGCAGCTCTCCTTCTTTTGCATGAAATCCTTCGTAAGCATTTATGCACAGATTCTGCTTAGCTTGAATAGAAGCTTCACTTCTTTCAAACTGCCTTGCTAGTTCATCCCAGATTCCTTTAGCAGTGCTCTGACTGTCGACACGATTGTAGATGTCGTTTGGAATTTCCATCGTCAGATAGATTAGAGCCTCTTCTTCTAACTTGAGCTGGTCTTTCTGCTTTTCAGTGAAGAACTGAACAGGTTTAGGAATCTCTCTGTCAGGGATTTCAGGAGAGGAATCTGTAGCAGGTTGACCATTTACTGTGATCATTGGAGTTTTACGACCTTCAATGATTATTGTCATGAATTCTTTGTTCTTGTGATTTAGAAACTGAATCATTCTGGTCTTCCATTGCTGATACTCATTAGCCACGAGGACAGGAGGTTTGACTTGAGAGCCCATCGAGAGAAGCTGATTCGACATCTTAGCTGTACTGTTAGTAAATAGACTTTTCTGTACCAAGACAACCAACTAGATGAGATCGTTAGAATCAAAATAAAACTACACTAAAAAATTTTCAGAAAAATAAATTTCCAAAAATAATTAAATGCAGTATTTGCACAGTTTAAAACACAAAGAAATAATACTGAAGAATGAAATTAGGAAAATTTTGATCAAGCACAAAACTTTTGTCCCCCTTCGCAGACTTATCAATTGTTACAGTTTGCAAAAATTTGTCTAGATCTGGAAAAAGTGCTTCGACCGGTCAAACGTAAGACCGGAGAATGAACCGTACCGGTCGAAGGAAAGACCGGAGTAAGCAAGTATCCGGTCGAAGGGTAAGATCGGACTAGCAAGTACCCGGTCGAATGGTAAGACCGGAGTAACAAGTACCCGGTCGAATGGTAAGACCGGAACTATGCTTGACCGGTAAAATTGATTCGACCGGTAACTTGTTCGACCGGAAGTACAAGGACCGGTAGAATGCTTAAACCGATAGTGCTAAGACCGGATGGTTGTTCGACCGACACTATGCTTCGACCGATAATATGTAAGACCGGTAGAGAGCTAAGACCGATATACTGCAATGGACCGATATACCTTCAACCGATAATATGAAAGACCGGAGTGGACAGTGAGTGTACCGGTCGAATGCTATAGACCGATAAAGGTATTCGACCGGAAGTGGACTTAGACCGATAGAAACAAAGACCGATATGTTCGACCGGAATGTTCTTAATTTACCCAGAACGATGAACAACCCAGAAAGATCAACCCAGAAATCACAGAAATCACTCAAATTGAAAGCAAAAATCAGACTTTTGTACCCAGAAACATGTATCGATCAGTATTCAATCAATTATGAAGAACACAGTGTTAGCTTTTCACGAACCCAGAAAACTCAAAATCACAGATTCAATCACTTGTTAATCCACAATGCAATTAATCAATCAAATATTGTTCACTAGCATATATCGCATCTATTCATATCGATTTTAACCATAAAAGCATGTTAATTCACGAAATCAATTTTCACTCGATGAACAGTAAAAAAAAATTCGATGAACAGTAACTTCGCATGAATAGTGATTTTCGATGAATAGTGATTTTCGATGAATAGTAAAATTTTTGATTCTTTTGGCTCTGATACCACTTGTTATCCCAGATTTAATCTAGTTGGTAAACAATCAATCAAGTAATCAAGCGACACAATAATAATCAAGAGATATATAATTCAGAGTAACATACCAATCCCTTGTATAAACTGTTAAACCTTGAGTGTTCTTGATACCCTTTGAATACAGAGAAAATACGGCTAACTATTTAGAAAATTATCAGAGATTTCCTAAAACTAAACTAAACATAACTTTAAATACCTAGGCCTTATGGGCTTCCTAATGCTTAATGGGCTTGGGCCCAGTAGCTAATAACTATTAAACTATTATAATTTAAACCCTCTAACTTTAACTTTAGCACAATTGCAGTTTAAACCCTGAACTTTAACTTTAATCTTGAATACAATTATTTGATCCAACACAAATAAACAACATTAAGAAGCTAATCTTGAATTCCAAATCAACATCCTCATAATTTTCTATTCTCTTCATAACAGGCGATATACGAACCCTCTTCCCAGGAAATTGCTTCCTCCAAGCCACTTTCACACACTTTGCACGCGGAACAGGATCTGTCAAGTATATATCATTTCCTCCTATTTGTGTCCCTTCCATATCGTGAACCATTTGTGGTTTCAACTTTATGGTACCTTGTCCCAATCGAAGTTCCATTGTATATGGGTCAAGCTTGTCGAACAAATAGAAGGCCATTTTTGAAGGTATATGATATGTCTTCATTTTTAACAGACCCCCAAATCCCATTTCTTCCACCACCTTTTTTTGTTCATTGTTTAAAGATTTAATTGCCTGGTAAAGTGGTCGTGGGGTAGTGCGGACTCTTAGTGTAGGAAGCTTACCACTCTTTTTGTTTTTTATACTTTTAACAACAGCTTTTTTTGCAAGCTTCTTCTTAATAGTTGTATCACCTTTTGCCTTTCTTTTGACATTTAATTATTTCTTCTTGGAGGCATGGCTCCTCGTTGTCATTGACATGGAAACTCTAAATTAGAAGTTGGTGATTCATAAGTATCATCTCGATCATGAGTCCTTTGTT
This sequence comes from Arctium minus, assembly GCA_954870635.1. Taxonomy (NCBI): domain Eukaryota; kingdom Viridiplantae; phylum Streptophyta; class Magnoliopsida; order Asterales; family Asteraceae; genus Arctium; species Arctium minus. The sequence continues at coordinate 34,209,218 of OX941092.1, forward strand.
TCCTTGAGTAGTCCAATACACGTGTACGATCTTTTCGCTTTGGACTATTCGCTTTCACGTGTGACATAGGACTATTCTTTTTCATTGATGATTTTGAACCCTTACCCGCCACTGGTGACTTGGAAATCCCAACTTGCTTCTTTGATTTTGCATTATTAGCTTTGGAGGGTGAAATGAAACTTTTATCCTTAACTATTGTCAGCTTGTGTGCATCATTACGAACAGATGGTAGGATTACCCTCACTCCGGATGGAGTTGTTACCACATTCGGCTTTTCTGCAAAATATAACAATTGATAGTTATCAAACGTTTAATTATTATGGTATTCTTTAATTTTACATGTTACTGTTAATCATTTAGATTGCGACTTACGAGGGATATTCAGCCTTGACACATCACTGCCTGTATCATCCTTTTCATTAACCTTCGCTGCCACTTTGTGTTTTGGTCTTTTTCTAGGTGTCACAGTTTTTTCATTGACCTTCGAACCTTCTCCTTTGCTAGATGGACTTGAAGCCATGTTTCGCTTCCTTTTCTTTGTTTCTTGAACTGGAAAGTCCATAATGACATCACATACAATAGCATTTAACACATGTTTTTATCACCCATAACCAAATTAATACATACCAATCAACACTATATGTACATAATCGTATCTACTTTGATAAGCCATATGCAATATCGATCCATTACCACAAAATACAATCTTGACAGTTATACATTCAAGCATTGTGGAGGGTGTTATCTTTTAATTTCAAGTCCTAAATACCAATATGGAATCCAACTTGTGATACCAATTAGGATACCAAATGTGATACCAAAATGAGTGTTCAACAAAACTGTATGTTCAAACAAGTATGTGTATCGATTTCTAATGCGTGAACACTGTCCGTTTCAAACGCGTGTACCGATTTTTCTGAATTTCTTGTTTTGGCAAAATCAATCCAAATCAAACTGTGCCTATTTCAAAATCAATCAAAACCAAATGTGATACCAAAATGATTGTTCAACTAAACTGTATGTTCAAACAAGTTATTTTTTCCACTTTGATACATATTGTGGTACTAAAATGATTGTGAACCACAAATTATCATATGGACACACACAACCAACACAGGGTGATTCACATATACTCTTGCAAAATCACATTGAACAACACCACAGTGAACCAAATATGATTCGAACAAATCACATTCCACCACACACCTTGATACACATCATATTGAACCACGTATCTTTATTTCACATACATATTGGTTCACTTCTCTGTTATTTCCACTTTGATACATATTGTGGTACTAAAATGATTGTGAACCACAAATTATCACATTGACCCACACAACCAAAACAGTGTGATTCACATATACTCTTGCAAAATCACATTGAACAACACCACAGTGAACCAAATATGATTCGAACAAATCACATTCCACCACACAACTTGATACACATCATATTGAACCACATATCTTTATTTCACAGAAATCACTTCCCATATTTTTTTGTTACAAAAATAGGTACAAAATGGTTCCTATATTTTTTAATCACAATGAACCACATATCTTGATACAGTTCAAGTATCACATAAACATACAGAAACCCAAAAAAACATATTCCCATTATCAACAAAAACATATAGATACCAAAAAAAAAACCTAACTTTAACTTCAATCTAACAATAAAACTTCATTTGATCACATGAAGAATCGATTACCAGTGGTTGGTATCACATCTTCGTCAATGTCGTCTTCTCTAGTAGGATCTAGGTCTATTGCGTCGTCGGGTATGTTTGAGAAGGTGAAGGTTTGTTTGCATTTGATTCTAATACTCCTTCTCCCTGATTTATATGTAAAGAACGACTGAGATTGAGAAATGTGTGGTTCAATGTGTAATCAATGAAAGTAAACGCATTACCTTCTATGTTGTTGACATCGGCGTCTTCTTCCTCCATTGTCGATTCAAGGATTTCACAATATCCCCGTTTTAGTCGACTAGGGTTCTATCGTTTTGAATTTCCAGTGGTAATCTTAAAATGGTTTGTTGTAATTTGAAATTGTATTCGTGATATCACTTCCTCGGTTACGATTGATATGATCCCGTAAATAGTGCGTGCCCAAAATAGATCACTATGATTCACAATGTAAAATGGCTTATTTGCCCTTTTTTGTGTATAAGTTAATAATTAACAGCTGTTATTTATGGTTATACTAGAAGTGTACTCGCGCAATGCCGCTAGATACATCACGATTTTAATGTTTTGTTTTATTTTCTATTTTTTGTCGATTTACATTACGATTTTGGTTGGTTGTGAGAGATTGATAATGATTTTTTTATATAAATTTGTGTAATTTAGACTTAATAATATAATGTAATTTATTTTGGTTTAAAAATATAATTTTTTTTATAAAATATTCTGATAGATTTTTTTAATTATATTTTATATTTTTATATTTAAAATTTGATTTTTATTCTATATTTAATTATGCTGAGAGTTATTTTAGGGGAGTTATATTTAATTATGCTGAGAGTTATTTTAGGGGAGTTAAAGTGGGAAATGATTTTAGGAGAGTTAAAATGGTTAGAGATAATGATTGAAAATTAATAAATAGCATTAAGTGTAGTACATACTGCTTTAATGGTTGTTTTTTAAGTAATTAGCATTAAATAGCTGTACATTAAGCTTTAAGATTTGTTTTTAAGAGTTTTTTATGCCATCTTTATAATATATTATAGATAATAAAGAAAATTACATTTTTTTACACCATTGATTATAATTTTGTGTGGATGAGATTGGATCTCACGGTTACCACAAAAAAACCAGTTCTCCCATGAAGAGCCCCCTATATACCTAAAACCAAATATATATATATATATATATATATATATATATATATATATCTCACACACACACACATATATCTATACTACCTTAATATTCGTTTACACCAAATGTCTTAAAGACAAGTTTTAAAGAACAAAGTACTACCAACTTAAGCATGAAATTCAAAAATATCTTAAAGACAACTTTTAAAGGATAACGTACAAGTCTCCAATACAAGAATTTAAAACCAGGCCAATCAAGAGAGTAGTACACCCTCCAGTGTCCAGCCCATGCTTTCTGACCTCAAGTCTCCATCCCTTCTCCGGCCCATACCTATTCGGCTTTCTTCACACGCTTTCTTCTGCCAAATATCCTCTACGTGCTACCTGCTATATTTCCACATCGATTTCTTTGTTCGATTTTGAGTTCACAGTTTTATGTTGAAACCGAAGTTGTCAAGCAACAAGAAACGAAGAGGGGACCATCTTAAAAAGTGAAGCTCAAAACAAGGTTATAAGCTTTCTTCATATGCTTTCTTCTACCAAATATCCTCTACCTGCTATCTGCTATATTTCCACATCGATTTATTTGTTTGTCCATATTTCTCTGTTGAAAACCAAAGTTATCAAGCACCAAGAAACGAAGAGGGTATCATCTTCAAAAAGTGAATCTCAAGACAAGGTTATAAGCAAACAACTGTACGATTTCAACTTAGGTCTGCAGATAGTCCCAAATTTGTATTTGTGTTTTGATAATCTAATTGGGGTGATGTCAGCCCAAAGAACAGGTTTGTTGTTGATTCAAGACCGTAAAGAACACATTTGTTTTTTTCATTTTCTTCGATTTTGGTTTTGAAGGGTTCAATTACTCACTCTCGTTCCAATCGAAGAACATATTTGTTTTTCATTTATTTCGATTTTGGTTTCGAAAAACAGGTTTGTTTTGAAGAGCAGGACAAGTTTGTTGCTGATTGAAGACCATCTATTATATGGTTAGGTTTCGATTGCTCACTCTCGATTCCAATCGAAAAACAGGTTTGTTTTGAAAAGATCTTTTATTGTGTGAGGTCCTATGAACTTTGTATTTGATTGAGTTGGGCTAATGGAACAGTCTAACATTGTATAGGTTGTAGTAATTTTGTAGTAAATATTTCTCTTGAACTTGTGAGAGCTTTACTTGTGCAAGGGTAAAGGTTAATACATCCTTTTATATACCATCTTGTTAAATATTTTTGCTTCATTTTAGTATTCTCATATATGTGATTTCACTTGTACAGAATGAGAATGCTTCTGGTGAGACCCTGAATGAGAGCCACCCAGTTGCCTCCCTTCAAATGGATTTGGTATCCATTACTTACCTCCAATTGCCCATCCCTATTTTTGTCTTCATCCCCATTTTCTTGATTTGTTTCTTTAAATTGGTACACACTCTTATCTCTGACCTGTTTTTTGTCTTTTATTTCCTTCAATTTTAAACTTTTTTTTTGCTTATCTACACTGTTTTCCCACTTGGGTGTCACTCTTTTCAATAGAAAGTAAGAAACAGAAACAGAAACACACAACTGCCCAAAAGGTTTGCTTCTGGTTCTTGAAACCATACCCTCCTCACGTCATTAATGTTATTAAATTGAGGGCTTATTGTATATCATTATTTTAACTTGTGGGACAGAGCTCAAATAAATAGATCATTGCTTGTGTATTCATCTTTAAGATGTTGGTTTGCAATCTTTACGTGTAAACCATAGTGGGTGTGTTTTATTTCTAAGTTTTTTTTTTATATAATGAAATATGTATAGTCTATAGTGGGTCATTGCTTGAGTATTTATCGTAGCATTTTGAATCCTTGTACTTGAAATTCTTGATAGAATCCAACAAAAAGGACACTCATTTTTTACGTGGATCATAGTTTTTGCAACATTAAGCTGTCAATTTTGTTGATATGGGAAGGGTTTATGGAAGAATGTTGGAAGGTTTATTGTGGATTCAAGAATATGGCAATCTTGTTTTTGTGTTTCTAGGGATACTTTCAAAAAAAAAACTACTAAATAGCCACTATGAAAATAATCCTTAATAAATTATACGACATAATTTGAAAAGCTATAAATCAGAAACTGATGTGTGCAACAAGGAAAAGTAAGAAACACTCAACAAATTGTAAACTATACAGTGCAAACCGCAGATAACAACTTCTCTTCTTTGTTATGTAGATTTGAAAGCTCTCCAACCAATTTAATAAGTTTTCTCCTAAATATGTTCCACAACCAAGTAAGATATCATCGAATTATATGATTTGATAATTAAAAAACAATTTATTAAAGATTTACAGACTTATACTTGATTGCATCAGATATATTTCTCCTTTGATGAGTATTTTATGCATGGGCACTTCTTATAAAATTGATAAATACCCACCAAAGATTTGATCCTAAAACACCCATTTTTCAAGGGACTGTTTACCCAAACACTTGTCGGGAAATCACTTACCGGTTAAATTCGATACTATGACTTACCTTATTGGGTAAGATTTTAGTCCATTAAAACGGTATCGTAAGCAAAAATTTACCCGATAAGCGCTAACCGGTAAGAGCCGTCGCTCTCTCTTACCGAGTAAGACTCTCGACTATTGCTTTCGCTCTTAACGGGTAAGATTATTGGTCATTATATTCATCGGTTAATGTAATATAACTTGGTAACTTACACGGGTAAGGGTATGGTAAATGACCCCTTAATTTAAAGAACAACATCAAAATTTAAAGTGTAGAGTCTAACTATTGATATTGTCCAGAGATATATCACAAGGTAATACGAACGTGTTATTGACGCCTGGGAAAAAATTCAATCGTGCTGGAATCTACACATCAAACGTCATACGAAGGTGTTATTGACGCATGCAAAAAAATTCAATCGTGCTGAAGTCTACACATCAAACGTCGTCTATCAAGAAGTTTACTTGATGAATAAGGTATAATAAACATTTATATTGTGACACATTTGATACAATATGTTTCTACTAAAATGTGTTTTTTGCAGGACATATTCACGAATGAGTGATTTACGAAAATTAAACGACATTTTCGATATACAGATATGCATTATTTGTAGATGATTGTATTTCTGTTTGTTCAGTCAATAATTTCAAATTTTGTAATAAGTTTTGATTATATGGGTTTGAAAGTTCAATACTCATGAAGTTATTTTTCCAAAATATCTTTCTAATGCACCATCTTAACCTTTGATTCTATATATTAGTTGACTAGCAAATTAACCACGCAAACTAATGAAATAAAATTGAAAGTGATAGAGAAACATGATTTAGAACTAAACCAATGTTTCAGAATTGTGATTCATCCACGCTGCATCGCACGGATACACAACTAGTTAACTATTAAAGAAATGAATTCAAAGTTTTCAACAAAGAAAATAACCTTTTAAAATTAATATTTTTCACCTACTCAAATATTTTCCAAAAATATGTCCCTTGTTGTTATCGTAAGAAACCAGTACTTATAGCTTCTTTTATTAATTCATCTTTAATTTTACACCCCTAAGAGCATCGACAGTGTATGACTTTTTCATCAAAGTTTTTCATAGTTTTTTTCTTACATATTATTGTCACCTCAACAACTTAAAAATCTTTATATACCACTAGTATGTGAAAAACCTCACCCAAACTTTTTCATTACTTTTTTAAACTATTCAGGATCCCATCATTTTAACTTTATATCATTTTTATTCTTATTTATAAAAATAAATACATTAAAATTCGTACACATACATATTTATTTATATCAAAAAAAATTAGGTTATTAAGAAATATATAAAAGTTGTATAAAAAATTATGTAAAATAAAAATTAAAAAATGTTAAACTTAAAAGTATGTATATTCGAAAATAAAAATTGGGTAATTAAGAAATTTGTTAGAATTATAAAAATATGTCAAATTTGAGATATTATTTTAAAAATATAAAAATATAATTACTTTCATTATGTATTTATTTATATTATTAATTTAATAATTATATTTAAATAGGATTACTTTAAATATATTAATAAATAAAACTGATTAAAAACGAAACTTTTATAAAATTCTATAAAGATAAAACTGATTAAATACGAAAAGCCTACGAAAAAACAGGTCATGCAGTTACGACCTATGACGAAAAACTTCAAATGAAGAATCTCTCTAATATGTGAAAAATCTCAAAAAAAGATTTTTGTTTTTTTAAAAACCTCCAAATAAGACACTGTAGGCCGTCTTTTTATATCACATCTGATTGATACATATACAACCACCCAAATTAAGATGTAGGCCAGTCTCTTGATTTGATATTTAATCTTATATCAAAATAAATAAATAAAAAACTTTATATAATAAATAAAAATGAATAATATAATTCAAGACAAGAGGATTTAGTCAATATTTTCCATTCATTATTTCACCAAAAAAATAAAAAGAAAAGTAGTAAACATTCATACACTTTCAAACAGGGTGTGCCCGATCAAACTTGTATATATATACCTCTTCATACCACTCCTTAATAGGTAGCATAGCAACAACAAACCAGTTGCATGCCACTTGAGAATCATATCAATCAATAATGGAAATGGAAATACCCATAACAATCTACATGATCACAATTGCCCTCTTAACCTTTTGTTTTCTGGCATGGTTCCGCCGGAAAAACCTCCCGCCGGGACCAATGGGTTGGCCGGTGATCGGCAACATGTTGATGATGGACCAGCTAACCCACCGTGGGTTAGCTCGTTTAGCCGACAAATACGGCGGCATCCTCCATCTCAAAATGGGTTTCCGTCACACCATTGCCGTCTCATCGCCCGAAATCGCCCGCCAAATCCTTCAAGTCCAAGATAACATATTTGCCAACCGTCCGGCCACCATTGCCATCACTTACCTCACCTACGATCGTGTCGATATGGCGTTTGCCGATTACGGACCCTTTTGGCGCCAAATGCGTAAGCTTTGTGTCATGAAACTGTTCAGCCGGAAGCGTGCGGAATCGTGGGATTCCGTCAGGGATGAGGTGGATACCATGGTGAAAACCACCGCCACTAACTCCGGTTTGCCGGTGAATTTGGGGGAGCTTGTGTTCGGGTTGACCCATGATATTATTTACCGTGCGGCTTTCGGGTCGACCTCGCATGAAGGTAAAGAGGAGTTTATTAGAATCCTACAGGAGTACACCAAGCTTTTTGGTGCATTTAACTTGGCTGACTTTATTCCATGGCTCGGGTTTATTGACCCGGCTGGGTTGAATACACGTTTACCGGCGGCTCGAGCTGCGTTGGATGGGTTTATTGATAAAATCATTGATGAGCATTTGGCAAAAGAGAAACAGATGGGTGATGAAAATGTGGATAACGATATGGTTGATGAGATGTTGGCGTTTTACAGTGAGGAAGGAAAGGTTAACGAAGCCGAGGATTTGCAGAACGCCATTAAGCTGACCCGAGATAACATCAAAGCCATAATTATGGTAAATTCTATAAACTCATTTTACACCATATTTTGCAACATTTTATTTTATACTAAACAATTAAATAGTCACTCATCAAGTTTTGTATTATATATTATTTTCCCTATTTCAAAATAATTGTTTATATTTTTATTTTTAGTTGATCGAAAATAAGTATATATGTTTACTTTTCAATTATACCCTCAATTATGAGATGATAAAATTCATTAATCCTTCTATTATTAAGAGTAAAAATTTTGATTTAGTTAATTAAAAAATATTAATAATTAAGTATTTCTTAAAGTTGTGTATCCTTTTAATTGTGAACATTTATTTTTAGGACGGAGAAATTATTTCTTTACATCATTATTTATTTTCTTTAGTGTTAATGATTAAAGATAAATTATTGTTTGTACTAAAAATTACACCATTTTCATGAAAATCGTGTTCAATTGTTTGCAGGACGTAATGTTTGGTGGTACAGAGACGGTTGCTTCTGCAATTGAATGGGCTATGACAGAGCTCATGCATACACCCGAATCGCTCAAGCTTGTGCAACAAGAGTTGGTCAACATCGTCGGTCTTGACCGTCGTGTTGAAGAGTCCGACTTGGAGAAATTGTCGTACTTCAAATGTGTCATCAAGGAAACCCTTCGGCTTCACCCTCCGATCCCCGTTCTCCTCCACCAATCGTCAGAGGCCACAGAGGTTTCTGGCTACCACATCCCGAAAGGGACGCGTGTTATGGTCAACTCCTACGCTATCAATCGTGACAAGAATGCTTGGGAAGATCCTAATACTTTCAATCCATCTCGTTTTTTGCAAAACGGAGCTCCAGATTTTAGGGGAAGCAACTACGAGTTTCTTCCATTTGGGTCAGGTCGAAGGTCGTGCCCAGGAATGCAACTCGGGTTGTACGCAATGGAAATGGCAGTCGTGCACCTTCTTCATTGTTTCACTTGGGAACTACCTGATGGAATGAAACCGAGTGAAATCGATATGGGGGATGTGTTCGGGCTCACTGCACCGAAGGCAATACGACTTGTTGCCGTGCCAACTCCTCGTCTGTTATGTCCAATATATTAATTAAAACTCCGGTTTTTTCGGTTTTTATGATTTTATTTTTATAAAATAATGCATAAGAACTACAACAACCACCAAGATTTTATTCTATACCACTCGTTTATAGTTCAAACCTAATTGTTGTATTTATTATTTTAAATGTATTTATGACTTTTTAAGCAAAGAATTTTCAAAAAGGTTGGCAAGATAATTTATTATTTGAAACAAAATCTACGAGGGAGACATAGAAAAATGTGGACAATGAGCATATATATATATATATATATATATATATATATATATAGAGAGAGAGAGAGAGAGAGAGAGAGGGTCATAATCAAATGAGATCTAGATTGTTTGTGGTAACCGTGAGATCTAACGTGAGCCACTCATTTAATATAATTAATTTTGTTTTTAAAATAAAGTAAAAGGATAATTTGGTAAATTGATAATTTGAATTTTCTTTTTATAAAAAAAATCAATTCCTTATTTGACACATTCCAAATTCCAATCACACACTTACATATTCTAATTTCAATTATCCTAATTTACTATGAAAAAATAGAGGATTTTGTATGTTAATCACAATGTAACACAGTTGGTATCATAGTGGTACCACATTTGGTATTACCGTTGTATCATAATGGGTATCACATTTGTATGTTAATCACAGTGTAACACAATGTTAATCACAATGTAACACAATGTTAATCACAATGTAACACAATGTTTTGAGTGCATCACAATAGTAATTATAGTGTAACATGATGTTAATCACAGTGTAATTATAGTAATTATAGCAATTATGAACGTACTGTACATGATCGTCCTTGTTACCTCAACGTGATTCCCGCTCCTAGAAGCTCCAGCTCCAACGACCTCAAAACATCCAATATTAAAGTGCCTATTGGTGCAATTTCTCTCTCAATTACCTAAAATAACGCTAGTTTGAGTCTAGGCATCTAAAATCAATACCTAGTTCTCTCAAACTTAAGCTTTGATACCAACTTGTAACGCTCTCAATTTGGAAATAGCAACTAATTTAAAATTTTCTAAATACATCGATAACCGAATCAACTACAACAACAATTTAAGGTTTAACTTCAATAAACACAATTCAAACCCTATACACAATTCAAACCCCATTTCCACTCGGGGATCTCCAAGGACTGAAGACTCCCGTACGGTCGTTGGTGCTCGGCCTTTACTTGTAAACATGTCACACAACGCTCTACGTAACGTGCCACGTCAAGCTTCATCACCGGACACCAATAATGTAGCTTCAAGTCCCGGTACATCTTTGTACTACCCGGATGAATGGAATACTTGGACTTGTGAGCATCTTCAAGAAGAAGTTCCCGATTACCCCCAACCTTGGGCACCCACACACGACCGTTGAACAATTTCACTCCACGGCTATCTTTCGTTAAGAGCAAACGTTGTTTCGTCATGACCTCATCCTTGAGATTTTCTTCCAACAAAGCTTCCACTTGAGATGTCTTGATCTTCTCAATAAGACTTGACACTAACTCGATTCTCGAAAGGGTAGTCCGAATGCTCCCGCTATAGTCTTTCCGACTCAAAGCATCGACCACCACGTTTGCCTTACCGGGATGGTAGAGAAAATGATAATCGTAATCCTTGAGTAATTCGAGCCACCGCCTTTGCCTCATGTTCAACTCCTTTTGATCAAAGACGTATTTCAAACTCTTATGATCTGTATAGAGGGTACATTTCGTGCCATAGAGGTAGTGTCGCCAAAGCTTCAAAGCGAACACCACCGCCGCCAACTCTAGATCATGGGTAGGATAATTCTTCTCGTGAATCTTGAGTTGTCTCGATGCGTAAGCGATTACTTTGTCTCTTTGCATCAACACACAACCCAACCCCATCTTTGAAGCGTCGCTATAAACCACGAAGTCTTCCGACCCTTCGGATAGCCACAAGATTGGAGCTTCACACAACTTCTTCTGTAAAGTCCGGAACGCCTTCTCTTGCGTTTCGATCCAAACGAACTTCACATTCTTCCTAGTCAAGGCCGTCAAGGAAGAAGCGATCTTGGAGAAGTCTTGTATGAATCTCCGATAGTAGCCCGCCAAACCTAAGAAGCTTCGGATTTCGGACAGACTCTTGGGAGGTTCCCAGTTCAGCATTGTCTCTATCTTGGAGGGGTCTACTTTCATACCGTCTCGAGTGACAACATGACCCAAGAATTGGACCTCTTCAAGCCAAAAGTCGCACTTGGAAAACTTGGCATACAACCTATCCTTTCTCAATACTTCTAGAACTTCACGTAGGTGTTGCTCATGTTCTGACTCGCTCTTGGAATACACAAGTATGTCATCAATAAATACAATGACCGACTTATCGAGGAATGGTCGGCACGCTCTATTCATCAAATCCATAAACACCGCCGGTGCGTTAGTTAAACCAAACGGCATCACAAGGAATTCATAATGGCCGTAACGCGTTCTAAAAGTCGTCCTTGGAACGTCTTCCTCTCTCACCTTCACTTGGTGATATCCCGAGCGTAAATCGATCTTTGAGAAATAACCTACTCCTTGAAGTTGGTCGAATAAGTCGTCGATCCTCGGGAGTGGATACTTATTCTTCACCGTGGCCTTATTCAGTTCACGGTAATCGATGCACATTCTCATTGTGCCATCCTTCTTCTTGACAAACAAGACCGGAGCTCCCCAAGGCGACGAGCTTGGTCTTACAAATCCCTTCTCTAGGAGTTCTTGGAGTTGAGCCATCATCTCTTGCATCTCCGATGGCGCTAACCGGTAAGGAGCTCGCGCAATTGGAGCCGCCCCAGTATAAGATCGATCCGAAACTCCACTTGACGATCGGGTGGCAGACCGGGCAAATCGTCCGGAAAGACATCGGGAAATTCGCACACCACCTTCACGTCCGCGAGCTTCTTCTTCTCGAGTTTTGAATCTATCACATAAGCTAGAAAGGACGAACATCATTTCACCAAACACTTTCGCGCCTTAGCCATGGTGATAACCGCCACATCACATTTCCTTCTTTCTCCATAAACTACCACCATGTCGATATAGGTAGTCGGATTAGTTTCTTGGAGCATAGGATTTCGACATGATTGTCCGCCAACCAATCCATGCCGACCACTACGTCGAATCCACCAATGACCATTGGCATTAAATTGATCAAGAACTTCTTTCCTTCGATACCAAGGGTACAATCTTTCAAGACGTCATTGATTAACACTTGACTATCATTAGCTATCTCTACCACTAAAGCATTCTCTAGACTACTAGTGGGCATGGCAAGTTTTTCACGAAACGAATCAGATATGAAAGAGAAATTGGCACCCGAATCAAATAGCACACGAGCAGGGACGGAGTTTAGGAGAAACGTACCTGATACCACATCAGCGGATGACTTGGCCTCATCGGCCGTCATCTGGAAAGCTCGGCCAGGAACTCTGGGAGGGTTATCTTTCTTCTCCGGGGCACTCCCCGTCTTCCACTTCAGACAATCCTTTCGAAAATGTCCCGACATCTTGCACTCAAAACAGACAATCCCTTTGATCGGACAATCTTTGGTAAGATGATCAGTCTTACCGCACTTGACACAAGCGGTGAAATTGGGATTACAATTGCCATGGTGCTTACTTCGCCATCTCTGGCACCACCGTGCCTCTTGACGGTTGTTAAAATTTTGGTTCCCAACGAAAGGCCGATTCCTCTTAGGAGGTCCAGAATTGCCTTCCCACCTCCTCTTCTCTACTACTTCCGCCACCTTCTCTGGCTTGCCTCTTTCATAGACTTCCACCATGAATTGAGCTTCCTCAATTGTCTCCCGAAGATTAGAAGCTTTAGAGTTGCGGACCATTGACATCATGTCCGCCGGTAGGCCATTGAGATAAGCCTTTATCTTCTCTTTCTCCGTGGCCCCACCAATTCCAGCTTTTCCATAAACTGACGGGTGTACTCCCTCACCGTCAAGTTTCCTTTCACTAGGGACCGAAACTCAGCTTCAATACGGTCTATAGATCTTTCGCTGTAGAACTCTTCCAAGATCTTCTTCTTAAACTCAGCCCAAGACAACTGAGCCAGAACGGTAGGAGAGAGTGTGGACTGGGTGACGTTCCACCATGTGAGTGATATATCCCTAAGCAGCTGGGTACCAAACCTCACTCTCTGGTCGTCCACACACTCAGATGAGCCAAAAGCCTGCTCGACAGCTTGAATCTACTTCACACACACCATCGGGTCGTCAGAACCGAAGAATTCCGGCGGCCTGCATCCAAGAAAGGATTTATAAGTGTAGCTCCTTCCACTCTTATGAGCACCCAAAACCCTGTGCTCTTCCATTCTAACACCCTGACCGGTGCCACCAAAACCCACCACGACGTTCTCTGCAACCGCCTCATTTCTCTTGAGACTGGCATCGCGGTCTTCTAACAGCTTCAGAAACGCTTCCTGATGCTTCTCCATAGCTGATGACACCATCTGCATAATGTTGGCCATCATGTCGGCTTGAGGGTTTGCCTTCTGAACAACCGGGTTTGTGGATGCCAACTCCACTCTCGACACTTGCTCCACCTCTCCCGTGAATATAGGCGGCATACCCGGAGGAACGACGGTCGCTTCCCTAACTAATGGATTCTGCTCGGGCGAGCTATCTTCACGTACATTCCCATCGGCTAACGGTCGACTGCGAGTGTTCACCATACTAGAATAATGGTTGCCACACAAGCACGAGAAAGAGTAAGAAAAGATTAACAGAATTAAACACGAAGGAAACATACTACTACGTCTACCAATTGTCATAACATTAGCAAACCAAGTACACTCACGTAAAATATCCTCATAATAACATTAGCTAAGTGAGATTATGAACATATAACGCATAAGAGTTCTTGTTACCATCATCACAACGTTTGATGAACATAACTTCTGTCGACTCTAAAACTAACCCATCTTAGAAGTTCTACCCAACTCACAAATCATTTCCTAACATACTCAGTCTAAGTCTAGACATCTTACATTCATGCCTAGTTCACTTAAACTAGGGCTCTGATACCAACTTCTAACACCCTAAAACTTCGGGTAATTTTTGAAAATTGAAATTTCGGCAATATAACATTTGTAATTGGAGCAAACCACCCAAAATGGGTAAAAGCGCGAGCATTTACAAAACCTGCAGAGATGCATGGGAAATCGACAACAAACTAATCTAAACTACTTCTATCTAGATTACATAGGTTTTCATCCCAAACCACAAAAAGAATTAATTGTTTTTCAATGCCAATGCTCCTAAAATAACTAATCAACCAAAAATGCCCTCAAGAGTCCACGCTCTTCTCTCAACCCCTCGATGACCCGCCGCTAAGGGAACCTGTTATACACATCATTTGAGAAAAAGTGTTAGGCTTAAAGCCTAGTGAGAACATACAGTTTATATGAAAGATAGTAACAAGAATTAAATGCAACATGAATAAATTGTTTTCAACAACCGTCTTTGTAAATGGTTTGATAAGCACATAGTGACCTTCCGACCCAGACTTCATCTTGCGATGATGGGAAAAACCCGAATTCCAAGGATTGCGGCGAAACACAAAGTAAGCCACTTTCCAAGTTTTGAGCTCACAATACAAGGATCAAGGCCACGAACACGTCGGCTCGTACTAAGATGTGGGGGAGGGCACCCAATAATCCCTAGTCATGCTCATTCGCTAGGATTTACATTTACGACCCACGGCTAGTATCCGATCCCACATAACCGTACCAAGTTGCCACCCTAGGGCCCAATGTCTCAACTAGCTACATACAGGAATTACCCCCAAATAATAAGTCGACTCTATACCTATGGATCCACTAGTAATAGTCTAGACTTGTCACAATTTCATTTGTGACCAACTATAATCAAACATATAGTTCATAACACCATTTATTTCCCAAATCATGTTTAGATGGTTAACTGCTGATAAGAAGTACAAAACTCAATCATGAATCATAAGACTATCTTCATTTCCAAATAGGTTTCATGGCAAGAAAGTCTTTCAAATGTAAAAACCATTATAATGTAACATGGATTTCTTCAAGATTTAACCATTTGTTTCCTTCTCTCAAAATAACTCTTCCAACCATAATAACCATAATGTGTTTAAACATAAACTTAGCTAAAGTACCATAAATTGAACATTTGCTTATTGTGAAGTCATCCATATTTGTTGTTCCAAGACATTGAATGTTTCATTATTTTACAAAAAGGTGAGAAACCCTAAAAATCTCCAAAATACCAAGTTAGGTCAAAATCTCATCCATAATGAAAATGTAAACAAGGAGATACTTAGAAGTCAAAAAATGCATTTTGATGTGTTTAAAGTTTAAGAAAAGGAAGATGAACTCACAATGCTTGGTTTGGGTAAACCCTAGAAACCAAGAAATCTTCAAAATGTTAGAACCCTGACCTCGAACTCTAGGTGATCAACTGTGGTGAAGATGATGAAGTAACCTCTTGAAGTTTAAGTATTTAATGCCTTAGATGAAGTTAGGGTTTGGATAATAAAGAGAGAAAACGTGAGAGAATGGGAAGGTTTGAGTAGGTGAAGTGTTTTAATGAGGAAGAATGCCAAAGGAAAGCATTTAAAGGAGTCTGGTCCGTCGGCGACCTTGCCCCGCGACTATGACATGGGCAAACTCGTCGTGTCATAGTCGCTCTCTCAAGGTGATCTACGGTACCACCCACGTGACATTGACACGCGATAGTGACCCGAGCATAATCGGCAGGCACTGTCGCCCAACACGTACCGCAACTCAATCTACGTCGGCGATTATGACCCTGACGACAATGTCATGTCATTCTCGCGGGGTCATTGTCGCCCAAAACCTCCATAATTCAAATTTGAGATTTTTCGCATCCGAAACGATTTCCCGCGAGGTATAAGGTTAATGACAAGAACATACAAGCTTACGATACAAGATAAAAGATTTAGAGAACACCGAAACGCAAATAAAAATATGAAAATTCAAGGTGTTACAATATAAATAAAGCAATAACTTCAAGAATGTTATTTGAATCATGATTTCCAAAATGAGATACATTTAATTTGAAAGCAAACAAGATGAAATACATTAATCTGAAAACAATCTATTTTTCAACATTCATCATAAGACAAAACGCCTCTTTGATATAAATCCAAAACCCAAAACTCACGTAAAGCATAACTGACATTTTAATAATCAAACACTGAAAACGTAGATAAATTCCAACTTCCAAAACATCCCAAAAAAAACATGGATAACCACCTGTACTCAATACGTCACCAAAACATAGACTAAGAAACTCAATACCCAAATCAAAACCTTTTGGTGACAGGGGAGACCCGATTACATTATACATGACGGAACACCGAAGTGGGTCACATAGCTATGTAGAAAACCAAAACGTATAGATTATACGCATAAAACCTACCGAGCTCAACTACTCCAAGTCTATTGCTCGAAAACATCAATTCAACCACTCCAGGTCTATCCTTGAGGGTTCCAAAATAGGGGAACTTATGCACATACTGGAATTACACCTTACTGCCCATGGGACGCTGCCCGACCGTATAGGCCCACACCTTACTTACCATGGAACTCGATGCCTATTACGTGCCAAAGTGTGAACTTGTCCAAAACGGGACAAAAGAACATTATGCCTATGGATCCATTGCATTAACTAAAACATTACATGACTCAAAACGAATGAACTAACATATTCGAAACATGTAACTCTCAAATAAGATGCAGTAAATGCAAATCATAACTAAACGCCCTACATTGAGCTATTAGAATCGGACAAGTGTCCTCAAAACCCAACAAAATCCAAACCGATCCATAAGTTCAACAAATACAAAGACTCAACGTTGAAAATCATAAAATAAACTCAAACGTAAACAATCCGCCTTTATGTAAACCTATGCTCCAAAATTTAGAGATAACTCCCACATAGTTTAAATTGGGACAAAACATTTTCCAAGTGAGTTTATAACATTTATCGTTTCAAAACGTCCCGTAACACAACATCAAACATTTCTTCAAAACACACAATAAGATACTTTTATACTCAAAAATATACTTCCATGAAATAAATCATTAAGATACCCAAAATATATAATTTATTTATCAAAATGCCCAAAACCCCAAATGTGGGTATTTTACAAGTTTTCAAAGTTAAGACACTTCAAATAATCAAAACTCATCAACTAACTCAATAGTTAATAATTTCATGTAAAACATATAAACATGTAGAGATTGACATTTTGGCATGTACACCGTTTTTCACAAATCAACTTGAACTCACCTTGCTAGGTTAAGTTAAACCTAGGTTCCAAATCCAACAATTAGCCTCCAATATTGTAGATTCCACCATTTTCAAGTCATCACCAACAATAAGCTAGGGTTTCCAAATAACTCATTTCTTCAACTCTAGAAATGAACCAATGACAAGTAAAACCTTTATATCTACAAAGATCCTTATACTAGAGCTTGGAATATACAAGAACTTACCTCAAACAAAACTTAAAGTCTTCCCACCAACATTTCATCCATGTCCTCTTTCACCCTCTTCACAACCAAGCTTCATTCGCCATCTCTTTGATCTCTCTAGGGTAGATTCACACCAAGGTGCTCCAAAATCATTTCTTGAGCTCCCAAACTCGTCTCAAGGAAAGAAATGGAGAGTGTGGGAGTAGAAATGAGAGAAAGCCCTAAAAATTTGGGTTTTAATTCGATCAGACCGTCCCCGCGGCCTTGGCCGCGACCTGAAGTCGCGGGCCAAGCCGCGCGTGCTACTTTCCTACACACATACAACGACTTACGCAACCTTGGCCGATACTTGAGGTCGCGGTCCAAGACGCACGTGCTGCAGGTCATGCCTCTCGCGTCTTGTGCTAAGCCATTCCCCGACCGTTCCTCTCGGCCGGCTTTTGACCGTTCCATGACCGATTGTTGATCGTTCTTTTAGAATTTACGGGTGTTACAAATAAGTTCGGTTGCTTCTATTGCAACAAATTTAACAATGTCCTTTTGGATATCCGGTGAAGTTAACTTCAGATTCTCGAGAGCATTATTAAGAGGAACTGCGTTGATGTTTTCATTATGATCACCCAAAAACTTCAATAGCTCAAGAAAGTTCCCTCTATTATTGGAATCTTCACATTCATCATGGGATCGAAAAGAAAGACATTGTCTTAAGAGTAATCGAATGCAGTCAATCGATGCGATCAAACGTAACGTATAATCCCTCTTCGCTTGGTCTGATTGTTTGATGATAAGAGATTCAATATGTTGCTTTTTGTTCAACAAAGCTTCACACTTGCCCCAAGCTTGGTTGTGAGCACTATTAACGCCTCCAATATGAATTGTTAGTTTTTTCTTTCTTTGCCCAATTTGTAAAGCCTATGCCAACAGAAGTGTCACCGCCTGCTTGATCTCCAACACTAGGTTTGAATAGATACCAGCATAAACAGTAAGTCGCATCTTTACTGACACTATACTCAAGCCAAGTAGAAAATTCATCAAACCAAGAAGGGTTAAATATTCGTGATCTTTTCTCAAATGCGGTGTAAGGAAAATAATGGCTTCGAGGTTGGCAAGGCCCTTTCAATAGATATGCTCTGCAAACTTCATCATGAATATTAGGATTGTAATCCAAAATCCTAATCCACAATCCAGAGTCACTCGGAAGATCCGATAAATTGATTTTCAGACGACTTTGTTTACAACTATCAACATTATTCTTATCTGGCATCGATGACGAATCACCGATTGTTTTTCTCTTTATTAAATATTTATCCATGATTGACTATTAAAAATTAAACTAATCAATACATCAAACAAAAATAATTGGACCTAACTACTAAGTCAACATATACGGATACACCATATAATATTACAATGTACATCCTAACATCCAATGGAATATAGAACACAAATACACGACCAAATTTAACACATGCAATTTCATGGAAAAAAGTAAAAACGATATAAATTTTAGCATAAAAGTTATAAGTTTTAACATAAATACATAATCAACGTCAACATAAACTCATAAAGTATTCCTTATTATGGAATAAGATCAAAAACAAGAAGCATTTAACTGATCAGATCACTTCACAATTTTTCAAACTAAAAAAAACCTAACCTGCAAAAGTAGAACCAGCGATGGAGAGGGTAACAAGTGAAGAGCATCAAGCTTCACAAAACCCAAAATAGAACCCAAGTTGAGGAGTATAAACATCCAAACAACAAACAGGGGTGAAAAGATGGAAATCTGGTCTGGCAGCAAAGCAGCAGTGGACTGCGGACATCGGTGGTTCAGGACTGCCTTGGTCGGCGCCGGCGGTCTGGATTCGGCAAACAGTCACACCAGGAACAGGGTCCGAAGGAAGGTGAGGTATCGTTTTCTTCCATACAATCGTGTTCTTTCAGAAAATCGTTTCTTCTTGGCGTGTGTGTTTTGTTTTGCAAATTTAGAAAGCAGAAAGGTCAAAGGCGTGGTCGATACTCTTAGTCTTAGGCGGGAGTTCACAATTAATTAATTTAGTGGGCCTAAATAGAGAGGTCATCCTGATGAGGTGGATCCTAGCCCATCAAAAACTAATTACCACACCTGAATCACCTAATTTATTAATATATTAAAAAAATTCAAATAATGAGGAGGTGCCAATGCACCTTCTAGTGCCAAGGTACCTCCGTCACTGCATGTGCCTGTGAGACTATAATGGTCCATGTAGAGATGATAACTATAATCCATGAATGTGTTTCATATGGTTCTACTGCCGATATTAATTACGATCAAGTCGGAGCATGTATTTATTTTTATGAATGTGACTGTTGTGGATAGTTACCTTATGGAATGTAGTCTTGCGAGTCTACATTGTTCTTATTTGATGTAAATGTCTTATATCAAAGATGATATATTGGATTCATTCTTTATCAAGGAAATTCAGTAGACCTTTCGATCTAACCCTCACTTTCAAAAGTAATGCATTTTCAAGTGTATATCATATTAGAATAGCTAGACGGGAAAAAGTGTAAGTTGTAACATTGAGTGAGAGGGGGTTCAGTTTCTGTTTAGCTAGTAATGCCTGGTTATTTTTATTTCGTTAAAGGTTTGAGTGTTTATTTCGTTAAGGATCTTAATCTCGGTTATATTTATATATCTTCCGTTGTAGTGGATTTAGTACAAATAATGGATATTTGTGTCAAAGGATCCTTAATGGTTGGTGAATGTTTGTTATTTTATTGTGGGTAGATTTTTCTGTCCGTTGTCTAATTTTGAAGTAATTCTGGGAATGTTGTATTATTGGATCATTTTTTGATCGCAAGTTGTTCGGGTCGTCAGATGTTACTATTCATTACACTGAATTTAGTGTAAAAAGTAGTGCGCCTATTAGACATGCAAATAATGTTTAATGTAACATTTAATGACCACATTGGAAATGGTCTAAGTATACTAAGGTGGTGTTTGGTTCACAGAATGGAATCTTTTGTAATTGAAATATGTCAAAGAAAATTGGAATTTGATGGAATATGTAAAAGGAATTGGCATTTAATGACCACATTGGATATGGTCTAAGTATACTAAGGTGGTAATTGGTAGAAATTGGAATGGAATATGTAAAAGAAATTGGCATTTGTTTATTTGGTTCGTTAAATATAACTTTAGAATTATAATAGTGAGAAATTACCAAAATATCCCTATATAATATTTTCATGTTTTATAACTTAATTAATAAATACTATATAATGATTAAATTCATAATAATATTAATTGGTAGGTAACGATGGCAGAGACACTGATTGTGTCAGAAGCAGTAGCAGTGATGGTGGCGGTAGTGGTGGAAACAACAGTAGTAGCGACGATGGTGATGGTGGTCGTCGTAACGATCGTCATAGTACGTGGAATGGAATAGATTAAAGTAAATACGAGGGAATAATAGTTTTTTGTCAAAATATTTGATGAAATAGAATTCCTTCCCAAAAATCCAACGAATTTAAATTCCCTCATATGTGGAACTAGAATTTCGTACTAAAACTCAGAGAATCAACCAAACACATGAATAAAATTTGGTTAATAAAATTAATCATTCTAGTTTCTTTAGATTCCATCAAATCAAATGTCCTCCTAAGAGAATCCACAATGTGCTCGTAGGAAGCTTTTTCAAAGCTTTTTCAGAGGTTTTTCATAAAACAAAAAGCTCTTTTTGAGGTTTTTCACATAGTGGACAGCTTTTTCATTTGAGGTTTTTCGCGAGGTTTTTCGTCATAGCTCGTAACTGCACGACCTGCTTTTTCGTAGCTTTTTCGTATTTAATCAGTTTTAACTTTATAGAATTTTATAAAAGTTTCGTATTTAATCAGTTTTATTTATTTACCAGTTTTATTTATTAATATATTTAAAGTAATCCTATTTAAATATAATTATTAAATAAATAATATAAATAAATACATAATGAAAGTAATTATATTTTATATTTTTAAAATAATATCTCAAATTTGACATATTTATACAGTACCTTCAAAGGACCTTCCAAGGAATTCTGAGATACGTTCAAACGAACTTCATCATCAGCTTCGTTCCGACTTGGTCGGACATATTTGGTCTCTTAGTGATCATGAATGAAAATTTTATTATTTCAAGTATTGTAATATATAGTATTGTTTAATTTCAAGTATCGTAATATAAAGTTTTGTTTAATTTTGTTTTATTTAAGTGGTTAATTGTTTTACAATAAGAAATTTATATATATAATATATATTGTATTAAAATATTAAAAAAATTATGTAAAATAAATACATAATTAAATTAATAATATTTTCTTGATATGAATAAATATGTATTTGTATGAATTTTAATGTATTTATTTTTATAAATAAGAATAAAAATGATATAAAGTTAAAATAGTGGGACCCTGAATAGTTTAAAAAAGTAATGAAAAAGCTTGGGTGAGGTTTTTCATATAGTGGAGGTATATAAAAGTTTTTAAGTTGTTGATGTGGCAATAATGTATAAGAAAAAAACTATGAAAAAGCTCGGTAAATAACTCGTACATTGTGGATGCTCTAAACAAAGACATTTTGCTTTCAATATTCCAATTATTGATAGAAAAAGATACCTTTATAATGAATTATGATTTCCAACTCGATCTTGTCAATAATGTGGATACAGGACACTCCAACTTCCAGTGTTGGCACTTGATAATTACTCAGTACTGCTTTATGGGACTCAAACTTTTACAAGATTAAATAATAAATCGTTATCTAAAAATATTACAATAAAGTAATAGATGTTTTTAAATGTATTAATATGTTTTTTTAGTATACTTTTAAAATAAAATATCATATTAAATAATTTTTGACATTATTTGATAAAAGTGTTTTATAAAAATAAGTGCCCTGTAAAAAATGTGTTCATTTGACAATTTTCAAAAATATCAAATAAAATAGTTACTAAGACGCTTTATTTTAAATATATTCTATGAAAATTTGTTAATACACTCAAAAACATTTTATAAACTTATTGTAACATTTTTATATGACGTTTTATTTTTTGGTTATATAAATTTAAATAATATAAAGTTGTCTATTAGGACATTTAAACGTTTTTGCCTTCTGGTAGCGAAAAACTGTATAGGTCCACAAAGTGGACACAGTGGCGGCACAAGTATACACCGATACCATGGTCGCTACAAGTAATAAATTGGTAAATATATCGAGATCGTATCCACTGGGATTGGACTTCAAAGTTTCGAGTTCTAAATCGAGAATACACCAATTTAAATGAGAGAAGAAGGAAATATTTTTGAGCGAGTTTTAGTTTTTTAACAACGAAAACTAAACAAGTAAATAAATATAGGTATGGGTGTAAGTTTTCCTTGAGATATATATAGTAACAAAATGGTTAGTCACTTTATAGCACCAAGTGTCTATAAAAAGTCTGATCTCTCAAAAGTGGATTTTTATAGATCTATCCTACAAAGTGCCCATAAAGTGTCCATTGTTACGAACTCTTAATCTTGTCGATTTATCTAAGTTGATAAAAATCAAGTTATACCAGTATGGAGATTTATACCCAAATCTCTTTGTGATATAAATTTTGATCGACGTTTGAACCTTAGTAAATCATACAAAACTTGTATCTCTACGTGGTTATCAAAGACTCTCTCAAATCTTTGTGTATCACTTAAGCCGTATTTCGAATCCGCCACTCTCAGGGTCAGGATCTAATATTAACACTTCAAAGTAATCAACTTATCTGCGTTGAGTTTAAATCCCGACTTAAGTGATCAAGCTTAAGAGCTAGCAATAATGGCAACACCCAAGTGTCGCCTACTAGTCTCAGGTTCGACCCACACCCACATCCAAAGACGTGCTTATCTCAAAATAATAAAATTAAAAGACATAATGTAAGAAAAAAAATATTTGATTAACTACTTGCCTTCAAATAAAGAGAGAAATAAACTACAAACTTAGACGAAAAATAAATGTGGAAATTAAATGCAAGAAATTTAAAGACTATAAATTAAACTTCAACTAAAATAAAATGACAACTAAAATGCAAAGAAAACTAGACTTCTACATTATTGCTTTGTTGATGATCTTTAATGTTTCTCCCAAGCTTCTCTTTTATAGTGGCAAGATAGGTAATATCCATTGGATAGATATTGCTATTATTCAATGGACAAAAGAATGTCACATCTTCGAGATCCTTTTGTTAATGAGAGCCACACATAAATAAGATTTTCTAATCATTTGTCATCCATATACAACTCATATTATCCAGATAAAAGAAATAATCGATCTTTGTCCAATGGTCCTCGGGTGCCCACAGTGGGCAGACTGAGCCCACTGTCGAACAGTGACATTTTTAACCAAATTAAAAATGATGCGTTTAACCATAAAAACATTCTCAACAATTCCAAATGAAAATAAAATAATAAAAGGAAGAAACACAAACAAATTAAAAAGGAAACACAACTAAAATGAAATAAAAACACACACAAATGATGTGTAAATAACGCTCAAAATGAGAATTATCACACCCCCAAACTTAAATTGTTACTTGTCCCAAGTAACTAAAAGGACAAAAATAAAAACAAATCAAGATACAAAATATACAAAAAGATTAAGTATCACAAATAGGATCTTCAACTTTTTTTCTCTTTCTTTTTTTTATTTTTTATTTTGCATCTTAAATCCCTTTGATTAAAAATATACATAGCATTTCCTAATTTTTCTACTGTGTTTTTTTATTGCAGTTTGATTTCCATAAGCTAAGATATAATTCATCCATTCTATGAAAATTGACTTTGCAAATTTTAATCCATATGACTTTGAAAGGTTGGTGTTTAAAGCTTATCACTTTCCTTACATTTTTCATCTTCCCTCAAACTTGTCTTTTTAGGTTACATAAGATCTTTTTTCTTATTATGTATTTGATGTGTTTTACCCAACTTTTTCACCTCAACGTGTCAAACTCGACTATTCGTATTTTTTTAATCCTTCCAATTTTTTGAAGAATTTAGCTCTCTTTTTTTAACACTTGAGTTTTCTCCCCCTAAACTTAAAATACTCAATGTTCTCATTGTGGAGGGAATGGGGAGACTCAAAGGCTCGGGTAAGGCAACAAGAGAAAAGTGTATCGGCCTATGTTTAAAAAAAGGCTTATGTCATTTCTAGAGTTTCAAAGTTTAATCAATATGGATACTTGGGAATTGGTTGCTTAGTTCTAGAAATATGCTAGTAGTGGATAGATTATTCAAACTATGAAACAAAAAAATCTAAGGATATAAGATACATGAGACTTCTTTTTTTTTATCCCAAAAAAATTTGATATTAGTCGAAAAAGAACTACACACACAAAAATGTAAAATAAAAGACATAAAATTGGAGTTGAGAGTAAGACGATGAGTTTGCATCAAGGTTATGTAGGATGCGATTCACCACCCCACGAGTGCATCTTTAAAAACTGGAGTGGTTCAAGATAATAAACACCTCCACCATACCAAAGCTTCTTCCAACAAGTCCACCACCCAAAGAACATGATTTAGGCAAAAATCACGAGCTCTTGATTACACAAATCCTCCCAATAGTCCATGGCATGACACCCATTGGAGAATCGTGGTCACAAAAAGAAAGCTGCACAATATGAGCAAAAATCATTAAGTTAGAATTTTATCATCTTGAAGCACCTCTTCACTATTGGGAAGTAAAGAAGGCTTGCTCATATGCTTGAAATTTGCCTCAAAAATCTCCAACTCTTTCTCAACATCACTCTCATCCTTACCAACACATTTTGATTTTTCATTATCACTTGGTAAGGGACCTCTACTTTGATTTTTCAACTCGTCGGCTAGTTGTCTCATCTTAGTATTCAAGGCTTCAAAAGAGGATGTGAAATTTCCCAAGAATGTGGTAAAATTTTCCGTTAAGCTTAGGGAAAAAGTTTCAAAAGAGTGAGATGGTACGGGTTGTTCAAAAACATTCTCGGTGGGTTGTTGGGAACAAATGACGTGAATCCATTGTGAGGATTAATCCCTTGAACATTAGAAAAATAATCAAAATTACCCTCCCATGATTGGTCAAATGTATTTAAAAACGTGTCATTCCAATCTTGATAGGGAGGTGAAAATGAAGGGTAGGTGTCATTATCTTGAATATTTGTTAAAAAGTTAGGATGTTGTTCCCATGAATAATTGAAAGTATTATCATACGGGGCATCCTAACTAAAACCTTCCACTATAGTGAAAGAAAAACCAATGAAAAACTCAACTTATAACTCAAGAAACTCTGAAAATACGCCAATCCCCGACAACGGCACCAAAAACTTGTTAGCGGAAAAACGTATAGGTCCACAAAGTGGCCACAGTGGCGACAAAAATATACACCGACACTATGCTCTCTACAAGTAATAAAGTGGTAAATATACCGAGATCGTATCCACAGGGATTGGACTTCAAAGTTTTCGAGTCCTGAGTCGAGAATACACCAACTTCAATAAGAGAAGAATGAAATATTTTTGAGCGAGTTTTGGTTTTTAACATCGAAAACTAAACAAGTAAATAAATATGGGTATGGGTGTAAGTTTTCCTTGAGATATACATAGTAACAAAATGGTTAGTCACTTTATAGCACGAAGTGCCTATAAAAAGTCCGATCTCTCAAAAGTGGATTTTTATAGATCTGTCCTACAAAGTGCCCATAAAGTGTCCATTGTTACTAACTCTTAATCTTGTCGATTTAACTAAGGTGATAAAAATCAAGTTATACCAGTATGGAGATTTATACCTAAATCCCTTTGTCATATAAATCTCGACCGACGTTTGAATCTTAGTAAATCATATAAAAGTCGTATCTCTACGTGGTTATCAAAGACTCTCTCAAATCTTTGTGTATCACTTAAGCCGTATTTGGAATCCGCCCCTCTCGGGGTCAGGATCTAATATTAACACTTCAAAGTGATCAGCTTATCCGTGTTGAGTTTAAGTCTCGACTCAAATGACCAAGCTTAAGAGTTAGCAATAATGGCAACACCCAAGTGTCGCCTACTAGTCTCACGTTAGACCTACACCCACACCCAAATAGGTGTTTAGCTCATAATAACAAAATTAAAGACATAATGTAAGAAAATAAATATTTGTTAACTACTTGTATTAAAAAAAAAAAAAAGAGAAAAATAAACTACAAACTTAGACGAAAAGTAAATGCGAAAATTAAATGCAAGAAATTTAAAGACTATAAATTAAACTACAACGAAAGTAAAAAATGACAAGTAAAATGCAAAGAAAGTTAGAATTTTACATTGTTGCTTTGTTGATGATCTTCAATGTTTCTCTCAAGTTTCCCTTTTACAGTGGCAAGATGGGTAATATTCATTTGATAGATATTGCTATTATTCAAGGGACAAAAGAATGCCACATCTCCAAGATCCTTTGGTTAATGAGAGCGACGCATAGATAAGATTTTCTGTGATTTTCTAATCATTTTCCATCCATATACAACTCATATTATCCATATAAAAGAAATAATCGGTCTTTGTCCAATGGTCCTCAGATGCCCACAGTGGGCAGACAGAGCCCACTGCCGAACAGTGACATTTTTAACCAAAAAATGATGCGTTTAACCATAAAAACATTGTCAACAACTCCAAATGAAAATAAAATAATAAAAGGAGGAAACACAGACAAATAAAAAAGGAAATACAACTAAAATGAAAGAAAAACTCACACAAATAATGTGTAAATAACGCTCAAAATGAGAGTTATCACCTTCTTATAAACCCGATTTTGTTGTAGTAATTATATGTAAGTTATTTTTTGATACTTATATTTTATGTTATTCGAGATGTCCTTTTCTTTAATAACACTTTTGATGTAGAGATGGATGACTTCAATTTACAGTTTGATGACTTCAAAATTTAAAATATATTTTAGACATTTGACACATTTTTTTTACTCAATTATAATATTTTGCACCAACTTATCATTTGTCTGTTGTAATTTAATTCCTTTTTTATATAAATATGTGAAGTAATTTAACAATTATGTGGTTGTCCAGATTAGGATTGTTGGCTTTAATCTTGTGAATAATATGTTTGTCATGCTACACATTTTCTTATGAGGATTATTTCCAAAAGAAAAAATATTGACAATCTAACCTATTTTCTTTTTAGCATCTTCAATAACGATGTAACGAGTCTTTCATGTTGTAGCCCAGTGGTAAGGTAACATCCTGGGGGGGTCAATGGATGGTATCCCTGACTACCCAGGTTCGAACCCCGTGGTGAGCATCATGTGACATCCATGATCATGGGCCTGCCACATAGTGGTACCCTTAATTGGGCTGTGTCGTGATCGACGGGGATTAGTCAGGTGACATCCTTAAGTAGGAGCCCGGATACCCCGAGAACGTGTGCGTGTGTTAACTTGCCGTTCAAAAAATAATAATAAAAAAAATAACGATGTAACGAGTTAAATGTAAATTTGGTCCTTATGGTTTTAAACTAATGGATAGGGTCCATGAAACGAATTTTAAACGGAAAACGTCTCTCTAGTTTCATTTTAAAACTTATGGCTTGAACGTTAAATGACCTCATGTTACCTTTAAGTGAGGGTATTTTTTTACCCTTTATTTAAGTTATTTAATTATTTTTTTCATTTGAAGAACAAAAAACAAAGTCGAAAACAATAAAAAAAAATACATATCCAACATATGGATTTGTATTTTTTGTTGTATTTATTACGTAATTGAAAAGAAAAGAAAGAAAAGAAATAAAATAAAAGGTAAAAATACGAGAATACGTTCAAGTGAGGTCACTTCACAGTCAAACATATTCCCCGTTATCAATTAATTTTAGCAAACCACAAGGACCAAATTTAACTCTAATGTAAGTCGAGGTAGTGAAGAAATGTTTGCGTGAGTTTATGCTCGAGTTCATGTTTCTAGTCATTCCACGAGATAATAAGGCAAATTTATGCGAGTAGAATGCATCAAACTTATCTAGTAAGACGAGAATTGTCGGTTGAATTCATTTCCTTAGCTTTTAGATCCTCTATTAGTTGTGTATAACGGGTGTAAATGAGACGAGACAACACGCGAGCTACTCGAGATCGACTCGGTCAACACTCGACTCGATAAGCTCGTGAGATACTCGAATATATTTTTTATGTAATTAACTTTATATTATAATTTATAAAATATAATGTAAAAATATGACAAATTTATCTTTATAACTATATCTATACTATATTATAAAACACGGATAAAAAACTCTTAAATACAAATTATTAGGCACAAGGTACCATCATTTTATGCAAGATTTTAAAAATCTCTTAATTTACAAGTATCAAAGCACAAGATACATATTACTACCGGAGGCTTCTAACACCCACCAATTTGGTATATGCAGAACATTCCTTTTATGCAGAACTTTCCATGTATCACTATTAATTAATATATTATATTACTATAAATTTGTTTTAATTATATTATTAAATATGTAATTGTTTATTTTTTCTAGATGTCATTAAAATATATAAGATAATTATTGAATTCTAACAAAATACTTAATTTTTTTATATAAAAAAATATTATATTATTAAGCCTAAATTAAACAAATTTATAAAAAAAACATTATCACTTTCTCAAAACCATCCAAAATCGTACTGTAAATCGACAAAAAAAAAATGAAATATTAAAATCGTGATGTATCTCGCTGCATTGCGCGAGTACGTTTCTATATATAATAAAATGTTAAAATGAGATATAAATTATTTATGGTGATTATGATTTTACATATTAATAAATTTTTATTTAAAGAAAAAAATAGGTCAAAGATAATATTAAAATAAAACTTCTTAATATTAAAAATTGATATAAAAAAAGTATGAACTTCTCCTTCTCCACTTCTTATTTTAATCCCACATCGCCTACTCAAACCTAACTTACCATTATCACATTTCTATATAAATGAATTATATCCCACATTTCCTAGTAAAAGGATTCTACCTCATGGCCAATTATATAAATTGCAATGTAAGGTTAGGTGGTTTTGGCTCATCTTGTTATATTAAACTTTTATTTTGAAATGTTTTGGAGCACCCCTTAAACTTAAGAGGCTGCACATTTCAATTTCTTCAAAGTTTTGTATTGAAATTTTTGATTGAGCGGGGACCTGCTCATTTTAAGATTTTTGTTTATGCTTGTTTATCATTTTATCGAGTCGAGTTTGATTCGAGTTCGAGCTTGATTCGAGTTCAAGTTTGAGCTTGATTCGAGCTTAAAACGAGTTCGAGCTCGAGCTCGAGTATTAGCTTTCGAGTTCGAGTCGAGCTTGGGTTTTCACTACTCGCGAGTTTTCGAGTCGAGTTCGAGCTCTAGTATTAGCTTTCGAGTTCGAGTCGAGTATAATGATACTCGAGCTCGACTCCCATCATTTACACCCCTAGTTGTGTAGCAACTTACCGTTAGATGTTTTATATTCTCTGTGTAAGTAAATATATATATATATATATATATATATGTGTGTGTGTGTGTGTGTGTGTGTTAATTCAGGATGTTAACAAACACATGCAATGAGCTATATGATATAAACAATGATGAAAACTCTGTTAGCATTCTTAATAGGGGAAATATGTGTGTTAGAGACTTACATCGGTTAAATCTTTGGCCAATTCTCTTCTATATATGTTATAACCTTTAATCTCTCCTCATTAACTCCTTTAGAGAGCACTTAATCGATATCTGAAGGTTACACATATTCTCACAATTTATACTAAACTAAGTTGTAGGAGTCCACATAGTCCATAAGATTGTGACTCTCCAAAAATAGATGTCCGCAATGGAAAAAAATGCAGTTTCATTTTTTAAACAACTAAATGACAACTTTACCCTGAATATATCATGATGTGTTAAATTTCTCCATCTCATTATTTTAATAGTAACATTAGAAAGTACACATTTACTTTTAAATCTAAAAACTAAAATACACATATTTTAAACGGAAAGAGTACCTGTCTTGGTCTTTTTTTGTTTAATCCTTGTAAGCCTACATGAAAACATGTCAACAGTATACTAGGTAACTTCCAAATAGCTAGGGTGTTCGGAAAAAACCGTCAGGCTGTTCAAACTGGTCGAACCAAGACAAGTCGCACCGTTTTTTTTTTTTGGCGTTTTTAGTGGTTTGGCGGTCCACTCTAGTCTGAAAAATTGCCAATCCGCTTGGTTCGGTTCGCTTTGCATTTTGAACTTTTTTTTAGCGGTTTAGATTGAACCAACCACCTAAATACACATGTATTAATTACATTTATTTTTTCATATTGTAGGCTCAACTTTTATGGCACAATTAAAAAAAAGTCCACCCAAGACATTAAGTTTTTAGTTTTCACTTCTTAATTATTTGCGTTTCCTAAATCAGTAAATTCCGAAATCCATCAAAAATCAAAATCCGAAATTCCAAATCGTCTGTCGATTTGTTCAATATTTATCCAAAACTCCCAATATTGTTGGTGGAAATGTTTAACTTTTTTTCGACTTTCTCGACATTTTTTTAGTTTTGGAGAAAATGTTCTTTTTATGCATAGTATTTTTTTTAAATGTTATATTGAGAGAAATTTCATTTTGAAGATAAATGTTTATGTTTTTTAGTTTGAAGTCCATAATAGGCCCAAACTGTAACAACCCAACCAGAAGCAACTAACTAGCAACTTAAATCTTAATAATATAAATAAAATTCATGCCAAAACGGCCCCAAACTTACAATCGAAAAATTCAAGGTTCTCAAAGTCAACCTACACAACTGAGATAATAACAAGGAATATCTAAGATGACAGTCTTCTAACTCTTTTCGCTACATCTTCTCCTTGCCCTTATTTGATCTCAATAATTTCACGCTTGCCTGAAAAGATTTTTAGTTTTGAAAGAGCGAGGGTTAGACCATAGGTCTAGTGAGTCCCCTCAAACAATTAAGCAACAAAATAGCTTTCCAGAATTAAATCAACAAAGTTATAAACACACAAGGATAAACACGCTACTGACCACACGACCGTCAAAAACGATGTGTCTAACTCGCGCTACCTTAATGTTGGGACACACCCCCAACGGCATAAACGGGCCACACTCCCCGGCACGAGTAGGCGGGCCACACTCCCCGACTTAGGTCAAAATCTCCACATAGAATGTATGCATACATTTAAACAACAACGATTTATAACACACTTAAAAACATTTCATAAATATCATGCCATCGCAAATAACTTCAAAGTTTAAAAATTAAACTTTACATGCTTCCGTTACCAAAAGGTTTTTAGTTCAGAAAAACTCACCTGATGTCCTTTGCTCAATGCCTTGCGTCTATTTCTATAGAATCCGAATTGTAACCTATAAAATAAGACATTGCTTGGTAAACTCTCGATACTTTCTAATTTAACGAAGTTGCCTCTACCCCAAAATCTCGACGGTTTCCTAACTTTTAAGAGAAACCCAACACACTAAATTCAACTCACGACAAGGTACTAAAAATTAAATTGGCAATGGCCGACAATCCACAAATAAAATCCCACTAAAAAAATTGAACTTTAAGTTAATTATGGCTTTGGCCCGCCTGCAACATTAATTAAAACAATCATGGGTTGCGGCCCACATGCAACATTAATCAAATAACAAAACTGCAGCCCACATGCCATTGATTAAACCACCAAGCTACGACCCACAAGCAAAGACCGGGGACCGGAGCCAAATAGGTTGATCGGTGTGGCTTCCTTGACCGGGGCCAATGGCCGACCGATGCCACGAGGTCCGGGGTCTTCCCCCCTCTCGACCGGTATCTAAAGTCGACCGGAGTCTCCTTTCTCGACCGATGCCACAATATGATCGGTGCCTAAGCACTGACCGGTGTATACCCAAATGACCGGTGTCAACTTTTATCGACCGGTCCCGCAGTCCGGTGACCGAATTATCGAACAGAAACTCAGAGATTCAATTTCGGTTTTGCACGATATAGAATAGTTCAGAAATTAATAACCAACCACTCCAATAACCATTAATCAGAAGCCGAAACTTGAATTCATCACACACTTTAATGATCAATTAGAAAATCTTCCAATAATTTTCATTCATTTCAACCCAGAAAATCTCAACTTCAGATTAAAACACTACCCCCAAACACAACTATTAAGATTCAATAGTTTAAAATTTGAAAAGTATGATCACAAGAATATTTACCTTGAAATGACGATAAAAACCCAACTTGAAGTATCGATCCCCTACTCGGTTCCTCCCAAAATCGCCTCGAAACAACTCTTCCCTACAAGCAGTCGCCGCACACACACACACCACACTAATACCTCTAGGGTTAAAACCCCTTTTTCCCAATTTTTTCCACAATATGCCCCTCCTTAAATGACCCTTCTACTTTCTTACCCAACTTTTATTTTTATTTGCTTAAAGCCCGGTTATTACACAAACCACCTAAACACGATCAGACCAGACCATCTTTTTATAGTCTGGTTTGACCGATTTGGTCACTTGTTCCTAAACTGCTCGGTTTGGAAATTTTTCAAAACCGTCTATATGTGAATGTATAACACATACACATGTATACATATAACATATACACATACACATGTGTACACATAACACATACAAACGAGAAAACAAGAAAAAACTCAATCCCTCGCTAATTAGCGAGGGATTGAGTTTTTTCTTGTTTTCTCATTTTTATGTGTTATGTGTGCAAATGTGTATGTGTTATATGTATACATATGTATGTGTTATATGTATCCACCAGTCCTTGTTATATTAATGTATACATGATGTGTATGTGTGTAGGTCGTTAACCGCAAGTGGATCTACGTATGTATGTGTATATGCGTCGTATATGTTTATATGCACGTCTATATATAACAAGGACCAAGGGATATATATATAACACATATACATGTAGGGGCAGGTTCAAACGAGAAGCTAAACATTTTGCGAGAAGACACGAAGTGTTTAAACATATATGATACACAAGCTTAATCATATATGATCAAACACATGTTATATTGGCAATACATATACATTTAATCATATATGATTAAATACACCTACAGGTCGTGTAATCATATATGATATCACACTTCTCGCCTTCTCGCAAAATATTTTAACTTCTCGCATGATCCTTCCTCTATACATGTATACATATAACATATACACATACACATGTGTACATATAACACATACAAATAAGAAAACAAGAAAAAAAAAACAATCTCTCGCTAATCCCTTGCTAATTAGCAAGAGATTAGTGAGGGACACATGATATCCGTCGCTAATTCCTCACTAATTAGTAATGGATTAGCGAGGGATTGATTTTCTTTTTCTTGTTTTCTCATTTTTATGTGCTATGTGTTATGTGTATATGTTG
The DNA here is from genome assembly GCA_954870635.1 of Arctium minus. NCBI lineage: Eukaryota > Viridiplantae > Streptophyta > Magnoliopsida > Asterales > Asteraceae > Arctium > Arctium minus. The sequence goes on from OX941092.1 coordinate 34,243,504, forward strand.
GGAAATTCAGAAATGCTTAAGTATGGTTAATGCTGCTTCAACATAATTAATGCTGCCAGTTGAAGATTAATACTGATGAACAAGATTAGTACTGCTAGTTCAAAGTTAGTACTGCTTGAAGAGATTAATACTGCTGAGCAAAGTTAATGCTGCTGAGTATTAATGCTGCTTATAAGATGAAGATAAGTATGGCAAGGATGACAGCTGGAATGAAGATAAAGATGGAAGTTTATATTGAAGATATTTTATTAGTTTGTAATTATCTTTTATCTTCAGTATATGTATAGAATAGTTTGTTTTCTTTAGTTGTAACATTCATTCTAAGTTTTTAGTTTTGATAGAGAGAATCAACCTCAAGGTTTGTAATCCTAATTCTAGAGAAGTAGAATTCGTATTGGTGAGTTTGTTCATCAATATTAAGGTTGTTTGTAAAAGCTTGTGACTTTCAATCATTCAATAAAGTTTGCAAGTTGTTCATCAGATTTACTGTTTGTTTACTGTTTCATTGAATATCAAAGTGTTATTCCACAAACTTCTTTGATGTTGTTTTCTGAGAGTGTGTTCTTGTTAAGAATTAAGATCCTGACAAGTGGTATCAGAGCTTTTATATGTACCCCAGGTTTGTACAAGAAGTTATAATACATGAATTGACGGATATGCCTCAATTTGATGAGGTTTATGTACCAAAAATTCCCAAAGGTAAGGTCTTTTCAAACATGAAGAGATCCCCTTTGGACTCGGAAGGAGTTGACACCCCACTGTTCTCTACAATGATGGTGGTGTCCCACACTGAAGAAGGTATGGCAGCAGGGTCAAGGCCCTCATTAGACCATCCCACTGCTAGCCAATCCCAACCTTCCCACTCTATATCAATCCCCCAGTCCCTAATTCATAAGCCAACTTCTCCTATCACCCAAACATATATCAGGAAAAATGTAAAGAAGGCTCCTTCCCTTCTTGTACCATCACCCACTGCGCCTTTAAGCCCTCTAAGGGAGAATTATCCTTTAGAGAATATCTACAGGGAAACCACAGGGGTGTCTCCCAACCCCAAGGAGGTGCTCTCTGAGGAGATGGTTGAGCATATGGGTGAGCAGGCTGCCACTACTCCTGCTAACACAGAGGAGGACAGTGGTAACATAATTAAGACCTCCCCCATGGCAACTTTGAATGAGCAATCATTCAAAGGTCCCAGGTGCCAAGAACCCACGGGGGTGGAGAGTGCTTCTGTTAGGCAGAAGGCTCCCACTACAAAAAGATCCAATGATTCTTCAAAAGAGGGTAACACTTCTGGAGAAGGTGAGGACAAATATAACTATCAAGAATTGATAGATACTATGGGCAACATCAACCTGGATGTTATCAAACAAGGCGCTGACATAGAAGAAATGAAGCTGGTAATCTTGTCCCAACAAGTACAAATTACCAAACTCAAGAAATTGGTGATGAAGCTAGTACACAAAAAGAAGAAAAGACAATTTGTGATAAGGAAAAGGAAATCAGGGGATGATGCTCCCAAAAAGGGGGAGTTTAACATGGAAGAAGTAACAGATAAGGGAGAGCTTGATGGGGAAAAACAAGATGTTGAGGGGGAGCCAGAAGCAGAAACAGAATTAGAAACTCAAGCAGCAGCAGTAACAAAAGAGCAAGCAGCAGAAACCATTAATACTGCTAGTTCAAGTAAAGCAGCAGAAATGGTTAATACTGCTGAAATTAAACAAGCAGCAGAAACAGTGAAAGAAGTATTAACAGAGCTTGAGATTGCAGAAACACTAATCAAAGCCAAGCATGATACTCCCAAGGTCATCTCAAAGGCCAAAGGAGTTGTCATAAAAGAAAGAGGTGAGGCTGCAAAGAAATCAAGCACTAAGAAGGTGATGAGTAAAGAGAAAGGCAAAGCAAAGCTAGTGGAATCTGATCAACCAACGAAAAAGCAAAAGTTGATTGAGTCAAATGAAGCGTTGGCTAGGCAGATTCAGGAAGAACTTGAGAAAGAAGAACAGGTTCAAGTGTCAAAAGATAGAGAGATAGCAAAAGCTATGGCTGCATAACTCAATAAAGCTTATCAACAGAGTCTTGCAACAGAACTAGCCAAGAAAGAAGCTACATCTCTAAGGAAGTCTGGAAAGATCAAATTGGCTGCAGAGAAAAGACAAAGACAACCTTCAAAAACATACCTTGGTGCTCAAGAGAGAAAGAAAATGATTACTTTCCTCAAGGGTGCTGTAGGTGTCAAAGTGGAATGTTCTCAAAAATGTCTTTTGAGCAACTCAAAGGGCTATATGATGCAGAAATGATCAAGCTTCAAGGGGATGAATCTGCCAGGGTGGAGATGGAAAAGAGAATGAAAGAAAGCAATGATTTCATGCTAGAAAAACCTTTTCCAGATGATCAAGAAACTCCAAAGAAAGAAGCCACTATTGGTGAAAGTCTAAAGACTTTAAAAGGAACAAAGATGATGGCTAGGAGAAATATAATCAAGAAGCCTAGAATGGATGAAGAAGAGGCTGAAAAGGTTGCTGAAGAAGAAGGGGCACCTGAGTCATCTGAAAAGAAAGAATCTTTCAGTACTGATGATTTAAAGATGTACATGGTAGTGATGGACAAAGTGCCTGAACCAATCTCAGCAGAACCTGTTGGTGTAAAGCCTCCTGAAGTTGTTCACTGGGATACATTGACAGTGGATGGAAAGGAGTATATCAGACTCAAGAGGAAGGATGATAAGTATGAGGTATTCAACAACTGGGCCAAGATTGTCAGAACATGCTCCAGGTCTGATATAGAAGAAATGTTTGAAATAGGGATGAAATTGTATGCAGATCAGTTAAAAGCTCCAGGGATTTCAATTACAAAACTGGTGATGGAGTATCTGTGTATGATGTTCAAACCTGAAGAAGTGGAGCATGTCATAAGAAATGTGTTTCAAGCAGTCACAAATTGGACTTTATATGAAACTAGTGGAGTATATGCTGTGACTTTGGATAGAAATCACATAGAATACTTCCTAGTGGATAGAGTATACAACCACAGCAGACTGAAACTTCATTTAATGTTGAAGAAGAAGCTTGGATGTGTTGAAAATTCAGAAATAGCCAAGTATTTGATTTAGAGAATGATCAATCAAAGTTTGGGGCTAAATGTTGATACAGGGATCTGAAGAATGATGTTTTGGGAGCATCTGAAGAACTTGACTTCTCTTCCTAAAAGTCAAATTAGGGGGAGATTGTTGGGAAATTCAGAAATGCTTAAGTATGGTTAATGCTGCTTCAACATAATTAATGCTGCCAGTTGAAGATTAATACTGCTGAACAAGATTAGTACTGCCAGTTCAAAGTTAGTACTGCTTGAAGAGATTAATACTGCTGAGCAAAGTTAATGCTGCTGAGTATTAATGCTGCTTATAAGATGAAGATAAGTATGGCAAGGATGACAGCTGGAATGAAGATAAAGATGGAAGTTTATATTGAAGATCTTTTATTAGTTTGTAATTATCTTTTATCTTCAGTATATGTATAGAATAGTTTGTTTTCTTTAGTTGTAACATTCATTCTAAGTTTTTAGTTTTGATAGAGAGAATCAACCTCAAGGTTTGTAATCCTAATTCTAGAGAAGTAGAATTCGTATTGGTGAGTTTGTTCATCAATATTGAGGTTGTTTGTAAAATCTTGTGACTTTCAATCATTCAATAAAGTTTGCAAGTTGTTCATCAGATTTACTGTTTGTTTACTGTTTCATTGAATATCAAAGTGTTATTCCGCAAACTTCTTTGATATTGTTTTCTGAGAGTGTGTTCTTGTTAAGAATTAAGATCCTGACAGTATAGACGAAAGATCGTGTGAGAATTTAAGGTTAACGTGAGAAGCGTGAGAAGTAGATCTGAACCGTTATCACTTTTAATCTCGTACCCTCCCATGAATTGCGCCTTAGAAGAGTATTGATCCAGTGCATCTCATCCTAATGTGCGTCTATTTTTCATCCAACGTTTGATAACCACTTCTCACGCTTATCATGTTAACCTCAATTTCTCATCGGAATCCAACCCTATATGTGTATAGGCGAATGATCGTGTGAGAAGTTAAGGTTACCGTGAGAAGCGTGAGAAGTGGATCTGAGTCGTTAATAACTTTTAATCAAATGCCCTCCCATGAATTACGGCTTAGAAGGAAATTGATCCGATGATCACTTTTGCATACTAAATCCATACATATATCTGCTAAGGCGAAGGATCGTGTGAGAAGTTGAGTTAATGATAAGAAGCGTGAGAAGGGGATCTGAGCCATTGATCTCTTTTAATATCAAGCCCTCCCATGAATTGAGGCTTTGAAGGGAATTGATCTGGTGTATCTCGGTGCATCTCATCCTAATGTGCGTCTATTTCTCATCTAACAGTCGATAACCACTTCTTACGTTTCTCACCGTCACTCAACTTCTCAGCAGAACCCAAGCATATCCACTAATACATACTACATATATATACATACGTACATGTATCCACCACATACTACATACGTACAATATGCACTACATTACATACATATTTCACTATAAACTTCAATATTGTAGAAAAATATAAAATTGAAAACTAAAAATATTTAAAAGTTAAAAACTAAAAAATTTAAAAAATAAAAACAATATCAAATTAAAAGTTATTATTAAAATAAAAATGTCAAATAATTGGTCTAATTATTTTCCCTCCTAATTTCCCCCTTAATTTTTCATTAAAAAAAAACAAGCAGGATCCAAAAGGAGCCCTAAATCCACAATCAGCCACCATATGTGTGTAACACCATGAATTTCCCATTGATAATATCTATTCTAGCTCCTTTTATTTTTCCTTGGTTGAGTAATATTCTGGTTGTGTTTATCTTGGATCTGTAGCTTGAGAGAAATCCTTAACGGAGTGAGAAAAAACTTCATCTTCGTTGGTTGAGAAGGTTGGACGACATCGCTCGATGACCTTGCCAAGGGCATTGTCACCGTGGTCACAATCGCCGAAGAAAGGCCAGTCTCGGTACAAGTTCGGCGGGTATGCCCCGCGATTGTGACAACAGCACTATCGTCGTGTCACTCTCGCGCCAAGGGATTGGGCCGCGGTACAGATTGGGCAATTATGCTCGCGATAGTGACAGATGTCACTATCGCCGGTCATAGTTGCGGTCGGGGGTCTATGGCTTAAATAGACCAGCTCCGAAAATGTTTCATTTTATCTGATTTCTTGAAGAGAGCTAGGTCGTTTTCTCTGCTGTT